>BTHU01000012.1:44853179-47253179 GCA_036184795.1 Tokudaia tokunoshimensis
ATGTCAGCATGAGAGACATAAGTTGAGCAATGATTCAGACCCAACCAGGAATAAAGGGGACATGCCTCAAGATTCATACCTAGAGGACAAGAGACAGATAGACATGAGTGGGTTGAGCTTGGGAGGTGGACTTGTGTGGAAGTAGAAGCAGAAGCGGAGGGGCTTTCTTCCCCAAGCACACTGATGTGTGTTGTGCTATGCAGCTGGAAAATTTAGTATAATATAGGACACAAGTGCTGAGAATTCCAGAAGACAATAATTTTCTCAAATGGCCAATACAGAATTATCCTTAGAGACAAGAGGGGATGGGGTTTCTGAGTAGAAACTGCTCTGAAGAAGGACTTCAAGTCACTGACAGCTACATGTCTATACTAAGTAGAATAAACTTGTCCTTGATCCCAACCTTGCAGACAGCCCTTTCACCCAGGCTTTGCAGGCTACACTTGTTTTCAACTTGGCCATCGATAGAAGCTGGGAGTGCCTGCAAGCCACAGGGACCCTTGGGATTTGGGTATAGCTTCTTGGTGCACTTGCAAATCTGAAGGCTCGCCCCTGGTACATACTTGCATTCTTTCCACTCCAGATCTGTAACATTTGATGTTACATCCTTTAAGTATCCTTGACCTGCCTGCTGGGAAGAGGCTAAGCCAGTGATTATATGATCTAACTCTACCAAATAAATGAGGCCTAGCGCATGCTTGTAACTCACTTGGTAAAGCCCACATGGGCAGCCGGCCATAATGGATTATGAAATGAAGGCACTAAATGCAAGGCAGATCAATAGAGTGTGGGTGGGGGATGATAGAGGGAGAGCTGTACACAGGATGGGTGTCTATTTGACCTGGGCCTTGTGGGAAAAGAGAGAGCCACAGCAAAGAACGGGGAGTGGGGAAAACCCACTCACCATTTGCTCTTGACATCCACATTGACGTCTCTGATTTGGCTGTACACAGGCCAGCACAAGTCTGCAAGTCTGTGTGGTGCGTAGGTACTTAGTGGCTACTCTAAGTGCGGGGCAGAAGAATCACGTGACTCCTGCAGCTTGGGAGGAGATTGCTGCAGCCCTTTCTGTGTGCTTGTGCCATTTCTGAGAATCTCTCCAGAAATGTCCCAGGTGTAGACATGCTCAGCCAGTCTGATGAGAGATACCAGATCCTTTCCATTCTCCACATCATTAGGAACTTTGGCCGTCTAAGGTGGCGGGACCTGGGCCTGAGGCTCCATGAGACTCAAGGAACCAAATAACTGGGAGGATAAGTGTGCTCGCTGGCACAGTAATTTGTGCAGCAGAGTGAATGTTACACGGCTCTTGAGTCGTCTATGTTTCCAGTCCAATTCAAACATGCAGCTGAGGCTCTAGAGCCACAGCCACTGGTCTTTTATTCCAAGATGGCGACTCTCTGGACAGAAAAATCCATCTGTCTTTCTTGACTTCATTTCGGGCGCTCCACATATGAGATAAAGGGAATTTGGGAGCTGCAGCTGCCAGCCTGTTGTTTGAACTCATGGCCCATGTGACTCCTTCCTGTACAGAAGATGGGCCCGTGCTTCAGCCAGCCGCGCGGCTCCGCGCTGTGACATCTGGCTGGATTCCTGCTCAATTTAAAGCAGCTGCCGTCATTCCCCTGTTCTAACGACTTTCCTTATTACCTGACAATCTATCTGAACTATCGACTCATTTCCGACCTGCCAGTTCTCTCAAAAGTTATGGAAATGGTCTTCAAACTGCAGCTTCAGCATCTCCTCCTCCCACAGGCTGTCTGCACATCGATAGATCCTATCACTGACAGGCAGGGAGGCCAATCGAGCATTCTGTGCGCTCGCAGGTGCTGATGATGGAGGGGAATGTTGCTGTCACAGGCTGACCCTGGAGCACCCCAACCTCCAAGGCCAAGCCAAAGAGCATCTATCAGCGGATAGCTTTCAACCTCTTTGCAATGCTCCGCCTTCCTTTCTGCTCTTGTAGACACCACTGTTCTGGGAGAGGCTGCCCTGGTGCTCTGCAGTTTCTTATAGTTCCCGTCCCCCGTTCAGGAGGAGTTCTCCTGTGCTCTGTGCGCAACCAGCTCAATCCAGCATGAACATAGTAACTTCCCAAGCCTAGACCTCTACAAACGAGGTACGGGGAGAGGGGGTGATATACCCTGTGATTTGGCAGGAGATCCAGCCTTCTCTGCCAGCCATTCTTACTGGGCAAACCTAGAGGTCACTGACGTTTCTACCTCTGTGTCTGTCTGTGATAAAACGCATTCAGCTTCACACTCCTATCTGTATTCTGATTTAGAAGCAACTGTATGAGGGCAAGTAAGTGTGTTAAGAATTACAAAAGGGGCTGGGAAGATGGCTCAGATGGACAAGGTGTGTCTCACAAGGACCTAAACTCAGTCCACAGCATTCACCTAAAAAGCTGGGAGTGGTGACATGTATTTGTAACCCCAGTGCTGGAGAGGGAGAGAGAGAGAGAGAGAGAGAGAGAGAGAGAGAGAGAGAGAGAGAGAGAGAGAGAGAGAGAGAGAGAGAGAGACTCTAGGGAATTAGAGAGCGCTAGTTCCCAGCGAGATATTCTGTCTCAAACAACCAACACTGCTCCTGAGGAATGATGCACACTTGATCTCTAGCTCTCACCACCCACATATCTCCCCACACACGTGTGCCCACGCCCACACGACCATTCATGCACACGTACACAGAGATATCTAATATTACACTACATACCTATTGCCTGAATTACTGGTGTACTTTATGAAGGGTTTGTTCTTAGCTCTGAGAAGTGCATCTACTTAATAGAAAAAAAAAAGCAAACAGAACACAAACAATTTTAGTAAGATTGAGTTTGGTTGATGTAGGAGAGCGACTAACATTTATCTCATAAGTATGCACATGTAGGGTACATTTATATATGTGTTTGTGTGTGCATGTGCATGTGGATACACATTCATGTCTACATGAACAGAGGCCTGAGACTGACTGACCTGAGAGTCATTCTAGGTCACTCTCCACCTTAGTCATTGAGGCAGGGACTCTCAATTGAACCCAGAACTTACCTGTTATAGCTAATCTGGCTACCCTGCTTGCTCTTGGGATTCCTCTGTCTTTCTTCTAATCACAGGCACCAGCCATGCCCACATGCCTTATACAGGTAATGTATGGCAAGCTCTTCAACTGCTGAGCCATTTCTCCAGCCCATGTTCACCTTTCCTGAGGTCCGGGTTGTGCTTAGGTTGCTATGCAATGTAAGGCAATGGTAAAAAGTGGAAAAGACAATACAGACTGAGCAGTTGAGCATGGGTCATAGGCTCCCGCTTGAGACACA
The DNA here is from genome assembly GCA_036184795.1 of Tokudaia tokunoshimensis. Classification (NCBI taxonomy): domain Eukaryota; kingdom Metazoa; phylum Chordata; class Mammalia; order Rodentia; family Muridae; genus Tokudaia; species Tokudaia tokunoshimensis. Next base: position 44,856,493 of record BTHU01000012.1, read on the forward strand.
GTGGCTTTCCTTAGACTTTGCTTTGTGTTACATAATATTTTGTGTTTCTCTGCTAGGCATTAATCATGTTCATTATGGTCATTTTTCTACAATACTACCTGCCATCTAGAATCTGCAGGACTTGTGCATTTAAAAAAAATTGTGTGATGCAATGCATTAGAGTGGATTTTGTACATTATAAACAATTGCTGGAAAGGGGGAAAGAAATATAGAAAGAAAGGAATCTAATGCAAATGAGGAAATTATGAACCAAGGAGCAAGTAATGAGATAGGAAATAGCTCAGGCTGAAAGAATGGCAATTAGCAGGGATATTGAGGAGAACTCAGTGTGGTCTATTCCCTGCTTTAAAAATTAATTTTTAACATTCATCTTGAAGTTGTATAAGGCTTAATATAAATGTTGCAAAATTATTACATGGTAGAAATTGTAAATTAAGCAAATCCACCCTCGATTTTAAGAATAATGGGCTTGAATTTTTTTAAACATGAGCCCAATTTAACAGACTTGAGTTAAGTTTTAATTATTTATTTCTGAAATTAAACACAAGGCTGTGACCAGCGTATTCTTATTTATCAGTAACTAGTAATTTTTGCTATCACCTAACCAATAAAAATGTACAAAAGTTATTTGGGCTCATTTTTAAAACTAAAACATTGTGTCATTTTTTTTTTTGATCAGAGAGATGGAAATAAACAATACCTACCACTTCATTATCCTGCCATCGGAAAGCCCTCCAGGCTTAATGTGACCCACTACTTCTCTGACCTTCCAAGAAGGAGACATGGTTGCTCCTACTGATTGGAAGGCAAGGCAGGCGATCCTCAGAGCAAGGTGTCTAAGCAGACTACGTAAATCAGTGAACTCTAGATTCGGAGAAAGGCTCTGCCTCAATAACTGAAAGGACACAGGAAGGCTCCAGACATCAACTTCTGGTCTCCACACTCTGCTCCCACACATGAAGACATGAACATACATATGCAGACAGACATAGACATACAAATAAATACACACATATATGCACATGCACGTACAAATATGCAAAGATAAAAGAAGAAAAACTATAACCATTTTGAGTTTTGCTAAGGCCATTTTCCTCAGTGCTTTCTCAGAGGGGTTTCTTAAATATTCCCGATGGCATCAGCTTTTGCTATACAAACCAAATGTATGACGAACTCCTCCTTAGCTTCTGACCTGATTCCCTCTTTTCATAGATTTGGGTGCAAACTATCAGGAGGCAGGGGTAGAAAAAGATGTGAGACACACCCACTTTCACACCCCACGCCATGGAGTAACTGTGCTTTAATGCCCATCGTAGCTACTGTTCTACTGCTGTGATAAAGCCACTCTGATCAAGACAACTTATACAAGAAAGTATTTAATTGCCATACAGTTTTGAGGGCTTAGAGACCATGCTAATAGAACAATGTCAAGGTGCCTGGAACAACAAAGAGCTCATATCTTGATCCATAAGTTAGAGGGAGAGAAGAGAGGCACTAGGGATGGCACAAGTCTTTTGAGACCCCCAAAGCCCAGGCCAGGGACACACCTACTCCAATAAAAGCCACTTATCTTTCCTAAATAGTTCCACCAACTAGAGACTAAGTATTCAAACATATGAACCTTGGGAACCATTCTCATTCAAATTACCTCAGTTCCCTTTTTAGAATTCCCCAGAAAATCCCAGCAACTGTTCAAACAGTGCACTTTGCCCCACCTGTCTAACATGGGAACTATATACAATGCTTATGTTGTGCTTGCTTTAAAGGAAAAGCTATTAGCTGTGGGATCTAGAGAGGCTTAGACTGAAGAGGAGTTTGAGGTCCTAAGCATGATGAGAAGTGGGACACAGAGAACAGACACAGCCTGGCACAGTCAAGGCTTTCTATTCATGTGCGTGCAATGGTCAACCCATTTTCCAGGTTGGTTGAGCTGTGTTACATTCCCACCATCATAGAAGCCAGATGGCAGCCACATCACAGATGCTTTGTGTGGGTCAGCATTTGCTTCATGAAAGCCATTGTGTTATGGAAATAGGGGAATCTCGGTGTGATTTTCACTGCACTTTCCCAATCATCCAAGTTGCTGAGCACCATCTATGACTTTGTTTGCTGATGTGCAGCTTTCAGATGGTCTCCTGACTGGACAGCTATTGCCACTTCTTGGTGGGTGTCTGATTCACCATCTACTGGTGCACTCTCTACCAATACATGAGTGATCCTTTGGTCACCCTGAGATTCTGCTGCTCATTCTCGAATGCTTCCATTGTTCCTTCTGGGATGAAGTCTAGTCAGCATGTAGAACTAGTCACACCCATCTTCTAACCGGATGGAACACTGTGCAACACCTAGTCATGCACAGTCTGCCAAGAGGGTCCTGCCTTTTGGCAGTTGTTACTTCCCTAGACCCAGGTTCCACATACTGGTCCCTTTATATGTTATCTCTGCCATGATTTCTTTTGCACACTTTCTAGACCATTGGCTTTGAACCTTTTTAATACTATGTCCCTTTAATACAGTTCCTCATGTTGTGGTGACCCCCAACCATAAAATTATTTTTGTTGGTATATTATTACTGTACTTTTGCTATTGTTAGGAATCATAGTACAAATATCTGTGGTTTTTGATGATCTTAGGCAACCCCAGTAAATGGGTCATTTGACCTCCAAAGGGGTCATGACCCACAGATTGAGAACTGCTGCTCTAGACTTTGGCACAAACCATTGTCACACTCTTTTTTTTTTGTATGTTGGAAAATAACTTTATTTGTTCTAGGGCATTGGCCAGAGTCCCCTTAGAACTTCTGAAACTGCTTCTTGGTGCCAGCAGCCTTGGTGACCTTGAGCACATTGAATCGAACGGTCTTGCTCAGGGGCCTGCACTCTCCAACAGTGACAATGTCTCCGATCTGTACATCCCTGAAACAGGCGGACAGGTGCACAGACATGTTCTTGTGACGCTTCTCAAAGCGGTTGTATTTCCGGATGTAATGGAGATAGTCCCGGTGGATGACGATGGTTCTCTGCATCTTCATCTTCGTCACGACGCCTGGGAGAGGGTGGCAGGTGTTAGCAGGTAGAAGTCAGGTGAGTGCAGCTCCCAAGAAGCCTTACTTATGGCATCAGCTTTGCCAATTGGCTGTCTCAGCAGTGCACCAGAGGACATCTGAAGACCACCGTGAGAACAGGCATCACTTGCCACATTGTCACACTCTTATGGAAGTCTTTTCTGACAAAAAAAATCCCATTGTATTCACACATACCTTTCATATGCTAAACAACAGCCAAACTTTTACTTTTATCATGGAGTTCATTGACTCAGAGGCTCTACTCTTTTGTAACTATAATGTCTGCCTTGTGCGTGTGTGTGTGTGGGGGGGAGAGGGGGGTGTCTGCTCTTGCTGATCCTTATGTCAGTGGTGCCCAGTAAGTAGACTGGACCTTCATTGTGCTCAATGAATCCTTTATCAAAGAGAAATCTAGAACTAATTTCATAGATCTTAGAGATAGCATAAATACTTGTTAATGAACTGAGGGATACTGTGGAATTGTTGGGGGTGGGAGATAGAGTTAGTGTAGAGAAAGCTGAAGCATCAGGGGCTATACCAGAAACTGATAATGGGTCAATAGTCAACAGACTTCAGACACTGGATCACCCATGTGCTTAAATGTGTACTGCCACCACAGTTATCTTTCTAAAATTTATTGACACATATATGGTGCCAAGCTTGATGGGGGTGATGGTACATGAATTCATGTGAGCCTAATATCAGTGTAAGTATTATATTGTGTTTGTGTATAAGTGTGTTCATAAAACCAGGAAGGAATCACATGAAGCAGAAAGTTAAGGCAGAAAAATAGCCAGGATAAAAAGGAAATGCTGTGTCTTCCTGCTACAAGACATGCAGAAGTACTGACAAGGACTGGGATTTCCTTAATGAAATGAACCTGAACTCTGGCATGTGTAAGATGCCAAGGGCCAGCATATAGCTGATGACAGCTCCATCCCTGTGGTCAGCGGACTCTGGGGAGCATCAGGCTTCCTCTTACTTGTGTTTGCCTTACTCCCCACACCAGGCACAAAGTTTACATAAAAATGCAACCAACCCAATTGAAATGTCTAAATTTCCTCCTTATAGCATGGATCAAGGATCTCTGGTAGTTTCTTTCCCTCAAAGATGGAAATAAAAGAGTTATGGATATTACTTTTTGATTAGTTTTCTATGGGGAAAAATGCAAGATATTATTTTGAAATTGCCACAGGCAAACTTCCCACAAAAGAAAGTGGTTTACCTGCAGTACAAAAAGAATTGCAGCTTTATCCCATGTGGTCAGGTCAATGGGGTCAATGAAAACAAGTCTGTTCGTTTCTGCTACTGGCTTTCCTTTAGTTAGGTCACCTCTTGACTCAATGTGGTCCTTTGACATAAATGGTATTCATTTCATATATGGGTGGCTGTCACTTCTCTGCCATTCTCAACTCTAAAGATAATATGCGAGGAGCGGCAGGTAATCTGTGTCCATGAGCAGGATGGAAACGTGGTAGAACCTGAGCATGGGATGCCTGGTGAGCCATTCCATACCAGGGCTGGATTTTTCTCTTACAGAAGTCAGCCTGTATGTTAGCTGTGCTCCAGTGGTTCCAATCTTTGAATATGCAGATGAAAGGAGACCTAACTGAAAACCAAAGATTCCCAGATTTGATTCATGCATCCCTCTTGTATAGCCCAGGGCTAAGGACAGTTCCCTGACACCTGACATAAGCCCTGATCAGCCCCACTACTACCATGCTTCTTCCTATCACATCATAGAGCAGATATGGTACTGTCTTAGTTAGGATTTTACTGCTATGAATAGACACCATGACCAATGTAAGTCTTATAAAGGACAACATTTAATTGGGGCTGGCTTACAGGTTCAGAGGTTTGGTCCGTTATCACCAAGGCAGGAACAAGGCAGCATCCAGGCAGACACAGTGCAGGAGGAACTGAGAGTTCTACATCTTCATCTGAAGGCTGCTAGCAGAATACTGACTTCCAGGCAGCTATGATGAGGGTCTTAAAGCTCACACTCAGAGTGACACACCTAATCCAACAAGGCTACACCTACTCCAACAGGACCACACCTTCTTTCTTTTTTTTATTATTTATTTTATTTTATTTTTTTAATTTACATTCCAAATCACTTCCCCTTTCCCGTTTCCTCCCTCCCCGAAAGTCCCATAAGCCCCCTTCCCTCCCTCTTTTCTCCATTCAACCCCCTCTCGTTACTCTGTCCTGGCGTTCCCCTACATCCAGTCTTTCCAGGACCAGGGGTCTCTCCTACCATCTTTTTAGAAATCTATTGATATGCGGATTGTGTCTAGGGTATTCCGAGATTCTGGGTCAATATCCCCTTATCAGTGACTGCATACCATGTGTGTTCTTTTGTGATTGGGTTACCTCACTAAGGATGATATTTTCAAGATCTGACCATTTGCCTAGGAATTTCGTGAATTCATTGTTTTTAATTGCAGAGTAGTATTCCATTGTGTAGATATACCACATCTTCTGAATCCATTCCTCCATTGAGGGACATCTGGGTTCTTTCCAGCTTCTGGCTATTATAAATAAGGCTGCTATGAACATTTTTGCAAGGCAAAAGACACTGTCAAAAAGACAAAGCGGCAACCAACTAACTGGGAAATGATCTTTACCAACCTTACATCCAACAGAGGGCTAATATCCAATATATACAAAGAACTCAAGAAGTTAAACTCCAGAGAGGCAAATAACCCTATTAAAAAATGGGGTACAGAGCTACACAAAGAGTTCTCACCTGAAGAATATCTAATGGCTGAGAAGCACCTAAAGAGATGTTCATCATCCTTAGTCATTAGGGAAATGCAAATCAAAACAACCCTGAGATTCCATCTCACACCAGTCAGGATGGCTAAGATCAAAAACACAGGAGACAGCAGTTGTTGGCGAGGATGTGGAGAAAGAGGAACACTCCTCCACTGCTGGTGGAATTGCAAGCTGGTACAACCACTCTGGAAAGCAGTCTGGCGGTTCCTCAGAAAACTGGGCATGACACTCCCGGAGGATCCGGCTATACCACTCCTGGGCATATACCCAGAGACTTTACCTGCATGCAATAAGGACCACACCTTCTAATAGTGCTACTCCCTGGGCTGAGCATATAAAACAACCATAGGTACCATCTAGGCATCCCAGAATAGTTGGGACCTTGCATAGACTGTTCCCTCTTCCAGTCGAGCAGGATGCAGGAAGACTTGTCACTGGCCTTGTGGTGTATCCTTACCAGGATTGCAGATTGGTGCTATGGAGATGGAACAGAAGGGACCCATGGAGATGTCAAGAATGCAACCTAAACCAATTTCTATTTGTAAGTTCCCAACTGTGTGGTTTTGTAAGTTCCCAACTGTGTGGTATGAGAGGGAAAATTTTTGATGGATTTTGTATCAAGTGTGACATATGTACTTGGTAAATGTGAAATCTTGGTGCTAGCTTCAACCTTCTGATTGAAAATCTTCCCTTCAGAGCTCCTTCAGAACATCTGATGCAGTGCTCAGTGACTAAAGGAACTGGTCATCAGTGAGTGCAAGGAGGATGACCAAGACTCAATAGCCTTAGTTCTAATGCCATTGAAGAGGTTTGTAAGCAAAACATTTGGTTCAAGTGTCTGCAAGGTTCCACTGCCTGGCATGTAGGCATCTGGAATAGAAATGGGAGGAACTTTCAACAGCAGGCATATGTCAGCTCCTGCTGAAAGGGAGATGCAATTCATTGACTGGAAAGGAAGTCCTGAGACTGGAGGGCCTGTGCAGAGTTGGTGGAAAGCAAGCCAGTGAGTGAAACGTACCTGGAGTCCAGGGAAGGAAATACAGGCTTAAACCTAAGAGCATTGCATCTCATTCTACAAAGCATTGTGGTAACTCTGCCTTGGACTTTTTCAGTGAGATGCCATGGGAGACGGGAAGACTCATATTCTCTGTCATCTCTAGTGTTGACTGCTTCAGTGAAAGGCTGCATGCAACAAATCCCATGTGTTCTATCTTCTTTGTCACAGACTCCTTTAGTTTGTGGACCTGGGGCCTGGGCTCCCTAAGGAACTGTCCTCTGAAGGCATCATTTATATGCTTTCCACAGAACATACTACTAATCCTCCAGTCTTCTTTTGATGCTCTGAATGTCTTGCCTGGGGGTTCACCACCTCCTGTAAATCCTTAGGTATCCATTTTTTGATGGTCTCCTTCATGTCATAGCCAATGTAGGCTAAAGGCTGACCATTCTATTCAGAAGGGCTATAAAAGGTGTATTAGTCAGGGTTCTCTAGAGTCACAGAACGTACGGATAGTCTCTATATAGTTAGGGAATTTGTTAGTGACTTACAGTTTGTAGTCCAACTCCCCAACAATGGTCAGCAGCAGCTGTGGATGGCAGGCCAAGGATCTAGCAGTTGCTCAGTCCCACGAGGCAAGCAGGCAAGAAAGAAAGAGTGAGTCTTCTTCCAATGTCCTTATATAGGTCTTGAGCAGAGGGTGTGGCCCAGATTAAAGGCTTGTGCCACTGAGCCTTTAATCCCAGATGACCTTGAACTCGGAGATTTCCTTGTCTTAATCTTCTGGAATTCATAGTCACTATGCTTCAAGATCTCCATGCCAAGATCCAGGTCAGAAACTTGTATCTCTGAGCCTCCAGATTAGGATCATAGGTGAGCCTTCCAGTTCTTGATTGTAATTCATTCCAGATATAGTCAAGTTGACAACCAGGAATAGCCACTACAAAAGGTAAGTTTCTCTTCCATTGTGGCAAGTAATGCATGGTGGGTGTATATTATTATATCTTCATCATTCCATGATATTTGACATGTCCCTGAACACTGGACCTCAGAGTTAGCTGCAGATCTCTGACCCAATTTCTTTTTTTTTTATTATTTTCTATATTTTTTTATTTACATTCCAAATGATTTCCCCTTTCCCATTTCCTCCCTCCCCGAAAGTCCCATAAGCACCTTTCCCTCCCTCTATTCCCCATTCAACCCCCTCTCACTTCTCTGTCCTAGTATTCCCCTACATCCAGTCTTTCCAGGACCAGGGGTCTCTCCTTCCATCTTCTTGGAAATCTACTGATATGTGAATTGCGTCTTGGGTATTCCGAGATTCTGGGTAAATATCCCCTTATCAGTGACTGCATACCATGTGTGTTCTTTTGTGACTGGGTTACCTCACTAAGGATGATATTTTCCAGTTCTGACCATTTGCCTAAGAATTTCGTGAATTCATTGTTTTTAATTGCAGAGTAGTATTCCATTGTGTAAATATACCACATCTTCTGAATCCATTCCTCTGTTGAGGGACATTGGGTTCTTTCCAGCTTCTGTCTATTATAAATAAGGCTGCTATGAACATAGTGGAGCATGTGTCCTTATTGCATGGAAAGCAGTCTGGCGGTTCCTCAGAAAACTGGGCATGACACTCCCGGAGGATCCTGCTATACCTCTCCTGGGCTTATACCCAGAGGCTTCCCCTGCATGCAATAAGGACACATGCTCTGACCCATTTTCATGACTCACTCAGTTTCTAAAGGGTCTTATTTGTATTTGGAGTGTGCTGCCTATTTAAATTTCATCTATCCAGATAGGTCACACAGACAAGCAGAAAGTGAGCCATGGAAAGGTTAGTATAATTTCCTAAAGAAGTTAGAATATATCCTGGGGGTAGAGAGGAGCCAGTAAGCATTTAAAAGTAGAAATTCACAGAATGATATGTGTATGATAATGGGATGTGGGGAGCATAGATGAAGAGTCAAGGCTAATGTACAGAGACTGGTGGGCACCTGTACATCTGACTGAGGGCTGAGTGGTCCGTGAATCAGGTAGTGGTAGGTAAATTCAGGAGATAACAAGTACTATCTATTATCTGGAAATACCATGAGGGGTGAAATGGAAGCATTCTTCTAGGAAACTTATCATGGCAATGGAGGTGCTTCTCAGTTTCTGATGAGGTCATACTCTGAGAAACCCAAGGGAAGTAAAACATCAACAGCATAAAATAGGTATGATACACTTGAGGCACTAACCTTCACAGAACTCTGCAGTATCAGATGAGCAGAGGACTGATTGGGAGCCCCAGTTTGCCGCCATTGTGAACAACCAGAGAGAGGGTGGTTACTGCATTCCCCAGCCCAGGAAAACATTGAAGTTCAAAATTTGAAGTGTAGTTTGATGAATATGTATGGTTTTATATCATCTTAACCCCCAAAAGTTATAGGTTGGAAAGGCATAAGTCAGGACTGTCTAGAACTGCAAGAGTGATTGCAACTTAGCAAGCATAACAAGCTTCAAGTGTTCCGAGTAATCTTAGGATGATCTTGGACAAGATGGTAGAGTGTGCTCTCTATGGGTCTCAGTAGGTGCTGAGGGGAACCTCTGCTGAAGGAGCTGGGGACAGGACTAGAGAATCAAGACAAAGTGCCTGGTGAAGGATGAATGGAGGGCCGGATCACACAAGGAGGTTACTATCATCTCCCCCCACCCTCCTGTGAAAAGGAACACAATCATGGGAGGATAAAGAAACGCAGGAACTCTTAGGTTCTGGGTGAACCAAAGCAGAGGGCAAAGGTGAGAATTAGTGTTCACCAGAGGAGGATGCAAGATTCCTGTTCAAATCAACATTTGGGGCACTAGGAATTTCTTTGTAGGATGGAGAAACAACAAATGAACTTGGAGAACTGTGTAACCCCAAAGATGCAGTAAGAGCATGAGATGGGAGAAGGCAGGATGAGGCATAGCAGAAGCTTCTAGAAATAGCAGTCCTAAGAACCCCTTTGCAGGTGGTGGTAGAGGATTCTCTTTAGGTAATGTTTGTCAAAGGATGGGGATGGGGCTTTACTTAAGCCCGTAGTATGTCTGTTCTTCATACAGTCACCATCAAAATCATGTCATGTATGAAATTGTCAGCAAAGTCATTCCTACGGCTGACATATAATAAAGTCATTAAACCTTTGGAGAGTGAATGTCTTTGTTACTTTTTTCTTTTGTATTGTGTGCAAGGGTATCAGAGGATTAGAAAGCTGTGGTATGATTTTGAAACATTGCCTCTAACTCTAATATTCTGGTATGTGAGGAAATTAATAGGGTCGTTTTGACATCCTGAATGTGCTATTTATTTTTAATTAATAACTTTATTTTTAGAGCAGTTTTAGATTTAAAGAAAAATTGACTAGAAAGTGGAGTTGTCACTCCCCACCCCCCATTTTGTTCCATAGTCCCACTATTATTAACATGAATTAGTGCGGTGCATTATTCCAGCTGAGAAACTAACATTGTAATATTATTAAGTCCATAGCTTGCATTAGAGTTTAATCTTTGTGTTTTAATGTCTATAGCTTTGGGCAAATATCTACTGCCCTAAAACCCTACCAGGCCCCACCCACTCATCTCTCCTCATTCCATTTCTTGATAATCACTAATTTTTTTTTTTACCGACCCCAGTTTTGTCTTTTTACATAATGTCATAGAGTGGCAACATACATACAGTCTGAAGTCCTTTCAGATAGATTTTTTTTTCTCCTATCAGTATACTCATACTGTTCCCCATTCCTCTCCTAATTAGCTTTATCTGTCACCTGAGAAGGAAATCCCAATGGAGGAATTACCCAGATTAGATTGGCTTGTGGGCATGTCTGTGGAAGATTGTCTTGATTGTTAATTGATGTAAGAGGGGCCAGCCCACTGTGGGCAACAGCATTGGGTAATGTAGGTGGTCCTGGGCTGTATAAAACAGCCAGCTGAACACTGTTCTGTGAGATAACCAGTAACATTATTCCATAGTTTCTGTTTCAAATTCCTGCTTGAGTTTCTGCTCTGGATTCCTTCAATGATGGACTGTACCTTGTAAGTTGAAATATATCTCTTGCTCCTTTGTTGCTTTTGGTCAGAGTGCTTCCCACAACGATAGAATACAATAATAATGGTGTCTGTTCCTTGACTTAATAGCTCATTTCTCTCTAGCACCACTGTCAGCTTTAACCATCATATCTTGAGCCATTTACTCACAGAAGGGTATCCTGGATGCTGCCAAGCCTTGGCAACTGTAGCAAAGCTGATATAAACACACATACATATACTTTGTTGTGGATCTATGTTTTCAGTTCACACGGGGAATACCAGGAAAGATGGTTCCTGGATCTTGGAGTGAGAATACACATTTTATGATGACAAAATACCAACTCTTCCAAAGTGGTTGTAACATTGTGCATTTCTACCAGCCTGAGTGAGAGTTGTGACTGTTCCATGCTTGGGCCAGAGTTCTGAATCTGAACCATTCTTACGGGTGTTCTATAACATCTCACTGCTGCTCTGGTCTGAAATTCTTCATCATGATGTCTATTTATGCATGTTTGCACCATCTGTGCATTTTCTCTAGTCAGGCATCTGTTTAGACATTGGGGGTACTTTTTATTAGATTGGTATGCATTCTTTCTGTTGAGCTGTATGTGCTATTTGTATACTTTAGTTACTAGTATATTATCATATATATTTTTGCCAAGATTTTCTCCCTAGTCTGGTTAGTTTTTGATGCTGAACACAAAGTCATCAGGGACAAGGAATCTTCAATTGAGGGATTACCTCTATCAAATTTGTTTGTGGGGCATTTTCTTGATTGCTAATTGATATAGGAAGGCCCAGCTAATAATCATGGGCAGCACCACCACCCTAGAGCAGGTGGGCCTTGTTCGTATAAAAAAGGTAGCTGAGCAGGCTAGAGGAAGCAAACCAGTAAGCAGTACCCTCCCATGGTCTCTACTTCAGTCTCTGGCTCCAGGTTACTCCTTTCAGTTCCCACCTGGCTTCCTTTGATCATGAACTGTGACTTATAAGCCAAATGAACACTTACCATCCCTAAGTTGCATGGTCAGTGTTTTATCACAGCAACCAAGTAGCATTCTAGGACATTCTCCAAGTGTATCTTGTATTTCCATGTTTCTGGTAAGGGTTGTTTTTTTTTTTTTTTTTTTTCAGAGCAGAAGTTTTAATTTTAATGAAACTCAATTTATTTTATATTTTTCCATGGATCATACTTTTATGTCATCACTGCCTTTAAAAGAATTTCTTAAGTAGTTTGGTTTGAAAAGAGTCTTATTCAGGCCATTGTCTTCATTTGACAAGATTGAAAAGTCAATGCTTGTGGGTATAATTTTTGAAAATGACAAAGTCGACACTAGTTATGTATATATGCTCTTTTATTCTTTTGTTAAGTTTATATCACATTGTTTGTCTTATAATGTCATTGATGATTTTGTTGACTACACTGTTTTATGGCTGATGATGTTGATTGTTGATCATATTGACGTTGACTGTTGTGTTGATGATACACTGCTTTGTTATAATGATCTTGTGATTGATTGCATTGCTTTGTTGATGACCAAGTTATTCATCCTATTGGTGGTTGTGGTTGATCATGCTCATGCTATTGATGGTGATGATGTTGGTGGCATTAACATTGCTGGTGATGATGTAGGTTGTGCTAACATTTGTGTTGATGAGACCGGAGGTGAAGGCCTTATTGAGAGTAATGATGGTTGTGGTGACGTTGGGTGAATGTGACATTGGCGATAATGACATTGGCAGTGATACAATTGATGAGGTTGTTGGTGGTGGCAATGTTGATGATGTTGGATGCTGTTGGTAGTCTGATTTTCTTTCTTGTTTCTGTGATAAAACCTGAGAAAGGCAACTCAAGAGAGAAACTGTTAGAGGGAAAAAGGGGTATGCACCTTCAGTCCCAGCACTCAGGAGGCAGAGGCAGGCAGATCCCTGTATTGAAGGCCAGCCTGGTCTACATAGAAAGTTCCATGAAAGCCAGAACTACATAAAGAAACCTGCAGAATGGGTGGTTGGAAGACACCCAGAGGCCCATCTATATGACCTGCCCACCTTGGGTGCCCAGCCACTACTAGGTATAAGTATATGGTGAAGAGATGAGAGAGAAAGGGAAGCAGAATGGTTTGAGTACTATGAGTAGAGGCAGAACTGGAGATGAGAGGATGATGAGGAACAGCCTGGTATGAGTAGCCTGCACTGCTACCTGAGGCCAGAGCCTCAGGGATCTAGACCCATGCTACTAATGAAGACCCCTGGGTCCATCACCCTACAGTAGCAGAGGTCTGTTTTGATATCCATGGCCCATGTTACCACCAAAGAGCATGCAGACATCCCTGGTCTGGGCTGCCACCTGGGACCATGTTAATGTTCAAGGGTTGTGTAGAGCTGGCCCCTTATTAGCCGCAGCACTCTGGTGAGCGGGTCCTGCACCTCACCTGGGCAACACAGTAGAGCTGACCCTGGTGGCAGGGCAATGGGTGAGCTGAGCCTGAGGTGCTAGATGTTGACAACGCTCCAGATGCTTAAGCTGAATTTGTTGATGATGGTGTTGATAATAATAAGTTTGGTTGTTGTTAATGTTATTGTGTTATATGGTGGGGATAGTCTTTTTTGGTGGTGACGATGGTGGTATTGCTGCTGGTGATTTGGTTGATGCTCTCAATAGCAAGTGGATCTTTAAGCAGATATTCTATCCAGTACCTTAAATCCTATAAGCTAAAAGGAAATTATTTAAATAAAAATGTTGATTTGCATGAGTTTTCTGCCTTACCTCAGTCACTTTGTTTGGGGCATTGTTAATGATAAAGTCATTATAAATAAATAATGCATTTAAACAAAGTCTCTTTGTTTGACCAATAAAGTCATTATAAAAACTAATATTTTTTTTCAGTTTTGTATTTGAAGCTGAACTTCATTTAATTTTCTCTTGCTTATGTTTTTAGTGTTGGATATTTGGACACTACTCGGTCTTGGCACATGTGAGTTTATAAGACTCTTTTCTTGGAGCTGTGGGGTTGACTCTCAACATTGTAAGATTCACAAAATATGAATTCTTCAATTGGTGTTCCCTGAGAAGTCGTATAAGAGCCTCTTATTCCATCACTCTCGTCTCTTTCTCTTCATGTTTCCTCCCATGGACCACTACTAAGAATCACGGTGTTTTCTGTCTTCTTGGTTGTATTCCTCTGTTCACCATGTACACTCCCTGAGAGGTCAAGGATATTTCTACTCAATGCAATTGCCCCACTGGTGAGAACTTGTCTGGCTGGCCTGAGGACCTGTGGATAAACACTTCAAATTCCTTTACTAACTTAAAAATGCACTGGTGGTATAGATTGCTTGCAAATTTTATCTTGGAGATTTTAATACCACTAAGGCTATTTAATTATCCCACTTGGTTATAAGTGTGAACTTTGAGCCAGGGCATGCATTTGTACCTTGTGAGTTTCATATGAATGAAGACAAGTCTCAAAGAGGCTTCTTTTGGTTTAAGATTATCTCCTGATACCATGCTTCCTGTATTTAAGCTAATTTGAATTTGGGACACAGATAGAAAGATCTATACCATTGTTTCCCAAAGTATGTCCATAAAAAACAGACCAGCGTTTCTGTCACCAATAAAAGTTTAAAAATTCTTGAAATCATGTCTGTTGATGGATTTTTCAACCTATTATGTATTATAAAGGTTCTGCAATGCCTACAGTAGAAAAAAAACACAGAAAAGAACAGTTCAACTTGGTTCATACAAGTCTTTCACAAATCCATAGTTCTATATTCTTCTTTAAAAATTCCTTGAATCTAATGCTCCAAAGATGTACTCCTAAGAAAATGTAGGATCTTACTATTTTATGAATTTGTTTGGTGAGGAAACAGAAGTTCAGAGAGTTTCTCAGGCTGGTTTCAATGAAAGAAAACTATGTTAGTTATTTGACATTGGTAGCAAGACTTTATTATAACTTTATTGGTTATAACTCATGGTACACAGACTTTCTTTATTAATATATTAAACAAAACAAGCACAGTATTGCATAGCTAAATCATTATTTCTTGTGATTTCTCCTTATTCAAAGTATGATTTGGAGCCAATCTTAATTAGCCCCAGCATTAATCAGGACTCTTTCCCACACAGCAATCAGAATTCCTTTCCCTGTCAACATCAAAAGGGCCTTTCACCAGGAGCAATCCTGTATCTTCAGAGAGGCCACTCAATTCCCCAGCCTTAAGTAAATACTACCACTCCCCCCCCAACATTCTATGAACACTTGTCTCATTTTTTAAATATAAGAACCTCCTCCTCTTTAGATATTTTACTTTTTAGGTTTTAATGATGTGTATACGTGTAGACCTGTGCATGTAGGTAAAGACACTGTACAGTCCAGAAGAACATGTTAGATCCCCAGGAGCAGGGAATTAGAGGTGGTAATAATGAGCCTCCTAACATAGATGCTTAGAACCAAACATCAGAAAGACCAGCAAGCATCATTCAACCACTGAGCCATCTCTCCAGCTTTTTGCCCTTTTGTTTTCCTATTCATGATACAAGACAATATTTCAAATGAGGTGCAACTATTCACTTATTCACTCTCTGAGCCCGTTAACGGTAATCTCGTATGAGAAGTGAGGTCTCGTTGATGTATTCAGCCTGTGGAAAGGGGTCCAAAGGGTGAGAGGTGCTAAGGAAAGACACTTGCTGTGTGCACAACACAACAACACAATGCCATCAAGTCACCCCACAGTACATAAGAACATTCTCACATTGGGCAGTCTGAGGTGAGCATACCCTGCACACTATCGGGACCACTAAGACTGGAGCTCTTGTTGAGAAGTATTTACAGGAAGCACAAAATAACATATTAACTATCAACCTTGAAAAGTCTGACTTTATGTTCTGTTTTGATGAATTTTAGTCTTTGAATTTATCATCCATCATCCCAATAATCATAACCTAGGTTACACATGCCAATACCATCAGCACTGAATGGTTCATCTAGGGGATTTTAGGGCCCATGTCAATGGACTCCAGAAATAGTGCCTGGTTCAAGTTGACTCAGGTAGGTAGCATTGAAAAATACAAATAATAAAAATATCTCTAATCTAGGCTGCCTTTTTAAATGAAAGGTTTAATTTTTTTCCCAAAAATTGTTTTAGTTTAGTCAGTTCAAAACACATCAATCAGACTGTTCAAATTGTGTCTTCTTTTAATCAGTCAGAGATGACAATGAACAAGACGAAATCCCCTCTCATTTAAAATGGGAAACAGCTGACTAGGTTGAGGAAGGCCCTTAAATTATGTCACTCTTTGAGATGAGTTTGGTGTGTGTGTGAGTACACCCATGTAAATGGGGTATATAGGGGCAGTGTGTTTGCAGTGTATATGAGTTTATAAGGTATCTTCATGGAATGGAAGGAACTGGGGTCCATGGGTGTATATGGGTTGTATGTATGGAGGGTAGTATATGTATTGGGTTTATTACAGGGTATTTGGGGTGTTTATCCAGTATGGTAGTTTGATTGAGAATAGCCCCATAGGCACATATGTTTAAACACTTGGTCCTCAGTTGTTAGAACTATTAAGGAAGGATTAAGGACTGTGGCCTTATTGAAGAAGGTTTGTCACTGGGGCAGGCTTTGAGGTTTCAGAAGACACACACTATTCTAAGTCTTTCTCCCTCTCTCATTCTCAGCCTCCAACTTTCTGATTAAGATTTGAGTTCTCACCTGTTTCTTTTGGTCTGCCACCATGAACACTAACCCTTTGAAACCATAATCAATGCTTCTGAAAACAAAAGTAACTAAGGCCTGTGGAGTGTGTATGGGGAATATGCATGTGAGATGGGTACCTATGGGGGTATGCATGTGGAGTGTGTATAGATGTGTCAATGCGGTGTTCCTTTAGGGGTGTATATTAGAGTCTACTCTGTACATTCTATCCCTCATGGCTCTGGATCTACTTCCACTTATCCAACAGTCTGCATCTGAGGAGACAACAGGAGTAGAAGATCAAAGAATGAAGTAAAGCTGGGTGCCATTCCAGTGACAGATTGTGGGAAATCTTAGAAAATTGGAAGCTGGAAAACTTTGAAGGATTTTGAACTCTTCACTTATAAGGCCTCATTGGTCATGAATGATAAAGCCTTGAGGTGCATGGATATGTCCCTGTGAATCTTAATTCAAAGGTCAGGGCTAGAAAGACCCTCTCTGGAAGTTAGGGGATTTCTTCACCAAGTTCCCAAAGCCACAGAAAATAGTCACTCAAGAGTGCAGAGAGGGGCATCTGCAAGGCAAGACAAAGGCACAGCACTGCCATGATTAGAGATGGGCTCTTGTGTGTATGGTTATTGCATCTCCTGCTTAAATTAGAATATCAGGAAGCCTTTGTTTTAAAGCCATTATAAATGCTGTTTTAAAATAACAATATTTCCAGTTAGGAATTAGAACTTTTTCCTTGAGTAACTAAGAACCTTTAATATTTAGACATTCTATTCTGCTCCTTTGGGAAAATTTTGGGTCAACTAAAACATTCATACTGTGCTGGTAAGCATGTAGGCAACTCTGAAAAGCAGTTCATCCTTATGCAATGACATCATGCAGATGTGTGGACCATATCCCATAGCTTTACTTTTACATGCATGTCTAGATGAAATGCACTGAAAGACACCCACAGCAAAGGTCATAGCTCTAGTATTTGTAAACTCAGATAGGACATTGAGGTCACCAGTCTTGATCTATATGCTTGTTTTTCCATGGTATGATGCCTTATTATAGACCCCAGTGCAGTGGGGCCAATAGGTTATGAATTAGAATCAATAGACTGTAGGGCAAAGTGAGACTTTGTTCTATTTATGTTGACTAGACAACTGTGAACATATCCTTATAGAGAAAAAGGAGGCTTAGTCAACTGGATAGCAACGCAGTGTCTTTTTTGATCTCAGGAAAGAATGGCTTATTGAGATGTAAAATCAATGTCTAGAGGAAGGTGGGCAGTCAGCAATGTGCATGGCTAGATTAGCTTTGGTTCATGGAGGCCCTTGCCCTTGGGTATGGAAGAGTGTACATTTATCACTATCTATCACACCATCTTCAGAAGCTTTTGTGGAGAATGGAAAGTGATCCCCCCCCCTACTTTATGGTGTTTCATGCTTCTTTCTCAGTGTATATTAGACTGTGTATTTTTTTTTTTTGGTGTATATTAGACTGTAACACAACTGAGAAATACTTGCCCATACTGGAGAATATCACCTATTCTATACAGTCTGAGGGGCTCTAATCATAGCCACACTTCCTTTTTTGATTGAATCTATTAAGTATATGGTAAATTAACTTTGAGCTCAAATGGCACATGACAGTTTGCCAACGCAATGTACATTAACCATATCTGCCATTATTCCCGGAAATATGAAAGGATTCTAGCTCTGAGAGAATCCTAAGCAGGAAATGGAACTGCAGAAGCTCCAGGGTGCCATGCCACTCAAGACTTGAATTGCCAGGTTCTTCTAAAAATACAGTCAAGAGATGAGCAGTGACGCTGTGGCTGGAAGCTCTCATCTTGTGGGCTTCCCTGCCGCTGTCCACTGACATGCCAAATAAGATATAAGACCTGAAGCTGAGTGTCATTGAGTATGGGCCAGGATCATCATTACCTCAGAAGGCTACGCACACACAATTGTGTGCTGCGGCTGTATCCATTTCCTCTTGATCCCACAGTGTACGGATGCTCATCTATGTGTCACATTCGGACTCTTCTTTCTCTTCCTCTGTCATCTACTATAAATACTGATGTTGTGGGATCAAGAACATGTACCCATACAACTTAATGTACTCCACAGCCCCAGATGCAGCCTGTCATCCTGAGAAAACCATGCCACCATATCAAGGCCATCCTGTTCATAAGGTACCTTAACTATGATAGGAAGCAGACCATGTTCATCTGGGGTCATGAGACTCTATACACTGTCTTTGTGGCATGGCAGGAATTATTTTTCTAAAGGTGACAATTCTCTGAACTGCAGAAGAAATGTCCTCACATCAGACCTCTAGTGGTGCTGGCAATGAAGCCCAGAGGATGAGAGCTTCCAGTCCCCAGCTTCATTGCTAATTGCTTGACTCTATCTTTAGGAGGACCTGGCAATTCAAGTCTTCAGTTCATTGTAGCCTGGAGCCTCTGCACTTCCATTTCTTGCTTAGGGTTCTCTCAGAGTTAGAATTCTTCCAGATTTCCAGGGATAATATCCGATATGGTGTAATGTACATTGCATTGGCAAACCATCCTATGCTATTGAGCTTGAAGTTAACTTACCATATATGTAATAGGTTTTCTCAATCAAAATGGGAGGTGTGGCTATGGTTAGACCCTCCAGACTATAGAACAGGCAATACTGTCGAGTATAGGCAAGCACTTTCCAAGCAGGATATTCTGCCAAGCGCTGTGCTTAATAAGAAGCAGCAGACTCCTGATTTTGCAGAGCGTGTCTACTATGTTCTAGTGTATGGATTGATGACAACTGTGTCTCTTGCTAGCCCTGTGAACATCAGCACAGAGAGTTGATAGATATGATGTCAACAACCTAGATCTCTTCACATCATTTCCTGACAGAAGGTAGAAAACACAATGTAGCTCAAGAGAAATTTAAATGTCTGCTACTACCCACCACCTTTGCAAACATTCTTTCTTACTGCTGTGGTTTAAATGTCACTCTACATCCAACACTGAAATGTCATGGCTTTTGTGGCAGTTTTGAGAGGTAAGATATGAAAGAGGTGGATTTGGTTCTGTGCGCTCTGTCTTCATGGGTGGGATGGGAGAGTTCATCTTTTCATGATATTCTGCTTGTCATACAGTGAACTTTGCCAAATCCTGAGCCCCAAGTCATGAACTCAGAACTGTGAGCAGATGCATTTCTGTTTATCATATATTTCCCTGCCTCAAGTGTTTTGTTATAGCGGGATGACATAGAATGATACATTAATCTGCTTCCTGATAGCTGACTCAATGGCCTTTATTTTTTCTGAATTTTTATTTTATGTGTATGAGTTTTCCTCACATTTGTGTCTTGTGCTGCATGTGCATGCAGTGCCTGTAGAAGCCAGAAGAGGGTATCAGATCCCCTGCAAGTGGAGTTCTAGATAGTTTTGAGCTGCCACATGGGTGCTGGGAATTAAGCCCAGATCCTCTGCAAGAGTGGCCATTGCTTATAACCTCTGAGCCATTTCTTTAGCCCTAAAGACCTCTTTTTTGATGAGGTCACAGTTGGGTTGATCTGTTCTATTGTTGCCTCCACATATGCTCTTATTATTCTTTGGCCTCGAGAGACTGAGAAACACAGTAGGATCACCCAGAAGTTATAGCAGCTATTGGACTGCAGTAATGTTACTGACATCCTGGGATGAGACACTATGTTTACTATGGTGTTAAGATGTGGCAAGGTACAAGGTATAGTTTCAAGGTCTGCATATGTTCCTCTCTTCTGATACCACATACCAACATGGAGGTGGGCACTGTGCTAACTGCTTAGGGTCTTCCTATAGTGGAGGACTTGAAACAATGATATTTTGGAGCATTTTCAGACACACTGGCTCAATTGCAGCTGCCCATGGAGTGGGTGTCTATGTGACACCTGACCTCTTCTGCCTTAATTCTTACCAGAAAACAGATAATTATTGAGGAATCCAAGTTGCACTGAAACAACTCAGTAATGTTGGGTTATCCTCCCCCTTTTCTAATGTAGATTGATGTAAGCAAATGATTGGCATGCTTACTTTGAAAGAGGTGGGGAATTCCTGCCATATAGCCTTGCTTTGGTGCTTCTCGAACCTTCCTCTTGAGAACATGTCCTCTTCTTCAATCAATAGATCTTAAATCCAAAACTTAGCTCGTTTCTGCAAGCTGTCCAAGGGGAATATTGCTCTCAGTGACTAGATCTTGCACCTCGGTTTCTTCTTAGGATGTGTGCAGGTGAGAAGTGGCTTGATAGACTTCTATCTATTTTGTTCCCTGGGGGACTATGTTCTATTCCCCGTCTTCCTAATACTGAAGGTCAGGCCTGTTGGCTGCCACTCCAACCTTCCTAGTCTTGATGATAATTGCATCCACCTGGTTTCTGATCTTGACGCTCTGACATCTGGCCTCTATTTTTGCAGAGCTCTGTCATCTGCGTGGTTTTAGTGAGCCTAATTCTGTAATCACGCCACCCATATTCAGTCTGGTCTGAAGAGAACAACAATTCTAGAGAGCATGTGTGAGGCTGGTGCCCTGCTTCCACACGTCCCTTATTGCTTGGTAAACAGTGACTGTGCCAGACCTTTCTGGTGGCCAAAACCATCTATACCATGGGTTTTCTGGCCTTGCATAACATATCCTTCCTACTGTGTCCACGTCTGAGTCATTCAGTATTTTCATTTACTACTGACATTCTTACTCATTTAGCACAAACTACTGATTTGTCCTTTTTTTCTAAGGGGTGTCCTGATAATTGTATCTCATCCCATCTCCTGAGGCTTAGTCTTGTATCTCCAACTCTTTCCAAATTATTTAACTTGCCTCTGTGTAGATCTTAACCAGGCGCCCTTTATCAAGCATCATTCAGACTCTACTCTGGCTCCCCCGGCACCAGCACATTCTGGCTGGTTCTTGTAAGTATTCACCAGGCTCAGGCCATGCTGGCTAGAGCATGCCCTGCCTTATTTCTAATGGACAAGGGGATGGTGTTAGAAAACTCAGGCAGACACACAGTGGTGTTGGGTAGGATTGAAGTCTGCATTTCAAGTAGGATTGAGTGCTCACTCTTAACAAGAAGGGTTGGAACAATCTTTCAGCTCTTAGGGACTCAAGAGAGTTCTCAATGAGAACTCAAGTGATATAGACATCAACCCTATGTCTTCATCTCATGTATCAGGAGTTTACTTTCCTCTAATCATAAAAGTGATGGAGCTTTTGTGTCCACCATCAATGCAGCAGCTCTGAAGCATCTCACCACTGGGGGCATTGTCCATCATGGTGAATACTTTTTCACTTGAGAATTTGTAAGATACACAGACATCTTTCAGAAGGGTTATACAGAAGTCTTTTTTCTGACCCAGAATCCAAAAATCAGATTTGTGAATACAGTGAAAAAGTATTTTCAAAACACCCAACGTAACTATCTGCTATAATCTTTCAGAAGTAAGTAGGCACTTAGAATCATTTCACATTGACACTGGCTGTCCTTAAGAACACGCTTTCCAAGGAAGACATTTTTGTTACAATGAATGAGTGAGGCACAAAGGGCCATGAAGAACAAACAAGCAAACGAAGACTGAATATTTTAAAGTATAAAATCTCCATGTTAAGACAGTCACTCTGGGTAAACAGTTTACCATTCACCTAGCATTGCTACCTTTGTTGTGGTAAAAGTTGCTAAATTCTTGTGGTAAAGATGTATTAACTGTAACCCATCTCCACAAATAAGATCTATTCACCACCTGATCCAAGGGACCTTGATATCCACCTATAGCTTGACTCCTATCTCCTAATCTCCTCTCCACACCTTCCTGAAGGTTCTTTCTTGACCA
The DNA here is from genome assembly GCA_036184795.1 of Tokudaia tokunoshimensis. NCBI lineage: Eukaryota > Metazoa > Chordata > Mammalia > Rodentia > Muridae > Tokudaia > Tokudaia tokunoshimensis. The sequence continues at coordinate 44,878,926 of BTHU01000012.1, forward strand.
ATATGCGTTCAACATTTACTATTAGAGATCACATCAAGTGAATCATACAGAACGTTTCTTTTTCTAACTGGATTATCTCACTTGCCCCTAATACCCTCTGCTTTTTCATCCATGTTGTCTTGGATACACTAGCATCCCTCTTTCCACTGCCAAGTTATGTTCCCATGCATGAGTACATATCATGTCTTCTCTACCCATTCCTTCACTGATGGTCAATTAAGGTATTTCCACATCTTGGTTACTGCAACAGATTCTGCCATAAATATAGCTGTGCAGATTTTACTACAGGAAACTTTGTTCCTGTTGCATACCCAGAAGAAACATATCCAATATCTCTAGGGGTATTTTGTTTGGTTGGTTTGAGAATCTTCGGTGCTGCTTTCCCTAACATGTAAACCAACTTTTCACTCTCAAAATATCCCTTCACCCATGCCTTTTATGTCTCTGACAGCACTGACCTGAGAAACAGGAGATCATACCCTATCGTTATTGAACTTTTCCTTTTTCTTTTTCTTTTCTTTTTAGTGTTTTCTATGTTTTGCTTTACTGTTTTTTTTGGTTTTGTTTCTGGTTTTGGTTTTTTGAGATAGGATCTCGGTACTTAGCTCAGGCAGTACTTAAACTCATGACCTTTTTGCTTAAGCCTCCCGAGTGCTGGGCTCAAAGGTGTTGTAGCATCATGCCAAGATAACTAGTGATTCTGAGCTCACTTTCCTGTATGTGTTGACCATGTCCTCATTTGGGAAATGTCTGTTGAGGAGCATGGGCTGCTTTTAAATTATGTTATTCATCAGTGCTGTTGCTTTTGAGTTGTGAAGTACCTTTATGTTTTTAGTTGAGCCAAAGGCATAGTTTGTAATCATTTAAGTGTTCACCTGCAAATTGTCCCCTGTCCTATAGAGAAGTTGCTTATCTTTCTTCCACCCACTTGTGTATTTCTGCTTTTGTTGCCTGAACCTTTGCATTATATACAGCAACTTCTTGCCAAGGTCAGGGTTAATCTTTTCAGATGTTGTAGTGAAATCTTGCATCCATTTTGTGTGTGTGTGTGTGTGTGTGTGTGTGTGTGTGTGTGTGTGCTGTGAGATAGTGTCTACTTTCATTCTTTTAGTAAATAATAAATGATTCAGAAGAAAAGATATACATTGAGAGTCTGAAAATACCCATGGGAAGAATGAGTAAATGTAATGTGGGTGGAGTGAGGGAACAGGATTGGAGTTGGTCAGTTTAAAAGTTCTATTCCTCACTGTTAAGGAATGGGAAAACTCATTGGAATTTTCTACTGCTAAATTTGAAACTGATATTTAGTGGAAATAACAATCCTGAGAATACAGTGTTTGATAAACAATTGAAATTTAAAAAGATCTCAGAGACTAGAGAGATGGCTCAGAAGTTAAGAGCCATGGCAGATACAGTTCTGGCAAAGGACCTGAGTTCATTTCCAAGCACTGACATTGTGTGGTTCAAATCTACCTGTACTTCCAGCTACAGAGAATCTGAGGCCATTTTAGGGCCTCCACAAGTACTGTGAACAGACATGCAAACTTTAATAAAAATATCTTATAAAATTAAATATCTTACAAAATTAAAATCTCTGTTGATATACATAAAGCCAAGGAGAAAAGAAAGAAAATATGTATTAAAGGTAAAAATAAAGAGTAACAATGAGCTACAATATATCAACAGGACTACAGATATAAACATTTTGACATTTTATGGCAATTGAAGGGCCCCAGAAGAAATGTGAAAAATAAGAATTTATATATATATATATATTTATATATATATTATAGGAGATTATCAAAAACAGGATAGAAACATTAAAAGGAAAGTGACACAAAATGTCAAAAATAAAAAACAGGCAACATGTCCATAAGTCATAAAAAAAACTTACAGTGAAAAAAATTTAACACTATAATCTCAGAAAATTTAAAGAAAAATATATACATAAATGGGGAGGGGTACTAGAGAATGAGCTATATGCTTTTATTATAATGTTCTTGATGTTAAATACATTTGACAAACTAGAAATAAAATGTCTTCTGTCCAATTAACAAAGTTTATCTGACATTGATCCAATAGTTCCTTGATGGTGGTGGTTTGACTAGAAATGGTACCCATAGGCTCATAAATTTGAATACTTGGTCATTATAAAGTGGCACCACTTGAGAAGGATTAGGAAGCATGGCCTTGTTAAAGTAGGTGTGGCCTTGTTGGAGGAAGTGTGTCACAGAATGTGCGTTTTGGTTTTCAAAGACTCAAGCCAGGCCCAGTGAGTCTCTTTCTCCTGCCTATAGATCTGGATATAGAATTCTCAGCTCCTTCTTTAAAAGCATGTCAGCTTGTATGCAGCCAAACTTTCTACTATGCTGATAATGAACTAAACCTTTAAAACCATAAGTAAGTCACAATCAAATAAGTTCTTTTATAAGAGTTGCTGTGGTCATGGTATCTCTTCACAGTAGTAGAAACCCTAAGACATTGATCTAACTCAATAATGAAAGGACATGTATTCTTTCTATCTATCTATCTATCTATCTATCTATCTATCTATCTATCTATCTATCTATCTATCTTTATCTATTAATGGTTTCAGAAATGAGGTGTTTACTGTTATTGTTTTGTTTGTTTTTGAGATAGTGTAACCCTGGCCAGTGTGTAACTTGATATTTTGATCAAAATGGCCTGGAACACCTGGAGATCTGTCTGCTTCTGCCTCCCAACTGCTGGGATTAAAAGTGTGTGCCACCATTCATGGCTCTGAAATTACCTTTGTTAGGAGAAAGTCTGATGACTGCAGGAGCCATGGCTGGTTCTTGAGTGTGGGAAGCATGACTGGTATCATGAGACTATAAGAGACAATTTAAAGTGAAAGAATAAGACAGATAACTGCCACATACAGCATGACGGGGTTCAGGCTTCCAGAGGTGTCTCCATTAGTATCCTATCTAAACACTAAAGAAAATTCAGCTATACATCTTTACCATAAATAAATTTCAGCAAGTGCCCAAGAAGTGTATATGGTTCAGATCACACACTTGGACCAAAATTCAGTCAAGTTAGAAAAAAAAAAACTCATCATTAAGGAGTGATTAACAAAAGTCTTCCAATATGTTTATACGTTTTACAATGTGCATGAACATGCCCATAAATCAGAAAGGAAAGTACGGTGATGAGAAGACAACATAGAGCCTCAGCTTCCTGCTTCCTGCTAAGCACGGTGTGCAGTGTGGCTGGAAAACTCTGAGTTCTACATTTCTGTGCCAGCTCCTGAGATAACCCTCTCCAAAGAGCCTGGGCACAGACATGATTCTGCCATTCAATTGCCCCTGAGGAATGTCTGTTTTTACCTTGCATAACTTCACTAACACTCTCTCAGTTCTACTGGCTCAGTTGGTGTTCCCAGAAGGTCACCTCCCTCCTTCATTCTCCAACAGCAGCCTTCTCCAGTATATCTGCCTACACAGACAACCCCAGTGTTTTTCAGGCCCGCTTGTCCTCTGAGAGCCTTTCCCTCTCCATCTCCGGGTAGGATTCCTCCTTAGTGACTCCAGGGGTCTTCGCCACATTGAGTGCTTTGCTGCTACCATTTACTCTGTTTTCCATGGTTCACAATACAACCTACTGCCTGCTTCCGAAACCCCAATGCATATCAATACCCTTGGTCTTGAGGAAATCCACTGGAGACTGCTGGCTGGATACCTGAGCCATAAAATAGGTGTGACAATCAGTGTTAATGTCAACTTGATAGAATTTAGAATTGCTCTGGAGAAGGAACTTGTGAGGGATGGTATTGATTACATTATTCATTACATTGATCGATGTGAAAAGGCTCATCTTGATGGTAGATAAGACCACACCCTCTGCAGGTAATCCTAGACTGTATAAAGTGAGCTGAGTGCTTTGGACATCCATCCTTCTATTTTCTATATGTGATGTAATGTGATCAGCTGCTTCAAGCTCCTGCTGTCTTGACCTCCCCACCATGACAAACTATATATTGAATATAATAAACTCTTCTCCCCTTAAGCTGCTTTTGTTAATATTTTATCACGGCTATAGGAATAAACTTAAAGCAGGGGTGGAGATAGATGGAAGGAGTCACAAGAAATGACTGAAACAGGCTGATTGTATCGTGATAGGTAGACAGAAGACTGCAGGTCCCCTTCTGGGTTTGAACTATATATTTGCCAGATAAAGTGCTGCAGAACACTCATCTGGCATGCCTAGTCATGGGATAAGCTTCAGGTCCTAAGATATAAGACCAGTGGAGCATTAGAGGACCCTCAAAGTCAGAGCAGATGTCAAGGTTATTCTAGAAGGAGCAGTGCTTTCCAGCCTTTGGACATCACTGTGAACCACGGGTACTTTGAGTGACATCATGAAGTTGGGGAATAGCTTCTGTATCCCAAGCTTGAAGTGGCATGAGCAGTACCTACAGTCCTGAGTCCCTGTTGCTCTCTGTCCTGCTAGCATGGGGACTTAAATGTTCAATTACCAGAAAAATGCCTTTCGAGCCTACCTAAAAATGTCAGGAGTAATGGTGTGTGCTTCCAATTGGTTTTGGGGAGGCAGATAAGGACAGATCACAGGCTTTCTGGACAAGCAATCTTAGCTTCTTTGGTGAGCTCAGGCCAGTAAGAGACCCTGACACATAAAACAAGGTAGATGACACCCAAGGAACGCCACTGGAGATTGACCTTTGCCCTCCACACATGTACCTGACATGGATATACATCCACACAAGCATGTGTACACACACAGGCACACACACACACACACACACACACACACACACACACACACACACACACATACCACATGCACATAAACACACAAAAAGAAATGACTGACACCATGAACACTTGTGTTTGAATCAGGGCTTATACTGGAGCTGGCTCTAATGTCTGGAAACCAATTAGCACGCTTCAAAATGACTATTTTCCCCTCTGTTTGACAAGTTTTCCCCCCATTGGTTGAGGAAGGGAGGCCCTAAGCAAGGTGACCAGGAGAAAGACTAAAAATAAACGGAATCATATGGCACTCCTGAAGGAGTCTGCAGTATGCAGGATGCAGCGACAGATGAAGGCACAGGCTGGTCTGCCGCTTTCGCAGACAGTAGCTTCCTTGATGGCAGAGACAGAGACAACACTGTGGCTGGTAGGAGCACCTGGTGGGTGTGGCACTGGCAGTAGCAGAGAACAGCACAAGCTCAGGGCTCTAGGTGCTGCTCGTGCAACTTCAAGCTTGCGACACAGAGGCTATGGTCTCTCTGCAGTCACACCTGGACCCATATGGTACCATGCTCCAAAGTGAGGGGTGAGCTGAGAGGTGGTGATGGTGATTAGCTCCTGTCGCCCTTGCTAGATGCTGTGTGGGGGAGGAATGCTGGGCAGTACCTGCTGTTGCTGGCACTCTCCTGTTCTTTGCACAATAGCACTTTCTGATAATTATTTCTTTTCAATTCTCTGTGCGATAATAGCCTGCAGGGACTTGAAATCTTTACACTTCGATGTTCATATCTAACACCATGGAATCTTGCTTCATTTCTCTTAGCAAGGCTACCTTGAGTGGCTGTTTTTCGCACTCCCCTACAGAGGTCCGTACTCCTGGCTTCTTTGAAAGGTGAATTTATTTATTTATTTACTTATTTTTTTAGGCACCACTACCTTTTCTCTTTTCCCAGCTTATCTTTTATTAAATCAGAACAATAGTTCTCCATTTGTTTTTAGCAATGATGACCACTGTTTACCAGAGGGCATACATGCTACGTATCTCACATTGTGATCAATCTTCTGAGTCACACTTCCACCAGTGACCACCATCCAAGTCCCTCACGTGCATGTGCTGCAGGCTTCCCAGTAGTACTTTTCAGTCTTCTCCTCTACCCTTCCGAAGGCATGCTGTGAACACGACTACAGTATGATGAGCCCACTGGCCTGGAGGCCTGCATCCTATTCTGTAAGCCATTATAAATGGTGTGCTCTTCAGAAATACTTAAAGAGTTCATTTGGGCATGCAACATCCGATGACAGAAAACTGGCAGTTTAGATTTGTAAGTGAGCCAAAGAATCCTTTAAAACAATATATTTAAAGATAGTTAGGGACTTAGGAATATGAAGGAAGACAGACAGAGGTTCCTGGTCTTCAAATCCAATTGTCATTGGTTTTAGGTTGAACCATATCTTTTCCACCTGAAAGAGCACATATGGGAGTCCCCGGCATCTGTACCTGGGACATGACCATATTTAGGACATGACCATAATAGGATTGCTGCTGATTAAATAGGTTGAGATGGAGGCTATTCTGAAAGGAGGTTTCTAGCCAAATATGATTGTTAGTTTTTATGAAGAGGAGTCAGACACACATAAGAAGTGGTAGAGGTGCCCTGGAGGCAGATATTAGTACAAAGCTGCAGCCCAGGGAGATCAAGGAAGTCATACACCTCTAGTCGCAGAATGATAAGACCTAAGTATCACTTTTCCTATGCGAGACAGGTCCAATCTATGTTTCTCAAGCCACATGCATCCCAGGATAGCTATGAAAGCATACCAACACATGCCTAGATGATGATGTTATATAGCATTATCAAAGGGGCATTCACCCAGTCTAGAACTCAGGTTTTGATAAGTCTCTAGAACTTTGAAGCAGTTCCTGTTACAGTAAGTTGCCCATTTCTGGAACTTTGTTGTGCCTAACCTAGGCTTTCCTAAGCCTCCCACACACCCAAACCAGATTTCAGGCTATACTAAGTATAAGTGGTGACCTCGTAATATATGAAAAGATAAGCCCAGCTATGTTCCTGTTTCCCCATAACTCCCCTGGCTTTGTGGGAGTTCTTTCTCAACACTCAGTCAGCCCCAGCACCTCTTGGTCTCCGTTACCTAAAACGGAAGGACCTGCCTTGTCTGTGGCTGCCAAGCATTTCAGTTTGACCCTTCACCCTCCCCCACTGCATATCAGCTTATGGACATCAATCTGGGACTTTCGAAAGTTGTTTTCTTTCAATGAGTTACACAAGAACAGCAGCTAATGATGACATTTTGTAGATGAAGCTAATTTCAACTGTTTTTCATTTAACTAGATAATGTTAATGAGCTAAATCATGTACAGCATGTTAAGAACCACTGTTGAACCTGAATGTGACTGTGATCTTTTGGGTTTGCTTATAATGGGAGTTTAGTAGGTACAGATTCTGAATCTCTATGGTTGCCTAATATCAGCCTTTGCCTAGGAGGATGGACCTGCTAAGTTATGTCACTGGAACCAAGGCCTGTTCGGCAGCCAAGCTTAAATCAATGCATTTATCACTATTGCAGCCTAATAGTGCCTAATAGGACAGAAACTGCATGATGTGTGTAAGCTTGACTCTCAGGTAGTGAACAGTTCTTAAAGATGGGCTGACCTGCCTCTGACTTGGGCGCCTGTCACAGACAACATGCAAAACAGGCCTGGAGACTAGGAAGAGTTTTTACAGACATTACTCTGAAGGATGAGATGTCTGGATTCTAGCCTTCAAAGGCCAGGTCTTGAGTGCCACACTCCAGAAGAAGAAGTCTTCTCATTTCAGCAGACAGCAGATATATTTAAAAAAAAATACATCTAGTTTTATGTTTACTGTTGATTCTAAGAGCAGACACCTTGCATGTTACCACATGGCCCCATCCTGGTTTCATTGCCGAGTAGCACTAACTTTGGAAACTTGGGGTGGGGGTCAGGGGTCAATTACAGTACCTTACAGCTCAGCACCGCTCATTTAAAGAAACAAAGTAGTAGTTCAGGGAATTAAAAGCAATTTGATTTTCATTCAAAATGGCATTAGCTATAATATTTTCTGTATTGTTGTGGAAAATATAGCTGAGAAAGGCAACTCAGAAAAGGAAACATTTATTTTGTCTCACAGTTTCAGGTGGTCTGGTCTGTCATTACAGAAGTCATGGAGTAGGAGTCTGAGGCAGCTGCTCGCACTGCATACACTCAGGGAGTGAAGAACAACAAAGGTTGGTACTCAGTTGCTTCTGCCTTTTTATTCAGTGGGCAATACTAACCCATGGAATGGTGCCACAGACGTGTGGGATGGTACTTTTCTCCTCAGCTAACTCTATCCAGAAACACCTTCACAGACACACCTGTAGGTGTGTTTCGTGGTGATGCTAAATCTGGCCATGTTTACAATAAAGATTAACCATCAGGAAATATTCTAGGAGGATATTCTGCTATCTGAAAATATTTCAACTTAGAAAAAAATGTTTAAACTATAGACTGTTGCTGTTCTAGAGGCTGTGGGATGTGGGAGAATGGAGCCTAAAATGAGGCAGTCTCATGCAATAGCCAACTTTATTCAGAGCCCCTGACAATTTATACTTCTGAGGGTTAAGAAAGGTTAACAGGAGCAAAGTTCTTGTAAGTTCAAGTTGTATATAATCACAAGGAATAGCCACTCATGACAAAGTATGTTTTTCCACAGAGGCAGAAAAATAGCAATAGCCAGTTCTAAAGAGTAATCTGAAATCTACTCACTTCTATCTGCTATACCCAGAAAGGGCGCAGAAGCTCATTCCAAGGACAGTTACCAATTACCTGTTCTGAAGAAACTGAGGCAGCATGGTTCTTGTTTTGGTTTGGCTGTTTGTTTATTTGTTTGTTTTGGACTTTTCTCATAAGCATACAGAATTTTCTTCACATGACTCCATTCTTGGACCTGTGTTCTGACAATAGGCAGCCTTGCTAACAGAGTTAAATAAAATTAAACATACGTACTCTTTGGAGGGACCCATGGCTCTAGCCTCATATGTGGCCTTGTTGGACATCAGTGGGAGGAGCGACCCTTGGGCCTGAGGGGGTTTGATGCCCCAGTGTAGGGGAATGCCAGGGTGGGAAGGTGGGAGTGGGTAGGTGGGTAGGGAGCACCCTAATAGAGGCAGGGGGAGGGGGGATGGGGTTGGGGTTTCCGAAGGGGAGACCTGGAAAGGGGAAAACATTTGAAATGTAAATAAAGAAAATATCCAATAAAAAGAAAAAAATAAGACATATGTGCTAATGCATATACACAGGAATCCATATCATAGCTATACATTCTTTTGTGATAAAACAATAAATTGCTAGTTTTTTAAAAATCTTAAGGGCTGACTTTGACCCTGAAGATTGTTAGATAAAGGACATTTTACCCTAGGCTGTTTTTAAACATGTGACTTAATGCATTTTCTCCCAACTGATAAATATAAAACTAACCCTTTCCCTACATCCTTGGCATCCTTATAGTCCCTTTATAGTTCAAGATCCTTATAATTCAAGATTCCTTTATCAAAGGATGAAGGTGAGGATTACTCTTTGCTTGCTCCCTCACGTTCCAAAAATTGTCAAAGCACTTGGACCAGGCTGCTGTAACAAGGAAGCTCTCCTCCGCTGCAGCCTATTTCTCTGGCTCTTCACTCCAGAGACACCAGGGACAACAAAACCAGAGAGGCACAGACAGAAGAAGGGGGCTGTCCGCACCCTCTAAACACACAGACGAGGACTTCCTGGTTTCTAAAGAGAAACTGTGGCATGAAAGAAACTGAACAAAACCCACAGATGGAGGAAGTTCCCCTGTGATGGTGTGGAAGCCATCCTGGGACGGACAAAGGAGACACTGCACTTGTGGCTTGAGAATGGGATATGAGAAAAACTGAGAGTTTGGGGAAAGCTACGAACATGGTCATCCAGTTAGACCATCTTCAGAAAAATGTGAAGTGAATGCAGCAATGGATGAAACTGAAGAGTGATTTAATGTGTCATTGTCAACATCCAACCATATCTTAGACCACAGGACGGGAAATAAAGCTAACGAGTTGGCAGGAAATATGTACCCTACACAACTGCTTAGTTACGGTGGCTTCGCCCTTTGTTCTAGGATTGGGAGCTGTGGCGTTTTTGTCTTTTGTTCTTCTCCTCCAAGACTTCGTTTTCTTTGGATATTTTGGATCTTCTGTGGTCACAAGGGAATGTTAAGATGATGCTTCTACTTCTATGAAAAGTACAACTGAGATTTTGATAATAATATCATTTAAATCTATAAGATGCTCAGGGTAGCCTGGGCTTTGGGGCAGCATTAAGACTTTCCTTAAATGTGGAATCTCTTCCAGTTTATTCAGGGATACTTTAAATGTTTTAGATTGTCACTGTATCCACTCACTGCATGTGGTTCTTCGTTATACACAGACATGTGCACACACATACATGTATTTATTATGTGTTATTTCAACTCCTCCGCATCCATCCCTTAGCTTTCCTTCCTCTTCCCCACTAGTCTCCTTGTTCCATTACACAGTTCCCAATCTACTTTCATGTCATAGATACATGATTTTATGTATCTATATAAAATCTAGGAAACACAAATGAGAGAAAATAGATCCTATTTTGTCTTTCTGAGACTGAGTTAATTTGCATAACATGATTATCTCCAGTTACATCCTACAAATGACACATTTCCATTCTTTATGCCTGAAAAAAAAACCCCTTTCCTTGTGTATGTATCCCACATTTTTATGCCCTCTTGAGGAGACACCTGGATGGGTTCTGTAGCTTAGCTGTTGTATACGGGGCTACAGTGTGAGCCTAGCTGTGGCCTATTATTACTTCTGGGTTTTTATGCTCCAGTAAGTGAGATTGCTTTTATAATGTTCTTTTCTATTTTTTCAATGTGTTTAGTCAAACAATAATTAAGATTTATTTTTTACTTATATTTATGTGTGTGTGTCTGCGTAACCATATGACATGTGTGCAGGTACCTGAAGAGGCCTGAAGAGGGAGGGTCTCAGATTCCCTAAAGCTGATTTATAGGTGTTTAGAGCTGTCATGTAGGCACTAGGAATTATATCCTACTTACCCTCTCGCCAGCTCTCAAAGTCTGCTTTAATGAGTTGTTTTGTGTATCGTGCAGCTTTGCTGAACTGAACTCTTTCTTTACTTCTTAGGTTCTGAGATGATTATTCCCTTCTCCACCCAAGCTTCTGTCCTTACAAAAGGCTCATTTGACTTCTCTAACTTGGACAAGGGTTAGTTTTGAGCTGCCTGCTCCCTCTGGCTGGACCTTTGAGTGTTGTGTTCATTAGGAGTGGTAAAGGTAGCTTCCTTGCCTGAGTCTGAGGCTCACTGAGTGTGATGTAGCCATGAACTTTTCATCCGTGACCTTTATTAGTTACAACAATTTCCTTCCATTTCTAGTTTTTTTTTTTTTTGAGCATTTTAACACGAACATGTGCTTAATTGTGTCAAGTATTTTTTTTCTCATTGATTGGGATGATTGTGTGGTTCCCCCCCCTTCATTATATTAGTATTCTTTTTCACATATTGAACCATGGTGCATCTTAGAAATAAATCCGGTTTGATCCTGGTACATGATCTTTTCAAAATACATATTTTTAAAATTCTGGTGTTTCTTTCTTTAAATGCTATTCTATATGTTACTTTTGTTCTTTGAGAATTTGGCAAATACATATATTAAATTTTGATCATTTTCACTACTACTGAAACCTTTTCCAGTAAATTCCTCCTACCTTGATTCCCCCCCCTCTCCCCTCTCCCTCTCTCTTTTGACCTACTAAATTTAATTAGTATTGTTTTCATAAGCATGAGTTGGGATTATTTACTGAAACATAAACAACTTATTAGTGTCTATACCACTGGGGAAAAATAGATCCCCTCTCCCAATAGCCATTAATTCTTCATTGTCCTTCAATGAGGGGCAGCCCCTTCCCCAAGCATGGTGAAATACTGAGAAACCTAGCTCTTATGGGTTCACACCCAGGAAGTGCTGTTTCCAAAAGACTTACTTCTCCCCAACTACTGGCTCTTCCATTCTTTTGAGTCCCTCTTCCTCGATGTTTCTTGAGCCTGGGAAGGGGTGGTTTGTGGCTGAGCACTCACGGTGCTTATTCTCAATACGTCTACCACTTGGTTGTGAGCTTCTGCATATTATCTAAGTGAGAAAAACCAGTACCCTATAGACAAATGCCACATGTTCTCTCTCATGTTGAATCTAGCTTCTAATTCTTAGATTAGTGTGTTTATATTGGACTCCCCATAAAGATCAGGAAGCTAGAAAGGTGTTCTTTGAGAGTGAGAGACATTAGGAGGAGAGGCCTCCAGGAAAAGGGTAAAGGCAGAATGCATGTGATACAAAAGAATAAAGGAAAATGTATGTATGAAGGTTATTTGGGTATGGGACTAGGGCATAGAAGAGAGAAGAGGGTGAAGGAAGGGTTAACTAAACCTTAAGGATATGTAGAAGCCTTGTGGAAGCCTTCCATTTTATAAGTATATATATATACACAAAGTTTTAATGGAGGTACCTCTATGAGCAGATAACACTCCTCCCTGAAGCCTAAAGTTAGTAAACAAAAACCTGTTGTGGGAAACCCTCCTATAAACCATTGGACAAGGATGCCCCAGAGGCCCCAACATATTACTGGCTACTGCCAATGCCATTGGTTTCTAACCAGCACTAGCTCATAGGCTCTATAGTTGAAGATACCATACATGTGGGTTGTGGGACAGTGGAATTAAGCCAAGTCTGGCAGGGGATTCTCCTCTGATGGCTAGCTTTCAGAGCTACCACAGGCTCTCCGTAGTTTATCATACAGTCTGCCATTTGGATTACTCTTTATTATGACATTTTGAAGAAATGAAGACTTACAGGATGTACTTTGAGTTAATTTTGGGGAAATATACTATAAAGCCATTCTTATTCATTAATTCACTTAAATATTTTTAGCATCTGTTATATCCAAGACCTTAGATCATTCATTGAGAATCCCATGGTAATAGCAATGTGATTAATCACTGGGAATCTGCTACTAGCAAAACATTTACAAGTACTGTCCAAAGAGAGAGGTTCCCTTCCTTCCTCTTCATCATCGTATTCATCTACCAGTCTGGTGGCAATTTCTTTTCTCAGTGTGTAACTTTAGTATCTCCCCATTGAACTATTCAAGGGTGGATTTTTCTTGGCTCAACTCTCTGAATTTCTCAGAGTCCTCTGAGGAATGAAGACTCTAGATACGTTCCCCATCCTCTGATACCAACATCTCTGAGACAGCTTGTGTCCAACTATCTGTTTTGTAATATTCTCACTAGCTCTTCCTCTGCACTCAAACATGTATCTTAAATTAAGCATCATTAAATCTAGATTCCATCTGTACCTCTGAAGGGTTGTAGGTCCTGTGTGCTCTGCCACAGGGCACAGCCTCTTGGGGAAGTGGGACACGGGAGTTTGACTGTGCTCACCCCATGCTGGGTGGGTGTTGGGCCATAGAAAAGCCCTGAGATAAGGCTCAGGGGTGGGAAAGCTTACTTGAGGCATGGGACAGGCAGACCTGGTTCGGGGGTCCGACGGCCTGAGATGAGGCCAGGGACCATCTGGTTCTCAGGCTCTTAGACATCCAGGCCGCAGAAGAGTTGGGAGCAGCAGAAGAGCTGAGAACAGAGTGGGGGTCCGCTGGCTGTATCTAGCCCTGGGTTGGGGAAAAAATAGAGAGCTTCAGTTGTTCCCATAGCAATTGTCCTTGGCTTGATGCAGCAAGCTTGGTGGCTGAGAGCACAGAGAGGCCTTCTATGGGAGATTAGATTGTGGCTCTATAAGCAAAGGTCTTTTTCATGGCTTTTCACTGTGGATCCTGATGAAAAAAGGCTGTCCATGGTTTTAAGGCATTTATTGTCATGGCAGAAAGTGGATGTATAAACCAATACCCCCCTTCTCAGGGTAGGCCTGATATTAAATAACTTTTTGCAGGGTGGAATGTCTGAGAAGGGAAGCTTATTGGCTATGCCTTCCAGGCTTCTATATGCCTCATTAGCATGGAGATCCCTTTCTTGAGCCTATGTGTCACGACTCTTCCTATTGTCTTGGTCTGAGATGTTAGGGTTGCCTCATCTACATGTGGGGATGGCCACAAATCTATGGAGGGCAATGGCTAGTGACATGTGCCTGGTGCCCAGGAGCAGGTAAAGCTCCTACCATCCGTTCAGGGACTCCAGGGCTTCAAAGCCTTTTAGCTCAACTGAGGATCAGGCTACCTCTCATGGTCCACTGCTCCACATACCTTGATGGACACTCTAAGACATTTGTGAAGGCTAATATCCATTTTCAGTTTCATGAGTTTTAAATCACCTATGAGATGAGACATATGTGTGTCATAACGACTTGACATGCAAGTGTATGACATAAGGTATATGACATATATCAGAAGATTAACTGATAGGGAAAAGATATGCAGCAAATACGGGTGGCATCATCCATGGAATGGAGCTTAGATGGAATCAAAGGAAGGTGAACCGTGGTATTCGTTTCTCTCTGCTTCCTGAACACTGAACCAGAAACCCCATGCTTCTACCCATGTGTTCCCTGCCATGATGGAGTCTTCCTCTTTTAAGCTTCTTTTTGTCAGATACTTGGTAATAGGGATGAAAATAGTAATGAGCATGGTGCTGTATCTGCTCCAGTAACTCTGTGGTGCTGTTTTTATGCTGATGGTTTTTAGATCCATTTGCCCACCCAGACTTCTCCTCTAAAAGCAGCATTTACATGCACCCAACGGCTTACCTGACATTTTCATTCCCTACATGTATCTCAATTTAAACATGCTCAGAGCACTGTCCTAATGTTCTCTCACTGGTTTCTCCTTAGTATTACCCTCTACCAGGAGTTGAGGGCAGAGGCTGTATTCCACCTGCAAATGCCATTGGTTAGCAGGGTTTGTAGTGTTTCCGAGAGTTGCAGATCTTACCGTCTTCACTGTCTTTACATTTCAGCCTGCCTTTATCTCTTGCCCAGCTGACTGCAGCAGGCTTATCATCAGTGAAAAGCTTACAAAAATTGCGTGGTATGTCAACAGTCTGGACACCATAACCCTAATGCAAAGCCTTCTGTTTCCAGTACTGGAACATATGCCCAAGTATCTCTCTCTCAATTTTATATCTGTCCCAGGTCCACAGAACAAATATTATCTCAAATTATCTATCTGAATCTTTTAAAGAAATATTTTAAGATGTATTTTTATTTTATGTGAATGAAAGTCCCACCCCTTGTATGTATGTATGTTTGTGAACCATGGGTGTGCCTGTTTCCCAAGGAAACCAGAAAAATAGCTTGGTTCCCCAGAAAATGGTGGTACAGACAGTTGTAAGCTGCCAAGTGGGTGTTGGGAAGCATAACTGGGTCCTTTGTAAGAACAGAGGATGTTCCTAACTGCTAAGCTGTAGCTTCAGACCCTTACACTTTGATTTTGAAAGCATAGTTTTAGCAACATAGAAAACACCCTAAATTACATATGTATATTGTTTACCATTAATATATTTTATAGACTGTTTATTAAACTATAACAATCTGTGATGAGGGAGTTTTAAATCCTAAGTAAGCACCATGGATGTAAGGGTAGAACTCAGTACAGCTGACAAGTGTGTATCTAACAAGACCATGATGAGGTCAGCTGCCAAGATCCTGCCCATCTTCTCCGAAGTAATCAGCTTCCAATGCTGAATATGTTCCTTGTGCCTTGGTCATGTCACTGTGCATGTTGTATGTTTATCCATGTTATTCTATGTAGTTGAAGCTCATGTATCTTGCTGCTGTGTGGGATGGCACTGTGGGCATGTGATTAACCATTGATTCTATTGTTTATTGGAGTTGACTAGAGGCTCCAGGAACTGTTAAGGAGGTCACTCTCTGAATACATTTGGTTCCTGCCATTTGGGAGCACACATGCGCATCACTCTTGGGTGTAACAAAGGCAAAGAATTCTGGAATGGGAATTTCTGGGAAATGAATGTTTATCTTAAGTGGACACCACTGGCATGCAGCCATTCCATCCAGCCTCTTGTGTTGGATGAATGCTGATTCCAACTCCCCATCCCATCCTCATTGTCCTTGGTGTAACTCCCTCCATCCCTCTATGTCTCTTGTTTCAGCTCATTTTGGGGAAGAATATAAATGGTATAGATTGTAATATAATTTAAATATAATTTGTATTTTCTGATAAAATTATATAGAGAACTATTCCAATTTTTTAGTTGGCTATTTTTCCAAAACACAAAAGTTAACATTTTTCAATTTTCAATGGAACTCTTTATTATTATTATTATTATTATTTCATTGTTTTAAAATTATTTACATATTCTGAATACTATATTTCTTTTAAGATAAAATTGAATGCAGACACACATACGCATGTGCATGTGTGTCTGCATGCATATATTATGTGATTTGATGGTCAGAAGTTTTATAGTAAGAATCGATCCTTTTTCTATTATGATAAATACTTGTGAATTTGTCTGTTTTTTCTTTATATGTTTTACTTCTTCTTGTACTGGTCTCACTATTTTGAAGCTCATCCAGATATGGTCTCAGTCAGTTTAGACTGCTCTGACACACTATACTGCCTAATTATAGCCCCAA
The DNA here is from genome assembly GCA_036184795.1 of Tokudaia tokunoshimensis. Classification (NCBI taxonomy): domain Eukaryota; kingdom Metazoa; phylum Chordata; class Mammalia; order Rodentia; family Muridae; genus Tokudaia; species Tokudaia tokunoshimensis. The sequence continues at coordinate 44,895,358 of BTHU01000012.1, forward strand.
TTAAGAAAACATCTCTATAATATTGGACTATAAGCAAACCTGTATGGCAATTCTTAATTAATGATTGATGTCAGAGTCCCCATCCTACTGTGAGTGGGGCTACCCTTGGTCTGAAAGTCCTGGGGGTCTATAAATAGGTAGTCTCACCAAGCTAGGAGGAGTAAGTTGATAAGCAGCACTCCTCCATGGCCTCTGCATCAGCTCCTGTCTCCAAGTTCCTGCCCTGTTTCAGTTCCTGTCCTGACTTTCTCCAATGATGGGCTAAGATGTGAAAGCGTAAGACAAATAAACCCTTCCCTCCCCAACTTGCTGTTTGGTCATGGTATTTCATAACAGTAATTGAAATTCCAACTAAGACACAAACCATGAGAAGTTTCACAAACATCTTACTTGCTTCTGGAAAGTTCTGGATTGCAAGTTGTGCAAGACTCAGGTGTTGGTCTCTGTGTTCACTGAAGGTCTTCTAGGCCATCAGGGGTTGTTTGTGCTCTTCATCCAGTGACATGCAGGGAGTACCTCTCTGGTGCTTTGCAAAAGGGGTATTAATTCCATTCCTAGGGTTCCGTCCTCTTGACCCAGTCACCAACCAGATGTCCCCACCTCTAATAGCATAACATCCAGGACTAAGATTTTGATACACGAGCTTTACAGAGACATCAACACTCAGTCCTTGGCAGATATAGTCACATGCCATTTAATTCTCTTGTTTAAAATATGCATCTAGGTGTCTGTGTAGGGTTTTGTAGTGCCTGACCTGTACGACCATCACAACTCACTGTAGATGCCTCCAGTGATGTCTCAGAATCTTAGCATTTGGTAGGCACTATGCCTTTCCCTTCAGTCCCAAAGCCCTAGTCAACCACTGGCTTGCAGACTTTTGTGATGGGTTCCTTTCATTTTGCCTAACATTTTCAAGGTAGATCACACTCTAGGTTCTATCAGTATTTCAATTTCCCTTTATTACCAAATTATATTCCATTTGAAATGGAATGGATATAAGTACAGTTCCTCCATTCCTTAAACTGTGTCTGAACCTTTAGGTTGCTTTATTTCTTCTTATGGCTAAGACTATGATGGGCACCCGTGGGCAGCCTTCTGTGTGGAGCTGTTTACAGTTCTTTGAGGCAGGAGAAGCTGATGGTGCTTCAGAGAGTCCCTTGGCGGTTCTGTTAAGGAGACAGGATGACTGAACTGCATCAGACTGCATGAGAGTTCACATCTTGGTACTTCACCACGTCTCATTTACAGTCATCTTGGTGGAGGTGACAACTTCATCTTACTCGAACTTTTACATTTCTCCAGTGAGTGATCCATGGTGCATTTGTCTTGTACTTTTTGATTGTTTGCACTTCTGCTCTGCAAAAAGGCCTGCTTCAGCCGGGCCGTCTTTATTACTATGCTCCTTATAAAATACATGATTTGCTAATATTTACATTCAGAGCATTGGTCATCTTTCATTTTTAAAATCCAATCTGCTAAAGCACAAAGGGGTTTTAACATGAATGAAAGTCCATTTTATTATTAATTTTTATATTGTAGTTTGTATTTTTGATGTCACATTGAGCAGATCATTGCCTGCTTTAAAGTAAAAATGATATATATCCACGTTCTGAAAAGAGTTTTATAGCTTTAACTCTTTTCATAAGGTCTTTGGCCTATTTTTACTTAATTTTTATATATGATTTGAGGTGGATATCCAATTATCTCAGGACAGCTCGTTGAGAAGACTATTTCTTCCCCATTTAATTGTTCTGGTGCAATGTCTGAAAATCAATCGACAATAAACATGTGGATTTATTTCTGGGCCCTCAGCTGTATCCATTGATCTGAGTGTCTGTCCTTAGGCCAGGGCTGAATGCCAACATCTGCTGAAGCTCCATAGTTTGGTCGCAATTGATAGGTGTGAGTCGAGCAAGTCTGTACCTTTAAACAGTGTTTTAGTCCATTTGGATTTCATGTGAGTTCTTTTGGGTCACAGTGTTTCATCACAATAATAGAAAACCTAGCTGAGACACATACCATAAGAAGTGGTTAATTTGGCAGAAATGGTAACTGGTATTCTGACAGGTTCTCTATGAATCCACCGGGCAAGCTTGGAGATGGTGTCACCCTGGTAATGCATTATATGATCCCTGTTTAAACAATACCATTAATTTACTGGAATGTTTGATTTCTTTCAGCAATTTTTATAGTTTTCAGAATGTAAGTTTTTGTTTTATTTCTAATTATTATATTTTTCAGTGCTGTTTTAAAACAACTTGCTTACTTAACTCAATATTTAGAAATTTCAGTGGCAATGGGTTGGATGCTGATGTTGTTGACAGTATTTGACTGTTGCCTTAGACTCTCATTCAGACCAGATTATATCTACAATGAAAGTTAGTTCAATTTCTTCCTTTCCAAACTGGATGTTTCTTATTTCTGTTCTACATAATGGCCCTGGTCAAACATGCAGTGAGATAGTAAGTCAAGCTATCAAGAACAGACTTCATGATAGGATCTAAAGCTATAAACCTCTTATCAAATAGCAGGTATACCTTTGTTCACCAAAACACAGAGTATATAGCACTTGAGTTAAATTCAATGTATGTTCCTGTTGAGTTATTTGTAGATACCCTTTGCCAGGTGAACAACTTTCCCTCTGCTCATAGTTTTGTGGTCTTCATGTCAGATGGAGTTTGTCAGGGTTCCCATCTATTTTGATATTAATGTCTCTTGTCCCTAATCTTACTAATTTGATAAATGGCACTATTAATGGCCTACATATTAACAATATTCTAGAATAAACTCTGTTTGGCCATTGAACCCATTTTTATATCTGTTTTAGTATTTAGCCAGGCTTTTATTTTGTTTGTATTTATATTCGTATAGATGAAACCTGTTTTCATTTAATTCAGGAGGGATTAAATGAAATCTTCATTGGTGTTTCTATTGCTGTGATGGTACACCATGGCCATTATTAGCAACTTGGAGAGGAAAGGTTTATTTTTCTTACTCTTCTATATCAACATTCATCATTATAGATAGGATGGAATTTTAAAAAAGGCAGAAACCTGGAGGCAGAAACTTAAGTAGAAACCATGGAAGGGGCTGTTTATGGGCTGGTTCCTCATAGCTTACTGTTTTCTTATAACACACAGGGCTACAAGCCCAGAGCTGGTCCCACCAACAATGGGCTGGGCTCTCCCACCTCAATCAAGAAAATGTCTCATGGACTTTCCTATAGACCAATCCGGCAGGGGCATTTTCTCAATTGAGGATCTCACATGACTTTTGCTAGTGTCAAGTTGGTATAAACCAGCCAGCACCAGAAAGTAGAGCACCAGAAGGTAGAGTACATCCAGGACACTTTCTGAACTCACACAGCTGGAAAGAAGATGAGAGTAATACAGAAGTCCAGCACACTATGAGTGCAGCTGATATATGTGGTTACAAAGCCACAAATTCTGAGTGAGACCAAGTTTATTGACTGTGACCATGACCTCACAGGAGCCCATGACCTTCTTAGAAAGGGCATTTACTCAACAGGGTTAATCTCAAAAAATTGTGTCAGGTTATTTAGAGAAAGCTTCACGATACCAAAAATATTAATCAAGTGTCCTTCTTTGCTGCCCAAAGGCAATCATCTCACAAAGTATGCACGAAACAAAAAACCTCTACACCTTAAAAATGTATAATTTTGAATTGTCATTATGACTCAGAAAGGGGATGAAGAAAGTGTGTTAGGAATGGCTGTCAGGTTTTAATTCTCTGTTATGAGTGTTAGGCTAGCATTTCACCAGTGCCTGGGATATGGCTCAAAGCTGCTGCCATCTGCCTTTACATAAAACTTTTCATTATAACTTTTATTTGGCTGTATTTTAGTTAGTTACTCCAGTTTTGTACTTTCCACTCCCCTTGACATCTGGAACAGTGTTGGGTATTTGTTAATGTCATTTGTTAAATACATGCAAAATTAGTTTATTATTTCCAAACACTATACAAATATGAAATGCCAGTAATGATGGAAAATGCATTAGACTTTCAGTGAATGCGTTAAATTTAATGACTCATCATAATTTTGTTTTTTTGCCAGTTCACTAAGGGTCATGTTTGTGTGCAAACTAAAATATACAGTTAGGTCCTTAATCATTTATTAAGGACCACGGTGATGTTTAGACACTGGGCTAGCTTTGCAAATCCATATAGGATCTGTGGGTACAAACCAGGCAGGAGAGTAACATAGGTAAGGAGGGATGTTGATATGTATAATCTGAACACTGAACCTGCCCAGGACACCTTTGCAATGGAGAAAGAATGAAGTGGGCAAGCGAGACAAGCTCCTCCCAGACAGTCACCTACCTCAAGGACACACCCACAGTCAGTGCTGAGTGTGGAACCAGTATTCTTCTAGAATACTGAGGAATGGAGGATTCTTTCTGACTTACTGATGCACAGTGGCAAAGGCTAGCATTTCTTTTGGAAAGTAACAGGGGCTCCTTCTATGAATCCAGTTGTTCCATTTACTTTGTTTGGAGAAAACAGGCGACCAGAAACCTCAATTCAAAGCAACTACAAAGCAGTCTTCACAGGTCAGTATTTCAGCAGGATGATGGCTTCTTCAGCCTGGGGCCTCCACTGTTCCCAACATACTCTGGAGAATACAAACTTCTAAGGTTCTATAGGGTTTTCCTTATCTAGCAAGTCACCATGTGGTTTATCAGTCTCCATAGCTACAGAAAGCTATCATTAAAGACACTACAAGTGGACAGCCTGGAGTTCTTAGGAAGATTAAAAGCCATGATCCCAGGATCTTTTGGCTAAAAGAGGCTAAGTCTTCTTCAGAGATGTCTTTCCAATTCTGATAGGTCAAGACCATACTAGATGCCCCATTACAGGCAAAAGGACTGTGTACATCATCATAAGTGGCTTAAATTGATGAGACAGATCCACACCAAACAACATTGGAGACATTACAGCCAGGAAGTAAAGACATGAAGCTGGGTAAGAGTCAGCATAAGTACTGTAGCCTACCCTTAAAAGTAAACCATGCCATACCATAAAGATCATGTGCCCTCTGCAAATAAATACTAACATAGTACTTTGAATGCATTTCCTTGCTACATGGAAATTTAGATTAGAGTTTTCTTGATCCTCAGAAACAAAGATAAGCCTTAAGAATAATGAAAGCATGTACCATAGCAAACAGGATCATCTTAGGCACACCATCTGGAATCAACACCAATAATCTCACATAGTGGTGGAGTTCAGCTGCACAGGACATAAGCTCCCAGAATCTAGAAGTTACCTTGGGAGTACAATCACCAGGGTACAATCATCAATTTTTTAAATGCTGTCATTTTTAAAATGCTGCCATACATTAAAACTCCATGATAGACAATATTCTTCAGCAGCTTCATGAAGTGTACCCCAGGAACATCATGGAGACTCAGTGAGACTAGCCTTGTCCTCCACTCACTATTCACAAGTAGGAGAAACTTACATAGGGAAGCCAGAAGTAGGAGTGGTATGAGTAACCCCACAAATGACTTGGATCTTGCCTAATGTCTGTCTCAATACAACACAAAGAAAGCTGCCTCCAACTTCAAGGGAACTTGAAAAGCAGCCTGATTTCCTTATAGGGTTGTCAGGGAAAGCAACATTGACAAGTGAGACATTTAGATCTTCCCAGACCCGTTCAGGGACTTAAGGTGCTGCAGACCTATGCAGTTCCTGGACTCCTTCTCAAAGCTTGCGAATCTCTCACTTTTCTTTCCCAGACCTCCTGGCCCAAGGTTAGGACCTCTCATGCTGCCTATGCATGGCCAAGGTTATTCAAGGCTGCTTCATGATTGTGGGCTGGTCACCATCATCCATAGCCTCCACCTGCTAGATGCCACTAGCTGTCACTTATCCTACACTGCCACTGAGCAGCAACAAGACCAAGGATTCTAGTGGACAAAGAGATTTGACCCTTGATGAAGGAGCATAGTTGTAGGAAGGTATCACTTGCCTTCTCTTGGTTTCTGGATCTTTTAAACAAACAAAAACAAAAAGCACACAGGGAAATAGTCAAACGATAACAAACCAAAACAAAATAAGTAATCGGGGCTCATCCTGCGTAGAAATCATCCATGAGGGTGTGTCCCCCAACCATGTCACATGAAGGATGAGTCAGGAATCCAGACAAGCATAGAGTTTGAGGAGAGAGAGTCCCTGAATCCCAGAGTGAGCTATCAGAGAAAGAGCATGATGTGCACAGCAAGAATCAGAAATGAAGAAGATGGGAAACATTGAGAAAGAAATCCAAGGAGCCTTGGCTTCTCCTTGTGAAGCTGTGCCAGCCACTAGGGGCAGTGGCATCTTTGAGGGAGACCTGTGGAAGAAGCAGAGGGAGAGGCTTATGTGCTCAGTTCCAGGAGGAGTAGTGGGGAGAAATTCATCTGGTTAAAATTCATTGGACACTCTAAGAAAGGTATTTGTTAAATGTTGTCAAAGTATAACGAATGTGTGCTCATAACTCTGCTTTCAGGGTGTGCTAATCATGAAAAGTATCATATAGGAAAAATTGCTACTATTAATCTAATTTTGGAGAGAAAGAAGTGTGGGCTCACAGGAGCGGGAAAGGTTTAGCCTACTGAAGAATAACAGCTAATTTTGCTGGTAAACAACACAGGGTTTATTAGCATTTCTTTTAAAAAGGAAATTAAATCAAATAAATAAGAATTTGGGTCACCAAGTAGTTGATAATTAAAGAATGAGGTGTGTCATTTTCAATGATACTTTAATTTGATTTTTTACTTGCTATTTAATGTGTGCGCTGATTTGTGAGGTATACTATAAGTTAATGCCTGTCTATACTCAACGGTTGATGCAGCAGCATCACCACCTACTAAAATGTCATCTCTACTAGACTCTTCAGAGTCTGCACTAGTTACTCTTAAAGACACAGTGAATTGTTAGTCAGCTTCGTCCCTCAATTATGGCTTGGGGATGGCCACAGAGAGAAAGCATCTTCTTTAAGGGAGATGGTCATCCCCATGGTGCAGGGCATGTGGACTTCAGGAAGAAGACAGGTCCTCAGTGAGTGTGGTAGGCTGCTTGGATCTGGCTAGGAGTATAAACCTTATACCTACACAATACTCACAAAAGCCTGAAGAAGTTTTACACACCCCTTCCCCCAGATCCCTGGATGTCTTTATCCCTGTTTTAGGGGACACTCTCTACCATTAGCCATGCTACTGACTCCCTAAGGTTTCTTGTTTAAGTGTATTTTTATACAACATAAACTCCACTTTAGAGGGAAGTTTGCTAATACCTCTATTTTCATTTGTAACTTAAGATCCATTTATAGAAAGTACAGGAATCATTTACACACACTCCTGGAGGTAGTGTATTCCTTCTTACTGCTCTATACCCTCAGCTATTGTCTTGAATCAATCTGCTGGAATAGTTACCAACATTAACTCTGGTTATGATGAATCCTGGGTTTTGTCCATATGTAGTCATTTACTTAGTTTTTAAAGAGCGATTGCCTAGGGTTTTTTTATATGAAAAATATAAATAATAACAGTAATAACCTCATATAATTCTGGTGTGATGGAATACACCTCTAATCCCAGTTTATGGGAAACTGAGGCAGGAGGCTTGCAAATGTGGGGCTAGTCTGGGCTAAAGAGTAAGGCTAGCCTGGACGACTTAGAACCCTTTCTCAATAAAATAAAATAAAATAAAATAAAATAAAATAAAATAAAATAAAATAAAATAAAATACCTTCACTGAGTTATTCGACAAGTGATTTGATACATAAACCATTTATGATATTACTGAGCATATAACAAGTTACACACTAGCTATGAAAGTAACTGTTGTTATTCTGGCATTTGTTTCTACATGATATAAAGTATTTTACATACCAGATACACTAGTAGCACAGATATTTCTTGACAAATTAACTCTTCGTGTGTACATTGTATTGATAAGGAAGAAACAGTTTTATACCCCAAGTTCTATATGTTTCTGCTAACAAGGTTATAACAAAGACTACTTAGATTCATAAATACTGATTATTCTGTATGACCACTTCTTGGGACTGTGGAAAGAACATTCCACAAAATGTGTGATGACACTATCAGTAGACGAAGTCTAAATTTGCAGGTTAGATGTCCAATGTTAAGGTCACAGCAGGGCTTTGCTCCCTCTGACACCTGTGGGAGACTTCTCTGCCTCCTGGATGCCTCTGGAGGCTTGCTGATTGTGGTGCATCCTGGCATGGAGTATAGGATGGCAAGAGCTGCTGTTGCCACGCAGCATACACTTGGCATACCTCTGTTTTCTCCTCACTCTGTGAGGATGTGATTTATACTGGATCATGAGCTCATCTTAATATGACGGGTTCTTAAGGTGTAGCTGTTTCCTCTAATTAAAGTGTTACCTCCTGGGGGGTAAATTCACAAGGATCCAGGAAGTAAGTAAAACTCAGGAAGTCATAAGATAAAAGATTTGCGAAGATCCTTCCTGGGTTGTATAAACACAGTTTCTGGGGAAGGAAACTCTACCTGGCTGAGCTCTAGAGCAACTTTCGTGTGTGCTCCCATGCTGGGGTGACATAGCTACTTTTGACTTATCTGTGCTTGTGAGTGATGCCCTTCCTATGGTACTGAAAACAATCCCAGGATACTATAGATTCTTTAAGCTAGACTTGAATTGTTTTATTGTCCTTAGTTCCCTTTAGACAAGCAGATGTTTGTCCATATCTCCTCCGAATAGATTCATAATATATCTCCAAAGACCATATCTGTAAAGAGGGCTACCTTCAGCCATGCTCTCAGGGCTAAGGCCTTGACATGCCCTTTGAGAGGATATAACTTGACTCATAGTTGTATAAACACTCTGTGTCCCACTTTCAGCAGAACTGTCCTACATCAGTCCTGGGAATTTCATTGGTCATCCTCCCAGGTGTCTATCCACTATGCTGTCCTCTTCATCACTTACTAAATGATATAGAAACAGTTGCCTCCTGTCATGTCCTCTGCCTGCTCAGAACATGGTCTTTTCTTTCCCCTTGATTTAACCTTCACAGAGCTATCACATAGAAACCTAGAGCTATCACATAGAAACCTATCCTTCACATCTTTTCTGAGCTAGGGTTACTATTTCCTACACTTTTTTTCTTAACTAAGTCTCATTTTCCTTTGCTACACATTCCCTGTTGTCTTTTTGGTTGGTTGGTTTTTGAGGTAGTGTTTCATTATGCAGTTTTGGCTGGCCTGGCTCTCCGTATGTAGACCAGATGGGCTTCAATCTCAGGGGACTGCCTGTCTCTGCCTATAGAGGGCTGGATTAAAGGTATGTGCTTCCATTGTCTCTTTATGGAAAAAAAGACTTGTTGGTCAATGTTTTGGAATCCTTGGATTGTTTTTAAAGTTCTTTTATTCTGTTTGCATCATCATTTGACAACTTGTCTAGATACAGAATTCTACATAGAAATAGTTTCCCTTCCAAATTTAAAGGCAGGCCCTTTGTTACTATGTAGCATAAAGGCCTTTGTTCTTCAGGTTTTGATCTCTCATATGGAACTGACTTTTTTCATGTCCATCTCTGAGAAAGTTTAATAAGTTCTCTTATGCTTTGCCCATCAGGAGACAGATCTGGAGAACACACTTAGTTTGACTTTTGCTAATTCAGTGTCTCCCTAGTTTCTTGTTCCCATTATTGGCATTCTTTTACATGTGACATCTTTCCTTGTTCTAAGTGCTGGAATTTATGTTTTCATTCTCCATGTTGTGTCGTCTCTGCTTACTCCATAAGGAGCAATTGTATTGTTTCCACTGAACTCTCCTTTTGTGTTGGAAGCTGGTTTTATATACTGAGAAAGACCTAAAATATCTTCCAGTAATGAGTTATCAGGCTGACCGAGGCTTTGGAAAGCACAGGTGAGACTGGCTGGCTCCTTGGTACTGTTGTAGGTTGGCTCACTTAAAACACTGTCAGGCATTCATCTCAGGACCCTGAATGCACTTGGATGAAGCTAGGGCCAGACAGTTCCAACAGAGAAGGATCCTCCAGTCTCCTGCTTTGTGCCTGTATCTGCATTGTACATTCCAGTGGCTAAGCAGCTAATTATCATGGAAACTGCCTTCACTGTCATAGTTAAAAGACCATCCTCCTTTTAGCCTCTTGTTTTACTTCTTCACAGAATAAAACAAACCTGTGTCCTGGTCTAAGAGAAGCTAATGAGCTGATGGGGATGTAAGGAGGGTGATCAAGAAATGGTGATCAGGGAGGGGTCTATTCAGATACTTAGACAATGGCTCAGCTGTTGTAGACTTCACACACAGCATCTCAATTTCCTATATATGTAGTGAGACCTGCAAGGGCCCAATATTCAAGGTGACTTCTATGGATACTTCAATGGACATCTCTTTAATGTCACCCTATGCAGGTATTTTATTTGGGGCTTTGTTGCCTATTTACACCCACCTCGCCTCCCCCTCTCTTTCTCTACCACCTCCTCCAAGAACCCCCACCCTACCCCTTCTCTACCCACATGTTATTTAATCAGTTTAGTGTCTGTGAATTTAGAGAATTGTTTTTTGTTTGTTTTTTTTTAAATTTCCCACTATGTAGAAAGAAGAATGTTTATAGCCATGTGGTCATCCAGCCTCCATCAGTAAGAAGACAAGGAGGGCTATAATGAGGGTTATTTTGTATTTTGTGTTTTGATTTTTTTTTTAGAAACTGGAGATTTGAACCCATAACAACCACATGTTCTTCCACTGAGTTGGACACCCCTTCCTACAGATATTCATGGTTTTCTTTCTTATTTGTGGTATCTAACATAACTGGAGTATGTTTCCAACCAAAAGGAAGTCTCTGTATTTTATTTTTGTTGTTTTTGGTTTTGTGTGTGTGTGTGTGTGTGTGTGTGTGTGTGTGTGTGTTACTTCAAGTAACTCCAAATTGACCAGCAGAACTATTAAAGTTTTTCTTTCCCAGTGACAGGTGAGACCTCTCTTAATCTTAAAATGTATATGTAGGCTTCAGCTTCATAGCTTCCTATTTCTTCTTCTGAAATAGCATTGTTCTCAGTTTGGTTATCAAAACTACAGCAATCTGCCTGGTAAAACCACAAAATGAAAAAGAGTACAACGCCTAATATAAGAACTATGTTTTTTTACTACTGCAATGAGTTTTGTTTCCCACAACCTACAGTGCATAGCTGAACAAGTGAAAGACCCAGTATATATTACTGAGCCATCTTCCTCCATCTCCACATTATATAGTGAGCACTTTACCACATTAATTTTTCCTTTACTATGTGATTTGTAATTGCTTGTGGGGATCTAATCTTACAGATATGCCATAATTCACTTCTTTAAATAGTTTGCCAACAGTGAGTATTATGTAAATTTTAACTTGTCTATTTCCCATGCAAAAACAATTCCTCCTTCTAATTTGTGAGTCTTGGCTGGCTGTGAATTAACTTTCCCTAGCTCCCTGTTTACTGGATGTATTATTGTTGCTATGATGATTTTTCTTCTAGGCTGTGGAGTCTTCTCAAATAATTGACCAGTAGGTTCTGTGTCAGAAATGTGCTGACTTGCATCTAGAATGGTGGGCCATGCCTGCCAGCACACACCAAGACACTTCCCACAGTGGTCCCTTGGCTGTTTAGGAACTCTGAACTATATGTTCAGCCTTTTTCTGCCTCTACAAGATGACACTTCTGTGGGCTGCTTCTCCCTTGGCTAGCTCAGTGGACACCCAGGCTCATCTCCTAAGGACATGGCCTTCTCAATAGGTCCTGCCCTGAGTGTCTGTGTTTTCTTCCTCTTTCTTCCCACTCTTGATCCCCTTTGTCTCTCTGGCTACCATCCATTTTTATTCTTTTAAAGGAAATTATAACTTTAGGTTATTTGATCACTCCTTTGTCACAGCCCCTCTCCCTGAAAAGCCAAGTCTTGGGTGAGGGACAGTACCTTCACAGTATCTGAGACATCAGGGTTGCTTGCTGGGTCTCTCAAACAAATGAAACACTGTTCTTATTCTAAATTACATTTTATTTTGATTTTTAATCAGTCGGGTACAAACTGACTTCATATCAGGCTGTAGGCAGGGGATGAATCGATGCTTGCTGCCAAGGGTTCGCCAGCTGTGTTAGCAGATAAAAAAGGCAGAAGCCACCTTGGTACATTTGCTGTGTTTGCTTCCTGGCTTCTGGGACACCATGGGCTCTGGGAGGGTCTCAGAGAAGGACACATGCAGAGGGAGTGCTCACAGGCACTTCTCATGTGGCCAGTCCAGGTGGAGTAGACTCCCTAATGTGATGGGGGCAGGGTGGGGAATCCCACCCCTGACCACAGTAAGCTTCCATGAGAAGTTTCCTTTTTTTCTAGAAAGACTTGGGAAAAGTTTGGTCTCTACAAAGGTGATTAAACAGACAGAGATGGAAGAATGCCTTATAAAAGTGTTGCTGTCACAGATGTGGGTAGTACTGAGATCTAAGGACAGTTCTCAATGTAAAAGAAGGAAATTCTTCACAGCAGTTCCCAATGTGGTCCTCAGAGCTTCAGAATCAGGGGGCAGAGAAACCAGTGTAAAAAGAGGAAAAAAATGTCCAGGATGTTCCTGGAGCTCTGAATCCAGAGACCATTTAACCCGTTTAATCAATAGATTTAAAAATTTTAACATGTTGTGTAGAATATGCAAAACCCGGAGTTAATCTCCAGTACTGCAAAAGGAAATAAATGAACAAATCAATACCTTTTAATATGACAATTGTAGGAAAATAGATGTTTTAGGTTTACAGTATTAAATGATGGTTGAAGGTATGGTGAATAGAATTATCCAAGAAAAACTGTGAGAAAATAATGAAAATGAGAAGAAATTATGAAAAAGACAGTTTTCAGTGGGCAAGGAAGGGTGAGAAGACTGAGAAACAGGGGACTCATGAGAAAGGAAACTGATGGAGATGAGAGCATGGAGGGTTACCTGGAGGGAGGTGAGTTTATCTAGAAACAATACTCCTGGGAAATCGTGTGTGGGGAGGGAGGTGAAGAGAGACTGGAAACCTTATCAAGATTAAATGAAAGAAGCCAGGAAGCAGAGAGGGGAAGCCCTTTCCCACATGGACTTTACACAGCAAAAATATCCCACAGGGCAAGTGGGTAATTCGCAGAGAAAGACAAAATCCTTCCTCACCAGGCTTCACAGAAGGACTAGAATTTTCACCAGAAAAAGCAAGGTACACAAATGTATGCAAATGTCCAGTAAAGGATCCCACACATTGTGTGACCCTGCAGTTCTGTGGACTTTTTCTTCATCTCTCCGCCAGCTCCCACTCTTGGGGGTGCCTTTGTGCTTCTTAATATGGTGATTATATTTCTATTTGCAACCTTGTGTCCCTGATCTGATTCTTCGCCCTCCGACACTAAAACCTCTGTATGTCAATAGATACCCCTGCAACTCAGATCTGCATCTGTTAAAGAAGGTGCTTGGCCTCTGACTGGTCAAGTCAGTAGGTTACAGAGAAATTGCCTTGGGAAAGCAATTTCTGTAGCATAGCAGAGAGAAAACAGCCATCATGGACCTCATTCACTTTTATTTTAGGTTTCCCGACTTATCTTCTTTTCTTCTTGTTTTACTGAGACGGTGTCTCCTGCAGCTCAGCTGAGGATGACCTTTACCTGTTCCTCCTCTACCTCCCAATGGTTACAATTACAGGTGTGTTCCACCGCAATAACTCAGGTAGTCATTAATGACTAAGAAAGGCGAGTACAGGGAGAGATCTAGAGCAGAGCTGAAGCTGCTTGTCCCATCTGTTGTTTTAATTTCAAGGTTCTTTTTTAATAGAGTCCTAGCTGACATATATTTAGGTGTGTGCACATGCACAGTGTTTTGTGAGCACACATGTGACAAATCACACATGTGCGAGTAAAAGGATAACCTCTGGTGTTGGCCTTTATTCAAGGAAGGGTCTTTTGGTTGGTTTTGGCTGTCTATACCAGGCTAGCTACCTGGCCCACGAGCTTTTGGGGATTGTATTGTCTCCATCTCCCATGTCCTCATGGGAATGCTAGGACTAAAGGTGCTTCAGTGCATGTTAGGCTCTTACACATTTTCTGGGGATCAAACTCAGGATTCACACTCTAGCTTGTGTGGCAATCATTTTAGCCATGAGTCATCTTCCAAATCCTAATATACTGTTAAAGATTGGATTTTAAGGTACCTCTATATTTTGAGCACATTTACCCTTTCTTTCATTACCTTCTCTTGTCTCCTGATTCTCCCTTCCACTACGACCCACCCGCTTTCCAAATCACCCCTTATCTATGTTGCAGGTGTGCATGCACATACATGAATATATGTTTAAATATAAATTCTATCGTACAGGAAAGAACAGGTCTCAGCAATGTGACATTTTATGTCTAAGGCCATTCAGCTTCATGCTGCCCTCTTGTCTTTTCAGTATTAGGTTTTTCATGGGTAGTTCTGTAGTAACCGAATGGCTAATTATGGGGAGCTGCTGCTACTAAGTTTCTGGAAGTTCACATATAACCTCTCATTTAATTACTCCCTGTAGACAAACTGCCTGAGGAGATGGGCTTTGTCTGGTTCACTTGCACTAGGCTGACATCCAAGCCAAGGTGCAATGTTTTCCCTGCAAAGGCGAGTGTGCAAATGGTGGGTCAGAACGTTTTCATGGCTTCTGCCACATGTAACCTAAATCCAGTTTCAGCAAGTTTCCAAGAAGGTGCCTCTCTGGAATTCTTGACGAGCTGGAGTGGTGCTCAGCAGCTCCTTCCTGACAGACCCGTGTCACCATAATGACGCCTTTGATGGTGTTTGCTCTCTGAGAAGGCAGTGCTGAATCAAGTCCGGCGGTGGCTCTGCTGAGGGAGGAGGGTGCCTCCACCTCTTCCAGCTTAAGTCCGATTAGTCACCAGTGTGTGGCCAGGTCTCTGCCAATCTTCCTGCTGTTCCTCATGCAACCATGTTGGGTGCTGGTTCACTAGCACACACTGTCAGTGAATAGCAGGGGAACCTCTAGTAAACAGAACACAGTCTGGACCATAATAGTCTTAACAGTCAGGATAGAGATTGGGAAGCAAGGTGCCTGATGAGCACTTAATGGATGCTAGCCTTCTCTAGTGCTTAAGGACTATCAGCTCCTCTAGGGCTCACAGAGGTATATAGTGCTCTCACCTATGCTTATGTAAGAGGAAAGCAGGGCAGGAGCCGTACAATGGTGGGTGCTGAGTAGAGAGGCTGAACATATCATACCAGGCAGCCTGGGACACATCTGCAGGAGTGCCACCAGTGCTTACAGTTACATGTCTGGATTTGGCTGGCAGCACTGTTACCACACCACCATTTAGATATAACGGCAGGTGATCCTTTATATCTAATCTTCTGATAAAACCCAGGGCATTTCTATACTATAGAACTGATTAAAATTACCCCTCCCCTTCACACCCTGACCAGTTTAATCATAAAGGATGTCTCTTTAAGACTCGCCCCCGACGGGCGGTGGTGGCGCACGCCTTTAATCCCAGCACTTGGGAGGCAGAGGCAGGAGGATTTCTGAGTTCGAGGCCAGCCTGGTCTACACAGTGAGTTCCAGGACAGCCAGGGCTACACAGAGAAACCCTGTCTCAAAAAAACAAAAAAAAAAAAAAAAAAAAGACTCGCCCCCGGGAACTGCACGTTACTAATCTTCAGTGATGGATCTGGACCATTATTAAGAAAGCGGCAGTGTCTCTGCACTCAGAACAATACAGAAGGGCCGAGCCCTCAGAATTCGCAGTGACAAAACATCCCATGCGCTCCTGTGCTCTGAGCTCTCCCTGCATGAATGGAATGTCAAAACCCCAGCTTTTGACTTGAATATTAATTAGCATTTAAGACTCACTAAGCTGGTTTTAGTGATTTATTTCACTCTGTAATTAGATATTATAATTAGATTATATCTATCAGATTTTCAACTTTCCTTTAATAAGAAACTGTTCAATACATAGAGATATAAATTTATCAAATTATAACACCTCATTTGAACTAGATTGTAAATCTTGTTTTGAAATACTTGAATGATAGCCTAATGGTGGTTCTGCTCTTATCTGTGAGTGGGCATTTCCTAGGTGGTCAGTGAGCCCAAGTGGAATGTTGGAATCCTTGGTGTATGATGTAACTATCTCCTTCTATTAAATTTTGACCTTCAGAACTCAAAGAGACATGTATATCATGATACTATATATATTGCTATGCCATCCTTTGTAGTATTTCTAAACCATACTTCCTTCCTTATGAAAACAGGATAGAGGGAAACAAGATAAACTGGAGGCTGTGCTAGGGGGTTCCTCATGGAACCAACTCTAAAAGCAGAAGATTAAAAAAAAACAAACCAACAAACAAACAGCAACCACAGTTTTATAGGACACGTGAAGATAAGTCAGTTTGATGACAGAATGAGTCTCCACTGCAAGCTGAGCAAAACTACAGTTGGTAGCATGACTCACATGCACACACATATACTTGCATGTACACACATTCGCATGCACACATATGCATACACACAATTGTGGTTGCACACACTCACATGCACAGGCACAGTCTTCCTCTTTTAAATGAAGACAGTATGGAGCTGCTCTGGTCTGGCTTCCCAGTGGGCAGTGCAGCCATTGTTCCTATCTAGTGCTAATGTGGTGCTTGGTTAGCCTGGTCTTGGTTTCTAGTTCATATTTCCTTTGGGGAGGAGAGTATCTGCCTCTGGGATCCATGCTGGAGAAAAGGGTTCAGGTTCAGGAGGTTCAGGAGTGGTTTTTTAGGCATCAGGACTATTTTCCTGTAAAGACATGGTTACAGTATTTCCTTAAACATAAATGTGGACATATGGTCTGAAGCATTTGTGAAAATGGGACAGAATATTTGATATTGGTCGGTCCCAGACAGTTCGGGACGTATGGGAATTGTGAAGAGTGAATGCAGCAGATCTGAATTGCTTATTCGTCTCTTGGTGTCCAGAGGTAGCCATGGGAGAGCTCCAGTCCCTGATTAAGGCTGCTTGGAGCTGGCCAAGGTCCTGAAATCCTCGTTTTCTCCCACCTCCAACCCCTGTGTGTCTCTGGGTCTGTGTCTCTGTGTTTATCTGTCTCTTTGTCTCTCTGTTCCCTTCTCACTCTCTTCTCTCTCACACACCTACACACCTACACACGTACACACATGCATACATGCACAAATGCACAAATGCATACATGCACACATATGCTTACATGTGTATGTTTTCTCCCAGACCCTTTTAGGTAGGAAAGTCTCTTGAGTTTAATGGCAGCTACTATTTTTCTCTGTACTTTTGGAGACATTTTCCTCGGGGATTTTGTACAATTAAAAATTTTTTTAGAGAAGTCAGCAGATATGTATCTGCTGCTCTTTGGTGCTGGGCAAGCCAGAAGGGGGTGAACTGAGCCATTGTGGAAGACTACGAGAATTCCTGTTGCAGTTAGATTTAGGGGTATCAACGAGGAAACGAAGTTGGAAACAGTAAGAATGCAGGTAAAGTCTCTGGGTATATGCCCAGGAGTGGTATAGCCGGATCCTCCGGGAGTGTCATGCCCAGTTTTCTGAGGAACCGCCAGACTGCTTTCCAGAGTGGTTGTACCAGCCTGCAATTCCACCAGCATGATGGTATCAGAAGGGTGAAGGAAGGAAGGATGAGTGGTGTATTGTTAATAGGAAAAACTTGACTTGTGGAACAAAATCAAAAGTGAAGCTGTGTGGAGGCTCATGGTGAGCAACCTGTCTAGAGCATGTCCCTAGCAAAGACCTAAGATGGTAGGGATGGTGAAAGATGTCCCCCAAAATCAGATATTCAAGGGGAATGGACCTAAATTGTCACCCCACCTCCAGAAGACCCCCGATCTTCTAGTCAGTAAGGTTCTAAAACCCACTGAAGCCAGTTATGCTGGCCTACCAGGAAAACCTTCCTCTTTGCCAGGAATGTTATAAGCAGAGATTGACAGTCTAGGTCAGCATCAGAAAGGCCCCGAATGTTGTTCTGAGTCCCAGAGATTTATCTAGACAAATAAATGCAGATCTGAACTTCACTGGGTCCAGCTTCAGTTTCATTGCAACTTGATGTTTTGGAATCATATGTTACTTGCTTGAGCCTAACGAAATACATTTGTCATTTTAACCCAGTTTCATCTCTAATCTCTTGGCCATTCATTGCAAGATCTGCACAGGAATGCTCATATGAACTGCTCCTCTAAAACACCACAGCTTTGCCCTGTCACTGACTGTAAATGAATGCATCTAGTCCACTTAGCCCCTCTGGACTTCATCTTTGCTACCTATTTGTTTTTATCCTCTGGAAATATCTAGAGATGCATTATTCATGGCGTGCCAGCTGATGTAGTAGGCACCAACTCTACCCTCAGATAGCATCCAGTCATGTATAGAAGAAAGCATCAAACACAATTAACCTTTGGTTTATATTATCTGTTTAGGTAAGCACCAGGCCTTTGTGATACTCTATGAGTAACACAGGCTGCACTTGAGGTTAGATGAGCACTTGAGATTTGATGCTGTTCCAAGTAGATCACATGGAACCGTCAATATGAAGAGAAGCCTTCATACAGTGAGCACAGGAATTACATTCCAGACAGGGGTGCCAGGAGCCATCTTGAAGAATAGAAAAGACAGACTCTCACAAGGTAGAACAAATTGGCAATGGCTGGGATGCCTAAGGAAAAGTTGTCAGAGACATGGAACAATGGCTATCTGCTGTAGGAGTTGTGCTCAAGTCTCACATTATTACTTATGATTAAAGACTGGGAGTGTAGTTAGCTTTTGAGAGCCTGAACTGTCTCATGTAGCTGCCACTAGCAGTGTGTGGTTATCGCCATATTTGTGCCCTGACTTGAATGTTCAGTTGTCCTTAACTAATTTAAACATAAAAAATGAGCTCTGTTCAGTTGTTAGAAAATTTATAGACATGTTTAAGCCATCTTGGGGATATGACTAGCCTTTTTAAAGTATAAGATTAAAAATACGGAGCATCTTATTTCTGATTTTAAAAGTTGGCATTCAGATTGTGGTGTGTTGTAAGTATAGTGGACATGTTGGATTTACAAGCCTTCCTATAGAAAGAGAACAGAAATATCACAGTCATAGTCTTATACAGATCAAATGTTGATATGGTGTTTTACATCTACTGCATTAAATAAAATATACTATTAAAATAAATCATAGCTGCTAAAAATTTTTAAACTAAGTACGAGGTTCTTTTTCAGTGAGCAATGGTAGTAGAGAACTATGTCCTCTCCCTGTACATGAGTAGAGTCCTAGTGTCTGCTCATGAATGTGCATCTGAGGGGCAATTTGACCATGCATGGAAGTGAAGAGTGTAGAACCAAGAAGACATCCAATACTTCTACGATGGCTCTGTAGCAAGGCCCCACACCCTCTGTGCATACACTATTCCCTTCACCCTCTATGGTTCTCTTCTAGGACCGATGAACTTTCCCTCACAGTCTCCAATCTCTATTTTACCTCGTGTTGTTAACTCCTCCAGAATTTATGTGTCTCTGACTAAGGCATTTCAGCCTCTTCTATTCCAGTTTCCTTTGCCCAACATCTATTCTGTACTTTAACCTAAAGAGATATGAGGCAGACTCAGTGTCCTCCCAGGGTCTGTGATACAGGGCCTTGCTGTTTACCCCTGTAGTGATCAAGCCTTGCTGTCTGGCTTCCCAGCTTTCTCAAGCCTTCAGATTTCCAGATCCTGGGGTCTCCTGCTATACAGCCTCCTGGTCTCCACCAGTGCTTATGCCTGCAGGGTTGCTGCTGCCTGCCACTGATGCTGGAAGGTTTGCTCAGATGACCTGGGTAACCCACTCACCCTGCAGGCTCTTCTCAGGCATTATCGTGCCTGAGCTTTTTCCTCTCCTCCAGGTACAGTTTGCTTGTTAGATGTCCTTTCTCCAGTCCATCTCTTCCTGCTCTGACTTGAAACTCTCCCATCTCCACTTAGAGTTCAGAGAGTAGCAGAGTGTGACAAATTCTAGAAGACAGCCACAGCTCTAGTCTAAAATTTCTCTCTCCCCTCCCACCGCCCTCTTCCTCCCCCATCCTTTGTTCCCCTCCTTCTGCCTACTGCTCCCCCTTCTCTGTCTCTCTCCTTTCTTTTTTCTATTTTCCTTTTTTGTTTATTAAAACTGATATGTAATTTAGGATGGCCTTAAACTCATAATACTTCTGCCTCAGCCCCCTGAGTATTAGGATTATGGATACACACCACCATGCCTGCCTCCTAGAGCAGTTTTCTAAAGGTCATTTTTTCCACTGTGGAGGACCTATTTGTCAAGAGTGTGACCTCTGGGGAATCCATTCAGAAATGACAGTTCATCCAGCAGGTCTCAGCCAGAGTCACTCACCAGGATACAGATCAGATGGATTGCAATAGTTCCATCTTTGCCTCACAGTTTCTCCATTGCCCACCCTAGCCCGTCAAGCCCTTCAAACTGAGCCTAAACCTAGGTAGGGTAGCTCCAAGGTATGGCTCTACAATTTGGCTCCTGTACCAAGACTCTAGGCCTGCTATGCAAACCCTCTTTCCTTCACCCTCTGTTTCTCTTCTAGGACCAATGAACTTTCTTTCACAATCTTCAATAGCACTACATCCAGGCCACAGATAGGGCTGGATGGGCAGGTTGGGGCTGCAGCAGAAGAGGGGCATCATCAATCTCTGGGCATCACTCTTATCCCAGATGCCTCATGGCTGCCTGGTCCATCTCTCTCTTCTGGGTTGTCTGTAACTCACACACTTAGAGTTTCTTTATGCTTCCAGGAGGAGTGATGTATCAGTCTTAGTATTGGGAAAGTCTCTCTGATTCTGGGCTCATCTTTTCCTACCATTATCATGACTTTCATGCACAGAACTTTCTTGGGGTTCAGAAGTTTAATCAATTCATGTTTAGGGTAGGGGCTTTTACTGACTTATTTGAAATATGCTCACTCAGAGCTAGGGGAATAGCTCAGAGGATAAAACTGCTTTTCCTCCAAGCAAAAAGACTTGAGTTCAAACCTGAGTTAAAGACTGACTCAGAGACCAACTGTCTCTAATCCCAGCACCCCTGTGGGGAGATAGGTAATGGAGGCAAGAGAAGGTTTTGAGCTAGTAGTCTGTCATACACAGCAGAGAACAATAAAAAAATACACTCTGGCTCAAGCAAGGTATAAACATGATGATGAACTGTACCCTCAAACTGTGAACTAAAACCTTACCTTTCTCTACTAAGTTGCTTTTGCCAGGATATTTTTTTGTGGCAGCAATGAGTCAGGACATTTTAACTGAGGTAATGTTAAATGTCTAAATAAAGGTGGGTGCTGTTAATATCTTAGTCAAACTAAGCCTCCCAATCACTGAGATAGATATGTCTTTACATATATGAATCTTTTAAATTGACAATTTAATCATTTCCTTTATAGAATTATTCCATATGAGGCTAGAGAGATGTCTCAGGGGTCAAGAGTATGCACTGCCCTCGCAGAGGCCCAAAGTTTGCTCCGCAGTACACAAATTGTGCAGCTCACAATCACCTGTAATTCCAGCTCTGTGGAATCTGACTCCTCTGGCCTTCATGGGTACTCTGCTCATGTGCTCATACTCACACATATGCACATGCATGTGCATGTGCATACACACATGCACCATCTTGAAAATAATAAAAGTAAAAATTTTCAAATGAATACTTGCTTGCCTCAAGAGCAGTGGTTCCCAACCTTCCTAATTCTCAGACTCTTTAATACAGTTCCTCATGTTGTGGTAACTCCCCTAACCACAAAATTATTTTCATTGCTACTTCACAACTATAATTTTACTACTGTTATGAATTTTAATGTCAATGTTTTTGGAGATAGAGTTTTGCCAAAGGTGTTACAACCCACAGGCTGAGAATTGCTGCTCTGGAGTTAGGTTTATTATAAAGAACGTGGCTAACATTCTTTTTGCTGCTATGTTTTTAAGATTTTTTTTTCTGTTTAATTTATTTTTCCTGACTAAAATAGAATGTTAGTTCAGCAACATTTTAGTTTAATGTTTTAATTTATGTCTTCTTTTGGGAAGATGACATTGACACAGAGTCTCAGCGTACAGTCATGACTGGCCTGCAACTTGTTATCCTCTGACCTCTCCCCCAGTACACATCATTACATGCACACAGACACACAAATTTATTTAAAAATAAATAATGAAATGAATCTTTAGTCTTTCTATTTTTATTTACAAAGTCATAGCAACTGTAAATAACTTACTCTAGTTAGAATTCCTAGTAAGATGGTGATAAGAATTAGAAAATGCATCCAGTTGGTGATCTCAAGTATAACACGGTCTTTGATTCACTGCTCAGTGTCCCAACAAATCCTAGAAGCTCTGCCAGTGGGAAGGAGTCAAACCTGACTAACAGAAGAAATCAGGACAGCCAATTTCTGGGCAAAATAACTACCTCAGGCTCTGGGTGACATTCAACCAGAACATAAAGCAAGAAAAAAATTGAGAAGAAAATCCGCAAAAGGCCAACAGACAAGTAATGGTGAGAATTCCACAGATGTAGAGCAGGAGTGGGCACCATGACAATATGGATATGAACAGACACGTTTTATGTCTCTTGTGTTCCAATCATAGACGCTGTGCAAGGTCAGGTGGTAAGTTTTAGCAGAGATGGAAATGAAGAAAAGAAAAACTAATTTAAAAGTCCTAGACACAAAAGGATACTAAAGGAATGCTGAGAATAGACTTACAGTAATGGGGGAGGGTTCCTTGCCCTTGAAGGTTCTTGGGTAGGGTCACCCAATGATTAGTAGGACATAGGAGGGCGTGGGCAATCAGAAGACCCTGGAGATACAAGGCAGACTTCAAAGTCAAAAGGCACACGCCACGAGCAATAGAAAAAGTAATCAACAATCAAGAGACAAAGAAAATACTTAAGAAAATGATGACTGGAAATATCTAAAAGTAACATGCGCCCTGACATACAGACCTAACATTTAGAAGAAAATTGATAGGGAATAACAAGCTGCTTTATAATCATGGTAGGCTAGCAGACCTTTCTTTATGACTAAACAGTATTTTTTTTCAACTATAGAGAATTAATGTTTATATATCCCCAAAGCTTGTAATTTGAATCCCTGATGAGCAAGTGTTAGAGACGGAGCCCTAGAGGGATAAAAAGGATGAGAGGAAACCACGAAGGCCCCAAAAAGCTGCACCCCTCTATCTGAGGCCACACAAGAAGACAGCCATGTGAAATCATGGCTTTGGGATTCTCATGTAAAAACATTATTATTATTCTGTATAAATTAGTTAATGTTGAAAATTAATGCAGCAGCAGTTATTTCTTAACCAGGTAGTTTCCCAAAGAATCACACAGAGAATTTTTAATATTTCAAAACTTAGGCCTTAGCTGGGCAGATTCTCAACTAGCTTACCTATGTTAACCCAACCACCTAGCCCCATCCAGCCATGGCTAGCTATACCTTTCAGGTCTGTGGTCACTTCCATTTCTTCTCTTTCTTCTTTCTCAGAGTTCCTTTTTCCCTCCCAGGAAGTCCTGCCTATCCCTCTCTAATCACAGGTTTTAGTTTTTTATTGACCAATAAACTTGGGGAACAAGGTTTGTACAACAAAAGGTGGTTTATGTGAGAATTTACTTGCCTTGGGGCAACCAGGTCTAGGGGTACAGAATTTAGTATTTGAATATATAGCAGTATGAGATCAACCCCAACATTCTCACCAGATCCCAGATACGCCTGCATAGATCATGGATTTACCTCCTCCCTCCTGAGCTGTGAATAATAGATATTTATTGCTAAGACATCTAATATGTGTTGTTTTATTGCAACAATCTGAGCTAATATTAATAGGTATCCTAAAACACATCACCAGTTATTATAGAACACTCATGATTTTAAGCACTTATGAAATATTTATTAAAACACAATGTCTATGAAGTCATTAAGTGGGACTCACCATATTTTATATGACCAGAATTCTATAGAATGCATCTAGTAACCATAGTAGAATTAATTGGGATATATTTCATTAGCAAGAAAGTTCTCTTCCAGTTATTTTGGGGTAGATGGTATGCTGGTATTAATTCTAAGTATCCCAGAACATAGAAGAGTACCAGAATTACCATGCCTGTTCGACTGTGACTTTAGGCCTGTTTGGCTGGCCTTCCCCTTCAGTCCATATCCTTCCATCCTCTCTTGTGTCTGGTTAACATGCTGAACACAGAGAACATCAAGTTAAGTACAAACAACCCATGCCCAGAAAGTAGCACTTTGTTGCAACTGGGCTGCAGAACCTAGGGCGTTTTGTCAACAATATAAGCAAAAGGTGTCTCTGAGAAGCCAGCTGGGAAGAGAGTTGCTCCTTGTAAACTATGAATAAGACAGCTTTGAGGCCAGTGACTCTTCTTGGTTTGTGCTCACTGTGTTTACAGAAGTCTCCCACAGTAGTTCTTAACAATTACTTCTCCTTGTTTATTTTTGATATAAGCCTGATGTGCAGATGGAAACATGATGCTGAACAGCAAAGACACCAAAGAAGAACTGGGAGGGAAAGAAATCCATCTGATTGGATGGCATTTGCCTCACCCATCATAGAATCTCTAGGGGAGCTTGCCTGAATTATCTTCACCATTGATTCCCCAAAACTTTTCAAGGGTGACCTGTGGGAGTGATATTTTATTTTTAAAATTACAAAATGAAGCTAGGACAGATGGTCCAGGCCTGTAATCCCCAGCTACTTAGGAGACTGAGGCAGGTTTATTGTAAGTTCAAGGCTTGTCTGGGCTATGGAAAGAGTTGGAGACCAGCCAGGGCAACTTAGTGAGACCCTGTTACAAAGTAATACAGTGCAAAGAAGGCTGGGAGTACATCTCTGTGGAGTACTTGCCTGGCATGTCCCAGATCTAAAGAAAAAGATAATTATGGGACAAATGGACTGAAAGCCTAGGATTCTAGGGAACTATTATGTACTAAGGATCCACTTTTGTCTCCATGGGAGTTAAGTCCCCTCCCCTCTCCCCTACGGATTCTTCCTCCATTAATATTGTTATATAAAGTACATTGTTAGATTCTGGCTGTTGAGTCCACAGAACTCTTTCTTGGTTGCAGAGCATCTGAAGAATAACATAAAGGATCTAGCTGTAATTGGTCCTTGCTGGGGTTCTCTAGTTTTCTCTTCCATGATAGTGCTACACTTAGTTTTTTGAGCAATCTACATACAGTTTTCTGATGCACCAAATTCCTTTGCCACCATCTCTATATTAAAGCTTCCCTTTCTCCACACCCTCCTCAGCACTTGTTTTGACTTCTGGGTGCCAGCCACCCTGTCCGTAGTGAGGTGATGTCTCATAGTCCTTTGATTCATAGTCCCTAGCTGATGGGGTACACTGAGCATTTGAATGTCTTCTGGTTTGTGTCTACTCAGATCTTTATTCGTTCTTAACAGATACTATAAGTTAATGTTTTGTGCTCTTAATATTGTCCGTATTTGAATCCCTTGTTGCATTAGCTTACAAATATAGTTTAAAAAATATATTCTCTAAACCTGCAGGCTGTTTCCTTGGTCTGCCGGTTGCTTCCTTTGCTGGACATCTTAGTCTGGCACAGTTTCATTTGTATATTTTTACCTTTGTGATCTTTGCTGCCAGTGATCTACCAATCCCATTATTGGGTGTATATATTAAAAGGACATAAAGGACGGTTTAGATGGTCTATTTGATCCTGATTTAATTTTGGTACTTGGTATCTGTCAAGGAAATTGTCCATTTCCTCAAGATTTTCTAGTTGTGTTGAATACAGGTTTTTGTAGTAGGATCTGATGATTTTTTGAATTTCCTCAGTTTCTTTTGTTATCTCTCCCTTTTCGTTTCTGATTTTATTAATTTGGATACTATCTCTGTGCCCTCTGGTTAGTCTGGCTAAGGGCTTATCTATCTTGTTGATTTTCTCAAAGAACCAACTCCTCGTTTTGTTGATTCTTTGTATGGTTTTATTTGTTTCTACTTGATTGATTTCAGCCCTGAGTTTGATGATTTCCTGCCTTCTACTCCTCTTTGGTGTATTTGCTTCTTTTTGTTTCAGGGCTTTCAGGTGTGCCATTAAGCTGTTAGTGTATGCTGTCTCCCGTTTCTTTTTGGCGGCACTCAGGGCTATGAATTTTCCTCTTAGCACTGCTTTCATTGTGTCCCATAGAGTTAGAAAGAACAATTCAAAAATTCATCTGGAATAACAGAAAACCCAGAATAGCTAAAACTATTCTCAAGAGTAAAAGAACCTCTGGGGGAATCAGTATCCTGGACCTCAAGCTGTACTACAGAGCAATAGTGTTAAAAACTGCATGGTATTGGTACAGTAACAGACATGTAGATCAATGGAACAGAATTGAAGACCCAGAAATGAATCCACACTCCTATGGTCACTTGATCTTTGACAAAGGAGCTAAAACCATCCAGTGGAAAAAAGATAGCCTTTTCAACAAATGGTGCTGGCTCAGCTGGAGGTCAACATGCAGAAGAATGCAAATTGACCCATCCTTATCTCCTTGCACTAAGCTCAATTCTAAGTGGATCAAAGATCTCCACATAAAACCAGACACACTGAAACTAATAGAAGGGAAACTAGGGAAGAACCTTGAACATATGGGCACAGGGGAGAATTTCCTGAACAGAACTCCAATAGCTTATGCTCTAAGATCAAGAATAGACAAATGGGACCTCATTAAATTACAAAGTTTTTGCAAGGCAAAAGACACTGTCAAAAAGACAAAGCGGCAACCAACTAACTGGGAAAGGATCTTTACCAACCTTACATCCGACAGAGGGCTAATATCCAATATATACAAAGAACTCAAGAAGTTAAACTCCAGAGAGGCAAGTAACCCTATTAAAAAATGGGGTACAGAGCTACACAAAGAGTTCTCACCTGAAGACTATCTAATGGCTGAGAAGCACCTAAAGAGATGTTCATCATCCTTAGTCATTAGGGAAATGCAAATCAAAACAACCCTGAGATTCCATCTCACACCAGTCAGAATGGCTAAGATCAAAAACACAGGAGACAGCAGTTGTTGGCGAGGATGTGGGGAAAGAGGAACACTCCTCTACTGCTGGTGGAATTGCAGGCTGGTACAACCACTCTGGAAAGCAGTCTGGCGGTTCCTCAGAAAACTGGGCATGACACTCCCGGAGGATCCGGCTATACCACTCCTGGGCATATACCCAGAGACTTTACCTGCATGCAATAAGGACACATGCTCCACTATGTTCATAGCAGCCTTATTTATAATAGCCAGAAGCTGGAAAGAACCCAGATGTCCCTCAACGGAGGAATGGATTCAGAAGATGTGGTATATCTACACAATGGAATACTACTCTGCAATTAAAAACAATGAATTCATGAAATTCCTAGGCAAATGGTCAGATCTTGAAAATATCATCCTTAGTGAGGTAACCCAATCACAAAAGAACACACATGGTATGCAGTCACTGATAAGGGGATATTGACCCAGAATCTTGGAATACCCTAGACACAATCCACATATCAATAGATTTCTAAAAAGATGGAAGGAGAGACCCCTGGTCCTGGAAAGACTGGATGTAGGGGAACGCCAGGACAGAGTAACGAGAGGGGGTTGAATGGAGAAAAGAGGGAGGGAAGGGGGCTTATGGGACTTTCGGGGAGGGAGGAAACGGGAAAGGGGAAGTGATTTGGAATGTAAATTAAAAAAATAAAATAAAATAAATAAAAAATAAATAAATAAAAGGACATAAAATCATACATCAAAGAGATGTGTTTACTGCTGTGTTTATTGTAACATTACAACATTACTTACAACAGCCAACATATGAAGTCAACTAAAATCCTCTTTAACAGACCAGCGGTTTATGGGGATGTGGTGGTCTATACACTATGGAATATTGCTCAGCAAAAACAAAGAATGAATACTGTCATTTGCAACGACATGAATGGAACTGTAAGTCACTAAGTTAAATGGAATAAGATACACATCCATATAAATATTCCATTTGTATTTATTTTTAGAGCCTAAAATGTCCATCTCAGAAGAACAGAGTGGAATAGTGGCCCCTAGAGGAAGGCAAGGACACTAAGGATGGAACAAAGAACAATCAGGCACAGGACGCCAAACCATGGCGAGTGAACAGAAATCCTTTCATGCAACATAGGAAGATGGTTACTTGGTTACAATAATCCAAGATGAACTTCAAAATAAAGAGAAAACAAAGGAACAAAAGCTTGCAACATTTATAAACTGTTACCGTTTGAGGAGTTGGGAATGCTGATAACCCTGATTTGATCATGGTACATTATAAACATGTCTCAAATTGTCATATTCATCCCTGTAGAATTGGAGGTAAACATACATTCAAGTGTACGCTCCTTGAAATACATTCTCAAAAAAAAATTCATGAGAACTAGATTTGGAGAAGGGCACCTAGAATGAAAATCTTCAGGTCTTACAGTTTCACATCATCTAGCCTTAAAAAGATAAGAATTCCTGGTTTTATAGAAATTTGAGTCAACTTGCTTTTCTTCTGTGAAGAAGCAAAAGGTGATAGATTTGCTTTATCTCAAGCCAGGTCTAACCCACTGCTTATGTATAGTGGAGAAGAATTCCACCATTTGGGGGGTTTGTCCTAGCCCTGGTCATTAGCACCCCAGTTAGTCCAAAAAAATTCTTCTGTCTGTTTTCAGATCAGGAAGAGCCAGAGTCAAACCACTTGGAAGAAATGGGAACACAGGTCACAAAGCCTGATCCACTATCACCCAAACCCAGACTTGAACCTCTGCAGAAACTGAATGTTATAATGTGTATTATTTGGTTCAAGGCAAGTTCTGTGGCTAAGCAAGTTTACTGATTTGCCATGATTGGATTATACCGAGAGCCATTGACTTCCCCTCTGTCTGAGAACTCCATGGAGTTGGATGAGTTAGGGTGGATCTAGGTGATTGTGGACCATTCCCACTGCTTCTTGTACAGATTTTGATACTTCTAAAATAACTCAATAAGTTCCATGAAATCAAGGGTTAATGAGATAATTTCTAATTCTGCCAAAAATGGTTTATTGCCTTTTGAAAGGTTGTAATAGTCTTGCTGGAGAGAATGTCAGATACCACGTGATACAAACCTCATTTTCTACAGACAGAAAAATGGAAGAATGAAGGCACTTGCTCTAGTTTATGCAGCTAATCAGAAGAGAGCTCAAATTAGACACCTGGCTTATGGCTCATAGAAGTGCACACATGCAGACTGGGATCATGGGGAAGGAGCCCTGTAACACTGTATCATGTCACATAAGTCAGCTTGGAGGCTGTTGGCCTGATGTTTAGGAATATATTATTCTGTTGGGACAATGTAGTAAATGGCAAGTGAGTTCCAGAGTGTACCACAAAAAGACAATTTAAAGTTAGCCTGAAACGTGGTCCATGCAGAGAAAGGATGTGGTAGCATGTAAATTCCAGATTGTTGAATCTTGACAAAAAGACAAGGAAAATGCCTTTCAAATTTTGATCATCCACCCCTGTGGCAGGATGTTCTGAGCGCTTTTGTGCACCTAGGCCTCAGCTCTTAACTGGGAAGCATCACATACAGAAGGGTAGGACTCCCTGACTCAGAGGAGAAGTGCCACAGAGTAAAGCACAGAAGGTAAAGTTAATTCTTGGGGGTGTGACAACAGAGAGAGAGAGAGAGAGAGAGAGAGAGAGAGAGAGAGAGAGAGAGAGAGAGAGAGAGAGAGAGAGAAGTAAAAGAGGCCAATGATGGAGAAATGTACCTATATCAGATAGAAGAGAATGAATGGATTTGCATATATTCACGTGTGCAGATCAAAAGAATGACCCATCATGGTGGACAATGCTGTGGGGAACTGTAAAAGAGGTTCCAGAAAAAAAAAAAAGGTAGAAGGTCTTTTATCTCAGGTGTGTTTTATTCCCTGGATTATTCTTGGATGTGATTCCATGCCTCCTGTGACAAACATTTACATTCAATTTATAAGACATGTTTATTCTTGTTGGAGAGCAGAACATAACTGTAGAGCCCAATCTGGTCACTGTACCCTGAATTTGCATACGATCTCTGCCCTGGTTTCATGCTTTCCAAGATATAATCTATAGTACATACCTCACAGTTGTGTTTCAATTGTTCTGTCCTGAGGAAGTTCTGGGAAAGGGCTGCGCTGTTATCACTTGGTATGTGCTTACTGGAACACACTTACATGTTTTTTCTGGTAATGTTTTTCTGAACTCAGACAACCTTCCTTGGATCATTGCTTTCTTTGTTACATTTGTGCTTTTAAAATATACTGAAACTGAAGTTAGGTTGTTGACAGCCTTAGACTGTAGTCTGCCCCCTTCTCTCAGGTCCTCAGATGCCAGATCCCACAGATAAGAGCTGCACAGGTAGACTGAAAGGTCAACAGGACATGAATTCCTACACCTGCAACTGCTGCAAAATGTCTTAATAGAGGAACAGTAAGGAGATCAGTGACTGGGGCTGGATGAAGAGACCATAAAAATATTGGGTTTTCTGTGATAGTCTCTGTCTGCTTCAAGGAGAATCTTCTTTGATGAGGGGTGAGATCTATGCTTATCTGTGGGTGTAAGTTTTAGAATGTACTTAGGAATTATTGCCTAGTAGACTGAGGGGAATAGGTGGTAAATCCATGACCTCACTAAACTTAAATAGTAGGCTAGATTTTAAATACCAGGCATGAGTTTTTTCCTATTGTCTGGACCATAAGTTCAATTAGAGAGCTATTGGTTACTGTCCACATTTGAATGCCACTATTGTACTTTGTGCATTTAGGGTTATATCGCCATGCTGGTCATTGCTGTAGTGTGGGGAGTCACAGCTAAATAGGGTTTTGATTGTTTCCCTCTATTCAAAGCCTGCAAAATATTTTCCATTTCCATGTAGGGCAGATCACATGAAGGAGGCTTTCAAGTTAGATCAAAGCTTTTCAAGATCTAACTCAAATAATCCAAGTCCTATGTTCTAAGTATGTGGTATCTTTAGCATACATCAACATCTGAGAGGCATACATGGGCAACAGTAACAGCCTAAATCATTTGGGGAGGTATCTTGACTACATCCTCAACAGCAACCCAAGCAATGGTTTCTCATGCATGTTATAGGAGGTTTTCTTAGGTAGTTGTCTTAGTTAGGATTTCTTTGCTGTTATTAAAATACCATGATCAAAAGTAACTTGGGGAGGAATGTGTTTATTTCAGCTTGCAATTTATATTCCATTACCAAGGGGAGTCAAGTAAGGAACTTAAGGCAGGAACCTGAAGGCAGAAACTAATGCAGAGACCTTAGAGAAACACCGTTCCTCATGGCTTACATAGCCTGCCTTTTAAATGACCCAGTTCACCTGTCCGGAGAAGATACAACCCATACTGTGCTGTGTTTATCCCTTTCAATAACTAGTCAAGAAAATGTCTCACAAGTTTGCCCACAGGAAGGTCTGGTGGGGACATTTTCTTTAATTGAGGTTCCATCTTCCCAAATGACTCTAGCATGTATCAAGTTGACCAAAAACAAGAACAAAACAAAAAAACCAAAATTGCCCACAACAAAAAACAAAAACAAAATAAACAAACAAAACAACAACAACAACAATCCAAACAAACCACACCGAAACAAAACAAAAAAATACAAAAAAACCCCAAACCGAATGAAAACACAAACCCCCGCAATAACAGTCTATGACTTTTGTGTGTGGGGGGGAGCACTGTCAACTTAGGTGGCATATATTTATAATTTTATACATTTATATTTACAAATTATATCTTTAATCTTTAGCATGCATGTGTGTATGAGTATATAAATACCAAATAATGAGTCCTTAAGACTCTTGGTGCTATTTGTCCCTCCTCCGACTGTATTGACCTCCCTTCCCTGTCCTCAATGAGAGTCCCCTCCCTATTTTTCCTGTTACATTATACACTGCTATTCCTTCCTCACTCCTCCCCCTCCTCTACAGTCCCTTCACACTTTCCAGGTTCTGAGGTTACACTAGGTTATATATTCTCATCTGAAGTTCTGGAGCTAGGGACTAAGCATGAGAGAGAACATGTGGCAACTGTCTTCCTGGGTCTGGACAGCCTTACTCACTATAATCTTTTCTAGATCCATCCGTTTACCTGCACATTTCATGACTTTATTTCTCTTTACAGATAAATAGCATTCTATAGTATATGTGCACCATGTTTTCATTTTCTATCTATCTATTGAAGAACTTTAGGTTGATTTCCATTTCCTGACTCTTGTGACCAGGGCAGCAATGAACATGGCTGAGCAAGTGTCCGTGGAGTAGGATGTTGAGTCCTTTGGGCACATGCCAAGGAATTGTATACTGAGTCATATGTTAAATTTACTTTTAACATGTTGAAGAGTCTACATACCTATTTCCAGAGTGGCTACATCAATTTGCATCCCCGCCAAGTTGGTTCCGGTGGCTCGTTCCCCAAACCCTTGCCAGCATGTGTTCTCAGTCCTTTGCTTGATCTTACTCATTCTGACTGAGGCCACAGGAAATCTCAAGGCTATTTTAACTTTTATTTTCCTAATTGCTAAGGATGGTGAACACGTTTTGAGTATTTCTTATCCATTTTTATTCTTCTATTGAGAACTGTTCAGATCCCTAGTTTATTTTTCAATTGAACAATTTCTTTTCCTGGCTCTTTTAAGTTCTTTGTATACTCTGAACATTAATTCTCTGTCAGATGTATAACATACAGAAAACCTCACTGTACACAATACAGTTCAAAGGATAAATATGTCTACAACACAACTTTTGTACCTGCGATTAGGGCAACATCACTGGAGAAGATGTGGAAAGATGATAACAGACAGAAGACCCAGGAATTGGCTGTGAGACTGTTTCCTAGAAGGGGCTGCATTAACAAAACTTGAACAATGACAATATGAAAAGTTACGCTGATTCAGAAGGGGCAAAATCTCCTAGACAAAGAACTACAGGCAACTAGTAACTGTTGAGAGAGGAAATCAGCCTCTCCTAGGATGAACCCCCTAACTGGTTATCCAATATAAAGTGGTCAGCCCTGAGGTCATACATACATGAACAACAAAAATGGACTTAGCAGGTTGCACTTATATATCCATGCAAATGTGTGTATATACATACATGCATATATATATATATACATATATATATACACATACATACAGGCAAGTATATAATGATAATAAGGAAAATATGGCTATTAATATTAGAGAAGCAGAGCATGGGATGAGTTGAAGGGAGGGAATATAGGAGGGATTGAAGGAAGAAAATAGGGGAAATATATTTATATTTTTATTAAAAATTATTTGGATGTACAACCAGAGAAGAAAAGAGAAACCATGTCACCTGGGGCTTTGCAGACCACTTGACATGAGCACCCTATGCCAGAAACAAACACATTTGTATTTTTCCATAAAACTAGATTTATTAAATACTAATAAGTTCATAGATTGAACTGTTTCAATGATAGCATTTTGTCATAAAACCTCAACTAACTTGGAGACCTGGCTGAGATGAGTATGGGCTATTTTATTCCGATCTTAATCACTAATGTCATCATTCACAGCACACAGCACATTGCAAATATGTCTACATATACACATGCACATATACAGGCTACAGAATGACTACAAGGCAAAGAGGATGTGGCAGAGCTTAAGAGGTGTCAGAAGCAATCTGAGAAAGACTCTGTATAGACAAGATGAGGAAGTGTCTTTGTAAGAGAGAACTACTGCTGGAGTTGGGGGTCTGAGAGCAAAGCTGTTTCATCTATGACATGAACGGTCAAACCTGAGTGTGAGAACCAGTTCTAGGTGAGCAAATGGGTAGATGAGTGAGCAGTAGCATAGTCTGCATCAATAGAGTGAGGGAGAAGGCTGAGCTAACCAAAGCTCCAAGGATAGTAAGGGAGTCCTCTGCTTGCAGGCTTCAATGCAAACAGCAGGTATCTGATGATGGTGATGTGGGCCATATCATCACAATGGTAGACGTCTACCATTTAATGGGATCCAGGGAAGAGAGTTCTACCTTTTCCTTTATCTGTAGTGTTTGTTAATTCTTAGGCTTAGTTTCTCTGGAATGGTTTTAATATGTCTTTATGCCTCGATAGTCTCGATTCTCTTAAATGAACTTACAAGGTGATTCCTTGCTACTCTCAGGAATAAGTCATTTATGTCTGTGCTGGATGGGTAGTGCCTGACAGCAGGTGTGATTTCTGTATCTACCCAGGGGCTGCAGTCCTTACTTCTTCAAATTAGAGTCTCTAGGGGCAAAGCACACCCTGAAAGCCACTGTTTTTATGGTATGGAGTCACTTGGAGTGGGACACAGCATACTCTCAAAACCAATAATGAAGAATTTGCCTTCTGTTTTTAATGAAGCAAGCTATTTCATGACTTTGAACAAACTGGAACATGATTTAACTGATAGAAAGAATTGTTTTACTGTTTTGATGTTGAGTGCAGTGCTTTTAGAATGGTCAGTATGACAATGCCCTGTTGGGCTAGTGGTTCTGAGTAAAAAGGAAAGGACCTAGTGCTCAAGGTATTCTGAAACTGCATCTACTGTGCTTTGTTCTCGGTAGAAAGAAAATATGAGCTTATCCCTCCCAGTGGTAATAAGGGATCTAAAAATGGAAAATTTGGGTAGGATACAGAAAACATATGTAGGCTTGCTGTAAGAATGAGACACAGCAGGCATTCCATATTATAGTGATAAAAATTTCCCAGGGAGAAGGAACTTTCCAGGGCCAGCCAGGGACCTCAATGAAAAAAATCCCTCCACATAAATGTCACTCAAGTTGGCATTTACACTGGCTAGGGAGGTACTAACTGAAAGAAGCCATTTCTACTAGACTATTACAGAGGTAAATGGAGCCCACGATGTGGACATCTGGACAGGAGCAGAAGGAAGGACTTTTCCCAGGATGAGTGGAGCAAAAGTCATATCTAAAAGAAATGTATTTCTCTAGCTGTATGTGAGCAGGGAAGGGGCATGCAAGTGCACAGAAGATACTTGGAAGGATCTTAGGCAACAATGTAAGGATAGGAGTCTTACTACAGGTGAAATAACAACTTAAAGGATCTTTATCTGACTGAAGTATCTGACAGTGTCTTGATTAGTTTTATGTCAGCTCAACACAAGCTAGAGTCATCTGGGAAGAGGGCACCTCAGTTGAGAGAAATCCCTTCATCAGATTGGCCTGTGGACAAGCCTTCACAGTGTACATATGGTTTGTGATTGATGTGGAGGGGTCAGCCAACTGTAGTGTCACCCCTGGACAGGTGGTTGTGGGTTGTATGAAAAGCAGGTTGAGCAAGGTTGTGCCAGGAAGCAGCACTCCTCCACAGCTTCTGCCTCAGCTCCTGCCTCCAGGTTCTTGGTGCCCTGACTTCTTCAGGGATAAAATAGGACCAAACTGAAATAAGCCTTTTTTTTTCTCAAAGCTGCTCTAGTCCATGGTACTTTAATCACAGCAAGTCTAACTAAGGCAGACAGCATGCTGATTTCTCAGGTAGATTGAACTCTAGGGGATGGTGGACCAGGGGATGGCACAACCACTGTAGGATTGCAATAACCCGGAGCAGCCTCAGGGACATGCAGACAAAGGCCACTTACATGTGTCCCACCTCCTTACCTCCTCCTAGCTGTTTGCATTTATATCTTTTAAATATATTTCCTTAATAAATAATTTAATGACAATTAAGATTAAAACAAAATTAGTACAGAATTTTCTTATTCTCTGCTTTAAAAAAATGTTTTTGTTGGTTTGGTTTCTTTCAGGAATAATTAGATGTTAGATTTTCTTTACTGAGATGGATACATCGTTTTCTTAATTTAGATATTTCATTTTATTTGTTCCTATTAATTATCATTGTTTTAACTACACATATTTATAAGGCACAGTGTGATAATTAGATGCATAAATCCAATTCACAATGATTGTGTCCTAACTGTTGACTAAGCAGAGCCTTCAGCTGGGAGTAAGACCTAGTTTATTCTTGAGCCAAGTGTGGGTACACATGACCTAGAACACAGAACATATGTGTTCATGTCCCAACAGGGGAAGGGTTGCACAGATCTTTCATATTCACAAAACAATGGAACGTAACAAATTAGTGTGCTTATTGGAGAACTTGAAAAGAGCAGCAGGAGGAGAGATTAGAGCAAGGCAGGAAGCCTCTGCCCCAGCCTCACATATCTGAGACAGAAATCTACATGGTGCCTGGCACCATGGGTGTTTCTGAAATCACCTTTATCCAAAGAATTGGATGCCATGGTTGAATACATTCAGGAACTTTGTGGGTCTGAATCCTAAACAAATATATCTAGGGTAGGTTAGCAAATGCTAATGATCTGCTAAGAATATATCCAAAATGTCTTTGCTTGGATTTTGGTGTGTAAGGAATGGCTACCAAGGGGATTTTATTTTTCTTTGTTTTAATTACAACTGTGGTAAATCTCAGAAGATGTTTGAGGTCAACCTCCTTGTGTGCACCCCGGTATATTTGTAACAGCTGAGACACAGCCACTTCCGGCAAGCCAGCTCTGGTCACTGTGGAAGCACACAACTTCGACCCAGGAGTTTTCTTGTAGGAGCCTGTTCAGTGATCCATTTCTGCCGTGGCTATTCCAGTTCTCTGCTTCCTCTACTTGCATCAGGTTTTGGAAAGGGCATTTTTCCAGGAATTTGGTGATTCTGTTGAAGTCTTTGCTGGTGTGGCTACTCATGGTAGTTTTATCATTTATTCTCGTTAGATTGTGCTGTTGGGTTGGTGGGTTCCGCTGTTAAGGTCACAGTCCACCATCCATAAAATGGAGAACTCCCTTTCTCAGTGGAGATTTCTCTCCTCCAACTAATCTCAATTGGAGAATGTCTCTAAGCATAGATGCCTGGCTTTATTTGGAAGATGACCCTGCACAAAGCTTCCTTTAAGCTCTACTCTTTCCTCCCACCCATGTGATAATTAGGTGGCAGTATTATGACCAATTAGCCTTTCCCACCCTTTCGATAATTAGATACTCTGTAATCTATTACCAATCATATAGGATCAATCAGCTCCTCTCACCTATATGATAACTAGATGCTGTATGATGACAAATCAGCCCTTCTCACCTATATGATAATTAGGTGTTGGGTTATGACCAATCAGCCCTTCCTACCTGTATAAGAATCCTTATATACCTTACCTCTGAAACAATAAAAGGAGCTCTCTCTGAACTGACTCCCAGAAGTTTCTTCTGTCATGCCCTTGCAGACTAATGGTCAATGATGCATGAGAGAGGCGGGGGGGGGGGCGGCGGGGGAGACCCATGCTGGTAATGTTATATTACCAATCACAGCCACTTTTGTACCTTATCTCAACTTCCTTCATCATGCAAAAAGGTCTCAATTTATTTTTCACATTTTTAGTTTTGGAATTGAATCATCTATTACAGATTTTAAATTTCTGTTTGTAGTTGTTCTTTAATGATCTCTTTTTCTTTTTATTATTTTAATTTACCCTTACCAGCTCATGAATCTTCAAGCTGCCCTCCTGGCACATGGTGACATTAAGATTGTACCGACCTTCTAGGCTGGTACGCCTGGGGCTTGCATCCTGTGACAGCTGTCTGGGTTCGATGTGACCCCAGGGGTTATAGAGGTGGGCTGTCCCTGGGTCTCACTTTTTGAGTGTTGCTTAATGTTTATTCTTTGATAATACCTGTACAGTTTTTATGAGCACTTATTTTGTAATTTCTACTCTTAGTGACTGTCATGTTGATCATAGTCATGAGCCTTAAACTTTCTAAGAACTGGCCTGCCACACCTTTTGCCTCTTAAAAAGCTAGAATCTCCTTAGCATGTGGCATTATCCTAATAAGGGGCATGGATCATGGGTTCTCTCTTTATTGATTTTGTTTGTGTGGTTTGGTTTTGCATCTATGATGTTACTGAATTTATTCTGAATGTAAATCCTAAGTGTTTGGACCAAGATGTTTTCTGAAACACACGTGGTCCCAGGCACAATTATGAATCTCTGTGTCAGAATTTGTCTTCAAACTAGCCAGTGGGTCAGAGCCTTTCAGCTTTATTCAGGGCCCACTACTAAATTCAGCCAGATATAACTTCATTATCACCAAAGGAGCAAGATTGAACCTTTTCCTGAAGAGGAATTTTATGCCCTGTGTAAATGCTTAGATGGATGCAGAGGGCATCCAGGCAGAAGCAAAAGTTGAAGCAAGGATGCTATACCTGCTTCATCCCAGATCTCTAGTCTCTATATGATGCCAGCAACCCAGGAACCATGCTGCATGCCCTCAACAAGGCAGTAACTATGATACCCTCAAATACTGAACACTCCCCAGAATGCTTACCTGGCCCATGTCAGCCATGTTGCAGAAATGTGGCTGTATTTTTATAATAGAGGAGCTCAGGTGGATTGTGAAGCACTTTGTCACTGGACTTTGTAAAATCTTACTCCATCTGAGAACATCTGTGTGAGGCCACAGTATTTAGAGTCATAGAGGCATGAAGTAACCCATCCAAGATTACACAGCTACTAAACCACAGAGAAGATGTTTTGGATCCTGACTTCCTTTCACCTGTTTAGCACCTCATGTCACGCAGGACACTCAGTCATGGCTCATGCTCCCATGGTTTCTGTTTAGCTATGGTCATGGCACAGGTGCAATTTCACTTGCTTCTGGTGACAAACTCCTAATGACAGCATCAGGCCCCCTTCACAGAGAGGCAGTGTGCTCTGCAGGGAAGAGTGGGGTTCAGAGAGAGCCAAACACAGGCACCCATAGCCCAGCATGGGGAATAATGGTGTTCCCCAAAGCAAGAGGAAGCCAGGGAAGACTTCTGGGAAGGCCATCTCATTAGTGCTCATTAGGTGTCACTGTGGATTCTGTGGTGAGGGGACACCAATGCTGAATGGTTCTTACCATGCTTCAGGGTCATTCTGACTATGGGAGGTCTGAATTTGTAAGAACACTGGGGTACTTCTGTTCTACGCTCAACATCTTGGGTGAATTTGAAAGTGCTCTAAAAAGTGCACTTTCTTTAAAAGAAAGGTAGACTAGGACACATTTTTGGAGGTGAGCTTTTATTATATAGTTGTCAACTGTGCCTATAGACAATCACAAACATGCCAGGTGAAATAAATCAAATGACATAAATTTGCTTTTCATTGTATGAGTAACGGCACCTAAAAATCTCTAAGCAAAAGTTATTTAAGTAAGTTTCAAACTATTTTGTATCTTGTACTGTCTAGAAGCATGGAAGTTTAGTTCTGGCCCTGATGAGAATATCTTTGCTCCTGAGACTTCTACTTGGGCTGAGAAGCCAAGAATGCCCTAGGATGGTTGAGACTCCCCATGAGGTGTGTGTGTGTGTGTGTGTGTGTGTGTGTTCTCTTTTGTCCGACTTTGCTTTGCATTTGTGAGTGGCTCGATATTTACCACCAGGACTTCTGCTGAGCATGTGGTCCTACCGTGCCCCTGGGCTCCGGCTCTGTCTCTGCAGTCCGCAGGTTCCACCACAGTGCCCGCTCTTTTGTTGTTGTTGGTGGTGGTTTTTTCCCTTTCTCTTTTTCTCTTGCCCTTTGCATTTTCCAGATGGTGTGTCTCACACTTCTTTTAGTATTTTAGGCGGACCCTGCTTGCAGCACTGCTTGTCGGTGCTCTGTATTTTATAGTGGAGATAAAAATAGTTTGAATCTGAGTGGAAGTCACGGTGTTGGGCCAAATCCAAGCCTCCAAACTCATGGGAGTTCGGTTGTCACTTTAAATTTTGATTTTATGTTTGTACATTACTTGGGCCTCTGTGAAATGAAAGTGTAAAGCTGAGTCTCCAGCCAGGAGCACACAACGACGAATAAACCTCAGTGTGCACTGGTGAGCCCCACACGGTGGAGCCTAGAACTTCAAAGGTCCCTCTCTGCCTAGTCAGCATGAACAGTGACTACTGCTTGAAACCATCTTTAAGGCTTTTCTTCTGATGTCCTCGAGCCTTCTGAAATCTGTAAATGCATTGAAATTTCATTATTTTGTTATAGAGGTCATCAATTTCAGTCTTTCCTCCAACAATTTACCTAATTAAGTCCTTTCAAGACTTGGTTGTTGGGTTTTGGTGTGTTTTGGTTTGGGATATAGCAGAAGTGATCCAACCTTAAAAATTCTGTTGCATTTGTTCAGGGTGTTGTTTTTGTCTTGGCCGGTTGGATATAGGATTATACAACCCCCCAGAGTGATATGGTCATCAAATTACTTCCCTGCTTTGCTTTTTGAATCACATTGTCTGGAGTGACTGCTAAACTTTCTTTGTTATAGTACCAGTAATTCTGGTGGATAATCATGAATATTCACCTTAAATATACTTTATTCTTTTGTGAAAGCACTCATAAAATCACCCTAGGTTTGTTATTTGTATAGTTTTTTTTCAACTAAAATAAATTTATTTAGTTAAATTTGCATTTCATGATTATCTCCAGGCAATGAATTCACTTGCCTTATTTAAGGCAGTTTTAATTATTCTCTTTTGTATAATAGTGCATGCAGGACCAATATTAACATGTGTGCATGTGTGTGCAGAAGTTTATGGGTGGCAGAGTGGATCATGTTTGTATGCATGTATATATGAGTATGTATGTGTATATGTGAACATTTATGTATTCACATATTTATATAATAACTGCCTCTTCACACAGTTGTTGCTACCAGTACTCAAATGCTGTCTGAAATATTAAATGGAAAAAATCCTTAAATAAGTAAATTATGCTCCGCACAATGTGCTATTTGGAACAGTGCAATGAAGTGTTTTGTCTTGTCCCTGATGAGAATCTTGTCCAGTGTCTGCACTCTGCCTATGATGCCTGCACATTAGTGACCTGGCAGCCATCTTGACTGGCAATGGGTCTATGATAGTATTCCAGAATTTGTGTTCAAGTCATCTTTATTTTGGATAATAATAGCTTCAAGGTAGAAGAGTGGTAATGCTAATGATGTTATTATAGTATGTGGTTAAAAATGCTCTATATTTTAATTATTCATTGATGCTAATCTCTTACTATGTCTAAATCAAAATTTAAAATCTGAGCTAGGGAGATAGTGAAGTAGATAAAAAGCATTTACCACATAAGTATGAGGACCTGACTTTGAATTCCAAGTAAAAGGTAGACATGCTGCAATAACCTTCCAGAGCTGTGATGGGAGGTCGAGGAAGTAATAATTCCTGGAAGCATTTGGCCCAGTCAGCCTGCATTAGGAAACAACCAAGAGACCCTGTCTTAAACAAGTTTCAAGTTAACAAAGACATTCAAGGTTTTCCTCTGACTTTAACACATGCACTCTATTATACATGTACCAGCTTGCTCTCTCTCTCTCTCTCTCTCTCTCTCTCTCTCTCTCTCTTACTCACACACAAATACCACACATACTACTAAAATAAAAATAACAAGTAAAGTCTGTGCTATATTTATCCATACAAGGAAATGTGTGTCTCTATAGTGTTAGGCACCAGGCACCTACTGCCCAGAGATCGTTTTCATTACAGTGAAAAGATGACCAGCACAGAGATGCCCATAAATGTCTGTATATATGCTTATGTATACATATGTACATATTTATGTATATGCATGGATCATGTAATTTTATATATGGATAATCATTATGTTATGTGTAACATGTATATGTACATACAGGTATGCATATGAATATATTTGTGTGTAGGTTGATACAGGTATATGTTAGTTTATTGATATGATATATATTTATGTGTGTTTATATGTTTGTGTGCACATATATACATGATTTTATTGGTATTGTATCCTCTGAAATGTTCTAGGAAATATTCAAGTATATACATTAATTTTCTTACTTGCACTCTGGCACACTGCAATGACAAAACCCTAAGTCTATAGATTTCCCCTTTACTTCAGAGATCCAATCTCCTGGTTAATATGGTGCTTCGTATGAAGTTTTCTGCTCAGAGACACTCTGTCCTGACTCCAAGTTGCTGGCCAGACACACCAGGCTTCTGCAGCTGGTCCCTTATCACCTGCAGTCGCCTTCCCAGCTGTTCCTCTCCATGTGACCCTCAGCAGAAGGATGCGTTTTGGATCATCAGTACTCCCAGACCTTCAAAGAAATGAGGTCAGAGCACAACTGTAGTACCTAGATCTTCTCCAAGATCTGAAGTTGGATCAGGACTTGACATATGATTTAGGGACTAGGAACAAGGGTTTCAGCTGGCACTTTGAAGTCAAGTTGGGATGGAGTCTTCCTAAGCTGTGGCGGAGGTAGTGTTTGCGTATAAATAATGAGTTGTAAATATTTAGTTAAGGTCAAAGTCATTTTTTTAGAGCTATGATTAAATAGCAGCCTTGCTTTGGTACCCTTCCAGAAGCAGTTAACTATATTCTGAACTTGAAGGATGGGAAGGTAAATCTCTATCAAATAGTATTTCTCCCATGAGTCAGGGCTGTGAGTGATAGTTACCTTTGGAACAGGACACTGATGACCCTAAATGGCTGGGATCCCATTAACTCCCCCAACTTTAGACTTTCTTCTAGACACAAGCATGGCTAAGTTTCAGTCCAGTGGGGTTTTTTTAACCAGGTGCAAAATGACCAAAGGTGTCCCCTATTGATGCTCTCCCAGTGTTCCTCACAGCAAGGCCCACTGTGCCAGGGCTCACATCCAGAGCCCTGCAGTGTTCTTCAGCTGGTGAGGAATGCTTCCTAGGCTCCGCCTCCTCACAGTGCTGTTGGCACAGGTTGAGACTCCGTCTAGGTATTCACACCCTAGAAGGTGGCTGCTGCATTCCCAGAAAGGAGTCTGCAGGGAAGGGATCCATCAGAGCAGAGTGCCAGGATTCTGTTCCAGTAGGGAGCTTGGAGCTGCAGATCCCCATACCCTGTCTCACTACGCTACCTCGCCATTCATGGGTTCAAGCCCCACCCTTGGGTTCTGGAATTAGACCTCACTTGTTACATTGTGCTTCCACTCTGTATGCCTTATATTTGTGCATACGGATGTTTGTTTAACTTTTCTTTAATGGACAACTTGAAAAGAATTAAGGGGACCTGAATGGCAGCTCACACACGTTAATTGGCCTTGCAATCCAGGGTGCAGGAGATAGCAGGTGGCTCCCTTCCAAGGTCAGAACAGTGCTCTGAAAGCCATGTTGCTAAGAAGCACTGGCTGTGGGCTACTCCCAGGTTGCATAGTTAAGAGGAAGAGGAGGCAGAGAGCAGTTACCCAGGTGAATATTTGATTTCTGTCATCTTCAGTGCTCATTTCCATTTGTCTTTCACATGCTAACAGTTTGCCATCTGTATTACAATCACTGTGGGCCCAGCTCAGAGCAGAATTTGCAGAGGAGCTGTGGTGCCACTGCACTTTCTCAGGGTCACACTGACTTTCGACGATAAGATATCAAGCCTTAAAGAGCTTTGGCTGATTAGCTTGAAAATACTAACCTCAAGCCACCCTGGGAGCATTGAAGGAGTTCTTTGCTGTTCTATACAGTTGTCATGTGATTGACCAATATTTAGGAAATAGGAAATAGTTTTTAGCCCACTTTGTATCAGTGATGATCTGGAAGCTTCCCTTTTCTAAAACTGAAGTTTCAGTGTGGGAGACGGTTT
Organism: Tokudaia tokunoshimensis; assembly: GCA_036184795.1. Classification (NCBI taxonomy): domain Eukaryota; kingdom Metazoa; phylum Chordata; class Mammalia; order Rodentia; family Muridae; genus Tokudaia; species Tokudaia tokunoshimensis. Next base: position 44,939,080 of record BTHU01000012.1, read on the forward strand.
ATCTGAAGCCTGTACATACTTTTTTTTTGTTTTTTAATTTGGTGAAAGTATTAAGTAAAAGAGGGTGCAGGGAAATGAAGTAAATGACCATGGAGAACATCTAGAGTCATGTTAAAAAAAAAAACTCAAAGAGAAAGAGAGACAGATGATCCCTGGCTAGAGGTCATTGAGGAAACAGGGCCTTGGTCCTATGTGACCACAGAGGCAGTTCAGCCCACCAGGAACTGGAAAAGGGCAGCAACTCCAGAGCTTCCAGGCATAACAAAGACCCTGGAGATACTAGGGAGACTAAATGGTGGTTAAAAATTAAAAATTTGGAGAAAAGATATGGAGGTCATCTCTGCAGTGTTTTAAATTAGGACTAGCATGCATCTTTTATTTTCAGGCATTTCTACGAGTGTAGTTCTTGAAAACATGCAGTCTTGCAGTTAATTTCCATTACAGTTTTAATTGTGAGCATTTATCATGCTCCAAATTTGCAAATGTTTTAATTCAGAAAAGTCACATTGTCTGGAATTATCTGTTTATATTCATGTATTTCAACTTTTATATTTTGTCCTTCAACTAGAAATGCTAAAATGACAGTGACTGATAGCTACAGATGGATCCAGATGATAAAGAAATAAAACCCTCATATTAAAAATAATTTAAGGTAAGTATGAGCCTACCATTAAAACTTATAAAAACTAGTGTTTTAGTATTGTTTTATCTGCTTGGATTTACAGATTAGGCAGCTATAGAAGGTTTGAGCAAAACAGTGGCTATCCATCCATCCATCCATCCATCCATCCAACATATCCATCCCATCATCTATCATTTATCCATCATCCATCCACCCATCCTTCATCTACCCATCCATCTATCCACTCATCCCATACATCCATCTCCAAAGATCCTCTCTCAGTCATTTTTCTAATACATGCCTCTCTAGGGCTGAGTGGGCTAACACATGGCTGTTTCTATGTGTACGTGTGTATCTGTGCATGGATGTATATGTATGTGTATACATATGCAATATGCATGTGGGTACATGTGTGAACATGTGTGTCTTTGTAGTGCTGAAAAATATCATATATTGCTATTTCTTTGAGTATATGTAGCAATAGAGAATAGAGGCATGCATATGTTTACTTATACAGAAGTCAGAGGTCAATATTAGGTGTCTTTTTCAGTTACTCTCCTCATCTTTAAATTTAAAAAAAAAATTTGACAAGGTTTCTCACTGAACCTAGAGGTCATGATTGGGTAGGCTAGCTAAGCAATGAGCTCCAGGGATACATCTATATTCATCTTCCTGGAACTGGATTACATATGCATGCCACACATGGCTGATTATTATTATTATTATTATTATTATTATTATTATTAATAATTTTAATTATTTATTTATTCACTTTGCAACCTGATTGCAGCCCCTTCTCTTCTCTCTACCCAGTCTACCTTCACACCCTTTCCTTCTATCCCTCCAATTCCTTTTCTCCTCAGAGAATGGGAAGCCCTTCATGGGTACTAACTGTCCTGGCACATCAATTCTCTGGAGTACTAAGCTCATCCTTTCCCACTGAGACTTGACAAGGCAGTCCAGCTAGGTGGAGGGGACACAAAGGTATGGATCAGAGTCAGAGATCGCCCACACTCCAATTGTTAGGGAACCTACAAGAAGATCAAACTATACATCTACTACAAAGGTCTAGGGAGCCTAGTCCAACCAATGCATGCTCTTTGATTGGTGGTTTAGTCTCTATGAGCCTGGGTTATTTGATTCTGTGGGTCTTCTTGCCACACCTGGTTTTTTATGTGGATGCTGGAGATCTAAATGGAAATCTTCATGTTTGTATAGCAGGAATTGAGGATCTCCCAATTCTGATAGGCAGATATATCTATTAATTCTGGCTAACATTGATCTATTGACTTTCTAGTCTAGAAGGTGGGGTATTAGATTCCTTATGCCTACTCCAAAGACACAAACACTTTCCCCGAAACTACTGTCTATTTATGTTCTAATTTTGAGAGGAAATTCCCAGCATTTGGTCTATCATTATCAAGAGCCTTCTCTTAGGATCCACAGAATTATTGGTCCAGCACAACAACTGTTCCTCTAGACTATCAACCTGATGCCTAGCTCACCTTGTGCTAGGAAATCTCTGCATCCTCATGACTGCCACCTGTACCCCTTTTTGCCTGACCTGGCCACCCCTACTGGCTGGAGCCTATTTTCTTGTGGCTTCATTAAAAAGAGAATGTAAATAAAATAAACACTAAAGCTGCTATCAACTGTTTATGACTAAACTACAGCCCTGAAGGCACAGCTGAGGGACTCTGGTCAAAGGGGCCAGCGAGGCCTGAAACACAGTGACCCTGTCAGCAAGGTCAGCAGCCACTCTGTTCTCTCATCTTCCCTTAACTCATCCTTTGTCCTCTTCCCAAGGCCTCAGCTGTATCTACAAAGAGAGACAGTGCCATTGCCCTTACCACCACATTCTTTTAATTTTGGAAGAATAAAAGCTTTACAACAGAATTTCCCAGACTCTAGCTGATCAGGTTTATGTAGAGCAAATATTTCCAGATATTATAGACAATCACTTGTCACATCAATGAAAATTGAAGTTCATGTGATGGAGGGATGGCTCTGCAGTTAAAAGCACTAAGTGCTTTTGCAAAGGACACAGATTTATTTCCCATCACCTATATGGTAACTCATAATCATTTGTAACTCCAGTTCTAGGGGACTCATTGCCCTCTTCTGGCCCTAGACGGGCATGGTCTACATGCATATATGCAGGCAAACACTGACACTTAAAATAAAAATATAAAAAAATATAAATCAGTTGATAAAGGAAAGGATTGAATGAATAGACCACAGTGTGTAATAGTGCATCATTTATGCATGGACATACTTGCACACATATACAGGCATGTGCTACATGCACCTTATACCTACTAACAGCACCCACATGCACATACACCCTGTTCTCACTCTCCTACTTTGTCATTCGTTCATTCAGATGTCAGATGCTAGACTAAATATCAACTTTTCTCCAAACTCCAAAAGCCTGTCATACAGCAGCACACCCAGAATGCTGACCCTTGAACATTCTCTGGAGAAGCGTCCTGGCTGTCTGTGACTTCTCCCCATACTCTCCTGTGCTTCCATTCCAGGATGGTTATGCCTTGGCTCTATGTGGTCAGCCATTCGGGTCCTTAGCAAGACTCTTTAGTCTGTTCCCCTGTATCCTTGAGCTGTGAGCATACTTTGCCTTTAGTTTTCAGTCACTTCCTCACCCACTACTTTCTTCTCTGTCTCCCAGACATTGAACTTATTTAACCCTCCTATGTATCTTACTATTGTCAGATCTGTCTTCCCCTCTATGCATTTTTTTTGTTCTACTTTCTAGGAAAATTTTTGCAAGATTATATCCCAATCCTACTACTGAGATTTGGTACATCAAATTTTAATATGCAAGGGATCTTTCCGGCTCTTTGAATCTCTTTCCTTTTCATATAAACTTACATTTCTATTTTAGGGATGTATTATCTTCTCTTATGTCCCGAGACTATTATTTTCAAAGTTTTTTTTTCTTTTTTGTAACTTATTTTCCTCAAGTGTCTTAGTTTTCTTTTCTCTCATTGTGTTTCTTCTGTATGTTTTGCACTGGGATATTCTCAGACATCTGGGAACCCTGGGCTCCCAAATGCTGACCAGATGCATTTCTCTCCATCCAAATTTTGATACTATCAGCTTTTACTTTGCTGTTGGCCTTCTTTCCTTAGGTTTGTGTCTTCATTTAATCTTTGCTATCCCTTTTTGTGAGCTTTGAGAGTAACCAGCACCCTGCTGGGTGGAGGAGGAGAGGACTGTATTTTCCACTTCTTAAGTAGTATATCTCTTATTTCCCCCCTTCCAAGGTCATTTGGACACCCCCTGCCAGTGAGATAGCAAGAGAGTAGTATATTTTGGCATTTATTGAAATAAGAAACATGAATTCTTTCTTCCTAAAACCCGTGCAAATCCAGGAAGCTGTGCTGAGATTAATCCACAGAACTCATTTGTCCAGACTTCCTGATACATAAACAGGGAGACTGACTGCAAACGGTGGTGGCCTAGATCATTTAGGAAATAGATTTTCTGCTAGGGAGTCTACTTAGCCCTTGGCTTTGGAGCCACAAATAGTCCTATACCTGCTGTGGCCTCTGGAAAAGAGAGGTCTCCCAATCCTCCTCATATTCCTCCTGAGTCACAGTTTCTACCTTAGATCTACCTTTATTTCCATGAGACACCTTCTACCCTGAGACTGGACATCTTTGACTAGTGAGTTTCTCAGATCCCACTGAGTAACAAAGACCATTGATGACACAGGGGACCTCTGCAGTCCTTATGTTAATTTCCCACTTACTGTATACAGACCATGTAACAGTGAGCAAAATAATAAAAGGCTGGCAAATCTTAACTCACGACCACAAGTCCAGAAGAAAGTATCTTAAGCAGTACTGAGGAGCGAGCACCTCACATTCCAAGAATAAGGGAAGCACAAAAACTGAGACACACAATGGCCCATGTGGTAAAAAGCAAGATCCATTTGCCTACTGTGATCTCAAGTTTGGCTGAGTAGATGGATTGATATGGAAAGGGTTACGTCATTGGTTGCTGAAGCTCTGTCTGCTGGAGCAGTAAGTCAGGACTATGAACCCCTCAGAGTGCAGAAATTGTTGTTGATGTTTTACAACTTCCTATGGAAGGATCCCAGACTCCCCACAGAGATAACCAGGTTTGGGTTCAGCAGGAAACATATAAGATGAACCTGGAGCATTGTTAAGTACAAAAATGAAAGAACCCCTCAAACACAGAATGATGGGACATGCCAAATAATTGAGGTGATATCCTCTATTGCTCTCAGCGAGCAAAGCTGAGCAACACAGTAAATGCCAACACCCTGAACAGACCCCAGAGTCCACACTGACACACATGAACATATAAATAAGGAAATGGCGGGGGGGGGGAGAAACAGACAAATGCTGCAGAAGAACATCACCTAAAATTTGGCTCTGGCCCCTGCCAGTGGTGTATTGAGATAACCTGAGAACATATATTTTGTCTAAATCATGTATCCACAAATTTTTTCAACTGTGACTGACCACTGAAGAGAACAGTACAGGAGACAAACTGCCTGTTTCCAATGCACCTAGCAGTGTGGATGACCACCTCACTCAACCCTTCCCTGACAGAGAGGTCACCCCTGTGACCAGCCCCACAGAGCATATCTGAAAGAAGATAGTCAGATGGTACCCCCTTCATGGGAGAAGGTATGCATTGTGGGAGAGAGGGTGTAGATATTGGTTTAGAATATAAATACTGTAGAAGAAAGGATTAAAATGTAACCCCCCTCTCTCTTTCACCCTCTTTCCCTCTCTCTCTCCCTCTGTTTATATGCACAATCATGTGTTTGCATGTAAGTACACACAAATATGTAGTGGTTATCCCTTCTCTTTACTTTTTTGAGTCAGTGTTAGAGAACTGTGTCATCCAGACAGGACATAGCCACTGCCATCTGGAACTCAAAACTGTCCAGATAGCAGGAGACACACTGCACTTACATCTCTTCACAGAAATGGGCAGAAGGGACGTCAGTCCTTCACCTGTGATTCTTGCCATTCACTTCCTCCTGCTCAGACCCCCAACTGCATTCAATCCTGCTCCAGCTTCCCATGGTCCAGGAAGACACCAGAATAAGTAGTAGATGAAAGAGCCATTGTTTCTGAGTTCTTCCACATGGCTTTGGGAGGTCATCCATATTTGAGTGGGACATTTGTTGACAGATCTTCTTTTAGAGTCACCCATGCTTCTGTGAGTAACCCCCACCCTCCACTGAGGAACTCTTCAATCACATTTTTGTGAGTAACCCCTTGTCCTACTCTTGTGAGGAAATTTACCCACACTTCTATGAGGAAGTCCTCACCCATACTTCTCTGACGAAGCCTTCACATAAGTTCTCATGAGGAAGCCCTCACCCACACTCCTAGGAGGAGCGAGCCTCCTATCCCTACCTACCCAGTGTTGGGGTACAGTCTGCAGTATCATTGAACCCAGCTGTTTTCCCTAACTCTCCCAGGAAGTAATGTGTCCAGAGGTTGAGCTTTCTTCAGTGGGACTAGGAAGCAGAAATCACACAGTGCATAGAAAAGGGAACTAGAAAATTCAAACATACTCTGCTTGTCTGGGAGAGAAGAAAGTAAAGGAGTGTAACACCAGCAAGCCAGGCTCCAAGTGAGCAGAGAGGGAGCACATAGGTGAGGGTAATTCAGTCACAGGCTGGGCAGGAGAGGTCCAGAATTATAAGGACAGAGGACAGTGGCAAAAGGCAAATGGTTTGCTTGCTTCTGGCCTGGGTCCCATGATGTATACTCTTCAGTTGATGGTTTTGTCCCTGGGAGCTCTAGGGGGTACTAGGTGGATCATAATGTCCCTCCTATGATGCTGTAAACCCTTCAGCTCCTTGGGTCCTTTCTCTAGCTCCTCCATTGGGGACCCTGTGCTCAGTTCAATGGTGGCTGAGAGTGTCACCCTCTGTATTTGTCATGCAATGGCAGAGTCTCCCAGGTGACAGCTATATTAGGCCCCAGTCAGCAAGCACTTGTGGGCATCAACAATAGTTTGTGGATTTTGTAACTGTATATGGGATGGATCCCTAGGTGGGGCAGTCTCTGGATGGTCTTTCCCTAAGACTCTGCTCCACGCTTTGTCTCTTTATCTCCTTTTGTGGGTATTTTGTTCCCCCTTCTAAGAAGGACCAGATTATCCTTCCTTTGTTCTTTCTTCTTCTTGAGCTTCATTTGATCTGTGAATTGTGTCTTGGGTATTCCAAGCTTCTGGGTGAATATCCACTTATCAGTGAGTACATACCATGTGTGTTCTTTTGTGATTGGGTTACCTCACTCAGGATGATATTTTCTAGTTCTACCCATTTGCCTAAGAATTTCATGAATTCATTGTTTTTAATAGCTGAGTAGTATTCTATTGTATAAATATACCACATTTTCTGTATCTGTTCCTCCTTTGAGGGACATCTGGGTTTTGTCCATCTTCTGTCTATTATAAATAATACTGCTATGACATAGTGGAGAATGTGTCCTTATTACATGCTGGAGAATCCTCTGGGTATATGTCCAGGAGTAGTATAGCAAGGTCTCTGGTAGTATTATACCCAATTTTCTGAGGAACCACCAAACTGATTTCCAGAGTGGTTGTACCAGCTTGCAATCCCACCAGCAGTGAAAGAGTGTACCTCTTTCTCCACATCCTCACCAGACCTGCTGTCTTCTGAGATTTTGATCTTAGGCATTCTGACTGGTGTGAGGTGAATTCTCAGGGTTGTTTTGATTTGCATTTCCCTGATGAAAAAGGAAGTTGAACATCTCTTTAGGTGTTTCTCAGCCATTAGATATTCTTCAGGTGAGAACTCTTTGTTTAGCTCTGTACCCCATTTTTTAATAGGGTTACTTGGCTCTCTGGAGTCTAACTTCTTGAGTTCTTTGTAAATATTGGATATTAGCCCTCTGTCTGATGTAGGGTTGGTAAAGATCATTTCCCAGTTTGTTGGTTGCCACTTTGTCCTTTTGACAGTGTCCTTTGCCTTACAGAAACTTTGTAATTTTATGAGGTCCCATTTGTGAATTCTTGAGCCTTTTCAACTAATGGTGCTGGTTCAACTGGAGGCCAACATGCAGAAGAATGCAAATTGATCCATCCTTATCTCCTTGCACTAAGCTCAATTCCAAGTGGATCCAGGACCTCCACATAAAACCAGACACACTGAAACTAATAGAAAGGAAACTAGGGAAGAACCTTGAACATATGGGCACAGGGAAGAATTTCCTGAACAGAACTCCAATAGTTGAACATTTCTTTAGGTGCTTCTCAGCCATTCAATATTCCTCAGTTGAAAATTATTTGTTTAGCTCTGTACCCCACACCATGTTTTTTTGTTTTGTTTTGTTTTTGTTTTTTCGAGACAGGGTTTCTCTGTGTAGCCATGACTGTCCTGGAACAGACTCTGTAGACCAGGCTGGCCTCAAACTCAGAAATCTGCCTGTCTCCACCTCCCAAAGTAGTTAAAGGCATGAACCACCACTGCCCAGCTGTACCCCATTTTTAATAGGGTTATTTGATTTTCTGGAGTTTAACTTCTTGAGTTCTTTGTACATATTGGATATTAGCCCTCTGTCAGATGTAGGATTGGTAAAGGTCTTTTCCCATTTTGATCGTTGTCATTTTGTCCTATTGACAGTGTCCTTTGCCTTACAAAATCTTTGTAATTTTATGAGGTCCCATTTGTCAATTAGTGATATTAGAGCATAAGTTATTGGTGTTCTGTTCAGGACATTTTCCCCTGTGCCCATGTGCTCAAGCCTCTTCCCCAGTTTCTTTTCTATCACTTTCAGTGTGTCTGGTTTTATGAAGAAGTCCTTGATTCACTTGGCCTTGAGCTTTGTACAAGGAGATATGAATCAATCAATTTGCATTCTTCTGCATGCTAACCACCAATTGAACCAGCACCATTTGTTGAAAAGGTTATCTTTTTTCCACGGGATGGTTTTAGCTCCTTTGTCAAAGATCAAGTGACCATAGGAGTGTGGGTTCATTTCTGGATCTTCAATTCTATTTCATTGATCAACCTGCCTATCACTGTACCAATACCATGCAGTTTTTAACACTATTGCTCTGTAGTACTGCTTGAGGTCCAGGATACTGCTTCCCCCAGAAGTTCTTTTACTGTTGAGAATAGTTTTAGCTATTCTGTTTTTTTTGTTTTTTGGTTTTTTTTGGGTTTTTTTTTTTTGTTTTTTTTTTTTTTTTTGTTATTCCTGATGAATTTGAGAATTGCTCTTTCTAACTCTATGAAGAATTGTGTTGGAATTTTGATGGGGATTGCTTTGAATCTGTAGATTGCTTTTGACAAGTTGGTCATTTTTACGCTATTAATTCTGCCAATCCATGAGCATGGGAGATCTTTCCATCTTCTGAGATCTTTGATTTCTTTCTTCAGAGACTTGAAGTTCTTGCCATACAGATTTTTTACTTGTTTGGTTAGAGTCACACCAAGATACTTTATCCTGTTTATGACTATTGTGAAGGTGTCATTTCCCTAATTTATTTCTCAGCCTGTTTATCCTTTGAATATAGGAAGGCTACTGATTTGTTTGAGTTAATATTATATCCAACCACTTTGCTGAAATTGTTTATTAGCTGTAGGAGTTCTCTGGTGGAGTTTCTTGGGTCACTTAAGTATACTATCATATCATCTGCAAATAGTGATAATTTGACTTTTTCCTTTCCAATTTGTATCCCTTTGACCTCCTTTTGTTGTCTAATTGCTCTAGCTAGAACTTTAAGACCTATATTAAATAGATATGGAGAGAGAGGGCAGCATTGTCTAGTCCCTGATTTGAGTGGGATTGCTTCAAGTTTCTCTCCATTTAGTTTGATGTTGGGTACTAGTTTACTCTGTATTGCTTTTACTATGTTTAGGTATGGGCCTTGAATTCCTGATCTTTCCAAGACTTTTAACATGAAAGAATGCTGAATTTTGCCAAATACTTTTTCAGCATCTAATGAAATGTCCATGTGCTTTTTTGCTTTGAGTTTGTTTATGTAGTGGATTACATTGATGGATTTCCATTTATTGAAACATCCCTGCATCCCTGAGATGAAACCTAATTGATTGTGGTGAATGATCATTTTGATGTATTCTTGGATTCGGTTGGCAAGAATTTTATTGAGTATTTTTGCATCAATATTCATAAGGGAAATTCGCCTGAAGTTCTCTTTCTTTGTTGGATCTTTGTGTGGTTTTGGTATCAGTGTAATTTTGGCTTCATAGAACGAGTTGGGTAGTGTTTCTTCTCTTTCTATTTTGTGGAATAGTTTGAAGAGTATTGGTGTTAGGTCTTCTTTGAAGGTCTGATAGAATTCTGCACTAAAACCATCTGATCCTGTGCTTTTGTTGGTTGGGAGACTTTCAATGATTGCTTCTATTTCTTTAGAGGTTATGGGTTCTTTAGATGGTCTATGTGATCCTGATTTAACGTTGGTATTTGGTATCAGTCTAGGAAATTGTCCATTTCATTCAGCTTTTCCAGTTGTGTTGAGTATAGGCTTTTGCAGTAGGATATGATGATTTTTTAAATTTCCTCAGTTTCTGTTGTTATATCTCCCTTTTCATTTCTGATTTTGTTAATTAGGATACTGTCTCTAGACCCTCTGATCAGTCTGGCTAAGGGTTTATCTATCTTGTTGATTTTATCAAAGAACCAGCTCCTGGTTTTGTTGATTCTTTGTATAGTTCTTTTTGTTTCTACTTGGTTGATTTCAGTCTTGAGTTTGATGATTTCCTGCCTTCTACTCCTCTTGGGTGTATTAGCTTCTTTCTGTTCTAAAGCTTTCAGGTGTGCTGTTAAGCTGCTAGTGTATGCTTTCTCTAGCTTCTTTTTGGAGGCACTCAGAGCTATGAGTTTTCCTCGTAGCACTGCTTTCATTGTGTCCCATAAATTTGGTTATGGTGTACCTTCAATTTCATTAAATTCTAAAAAGTCTTTGATTTCTTTCCTTATTTCTTCCTTGACCAAGGTACCATTGAGTAGAAGATTTTTCAGCTTCCATGTGTATGTGGGCTTTCCGTTGTTTTTGTTGCTATTGAAGATCACCCTTACTCCATAGTGATCTGATAGGAGACATGGGATTAGTTCAATCAAAAACTCTGAGGTAGTGTTTGTCTTTGACACTGAGGTGTGTTTCCTGTATGCAGCAAAATGCTGGGTCCTATTTACATATCCAGTCTGTTAGTCTATGTCTTTTTATTGGGGAATTGAGTCCATTGATGTTAAGAGATATTAAGGAATAGTGATTGTTGCTTCCCGTTATTTTTGATGCTATTTTTATGTTTGTGTGGTTATCTTCTTTTAGGTTTATTGAAAGAAGATTACTATCTTGCTTTTTCTAGGGTTCAGTTGCCCTCCTTATATTGGTGTTTTCCACCTATTATCCTTTGTAAGGTTGGATGTGTGGAAAGATATTGTGTAAATTTGATTTTATCATAGAATATCTTGGTTTCTCCATCTATGGTGATTGAGAGTTTTGCTGGGTATAGTAGTCTGGGCTGCCATTTGTTTTCTCTTAGGATCTGTATGAGAACTTCCCAAGATCTTCTTGCTTTCATGGTGTCTGGTGAAAAGTCTAGTGTAATTCCGATAGGTCTTCCTTTATATACTGCTTTTAATATTCTTTCTTTGTTTAGTGCATTTGGTGTTTTGAATATTATGTGATGGGAGGAATTTCTGTTCTGGTCTAGTCTATTTGGAATTTTGTAGGCTTCTTGTATGTTCATGGGCATCTCTTTCTTTAGGTTAGGGAAGTTTTCTTTTATAATTTTGTTGAAGATATTTATTGGCCCTTTAATTTGTAAATCTTCACTCTCTTCTATACCTATAATCCTCAGGCTTGGTCTTTTCATTGTGTCCTGGATTTCCTGGATGTTTTGGGTTACAAGCTTTTTGCATTTTGCATTTTCTTTGACTATTAAGTCAATGCTTTTTATGGTATCTTCAGCCCCTGAGATTCTTTCTTCTATCTCTTGTGTTCTGCTGTTGATGTTTGCATCTATGACTCCTGACTTCTTTCCAAGGTTTTCTATCTCCAGAGTTGTCTCCCTTTGTGATTTCTTTGTTGTTTCTACTCCCATTTTTAGATTCTAGATGGTTTTGTTCAGTTCCTTTACTTGTTTGTTTATGTTTTCCTATAATTCTTTAAGGGATTTTTGTGTTTCCTCTTTAAGGGCTTCTACCTGTTGATCCATGTTCTCCTGTAATTCTTTAAGGGATTTTTGTGTTTCCTCTTTAAGGACTTCTACCTATTGACCCACATTCTCCTGTATTTCTTTAAGGGATTTTTGTGTTTCCTTTTTAAGGGTTTCTACCTGTTGACTCATGTTCTCCTGTATTTCTTTAAGGGAGTTATTTATGCCCTTGAAATCCTCTATCAGCATCATGAGATGTGATTTTAAATCCAGGCCTTGCTTTTCTAGTGTGTTGGGGTATCCAAGACTTGCTGTTGTGGGAGAACTTGGTTCAGATGGTGCTATGTTGCCTTGGTTTCTGTTGGTAATGTTCTTGTGTTTGCCTTTTGTCATCTGGTTTTCTCTGGTGTTAACTGGTGTTCCTGTATCTGACTGTGGCTTGTCTGTCCTGCAAGCCTCTGTATCTGTGCTCCTGGGAGACCAGTTCTCCCTGTATACACAGGTATGTAGGTACTCCTGGGAGACCAGATCTTTTGTGGTTGTATTTGGGTATGTATGTCTTTGGATGGGATCAGCTCTGGGTATGGGCAGGTATTGGAAGACTCCTGTCCCAGGCTGCTCATAGACTCTTGTGTCCTCAGGGTTTCCAGCTGTTACCTGTGAGATGTCTGACCTCTTTGCACTCCTGGGTGGTTAGCTACCTCCCTACTCCACTTGGATATGGCACGCTATGGCAGAGGATGGTCTCAAACCAGAGACAGAAACCAGAAGGCTTCCATCAGAGGGTTCTGGACATGATCCTATGAGTGGCAAGGGTGGTTCTATCTGTGCTGTCAGGCTTCTCCACACTCCTGTGTGGTTAGCTACCTCCCTGTGTCACTTGGGTATGGTGCGCTGTGGCAGAGTATGGTCCTAAGCCGGAGACAGAAACTGGAAGGCTTCCACCAGAGGGTTCAGGATATGATCCTCTGAGCGGCAGGGGAGGGCCTACCTGTGCTGACTCTGTTAATTTCTTTATTTCTTTTTTGACCAAGTTATCATTGAGTAGAGTGTTGTTCATCTTCCACATGTATGTGGCCTTTCTATTGTTTTTGTTGTATTGAAGATCAGTCTTAATCTGTGATGATCTGACTGGATGCATGGGATTATTTCAATCTTCCTGTATCTGTTTAGGTCTGTTTTGTGACTGATTATATGGTCAATTTTGGAGAAGGTACAGTGAGGTGCTGAGAAGAAGGTATATTCTTTTGTTTTAGAATAAAATGTTCTATGGATATCTGTTAAATCCATTTGATTCATAACTTCTGTTAGTTTCACTGTTTCTCTGTTTAGATTCTGTTTCCATGATCTGTGCATTGATGAGAGTGGGGTGTTGAAGTCTCCCACTATTACTGTAGGAGATACAATGTATGCTTTGAGCTTTAGTAAAGTTTCTTTGATGAATGTGGGTGCCTTGCATTTGGAACACAGATGATCAGAATTGAGAGTTCTGCTTGGTATATTTTTCCTTTGATAAGTAGGAAGTGTCCTTATCTATTTTGATAACTTTAGGTTGGAAGTCGGTTTTATTCAATATTAGAATGGTTACACCAGCTTGTTTCTTGGGACCATTTGCTTGGAAATTTTGTTTTCCAGCGTTTTACTTTGAGGTAGTGTCTGTCTTTGTCACTGAGGTGCGTTTCTTGTAAGCAGCAAAATGTTGGGTCTTGTTTACGTATCCAGTCTGTTAGTCTATGTCTTTTTATTGGGGAATTGAGTCTATTGATATTAAGAGATATTAAGGAAAAGTAATTGTTGCTTCCTAGTATTATTGTTGTTAAAGGTGGACTAATGTTTATGTGGCTATCATCTTATTGGTTTGTTAATAGAAGATTACTATCTTGCTTTTTCTAGGGTGTAGTTTCCCTCCTTGTGTTTGAGTTTTCCATTTATTATCCTTTGTAGGGCTGTATTTGTGGAAAGATATTGGGTAAATTTGTTTTTGTCATGGAATATCTTAGTTTCTCCATCTATGGTAATTGAGAGTTTTGATGAGTGTAGTAGCCTGGGCTGGCATTTGTGATCTCTTAGGTTCTGTATATCTGTCCAGGATCTTCTAGCTTTCACAATCTCTGGTGAGAAGTCTGGTGTAATTCTGATAGGTCTGCCTTTATATGTTACTTGACCTTTTTCCCTTACTGCTTTTAGTATTCTTTCTTTGTTTAGTGCATTTGGTGTTTTGATTATTATGTGATTATATTATTTTCTGATCCAATCTATTTGGAGTTCTATAGACTTCTTGTATGACCATGGGTATCTCTTTAATTAGGTTAGGGAAATTGTCTTCTATAATTTTGTTGAACATATTTACTGGCCCTTTAAGTTGGGAGTCTTCTCTCTCTTCTATACCTATTATCCTTAGGTTTGGTCTTCTCATTGTGTCCCAGATTTCCTGGATGTTTTGGGTCAGAAACTTTTTGCATTTTTTTTGTTGTGTCAATGTTTTCTATGGTATCTTCTGCATCAGAGAGTCTCTCTTCTATCTCTTGTATTCTGTTGGTGATGCTTACATCTATAACTCCTGATCGCTTTCCTAGGTTTTCTATCTCCAGAGTTGTCGTTCTTTATTGTTGGGAATTCTTTATTGTTTCAACTTCCATTTTTAGATCTTGGATAGTTTTGTTGAGTTCCTTCACCTGTTTGGTTGTGTTTTCCTGTAATTCTTTAAGGGATTTTTGTGTTTCCTCTTTAAGGACTTCTACCTGTTTATCTGTGTTCTCCTGTATTTCCTTAAGGGAGTTGTTTATGTCCTTCTTAAAGTCCTCTATCAGCACCATGAGATGAGATTTTAAATCCAACACTTGCTTTTCTGTTTTGTAAGGGTATCCAGGACTTGCTGTGGTGGGAGAACTGCGTTCTGATGTTGCCAAGTAGCCTTGGTTTCTGTTGGTAGGGTTCTTGTGCTTGCCTTTCACCATCTTGTTATCTCTGGTATTAGTTGGTCTTGCTGTCTCTGGCTGGAACTTGTCCCTCCTGTGGGCCTGTAAGCCTGTGTCAGCACTCCTGGCAGACCAGCTCTCTTCTGGAGGGATCTGTGTGTAGAGGACTGTGGAATGGCCCCAGCCCCAGCATACAGATGGCTACCAGAATGATCCTGTTAGCTGTTCCACTGTTCATACGCCCTGCACACTCCTAGCTGTTCCTTCCAGACAGTTATTGGAAAGAAAGCAGAGATCTCACCTCTGGCCGATAAGTGAAAGTGCTCCTGGGAGCCCAGCTCTCTCCTGGTAGGCCTCTGCACAGAGGGCTATGGAACCACCCCAGCTCCCAGGTGCCTGCTACTCAGTTTTCATCAACATAGTAGACTCATTTGGAAGGGAGGAAGCTTAGTTGGGGAATTGCCTCCACCAGATTGGCATGTAAGCAAGTCTGTGGGCATTTTCTTGGTTTGTAGTTGATTGAGGGAGGGATCAATGTGGGCAGGTGGTTCCTTGGTTGTATAACAAAGCAAGATGAGCAAGCCATTTGGAGCAAACCAGTCAGATATGTGTGTTAAAATGGTGGCTTGCATCCACTCAGGGCTTGGGCTGCCGCACCGAGAAGCCTAGAGACCTTGCTCAGGGGTGGAGAAGCACAGTCTGAGGCCCCTGGGACTGAGGGGATCCAGCTCGTGGGTCCTCAGGAGGCCAGGGACTGCAGGTTCTCAGACTCTTGGGCATCTCAGATGCTGCTGGATGCCACAGAAGAGCTGAGAATGGAGTGGGGGTCCACAGGCTGGATCTAGCCTGGGATTGAGGGGGAAGGGCGGGGAGAGAGCTCCAGCTGGGTCCCTCAGGGACAAGAGAGTCCTTGACTTGTTTGGAGGGCAGTTTGGCTTGGTGGAGTCTATATCTGGGAGTGCAGAGAGGCCTCCTATGAAAGATTAGATGTGCCTCTTTAGGGGAAAACCTGCTCCATTGCTCCAGCACAGCAGATCCCGATGAGAAGGGGCGGTCCATGGTTTTAAAGTGTTTATTGTCATGGCAGAGAGTTGTAATGAGTGAATTTGTACCCCACTTTCGCACTTTATTTACCCTGAGATTAAATACCTTTTGCAGGGGAGAGTGTCTGGGAAGGAGAGCTGAATTGGCTAAGCCCTTCAGGCCTTTAGGTACCTCACTAAAATGGAGATCTGTCTTGAAGCTATATGATCTGTGGTCATGCCCTCTACCTGTGGAGGGGCTTGGAGTGTTGCCCTTACTATGACTGATGGCCACAGAATTATGGAGAGCTGAGGCCTCATGTCAGGAGCTTGATGTCTAGGAGTGTGGCAAACCCCTACCATCCCTTGCAGGATCACCTGCTGGGTCATAAGATTTTAAACCTAGCTCAACCAGAAACCAGGCTGCCTTTTATTTTTTTTATTATTATTATTTATTTTATTTTATTTTTTTAATTTACATTCCAAATCACTTCCCCTTTCCCGTTTCCTCCCTCCCCGAAAGTCCCATAAGCCCCCTTCCCTCCCTCTTTTCTCCATTCAACCCCCTCTTGTTACTCTGTCCTGGCGTTCCCCTACATCCAGTCTTTCCAGGACCAGGGGTCTCTCCTTCCATCTTTTTAGAAATCTATTGATATGCGGATTGTGTCTAGGGTATTCCGAGATTCTGGGTCAATATCCCCTTATCAGTGACTGCATACCATGTGTGTTCTTTTGTGATTGGGTTACCTCACTAAGGATGATATTTTCAAGTTCTGACCATTTGCCTAGGAATTTCGTGAATTCATTGTTTTTAATTGCAGAGTAGTATTCCATTGTGTAGATATACCACATCTTCTGAATCCATTCCTCCGTTGAGGGACATCTGGGTTTTTTCCAGCTTCTGGCTATTATAAATAAGGCTGCTATGAACATAGTGGAGCATGTGTCCTTATTGCATGCAGGTAAAGTCTCTGGGTATATGCCCAGGAATGGTATAGCCGGATCCTCCGGGAGTGTCATGCCCAGTTTTCTGAGGAACCGCCAGACTGCTTTCCAGAGTGGTTGTACCAGCCTGCAATTCCACCAGCAGTGGAGGAGTGTTCCTCTTTCTCCACATCCTCGCCAACAACTGCTGTCTCCTGTGTTTTTGATCTTAGCCATCCTGACTGGTGTGAGATGGAATCTCAGGGTTGTTTTGATTTGCATTTCCCTAATGACTAAGGATGATGAACATCTCTTTAGGTGCTTCTCAGCTATTAGATATTCTTCAGGTGAGAACTCTTTGTGTAGCTCTGTACCCCATTTTTTAATAGGGTTACTTGACCAGGCTGCCTTTTATGGTCCCACAAGCTATATTTATCTGTGGTCTTTATTTCAGTTTTTGCCTCTAGATTCCTACTTTGCTTTTTTGACTTGGCTTCTTTTGATGGTGGACTGTACCCAGTATGCCAAATAAATCCTTAATTCTCCAAGATGCTTTTGCTCAGCATTTTATCACAGCAAAAGATACTAAGACATGTATCTTCCCACCATTCTGTTCTCTAGTTTTAAATTATAATGCACCATGTATAATTTGTGCTATCCTCATATTTTCCCACATAGGATTATTGTCTGGAGTATGGTCCACCTGCTAGGTGTAACTCTCTCAAAGAAACTGAAAGTTGCTTCTTATTGTAGCTATCAATTGCCAAGAGGTCCTTAGCTAGTGGTGGGACCACATGCTCATAAGTTTACATATGCAGCTGACCTGTTTTGGCCAGAAAACACTGTATCCTTGTAGTCACTCACCATTTCTGGCTCTTAAGATCTTCCCATTCCTTCTTCCATTATGATCTGAGAACTTTGGAAAGAGGGGGTATGATATAGCTGTCCCATCCAGAGATGAGAATTTCACAATTTTGTTTCTTTGTTTTATAGAAATCCTCTCTAATCCAGATTAGTAAGCAATCTCTCTAAAGGCAAGAATTAAACACATCCTAGTCAAAAACAGGGGACATTCAAGACTCAGCACCCTCTCATTTCTGAGCTGTTGAGTTACCAACAGCTCTCTAGGAATATTTTAAAGGTTTATAAAGTTTGAGTACAGAGAGATATATAAGATGTAGGCTACCAGATCACTCATGCTGCTAGGCCTCCTCAAAGGTATTCTGCATTTCTAATGACAGAATGAACAATTAAGAGGATATAAACATCCTCCTCTACATCCTTGAGTGCTTGCTCCCTGTAAGATGCTTTGCTGAGATTTAGAAAGGAAACATGGATGAATAATTTTGCTCTGGGGAAAATTTAACATTTACCTAATCATTCTAGTTTAAGTAGTCTATTGAAAAGTGTAAACAAGAAACTTTACCTCTAGTAAGAAGGCAGAAGAGGAAGGGGACCACAGGAACCCATCATGAATTGTGTCCAGGAACTTGCAAGATAAGTCCTCTATGGAGACTTTACTAACCCCATTTTTCCCCTTGGAGTCACAGCCTAAGTATAACAAGGTAAATTAAAATTAATTGAAATGGATGTTGTGTCTAAAATCTGCTGTTTTTCAGAATTTTTTTGGTTCCTTTTCTGAGTGTAATCTTCTATCAGGGTCTGGTTTAATGTTTTGGTCACTTATAAGAGGAGCCCTAGTTATCAATGCCAAAGACTTCGTTATTCTGAAATTTTTCTTTGCCTTTTTGAAAGTACCTTAGTTAGAGTATTATTATTATTGCTTGCCAAAAGTATTTACTCACTCAGTCAACACTTTGAGTAGGTTCTTCACCATCTTATGCTATGTTGTATATATTGATGCTACCTAGACAAATGCAGTTGTTGCATTCTCTGTGAGCCAAGAAACATGTCCACATGACATCTCTGCTTAATCTGAGAAAAATATCATGGGAAATTCAAAGAAGACCCAAGGAATGTGGGAGTGAGCTGTTCCAGGGGTTTGGAAGAGAATAGGTGTATCCATCCAGGTATAGATGTGCAGAAGTGATAGTGAAGGAGTGAGTCCTTGTTGTATCACCCATGAAAATTGAGTAATGTTGATAACAGTTCTCCAAGACATCTGGAGCAGATACTTTTATATCCAGCACAATTGACCCTACAGAGCTCAAGCGATAGTGAGGGCAGAGAGCATGTCCAGAGTGAAAGTGACAGATGAGAACAACTACTGGATGTGCACTGCAACTCTGTTGACAGGACCCAACTGAAAAGTAAGGGGAGGAAGAGAATAATGCTTAGTGGCTAAGCTCTCTGATCATTGTGTTATAGTCCAAGTAGAAAAAAAAACAGGAATAAATGAGACAAGTAATTATAAAGAAAAGCTAAATGTCTCACAGTCACATCGAGCAGTAGAGTATTCAGTACTGTGTAGACTAAGAAGCCTTACAAAAAGAAAGTGCTGATATGCCTATCCACTCATGTGTTCCATCCAGTGTGAGAGTTTGATGCAGAGAAAGAAGACAGAAGTGTTATCTGAGATGAAACACCTATCCTGCCATCATGAATTTGAGTTGGAAATGTCAGGATAAGCTTGGAAGTTGTTCTATGCCTTAGCTGTGCAGCTTGGAGTAGTAGTATGGATGGTGGAGGCATCCCAGCAGTGAAGAGTATCACATCCAACAGCCCTCTAGACAGGTTCTTCCCAGCAGTAGTGTGTCCCCAGAAGGCCGAACAGAGAGGAGGGGATAGAATGGGCCTGCAACTCTGGAAGCAAATAGAAAGCCAGTAGGAAGACTAAGTTTACAGCATGGGCCCCTTGACCAGTCTGGAGAGGCCTCAACTGAATGTGGGTCAAACAACTTGAACTTCCATTCTGGCATTAGCAACTGCAATTACCAGTTCTGCCTAAACTCAGTTATTAAGATAATTTCAAAATTCCAACCAGTTACACTTCAGTCTAATAGCCTTCACAACAGTCAATAAAGGGAAAACTTAAGGGCTTACAAACCTTTCTTTCCAGGATGCAGGCATAAAGAAGAAGCACTTCCCTCTTATAGACACACTCCCTCTCCCATAGGAGAAATGAGTAGTAAATCTAGATTGTTTGTCTTTTGCAGCCTCCATTGAATACACATATCTTATTTCTGAAAACCAGGCATTACCAAAGTGTGGCAGGTAATACAACCCACCAGGAGCACCAGGAACAAGTGTATGAAGTTAGGGTATGCTACAGAGAGACAGTTAATATGGGAAGGGTAAAGTGACCACAGAGGGGTAAGGAGGTGTGTCAGCAGACTGCCACCTTCCATTCTGATCAGAGGTGACTGGTGGTTTCCTTGTGGTGATCCACTGGCCTCAGCTCTTCTTTTGTGTTATTTCCTGTCTTTGTGCTTTATTATCCATGTCTGTGTTTTATTTTATAACTTCAATAAACTCAAAAGACAAAGCCAGGAAAGACTTACATACTTACATTTTGACATTTAGAAGAGATTCAGATTGAATAAAGTGATATCACTCATGCTGGCATGAGTTGTGTGTGTTCTAAACTATGGACATATTCACTGACATAGAAAAACAAAGGAAAGATATATTACACCAAGCATACAAAAGAAATATATGCTGTTAACATGTTGTCTCCTTGATTCACTTTTTTCTAATAAATTTAGCATTGGATGTAAGTCTTTCTCTTGATACACTGTTCAGGTTTTGTCAATTTGACATGTGGAAAGAGGGAAATTTAACTGAGGAATTGCCCCCATCAGATAGACTTGTGAACCTGTCTGTGGGGGCATTTTCTTAATTGTTGATTAGTCTGAGAGACTACAGCTTATTGTGGGTGAAATCATCCTTTGGCAGGTGGTCCTGTGTTGTATAGGAAAGCAAGCTGAGCAAGTCTTGGGGAGCAAGCCTGTAAGCAATGATCCTCCATGGTCTCTACTTCCAGCTCCTGCC
Organism: Tokudaia tokunoshimensis; assembly: GCA_036184795.1. NCBI lineage: Eukaryota > Metazoa > Chordata > Mammalia > Rodentia > Muridae > Tokudaia > Tokudaia tokunoshimensis. Next base: position 44,959,681 of record BTHU01000012.1, read on the forward strand.
TTTAAGTTCCTGTCCTTCTGTCCCTCATTAATGTACTCTTACTTGGAAGTATAATATGAAATAAACCCTTTCTTCCCCAGGTTGCTTCTGGTTAGTGTTTTATAACAGCAATAGTAAACATACTAAAACCATACTTCTTCCATGTTCTCATTCTTCTTTATATTATTCCTCTAAAGAGGAAACCGTTATCATTGCTTATAGGCACAAACCAACATGTTTGTGTGCCAAGTCTGCTCCACAGGTTAGAGCTATCCCACAAAACAGACACTGCTGCTCCATTGCCTAGCTGAGTCAAGGAGTAAGGCATAGAAAAGCTGTGGTCTCAGAATGAAATGAGAAACTATTAAGAGACAAGGTGACCCAGCAGAGTATGGAGGGGAAATACCACCCATCCAGAAGTTGACCTTCTTTCCTTCCTCATAGTTCTAGGAGTTGTGGACTGTGTTAGATTCTCTCCACCTGCACATTGGTGACTTTCTTCACTGCCGAGGCTGTGAAGCAACTTAAGGAAGGAGGTTTTGCTTTGGTGCACAGTTTAAGAAATGTATCCTGTCATGGTAAGGAAGGCACGGTGGCAGGAGTGAGAGGTAACGATCACATTGAACCCCCCAGGCAGGAAACAAGCAGAAAGAGGCCAAAAGATCAGATCAGGCTATCACACCTCAAGGTTTACCCTAGTAACCCACTTCCTCCCACAAGGCTCTACCTCCTAAGTGTCCCACAACAGTGCCATCATCTGAGCTCCGAGTATTCCAGCACATGAGTCTGTGGAGAGCATTTCATATTCAAGCCACAGCACATGGCTATATCATCTGTATTGACATCTTACTAGTTAGAACCTCTAGATAAATTTGAGTTTAAACCATGGGCTGGAAGGGACACGCTCTTAGACTGTCTTACTTCCCTTGTATTTTTAGGACTGTTAGGTAAATAATTAAATCCTCTAAACCCCTGGCTGAAGTCAGTTACAGAATCCTGTTAAGGGGAATGACATGGCTTTCTCCTGGCCTCTTTATATCAATTAGAAAGACAAAAGAGCCTACAACATTACTGAAGTTCTCTTAGTTCTATACATGGAAGTAGAGAGATGGCTCTAATAGCGTTTATCATCCTTTCAAATGACCTATGTTCTGTTCTCAGTGCCCATCAGACAGCTAGCAACTACCCATAACTTCAGCTCCAGGAGGTCTAATGTCTCTGGCTCTATAGGCACATATATATATATATATATATATATATATATATGGAATACACTAACATAGACACACACACACACACAAATCTAAGATTCCTAAATTACTTGCACCATAGTTTTAATGCTGAGGTATCTTTCTACTCTCTGAGTATTCCCACCAGTCACCCCAGTGGCTCGTATGGGTACTCATTCTACTATGCACGTCCTCATTAAGGGTCCTTCAGTGCCCTCTTGATCTCTCTTATAGCATCTTTGGAAGGAATGTCAAATGAGGTGAAATCCCTACTAAGGACCTATTCAGCATACTCTACTAACTAACTATAAGCAGGTCTTGCTAAAGGCATCCCTGGGTACCATGCCATATCCATGCAGCCCGCACACTCATTATGATTGTCCTTTGGGGAGTCTATACTTCTGCTTTGCTTTAGAATCCCTAACTTTTCACTTCTCCTGGAACCCCAGGGATGCAAAGATGCCAGACAGAGCCTAGTGAGTGAGTTCTGTGAGATCTATGCTATTGATGAACTACTTATTCTAGCTAGCCCAAATAAAGGACACAAAACCCTGGTATTTCATTTACAAGCTTTAAGATTACATTGGGCTGGTTCTGATACTCTCACCTATATCCAAAGGATATGCCCTTTGTTTCTTGCTGTTTGAGTCTCCCAGGCTGCTTTTGTGCTATCAGCCTATCCTCAGTGTGGACTTCTCCTGGCCACGTGCTCATGATCCATCCAACCTCATGGCAACCTCCTCCCCTCTCCTTCTTTTCTCTTCTCCCCTGTGATCTCTAGGGAGACCCCTTCATTTGATTCTCATGTCCCACCTCCCTCTCTCTATTGTCTAAACATAGGCTCTAGCTTTTTATTAACAAATAGCTTTAAATTGGGGATCAAGGTATACACAACAAAGGCCAACTAGGTGAAGTATACTCATCTAAATGACAGCCAGATCTTGGGGTTCAGAATTTAGCATTTGCATACATAGCAACAGACCAACCCTCAACATTAGGGATTAATGTAACCATGTTTTAATGAAATATGTGTGCTTGGGTAGTTTTGATGAACATGAGATAGCTTTTCTTTTGAGACTCATCTTTTAAAACCACATTGAAAATTTCTGTTTCTCTTTTTTAAAGATTTATTTTTAAATTATAAGTACATGAGGAGTTCATGTGAGTGCAGGTTCCTTCAGAAGACAGAAGAAACTGTCAGATACTCTAGAATTGAAAGTAGGGTAGTTGTTAACCACCTGATTTGGGAACCAAAATTTATACAACAGTTATACATGCTGTTTTTAATCACTGAGCCATCTCTCCAGATGATGAAGAAGAAGAAGAAGAAGAAGAAGAAGAAGAAGAAGAAGAAGAAGAAGAAGAAGAAGAAGAAGAAGAAGAAGAAGAAGAAGAAGAAACCATTAGCAAAGGTAGCATCATACTGCTTTATTTACTAGGGTTAATTATTTTAGTGATTTGGGCTCTAAAAATTGCACTCCCTAAGAGAGAAAATTTTCATGTTAAGGAAATTATATAAATATACTAGAGAACCAGAAGGCATGACAGCACATCCCAAGCTACTTAAGTCTTGTCTTATATTTACACAGAACTGATGTTATTGTGACCCTGTGTGGTGGTACTTTGAATAAAAATTGTCCCCATAGGCTTATATATTTGAATGTTTAGTTATCAGGGAGTGGCACTACTTGAGAAGAGTTAGGCATGGACTCATTGGAGTAGGCGTGACATTGCTGAAGGAAGAGTGTCACTTTAAAACCTCAAAGCCCAAGTGTGAGGGTCAGTATCTTTCTCTTCCTGCTGCCTATGGATCCTGATGTGGAACTCTGAGCTATTTCAACATCATGATGTCTATTGCCAGTTTTCTCACCATGATGATGTAAGTCAGCCCCAATTAAATGTTTTCTTTGATAAGAATTGTCCTGGTTATGGCGTCTCTTCCAGCAATAGAAGGCTGACTAAAACACATTGGTAGAAGGGAACAGACTAAGCTTTGGTATGTGTTAAGTTTGGGTCCTGGATGAATTGCTCTCATTACTATGTACCTGTGTCTTCTGATCTTGGCATTGCGTGAGACAAATGTGGAGATTAATTGTGCTTTCCACTTCAGTCACAGGGGGCCCCCACTTATGAGTGTGTAGTGGAATCCATGACATTTTTCAAATTCTGAGAAATCCTTGTTCCAATTTCAGTTTGGGTCCAGACTTGAGCTCTAGTGGCCTAGATGTGAAACTTTCATTCCTTTTTATCCATGCATCCTTAGATGTCTTCAAGGATCTGTGATTTTGACAGAAAGGCACCATATTTCTCCATGTAGGTCAATGTTCCATCCTCTGTGAGCAGGTCAAATTTTAGCAGATCTTTGTCTGTGTCTGTCACTTCTGTGTTGTTCCTATCTCCCCCTCCCCCTCCTCTCCCTTTCTCTCTCTGTCTGTCTCTCTCTCTCAATCTCCAATCTCTGTCTCTTTTTGTCTGTGTCTCTATCTCTCTTTCTCTCTCTCTCTTTGTGTGCGTGCGTGTGTGTGTGTGTGTGTGGGTGGGTGTGTGTGTGTGTGTGTGTGTGTGTGTGTGTGTCACCTTTTTGGCTCTTTTTCTTTCCCTGTCTGTCTTTCCCTGTTTCTGTCTCTATATCTCTGTCTCTCAATGCCCATATTTCTCCATGCCTCTCTCCATGTTTGTATTTGTCTCTCTTGGTCTATATCTATGCCTGTCTCTGATTTTGGGCCTGTCACTCTTCTCCTAGCCTTTATTGGTGAGCAATTTCCCATAATTCCAACATCTGTCTGTGCTTTATTTCTATTTGGAAACTAAGTGCTTTTGGCTCTCATTTTAGAGTCTAATCCTATAAACTAAAGTGGATTGTTTAAGTTCTGAAAGTATCTAAAACAGATACAGATAGTAGGGACTCTGACCCACTTCTAAAGATGTCTACAAAGCAGCACACTCTTCAATCTCAAATATGAGGCTCTTTTCTGGAGAGGTAAAAGGAAACACAACTCAGATCTTGACCACAAGCATTCAGAGATCAGGCTAAGGAGGCATATCCAGGTCATGGATAAGATTGACTGTTGATCACAGGGTACTGCAGAAAACAGTCCATGAGATTCTGTGACAGATCCAGAAGCCAGCGTCTTGGACAACTGATGTCTATGTTAGCTAGACATAAGGAATGATAACACAATAAAGCTCTCAGCAGTTGGATACCTCAAATATGGGTGACAATTATGCCTCAAAATCCTCAAGACAGAATTAAAACTATACCTTCTTTAAGGGGAAACACAGGAAGCCTGGACTAGAACAAGATCTCCAAGCTCCCAAATGCAGACTATCTGAGCTTTTCCCCATCCTGTGTGGCTAAAGAACTCCAAGTACTCTCAATATGTGCACTGAAAGACTGAGCTGAGGCTATGGAGCCTGCCTAGAGTTCTAGTCCAACTGCTCTATCTGTGGGCCCAGGATTCTGGGTGGTGATACCTCAGGAATTCTGTTGGCTTTCTCTCTCCCCCACTCCTTCCCTCTCTCCCTCCCTCCCTCTCTCCTTGCTACATAGAATCCCTGGAGTGTTTCAAGCACTGGAATCAATGCCCTCAGCCCACAAAAACAAAATTAGGGAGGATAAAGTCCTGTGTTGCACCTTTCTGTCTGTGAGCTCATCCCGGGCCTTGCAGTTATGTCCCGGTAACAGCAGAAGCTGGCAGATACTTGTATTCAGGAGCTTGTACTCTCCATGTCCTTGCAGAGGTCTGTCTTCTTGCCAGAGTGAGAGGAAAACTATATTCTCCATATACATGAAGCACTTGTCTGACATGAACCATGGAGGGAGGCACACAGGAGTTCATGGCATGTAAGGAAAGTCAGACTTAAGATTTGGGCCTTTTGGTGAAGGAAGTCTAATTTTTATGGTTGTCTTTCTGATGATTTGCTTGAGTACCTTTGAGAGGACACTCTTCAGGTCAACTGCATACCAGATCACACTTCTGCCCAGCACTGTCTTTTGCTTTAGCCAGATTCTCATCAACCAAGAGGAAGCGAGAGGCTTACCTGCTACCTCATCACATGGTGACATTGTACCTATGATTTTTCCTAAAATACATCTTGCCTTTGGCTTTTAGCCCAGTAGTTCAACATTGCCGGTCCAAGAAAAGGGTTATGACAGTTATTGAATATATCCTGTTTTATCTGTTAGAATTTGAGAAAATGCAGGAAAGACTTGAGGCACCATTGAGCATGTTTCACCTGTCTTTTCATGTCTTTAATTGTGATAGTAGACCACATGATATCCTGGTTCCCAGAACATAGTGAGCCTGTGTCTGACATCCATAAAATTGAGGACACTCCCTCTATAGTATGTCTTCCCTGACACATAGCTGAAGGTCCATGTGGGGCAAGATCATATATTTTACTGGTATTCTTGCAAGACTTTTTTTCTCAAAGGCACTTTTGTTTTAGATGCTCTGGTTAAAGATTGATTCATTTCTGTGATTGGATGGAGAACCTTAAGTCACTGCCCAGTCAGAGCCCTGTTCACAGATACAAAGTTTCTTTAGCTCCAAAAGTTGAGGATCGTTCTCTTAATCCAGGCCAGAAGAAGTTCAGTCTACCTGGACATCATGGGCAATTGAGTTGATCTACCACAAAATGCCATGAGTAAGTCCCATCTCCCTGGGTTCCTCTACTAAGTGAAAATCTTATTCTTGTCTGTCTATAGAAATTTGAACTTTATTCCTTCCTTCTCTGAAACCCTATTTTTTTGGCATTGGCAGAATCTCGGTATATCAGTTAATGGGTATGCATGCTCATATATGCTGGCTGACTTGAGCAGTTTTATCAGGGTGGTTGATAAACTCAGAGCCGCGTCAACTAAAAACAATACATAAAGCCATATCACAGTGCTATATCTTCAGGAGAGACACTGCTGCCCTCAGTATAAGTACCGACTATTATGTCCCTTCTCCCAAATCCAGCTTCCCTACCCTGCCATGATTGCCACTGAAAGATCCTGGAGGACTATGCTTCTTATCATACCAATGGACAGAAGATTATGTGCTCCCAACTCACTGGGAGTGATGTTGAAAAACTAAGTACCAGTCTTTTCATGTAAGAGGTACTCCTTACCTACTGGTGGAGTTCAAATGTCTGTGGTTCTTAATGTAGGAGGGAGGTTCAGGCTCTGGTAACTAATGAAGAAAGAATGTTCATTGCAGAGAAGGTGAGGAGTCTGTGTTATGTCTATGTCTAACTTTTCTAACATGGCTTCTGTAGCTTTTTGGGGTTTTTTGTTTGTTTGTTTGTTTTTACATTCTCTTTACCTCATGCTTTTCAGTATTAAAAGTCTTCTAGTTACAACAGGTAATATTCCCTGAACAGTGCAGAAAACTATGAAGTCACAGAAGGTAATGGTCTAGAATGATTCTTATCCTCTTTAGTGATGATGCCCATGTACAAGCTGGAACTTCATTGAGAATTCTGCTGAGAAAACACCTGCTCTTCATCGTTCCATAGACAGCTGGACTAAGACACATCAATCCATTTCTTAAAGAACTTTGATTTGTAGGAAAGTTGCATTGATGGTATAGAAGAAAAAAGAAACATAAACACCTCAAGTAAAACAAAACAAATGACAATGGTCTTTGAAGACTTTGCAAAGAACCTTAGATAATTTAGATATTTAAAATTAGGCTCCCAAGTGTGAATTCAAAGTATTTTTTTTTTTGGTTTTTCGAGACAGGGTTTCTCTGTGTAGCCTTGGCTGTCCTGGAACTCACTCTGTAGACCAGGCTGGCCTCGAACTCAGAAATCCACCTGCCTCTGCCTCCCAAGTGCTGGGATTAAAGGCGTGCGCCACCACCGCCCGGCTAGTATTTTCTTTTATAAATGTATAAGTAATATTCTTAGAAGCATGAACTTGAAGGTAAGAAAGATGCTTTTTGTAGATTATTTTAGTTTGCCAATTATTATCATCTATAGTCTAAATTCTTTATGCTTCTTTAGATATTAGAATTATCTTTTATGAAATCTATGTGGGTATATTTTTCTCTTTCAAATGGCTAGCTTTATAAAATTGAGGTTGTGGGATTGGAACTTGAATACCTAGGTGCCTGATTCTCCAGACTCCATAGGCTGGGTTATCCTGTGACAGAAGAGACTATACAAGAAGTTTCAGAAGGGAACAAAGATTCCATCAGGAACTGGACTAGGAGCCATTTATGTAATATTTTGATCAAGTAAAAGGCTTCAGCCTATCCATGTCCCAAGTACCTGTGGGATGTGAGACTGAGTGATCATAAACTAGTTTGTTTGATGGGGGAAACATAGGACCAGAGAACATTCAGTTCAGTACTGAGAAAGCAGCTGTGATGGTTAAAGCCATCAGCACTTCTGAGGAAGCTCATGCATGGTACTGGGACAATAGGAAAATAGTCTGGGCTACAAGACTCCAATCTTTGGAAGTTCTCTCCTCTGAAGGTTCAGATGCTTGTAAAGGAAGAAAGCTTAAGTGAAAGGACATCCTGCTCCTCAGAAGCAACTGATTAGGGAAATATTTCCTGGTGCCAGCACAGATGCAGATAGAACTGTGGTCCAAAGTAGGTAAGCCACATCTTGAGTTGGTGGGTGAACTTGAGAATGTCATTATAATACTGATTTTGAAGCCATGGAGGTTCAAGGTTGAGGGGACCATGGAGAGCAGCTGAGGACAGGTACTGTGTAGTAGGGTTAGGGTCCCTGAAAGGAAGCTATTGTTAGAAGTTGCACAAGTGAAGCCTTGGTTGTAGTGGAAACCCCAGGATGTTGGAGATGTCAGGACTGTGAGACATTCATCAGCATGGAGTGGATCCAGTGCAAAAGAAGCTGTGTATGCTGCAGGTGTTGAAGATGGAGAAGTGGGGCAAGATGATTCTATCAGAAGTCCAAGGTGCTACTCATAGAGGTGCAGGATTTGATGTTTGCCCTTCTGGGTTATGGTTTTGCCTTGTATGGTTGTTCCTTCCTATGGCCTGGTTCTTCCCACTTGAAATGGGAGTGTTTACTCTTCACCATTATCTGTTAGAAATATGCAACTTGCTTTTGATTTTACGGGAGATCACAGTTTTGAGACATTTGACTGACTATTAAAACTGTTGATTGTGGGGACTTTTAGAGTTGGACTAAATGCATTTTATATTATAACAGTATGTGGGCACAAGTAGTAGATGGTGATGGCTTAAAAATGATATGTTTGGGGTCAATTTGATAAGGGATGATACTTTGATAGTATCAACTTGACAAATCTAAAATCACATGGAACATGGATCTCTGAAATAGATGTGGGGGATTACTTGATTATGTTAGGAGATATAGGGAAGACTGTCCACTAAGGGTTGTACTATTCCCTAGGCAGAGGGTCCTGAACTATATAAGAGTGCAGAGCATCAGCCCTAGCAGCACACTTTCATTGGTCTCTGATTTCTGACTGTGGATGTTGATATGATCAGTGGTTTCTTGCCACCTTGACTTCCCCATCATAGTGGACTGTAACTTGGAACTATGAACTAAAATAAGACCTATCTCCCTGAAGTAGGTCTTCATTTATTTTTCAAGTTAGCTCTTTTTCCTTATTCCTTTGCTTCTGACCCACGCTGAAAGCATTCCAATAGGGATTAATTCCTTATGATGAAAATGGGGTTTCCATCTCTATCATTTGCCCTATATTAATAAAATACTGCTTATCTCATATGTTCCTAACCTGGGAAGTTATTTCCTTTGGGGGTCCCATGGCAGAGGCTGTACTGTGTCTGTTTTTGCACAGTGCATATCTGATGTGGTTATATCAGAAGTCCAAATTTTAGCCATTTATTTCCCACTTATAGTAAGGTCATACTCTTTTTTTAACCTATGTTTGCCTTAGATGTAGCAGTCCTTGATCAATAATGTCAACTGTATGTTTTTTCTTGCTGTGACAAAATATCTGATAAAGGAAATGTAGAGAACTATTATGCAGGTTTATACTTAAAGGGTACAGCCTACTGTGGCAGGGACAGAATGGTGGCAACAGTGTGAGGTAGCTGCTTTCATTCTGCTCCTAGCTGAGAAGCTAAGAAAAATAAATGCCAGCATCCTTCCTGTTCATTCCATTTTATTTAGCTCAAGTCTCTAGCCCCTGTAACCATGACCCTTTTATTTTGTGTGGGTCTTCCTACCTCAGTTAACCCAACCTAAAAATTCCATCAAAGATGTTCCCAGAAGTTTATCTCCTAAGTGATTTTAGATCCTGTCAACTTGACAATCAATTTTAATCATCATAAGTTTAACCCTTGTCAACTTGACACCCAGACATGTCACTTTTAAGCCATAACCTTCCACTTTTTGTCCTCATGAGTTCATGGCCATCTCATCATGAAAAATGCATTCATTCCCTTTTCAGAAGTCCCCATGGAATATAATGGTTTTTAACATTTAACATTTAACAATGCTCAAAAGTATAGTGCATGGTCTCTTTTGAGACTCAAGCTATCCCTCAACTGTGAGCCCCAGAATGATCTACAAACAAGTCACATACTTCCAACATATATAGGTTAAGAATAAATGTTACCATTGCAAGAGAAAGCAATGATTACATAGCAGAGAAAGATAACACCAAAACCTGATCTAAGCCAGCAGAGCAAGCATCAGATCTTAGAATTCCATGCCCATCACGGTACTTTGAAGGAACCATCAGAGTTCTGGGTAGCTACACTCTTCCAGCTTTCCCATGTGCAGCCTCTCACTTGAGCCAGACCCACTCGGCCTATAGCTTTCTTGGGTGAATGTACCATGGTCCTGGCATGGGGGCCATGACAACATAGGTTTCCCATTCCCATGTTTTATACAAAGAATTTCTACATCTTCTTTGCATGGATTCTGACTTGGTCATAAATCCTCTGGCCTCAGTGTGTCTAGAACTGTGATCTAAGTCTCTATAATACTCACTCTTGCGTCTTTTATGCCAAATTCTGCTAATATCTCAAGATACAGCTTGAACCCCCTTGAACAGCAGTTGTAGCAGCTGCTTTGTGCTGACCCAGGGGAAGCATTTTCCTCGCTTTTATTATTAATATTTTTTAAATTTTTAATTAAAATATAATTATATCATTTCTTCCTTTCCATTTCCTGGCTCCAACCCTTTCCATACACCCCCTTACTCCCTTTCAAATTCTTGTATATATAACAGTAATAACCTAGGTATTTACTTTGGAGCAGAGAACTTTCAGCAACATTTCTACTTCAGTCTCTCCTTTCAAATGAATGTGTATGTTCATAGCTTGGAGCTCTGCCCTGGTGAGCTGCTATCCTCAGGTCACCTTTTTATTGTTCATTGCAGAAGCTCCCTCATAGGCAGGCCCAGAGACTTTTCTCCTAGATGAATCTAGATCTTGTCAAGTTGACAATCGTTTTTAACCATCACACCCATATAACCATGAATAAACATGAATGAGTTATGAACTTCCTGTAGCAAAACTCAGCTAAACCAACTTCTAGGTTTATATGGAAGCCTGTCTGCTTCCTATGCTCTCATCTTTGGGCAAACTGTGCATCTGCGGCAAGATGAAGGACCCTGTCTGTGCACAACATGTAGAGACCAGAGTGTTCAGAAGCCTCAAGAACAGAGAAGCTATCCTTTATACACACTGAGAGACGTACTTTATTGTTAATCAATACACTTACCCAACAGTTAGAAATATGACCTATCTTATATTTTAAAATATAAACAGTATCAGGGACTTATTTTCTTTTTCTTAAATTGGAAGGCATAATTGTTAGAAGGGACTGTATATTCAAATTTATTTTCTCTTACAAATAAATAAGAACAACTAAAAAGAGGTAAGCTTTAAGTTTCTTAATAGAGGCAGGCTTTAATTCTTGAAGTGGGCTTCTAAGAGCAATATGTATTGCATTTTAAGTAATTTAAGAAAAAAAATGATACTTTGGTGTAAATAGTTTTATTGTATAGTTTGCCTGTAAACTATGGGCACGTTTGAATTTAAATGGTCTTATGACTATCCCTCAATCATCATGCACCCTCAAAGGTTTTATTGTGCCTTCCTGCAGAGTACTTGATTTTGTTTGTTAAAGATACCATAGCTTGTCTAGTGCATACACATCACAACTGCCAAGCACATGCTTGAGTAGACTGTGCTCTTGCTCCATGATTTCATGCTTCATTCCTCTCTCTCTCTCTCTCTCTCTCTCTCTCTCTCTCTCTCTCTCTCTCTCTCGTCATATGTGTGCTGGCCTCTCCAGCTCTGAAGATACGCAGGGATGGGCCAGAAGAACAGCAGTTCTTCAGGGGAACCTAGCTAGAGAAAGGGCAGTTACTGTTGATCAGATGAGGTTGAAGGCAGCAGTGTAGTGAAAGAAGAGCCCTTTTGCAGGATACTTCAGAGCACCCACCCTAAGAATAAGACATCAGTGCATCAGCCTGTCATATCAGGGAGAGATACCCAGAGCACTTAATATGACCACTCCCTGTACAGGGATTTCTTTCCCAATCTAAGATAATATTGAGGGATAAATTTCAAGTAGAAAACTAAATTCACCGCTAACTCAACTGAGAGTCAGTCAGGCGTACATCTGTGTCATTTTGTCTGAGCTCTCTTTTCCAAGGCTCCCTTAGGAACACTGTGGTCTTGGTACAAATTTGAACCCCGAGGTGGTACCCTCCTTCCCCAACCCATGTCACCTGGATGTGTCAAGCTTCCTGGGATTTTCTTTTTCTGTTTGTGTTTTGTAAAGGGATGCTTTGTCTTTCGTAGAAAGGGAGACAAATTATCATTCTACTCGAATTTCAGTTCTAATGTCACCCTGGAGTGACCACACAACCTGTGGATGGTCTCCTGCCCATATGGATGCCTGTGTGGGACTCTTGGGACCAGGGCTGAGGACATAGGAGAATTCGTGCTCCCATTTTTTTTCTATTGACTGTAAATGATTCCTATTCTTTGCTTCAGAGAACATCCGATATGGTACCCAATCAGCTGAAAAAGCTGCACAGACGTCATTAGTTCTGGGGGTAGGGAGGAGAGATGGAGAGATGGAGAGAGGGAGGGAGGAGGGAGAGGAAAGGAGAGGAGGAGGGGGGAAGAGAGAGAGAGAGAGAGAGAGAGAGAGAGAGAGAGAGAGAGAGAGAGAGAGAGAGAGAGAGGAGAGCATACTCCGCTCGCCCCTTGTGGAGTGGAGTCCCCACCAGGGCAGCTCTATTGATTTCTGAGTCACACTGCAGCAGGAGCACTACCAAGCAGGAGGAGAACCACAGCTCAGGGGCAGGGATTACCGGAGAAGATAAAGAAAGAGCGGTGCCCGTGGCTCTCCCTCAGAATCATTTATCTGTTACCAAGAGAGCAGTTGACAGAAGGACACTGAATGGTTCCTTAACTTGGAGTAGAATGGATAGGAAATACACATTACACATGAGTTAAAAAAAAATTCAAGCTGCCTTTGTTTTGTGTGTGTGGGGGGGGTGTTGTTGTTGTTTTGTGTTTTAGAGAGAGAGAGAGAGAGAGAGAGAGAGAGAGAGGATGAAATGATTTGATGTCCTAATGTCTTAAAAAATAAAAAAGAAAGAAAGTCTGAAATTTTTGATATGGATATTTAAAAATATGGTTTATTAAAAGGCATCTTCAAGCTACACCTGAGAATTTTTGAAAAGAAATACGATTTATTTGTAATAAACTTTGTCCAATTGCAACACTCAGTGGCTTCTATTTTCCACGTTCAGCCTGTATGTTGCATGAGATCCAGAGAACAGAGACAGTCTGATAGAAAAGCTTCAGGCAGGAGCAGGCTCCACCTGGGCTGCTTCTAGCATTGGGCTGTGAGCCAAAGAGACAAGCACTAAATGACCCCTCCCCCAGCTCTGGGGCTAAGGCTCGGGCTAGAAATCCCTGTTTCTGGTCTTGGTTTTTAGACAACCTCCACATCACATCCGAGACTTAACCATCACTTTCCCCAGAAGAAAGACAACTAAGTTCGGTTTTAAAATAACAGCGTTGTCAGGCGGGCTGTCTGCATGTGAGCAGTGGAAAATTAGAATCGAGCAATCCGTCCCCCCGCCCCACTCCCGTGGCACACACATGTGAGCACACGCGCGCGCGCGCGCGCGCACACACACACACACACACACACACACACACACACACACACACACACACACGTAGCAGTCGGTTAAGGGGAAAGGGTGATACCTTTTTAAAAACCGAAAGGCAGTAAGCCATTATTAGCAAGAGCTATATTGAGCGTGCTTGTCAGACAGGCAACAAAGCCGAGCTCCAGTTCCGCCCAGACATGTGCCTTGCCATTTTCATTTTAATCAGCCTGCTCAGGATGGCTGCTGATTCATTTTGCAGGATGTCCCCCTGGGAGCCAAGGTGGAAGCCTCCGGCGGGCGAGCTGCTCTTGCATCTAGGCAGGATGCAGCAGGGCACACAGAGGGGAGAGTGAGGAGGAGGCTAGCGGGAGGGGAGCTCATCCACAGACTCACTCCACAGTTCAATATGGCTAGTTAGCTGGTGCTTCATGAAACCATTTCTGCTACTGCAGAAAATATAATGAAAGAAAGAGAAGAAAAGAAAAACTGTCAGATTGTAGGATCGTCCTTTCATTATCTAGCAACTACCCCCCATATATACCTCCAATCCACCCTGGACATTAAGTAGCTTGGAATGCTGGCTATTCTCATGGTCAGCATATATATATATATATATATATATATATATATATATATATATATATATACATGTACACACACACACACACACACACACAAGCATACATATACACATACATACCTGGTAACTAGCTGGGGTGGTATACCTGATTTAGCTGCAGACTTTGATTTGTAGGACTGACAACCTTATTATGCAGTGAGCTTATTATTGATATTATTCTGCTCTCGGTTGCCATGGCCACCTTGTGAGAGACATTCAATTTTCTCTCTTCCATCATCATTATCTATGAGGCCATCTGTTGTGGAAAATGAATTCAGCCTCATTTGCATGACTGATAAGCAATTTTTTTTTTTATCTATTTAACAGAAGGTCATATGCCGGGGATTTGGAGCTCGTGAAAAAAAAAAGTGGAAAAAAAAAAAAGCCTAGGAGAGGCTGAGTGGGGCTGCGTGCATTAGGGGCTGGATGTGGAGAAAAAGGAGATCTCTTAGGCCCGCTAGCCTCTCCTGCTGCATGTGTCATTCCTGCCTGGGCGACATTTTTCCCCCTAAGCTACTGCACACAAAACAGAGCGAGAAAGCTTTTCCCTGCAGTCTTCTTGGAGGCCTCCTGGTTTCTCACCCGTTGTTGGTGGGTGTATTTCAATTTTTTGATTCCCTGGACTGTGGGTTATGAAATCAATGCTCGCTGAAGACAAAAGCAACCTTCCCTGCCTCTCGGTGCTATGCGCGCTCCTCCTCGGCCTCCCACTTGTGGGGGAAAGGGTTTTCTCTTTCTTTCTGTGTGTTTGAGCCAGCACAGTTACCAAAATTGAACTTGCCGTCACTTGTGAGCGGTGTGGTCATGGTGTGAGGTACGTGATGCTCGTTAGGTTAATTCTTTAGACTCAGGGGTCAGGATCTGTTTTTGCTGTAGCTCAAGGCTTCTGCTGCAGTCCTATTGTTCATTCCTTTTTAAAGTTATTTTTGTAGCATGGCTGGTAGCAGAAAGGTTCCTGAGGTACAGGTCTTCAATTCTCAGAAGCTTGTCTTTAGAGCAAAAATGGGTAATAGATTGCATGCCTGAACAATGATTTTTGTTTATAAAAAGAAATAAAAAAAATGAGAAAACCGAAAAACTTACTGCATGTCTGGAGGTCGCTGATTTGAGCTGAAGTAACTTCCTGAGAGTGGCTAACTTCACTTTACAAACAAGGAAGGATTTTAAGCAAGGGCTGCGACTGCGGGAAAGAATGTTAGCTACTCCTGAGGCACTGTTGTATTGGTCTAATTATAGAAAGAAAGTTGGTTGATGTTCATAAAACTGATAAACTCAAATAAAGATTTTGAACAATAACCTCAATGTTTGAAGTTCATAATAACAAAACAGCACCCAAGTTTTAGCAGAATATGTTTTTTAAAAATCACCTGATAAACAAAAAGTTGAGTCTTCACACTCTACTTTCCAGATAGATCTGAATAAATAATAAATAATATAAATATGCACCTGAGTGTGAAATATACAAGATATACATTAGAGTTTGAACAGACCATTAATTTAATCATGACAAATTTCTTATACCGTTGAAACTAAATATGCTATCGATCATTATGCTATTAATTTAATTAGGATAAAGTGATTTGTATAACAACTCTTTTGTTCAAGTGTTTATACTTTTTACTAACACCACAGACAAAAGCACCCATAATACTTTTACAAGCATGAGAGAGTCTAATTGTTGAACTTTATAAAGGAGATGTAGCTTTTGAAATGAGAAAGTGAAGTATGTTTTACATGTAGATAGACAGATGTTTACTTTTAAAATGGAAGTATTTTATTCAAAATTCCTTTTGAAAACAATATTATAAGATTAAGTTTTAACCTACCCCAAACTATGAACCCAAAGTATTAATGGTGCATTTTAAATACAACTATGCAGCATATATCCCCCTCAAAGAACTTAATTGTTTTTCCTTCCTCAATTGACCCAAAGGATCATAAATGATTGAATTGCTTCAGTGTAGTATACTAATTGGTTGAAACTCTCCTTAAAGTTGTACTTCAATATTACATTTTATTTATTGTAATATTTGTTTATGTTAGACCACTGCATGGGTGTTTGTATGTTGATACACTTTTTAAAACTCTTGCTTTGACCCTCCTTCTCCTAATCAGCCATTTAAAATATATTTTTAGCTTGAGTTTAGGGAAAATAAATTAACATTAAATATTGGTTACACAGTTCAAAGCCTCAAACTGTAAAATGTGGGCAGTTTGTGAAGACTCCTGAAATCATTTCCCTCAGAGGACTAGCAGCAGGGTGGTGGCCAGATCCACAGTGTGCTCTGAAGGGCTGTGTGGCCGCCTTTTGATTTCTACCTTCAGCTTTCAGATTTGTGAATCAGATCTGTCAACTTCTGCAAATCCTCGGACAGAGAGCACAGTTGATTTCCCCCCTCCCCGCTCCCAAAGTTAATCACCCATCTTGGTTGGCTTCCTCCTTGCCTCCCTGACATTTGACTGCCGCTAATTCACTGATTAATCTCATTAATGTGATTATAGCAGGATTTGGAGCTAGCCGCCATTGTTCTGTAGACAGTGCTATTCAGGCTGAGCACTTTCCACCCCATTCAGTTTGCTGTGATTTTTCAAAGGCTGGTGGAGGGAGCCATTGTGATAGGGTTTCCTGGCCTCCTTTCAGCACCGGGAGCTGTCCGTGGCAGATAGCAATTGCATTCAGAGGCGACTTCCTACAGGTTCACTGCCTATGTGAAAACAGCTCACTTGCATCACCTTAATGACGGTGCTCACTGAGGTAGAAGTCAGTCGAGTGGTGTTTATGGTCACAATTGGATGTTTTGAAGATGGTGGCAGCCCAGATCTGTAGCTGATGGTTTTTATTTTGTAAAGACATTGCAGCTGATATTGCATGCACAAGTTTATAAATATCAAACACATGAATCTGCCAGAATAACTCATGTGCTTTGGGACTCTAAAACTACAAACATTGCTACTTTGAGAGTGGACGCTCTTTACCTCAATGTGTCCGGTTATTAATACAATATCAGTTTTGAAAAGATGAGCCAGGGCACAGAGAGTTACCCTAGGACAGAAAGTACAAATGGCAGGAACCGCTTTATGGAGTGAAACTGGTACCCAGAACTACTAACCAATACCAGCTTCATGGGTCTGTGTCTGAAGCTGAGGCCAGGGTTGAGGCCCAATAACTTGAGAATAGTTATGACTAATACACAAAAATTCTTAAAGGAACAGAAGTCTACAGTTTTCCTTTGGACTATACAGATGTAGGAGCTTGGTTTAAAAGCATGTAGTTATGGTTAAAGGGTCAGAGCTCACAGATGTGGCAAATTTATTAATCCTGCCATGTTTTCTACCTGGTTTAATTTAATTTTTAATTCTTTAAAATTTTTTTTGGCTCTTATTAATTGTTACAAACTATCCCACTCTCCGATGATACCTGTTCATTTCCTTTACCAACTATCAAAAATAAATGTAAATAAAAGTTATTTTGCAGTATTAAAGACTTTTCAAAGTTTTCTATTTGTTACCATCATACATGGATTTTTTTAAATAATGGATTTAAAATTTGAATATTCATTTGCATTGTTTGTTCTATGTAGAAATGCACCACACGCAACACTTTAAAAAGGCAATTATATCTGAGGAAATTATTTTTGCTAATAAAATAATATTTTAAATGTCATATGTCTAAACCAGACCTCCCATGTCAACCTGCAAGACAGTCTAATTTGATGGAGACCTGTTGTTTCAAAAATACATATTATCTCTTCTAACACAGTTTGCTTGCTATGCATTTCAGTGGCTAGATTTTAAATTACAAACAACTTAAAGTTTTAGTCACTCTTGTGCTTTAAAAAAATCCACTTTATGGAATAAGAGGAAACAATGAGGTTGCTTGGTAGGGACCACTCTGCCCTGAACTTGAACTTGAACTCAACTGGCTGCCTGTTTTTCTCTAGGGCCATGTTTTCTAATCAATAACTAGTTTTTCAAATGCATCTAATATTTGACAATAGTGCCTGAAGAGTCCCTCAGCATCCTGTCCTGGACACACGTGAGTGGCGGTGAAGGAACTTTAGGCTACTCTGCTCTCAGGAAGATCACTCCATAGCTGAGCTCACTGCAGTGTTCCTCCCTTTCATATGTTTAAGAATCTCTCTAATTTTTTTCTTTTGAAATTTTGTAGCATCCCTTGACAAAAGTAATAGGAGGTGAACTTGAACACAAACTTGAAAAACATAAACACGTTTCTCACTAAGCTAAGTTTCATCCTCACGGCATAAATACAGTGCCTAAACTGACATCCATCTATATGTATTCCAAACTAAAGACATCTGATGCCATGGACTTAAAGAATAAAGTACTGTATATGTGTTTTGTTCTGGTGTGTGTGTGTGTGTGTGTGTGTGTGTGTGTGTGTGTACGTGTGTGCGTGTGTTCACAGGGGTGATATCTAAATAACATATGAGGCTAGTACTTTTAACAAACATTTTAAGTTGGCATATCCCATATATGAATATATTGCCTAAAACAGACATAATTTGCACAGGTAGAAACAACTGTACATTTCCCATCAGTAGGCTATGTTTCAGTGCCGTGTGATTCAGTCTGAAGTATCTTTGTGTTCTCTTCCTTTCTCTTCCCACTCTCCCTGCCTCTCCTGGCCTCCTGGCCTCTCTAACTTTGCCCATTTGTCTCAGTGCCTCTCTTTCCTGTCTCCTCCATACCTGCATTGTTCTAGCATACACAAGGACTTTTCTGTGAATGTTTTCACAATGAAAGTGGCTTTTTTTGTTGTTTTGTTTTTTAAGCTTTGATGGCCTAATGAGCCCTCAGGGTATCTGCAGAAGTAATCAGAGATGGCAGGGAAAATGTACTCCAGGTGTGAGAAAACCAGAGAGAATGCATAAGCACTTATTTATTGTATGAGAAGATATTGGCCAACGTTGCTGTCTCGGGCTGCTGGGTAGGAAGGAAATGTTGTGAACACTATAGCTCTGGATGAAAGGAAAAGTCCAGTGTGGGGGTTACTGGGGGTGGGGGATAGAGAAGGGGAGGGAGGTATTCTGATGGCAGTGGACAGCGCATTGTCTATGGGAAGATGGAGGGACACTGGGTGTCCCCAGCAAGCCTCCTTGTGGAGAGCTGTGGAGGTTTCCGTCAGGGCACTGGAGAGGGAGCGAGCAGTACCCTGTGTAGTAACCACGCTCCTGGCAGCTGCTCTTCAGAGGAATTACCTCTGAGAGCAAGAAGAGGGTGTTCCTGGGACCTTGGGACTGCTTTCAGTCTCCCTCAGAAACCAGTCCGCACTGTGCCTATGGAGGCCCCCAGTGGCTGAGCTGTGGGCTCTGCCTTGTACTTCTGTGCACAGGGCTGACAGTGCGGGTCCTGATGGGAGGGGTGGAGGGAATGCAAACACGGAGGGATCTGTGACCACACGTGCCTGGGGCTCTCCATGGCAGTTGAGGAGCTGCGTGAGTGAGACTGACGGCTGAGGAGGACTTGCTGATGGCCACCAACTCATCCGCAGAGAGGTACCTCTTCCCTTTCCTTTAAAGATGACATGTGGTTGCTTATTTGCCTGGCTGGTGCAACCTCCAACTCCTCTGAGTGATTTCGGATAGTCTCTTAAGTAGTTCCCACAGCCATTTCTCCACCTGCCTGGCCACCGTCCACTCTTGTTTGGTTACACACTATGACAGGATGGCATGATTTGGGGGTACAGAGGGCCAGTGATGGACCCTCTTGGCTACGGCTGCCCCTCAGATGAACATGCCCATGGGTTGCTTGTCTGCCATCTTGCAGAGTTGTTCTCATCAGGAGTCTGGATAGTCAAAGCTTCCAGGAGAGGGGAGGTACCTTTATGATTTAGTGTTCTCTACTAAAAGGTTGGTGAGGGAAGGGGACAGCTACTACCACAGAAAAGCATTTGTTGCTTGCCCTAAGAGACTATTTATAGAATCAGCCCCTGGGGGGGGAACAAAACAAAAGCCCCCAAACAAACAAACAAACAACAAACAAACAACCCCAAATGGTACAGAAAGTCATATAACTATGTTCTCTTTTGTGTTTTTGGCATCTTACTGGGTCTGTTCTTTTTTAAAATAGGCTTTTTCTGTTCTCTCTTATTCAAATGCTGGTATCATGAGCTGGTAATGCTAAAAGTTACTCAGAGAATAGTTCTGTCTCTTGTTTTAAAGGAAAATGATGAAAGGAGCTTGTGCGGGGATGGGATACTGTAGTGTGGCTGACAAGCCAGGGAGATGGTGGGAACCCTTCAGTTAACTCTCTGGTGCCCGTTCTCCAGTCTTAAGAACTGCCAGGGGACGACCGGATACCTTTTTGTTTTGTTATGGTGTGTAGCTGTAGTTCCAGTGAAAACACCAAGGTTCTGCTGACTTTGGTGAGGTTTCTTGGACCACTATATTCATTTACCATAACGTCAGCGATAGGGGAGATTTTCTGAGATACATCACCTAGCCGGTAGCAGCCAACAGTAAGCCTGCGTATTTACAGTTCTCATCTATTACATTAAATACAGCACTGCACATCACACACTCCGCTCTAGAGATTTAGAGGCCTGTGGGTACAGTGTAGGAAGCACACAGCACACATCCCAATCTTGCCTGACTGTTGAAAGCCTAGTAAACAGGAAGGCTGGAAATTACTGGTTTTAACTCACAGCTGTTAGGTTGAGAAGCATCTAGATCAGTGATGAAGTTAGGGATTGAGGAAATGGCTGCGTTTTGTATTGCTTAAAGAACAGCAGCCCGCCCGAGCAGGGTAAGTCAGCAGGATGCTCCCGGTGTGCCTCTGCGGCAGCGATGTGGTCTCTAAGGAAACCTGTGCCTGATGCTCGTAGCCTGGGCAGTGCTGGCGGCCCAGGGCCGTCTGTCTGCTGCCTGCTGATGGAGGCTGCGCCGCATCCACCAGGCAGGGCTCTGCACGCATGCCCGTCTTCCCCGGCGTTTAGTGGTGTCAACTTATTAATTTCCATCTTCGACTTCAGGCCTGTTAGTTTCCTGTCTGAAAGCATTATTACTTTTGTCCATGTGGCAAAATAATTAGCATACAGATGAGAAGTGGCCCCGTGTCTGCGCGCCGATAGAGAGAAGATGTGCGGTTCGAAGTTGATTGGATGAATGGAGAACAAATGGTGGGCGTTCAAAAGCATTAGAAGAGTTTTGTAGTCGCGGAGCAGGCTGGAGAATTTTCTGGGTGAGTCCCTAAGATGGAAGGCAGGGGTGGCTGCCGTGGGAACAATTGCTTGTCAGAGGCTGGCTTAGCTGAAGGTGCGGAGAGGGACTGCAGTCGCAGAAAATCCATTCTTCAGGTTTCTCTTTGAAATCCCCTCCAGGTAAATGTGTCCTGTTGTTTCTTGGAGCCGTGCTTGCGCTTCCCAAAGTGGAGCAAAGTTCAACTCTTAAGGGCAGTAACAAAAGAATAGTCTTTTGCTGGTGCTGGGGTGGCCTCTTCATCCATCTTCCATGCATAAGTGTGAAGTGAAAATTAACTGTTTAGAGATTAGAGTTTTCAGAAATTTACAGCAGCCATTATTCAACGTGTTTAATTAATATTTTCTGGGACAGTGTATGGAGACCAGCAGAATTAGTAAATGTTGTTTAGATGAAAGTCAGACATAATTAGTTTTGACTAGCATATATTTTTCCTAGCTGGAAGGAGATTTTAGCTTATTTAACCAGTTACTTATTGGGGACAGTGGAAACTGAACTGATTTTTTTTGGGGGGGGGTAGGTCTGTAGGATGCACAGAGGGCAAATGTTAAATGAATACAACCTTTGATACTTAGCTCTTTTGAGAAAAAAAATGAGGGTTTTTTTTTTTCAGATCAGTTTTCTGAGTTCATAAGTAATAACGAAGCTTCCTGCAGCCTTGAGTTTCTATTGTCAACAGTGGCATACATTTCTTATATAATTCTGGGACTAGCAGGCTGGAGCATGGGTGTTTCAAAATTCAGTTCAAGATGCTTCTGGGGAGAGTCACTGATGAAGAGTCCTTTCCTGTCTTAAGAATCTTAAGGATTCTTAGAGCTGCATTTTAACTGACCTAATTATTTAGTTTGTTTTTAAAGTTAAACTTCAATAAACACCACAGTCTCTTAACTATATCTCTGTAGTTTCTTGGATGTTCTTGGGCACACCATGCTTTCATTTTGAATTTTTTTAAAAAGCCTCTTCAAAGTGTTGCTGTACTTTAGAAATGACAGTGAATATGTGACAGAAATACAACTTGTGTGTGTGGGGGGGGATTGCTGAGCGGTTGTGATTTGTTCTGTTTCAGAAAGTGTGCCTTTATAAAATTAAAAACAACAAATGCCTTCAGTGAACCCACAGCCTCAGGTGTGACACTCTGGGAGCAGGCTTGCCCCTGGTATGTAGAACTTGCCTGATTATTTTCCTGCTTAAATTGCAAGTTTCTGAATATTCGCATTAAGATGTATTTTTTTGCATATAAGGAAAATTTTCAATTATCCTATAAGTGTATACAAAATGTTGCTTCTATCGCATTTAAAAAAATAGCTAGTAAACTAGAGTGTGGGGGAAAAACAACTCAGGTTTTACATGTCTAACCCAAAGTAATGAATACCCAAGAGTTCTCTCTCTCTCTTTTTTTCCTGAACTCCTACCTAGAGGGAGGCTGTGTTGCACTCCTCTCTCCCATGCCAGTTCCCTTGTGGAGTTGGGTCCATCTTTGTGAGCAAAATAACTCTCTTGTTTTCTGATGGGCTATAACTTTCTTGGAGCAGACATCAGCCTTTCCTTTTTACCCTCTGCTTGGCCATTTAGAAGCAGGGAAGCCCTTGAATGTCATTCACCCACGAGGCTTCCTTTGTGCCTGGCTGCCTCTCACAGGTGAAGTCCATTTTTTTTTTAAGGGGCCACAATTATGTCACCGGAGTTTCCACTTGAGGGAGTTACTTTGGCTGCTTGTAGTCCTGTCTGTTTTCAAGGCTCCTTGCAGTTTGGTAAGGGCTTGGTCCAAAGACAATGAACTATCTCTGAGCTGGAAGTATGCTCATATGAGCCAGCTTGAAAATGTGATTTCTGAGGGGACTTTTAATTCTAATTTTTAACTTTTCCTTTGAGGCTGAATATCAACTTTAGAAGAGATTATAACCTTCCATAGCTAAATCATGTAATTCATCCGTGAGATTCCAAAAGCCCGGTGCCCTGCCTTAGCTGCTCTGTGGGCAGTGACCCCACTGGGGGAATCTGCATCCTAGGAACTCTGCCCTGTGCCACGTGTGCTGCCTATGAACAGAAAAGAAAAAATATCAACAGTTTTCTTCCAAAATGTCACTTGAGCTTATTTCCTTTACAATTCTGTGCTGTGGCGTGTTCTCACACAGTAAAGAGAATGTGCTGAACTCTTCCATGGTTTTTAAAGTGTAAAAGATGTGTATTTATTAAAGTTGTTGAGGTAAAGGTGTTGTGTATAGGCTGGAATATTTGAGTCATTGGGTTAATAGATGCACCATGTAAGCCTGCCTTAGATGTATGTGTGTACTCATTAATATAGTTGTAGGAACTTTGTGACTCAATTTTGTAAACTGCCTGCTTCCTACTGAAATCAGATGGCTTAGGCACCACACTCCCTCAAAGTGCCTTGAGAAAATCACCCCAATTGAGCCTTTGCTTCAGATGTTTTCAGGTGGAGTGTCAAGCTTGGAACTTTAAATCAAATAACTCAGGGATGAATAATTTATGGGAGGGGTGCTTCTTTTAGTATGTCAACAAGGATTTTCACTGTAGGATTTCCAGCTCCAACATGGCCTTGAAAAGCACCTCAGCCATTGTCTAAACTGAACCTTAGTGTGTTCTAATCTGCACTCACAGAGTGTCTTTACAGAAGTCAGCATCCACTTCTCAGTTCCTGGGGCTCCTACATCCCTGAATCCTGTAGGTGGGGGACAATTCTCAGAGACTGACTTTGAATTTGGTGCCATAGCCTCTCCCTGGTCCACGTATTCCCCTAGTCAGTGCCATCTGAGCAAAAGCTGAATGCACAGCACACTGTCGCCATGAAACAATGCTAGCCAGACTGGTGGTGGAAATAATCCAGTCTGCAGGGCACCCCATAGAGAGCCATCAGAGTCTGCTCTGGAGCTGTCTATGAGAGTGTGAACGTTCAGAAATCAATGCTGCATCTGCTGGTGGACCCTCTGGTTCCCTGAAACCCCCACCTGCCTAATGCATCTGGGCAAGAGCTTTCAGAAGCCAGCTTCCTTCAGGATAAATTTAATACGCCTTGAGGGCCAGGCACAAGCAAATTGATTCTATCTCTGCAGCAGGAACACTCATAAACATCTGTAAGGATACAGATTCCCAGCAAGTCCAGGATGAGAGGATGCAATTTTGTGAAATATTCTAAGCCTCCTCCCTTCATACCTCATGCCAGCATGGCATTTTTTAATTAGGAAGTTGATTAAAAAGGGCACGGCAGACCAGGATGTATGGTCCTTTGGCTTTCGTCCAGCTGTTTGTTGATGGAATGGTGGAAGGCATTGCTCATCACCCGTTTCGGGAAAGAGAGAGGATCAGAATTGTTACAGGGCAGAGGGGTGGTAAGAACGAGGCCGTCCTATGCTGTGTGCTGAAGGCAGTTGGTCGTGGCTTCCTCTGTGCAAAGCTTTCCTGCAGACAGACTCGCCGGCTTCCTCCATGACCCAGGTCACGTGCGCTTTGCAGATACCTGGGAACGCCGGGCAGCTCTGTGTATTACACTGAGGAATTCTGGGCTTCTGGCTTTCCAGTAGTCAATAGGAAAAGTCATAATCATTTGCATTTTCTGGATGGATGTCTCTTTTGGCCACATTTCCTGTAGGCTGCCGTCACTAGTGATAGCTCTTCTAATCTCTATGATGCAGCACTCTTAACCTCAGTAGGAACTGGTTTTGTTTTGGCTATTTTTTTTTTCCTTTCTTTCAAAGGAAATCTTTTTCTTTACAGGATCTTTTTTAGAGCTTGAAGTGTATTATCACAGGAATAAAATTTTATGTCTACTTGTAGTATTCCCATGGCTAATGTGGTGTGAATAAGTACCCTGTTATGAATTTAACCCTGTCCATCCTCCTCATTGTTTGAGCACTTCCTGAGATCAAGTGTGCCTAGGAAAGTAGAAACAGATCAGCAGCTACAACTGACACTGAGACCCCTCCAAGCTAAGGGAGAGGCCCTAGGGCTTTCATATGACCTCGGGGGAACTGTTCAAGTCTCAAGACAGGGGACATGGGGAGATGTCTTCAATCCAGTGGGACTGATCAGCTGATTGGCAGTGAGCCTGTCTTTTGTTCTCCTCCCCCTGAAATTTGGTGCAAGTTTGCTAATTATTTTTAGATTCTGTGTTTTAAGAAAGTTCAGTGATAGACCTCTAGTAGTCTGCAGCCACAGTGGGCATCCCTCTCGATTTCAGTCTTTTCTCCTAGCAACAATGGCACAGTCAACACTGATGATGAAGACTGTGGCTTCTTTAAAGTCAGTTTCTCCCTCCACTCTTTGCCACTGATAGAATATCTACGCAATGTGCATACCTTGAGCTCCTACTGTGTGCAGAGCCAAAAGAGGGAACCATCCTGCAGGTGGTCAGGACCTAAGTATTTATTTGTCTGTCTGCCCATCTGCTGACAAAAGGTAATGATAATGCCTGCAGGGTAACTTTTCCTTGAATAGATTTGGGAATAGATTTTTGCTCTTCTGACCTAAGCAGAGTGGACTAAATCCCTTGTTTCCTCTTTCTGGGTAATAAATATTTCAGTGGTCTTCCTGAATATTAGCATAATTGCATAGCATTGTGTAACTATTTCTGTATGAATTACATATATTAGTATATGCCTTTCTCTTAAAAGCTAGAAATAAAAGTTCAGATATTTTGAGGGGTTCTGGATAACTGGTCCTCTTTCCCCAGGGATTCTTCACACTTGGGGTATAGAGTCAAACCTTTTCTCATTTGAGAATATGAGACAATAAACATTGGTAAATGTCAGATGTCTTCTCAGTTTCTGGACATTTCAAGGCTATGGGTAGCAGGGATCAACAGCATCAGTTTTAAGTGGGGTGTGGTCAAGGCCTCTACTGCTAACTGAAGCCAGCCTTCCAGCAGACAGACAGCTCTCTGAGCTGTCTAGCATCTCTGTTAGATGTACAATATGAGCTGTCCTGACACTGTGTAGCCAGCCGAAGAGCCATTGGCTACAGAAGTCTTTGGCAGCAGAAGGAGGAGAATTCAAATGAGAGGTTGGTGAGACATTTAAACACTCTGAGAGGAGCTGCCACCTTACCACCCAGCAGACTCCACTGGACAAAGCTGTAGGTGCAAGATTAAAATCCTGCCATTCAGTCCTCTAACAGACAAGTGTTGTTGGCATTAGATTGTTATATTCTTTCAGAGTATGAAAGACAAGGGGTATAGGGATCAGAAAGCCACATAGCTTTGCTTAAAGATGGAATCAATTGCATAAAGCAAGAGGTATGGGTAGCTGACGGAAATCCTAACCACATGCTTCGATAGATTCCAGACTCATTTCTGCTTGTCCTTTGTTTTACATGGAATGTCTGACTCTGAATTAAAATTCAAGAAATTCCCCATTAAAATCTTCAGAACCTCCCAGTGCCCCTTTCTGTGATTCTGAGAGAAGTCATGGAGGTCTTGCTGCCCAAATATTCCTTGGCTAATTTGTTGTTACTGGGATATTGTTAGCTCCAAAACAACCCTTCTCCCTCAGAGACCCATGGTGCACGCCAAGCTGTGTCATGTCAGTCCCCCAGGGACGCGCTGGCACACCTGTTTACAAACGGGCTAGGCCACCTGTTCCTCCAGCTTCAGAGTTAATGATCAGAACAGGGTCTGATCACCAGGATCACGTGAGGGGTAGAGAGCCACTGTGAGACAGCCGGACACCTCTAACACGTAACGTCAATAGATGCCTAGTCAATTCTAAGTTAGAAAATATACTCAACCTGTAAATCACAGTGGAATTACAAACATCAGCAATCCAGAGACTAGATGTGATGTGAAGCGTGTGTTAGACACGGTTCAGCCAATGAAATCTCACCATTGCATCATTTGCATTTTTAAAATGAAGCAAATGCAGACGAAAGTTTCCTTTCATTGTAGAGATGTTGCTGACGTGGAGGATGCTTGGGCCATAAGCTCCAGAAAATGCCAGTATCAATAGATGTGGTACCCTGAAAGGGAGCGTGTTGTGGGGCCTTATCTCCAGACAAAGAGCTATAGGCAGCCAATGGTTGCTTGGAGAGGAAAAATTAGCCTGTCCCAGGGATGAGCCCTCTTAATGGTTGTCCAGTGCAGACTAGTTATCCTTGAAACCCATATACACACAAGTAACAAAAACTGACTCAGAAAGATGTATTTATTTGTGACAATAGTAATGTATTAATTTATGTCTGTAACAATAGTAATCAAAGAAAAAAATAGGCTATGACTTTAAGAGCAAGGGGTACATTGAGGGGCTGGAGGAAGGAAAGAGAAGGGAAAAGTGAGATAATTATATTTTAATTAAAATGAACTATTTTTATTTATTTTTTTAAAAAAAGTCTCTAGTAAAACAAACAAACAATAATATTCTTGCCAACTTCCAGATCTCTGTCTATCTCCAGTGTGGGCTTATCTTTCACTTCCTCTTATAATGAGGGAATATGCAACTGGGAACCACATACTGCCATCACCTGCAGGCCTGCATGTTTTTTGCTTGTTTGTTTATTTGTTTTGTTTTGTTTTTTGGCTTCTTCATGTAGTCCTAGCTGCTTCTGCCCATTTATCAAAGGACAGGTAAGACCTGGAGTGTATTTAAATATTTTTCCCTAGTGAATTCTTTGGTCCTTGTGGAGAGTCAGAGCATCACCAGGGCCTGGTTTGGTTCGATCAGCTGGACCATTTGCGCACTATAAGTTTCCAGCTAATTCTTTAGGACATCTGAAATGACTCATTAATGTCTTGATTATTTTTCTATGAGCTTCTACCGAAAGGCATTTTCACCAAGGACCAAACAGGTAGCCATCCTTTCTAGTTTTATTTGGTTGCATGTCCCTTTTATTTTTAAAGTGAAATTTCCATTTGTAGCTCACCTTGGCATGGCCTGGAGCCCATTCGGAAGGCGCTGTCTGGAAGGCAGTGTGTTGTAGTCTGACTTTCTGCAAGACTTGGGGGTGACTTTGAATACATCAGTTCAGCCGCCATCTCTTTGTATATTGTTTCAGAGGAGGAAACAGAGTCCACTTCTTCCCATATCTCCTTTTGATCACCACTGCTTGAAAGGAGAAGAGAGGTCTGGGGTACTCGCACCAGATACCTTGATGGTGATGGACCAGTGCAGCCTTATAGAGACCAGGGAAATGACATGCTATTCACAAAACCTTTTGGTCATGTAGAAAAATCACCCCATGAAACTCATGCCTGTGTCTAAGCATTAACTTTCCCTTACACTTCCTTTGTTAATTTTATCTATCTTATGCCTTTGACTTGAAATAAAGTCACACTTTTGACAAACATTCTTTTATAATAATTGTAGGTGGACAGGCCCTCTGACAGAAATCATAGGCACACACACTGGGATGGCTTTGAGGTCTCCTCTTGGTTTCTCTCATCTCCATGACTCCCATGGGTCTTCTTTCTCGTGAAACAAGCAAATGAAGTTACTGGTTTGTACTTAAAGCATCTTGCGACTTTATGGCTTACCATTCCTTTCAGAGGCAGCATTAAGGGTATGCACGGGTTAAAGGGGAATACATTTTTAGTAGCTAAAATCTATTACACAATCCACGGCCTAATTCTGGTAGCCTAGAGTAGAAGGTACAAAAAATTCCAAGCAAGAACCTGTGTTTTCAAATAAACACCCCCATTTACCACTGCATCCAATGTCCTGTTCGACCACAGCTCAAGTGGGCCAGGGATACAGAGTACCCCAGTGAAACAGAAGGTGTGGTACCTGTGGTGGGGGAGGACATAGGATAAGGAAGTCAGACCCTGGAAGAAGTAGAAAGCCTTACATCACCCCAGGCTTTGAGCCTTCTCAGTAGAGTCATGGAACTTTTATTGGTGGCTTTTTAAATAAAGTCGAAATAAAGAGAGAGTGGGGGGAAAACTGCAAATGGCTAGATAAAGGCAAAAGGCCTTGGTTTTTCCAGATAGAAATAAGTCACTGTATATTTCACAGTGCTTGAAGATAGGAGTTTGAATGTTTCTGTCAGAAAGAAGGGTTTGACATCAGAGGACCATCTCCTATGTGGACTCTATTCAGTGAATACATGCCTGTAAATGTCACATGCCATCCCTAATGTATGTGTATGTTTATGTATCAATTTTAAATTGGGAGGCTTTTAAGACTACATGTCCAATTTAATAAAATCATCTAACCTTTCAAAAAGTCAAAAGGTATCACAGGAAACTTCCCTCTGCATATTGGGAAATAAATCTTGTGGTAGAAGGGATGAGAAGATATGCAAAAGGAGCGTGACCCAGTATGTACAGGGTGGATGGTAAGGAAAGACTAACCACTATCAGAAGTTACTCATCCATTGAGATAAAATAGCAAGGGTAAGATTTGCTGGCCATAAAAATGTGTACAAGATAGACTTTTTTCATTTGTTTCAGTTCTGGGATCAAGTAGGATCAAAAGTTCAGTACAGTTGCACAACAAGGACCCATACTTTCTGACTCCTGTCCAGCCAGGTATATATCAAGGTAAGAAGCTGATGAAAGGGGACTCTTAGGAAAACAGCTGTGGGCAAAAAGAACCCAGCCAGAATGTTGCTAGCAAATACATTACACTGAAGGCTTCTGGGGTCTTATGCAAAGGCAGCAAGAATCTGCAGGATTACTGAATTCTCTCAGATATGTAATCACACAACCATAGGCATACTTGATGCCTGCTTCCTCTCTAAAAGTCTCTTCTACCTAAACATATGACAGCCTACGTTTATTGTTTCTGCATTATTTTTTATTAACCAAATGAGTGAATCTTAATTTTGCAGTCCTCATTAGTAAACTTCATATTGTTTCTTGTAAGTCAACTGGAAATATTTTTGAAGATTTATTTATTTTCATTTTTTATATATGTGTGTCTGCATGTGTGTATATGTACCACTGGCCTGCCTAGTACTTGCAAAGGCCAGATCAGGGCATTAGACTACCTGGAGGTGGAGATGCAGATGGTTGTGAGCCTCCTTGTAGGTGCTAGAAGTTGATCCTGGGTTCTGTCTGAGAACAGCGAGTCCTCTTAAATGCTGAGCCATGTTTCCAAAAGCTAGGCCATCTCTCTAGCTCTTGAGCAGGAAATTTTTAAGAAAAAATAATGTAAATGGGGATGAGGAGATGACTTAGTCAGTAAAGTGCCAGAAAGACAGAGAATAGAAATCTGGATTCTCCAGCACTCATACCAAGCTGAGCATGGTGGACATGTGTTAGACACAGAAGAATCACTGGGGCTGACTGGTCAGCCCTTCTATTCAGTCAATGATCTCCAGACCCAGTGAGAGACCCTGCCACAAAAACTAAGGAGCAAAACACTTAATTTAAGGAATACACTTACCATCACTCTCTGGCCTTTATGTGCATGTACACTAATGTGCACACACAGTAGCATGCACCCACAAGCAATATGATTTACAAAATGAAGCAAATAATGGACGTAAGTTGTTTTCCTCTGCTCTGCAAGTCTCTATGTGCATCTGTGACTTCTCTTCATAGAGGCATGTTAGAAAGATCTGTTTTTAACAATGCCAATAGCAGGGCAACAACAGAGTCCCGGCATTGCTTGCCAACTGAGGCATACGTAGGTGAGCTGTTCAGGGCATATTTGAAAACAGCTCTCAGCTTAGAAAGACCTCCTGACTTCAAACTAAGATCAACTTTACACGTGGCTTCCAGAATCATGGCTCCAAGAGTAGCAGCATAAATGCATACTTGTTCAATATTTTCAGGGTCAGACCACAGCTGTAGTATGAAACAGCTCTTTTTTTTTTTTTTTTTTTTTTTAATTTAATTTTATTTTATTTTTTTAATTTACATTCCAAATCACTTCCCCTTTCCCGTTTCCTCCCTCCCCGAAAGTCCCATAAGCCCCCTTCCCTCCCTCTTTTCTCCGTTCAACCCCCTCTCATTACTCTGTCCTGGCGTTCCCCTACATCCAGTCTTTCCAGGACCAGGGGTCTCTCCTTCCATCTTTTTAGAAATCTATTGATATGCTGATTGTGTCTAGGGTATTCTGAGATTCTGGGTCAATATCCCCTTATCAGTGACTTCATACCATGTGTGATCTTTTGTGATTGGGTTACCTCACTAAGGATGATATTTTCAAGTTCTGACCATTTGCCTAGGAATTTCGTGAATTCATTGTTTTTAATTGCAGAGTAGTATTCCATTGTGTAAATATACCACATCTTCTGAATCCATTCCTCCGTTGAGGGACATCTGGGTTCTTTCCAGCTTCTGGCTATTATAAATAAGGCTGCTATGAATATAGTGGAGCATGTGTCCTTATTGCATGCAGGTAAAGTCTCTGGGTATATGCCCAGGAGTGGTATAGCCGGATCCTCCGGAAGTGCTCTTATCCGGAAACAGCTCTTATCATCAGGCATCTCATCTCCAAGTCTCCCATGGAAGCATCAGGCATGGTTTTCTTCCTTCCTCTTTATACACTCACAACTTCCTACAAATAATAGTTATTTGGCTAAGAATCTTGGTGTCGGTCAGTTACTCTACTAGGGAGGTTGGCAGCGCAGTATCACAAGTTCAAGACCAACTTGGCAACTTAGTGAAACCCTGCCTTAAAATAAAACCTAAGAAAGAAGATGGAGATGTAGCTCAGTGGTGGAATATCTGCCTGGCCTGTGTGAGACTCTGAACTCGGTTCTCAGTAACTCACACAAAATTAAAGGATCTTAATCCTGTTAACATAGCCTTCTCCAGAATGTCTAAGTTATCTGCTTTTAGATCCTGCTTAATGTAACCAGGCATCTCCTGGACCAAGCACTGGGCCCTCTGCAGGAACTCCTAAGTAAGCTGCCATTGGGCATCAGCTCAGTGTGGTTCAGATGGACAGGATGGGGAGAGTATGTAGGGTTCTTCGCATAACTCGAGTTCTAATGTTTTGTTTTTGTATCAGCCAAGTGCTCCTCACAGAAAGTGATGTATCATAAGCATAGCTTCTATGTCTACATGTTATGTGGGGAGACGGCATACATGCTGAATGTATGTACATGTGCGTGCATTCTCTTCAGGCTCCAAGCTCATCACTGCTCCCATTCCTCTCCCCTGTTCTTTGGATCCTATTTACCTCCAAGTGGAACTTCTTGAGCTTCATTCATTATTTGCAAATATCAGCCACTTACACCGCCCCCCCCACCCCACCCCGGCTGACTCAGTACTGAAGTCATGGCCTTTTCTGCAAAACCTGCTCTCTTTCCTGTCTTCTTCCTCTTAGCCATCTACTTCTGGCTAGAGCCTCTCCTTATTCCCATGCATTAATGTCCCACTTTCTACCTATCTGTCCCACACCTATCACAGGTTAGACAGAGAAAGTATGTAATACACACACACACACACACACACACACACACACACACACACACACACACACACCTGCAAGCAGTGAGAAATCTCAGTAATATTTTATCTGCCATAGCCTCACGTGAGGATGTGTGAGAGGGACCAGACCCAAGTGGAAGCAGGCTGTAGAGTAGCAAGGAGGCTCAGCAGACTTCCAGGTGACTCTGACCCTTTTGCTTCCCATTAGACTTTTTCTTTGGATGGGTTCCTTTCCAAACCAGGCTGCAGGCTCTTCTCATTGCCTGCCCCCCTTAAGATCAGATTGCTCCCTTCCCCCAGCAGTACTGTTATGTACAAGGATCCTGGAGCCCTTGTAACTGACATTAAGGAGCTAATGGGAGGGCCTTACTATGATAAGGAAACACATTTGGACTCTAACCTGCTTAAGGCATACCCATTAACAGCTGGAGCAGAGATGCACTCCTTCACTGATGGCCCAAGGTATTGCAGAACTGATTAAAACTGGGTGGAAGATTCAGACCTTTCTGATAAAGTGTGACTGCTTGCTAATCCTTCACTATGGGCATCTGTCCATCAAGTGTGATGCAAGCAGGGTACAGCATAGGTTTAACAGGACTGCAAGAGTCATGTGTCAAAGAAGAAGTTTTTCTGATTCCCTGTTTGCTCCACTACCCTTTTCTCTGTCATATGCATTTCTAAAAGCCAGCACTAGTCAAAGAGATGAGACACTGAGACCTGGCCTTGCCTCCCATCTTGCACAGTACCTGAGGGTTGGTTTATACAAATGCAATTGAGCATGCCCTCTCCCCTTCTTTCTTCCTAACCCTGGGGCCTTACTTCAGAGGATATCATCTGGTGATGTGCTTCCTAATAGAAAAGTGGGTCTAGGACTCTCAGCTGAGATGACCATTGAAGACTAGCTTTACTGCACACCTCCCATCTTGCAACCCCTTTCCACACTAGATAAGGAGAACTGGGGGATGATTATCAGATGAGGCATAGCAGTGGCCTCATAAAGGACACAGCTGCCTCTGTGTCTAGCTATATCAGCACAGAATTCACAGGCATATACAGATGCATGCAGTCAGCTCTCAGAGTACTGTTCTAGGGGAGTTGTTATGGGAGAGCAGCAGTGTGGCTGGTATTACCTACTCAGATTGGGCATCAGCTTCCCTTTCTGATGCCCTGCGTGACCATGTTATGCGAATCCCAAATTCTTCATTTGTCATAAGTGATCTCAAAATTAGATCTTTGTCTGTGTTCAGATGCAAAGCCACAGGTGAGGCTGTTCAGCGCCTGAAGGGCAGAGAGACCAAATGTCAGTCCTTAAGAAGAACCTAACAGGTACCCTGAATCTGGACAGAGGGAGTAGTAAATGACTGTGGTTTTCAATTCTGCTATATTGGTTTTTCTGGCTAGCTGTGGATTAGGGGCATTTCTGCTACAACCCCTTTGATCTAAATGATTGTGGTGAAATCATTGCTTAGACAAGCTCATCCTCAGGGGAAACACTGTGTGTAAGGAGAAAACCAGACAGTGCTGCCCTTTAGTCAAGGAGGTATGATAAAGGTAGGGAAAGGTTGCCAACAGGGTGTTGTAGTTTTCTCAGAGATTTTGCCCCACAGGATAGTGATGGGGGTAACATATAGTTGATGTTTGCCACAATCCCATAGCTATAAAGATGTGGGAAGAACTCTGGCCAGGCAAAGTGAGGTGATCAGTCTCATAAGAAGGATGCTTCTCTAGGGGTAATTTAGAGAATGTTTCTGGGTGAGAAGGCAGTTTCTGTACAGGGACACCCGAGAGCCACGTGGAGGACAGGTGGAGTAGGTCATCAGGGGTCAGAAGCCACCTTACAACAGTCTCTGGAGATGAGCCTATGACTTCACTCTCCTGATAACGGGAAATTACAGAAAGCTTTTGTGTGGCTGAGTGACAAGGCCAGAGCTTTTCTCTGGGATAATTAATCTGGCAGCCAGTCAGTGGCTACTTCCTGCCAATTGCATCTCTAAAATAGCTCTCCCAACTGCTGCCTCCCCTCCACCCCTTCCACGCTTTCTCTGGGACTGTCACTTATTCACTCATGGTACCCTACTGCACAACTTGCCAATCATCTGTAGTCTGTGGTGTGGGAGACTCCCGGAAAAGCTATGGTCGGCACCTCATGGTTGTATTTCTCTCCCCTGTGTCTGACAGAGTACTGAGAGCCTGACCACTCTGTCCACGGTCTGTATGAGGACCACTTTTTCTGTTCCTTCTGCTTGTGGTGGATTCCTAATTATCCACATCCCATCACCCTTCAAAGGTTGCATTTCCACAAAGCCTTCCTGTTCCTTCCCAGTGATATCCATCCTCTTTCCCCTGAATATCCCTTCACAAGGAAGATTGCTGTGTATTTATAGGTGTGTATATGACAGTGCTATCTTCCCAGAGACAAGGATGGTTTACCAGTTCTGTGGGTGTGGGTACCACGGTGGATGGTGACTTGGTTTGTGCTCCTGTATTGTACTGGTGAGAGATGCAGGGGACATCACCTCAGTGTAGATGCTGGGACTGAGGTGCTGCTGTTGGTAGGCACCTCATTGCCTCATATTGTTTTAGTTACTTTTGCATTTTGTGCTAACATACCACAACCAGGGCACCTTATAGGGTAAAAGGTTTAATGGAGGCTTATAGTTCCAGAGGGCAAGTCTAGGACCATCATGGTAGGAAGCATGGCAGCAGGCTAGCGGGCATGGCTCTGGCCCACAAATATAAGGCTAACTGAGAATGATGTGGACTTTTGGAACCTCATACACCCTCCACCACTCCTCATTTCCACTCCTATCCTTCTACTTCCCCTCCCATGACACACCTCCTTCAACAAGGCCACATCTCCTAATCCATCCAAATAGCTCTAACACCAGATCGGATCAAGTGTCCAAACACTTGAACCTATGGGAGCCATTCTTATTCAAATTACCACAGACATTCACAACCCTTGTGATGATTCAGAGTGAACTTACTTCTACGCTCTGCAGAGAACTTCTTGTGCTAGTCTCTGCTCCACTGTGCATCCTGGTATTTAGAAATTGGCATGGTGTCACCATGGGGAAAGTCATCATAAGTCCTTCCAGTACCCAGACCCCTGTCACTGCCTGCTTTGAGTTCCTTTAGATATACTGTAAAGATGATGTTAATTTTACATCTCTGTGACAAAATTCCTGAAGAATCAGTATAAACAAAGCAAGATTTATTTTGTCACATGGCATCACAGGTACATTCCTGTGGCTGACTCCGTTGCTTTAAATTGTCTGGTGGCAGCTCATGGTTGAGGTTTCAGTTCGGTTCATGACTGGGTCCATTGTTTTTAGGTGTGTGGTAGAGCAGAAACACTTGGTGCAAGGTGATGGTGTATCCAGCCTACTCACCTTCTGCCAGCCAGCTAGCAAAATGACTGACAGGAAGGGACCAAACATAAGGTACACCATTCAGAGATGCTCCCCCAGTGACCTGCTTTCTTTGAACAGGCCTCATCTCATGAAAGTGCATTCATTTATGGATCTATGGGTTGACCTATTGATGAGGTCAGCTTCCTCATCATTCAACAACCTGTAAGGATCACCAGCAGGGATCAAGCCTTCTATACATAAGCCTTGGGGCCATTTATACCTGAACCATAATAGCCTTGGACTTCCTGTATGTGATGTCCCACACAGGAAGCCCTGACTTCTGAACATCTTCCATCTTTTATCTCCTGTGACAGAAGTGTGTCCTGCCTCATTCAGACCCTTTGATACCACTTAGATACCACTTAGATGATAAATACTTGGGAGAACAACGCCCCATGGAGGACTTTTGATAAAATCATGACTAGTCTTTGACTTTTTGTCAGGAGTGATAGAATCAGAGAGGCAGCCCACTCTCTCACCTTTTGGGCAGAGGCACAATTAATTTTAAAGATCTGTAGAAGGGGAAGACCATCTCTGTCTTTAGCACTTACTCCATCCAATCAAACAGCAGGATGTGGAAAGCAAAGGCAGATACAGAACTCAGGTGACCCAGACTCAGGGTTAAGCAGAAAAAGATGCTGCTGGCCCTTAAGAAGCCACAGGCCCCCTGATCCAGGTCCAAACTGAGAGTCACAAAGAGAAAGAAAGACTCAGGGTCATACATGAAAGAAGGAAAGAAAGAGAGAGAGAGAGAGAGAGAGAGAGAGAGAGAGAGAGAGAGAGAGAGAGAGAGACAAGTCTTTTGTTCCAGATTCGGTAATGTCACCTTCAGGAGTCTGAAAAGAATATCCTTGACCTTGAAGTTGAATGTGATGAATCTAGTGTCTAAAATCAGCAGTCAGCTTGACATCTCAGGCTGGGATGTAGCTTAGTGCAGAGAGTTTGTACAACAACACTAGACTCTGTATTCCACCCCCTGACCCTCGAATGGATCTCCACTCACCTTTCCTACCACAGAGAGTTTGCCGAGCACAGCCTGAGTGACACACTTGCTTCTGAGGCATAAAGAATATCTCCTATTTTGTGATTTATTTTTTAAACTAAAAGCTGCTCCAATAATTGCTATAGTGGGGCTGAGCTGGATTAAAGTTTTTCTGGAAAATAGATCTTCAGATATCTATATCTGGAAAATAGATCCTTCGTATCTGTGTATTTAAGCCAACAGTTGCTTTGAAGGATTCATTTCAGCCGTCAAACGTGAAAGAAGTAAGCAGCTTAGTGGGACAGTGAAGTCCACAGAGTGGGAACTTCTTCAGTTACTTGTCTCAGATGCTTCCAAGGAATTCAATACACAGTGTCCTTCTTGTCTTGTCCGGTTCTGCTAACAGGGGATGAATTTAGGTGGATGTGCAGAGATTGGTGACAGAGATCTACAACCATCACAGTTAATTTCACCTGATTTCCAAGGCAGATCTAAACTCCAAAAAGCACAGAATAAACTTTAAGAAAAGCATGTGGGTTCAAATTAATTGAAACCACGTGCCTGCCTAATGTGTGTTTGTTCATCAGCAACGTATAAAATCAAGCATGATAGCACATGCCTGTAAGCCTAGGACTCCAGAGACAGAGGCAGGAGAGTCAGAAGTTCAAGGTTATCATCAGCCACAGACAGCCTAGATTACACTTGACCATGGTTCAAAAACACTAAAAACCTATGTGTATATATATATTTTTTACTTGACTAAATATAGCAAACACACTGTCATTTCCATATCTCATACAGTAGAACAATTGTCAATTGGTTTTTTTTTTCATTTTTAATCCATCCCCAGCATACTTCAGGTTACACTAACCGCATCAACTCTGTTGCATATGACATCCTCAGACACCAATCATTTCCTCCAAATGCCACACCTGTGGTTTCAAATAAAGGCAATTGGTGATGTTCAGCAGTGCCCTAACCACTCCACTGCTTGTTTCTGTAAATAAAGTTTTACTGGGACACTGTCACGTCATCCATTTGTGTACTGTTGTGACTGCTCCGGTCATGGGATTAGTGCACACAGGCTGTTTGGTCAGCAGTGATAGAGTTAGAGAGATCACCCACTTCCTGAACCTTGGTTATCTCCAGTGAGCTGGGAAGCAGTGAAAAGCTGGGGGCAGGGAGGATAGTAATGTAGGTTACACTGAAATCAAGGGAAGAGGATGCTGTGGAGAAAGGATAATGAGACAACAGTATGTGTGAGATGGGGGCACAGGGATGCCCTCCCCTCACAGCGCAGCTAGACTTGCTCCTCTCCTCAGAGTGTGAGCAAACTCAGGGTTCCCTCCCTTCCAATCCCAGTGGTGCATCTCCTTAGTCTGGAGCTCTAGTTTTCTCATCCTCTGATTTTTCAGCTCCTGAACTGGACTACATTTTTCTGGACCACTGTGTTCTGACAGGCATGCTCAGCGCCACAATATGGATTCTCTTGTCTTCACATCTACAGAGGAGCTGCCTTAAATTAGGCTGCTGCTCTCAAACTTCAATAGTGCATGTGGCTCATGCCCGTTTGTGTGATGGTAGCTCCTTATTCCTAAGGATGCCGGGCCTGGTATAGCTGCAGCATCCTAGTATCCCATCTTGCATCTTCTTCTTTGTTCATTGCCTCTCGGTAACTCCAAGTCAAATATTTGTTCTGGAATAAAACACTCTTCAAGAAGCTGGAGATGGGCCCTTTGACTCTCGTTCTTTGTGTGACTGTGGGCAAGCCATGCCACTGTGATACGGCAGCTTAAATGATGCAGTCCTTGATAACCATGGACAATTGATGGGCATTGGTTCCTGGAAGTGAACATATTCTTCACACTGCTCTGGGATGCAAGGAAGTAGCTACTATTTTTATTGTCAATAGCTTCTGTTAGTCTCACAGTCAAGACCTGTGTCTGTTTTTCACAACAGTCATATATGGCTTGTGGCTATTGCTAGGATAGTTGATTGCTAGCCTCCTGATGAACTCTTATAGGAATGTGACTCTTCTCCAGAGGTTATTACTTAGGATAGCTTGATGGGTGACATCTTTGTGTGTTGTCTTATCCTCCCTCACCTGAGTAAATCACTTCAGCTGAGATAAGGTAGACTTAGGCACCAAAGTTGTTCTTCCCAGTCTGCATCTGTCTAGGAGTTGTGATTCTCCTTAGGAAAGAGCAACATCTAATTTTCAGTATTTGAGGACATTGTTCCCTGTAAAGGGTAGCACTATAGGGTGCTCTTGTGAGTGAAAGGAGAACAGGAAATGGGCCCAGTGGGGAGGACAGTGATTGTGCTCAATGGGAAGAAAGGACTTCTAACTTAGGTGTGTCGAGCCATAGTGACATCATCCAGAAGTCAGCCTGAAACTATGGTTGGTTGGATACCTGTGAATATCTGAATACAAAGAATTACCTCATCAAGGTGGCTGTAAGGATGAGAGATCACAGGACATGTTTCTGAGACACCAAAGTTCCTCTAGCTCTAGTACTGAAGACCATCATCTGTGATCTTTTATTGTTTTTACCATGTACCTGGGACTGAGCCTGGTTACCCATGTAATAGTAGATATCAAAGAAATATGAGTTGGATGGCCTACTGAATGAATAGAAATAAAAGGATTTAATTCTAATGATGACTGAGGGACTTCACAAGCAGCCCTGAAACAGTTAACTGGCCCCTCAAGAACTTGGTTCACACATTAGATCACACTTGAGGTTTACCATGTCAGTTATCTAATTTTCAACCTTGATTTCAGCAAAGTTTTAGGCGAGACAAAGATCCCATTTCAATTCTTTAAGAGTTCAAGCATCTGATCCAGTTTCTGCTTTCCGTTCAGTCCTAGTCCTTTGAACACATAGAGCTGTCGATCTTTCCAGGATGGGAAGAACTCATTGTTCATTGTGAGCAGACACTAGCAATGAGCATGTGCATATATCAGCATATTTAGTGGCAGGCACAGTCGCTGCAATTTGACATCTCAGATAAGTTTGTCTTGAAGTCTGGCAGCCCCTCCTCCTCCTCATTTCTAAGGAAAGTGGTCCCACGCTTCCAAGCTCATTGCACACAGATACCCAGACTCACAGTGGAGAGCAGACAGCATCGTTTCTGCACAGATTTTCTCTATTGGGCCAAAACATTCTGAATATTTAGACAACAGTTACTGACTGATTAGTTAACTAATTCCTCTTTTATCCTAACCTTTGGGTATCCAGTTTGATGTCCTGTTTGCAGAATGACTTTCTATTTCACTGTGTCATTTCTGTTTCCAATTTGTGAGGAGAATGCTGTGGAGTCTATTCCTTTTCCACGTGAGAATGCCCTGCAGTGCTAGTGAAACACATTCATGCTGACACAGCAGGCAAGAAGGGTAATATTATCCCGTTGTGGATACATACTTTGGAGTAGAAGGAGAAACCCATGTACACCTATGCCTAATTCATAGGAGACCAAACCATGTCTTCTGTATTGTATCAACAGGATTTAACTTAGCACCTAGTACAGGTTCAAATGCTTTTGTTTGGTTAAATATGCATGAACTTGATATTTGGGATAGTCTTAGATCTTTATATTTCCTTATTCAACCTCCCAGTTAAGATAAACTTTTGGAATTGTTAGATTTATATAACCTTCAAATCTCTTTTTATTCTTCATCAAAAGTCAAGTGCTGAGAGCAATATGTAGCACCTGGTAAGGCTCAAGTGAGATGAAGACTTGCTAATGAAGTGATGAAAAATTAATCTGTCCACCCATATATGTAGTATGGGTATCCAGGAATTCAAGGGGGAACTTCCAACATGTTTTCACCAAATGAATTTTCTTTACAGGGAGGATAAAAGAAAGAAAGAAGGAGGGAAGGAAGGAAGGAAGGAAGGAAGGAAGGAAGGAAGGAAGGAAGGAAGGAAGGAAGGAAAGAGATAAGCAGAAAAACCAGTAGACAAAGAAAAGAGGGAAGTCAGTAAGAAGAAAGGCAAGAAAGTGCAAACAGGGGCCAGAGTCAGACATGTCTCACAAATAGCATCTGATAAATGTGATACAGACTCAAGAGTTCCTCTCTGAAGAAAGAAGATTTACATGCTTAAGTCCCTGTGGGTGGGCTATGTATTCAAGAACAGCCAAAAAGAAGGGTTCAGTCAGCTCTGCTATATCAGAGAACATATATTATAATCAATCCTGGTCCTGATGGTCCCTGATACCTGTGCCTGCTTTGTATGTAGGTCAAGGCAAATTTGAAGCCAGTGACCTAGGAGAGAGCTAGTCCTTACATGCTGCCAGACATTAAGCAAAATTCTTTAAAACTTACCATACTAAAATAACTAATACTTTATTTTTGGTATATTGTTCATACTGGGATAATGTGACTACACACACACACACACACACACACACACACACACACACACAAGAGAAAAGCATGCTCCTCATTCATGAGAAATAAAGAGAAAGATCTTGTAATGTTTACCCTTAGTTGGACTTTAGCAGGATTGGTCTGTGGACAATTTCACATTACTTAATATTGAATATACAAGTCTGAAAGTTGGCTGTTTGGAATAATATTCTTCTACAGGCCAGTAGCTGTTCAAGAAACAAAATGATTGGTCCACACTGCCATATGTCTTGTATACATGTCTTTGAACATCTTAAGGTTAAAACATATACTTTGACTTTCAGTAACTCCTAAGTAGTTGTTACACAGAAGAGAAACAGTTCCATAAAAGTATTTTGAACTTCTGATTGGTACAAATCTTGTTTTCTGCCTTCCCTGGTCTCACAGCATGCTGTCTGTCTCAGTGTCTCACTTCCTAATGGTAAACTGGTTCCAGGCCAGGTTAAACAGTTTGGGAATCACTCCAAAGTCATTGCTATACCAAATAAGATTAACATCCCTCCTTCTTTAAAGCGAATTTAAAGGGCAGAGTACATCAGTAAGCTAGTAAAAAAAAAAGTATCTAGAGACAAAACATAACTTAGGAATCTGACAATCAAAGAATGTAATGACATTAGGAAAGGTTGGGGGCGGGGGGGGTAGATGTTCAAAAGAAAACAAAAAAGACGAAAAAGGAAAAATTCTATAGGCTTTGTGTTGAAGAACCTTTGCTGTCATTTTTAAGGGATATGTTGGTCAGTTCTAAATACAGCTGAAGAAAACTAACTTATTAGCAAGTTGAGATTTTGAACTTCCAGTGTCATTGATGATTGTGACTTTATCTGAAGGAAACTTAGTAATGTGTTTGTTACTAAGTAAGGGTGGGCAGCTGGGGGTGCCTAGCAGATAGAAGCTCTGTCCTGTGGCTGTGTGTTAGCATGCCAAACAGCAGACAGACCTCCCTCCCCAAACAGACCCAGTGCACCACAGTTGCTGAGTGCACCAAGACCCATGACCCAGTCACTTGCCAATCACCAAAGGGGCCTCTCTTCCCAACAGCTTCAACTGAGCTCCAGCTGAACTCAAGGCTGGCTCCCGCAGGGACCCACCCACAGGAACCATTTGTGAATCACTGAGCAGAGGCATGCTTTAGGGAGACCGTGGGCAGGTCTGCACCAAGCAGTGCCAAGACTTCCCACAGTCAGTGGCTGTTCTGTACCACTAAGATTCTTGGTGTCTCCATGTGCAAAAAACACACTACCCCTAAACAGGTCATGGCCTAATAAACACACGATCATGCATAATGGAGTGGAGTGGCTGCCACAAGCGGGCTAAGTTTGGTGCAGGAGCTAAGAAAGCTTCTTGTGTCCTGTGAAAGTCTGTGTTTATATTTCACAATCATGTAGCTGATGTGGGAAACCCTCCCTTAATGTTTGCTTCTTCGATCATGGTCCCCTTCTTGTGCTCTCCCAGAATTAAAGCCTGACAGTTATTTATTTTTAAAAATACAGAATCTGATTCATTTCAAGTACTTACTTTATGTGAAAACTTATAAAGTGCCATATCATCATGGCCTTACCCTCCGTGGCAGCTGCCAAAGGAAGTCCTTAAACAGAAGCATGTGTTCTCAAAGGTTGTTCTAGTAGATGTGTGTACAGCCACTTAGGCTTTATGTATTGATTCCATGTGGAGTTGTTGATTGCCTAGGTTTTCATTGTCCTTATACTCCACTGTCACTACTTCCAGAGGAGGGAGATCTTCAACTGTGAGATTCAAAGTCTCTCAGGGTTCTTTTTATTGCATTGACTCAGCAGAAGGTTACTGAAAGGATGTATTGTGCCACTGCCTGGGAGATAAAGTGCCTCTGCTTTTGTTGTGACCCAAATTGTGACTTCACCTGTACTCGGTTCATAGGCATAGGGTTATGACATACACTTGGGAGCATGTTAAGGACAGCTCATTGGCCATTACTGCTCTGTGCCACCCTGTGGAGTTAGCCCAAACAACTCCAGTTCACTTTCCCCCCTATATCCTCTTGTAGGGTGTTGTGGACATTAGAACTGAGGTAGATAGAAGAAAGAATGAAAGCTGCACAAACTCTGGGCACCACTCAGGGGATGAGGGGGAATCTCTGAGCTGTTAGGCTTTCCCCAAACTCAGGGATCCTTTTTCTTTGCTTAGAAGGCTCCTAAAGACAGCCACACTCCTAGCCTCCCTCCTTTCCTCCCTTCCTCCCTTCCTTCTGGGAAGCCACTCATATGGTAGCAGGAAGGAGGAAGGGGGCGATAGTTCCTGCGATGCAAGACAACACATTTGTTCTTCCTTGAGCAATCCCTGGAACCTTCTGGAGCTGAGGCATGGGAGCATTCTGAGTGGTACGCAGCTGCTGGCATGGTGGGGGGAACGCTAGTGCTGAAGGTTAGGGATTGGAAAACCTGTGTGGAGGAAACTAGCTCAGATGCTTTGGTGGTCCGCAGAAGGCATGTCTGAGGATACCCTAGGTGGACCAGGGCACAGGGGCAGTGTCCTGAGTTCACTTCAGCTCCCCACAGGGTACCTGGAAGTGTCTTACCTTACACCCTGCTGGTGCTTGTCCTCTTGGACATCTGTGTTATCCCATCATTGCTAGGGACATTGAGATATGGCTAAATCATGCCCCTAACTGCAACAGGCAGGAAAACAGAACTCTACAGGTCCAAGACATTGACAGCAACAGCTGACTTGTGTATGTACTTCTGGGGAGCAGAGAAGCAGAGGGAACACAGTACTTGGGGTAAAGGTATGGTTTGTTTAGCAAAAGCTGAGACGACATGACAGTAACATTATTCCTGGCCACCTCCCAACACAGATACGCGCGCGAACACACACACACCCACAGGCGCACGCACACATGCACACACATGCACACACACTGCACATACACACTCATTAAAGCCTGGATACTACAAGTGGCCGCAGCTGATCCTGAAGAATTAAGATTCATGAGTGATGGGGTGCCCAGGCTCCCTATTGTTAGCACCACCTCTGAGTATATCAAGGGGTATATTTCTGCTCAATATATTCCC
This sequence comes from Tokudaia tokunoshimensis, assembly GCA_036184795.1. Taxonomy (NCBI): domain Eukaryota; kingdom Metazoa; phylum Chordata; class Mammalia; order Rodentia; family Muridae; genus Tokudaia; species Tokudaia tokunoshimensis. The sequence goes on from BTHU01000012.1 coordinate 45,004,007, forward strand.
CAAAATGCCACTTGGCTGTTGATGTTCACTGGGTCTGGTATGAGGATACTCTGGCATTCCCAACCTGCCACTGAAGAGATGAAACTTCTCTAATGCTGCTGGCTGCTGAGTGTGGAGTTTCCTCAGACCAAAGCAGCCACCAACTGTGCTCCACCAAGAGGGGCTTCCCAGGGCATCCACAGCACCCTTGGCTACAGCAATACAGGTGTCTCATTGTATCTGATACCCCAGATATAATCAGTGACTCTATCACATAAGCCTCCCCAATTTGTATCACCCGTTCCTGATGGAGCACATGATATTAGCCAAACAGCGCTTCTAGAAAAAGGAAAATAATGTACAACCCATTGCAGACAACCATTCCAATACCAATCATAGACTTTCTTTTCTTTTTTAAAGTTTCTTGAACAAAAGGGGTAAACTCAAAATGGAAATAGCTGTTAACATGAATTTCATTCCTTCTTTTAAAATGAATACAAAACCCTCAGAGCGGGGATCAATGAGCAGGTTGCATTCATCTCCCATTTGTTGTGAGTGGTTCCTCTCAGGATATCAGGTGTCCTGGCTAGACAGACAGTGGGGTCTCCTGAACACCCTCGGTGCCTAGTGGCTGTGATTTAGCTGTAGTTCTCCAAAGCTGGAGTAAACTTCTCTGCATTTTATGTCTCTTATTGGGTTTTTACATACTTTTGACCAGTTCTTGAATCTCTTGGCTCAGGGTATTTGAGTTTCTACTCTTTGACAATAAAGTGGCTATGGGGACAGAATCTTTTCTTACTGTCCCTCCCCCATGATCTGTTGCTGCTAAATAGGAAACACCAAGAATTAATGATGGAAGACACCATCTGGCTTGGTGGTCTCATAGCATGTAACTTACCAAGTGACAAAATGCACTCCAGGGGATGGGGTGGGGACAGTGGTGGTATATGACTGAGCACACTCAGGAGGCAGAAGCAGGTGGAGCTCTAAGTTTAAGACTAGCCTGGTTTACAGAGCAAGTTCCAGGATAGCCAGGTCTATACAGAGAAACCCTATCTCAAAACACTCCCTCCCCTACAAAACATATTTCCCATAGTGCCTTGAGCTTCAGGGTACACTGCCATTGTACCTGCAGTATGAACGAAAGCCTGCTGTTTAAAGCATGCTTTTCTCCCACCCAACACAGAAGTCAGCCCAGAGAGCACCGCTCCTGCCCAGCCCTATCTATTGTCTCCTACTTCCCGAGCAATTCTGTGGCAATTTCAGAGACCTCAGATGCTCTCATGAATGAAGAAATGGCATGGCTTCATATGACCCAGCATTAGAAGGCCACAGCCAGGGAAGGGTATTGTGAGAACAATAACTAAGCTTTAGTTGCTTCACAGTTTGCCTCTCTGTCTATAAGGTTAGCTTCTTCAGCATCGGGATATGATGATATAATATTACCATATGGGTATGATATGGTATGATGAGATAATGTCCTATAATACCCAACAGAATGCTATGCACAGGCTAAGGTTCTCAACAAGGACTCAATGACTGTTTTATTTACATGGTAAATGATGCCAGACAATGTCATCACACCTCTGCTCATGTTTCCCTGTGATTTGGATGTTGCTGCCCTTACTGATAAGAACAGATATAATGATAAAATGTGAAGCATATTTAAACCAGTTTTGTTCTCATTTATAACACAGAGATAATCCTGTTTGGAAGGCTGTCTCCTTCTCTCCCCTCGCCTCTATCCCTGGAGTTGAGGTTTGCGAGGCTTCTTGCCCTCAGCTGAACCGAAGAAGGATGGGTATCAAGTTAGACTTCGGGATGAGGGTTTATTTTGCTCAAGTCAAAATTCATAGGCTCTAGCTTCTTGCCAACTGGCTTCCCCCATCCTTTCTAAATTGAAACCTGTCTAAAATATTCAACAAGGACAACCAGGCTGGTACTGGGCTTTGGTGCCTGAGTGTGTCTGAGAACATGATGGGGACTTATGTTATCCCTGGACATGCTTGGATAATAAAGAGCTTCAGAAGCAGAGTCACATGACCAAAATAGCAGCTGGTTGCTTTTAGCACTCATGGCCCCCAATATGCCTCTCCTGTCTCTGTGAGAGTTCCTAGTTTCCTCGCTCCTCCTGGTCTGAGATGTGACACTGATTTTATATTTCACACTGGAAATTCAGATACCCAAAAGAATATAGCTGGGTTTCCTCCTTTCCCCAGTTTTGCCACCCCTCCTTATCTCACTGCTCTCATAAGGTCTGATTCCCAGCAGAGGTATCAGCTCCTGAGGCTGACAGTTCTGTGCAGAAGTGACCTCAGCATGCTGGGATTCTTGGACCCATGTCTTTAGAAGCTGAAGTTTCTTCTAATAACCTTGTCCTACACGTTCCCCTCTGGGTTTATGCATGAAAATAAAAAAGAAATTGTCTGACATAAGGTGGACCAGGAGGAGGCATTATGGCTGGTCAGGCACCTGTGGGCTGGCCTTCTTTCCTGCCCCCCAGTCTAAGGGCAGGGGCACCCATGGACTCCCAAGATGGGGAGGTTAGTCTCAGGGCAGAGACTGGCTTTGCCATAGCTGAAGAAACACACCTTCTCAATATGGGTGTGCTTTGTCCCTGCATGCCCTTAGATCTGATCTTTGTCTAGGAAGCCTGAACCATGTGAAGGTAGCAATGCTCATATCCGGCTCTCTTGGCCCTCCCATTTCTGCATCTTGGAATGACAGCAAGTGTCATGGCATAGAATTCGTGGGCATGTCAGAAGGGAAAGCTCATTTTTCTGACAGCTGGGCTCCAGGGGTGCTGCTCTGGAGATTTAACTCCCTTTCTTTCCTGAGAATTCTTGGTGGGCAGCCCCTAGAAATGCACATGAGTATTATTTCAGCCCTCTGCCTTTATTCTCCCTCTTATCCCTGCGGATCATAAGATGACACAGTTGCCGTAGCAAGTGTGGAGCAAGGCCCATTGCATCTGATCTCAGATGTGGTTCTGGAGCTATGCCACTGAGCAGAGCTTGTATCCTCTGCGTACACAGTTTCTGGGTGACTTTTCAGCTGTGAATCTGGCTTCTGATTTTTTTTTTTGGTCTTCCCCCCAGGCAGCCTTAAGCTTTTCCTGAGAGCAGGCTTCGCAAATGTTCTCATAGAGTACAAGATTCGGTGACAATAATGTATCCAAGTCGCCTCCTCTCTCTCTCTTACATCCACATTGGTCCCTCAAGTGCTTGGATTACAGGTGTGAGCTGCCCTATCAGGCTGAAAACGGATTTTATGATACTGGGATGCAGGAACACTTTGTACTTTTATTATTAATGCAAGCATGTTCTTCTGGGACCTAATTACACACAATGCTTTATAAGACAGTGCCTTCAGCTACAGCCCCCTCTCAGCCATCCCCACTCCTTGTCACTCTGTAGGAACTTCCTGCCTGAGGACAGCAGCAGCCTTCACTTGTCTGGACATGCTGTCTCCTTGCTCATCCTCAGCTCAGTTCCTTACTTCCCACTCCACACCAACAGGGGGAGGCAGATAGTAAGGCAGCAGGGCAATCTGGTCTAGCTCAATGAGAATGGGGCCTCTATCTCCCCTGCACGTCATTCACACAAAGGACCTGGGCTTGCTGGGGTGCTGGGCATCAGTCTTAGAATCACAGCTTTACATATTTGGGGAGGTAATCCAGAAAATTCTAGACAGCTCCATGTAGTGGCAATGAGAATGGTTTCAGATACCTGGGGTACACCCCCTTCCTACTCCCCTACTCCTTCCTTCCCTCCCTACCCCCCCCCCGCAACCCCTGCCTCCAAGGGACCACAAAGTACATAGTGACAGGAGCAGAGATGGGCAGCAGCTACCCACCTGGTTCTGCTGTTAACATGTGGCCAGAACTTTCCCATCGAAGCACATACACATTCATTCAGCCATGTAGCACTCTCTGATCAAAGGACAGGGTTTCCTCCCATCAATACCTTAGCAGATATACTAGCCTCGATTGTGTGGAGAAGGAACTCAGTTGTGCGGGTGGGTGGGGCATGTGGACAGATATGAGCTCTGGTGTTTTTAGCTGACAGGTTCTCTACTTGGTGTTGGGGTGCACAGTTGTGAGGGATTCAGCTTGAATGGTTCACTTCATCAGTCTCTTTATCTCATATCTCCTTGTACTTCCTTAAAGTTACATCCTTAAGTCACACAAACCAAATCAACACAACTAGTTTTCACTGCTGTCATTAAACACAGCCCCCTTGTTTGGGGCAGGAGAGAAAGGCTGCTCATTCCAATGAATAAAGAAAGATCACTAAAAGAGGAGCTTTTCAGGTCTACTCTGTCCATGTGATCCTCAACAAATATGTATTCCATCCACCATTCAGTGTGATCTCAGGCACTCAGGTAGAGCTGTGGTTCATCTAAGAGCTATCTAAGGCTTCAGATCGATCAGAAATACCTGATTTATCATTATATACTAATGTTATATATTATCTCTTGTGATTGTGTACCTAGCCTCGTGATGATGGTGAACTGACTGGACCACTTGCAGGGTGTCAGAACATGAACTCTGACTCCTGTAAGATGCTAAATCGAACTGGGAGATGTATTCTCTAGGAAACAAAGGACCTCTCGGCACCTCTGTTATCTGCCCTTAGAGAAGGTTGGGGTAGAGCTCATTTGGGGCCTGGTTCAAGTGAGGAGCACTGGGGTCTGGGGTTTTCTGACTCCATAAACTAATAATTGGATCTCCACCTGAAGGATTTCCCTTTTTCATATCCTCAGACAAAACTAAGACAGCCATACAGCTACACAAAATCAAATGCTACAAAATATCGTGCCTACACCCCACTCATCTGGAGAGGATGTGGGGTCACCCCACTTGCCTGCTTTCGTTCTCTGGGTGGCATCCATGGGGCTGCCATGCAGAAGGGTGGCAGCTGGAGTCTGCAGGTGGAGCCACTTGGCAAGCCTTTATGATGTCGCCATTGGCAGCTGCTCTGTTTTCATGTATTGGCAGATATTTTATATTTACTTCTCAAAGCCCAAATTTTCCATCGATGTGTGTGAAATTGGCCTACTACTATAAAACTAGCCTCAAAGAAGTCAAAATCAGTAAATACGGCATTTAAAAAATTGTATGAGCCACTACCCAATCATCATATTTGAAATGTGGAGGAAGATAGTGTAACAGCAGGAAATAAAAAACATGAAATTAAAAAACAAACAAGTTTGAAGAGAACAAGCTTCCAGGCTCAGTATACCCTGAGATGGGTATACTATGGCTGCCTGCCAGGCCTCGCCTCAGGAACCATAGTCAATTTCTGGCCTTCTTTTAAGACCAAGGACCTTGGATCACAGAAGACTACAGAAAAACAAATTAGTAAGCAAGCTTAGGTCTAGTTTAGGTCAAAGGGCAGAAATTCAGTAGAAGTGTAATTTTCTAATTTTTTTAATGTGATTTTCTAATTTATCAGCTTTTAAGGGGGATATATAGTATCCACTGCTGGACCTAGCTGGAGAGGTTTGCATCACAGACAAACGAGGACATCTTTAGTCCAGGAACCTATGTATGCCTCTGTGGGCATCTGAATCCAGTTTACTGTATGTAACATGAACCTTTTTAATGAGTCTTCAGAGCAGCAAGGTGCAGTGGAAATAAAGTATGCTGTAGGGTTCCATATGTGGTGTTACAAGTAAATATTGACTGTGACAAAGACAAGATGAAATTGTGCTTATTATAACAATCACTCAGCCTACTAAGCTGATACAACGCCCTCAGATAATTCTATTTGTGGTGAGGAATAAGGTCTTGGGCATTTTTCTCTTCCATGTCCACTGCATCAGCATGGATATAGATGACCCAAACAACTACATAATACTTTGCTCAATTCTTTCAAAAATTTCTCTGTTGAGAAGTGTAGTAGGTTATGAGGTATGGTGGAAAGACCATCAGAATTTAAATCCATTGTTTAAACTGATAAGCTAAATGATAGCAGCCAGTACCCCAGTGCCTCAGGGTCTCAGTTCCATAATCTGCAGTACTGGCATGATGGTTCCCTTACATTGCTGTGTGGACACAGGAACATGGTACTTGGCCAGACTTGCACATAGTCTCTGTTTCTGATCTCTGGCCACTAACTGGGCCTTCTGGTTCTGTAGAAGTATGCCATGCTAGTCCGAAAAAGAAATACAGTAGTGAGGAGGTTGAAGGTTATGAGGTATTGTTGATGGTTATGAGGAAGGGTGAATACTTTACCAACATATACCACTGCCACTGTCTGCAGGAAACCAGGTTTTCCTGGCTGGCTAGACTTGCAGTTGTGGTCTCTTTAGAAGGGATGGGATTCATTCAGGTTAGCACAACCACATCTATTATAAAGGCATTTTGAACTAAGTACTATTCTCTCTCTCTCTCTCTCTCTCTCTCTCTCTCTCTCTCTCTCTCACACACACACACACACACACACACACACACACACACACACAAAGGAAAACCAAAGCTATTTTGCACAGTTATTTCTAAAGCTCACACAAATGTGAGTTCATGTCACAGTGTCATGTCATAATGTCGTATCACAAATGTGAGTGTTACCTAGTGCTTTTAAATTGTGTCATTCTCCATCTTAGGAAAATATTTGTGATTTTAGGCCCATTCTTAATAAAGAATACTATTGACCCCTATTCACGTGTGTTTCTTTAACTTGTCATCACCATCATCATCATCATCATCACCACCACCACTGAGGCACCAAACTCTCTTACATACACAGCCTACTCTCTCACACTCTGATGCACACATTTTGCACTGGGATGCTCCTAGTGCTCAGTCAAAGAGCAACAGACTTGACCTGGAATTTAGTCAGAGTTTCAAATGTCTAAAATGTCTTAATTTCTTCCCAGCTACCTGAAGTTTATTTTATTGTGTATATATATTGGGGGCGGGTGACTTGACATGTACACGAAACAGCACTGATATGAGTGAAGCCAGAGGAGAGTTAGTGGGAGTTGGCTCCTTTTTCTCAGCATATGAGTGAGTCCCGGGGAATATACTCAAGTTAGGTCTTCAGGCTTGGCAGCAAATGCCTTCAGCCCATTGAGTCATCCGAGCATAAAAAGAACATTTAAATGTTATTTCTGGAAAAAGAAAGGAATAAATCAACAACTGTATATGGAAAAAAAAAAGAGTGATTAGAAATTTATGAAGCTGATATCCTCAGAAACAGCACTCAGGGAGAAAGCACAAGTTTGGGGGTAGAATTCTAAGGTTTATAAAGAGGCAGGGAGTTGATTGGTAAGATGGATCAGTTATTTGCCTTGCAAACATGAAGACTGGAGTTTGATTCCTTAGAAGCCATATAAAAGAAGTGCATGCTAGTAATCATGGCACTTAGTAGGCGGGGACAAGGTGATACTTGGGGCTCCTCTGTCCAACCAGCATAGCCCACTTAGCAAATTCCTGCTTTAGTGAAAAATTTCGTCTCAAAAACTAAGGTGGACACGTTCCAGAAGGACACTGGAACTCCAGAAGGCACAGCCTTATATTCATACACATATACATACAAATGCCTGAGCACCCATGCATGTAAAAACATACACATACACAGAAACAGGGTATGGGACATGATGGTGGATGTAAGGATTGTGCACACAGTTGGAACTACAGAAAAATTTAACATTTATTTTTCCTCCCACAGAGTATCTAATATTGTATTGAGTCTGGCTAATGGTTGGAAAAAGTTGAATTAATGTTCCACAGGAATTGTCCTTTCCTTGAGTAGCCTAGAGTGCCCTGTGAGCATAGTGCACAAGGTAGAGTGGGAACTTCCTTCCCCTCCCAGGTTGCTTTGCTTTTGTTCTTTTCTATCCTGTTATTCTTCTCCTAGAGATAAGGCATGGCCTTAGATACACAAGCTGATCCTGGGGCCCTAGGTTAAACCTCTACCTTCTGTAGCAGGTAGAGTGTATGTCCTGACACAATCACTTCCTGACTTGTGTCTATCACTGGGACATGGAGTCTCTGACTCTTTTCCCTTTGTTGGTGGCCTCACAAGAACCAGGCCTGACCTGGTTCTTTCATTTTACCAGAGAATGTGCCTTTATTTTAAAAAGCACCACGCCTTCAACAAATGGAGCTGGAGAGCTTGTCACTGAGACTATGACTTAGATGAACTGTGGCAGGCAGATTTAATATGGAGTCTCTGCTCATTTACTGAAATAATCAAGTAGCCAGAAAGTCAGCCATGCTCAGTGAATCTTGGACAAGATAACCATGTCCTTTTTCTTTCTCCTATACAGGGGTCCTACAGAGGCTGCAGCTGAGGTCCGGGTGTGTGCAATTCTCAGCTGGGCTTTGCCCTACCCAGGTTGACTACTGAAGAATCACAGAGTGTGGTACGTTGGTTATGATAAAACTTAATGGTTTTATTAGGAATCACTAAGTGTTAACTGAGAACCTGCAGAACGAGGGGTACAGCAACTGCCACATTCAGATGAGGTCAGCTGATCAACATTTTTGTCACCAATCTTTGTGTTTAATGCCTAGATGCTTATGCCAATGTTGAGCAAACTAATACACTTGTTGAATTCACACATTTGACTCTTTCTTATATATTTACAATCATAAAAGCATCGTCTGTAATCCACATGTTTCAGAAATAAGCCAAAACCAGGAGAGAACACTATTCATGAAGTATGTCTATATACCTTTACATATAACAGGTCTTCTAACTTAGAGCTGCCTCCTTTCTCATTCCTTTAATTGTACCTCAACTCAATTATCTGTCCTGCCTGCACAAAACCCTGATCAATACCCTCTCCAGAAACCAGATTCACTGCATCCAGCCCCGCCCATAGCCTAGTTTGGTCTCACAGCCCCATTTCCACATTGTTACATCTTTGACAGTCATGTGTCTGTCTTGATCCATCTTGAGGTGGAAGCGTGTTGATTGTCTGGCCTTAGATCAGGAGGCATGTGAGGCTCTCCTACTGTACATCTGCCCTAGGAAGACAACTGGGGTCTCTGGGATTCTGCTTTCTTCTCTAAGCCTGAATAGGTGAAACTGAACAGCACTATTCTTATCAGTAAGACTAATTTAATTCTCATCAAGGCTGTGAAAAAGAAAGAAACCCTTTAATCTCTCAGGCTTGGTACTTTCTGTTCACCACAATTATTTTTTCAATTGTTCAAAAATCATACTTCTTGAGAGAGTCAACATCTAGTTTTTGACCTTGGAATCTGGGGCCAATGCCCTCTCTGGGACTTGGTTTCCCCATCTGACAAATGAATATGGAGACCACAATGTTATATGGAGCCTGCAGGAGTTGATGTGTGTAATAGGTTGTGTGTTCACACTGCATGTTACTCTATATACAAGCCACAGGTGAACTATATGTGGCTGCTATCTTGCCTCTTGTACAGGTGGGGACTATGTGCTCATTTTTTCTCTCTTAGACTGGTTAATTTTATATTTTGAAGTCAAATGAAGATCCTTACTGATAATAGGTTAGGGGTGTTTGGATTAAGTGATCAGCCATAGCTCTTATTTTTTCCTTGAGCATTAAATTATCTTTAATTTTTATTTATAAGTTAATTTCTCCTTGCAAAGAGAGTATAACTCCAGTTTTTTATCACTATGCTGGAAACCCACTCATTCTTCACTCTTTCATAATCCCAGAAAGGCAGTGACATGACCATTCCTTAATATTAATTTTTTTGGCTTTTACACGCCATTTAAACTCAGCTATTCAGTAAATAGGTCCAGAGTTAGGAATTTACCAACTACAGTCCCTAAGAAATAAATGGACTGTTCACTGAGCAGCAAACTGGAGATTTGAGAAGCCACAAATGCATGTAGGAGTGACATCTCTTACTGTCTTCCACTCCTGTCTTATTTTAATATTTTTTGTTTTGTTTTTTGATTTTTTTGCTTGTCTTCCTTTCAAATGTGAAGTCGCTTTTATAAAGTGAAGCAGACATCCTTTCTGTTACAGAAAATAAACAAACAACTGTCTTCCACGAAGTTTACCTTTGAGAACCGCTTTGCTAAAATGATTATCAGGTGTGCAGCACAAATGGGTGAATAGAGATTAAGGATACTGAGAAAGTAGTCGGATTTAGAGTTTAAGATAAAGACAAATACAAATAGTCAATGCCATGTGCCTAGCTAAGCCCTGGGACTCTGGAGAGGCATAGTGATCTTGATGAACAGACCAAGGTGGGCTTCTTGGAAGGGTTAAACATGCTTTGTCTCTTGAAATGGGAGAAAGAAACAGGAGAAGAGAAGGAAATAAGGGCCACATATGAACTCTAAGCCATATATCTGTGTATAGAAAAGGAGAGGGACCGATGCTCAATCTGTGCTGAGTAACTTGGAGGTGAATTTCAGTCTCATCAAAGTTCTTGTTCTTGGGTCAGCAGCTAATGCTATAGTTTGTTACAATACAGCAACGCTAGGGGTGTGAAGACCATGGCAATGTCAAGGTGACCAGGGAGAGGTAGACATTAACAGACAAGGGTGTCTGTACCCTGACTTGATTATCTGCTAAAGCTCCCATTCTTGAATTTTTCAAATCGTCTGTCATTGTAAAAAAGACTTTATTAATTAGTCGTTGCCATATCTGTAAAATTCAAATGCTGCCTTATCTACGTACTGTCAGCTGAGTGATTCAAATAGGAAGAACACGGACCCTCATGTGGGCACCTGCAACCTGATCCTCTCTCAGCCGCAGTGGTACTATGTGGGAAGTACATTTAATCATGACAGATGTGCTGGGCAGGTGCTCTCAGAGGAGGTGTCGGGGAGCAAGTCACGTGTCCTGTTTCTCTGTGCCTTACAGACAATGGATATAGACAGATGCTGATGAATGGTAACAGTCGTTGTTTTGACTCCTGCTAGGCTGCATTTCCCCACGAACACATGTGCTAAATGTCTGTGGTGTGTTGGGTGCTGTGGTGTGTGAAGACAAGCCACAGAGCTCTGTAGAAGGAAGGAAACACAAATCAAGCACAACCCGAGAAAGCAATGAATAGACAGGGATGTCAGTGGGGGTGGGCGAGATCATTAAGCATGGCTTTGAAGGGCAAGATGCTGGGAGGGCAGGCAGAGTTGGGTAGCTGAGAGCTTCCCTTAACTTGAGAGCAAGAGGAATTCAGCATGAAACTGAAAAGGGATGTGTTGATTATGTGAAGATTAGAGTCAATGGATGGACTGGTATGCTGTCCTAAGGAACATGTCTGTGTCAGATATGCTGAAATTTGTCTTACAGGCACTGGGAAAATATATGAAACAGAAAGCATCTGTAGAAAGGATAGAAACAAAGCTCGGGCACTGGAGAGGGGAAGGAACTCCCAGAGAGAATCTGGTGTTTGAAATATTTCAATACCATGTAGGTTAAATTAGCTAGGTCCCCACTATGACCTCTGTCTTAGGGTTTTACTGTTTTGAATAGACACCTTGACCAAAGCAACTCTTATAAGGACATTATTTAGTTGGGGCTGGCTTACAGGTTCAGAGAGTCAGTCCATTATCATCAAGGCAGGAGCATGGCAGCATTCAGGCAGGCATGGTACAGGATGAGTTGAGAGTTCTACATCTTCATCTGAAGGCTGCTGGCAGAATACTGGCTTCCAGGCAGCTAGGATGAGGGTCTTAAAGCCCACACCCACAGTGACACACCTATTACAACAAAGCCACACCTACTAACAACAGGGCCATACCTTCTAATAGTGCCATTCCCCGGGCCAGGCATATACAAACCATCATAAAATCAAAGAAGCCATTTCCCCTTTCCAGGCTTTGTGATACTCACCTCAACCATATTCATGTAGCCCCTCACTGGGGTGCTGGACTTTGTATTATCAGCAAGAGCAAGTACAGGGCTGAAGCCAGGGGTAAGACCCATCTCCAGCTCAGTTGTACCTTCTGCAATAACAAACACACTTGAATCTAGATGATTACCTGCCTTTGAGCCTCCTGCTCAACCATCATTCCAGTCAGAGATTTGAAGTCCACTCTGGTGATGCTCATGTGTTCCCAGAGCCACATGTCCTTTGTGGAACACTTTCTCACTGTTCTTTTCTGGAGCTGGAGTACATCTATGGGGTAGCACATCTGTCTCCACATGGTGCCATAAGTGTTCATGTTCCTGGCCTTGTATATACTCATTGAGCTTGCCAGGTGTTTCTTGGGAGGTGCTCTGGGGATCTTGGGGAGAGGATCATGAACCCAGGCATGGCTGGTTTGCATTAACCTCTGATGGGAACCTCCTTTGAGGGATTCCCATCCATTTGTGTTTTCCATCTCTCAGCGGTATGTGCAGGAGTAAAGTGGGAGCTTGCAGGAGAGGCCTTAACAGGATCCACGCATCTGATGGACAAGTGTGGTAGCACCCTGAGAGCTCCTACAGTTTGTGCACCTGTGGTGGGGGTGATTATATTGACTGTTTCTTTTAAAAATATGCTTTAATTACACAAGACCTCCTTTCTTAGACTATTCCCCCTAGTCACAGAAATTACTTTAGAAACAAAAAAATCAAGCCCAACTCTCCTGGAACAAAATGCATCCAGTTCCGAAAATAGAAGCCAGTACTTTTCATACGGTAATTAAGGGTGGCCCTTTCCCTGTCCTGAGGTTTTAGAAGAGAAATGAATTCATATTGAAAATAAACTCCAATGACATGTGAGGACTTAAAATTCAATAGACTCCTCTCTATTCTTCACCCTCCCTCCCTTCTCTCCTTTCCTTGTGCTTGCCTTTCTCCTTTTTACTTACACAGAAAAAGATCTATATTTGAGTCCCAGTTCTTTGTATTCATCCCATAATCAAGTGGTTAGTATTCTAGTATGTCTTGATAGCACTTAAAGTTTTTTGTTGTTACATTAATCGTGTGTGTGTGTGTGTGTGTGTGTGTATGTGTGTGTGTGTGTGTGTGTGTGTGTGTACATGTATATCATGGTATGTCCATGGAGGTTGGAGGTAAGTATTCAGGAGTCACTTCTCTCCTTTCATCATGTGGGTCAGACTTGGCTGCAAGTGCCTTCCTCCTATGAGCTGATGCCAGCTTCATTTTTAAAAACTTTAATGAGAGGCAGATTTAAACCACCAGGATGACTTCTGATTTTCAACCATAGGAGTGGGTGGATGGAAAGTTGTATTATATAATTCTCACCTCCTGGCGCTCACAGAGCAGTGACACCATTGTCTTTTCCAGGTCTGTTTTTCCTGCTTATAACCCAGATTCCCTCCCCAGTGATCTTTACAACGTTGAGCAGGTTAGTCTTAGAGCTTGGCACTGCTTGTTCTGCAGCTCTAGAGATTCCTACAGCCACTGCCCTGAGCAGCCGTGTCCAGAGCATCCCTGGGTTGCGTTGAGCACTGATGCTTGGCATTTCCTCTGAGGCCATGCTCCAAGTTAGTGTGTGGGCAAGGACTGATCCTTCGGGGACCATTTTCTAGAGAGCAGTAACACTGCAAACTTTATGATACATACATTTTAAAAGCTGAAAAATTCTGACTCTAGATTCTGTGGGAATGTGGGGACTGGAAAGTCCCACGGAGCTTACACCCTGGAAACTGTAACCAAAGGTTACATTTGCCAATAGTCACTTCCTGTTTTTAATCTTTAATTTTTTTCTGACTATTGAACTCTTTCTTAATGACTGAGCATTATCGGTCTTAGTTATTGCTTTGCTCAAAAAAAAAATAATCCTTAGCTGGGCAGTGGTGGCGCACACCTTTAATCCCAGCACTTGGGAGGCAGAGGCAGGTGGATTTCTGAGTTCGAGGCCAGCCTGGTCTACAGAGTGAGTTCCAGGATAACCAGGGCTACACAGAGAAACCCTGTCTCTAAAAACTGAAAAAAAAAATAATCCTTAACTCTAAGAATAGAATAGAAAACAGAACCCAGGACTCACCTCTAAGGAAAACACATTTTAGCAGGTGCATGTTTGAGAGGGCCTATCAGGTATATTTATTAATTAATACATGTGATATGGAATACAACTGTGAAGAATAAAGTAGGCCAGAGGGAGTGTGTTGTGGGGGTTGGGTGGGAGATGTGCCTGGGAAGAGCCTACCTGATAGAGTCTAGAAGACAATAAAAAGGTGAGCCTTGGAGGCCTGGGAATGACCAGCTGTCCCAGACAGCCCTGTAGGGATTTGAGAAGGCAATTCCAAGTGGGAAAATAAGTTAGGTAAAGGTCCTGAGGCAAGACTGTGTGTGTAATATTCCAGGAACGACGAAACAGAATGGAAGGGAGCTGCAGGAAAAAGATGAGAAATGCAGCGGGGCCAGCAGCCAGTACAGGGTGCGCAGTCCTCACCTGTGTGGATGCAGGTTCTAGAAGTAGCAGTAGTAAGAGGATGTTCCCCTTGTATGAACTGAGATTCAAAGCTCCTGGAAGACCTAGAGCCTATGGAAGTCTATGAGATGGGCACTTCGGGAAGCTCCCCTGGCTACAGGAAGGGAAGGAGAGATGTGTGGTAAGGAGTGAAGGGGCGATAGAACCATAGCCATAGAGAAAGTGAGAGTCTGGACAAGGGCTACAATGTACAGGGGCGGATGTGGTGGGAACATCGCAGACGACAGAGGCTCTACCTGTTTGCTGTCCTGGTGGTAAAAAGAAGAGGAGTAAAAATAAAAGATGGATGCAGCTTGCTAAGAGGCAAGGGAGTTGGAGGAGGAACAGCTGCAGAAGGTGAGTTCAGTTTGAAGAAGGAAAGCAAGACCAGGTGAGTCTAGTGTACTTGACGAAGATGCTGGGGACACCCGTGAGTGTGACATTTGGGAAACACTGGTGGTACAGCTTAGGATTTTGGAACACCCAAGTTCAATGCTGAGTTTTCAGAGATGATAGTGGTCCAAAGGTCTCTCCAGTCTGAATCAGAGGAGGAGTCAGCAAGATGGCAGGGATGGATAGAGGATTGTCAGGCAGGGGCCAGGTGTATAATCCTATTAAATATTGCAGCAGGTAGCATCATCTATAGACAGAGTGCTCAGCCTGTCATGGTTTAACCTAAGTCAAAACAGATACTTCCCACAATGGTGACTGCTGGGACTACTGTGGTCACAGCCTGAATGAGAAAAGGGTAGACTGGCCTTAGGAAGACTGGCCTCAAGGAATGGTGCAGTTTTCCTTATGTGTTTCAGTCAGGGTTTCTACAGCTGTGATTAAAACATGACCAAAAGGAACTTGGGGAGAAAGGGGTTTATTTTTAGCTTACAACTCCCAGGTCACACTCCTTCACTGGGAGAAGTCAGGGAAGCAACTCAAGGCAGGAACTTAAAATCAGGAACTGAAGCAGAAACCATGGAGGAGCATTGTCTACTGTTTTGCTTTCCTGGGCTTAATCAGCCTGCTTTCTTATGCTATCCAGGACTGCCTTCCCAGGGATGGTACCACAGTAGGCTGTACCTTCCCACATCAATCATTAATCAATCACATGCCCAATAGGCTGTCTGTAGACTAATCTCACAAAGACATTTCTCAACTAAGATTCCTTCTTGCCAAGTATGTCTGCTTGTAGAGGGTGACAGTGATGCATGAGGGTCCTGAGGAGAAGGGAGCTCAGATCTTCTGATGGCCAAGATGGAAGGAGAAATGGGACTGAAGGGAAATGGTATGTCTATAATTGAGAATGTAACAAGAAGACAGCTTTTAGTAGTGATCTTGGCCATGTGGTTGTCAGAGGGAGAACAGGCACAGAGAAACTCGGATATAGGCAGAAGAGCACTCAGATACAGGTGAGCTGCAGACCTTTGTGTGTAGAAAGCTGAAACAAGCAGGCCAAGTGGCAGGGTGCCTGCTGGTTTAGGGTGCAGGAGGGGCTCATACTTTCCAAAATCTAGTGCAGCAAGAAGGGTAAAAATGTCTAGTATAGGCAGTGTTCTCAGAAGGCAGTCATACTTCAGGGTGGGCCAGCCCACAGAACACGTGTACATGTTGCTGTTGATGGTTCCAGGGTCTCAGAGTTGGGAGAGGTTAGGCCATGTCAGGACAGGTGGATAGAAGGGCCAGAGCAGAGGTAAATACCTTGCAAAGAGAGTTCAGGTGACTGGTGTTCATGGGCCCAGTGAAGCCAGAAACTGGCCAAACCAGAATTGATGGTTACTCATGGCTGCCACTTTGCAGAGATGGAGAGACACTGAAGAGATCAGCAGTTTGCCTCTCCATGCACCTCTGCGTAGGCATCACAGACAGTAGTCTGACCTAACCAATGGCTAAATCCAAGAATGCACTCAGATTCTAAGTAGATGATAGGGAAGTGGGGGGTAATGGGAGGCAGAGCCTGGCTGGAGGAAGTGGGTCACTTGGAGAGGTGTCCTTGAGGGTTTTGTCTTGCCAAGCCCTGTTCTGTTATGGTTTCGCTCTGCTTCCTGTCTGCTGCGATGAACTGAAAGTCCTTTTGTCATAGCAAGGGGAAAAGTAATTCACACCGGTGACTTTGCAAAATTCGCCTCACCTGCTATGTCCCCATGTGTCACCGAAGAAGACTCTTGCAATCTTAAAATTCCTCTGAAATTTGACATTGCACATCAGTGGATAAAAGAACCATAGTTGCAGCCTGAATTGTGTCCCCAAAAGTCTCCTGTGTAGAAGTTGTAATTCCACTGTAACAACAATGGAAATGAGCCTGGGAATGAAGCCTGACCTAGCAGGGCCCTCCCTGAAGATGAGGACACAAGAGAGAAGCCACGTGCTAGGCAGGCATGGCAATCACCAAAATTCAGGTCACTTGGTGTCTGGCTCTTGGCTTTCCACCCCCAGAGCTGAGAGGGAGAAAATTTCCAGTCTCAAACCCCAGCTTTGCTTTTTACTATATGAGCTTCAGAAGACAAAGCAGAATCAAAGGCCCCAGAAATGGGGCTCAGGGTGATTATATCATATAGCTTCCTGGAACTCCCTAGGAAAAGACACAGCTTGGGAGCAGACTGAGACCTGAAGAATCTAGGGGCCAGCAGGATAATGGTACTTATCCACTGGCAACCTAAATTCAATCCTCAGGGTCCATGTAAAGGTGGAAAAAAAGAACCAGCTTCCAAATGTTATCTTCTGACCTCTATAGTCCACCATAGCATGCATTCATGATTCTATATATCTGACTGTCTCCTCTCCCTCTCCCTCTCCCTCTCTCTCTCTCTCTCTCTCTCTCTCTCTCTCACACACACACACACACACCCACACACACACACATACAAGAAATAAATTTAATAAAATATTTGCAACTAAGTAACATTTGAATAAAAGAATGACTCCCTGGTATTGGAAGAAGATGGAGCTTTTCAGCTCAACTTGTCCCCATGGGGCACCACCGCTCATGTGCATGAACCTCCCTTCGTACATGCTGTCATTTCCTTTGAAGACTACACTGAGCAGATCGAGAGTTCTGTGGAACCAGGCTCAATGTACTCTGTCTTGGGGATTCTTTAAAATGCTAATATAAAAAACCCTGCATTCTGGGCACTGTGTCCTCTTGTGACCTGGTGCAAACCATTGAAACAATATTGGAACATTGAAAAGTCACCTATGAGTGGCTCACTGTACATCAAAACACTTCACATGAGGCATAAGGTACTGAGAGCAAGGGCTGGCAGGCCTGCATTTGCATGCATGCCTTCAATTTGTAAAGGGAAGAGAAGTCAACATGCACTCTTGCAGAGAGGAAACTGCATGGCACAAGAAACCCTTCCCAGATGACTAGACCACAAGAGCTGCCTCATGAACCGGAAAGGGGCTGAAGCAGCTATGAGGCCTGTGCTACAGTCAAGAACTTAAGTATTCTGACATTTCCATGTTAACTCACTGACCATGAAGGGTAAGACTCGAACAGGGACAGGTGTTACTAACTCTGAAATGAGAGGAATGGTGATGGACAGGACAAGACTGTTAGGCTTACTCTTATGAACATCTGCAATCTCACACTGGCCTAGAAATACCTGTTGTCAGAGTGAACCGAGGTAGGGACTCCAGAGAGCCCAGAGCCAAGATTCACTTCCTTTAGGGAAGGAAAGCCAGAGTGTCTAGGGCCAGCCTGCACTTTCATTATTAAGAGCTTTTGTGCAATCACTTAGTGTCCTCCGTGTCCTTCAATGACTACACTTAACATATTACCTGGCTAAGTTGAGTTTCAATCAAGAAGATTTTCCTGTGTCTGCATGTCATCTCTTCAGTAGACTTCAAGTTTGACTTAGATCTGTGACTTTCTGGCGCATCATTTTCTCCCTCTCCTCTCTCTTCCTTCCTATGTCTGTCACATGGCAAAGACTCAAAAAAGAGATTGCAAAATGAATCAACAGTGTTGTGTGATTGACTGTTCAAGTTGCTATGATGACAATAGAAGCAGACATCACCTGTTGAGCTGGTCTGCTCAGGATGTTCCAGCAAGTACCACATTCCAAGACTCTTTCAGTCTCATGGTTCTGGACACCAAATACAAGAATAAGATACCCAAAGTTGTCATATCTGGAAAGGGCCCTGTGCTGTTTTTCAGGTACCCATCTTATTATGTGTTTACCAGGCAGACAGAGGGCTGACTGTCCCCCTCCTCCTAAAAGGTAGCTAATCTCACCCTGAGATTTATTTATTGTTATCTACCTACCTTTCCAGTATTATTGCACAGAGGCTGCAAAATGAGAATTTTGAAGGAGCAAACCTAACCTTCAGCTTATGACACATGTGAACATGTGTACACACAGAGAGAGATTTCCAAGTACTTGGAAGTCTATGCTTACAGGGTATAGAGATGTATGTATATACATGCATGAGTTATTACATTAAGAATTCTAAATGCTTGTGAAGATGAAGAAATAGTGGTTTTGGCATAGTAAGGGATAATTCAGGCTAAGAGGCTCCACAAAGACTAACTTGATGGAAGGGGAGTCTATGGGATTCTGCCTTTATGATTAGAGCACGGCCTTCCAGGCAGAAGGTACTACAAGGATGATTTATTCCCAGAGCAATGCAGAAACCACAGACATTACTCAGTCTCCTGTTATCTGGGGGAGAGAGAAGGGCAGGTTGTTGAATATGTGGCTGGGATGCTGAAAGGTAGTGAGTATGGCCAGGGTCAACAGGGGTCTCAAGGATGCTTCTCTCTGCCTTAGCAGTGGCAAATCAGAGGCAAAGCAACTAGAGATAATCTTCATAGACAGTTAGATGGGATTAGGTATGTTCAGGCAGTATGGCCATGGACCCAGGGGGAAGTTAGATCCACAAGCATCTGCCAGTCTCCATTGTCTTGCTTAATTTTCTCATCTGATAAAAAGTTGAT
The DNA here is from genome assembly GCA_036184795.1 of Tokudaia tokunoshimensis. Taxonomy (NCBI): domain Eukaryota; kingdom Metazoa; phylum Chordata; class Mammalia; order Rodentia; family Muridae; genus Tokudaia; species Tokudaia tokunoshimensis. Next base: position 45,023,236 of record BTHU01000012.1, read on the forward strand.
AAACCTTGCCCTTGTTTGGAGGGGCGGAGGCTAGGAGAAACTACTCCACTGTTGCTGAGTGGCATCTAATTTGTTTTAACAAATATGTGGTATAAAATACCTTTAAAGAACTTCTAAAATGTGTGTGTGTGTGTGTGTGTGTGTGTGTGTGTGTGTGTGTGTGTGTGTGTATGGTGCTTGTAAATGCATAGGGATGAAGGTGTGTACCACATGGTACGTGGAAACCTGAGGACAACATTGGGTGTTATTCTTAGGAACTCCATCCACCTCCTTTGAGAAGGGTCTTTCACTGGTTTGAAGTTTACCAGTTAGGCCGAACTGGCTGAGACAGAAAGTCCCAGAGATTCTCCTGTCTCTGCCTTCCTAGCTCTAGTAAGTAAGCATACTTCCAAACACAGCATTTTGAAAGCATTTCTGGGGGCCAAACTCAGGTCTCCATGCTTGCAAGGCAAGCACTTTACCAACTGAGTTTTCACCTCATCCCCTTATACTAGATTTAAAAAAAAAGTTTATTTTCTATCAGCACATAATAATTTCCTTGTGGAGACAAGTCTAGAGACTAGTGTCTCTGACCCTCTGTCCAGCATGTGTCATACCTACAAGCTCACCTGATAGCCCTCTTTCCATCCAAGCACATCATGGAACAATACCAGTGAAGAGAGACTCAGATGAGATGAACCAAGGCAGACGTTGATCCAAATGTCATTACTCTCTGCCTTGAAAATGGCTGTTTGCTTTATCCCCCTTCCCTGCAGATTTATTGCACAATTATATTTTACTTAGGCTAATAATTAAATGAGTCTGAATTCCCTGAACATATAATGCTTGATTTGGGGCAAGGGTATTGTTAAGTCACTGTGAGGGGAAGCCAGCCAGGATTAACAACTCACGCGTCTTACCTCCAAAGCAGGAAACATAGCCACAGGGACAGATTGCTGCCACCTATGGATCACACATGTTTCCTGGTAGATTTTCCCAAGTGAACTTGGTTAGCTTTATTTGCATTTGTCAATTTGCTTGCACCACGAACGCTAATATACTCTTGCTCCTTGTTTGGCATTAATCTTCGAAGGTGATTTTGGTTATGGCAGTAGCAAGTTCATAAGAAATTCATGAAAATTTTCATAATGTGTATTTTATTTTAATGCTATACATTTTGGTTTTAAAATAATACAATTTGTATTTCAAACAAAGGTGCTCCTAGCTCATCTTCCTGGTCTTTTTTTTTTTCCATTATCTTTTTTGATAGGACTTATATAAGAAATTGCCCAGTCAAGGTTCTTCAGGTTAACAATAATTACATCCATTTCTCTGATTTTTCCCCCTCAACTTACTCTTTTCCTTTTTATTATCATTTATTAATTATACAAACTCATGTGTTTCACTGTATTTGTAATGTGTGTATGACATATGTTGATCTTGAAACCCTATTTTCATATCCTGCTCCTCACTCTCTCTGTACCCCCTTTCTCTTCCTCTCTGCTTTCCTTCTACTTGCACATACTATCTCTTTTGTTTCCTTCCACCCTTAATTATTATTGCCACACTGCACATTCACATGCATATGCATTCTTACACACACACACACACACACACACACACACACACACACACACACAAATGCAACCTGACAAGTCCACTTAGTGTTCCTCATATGTAGGTGATTTTAGAAATGACCATTTGGTGGTAGATAACAAACTAGGAGGCTCATCCTAGGGAAAACTAATCCTTCCCTTTTCAGAAGCCATTAGTTGCCTGCAAGATTTCCTTTACCCATGCTGGCATTATTATTGTTCACAACTTGTTTAGATGGGCATACTGTGGCGATTTCATGGGTGCAGCCTCCCTGTCCTATATAGAAGATGTGGTCTCCTAGCAGGCATTCTGGTCCTAGTCCTGTGTTACTACAGTCTTTCTACCCATTCTTCTGTGATGTTCTCAGAATCTGTGGTATAGGGTTAGGGTTATAGATGTATAAGTTGGAGCTGGGTACACCAAGCTCAGTTATGCTCTGATTCTGACCAGTTATGGCTTTCTGTGATGGTCGCTCTCTGCTGCAAAAAGGCATTTCTTTGGTGAAATATTAGAGCTATATTTATCTGTAGGTATAGGGTAAGTAGGTGGTTAGGAATTATTCTGGTTTAAGAACTTGGCAGTAGTAGGTTTTTCTCTAAAATCTATGGTTGTACAAACAATGGGCATAGCCAACAGTAATTTTACTGACTCTTCATGAGACTGTATGGGGAGTGGATTTTTGTACTTTAGATGTTTTTTTTTTTTTACACTCCTATAACATTCCAAGTTGAAAATGATGAAGAACATTATTTTCTGTTGGGAACTGAGGAGATAAAATGTTTCCTCCCAAAGTAGATGTGTGTCAATCAAATCTACAAGAATATATTGGATGTTAAAATAATGACCTTGTGTGTGTTAAACTTTGCATTCTTTTTTATGTCTATTTCTACATTTAATAATTTCCAACTACTACATCCTCCCCAACAGAATTAATTCTTTATTAACATTCACTACAAGACTAATTTGAAGTCGCTTTAAAACAGTGCTAGATTCATATACTTATACCATGTGGTGTTAAGGATGCTGTTCTGAAGCCTCTGTTCTTGGTCCTCTTCTCATTCCATATGCATGGTTTAAGGATGGAATCCTTTTACAACTTTAACTTTCATCCTTGCAGCTAGGAGCATATTTCTGACTATAGCTTTCCATGCAGGACATGTCTATTTAACCGAGCACCATCCCACCTTCTTCATGGGAGATCCTACTTGCTGTGTTGACCCTGCTCTTCCCACTACCCAGCACAAAGTGAGTTCTGTCATCACTGCATCACTGTCCCTATGTCCTTTCTCAGCCGCCTGTATTTGTGTAATCACAGCTCTTTTGCATGATGGTTTTATCCCTTGACACCTTTGTAATTCACTGTTTTCCTTGCTTCTGGTGATAGGATCTATCCACGCTAATTCTATCAGTAGTCTAACACATACTGAAATGGATTGTAGCCCAGTTCTGATTTCCATCTCTTTGGGGGCTTTGGAAGCTCTCTTACCCCCTATAGGCATTGGTTTCCTATCAGAAATGACAGACAGGCTGTAAGTCCCCTGAAGAGATGACTAGTGTTGTGAATGAGGAACACCTGCTAGACATTCTCTCAGCAAGACCTGCTTAGCTACACCTGACAGGGTGTAGGGCATTGTAGGGCATCTCCCATCTCAGACTCTTTCTTTCCAGCCTCATTTTTCACAAAACTGCATGACCAGGTGTGGTGGTTAATATTTGTTTCCAACTTCACGAGATTTAGAGTTGCTGAAGGGCAGGTGTGCCTCTCTCTCTCTCTCTCTCTCTCTCTCTCTCTCTCTCTCTCTGTGTGTGTGTGTGTGTGTGTGTGTCTGTCTGTCTATCTTATACACACACATACACACACACATTAGCTACACTTCTCTTGCTAGTACTGATGTTGTATCATGGTTACTTGAGAACACTCTTCTTCATATACCATTGTTCTTGCCCATCTGTGACCCCTCCTTTCTTTCTCCAACTCCCACTTGAACCACATCTACTTCTGAGTCATCTCATATTTGGCTGGGTCTCAGCCACTGGAAGTAGCATATAAAGGCCTACATATAGAGAGGCCTGTTCAGTCCACTGACCAAGGCTGCAAGCATAGTGTTTACAGATAAATCCCAGAAAAAGCCCTTAAGGACTGAAGTCAAATTGTATATGGTCCCACTGGCTTTGTTACTCCTAAGTATTTACGCAGGGAGCAAGTGTTTGGACAGAACAAGGTAGTGACATCAGTTAGATCTGAATCCAAGCCTTTCACCATAGTTTCTTTCTGAGCCCTGTTGAGTATTGAAACTTGAGTTTTATATATGTAGCTTGGGGGAAAAGTATTCATTCCTACCTCACATACCATTATAAGGATTAGTTGAAGCAAAAATTGTAAGATTACTAGAATATTTAGAATACTGAGGTACTCTAAGGCTACCTCAGCCCTGTTGGGGGCTGAAGTATATGCATACAACTATTGGTAGCCCCAGCAAACCTGCAACTGGAGTTCACCCTCCAGTTCTAGGGAACTGTGAGCCCACCACACCCAACTTAAGGTCTTCTACTCTTCAGTTTTTAGAACTGAAATTCCGGTTTCAGACCCCACTATCTCCTGCACCTGCCTTCTCTTTTCCAACATCTTTGTGGATGGTTAGAATATCCATTTCTTTCCATGGGTCTCAGAAAGCTCTTTTGTGTTTCTATATGACTAAATTCAACATTGGCTTAATGCTGTGGTATACATACCTTTACACTGAGCATCTGGTATGGAGAACCCTGTTCTGAATGCTTGTGGCTACCCAGAGTCAGAATATCCAGTTCCTTCAACAGGGAGCTTACCACACACTGACACTCATACCCCCTGAGGTCACCACAACCCCTGTACATAACAAGGTGGCCTCACTGGAGGCTTTGCTTATTATTGCCTGACTCCTCCTGTGTTCTTTTTGGACACAAACAGATACCTCACCTTGAGATCAATGACTCTGCCCTACAATAGTACACATTGCCATTCATCATTTTTTTCTGTGTGTGGAGCAAGTACATCACTTATATAATTTCATTTAGTTCTGATGAAGATGTTAGAAAGCAAATGTCATTATTCTCAAATGCAAGGCAGAAAACAAAAACACTGAAATGAAACTGCAAAGCAGTTTGTAGAAAGAACAGCGCTGTGGGCTCAGGTCTGGCTGCATCCAGATTTCAGAATTTTACTTCCATAATTTTTCTGGTCTTCTGTTGAACTTATTCTGCCATCTTGCAGAAATATTTTGTTTGTTTTGTTTTATGAGTTGCTAATTGATTGGGACCTTTTCAACCTTGTTCCTCTTTGATTGCCCTCCCAGCCTTTGAACAACCAAGATGTCCCAGACAGTTGTCATGCTATGAGTCACTATTCAGATCACAGCTTGCACAATGACCTTCCAGTGACATTCAAGTCATGGCTCCCTTCACTACATCATGCTTGCTGTCCACTCAACAGGCTAGGTGCAGTGTTAATGCATCTATAAATGGGTGGTCCACACCAGTGCCAATCACCAAGGCCACAAGGTCTAAGGTCATATTTATGGAATCAGAACCGAGCCTATTCCATTCTAGAATCAGCACATTATTGCCGGCTTCTGCTGAGTCACAGTTGGATTATGATAATGTTCTCCATTGACCCAGCTTTGCACCTTTCATTCCAATACAACACACAGCTCTGGTACACTCAGGTATCAAATTCAGGGTTTTGGAGTGAGATGTTTCTATGGATATCATAGGGTACCACCTAGATATCAATAAATAAAAAGAAATAGACCCAGGTATTTCAGAGCTCTTGTGAAAATGGTGCTCCAAGGAAACAGAGATATTTGGTCCCAGGAATATAGTCATTCCTGTGTTTCTGCTATCATGTTCTAAGGTTCACAAGCACAGAACTAGCAAATGGGTAAATTCTAGGAATTGCCCACACTCAGTTCTGGATGAAAGTAGGCTTCGTAGTTAAACTCAAGGCCTGTTCAATCAGAGTTCAGGTTCTGACCCTTCTTCATAGAGTCTTTGTCCATAAATCAACTCTGCTAAGCCAGTCTTTCAAGAGAGAAACACCAATAGCAAGAGTCACTTTGTGGAATCTCTCAGTGATGGAATCTCATTGGGTACACACAATGATGGCATCAGCCTCAACACAGAGAACGTGTTCACATGACCAACCCTCAATGCCCCACCTCCTGTGTGCCAGCAGCAGCCAAGAGCTCCGAACCATCTACTGTCAGCAAGATAGCAGAAGTGATGCCATGTATCAAGTAAGCCAATGAGTAAAGTAGAACCCTGGACTGTGGGCTGTGTTTATTGACATGGCTGGTGTCAAGGGTGTGTGAAGACAGCTATGCCTCAAAGCCCAGCACTGCCACCTAACTTTACTCCTAAACTTTGCCCCCGCTGGTGTGAAATGGACTTCTTCTATACTCCACTGATAGCCTTGTTTAATGTGTCATCTGGTAGCACACTTTCCACTGGATCTGTTGAGTGCATTGTCCTTTTCTCTAGCATATTAAGCAAAATTCAACTTGAAGGCCAGAACTGAGAGTTAAGAGTGTTCCAAGACCTTCACCCCAAAATAAATCTCAGCTTCTGTCTACTTCTTTATGATTGTCACCTTGCAGTGTTTTAAATTATGAAAAAGGATCACTCAAGAACACAGTGATATCCATTCAAAAGGGAGTTTAAGCTGAAGAGATGGTGGTTGAGGGAGCCCACCTCTCTTTTAGATGACGTAGGTTCAGTTCCCAGAGCCTACATCTGGCATTCACTACTTGTAATTCCAGTACCAGGGAATCCAACACTCCATAGCTTCCATGTAAATTCACCCAGGAACATATATGTATACAGAAACAAAAGTAAGTCATTTTTTAAAGGAAGTTAAATTTGACCATATAGAAAATAATAAATAAATGTACCTTCTCAAAGGACAATGATGACTATCTAAAAGTCAGAGATTTCATCATGTGTTTCTATGTGTGTGTTTCATCCCTACTTTTGTGGAAGATGGTTTATGTGTTTATTTTCTACCACTCTCCCTCCACCTCTCCATTAAAGAACTGGATTATTATTTTTTTAACTATTTGGAATGTTTGTATCCTACCTTGGTAGAGCCTAGTGTTCTTTCTGGTGCACTGAAATAAACACTAATCTGCCCACACTAAAGGAAAAATCTTCTGCAATCAAGTGTCTTCTTTACCTTCCATATTTACGAATCAACAGAATTAATATTGTAAAAATGGATGCATTACTGAAAGTGGTCTGTAGATTCAATGCAAAATTCTAATGACATTCTTCACATAGTCATAAAAGGCAACCCTACACTTCATAAAAGAAGTACCAAATACCCAGAATAGCCAACAGAATCCTAAACCCAAAGAACAATGTTGGAGATATTTATACTGAGCCATATGGCAAGATCAACATGGAATTGGTGTAGAAACAGACCAATAGAATAGATGGATGACCCCATAATAAACACAGCTATAGCCACCTAACTTTTAAAAATGATGTCAAACACACATTTGAAAACATACAGCCTCTTCAACAAATGGTACTAGGAAAATTAAATATCTACATGTAGGAGGAAGACATTAAATTTAGATCATTCCCAATGATAATCAGTTAAATACGTGAAAGACTTTGACATAAGAGCCAATATTTTGAAACCACTACATAAAAACATAGAGAAATTTGTTGAGATACAGAAACAAACAAGGAATCTCTGAGAACTAACTTCAAAAGCACAGGGTATAATTCTAAGAATTGATAAATGGGATTATATGAAATTTTAAAGCTCTGCAAAGGAAATAATGTCACCATAATGAAGAAATAAATTACAGGGCGGAAGAAAACCTTTGCTAACTATATATTATACAGGGAAACACATCAGGAACCTTAAACATTAAACAACACAGAACCCCTCCCCCAAATCTTCTAATCAATAAGTGGACTAATAATCAAAGTAGTTTTCAAAATAAGAAGCAATAGTGGCCAAAAAAATCTTTGGAAATTGTTCAACATCCTTAATCATAGGAAAATGAAAATAAAAGTACTTTGAGATGCCATCTCATCCTAGGCAGCATATCAAGAAGAAAATAAAGACAACAAATGACCCTAAGGATTATAAGAAAGGAGACCTCTCATTAATTGCTGGTGGGAATGTGAACGAATCCACAGAAATCAAAAAGGAGATTCCTCAGAACACTGAAAGTAGGACTACATTATGTCCCATCTATAGATAGATGCCCCAAAGCAGCTTTGCCACACAATGTTTTTGTAGTACTTTTCACAATAGTGAGGACATGTGGCATCGTTGATATTCATCAACCAACCAACCAGTTAATCAATCAATAATGCAGTGCATATACACAATGGTATTTTATATAGCAACAAAAGGAAAAATGAAATGATGCTTGTGATAGGAGCATAAAACTGGAGATCATCATATTCAGTTCTGACAAACAGTCAGACTCAGTGACAAAATATTTTCTCTCATATGTGGGTTTTATATTTTTTATAATGTGCATATAATTGTGTAGAGGCGAGTGTACAAGTGCATGTATGTGTGCTTGAGTGTGCATGAGTGCAAGTGTGTTTGTGTGTGTGTATGTGTTTGGGTGTGCATCTGGGTGTGTGTACGGTATAGGCTTTAAAAGTGTAAGGAAGACCATGTGTGTGGGGGAGGAAAATATCTTAAGAAAGTGAATAGAGGAAGAGGAGAAAAAGAAAGAGAGATGGATTGTATTAAAATGAAGCAAGTATGGGAGGAAGACAAACAGCAAGCAGTGAAGGGGACTTAGGGGAGGGGGATAAGTAAGAACAAAGGATGCATGAAAATACCAAAATGGAACCCATTAATTTGTATGCTACTTTAAAACATTAGTAAACTAATTTAAAAACATAAATAAAATATAAGTATCCTTTAGAAAGAAGTCATTTGGTCTTAGTTGGGAGCTTCAACTTGGCAACAAAGATGGTCAGTTCAAGACCTGCTATGGTGTCTATAATTGGGAGTGAAAATATTTGGAAAGTCTGAAAAACTTCTGGAATTTGAAAGATGAGGAAACATCGGCACCTTTCATGCATTCATTCATTCATTCAGTCAGTCAGTCAGTCAGTCATCCATCCTTTCTTTTCATCATCTAGTCATTCTTTTGTCTCAGAACTGATTCAGGGTTTCCTATAGAGAAGATACATTCTAGGTGTTATGACTCAGTGAAAACACAACCTACGCAGACTCCCAGCCTGGTGGAACTCTAGTTGAGGGAAGACCTCGTCCCATGAGCAGATGGTAGAATCCCCATTACTTTGTTTTGAGACAATCCCATTTTTTTTTCATGCTGTATTTTTACTCAAAACCACACAGTACGGACTTATGAAATACTAAAGCTTTATCTTATTTTGTTCATTTGTTTCCCTGTGGGTTTAAAAAATTACTCTATATTCTTTTAAGGAAGGAAGATAGTCTTTGTTCTGACTGGTTCTAGAACATTACATAATGTAGAATGAATGCTCCGAGGTGGGTTTATTTTGTCTCCTCTCACCAGAAAGTCATATCTAACAAGTCACTTGTTAAAAAATTTTAGTGGTTGAAAAGATCATTATAAACTTATAAACTCTGGAAGTTTCACCATCTGCATTATCTTTCTCACTTCAGGTTGACTTCTGGCGTGAACATGCAATGTATCCAATTCTGCTATCCATCTAGTTGGTCAAATCTTAAAACCTTTCTCAGCCAACTCCCCATTGATGCAAGTTCTGAGGACTTGGAGATATAAGATAATTTTATTTCATACCTACTAGACAGGGAGGACTAATGGGTAGCCCTCTCCCAGGGGGCTGGATAATTATCTTCTTAGTTCCATCCCAATGATCCTGTTTCTATTTAACATTAGGAGATGATATAGTTATGTCCCTAATTCATAATAGGCCTTCTTCATTTCCTATTTGTCTAAAAGACTGTAACCAGATTTATGATGCAAATGAGCAAAAATATCAAAGGACGAATGTGTGCAAGTGCAGTGGAAATGCAGTCGTCGGTTCTACTTTGATGTTTCTAAGAACAACAAAAGAAGTCAGAAGGAAAGGCTAGGGATTGTTTTAGAAATATGTAGTAGAATCAGACGCTCATGAACCCATGTATACAGAGAGACAGCAAGACAGAGACACAGAGACAGAGAGACAAAGACACACAGACACATAGAGGCAGAGAGACAGAGACAGAGACACAAAAAGAAAGACAGACAGACAGACACATACAGAGAGAGAGAGAGGAGGGAAAGGGAGAGAGAGAGAGAGAGAGAGAGAGAGAGAGAGAGAGAGAGAGAGAGAGAGACAGAGAGAGACAGAGACAGAGACAGAGAGACAGAGAGACAGAGAACATATGCACATGCACACTGTTTGGATAAGGGTGGTAAATCCAGTCAAGGACAGGTTAAGGGGTGGATGAGGCTGTTGAGTGGCTGACACAGGCATGCGGTACTCAAGGTATCTGAGCAACCCACAGACAAGGACCCATGCAATAAAGTTAGCTTTGTGTGCTAAGCTGAAATTTCAGAAAAGAACATTTAAATCAAATAGCACAGAAGGATTTCTAAGGGAAGCATATTTGAAGTTTTTGTAAAAGTTCATAAGAGCAATGTTGAAAAGTTTTCCCAGAGTTTATGAAAATGAAAGAATAAAGCAAATAGACAATCTTCACGGGGAGTCAGACTCAGCCTAGAAGTATCTTCATGACAGACTCTCAAGACTCAACAGTGGTTCTATGTAAACAGGAAAACAAGACCTTAATATAAATAAGAGGTGAAAGTGGAGGGAACCTGAGGTACACTTGTTTGGGAAAGTTTAAATAAATCCATCTGCTCAAACAGTAATAAAATTAATTCTGCTAGATATTAGCTTCTATGGGATAGAAAGGTGTGTAGGATAGAATGGTAGACAGACCCTTCAAAACATGTCATTGTATCAGAGAGGTTTGTCCAGAGCTTAAAGGAGAACATGTGTGTCCTTGGTTACTTGAAATAGAAGCATAAATGACTCAAGTTAGTGAGATAGTCAGAAACCTTAACCATTGTTTCAAATTCTGGTTAGACACTCCAAGGACTGAACTGTCCCCATTGAGACACAGAAGTAATCTTGGTGCTGAATACACCTTCAGCATTTAAATATTTCTTGCTCTTCAGGAAAGTTGCCTATTTCAAATATGGGGTCATGGAAGACTAGATAGCAAAAAAAAAAAAAAAATCGACCAACCACAGTCCCATTCTTTCTGATGCACTCACTCCCAAAGCTCTCCCAACCTGGGGATTTGGAAGCACAAGGGAAAGAAACCACATTGAGAAAAGCCAGGGGGCCAAGGACACCATCTTAGTTGGGGCAAGTCACTCCTGCTTTGCAGCCAGGACTTGTGTCAGGAGAGCTCAATGGGAGGTCACCTTACAGAATGACTATCCCAGGCATTTCCACACAGGTGAAGTTAGGCTGTCTTCATGGCAGAGTTGCTAATGTCTTTTTTCTTATGGGAGACACTGATGGCTCAGGAAGTCTAAAAACATAGATGTGAGAATCAAGCCAATGCCATCATCATGGGAATCAAGCCCATCCTTCAAGGACAGCTATCCTTATCAATTAGTATAATTAACACTGCATTGGAGAGGGACAACACTAGCCACATTTCCTGTTTGCCAAGTAGACTCACTGATTCTAAAACTTTGGAGATTTCTTTCCCTTTGGTAATACAATTATATTGCCTTTATTCCTCAGTTCTGTTCAGGAATAATTTACAAAAAGGAATTGTCTATACTTAAGAGTATCCAGTGTTATGACTTCATATAGGTGTACACTGTGAAATTATTGCCTTAGAAAATGGCAAAGTGTTAAATATGGTATTATTAACTTCTCCATAACCTGGTCTCTAACTGGGAATCTGTGTCCTAAGTGACAATTCTCTACTTCTGATCCTTGACCCAGCACCTGGCAACCACTGTCCTTCTTCCTGTTACTGTAAGTTGGCCTTCCTGAGTTTCCAAATGAGAGATCCAAGAGTGGTTGTTTCTTGGTTGCTGACTTGTTTCCTTTTACATACTGTCCTAAGGGTTTCCGTGCCACCTACCATGGCATTCTTCCCATGTATTAGCCAGTGACATCCCACAGTGTGTGTATCCCACTCTTCTCCACCTGCCCAGGTTTGATGAATGCTTAGTTGTCACATGGTATCACATGTTACATACAACTTGAATGTGTGTCTTCCCATTATTATTATCATTATTATTATTATTGTTTTTGTTATTATTATTATTAATATTAATATTTTAGGTTTTTCAAGACATGGATTCTCTGTGTAGCCCTAGCTTTTATATTTTAGGTTTTTCAAGACAGGGATTCTCTGTGTAGCCCTGGCTTTCCTGGACTTGCTTTGTAGACTAGGCTAGCCTCAAACTCACAGAAATCAGCCTGCCTCTGTCTCCTGACTGCTGAGATTAAAGGCATGCATCACCATGCCAGGCTCAGAATCTCACTTTTTTTTTCATCTCTTAAATACAACTTTTTGGAATGAACCATCAGGTAATCAGATATATTTTAAAACATATTGGCCTTAAGCTAAATGGCTTCTGATTTTGACTCATATTTATAACTAGGATTTATTCTTTTTCTGCTTTTCAATGATTTTCTTTATTTTTCTTGTGAATATAGACAAAAATGAAGGTCAGACCTGTGTTTAGGAGGTGGTGCTCTTTGGATCCCAACACAGAACGAACTGCATGGGACAGAGGCCCAGGGGTTCTTCCTGACTGACTAAGTCTGTTGTGACAGGGTAGTTTCCATAGGAAGAGATGAAGTCTATTTTGAGAGATAATATTCAGGGATTTTTTTTTCATAGTGACCTTGAATATGAAAAAATAGGATGTTTTTTATACATTCTTTTTTTTTGTTACTTTGCTTATTTATCTATGTGGAGCTGGGTGTATGTGCCATTTGTGGAGGTCACAGGACAACGTGAGGCAGTTGGTTCATTCTTTTTACCATATGGGTCCTGAGACTGGAACTCAGGTCCCCAGGCATGGCAGCAAGTGCTTGACCTGATGAATGATCTCACTGGTCCAAATGATATTTTCTTCATAAAATTTTATTATATTATTGATGTTTCCTTCAGACACACCAGAAGAGGGCATCAGATTCCATTACAGATGGTTGTGAGTCATCATGTGGTTGATGGGATTTGAACTCAGGACCTCTGGAAGAGCAGTCAGTGCTCCTAATCTCTGAGCCATCTCTCCAGCCCTTATTGTTGTTTCTTAAATCTATAAGTTGTTTCAATGATCACCAACTTTTGATCCATCTTTTGAGAATATAGTATTTTTCAGTCTCCAGACATTTGGCCAGTTACTATTTCTTTCTCCTCTGTGGCATATCAGTATGTGTTGCATACACATCACTTACAGGCCACTGTTACCCTCCAGAGTGGTAGGAGTAGCAGATAGCCAAGGTCCTTTGGTTCCACCCAGAGAGTTGGACACACAAGCCACAGGTGCTGCAAATACAACCACTAAGTTCAACATGAGCAGGCCTAGTGCAGGGGCTGCCTTTCACATGAAAAAAATGCTATTGTTTAGAAAAGATGAAGGGCTGTGAATTTAGTTACAGTGATAATGGATAACCTACTTCCCTTATACACTTTTCTCAGCAGGGTCCACACAACAGTCAGGAACAATGGAGGGGGGGCTATTTGGAAAGCAAATTCTTGATCCCACCTCAAGTTACAGAATGGGAAGGGGAGGGATATTTAGGAGGTATTTGCATGTGAACATTTGCAGCTGCTCTGCACCTTTACATACCAGCCTTCCCTCAGCTATCACTGGTGACACAAAGATTGCTATACCTTTACCTTTAGTTGCAGCTTTAGCTACCTGTCAGCAGCTCCTGATCATAGTCAGTTGGTTTTTTTTAACTAAACACACACACACACACACACACACACACACACAGACTCAAATACACCTTCACATATTCATACACACATGGACTCAAATACACACACAGAAATACACATATAGACACATACACGGACACACACACACAGGTACACACACACACACTGCTTTCAGGCTATTAAAGAATGCTGCTTATTGTTCTGAACTGTTTCTGGACTATTTCCCCATTTTCTATTGTGCAATCTTCTCAAAATTTTGGCTTCTTTTTACCTGTGTCCCTGGGAATGACTGACAACTGGAGTCAGACACCTTTATTTTTATTTTCAAGTTCAGACAATCTGGGTCCCTCCTGCAGCTCTTTAACTCACAGCTACAGCCTGTGGCCTGAGTGCTTGGGGACAGATAGAGAGATGACAAACAGTGCTCCTATTGTGGAAATGCAGAAAGCTTGTTTTTTTAGAAACCTTGCAGTGTTTCCCAAGCTTCTCCTTCTGAGCGGCTGTAGAGATGTACCACAAAGCAGATAGTGCAGTCTGCAGAGAGAAGGGTAGAGGCCATGACTACACACAACAGGATAAATGCCCATTTCTGTGACATAGCAAATGAACTGTGTGTCCTTGAACTTGCTTTCCAACAGTGATCCTATGGGATCATATAGTATTAAGGCACATGGCATTGCAGGGCTCTGTATGTGCACAGGGTATAAATAGTTGGAAACTAGAACATTGATTCAGTTTGAGTTCTACAGGTCTTTTATATCCCAGAGATTCATAATTTTAGAAAATAGGATTCTCCATAAAATCTTTTGAAAATCCCAACGTCAAGGGGGACCTGGCTTAATTGTTGCTCTTAAATTCATTTGGATCCCAAGTGGACAGAATGGAGTCTTCCATACAGGCACCCTTCTCTTCTCCCCTTCAAAGGGCTGAAGCTGCATGAAAGACAGCAGGCTTATAAGGATGAGCCCTTGATTTCTTCACAATCACTACTGCTAGGATTAAAACTGGTTTTAAGTGTCTACGGGAAATCAACTGAAGACAACTGAATCTTGGAGATTTAGTGATGCATTAGATTACTTGGGATACTTGCTTGATATCACAACACTCACAGCACATGGAACTTGTGTCTAGAACATCATTATCTTCCAAACATTGAGATTAAAAAGTATTATCACTTTATATGTTTCACAAAATCCTGTGATGGGGAAACCAAGGCCAAAGTGCTTCACAAGATCCCACAACTAGGACAATCTCAACTGCCTCACATCTCAACCTCCATGGAAGAGTGCCTCCCATCCAGGAGAGCCCAAGGTTGTCCTAATACAACACTTTCAGTTAACTTTAAATTTTGACTCAAGATATATAGGAGGAGCGAGTGCTGGAAAGATGACTCAGTGGTGAAGAACACTTAGATCCCTAGCAAAGGACTAGGTTTGGTTCCTAACACCCACATCAAGTAGCTCACAACTCTCTGTAACTCCAGTTCTAGGGACTCCATTGCTCTCTTCTGACCTCCACAGGCACATGTATGTATGTCGTGTATATGTAACTATTTAGGACCATGAATATAAAATAAAAAAAAATTTAAAAGTAATTAAATGACATATAATAGTCTTAATAGATATAATTCCTGGACTACTGGTTTAATAAACTGATTTTTAGTGTTTTCTTCTGAATAAGAAACACAAGATTCTAAGGAACATAGAATTCTCAAGGAGGTCAAAAACAAGTAGGTGTGCAGACAAAGACTGGTTCCCTTCAGGACTCATAGGACTCAGGAGTAAGATTAGGCCTATAACTCCAAAGCATCCTCTGCCATGGACTGTGGCCCACCGAATACCTCAGCCCAATAGTCGCTGTCTCTCTTACCCTTGTTCTCCAGATTGGATGTCAGGTGTAATTTTGCACATAGCTGCTGGAGGCAAAGATGTTTTAACTTCTTGTCTCTCTCCTCAGAAGTGTTTCAGAGGAACACTGCAGGAGGGTGAGTCTCAACTCCCCAGGTAACCTGGTTGGCTGGAGGAAAAAAAAATCAGAACTATGAGTTCTGTTTTCTGGAGAGCCTGGGCTGCTGGCCACAGCTAAGTCTCAGGAAATTCCCACTCAGTGTCTGCACAGGCTTGCCAAATGAATCGTCTTTATAGGTTGTTCTGTGTTTCTGATGCCAATCTTCCTTTTGGCCATCCTGTCTCTGGTGAGCTGGCTTTGGGATGGAGCTGTGGTCTGAAAAACATGGCTTCTTATTAGTAATTCCTCTCTCTCTCTCTCTCTCTCTCTCTCTCTCTCTCTCTCACGCACGCACGCACGCACACGCACACGCGCGCGCACACACACACACACACACACTCCTGCTCTCCAGCAAGGCTGTGTTCCCCCTGACATCCACATCCTCACATAGGATATGGGGGTGGAATCTGTTCTGCATACTGCACAGTGTTGTGAGAACAAAGAGGAGACTGGAGGGGAGCGATTCTGTAGTCAGTAAATCACAGAGAAGGGAGATTTCTATTTAAGCTTTCTTATATGTCTACCAACCAAGAATCTCTCAAAAGTTTATTATTTATTTTTTTTAAATGGTCACACAAACCAGAATATTGGTTAGTCTTAGGGAAGTCCCTTTTCCAGCAGTGACAGACAGCATTTTCCAAATTCCAAATGGCAGGATGGCCAAAAGGGAGATGGGCATCAGAAACACAGAACAAACTACAACAACAATGCATTCGGCAAGACTGTGCAGCCAGATTCTCTTATGGGGAGGTTTGGGCAAATGTCATGTGTCTGTCTGTGTATCTGTCTCTGTCTCTGTTTCTGTGTCTGTCTGTCTATCTGTCTGTCTCTCTTGCTCTCAGGTAGGTCAGAAGAACTGTATATACATATCAGTTGGATGAAAACCTTGATTGACATTTCACCTTCTACTTGTTCAAGACAGAGTATTTCTTGATTACTGCTGTTTATACCAGGTAGATTAATCCACAAGCTTCTGGTGATTCTGTCTACCCTCCCTTTTCCTGATAGGAGCATAATGAATATGATGAATATGAGGGTTTGATGAATATGCTACTATATCCGGTGATCATTATCATAATATCTTTTGACAAGGTTGAACATTTTCTTTGTCCACTCTGAGCATAACTCACCAAAGAAAAAGCATGATATGGAGTTTATATTTAACCACCTTTTAGGTGAATCTGAAATTCAGCTGTTCAAAAAATTGGAGTCTGCTGGTTCATGAGTTGCCTTGCTCTTGTGTGAACCTTGATAGAGAGAAGCTGTGCTGGAGGGGCTGGCCATCTGAATGGATAGTTTCCATGATGTGTAAATTTTCTATACTACCCATAATTTAACAGTCATCTCTTCTTGGTTTGCTGCAGAATACCATGGGGTGTGCAGAATACAACTCAGACTCCCCTAGTCAATTGCATTGCCCTCCTGAATCCAAAACAAAACTTACAGAAAAAAATCCAATAAAGAATATGGTTTCTGCACATTATACAATAAAGTCTCATGCATTCATATAAACTAACCTGAGAGATGGGCCAATGCATACCAGGCCCTTCCTGAAGGACCTTGTGCTTACTTGCCATCAGGTAAGATAAACTCATTGTCTGAGGTTTCCTTTTTGTTGTTAGTTACATGTAACTGGTTCCCAAGGAAAGTTGTAAGGTATGTGGTGGTTTTCCACAGCTAGATTTTGGAATTTTATTAAGTCTGTTAAAGGGTGCATTTAGGAGGTGTTTCTGAATCTATATTAAGAGATATGCCCTGTGAGGCCATGGTCTGGTTTAAGCTTTACAAAGATACATTTGTATAGAAGATTATTTATTTCACAGAAGAATCATTCTGTTTGCAAAAGGACTCACTGAGAATATCTTTGAATAGTGAACTCTCTTAGGGCTTTTAAATAGGATTAGCCTTCCCCAAAAGCTTGGTTCTTAACATTCATGTTCAGGAAACTGAAATAGCATACAATTTTTGCTTAACCCAATTTCAATTCCTCATCCTCAACTTGCCTGTCCTTTTCATTTTATCTTCCAACTTTGGGGGCCTCTCTGTGCTGCTTCTTGCCTGGGTCTTCTTTCTGGGTCCTTCTCTTCCTCTGCTTGGTCCTGTTGGATTTGTTCTTTGCTCTGCTCCTCTAGGCCTACCTCAGTTGCCCACCTTCCTTCAGAGCCTCTTCCCTTATTGCACCTGGGCAATATACCTTAGGCAGCACCTGTGCAGATACCCTGCTTTGGTCTAAGGACTCCAATGAACCTTCTGTGATCATATTCCATATTACAACATGATTTGAATACTTGTCCATGGGTTAGAAATTAGTGGGCCTCCTTTGTGACCTATCCCCCATGTTGCACTTCCACAAGAGTTACATCCTGGACCTCCCACGACGGTCTGAAACCACAGATGGCATCGAGTCCTACACACTGTCTTTTCTGATGCACACCAATCAGTAGACATAGAAAATATTTGTACTGTAATGATAAAGAAAAAATACAACGGTATACTGCTGTGCATGTTCCATAAGGCTTAGAATGGAACTTTCCATTTAATGCATGGCAGCCACATGCGTGGACACAGAGAAAGTTTACTCTTCCAGTGTTTCTATCCAGAGTGTATAGGGTATACAAGTGCTGTACTGGACACTGTCATCATGAAGGCAAAGTCTATATAAAATAACAGTGATGGAGATGAATACCCACACAGGATGTTGTCTTCTGGATTAATCATCAAGGTTTACGTGGCACCGAGTGAAGATGTGTGGTTTCCTTTGATACCAGCTCATGGGATGCTCTTGAGGCATCTTGACATGAATCACTACTGAACTACTCCTGTCACATTATTGATAAGAGTGGTCCATGTGGTCTGCTTATATTGCTTGCTCATTCATTTGGGAGATCAGTAGTGGACTTCCTTGGGTGGGGGATATGTGATTGATAAGGATTTACAAGGATGTGAAGATAAATCATATCTCTGCTTTTAGAGTCAGTCTTAGGAAAGTTTTGCTTATGTCAGATTGCCTAACAATGAGCTCTAATCTGCTTACTAAGTGACAAAAGACCACCAAGATGGGTAAAGGTGTTTGCCACCAAGTCTGATGATCTGAGTTCAATCTCAGGGATCAAAAGAGTGAAACAGTTTCCACAAATTGTGCTCCAACCTTCACATGTACACTGTGGCATGCATACACAAGTACACACACACACACACACACACACACACACACACACACACACACACTGTATAGTTTAAAATTAAGGCAATTGGAGAACAGACTACAAATATTATTCTTCCTATCTCCCTGTTATCACCTCCTTCCTCCCTTCCTCTTATTATCCACCCATCCACACACCCACCTGTTAGTCCATATATACTACTTCACTAACTACAGTGAAGAAAATGGTCCAAATACACATACAGCAGTCCCTGGCTTCACACCGCAACATGAGACAATGCAGGACACAGTACTGAGGCTATTGTAGCTGGCAGGGGTGGGCATTCCTCCTCTTCTCTCTTTGCATTACTTATATGTCGTTACATAACCCTATCTGATGAGAGGCTGGTGTGTATTTAAAAGTCCATTGTAATATAATACAGTTCTTTACCCCCTGGATATGGTAGAAATTGAGGAATAAGTTGAAATGAGGTTTGTCGAGGCATTCTGGAATACTCTAAAGTTCCTTGCTTTGGTTTGTAAGGCTCAGATATCACACAAAAACCCTTTGCATTACACCATCAAAGATATCAAAATGGAATAGGGTTTCTGCACTATCCTTGGCAATACTATGCCTTGTTTCCCCCTCTGTCTCTGTCCTTACATCTAGATGACTATCCCATGCTAGAAATGCCATTCCTCACTCCACTCCATCACCTGCCAAGCAGCAGGAGAAAATACCCAGCTGAAAGTTCAGATGCTATCCCGGTTAGGGTGCCTCAAGCTCATGGCAAGGGAGCAGACCCATATGCCCCTTACTCATCTTTGGTTGGCACCTTCCCTTCCTGGATATCATACATAAAACAGCTAGTTGCCTGTCTTTCAGCTATGTCCCTTGTAGCGGTTGCTTCTCATGGTTTTGTGGTTTAGCTGTAGTTTGGGCTGCCAAATCAGCCCATAGGAAGGATAGAGTCAGTGATGAGAACAGTGTCCCACAGCACTGCATCCCCAGGCACTTCCAAATGAATACCACAAGGCCACTGCCCACCTTGCCCATATAAGATGAAGGCATTCCTGTCTAGACCACTTTCATCTCATTTTCAGTGGCACTCCATAAAGCTCTTTTTCACTGTTTCTTTAAAATTTCTTTCATGTTTCTTAACTTCATGACGAGAAACTTGAAACCGTCTTACTTGCTACTGATATGCATTGCTGTAAGAATGGATAATATAAAGGAATATAATTCTGAAAACAAAATGTTCACTAAGGAAGAAATAGTGGTGCCCTATGAAAAGCACTGCCTACTTTCCCCTCTGAATGTATGCAGGCATATTCAGAAATTTGACAGGTTTCTTACCTGGCATGTATTACATTAAGGTGTTTCTGAATGCCACAGTGAGGAGCCGGGACAGCTGTACCCTGTGCCTTTCACTTCTTGGTACTGAATTAACTTGTCTGTATCATGAATTAACTGGAGACTAACATCCAAGAAAGAACACCTATTCACCACTCATTTTTGGTGACTAGTAACCAGGCTCAGTGGGGCAGGGCTGTGTGGCCATGGTTACACGGGGCAGGTCTCACAATATTCGACCTACTGTACTGCTTGCTGTAATTCCAGATCCTCCCAAGACTAGGATAAAGAGAAGGGCATAACGTGCTAAATATGGAATTAAAACTATATGAATATTGAATGTGGCTATGGAAATAAGCAAATAGTGAAGATATTTCATTTGCAACAGGATGCATGGAACTGTTCATCATCATGTCAAGTGAAATAAGCCAGACACAGAAAGACAAATAACCATGTCTTCTTTCATATGTGGAACCTATATTCTACACACAAACACACACACACACACAAACCTGTGGGTGCACATGCACACACATACACACACAAATGTGCATGCACATGTGTAGGCCCACAGCATAAAAGCACAAGGGGCCTGTTTGGGAAGAGGAAGGAGAGAAATGGGGAAGTTGTACCTCTAAGACGGTTATAGAGGAAAAAGTAACTAAAGAAATAACACATTCAGACAAAGATGCCTTAGGGAAACCCATCACTTTGTACAGTCAGTACAGACTAATGAATCAATTTTTAAAAAGAATAAATGATAAGTGAGTGAGGGCTGCTCATTACATTGCCTGGGCTGCAGTGGGTCTAGTGTAGGGATTGAGGTCAGGGCAGAGAGAAGTAATCAGTCAAAGAAAATCAGAAGGCTAAGCTATAAAATAGCAAGCACTCAACTGGCCAGAGGACCCAAAAAGTAAGTCAATGTGGAGACAGTACCAATGAGGTCATAACTAAGGACGGGGACCCCAAAACAGGGGTGACACTAACCAGGATGGAGATATAAGTAGGAAGAAAGGAGAATTAGTATATTCTAACAAATGTGTTAACAGGCAGGCAGTAGTCCAAGAAGAGGCAGAGGGATGAGGGAAATACAGAGAGGGTTGATGCCTGGAGAGAGAGCGAGGCAGAGGGTGGGGACTGCAGATAGAGGGAGCCAGAGCCTGAGGCTGGCCAGTCTGAGGAGCAAGCCTCTGTGAGGATACAGCTGAGAGCTGAGCAGTCACTGCACTGGCACATTAAGACCATTACTCAAGGCCTGTGTGGTAGTTTGGATGCCTAGTCACCAGCCTCAGGGGTAGTTTTAGAAGGTTGTGGAACCTTTATAAGGTAGAGCTTCTGTGGAGGAAGTCAGTCACTTCCTATTTGCTCTCTGGGCTTCCTGTCTGCAGACACAGTGTAATCAGTCACCTCACACTTCTGTCATCACGCCTTTCTCACCATGATGAACTATATCGTTTCAAAAGGTCAAAAGAAAGACTTCCTCCCTGAAGTTGCTTCTTGGAAGGTATTTAGTCACAGTCATATGAAAAATAACTAATACAGCTCCCTCTCCAAAATGGTTTAAATTTATTTCTCAAGACAGTGAGGGTTATTGTTTTCTTGGGTTGGAATCATAGAAGCCCTCAGAACCCAGCTAGCCCAATCTACGACCCTGTTACATCCACTGCTTCCTGAAAAGGACCGCACTGAAACAGTAGGCAAGGCAGAGTCTTGAGGGGTGAGGTTCCAGGAACATGTACGAGGAGGAGACAACACACATTTTCCCACCAAACTCTTCGACTCCGTTTCATCTGAAATGTCTTTCCTAGCATAATGACCAACCCAGCCAGATGTGGTGAACCTAAAAATGATCTCTCAAACATTTCAATGTCTGCCCTTCTATAAACACATTGCCTGAGACACCTATGTGAATCTTGGGATTCAGGCCACGAGACTCTGGCTTTTAGTGTGTGGGTCTGCAGACCCTCAGCAGGGCCTCTTGCTTTTATTTCTTCAGAGCAGGAAAGCCAAGACAACTGTGAAATTACAAACCCATCCAACACTATTATTTTTAATTGAAATGGCCTAGGAAAGAGCCACACATGTGAGTTATGTTCTCTTTATTTTCTACACACGCAATTCCCATTTGCTGGGAAGAGAAAGACAAGTGTGCATTAAGGAGACAGATATGTCCCTGCATGTCACAATTGCAGCTTTTGGCCTGATATATATGGGCAAGTTGCCATTTAAAACTTACAGAGGAGATTTTCATAGCAAATTGAGTTCACATTTTATCACATAAAAGAAGCATAGGCTTAGGAAGGAGCCTTGAGCCTGTCTGTAAGTTTGTGTTCTCCACCCCTCCAGCTCCGACATGGCTGCGTGCAAAGGAAACACATGCACAAAAACCTCTGCACAATGAGAATATTTCTCAGCAGCGACTGTCACTCCTCTTGTTCCAAGTACTATTCTTTCCTTTCCTTTTATGTATATGGATGGGTGTGTTGCCTGCATGCATGTGTGAAGAAGCTGGAAGAAGGTATTAGATCTCCTGGAACTGGAGTTGCAGGCAGATATGATCATGTGGGTGGCAGGAATCAAATGCAAGTCCTTTGGAAAAGCAGTCAGTGCTCTGATGAGACCACTTAGCCATCTCTCCAGACCCCCCACACTATTTGATGGAGAAAAATACTGTTGCATTCGAGCAGCAAACAGCTGTGAGTTCTAGGTCTTCTTTGCAGCCCACTGTGGGCTTCTATTCCACAGAGTGTCACTAAGAATGATCTGTTCTAGTCTGTGTTCCTGTCTCTTCTATGCACCTGTTGTGACTGGTCTTGCTTCCCTCTTAAGCACCCTCCACCCACCCACACACAAGGCAAGTTGGATTCTGCTTGTTTCTTTATGCCTACCTGAAATAACTACTTTTCTCTTTCTACATTATGGATATAACAGTATATTCAGGCTCTGAAGTCATCCTAGCTCACTCCAGGGCCGTGGGTCATAGACCACCTTCAGGAGCCATAACAAGCAACTCAGAGATGCAAGGAAGGACCATAGAGCTGTTCAGACCCACCAGATCAACAGTTGTACTTCCTCCATTGCAAGGCAGATAAGAGGTCCCCGTCTCCTGTAGTTCCATGGGTACTATCATCAGTGAGGGAGCTACCACTGTCTTGGGTTCCCTCTCTGCCCTGATCTTGTTTGGCTTTTAAGAGTGGCTGTTAGCAGGCAGCTGTTTCTGCACTCGGCACCACCTTATCCAGCAACTTCTATTTTTCCTTTGCTTTGACGTTCCCCATTTTTATCAGTGTATATTCATCATACAAATTAATGGGTTGTACTGTGGCATTTTTCCTTCAAATAGACCAACTACTTTGACCGTATTCACTCTCCATTATCTTCTATCCCGTTTCCTGCCAGACCCTTTTCTACTCTTTCGTAGGCTGTATTCTGTTTTCTTGGTGCACGCATGCACACATACAATCATGTGCATGGATACACACATATGCAGAAAACTAGGTTCAATATAAGACAATATGGTCCTTCTCTGAGTGATTTGCTTGTTTGTATGTTTAGTGCATGTCTTAATATAATGAATGACATTAGGTTCCATGCAGGAGTAATGACATAATGTCCATCTTTTGCTGAATTAAAACCCACTGTGTATTTACTGTGCTTGGTTTATCCACCATCCTGTTGATAGACACTAGGCTGGTAACATGGATTAGTTGATGGGAATAGTGACACAGATGGCAAGTGTGCCACCGTGTTTGTGCTGTGCAGACTCAAAATCTTTTGGGGGTAGAGATAGATCACTGAGTGCTTTTTCCATGGTTCCTGCACCAGACAACCCTCCCACCATCAGTGTGAAGGTTCCCTCCCAACTCCCCACCACCACTCCCCCTCCCCGCCTCCTCATCAGTTCTCACCAGCACTTGTTGTTTAGTAGCTGGTAGCCATCTGACTGGAGTAAGAGACAATTCAGTTATTGTTTTGATTCACACTTCCCTAATGTCTAAGCTTTTTTGATTCTTTAACTTTGTTTTCAAATGTGTGACCATTTATATTTTAATCTACTGAGAAGTAGTCAAGGACTTTCTGGAGAGAATTCCACCAGCTCGGGAAATATCTAGAGAACTAACAAACAGGTTTGAATTTAGTGAGAAAACTTCTGCATGGAAATTTGAGTGTTAAGACAGCTGTACTTCATTTTCTGAATTGTTTAAAAATGTGTTTATATCGACAAACTGTAGTTAGTTGTGTATGTATAGATTAGATGGCCGGTGATGTAAGAATTTTTAAGAATGTAGGATGATTAAATATAGCTAGCGTATATCATCTTGAGTATTTAACTTTTTATGATGAAAATATTCAGCTCTAATCTCTCAGCAATATTGAAATGTGTGAAGTTCTTAGCAATATTCATTGTAGTATCCAATTGATCTGAGAAATCGATTTTCCTCCCTTCTTACTAAGGCCTTTTCCCATCTCCATGCCCCAGTCTCTGATAATTACTTCCTGCTTCTGGATTTGTTTTTAACTTTGCATTGTCTGAGTCTGTTTTCATTGCTATGAGAAAAAAGAACAGAGTCTAGATGCTTTCTAAAGAAAATGGGATTATTTATCTCACGGTGTTATAAGTTAAAAGCCTCTGATGAAGTCTTCATGGCAGATGGATTTCAGAAAAAGTCTAAGAGATGGAAAAAAGTCCAAGTGCCATCAGACAGGAATCATGAGAGGCTTGTGGATCAGCCTTTTTCCTATATTATCTACTCTAGTAGGAGCGAGCTATAATCCAAAGGAACAGCATTAATTTTTTCTGAGGTTTATACTCCAAACAATGCAATCATTCCCTCCCATGTCCTATTTTAAGATAAAGGATCTATCCAGGAGGTGTGTTGACCCAACACATGCACCTTAGGTTATCTCACACCCACTTAATCCATACTCTAGCACAAGTAGGTGCTGCTGACTGTGTACATGGTTTATTTCAGTTGGCGCAGTGTTCTCCAACTCAGTCTATTTCATCATTAAGACAGGGTGTCCCACTTGGTCAGGCTGAATAGCACCCTTCTATGTACACTGTACTTTCTACATCCAGCCCATCCCTGTTGTGCACTTATGATAATTCTGTATATTGGTGTGAGTGACCCAGAGTAGAAGACGGCAGATTCCAAGATGCTAGGCAAAGGGCTTTTCCTGTTAGCCTGAGTTTCAAGTCAAGCAAATAATGGAGAGGAGAGATGCCCAGGGGAAAGAACTGAACCTGGAGTTAGGATTAAGTCAACTCCTAATCTGCACTAGTTGTTCACAGGACCCTGAGAAAGCCTAGCTGTGGAGAACAAGGTCTCTCTCCAAGGCTCCTGGGTATAAAATATGAGATGTAGAAAGAAATGACTTTATTAACTCACTCAAAAATGTTAACTTGGTAAGGACAGGCTCTGAACTTGTGGTAGTGAATGTCCATTGTAAACTTGATTGCATTGAGAAGCACCTAGAATACTAGCAAAGCACCTTTAGGTGTGTCTAAGGGCTTTGAAAGGGTTAAATAATAGATTTGCCCTGAATGTACGAGCACAGTCACTTCAGTAGGGGCCACTGGATGGGCCATGCTGAATCAGCATCATCTTCCCAGTTCCCAGCCACCATGAGCTTCTCAGTTCCAACTCCCATACCCCAAGGAGTGAAGCGACTGAATTAAGGGATAAAAAGCCCTTCCTCTAAAGGAAAAGTATTTGCTAACCACCTACAATAGTCCCTAGAATATTGTAGTGAGTGCTTAAAACACAGTAGCCAGAGAATACCAATAGTGGCCCCTCCACTCTATCAGCCCAGGACACCACAGACCACACCCATCCTCAGTCCTGATCACACCCATCCTCATCCATAAATATGTCTCCTCAACCCTGATCATGTCCCTCATCATCACTAACCATGCCCTGACCCAACGCTAATCGCATCTTTCTGCATTAATGGTCATACCCTTCCTGACCACTACTAGCCATGCATCATTACCACTGATCGTGTCTCCCTCTACTGACCATGATTCTCCTCATGCTGACCTCACCCATCCCCACAACTTACCACACTCTTCCTGTTTCTCCTTCATAGCCATGTCCTTAAACAAATTGTCTGAAAACCTATCACATTGTCCAGGTAAAACCACTGACCGTTAGTAAAGTGAAAAACTCAATCTGTCCTTCCCACATGGTTACACTGCCTGGCTCTGACTAGTCGTGATAGGATAAGACCGTGTGGTATTCATAAGAGCCCTCAGCATCCCTTCATCCCCTTTGCAGCTGCATACACTTGGGTAAACTGAAGAGCAGGTGGCTGCTCTGACTCCAAGCCCAGTGCTCCCACGGAGCACTGACCTTGAGAAAGAGTACACAGCTGGTGGAGGCAGGAGGCTTCTGTGTTCAGGGAAGCTGCCTCGCTTCTTCTTGGTTCCCACTCTAACTCTGGGGGGACCAGGGCCTGCTGATCACGAGTGGGGATGCTCTCTACCCTTACAGTCCCTCATAAATACCCATCTCTTCCTTCTGAACAGATTTTGTCTACATCCGAGAATCTCCCCTCCTCTTGCCCAACAGGTCCTAACTGAAGTCATCCCCCTCTTACCCCCAGAAGATCCCATGCTGAGGGCACTTCATCCTTACACCGAGCAGGTTCTGGGTTGTGGCCATTCTTCCTTTTCTCTTTCTCAAAGAGAACCCCAAAAGCACAGGTTTTATTGAATGTTCAACACTGTGTTCGCTATCCTAAGAACATTTCCAAAATTGGAAAGTTTACGTGATCAATTTTCAGTATTTCTGGCTCAGGCATAAGATGCATGTTACTCTGAGGACTGCTGTGACCAGATGCTTGTTCTGATGACTTTTCAGAGCTAGCAAAATCAGAATCTGGAGAGCCAGACAAAGCAGACAGATTATGACTATGGTCAGAGCAGGTACCCCGAAAGTCAGTGGTACTGAGAACAGTTGCCACTTTCTGGGCAGAGTGGCATGTACTTGTAACCGTTCTGGCATCCAGAAGACTGAGACAGAAGAAAAATGAGTTTGTTTAAATCCAGTCTGGGCTATATGGTGAGACCCTATATCAAAACAAAACAGGTGTCATTGTCTAATTTTGTGTGTACCATTTTCCCAACAAGCCTGGGATAGCTTGACTCACTCAGCCTTGTAAGTCTTGTAAATTAGTAAATGATAGGTAGACAGGCAGATAGATGAAAACAAACCAAATGGTTGGAAGAATATATAGATGACAGTAAAGATCTCTCATATCCTCTCTTGTGGTGTGGCATTTTCTCTCATGCTTGAATATTTAGCTGTTGGAGTCTCTTTCCATCTGACTCACTAGCTCTGAAGGAACCCAAACAGAAGGCAGAGGAAGTAAGAAAGCTGGGCTTTGGGTGGGAAGGCATGAAATGATGTAGCCTCAGTTCTCCCTTGCTCTCTCTGTGTATCTGAGAGCCCTATGCTATTTGCTGCCTCCGCCAGCATGGAGGTAACTTCTCCAATGCCCCTGGGTGGCTGCTCAGAACCCTGGGACATGTCTGTGCATAGAAAGTTTATTTTGTAGTAATGCTCAGTGAAGCCTGACTCCCCTCTGGCCATGCCTGTCATTTCGGCACATAGGAAGATCCCAGAAGTTTACCAGGATCCCTTCTTCCACACATCTTGACATTATGCAAATAGCTATGACTAAATAAAGGTCAGTCGGGGACGGTGGCTTCCATGGTGAAGTCCCTCAGCATAGTGATCAGCCTGCTGAGTGACAGCCACCAGCCACTTTAGGATGTCAGATTTGCTACCTGTGGAGTCCTTCCTCCAGTAGCTGTTGCTGGAAGGGGACTTTCTATGACCTGCTGTTGGACAGGAGCTGACTGTTCCTGTCATATGTAACATCTAAGGTATGCAGCTCATTGACGGCCATGGATACACAAAGAAGTTTCTAGTATTCCCATCACCATTCAGTGAAACACATAAATAGGCCCTCAAAGAAGCGACTTTGCTTTACATAGTAGACTTGATCTTCTTGGTGCTGCTTCTCAATAAATCCTCCAGGAAGAGAAGTGTTAGGCAATTCCTGCAGGCAAAATAACTTGGTATCTTTGAAGTTCCAATGGCAGGAGACATCGCTGCTGATGGGAGATGTGTCCACTTAGCACCTATCACAGACGGAGCCCTCTGGACTTCTGGATATCTTTACCAGCTCTATAACTGGTTCACTCATAACTGTAAGTTGACTGGCAGCT
Organism: Tokudaia tokunoshimensis; assembly: GCA_036184795.1. Taxonomy (NCBI): domain Eukaryota; kingdom Metazoa; phylum Chordata; class Mammalia; order Rodentia; family Muridae; genus Tokudaia; species Tokudaia tokunoshimensis. The sequence continues at coordinate 45,051,488 of BTHU01000012.1, forward strand.
GATTTTCCAACTGAGCACTCATCCCTTACCATAGAAAAGGATAGCCACATGAAACACAAGGTTCCATCTACTGACAATTCAGGACGATGCTGAGCATTGTAAAAGTGAAAGGAAAGAGATTGGTTTGCAGTCAGAATTTGTATGTAAATGAACAAGTTAAACAGGAATGTGAAAATTCCCTACAGCTCCCTGCTTAATCAAAGCATGGGCTTAGAACAAGTTGTTTTTTCTCCAGAGAGAGAATTTATACATTATACATTAGCAAACATGGTTTTATTATATTTTTATTTGTGTATATTAATTACATAAAACCATAGGCTTTCTTTATGACATATGTGCATATGTGTGTGTGTGTGTGTGTGTGTGTGTGTAAGTACCATATATATGGTCCTTTGATCCTTATACCTCCTATACTTACACTTATTCCCATTGCCTCTCCTACTAGCCCATGGTTTTATTCCAGGTAAGGCTGCACATTGTGGTAAGAGGATGAACGCTGTAGGATGGACACACAAAGGCTCAGATTGCTCTTAGGCTGTGTACTGTCAGAGCTGTCTAGGGTATTGTCCATGCTGTGTGTGGATGTGAGGTCCAGGGGCTTTAGGTATTACAGGTTACAGACACAAATAGATATAGATCCTCATTGAACATAGTGCCTTGCCTACAGTGTCTGCATGTTTAACTGATATCCCCTGTATCGCTACTTTTCCTTTATCAACCAAAGAGAATTTAACTTCCTACTACTCCCAGATATTTGGATTGGTATGGCACTCTTGCTCCTACGTCAGCAAGACTGGCCAAGGCAAGGAAAATACCCTTTGCCAAATTGGAAGAAGCTCATCTTGTAAGAGCATCTTCAGAGTTCTGCACAGGCATATGAATACTGCTTATGTGATATATTCTAACAATGCATTGGAAACCAAGTTTCAAATGCAGGAGAAGGATGAGAACAGATGTGTCCATATGTTAGTCAGAGTCTGTATTTTCAAAGAAAGAAGGAAGCAGATCTAGAATAGTAAAGATATTATATAGAAAACCACATATAAAACATATTAATTACATATATATAAAATATCATATGATATAGGATATATATGCAAATAACCCCAATCCTTATTTAATAACATGAATTTATTTGTATAAATATAAATTTTAAATATTTATATATTTGCAGTCATATAAAGACCCTAGTTCAAAAACAGACATGTCTGTACCTGTACTTTTGCACTCGCAGGCATGTGGGTAAAGACCTCTGGCAAACCCCTATGTGTTCCCTAAAGACTCCTCCCTCAGAGGGATGGGAACAAAGATCCTCACAGGCAGAGAAAAGTCAGTACCATTTGGCCCTATGCTTTTTCACTGCCTCCAGGGGGTAGAGGACAAGAAAGTCAATCATAGCTGGGAAAGATGTCAGGGACCAATCTAGAACAGGACCCAATTTCACAGAGAGATGGTGGAGAAGAGAGCTGTAGTTGAGGATCACTGAGAGGAGTTCTAGCAGGACCACAAGGTAGGTCAGGTTCACAGTAGTGGGTGGGGCTGTTTGGAATGGAAGTCACATAAAGATATGGAAGATTTTACCATGGAAGCTGGGCAGAGCCTGTGGGAGTATCCACTGAGGCAGAGTGGAACTTGGCCTAGCATCTCAGGAGTATGAGACAAGAATAGGTAAGGGGGAAGTAGCATGGTTACTTTCCTATAGAATGAACCTGTCCCCTTGAAGTGGATATGTTTGTGAGCTATGTACGGTTTATTTACTTTTTATATATTCTCTAATATACTGAGAAGATACCACTTTTTCATTATTCATGATGATAAATGGAAATTGGGAATATTCTAGTTTTCATAGGTGATTAACAAACATACCCTGGATTAGCTACAAAATATTCTCATCATAATCATTATTAAGAGCTTTGTTCGTGTTTATGTGTATGTGAGTATGTTTGTGCATGTGTGTGCATACATATGTGTGTGTGAGAGAGAGTATATGTATGTATGCATGTATATGTATATGTATATGTATATGTGTGTAGACATGAAAATAGAAAGAGGCCATAAGGAAAGAAGACAAAGGAGAAAGGAAGTGGAGAAAGAGAGTTATGAGATACATGAAAAAGAAGGCGAGACTACTCCCTGGGGTGGGCACCTGAAGGAGAAGGGAATAGAGGAGAGCCGGAAACAGGTAAGAACAAAGTATAATGATGTAAATGTGTGAGACACGAAGCCATTTCCTTTTTTCCTGGCTTTGTTTGTGTTTTGCTTGCTTGCTTGCTTGTTTTTTAATTTTTTCAAGTAGTCTTTGAGAATTTTACACAATATATTTGATCATACCTCCAAACTTCCCTCAGATCCTCTCTCACTCCATAACCACCCAACTTCATGTTCTTTTTCTATCTTTAAATACCCTCCACAGTCCCACACACACATCTCAAACCATGGAGTTCTTAAGCGTGGGGCCTACCTGGAGTGTAGGTTATGGTGACCTTGGGGTGTGGTTCATGGTGACCTTGTAGTGTGGGCGATGGTGACCCTGTAGTGTTGGTGATGGTGACCCTGGAGTTTGGATGATGGTGACCCTAGAGTGTGATTGATGATGACCCTGGAGTGTGGGTGATGGTGACCCTGCAGTGTAGTTGATGGTTACACTCCATTGAATAAAACTCATTTTCCCTCTCCCAGCAGCTATCAGCTGTGGATAGTTTCTTGGCTAAGGGCGAGATTTCTGTGCCCAATTCCCCTTCTCCCTACTGAGATTCTGTCTGGATTGAGTGTGTACAGATCCTATGCATGCTGTCACAATCCCTGTGAATTTATATGTGTATCTGCCCTGATTTTTCTGGAAAGCACTGTTTCCTTGAAGCCATCTATCACCTCTGGCTCCAGCAATTTTTCTGTCCCCTATTCCATGTGGATTTCTGAACCTTGAAAAGAGGAATATGATATAGACATCCCATTTAGGATAGAGCAATTAATGATCTCACTTTCTATACATTGTTCAGTTGCAGGTCTCTATATTAGTTACCATCTACTGCAAGAAGCTTATCTGATGGGTATAGCAATAGATCATTAGAGTCGTTTTACTGCTGTGTTCACCAAACAGAGTAATAGTAATAGATTTTCCCCTAGGGCTCATGATCTATCTATTCTCAGGCTCTTGGCCTCATTAATGGTGTCAGGTATTGGTTTGATCTCCTGAAACAGACTTTAAAAAATTCAAATTTGAAAAGTGGTTGGTTGTTTTCCTAACTTTAATGCCATTATTGCACTGGTGGGCATATCTTGTCAGAGGGTCATTATTATAGCTCTTAGGGTTTGTAGTTGAGTGAGACTAATAACTATCTTTCTCCTCCAGTAGCAGTTATATAGCACATTCCAGCATTACCAATACTAGGCAGTAGGGGTGGAGCTTTTGGTTGAGGACCAGCTCTGGTTCTCCATGTTCTATAATGTAAAAATATACTGTTTTCAGCAATAGAATCTTACCACCAGAGTGTGGAAGGTAACAAATAGCATTGGTAATAGCCTGTAATGTTTGCACCCTTTGCTAAATATTCAAAAAGATGTAACCCAGTTCTGGAACTGGCTTTTATTTGGTACATTATGATGTCTAGTTGAGGGTGTTGTTCCCCATTATATGGTGACTTTATTTAAATTCCTTTCTATGTATGTATATATTTTAGGGAGCTTCTATAGTAGGAGGCTTCCATTTTCAAATGGCCAGTCCTACTAGGCAATCTCCCATGTAACCATCCTGATCTAATTCCCCCTTTTCTGTTTTATAACAGAAATCCATTTGCACCAAAAAATGAATAATAAAATTGGGGGTAAGTTTCTGAGTTGTTGTTGATTCATGATAGAGCTATGTTCAATCCTCAGTACTTCCAAAATGAAGTCTGTTGAAAACAACAACAACAGATCAATAAAAATGTTTTCTGATCCTAGAGGCTGAACAGAGCATTCTGGCCCCCACTTTCAACCCCTTTTCTGCATTGTAACCTCTAGGGGAAGAGCCCATGGATGTCCCTGTTACAGAGAAAGAAAGTAGATTCTGTTGTTGGCCCCACTTCTTGCTCAGCTGTGCCTTAGTATGCATACTGTGGTTATGAGCTTGGGCTTCGGAGCCAACACAGACCCATAACCACTCACTCTGATCCTGGGTGAGTATCTGAACCCTGCTGCCTCCCTGTGTTGCCATATATAAAATACAGATGAGAAAATCCCATTTCCTAGGATGTAATGGGGTAAAGAAGAACTATAAGTCTAAGTCCATTTCTGTAATACAGAGTATAGGGAGCACTGTAGAACACTAGCAACCAGTTGGGTCCCCCACTTCAATGTCTGGCCCTTAACCTTTTTGGTTGTTACACTGAAATATTTTTTTCCTCCTTAGCTTCCTTGTGGCATTCCTTTATAAGAACTTCATATTCGTAGTTAACATATACCAGTCAAGCACTCATAGCAAACTTTGATCAGTATCAATGACATAAATTTAAAGAACAGTTGCTTGTTCATCGAAAGCAGGAGCATGGAGTGAGTTGTGGCTTGTGTGCTGTAGTGATGGGCTCTGTGGGGGAGAGATTTTTCTTATTTTAATATATATACCTGAGTGATAAAAGGGGAAGCTTGAGTGATAAGGTCTTTCTCAAGATTACCAGACTAACCTTCACCAGCAATGAGGGAGGGCAAGACAAGAGCGACTGCGGAATAGGATCTATGGGAAGAGACCTAGGGATCAGCCATACCCCAGTTCACAGCTGGGATTAGTGCAGGATTAGAAGCCCGTGAAATGCAGTGCTACAGGTTTCTATCAACAAATAAATTAAGTTCTGTTCATGTAAATATAAAACTAACTTACTAATGTAAGGCAAGAAAATGTAATGCAGAACTAGAATGGCTGACCTCAGGCCAGATTAGGACACCTGCCCTCTGTGCTCCTGAGGATTAGATGGCTCCTAAAGGGCATTCTGCAGTATTGTGCAAAGAACTCCGTATCTGGACAAACGGTGGCACGCCACTATAGAAGTCCTGCACCTACACGCAGCAAGTCCTTTAGCACTGTATAAGCTTTGAAGTTACACTGTACAGCAGGTTCTACAGGTACACAGGAAGTTCTGAAGTTAGGTGAGAAGTTCTGTAACTACTTGAGAAGGTCTGTGGCTACACAGGAAATTCTGCAGCTACACATGAAGTTCTGAAATTACACAGGAAATTATGAAACTATATAAGAAGTTCTACAGCTATGTAGAAAGTCATCTTGTACCAAAAGTTCTAATGCCACCTAGGCACTTCTACACTGTTATACAGAAAGTCCTACAGTTGTATAGGAAGTTCTACATTATTGTACAGGAGGTTCTGCAGTATTGTACAGGAAGCTTTCCAGCATGTAGGAATTCCTGTACAGAGGATTCTAAATGACGTCTATAGCATTTTGCTACAACTCACCCTAACCTTGACTCTAGAGCTAAGCCTAACCCTTCATGAAAGAGACAGGCTCATATCAGCTAACCTACAAAGGAGACAGACCAGGACATGTACCAGGGATCTCTGCATCCTCAGGCTACACCATCCCTAACCTTGGGTATAGCACATCAAACAACTCTGCCAAGATCTAAAACTGGAGTTGTTAGACTTGAGAGGCTTAAAGAAAGAAAGGACTACCAGTGATACATAGGCCAAATCCAAGATCTTTGTGTTTTAAAAGTATTGCTCTGGAAATAGCAATGACCACAGCTATGAGAACCTGCTGTAGACAGTAAGACAGTAAGTAGGCGGGCACTGTCTATGGCACTAGTGATCTGTGATCATTAATGCTGATTAAGAATGAAGGAAAAGGTCAGAACTGAGGAGAGAAAAGGCAGACATCTGAATTAATGCTGCAATACTACACATAATCAATACTAGACACATTCATGTAAAACACACACACACACACACACACACACACACACACACACGCACACACTGTAACATAGTAAGTATAGGTTAAAATCAAGGCCTGAAACTGTGGGCGTTGAATTAGCCAGTAGATATGTTTATGTTGTTAGCAAATTATATGCACTTGATATAATACTTAGTAAACTAATACAGACCTAATTGTTCTTCATGGTTCTTATTCATAAGCTCAGCACCAGAGACCAGAGATCACAATTGTTTTGCACATCCTACATGTTCCTAAATGGTCTGTTGTAGAATAAGTCCCTGGGTTATGAACATCAGAGCAGGACATCACTCCAGAACACTGACATAGGAATCTAAGAAAGATGATCTGTATCAAAATCAGCAAATCTGTTGTTTTTCTAAGATAAAATGTAGACACAGGTATAAATGCTTCTTAGTTTTCAAGCCATCTAGGTGTCTGGTGTGGTATCCTGAGAGAAAACAACAACAACAACAACAAAAAAAAAACACAAGAAACAAACAAAACAGAAGAAGAAGAGCGTGAGCAGGGAGCCTTCCTTCTTCCCCGGCCTTGCCAGCTTTCTTCTTGCTCCTGTGAGGCCTCCATGCTTGCTGTATGGGCTCTTTAGCGGTGTTTACATTTTGTAACAAAAACACAAAACAACCGAAAATATCCAGTTCTGCGCAAAGGTCTGATCATTGTCACATGTAAGGGAGTCATAAGCCTTAAAGTTGAACTGTGAATTTTCTTTTATGAAAAGATACCTGCCTCAAAATTGCTGTTAATAGACAGCAGCAGCAGAGTAAAGAAACAGCAGGTATTTTTGGAAAAATATATTTACTCTTGCTTCAAAGTAAATTTAAATACTAATAATTAGTGAGAAAAACTCATCTTATTCATTTATTTATTTATTTTAATTGATTACTTTATTACATCCCAAATGTTGTCCCCTCTTCTCTGTCCTATCCCCCAGAGTTCTTCACCCCATCCCTGCTCTCGTTCTCCTCATAGGGGGTGAGCCCCCCTGCAACCCCCTTCCCTAGAGCATCAAGTCACTACAGTATTAGGTGCATCCTCTCCCACTGAGGCCAGACAAGGCAGTTAGTTATTCGCTACATGTGTGCCAGGGGACTCAGACCAGCATGTGTATGATCTTTGGTTGGTGGCTTAGTCTCTGGGAGCTCTCAGGGGTCCAGGTTAGTTGACACTGTTGGTCTTCCTATTGGGTTGCCATCCCCTTCAACTCCTTCATCCTTCCCCCAACTGACCTTAGCTGTCCAATAGTAGGGAGATGAAATCTGAAGAGGCCACCTCCAGTAGTTAGATAGGGCCCTAGTGGAAGGACGAGGTCGCCAACCCACCTTCAAAATTTTTGACCCAGAATTATTCCTGTTTAAAAGAAATGCAAGGACAAAAATAGAACAGAGACTGAAGGAGAGGCCCTCCATTGGCTGGCCCATCTTAGGATCTATCCCATGGACAGGCACCAAACCCTGACACCATTGCTGATGGTATGTTATGCTAGCAAACAGGGACCTAGCATGGCCGTCCTCTGAGAGAAAGACTCATCTTAAAAGGAATACTTTGAAAAAGGAACACTGTTTTAAGACCTTCAAAAAAAAGTTTTTGATGAGTGGTGTGTAAACTATTTAAAATTAGTATAGAAATTTAAAATTATCAAAAGTTAAGTCAAAACTTATGGTTTTGAGTCAACTTGTTACATATATATGAATGTTTAGATTGATTCATATACATATGTATGCATACATATGTATGTATATATTTGTATTTACACACACACATACACACACACATACACACACACACACACACACACACACACACCACCCATATTGTCTGAGTATTGGCCATGGTATTTCAGAAAGTTATTGTTAAATTTCAGTAAAACTGAGGCCAGCTTATAGACAGATATGAAAAGCAAGCTTCTCGACTTACAGTAACCACTGTGGAGGCTTACTCCCATTTTAGATGAATGTGTCTTTGTGTGGTGTCTCTCCAACTGTGACAGGTCTCAAAAATCAAATGTCAATATAAATTGTTCTTAGAGATTGAAATTGCTCTTTCATAGAATTTCAGACACAATTTTTGAAAATAATGTCATATTTGAAGATAGTTCTCTCATTTTTAGAAACTTTCTTCCTATACTTTGAAAGAGAAAAGATCTGATGTATTCATAAACTTTTAGAGGGGATAAAATTGAGGCTCAGTTACTTTGTTTCTGTTGGAGGGATTCGGGAGCCAGAACTGCCGTGGTGACACAGTGTTCCCTGTGTGTGGAGTGAGGAAGCGACAGGACCTGAAGCCCACTGCATGCCTAGGCTGGGACAGGCACTTTCCCTGCTTCCCAGTGACACAGAAAAAAAATAGTCATACTTCATTGGAGGGGAAAGGTGATGTGTGTGCTATGCTGTGTGCATGCGTGTGTGTGTGTGTGTGTGTGTGTGTGTGTGTGTGTGTGTGTATTATGCTAGAATTTGTAATCGGGACCTCACACATACTGGGAAAGTGTTGTTTTAACACTTAGCTATGTCTCCAGCCACAGAAACATTGATCAGGCCTGAGTTCACATTTAAGCACTTGCAAAGCTTGGGTTCAAGTTTTCTTTACAAAAAAAAAATGTAAACTCTGCAAATTAATTGATTACATGATCATACACTTAAAATATGTTTCAAGACATCACATTGAATAGTGTCTGACAATGTAAAATTAAAGGAGAACCTGGCCTGTATCTATGGCATAGCTCCATGAGCTCTTTACCCAGGACTAACAAAAATTTTGAAAAATGTATTGACCTAGGTAGACTTTTTTTTTACAACTCTTTTTTTTTTATTTTCTAAGTTTTTTTATTTACATTCCAAATGATTTCCCCTTTCCTGTTTCCTCCCTCCCTGAAAGTCCCATAAGTCCCCTTCCCTCCCTCTGTTCCCCATTCAACCCCCTCTCGCTTCTCTGTCCTGGTGTTCCCCTACATCCAGTCTTTCCAGGACCACGGGTCTCTCCTTCCATCTTCTTGGAAATCTATTGATATGTGAATTGTGCCTTGGGTATTCTGAGCTTCTGGGTTAATATCCCCTTATTAGTGACTGCATACCATGTGTGTTCTTTTGTGATTGGGTTACCTCACTAAGGATGATATTTTCCAGTTCTGACCATTTGCCTAGGTAGACTTAAGCATTCAATTTAATGCAATATTTCAAAGTGTTTCTCTCCTCATAAAAGACAGTGAAGAGTAAACACTTTCTAATCCATGGCTTGAGTTGTTGCAAGAACAGACCCCATTCTGTATGGGTTTATAAATGTAATTTGGGTGCATAATAACATGCAATCTATAGTAAATGTGCTTTACAAGTACCTCTGTATGCTCAGTTCACTGAGAGCTACTGCTCCTCCGGAAAATGCTGTAAGCGTCTGGCCACCACATTTCATAGACCTTCCACAGCATCCCTGGTGCTTTGTGTGTTTCTGCCTCATGATACCCTGCCCAGTACACGCTGCTGACTCACTGACCACTGAACACCCTATCAGCAGCGCTTCCCTCCAGTCGCTGAAGGAGCATTCCTAATACACCTGATTTCACTGTGATGCACAACATAGCCTTCTCATTTTAGGAACACCAAACAGCTCTTCTTTTTAAATCTAAACTACAAAAAGGGTAATAACATGAATCTGTACCTGAAATAGACTACAAGAAGGACACTTGTCTGTAACACGGCTAGTAGACAAATCTGAACTGTGCACATATGCTCCTCACAGGTGATTATGTTGGCCTTAGGGAGGGGGGACTGGAGAAAGGCCACATTGCAGGTGGTCTAGAGTTTGCCTTGGAGGGAAAATAAACTAAGACATCTTCTTCTTTTTTGTTCTTAGTGTTTTTATGTGAATTGGATTTAGGGGATTGTGTGCTATTCTACACATGGTACTAGATCCAAGTATAGGAAGATGCACAGACCTAGTTTTACACTTAAGCGAATTCCAAGTGAGGTCGGGGTGTGGACTTATACGGATCTAGCTCCCTACAGAAACACCTACTTTGAATTTACAAAGCAACCTGAATGTTATTCTGTTGGCTTCTACTGGGCTACATGTTGGCAGATGACTGAGATTTCATTAGGTAAACAGAAAGAACCAACTTCAAAATTCATGTTGTCCCTGAAAAGGGGGCTTAGCTGGGTACTGGGAATTATTTTTCATTTGGTAAAAAGAGAAAAAAAAAAGCTTACCAAACAAGAAAATCAGCTATTATATGAGGACTTCTGTTTTTTTTTATAGGAATTTTAGTTTATCTATTAGCTTCCAATGAAAATTTGTGGGTTCTGCCATAGTAATGTCTAGATATCATTAAATATAAAGTTTGGAAGGATAGCTTAGAAATATTTTGTCAGTGATAAATTTTAGTATAAGGACTTCATCCTAAAATGCCTTGAAACACCTAACTACTAGGCTGGGGATCAATTCAATGGTAGAGCACTTACCTAACATAGGTTAAGGTCCAATATCAACCTCTACATGAAATAAAAGTAGGCCCATTGATAATCACAAAATAGAATCGAAAGGACTTAGAAGATTGTTAAATGATAGATTTAATAATGCTGAAGGTTGAAAAACTGAACTTGAAAGGAGTGAGGCAACTTCACCTGGGTTTCTGGGGGCTGTGGGAAGGGCAGGATCTCTGATAACATGTGAGACCCATTGCCATGATGTTATATAACTGTTAAATCCAATCCAACACCCCTCTGCTTCAAAGTCAGAAGTTTTTGAAATTTCAGTTCATTTTGTCCCTTTCTTAACTGGTGTGATCATGGTCAGGTACTATGCAAACCACTTGACTTCAGGTCACTGTTATAGATAAGGTTCTTCTTGTTTTAACCTGCCACATTCAACTGTGGCCCCGTGGTGATGTGCTAGGTGATACTACCTATATCATCCAGGTCAAGAACCTCAGGTTTGCTAAATACGAGAATTGTCTAAATATGTATCAAGGGCTACTTTACTTTCTCAATCATTTTAGAATTTTGGAAACTTCCTCTTCAGATGATGTCTCATTACATAATAGAAAGATGCAGTCTGGGAAGGCTTATTTCTACCATGCATAATTTATATGATATTGCCAATGGAGTGTATGGTCCATGCTGGAGGTCTTGACCAGGAAAACTTGCCAGCTATATGACAGAGGAATTTGTGGGTATGATAAAGTTAAGAATGCAGAGATGGGAATAATGTCTTGGATTGAAGGGGATACACAATGGAGGGATATTCTCAAAGAAGGAGATCTGTAGTCATGGAAACAAACTGAAGTGGTCTGCCAACCAGGCCAGGAGCCAAGGATGCTAGTGACCCCCACAGTGTGGAAAGGCAAGAGTAGTGACTCTCTTCTAAATCTTCACAGGATGGCAGTCTTGCCAACACTTCCACTATTTTGGCCTTTTGCCCTCCAGTGTTGGCAGATAATAAATGCATGTTGGTTTTAACCACTAAACTAATTTGTTATAGGAACTCGATGGTCTTAGGAAGCCATGGACATACCAGATCAGTGTGTATCACGTATTTAAATTGGTGATAAAGATAGCTCATGAAATCTTCACAGCAATCAAATGCCACATATGTAGAAACACTCTGTAAACAGCTAAGTTCAATGCCAGAGGTCCTGGTTTTATCAAATGAAGGCATACATCCAAGGAAATGATAGTATAATTTCCTAGTCGGTCACCACCTTCTCCCAACTCCCAAGCTCTATGTCTGAGTTGTGAGTAAAATTAGGACAACCCTGAGTTTTTGTCAGTGTTTTGTTTTCCGAGGTCTCTCCCAGTGGGCCTTGGTATGGTTTGCCCTCTCCAGAAGAAGACAAGAGACTTGTGCACATTTTTCCCTTTCTACACACAAGGAAGGAAGTGACATGCAAGTGACTGTCTCTGCTAGCTAGTTCCTGGGAGAGAAGACAATGGGGTGTTTTAGAAAGAGAAGGACCAGTGAGTCAGCAAACACTATAGATGGTATAAGTAAAGAAGGTCAAGGTACGAGCAGGGGCCTTCCCCGCTTACTCACAGTCCGTGACTACTGAACCAACAATATCTGTTGTTCAACACATCAAAGCAAAGTGTATCTCTCCCTGGATCCTTGGAGCTGCAGGACAGGAAGAGACTGCACTGCCCTGTACAGCCTCTTCGAGACTCTGCCATGGCCTCTCCCATCTTCCTCTGGCTCAGTGAATGAATGCTGATAAAACTCATAGGCCGTCATTATTCCTGGGGTATCCAGATTGTTTGTATTTTGGTATCTGCTTCTTCCATAACCCGATTGCAGTCAGTAGTCTGTCCTAACTGCAAGGGAGATTTCTAAGCCTTGCTTCACAGGTAGAGGGGGCAAGAGGAAGTCCTTGTCTCAGTCTTGTGATAGACACAGTCTTTCTTGAGTCCCTTATCTTTAGAAATTGACATTTGCAAATATTTCCTATCAAAAAGCATATTTGCTTTCCCAAGGATAGACGAGCACGTTATGATAAAGCCAACCCACGCCACTTTATGTGTAGGGAAGGCATTGTCAAGATCTCCTTGTCCCGCTCCCCTCCCATTGCTTAACCTTTCTATCTACTTCTTCATCAGTAAACCAATTAAATAGGGTGTGATTCTATGAAGGCAAATGTACCCTTCACTTTGAGCCAATCTTTCAGTCCTGTGGTGTACAGCATTTTATCTTGGATGTTTGTGAGACCTTTTCTAACTCTGTCTCTCATTACAGGTATTTCCACCCATGCATAACTCTGATCTAGGGCATCATTTACCACTTAGCAGTAGGAGCTGTCATTTAAGTATTAAATAAACAGTGGATGTATTCTCATCATGAAAGGGCAGTTCATCCTAGATCACTGATTCTCATAAATATCTATTAAAATTGCCAGGTCAGCTCCAATGACCTATTATCCAGGCCTAAACAAATCTTACAGCTCACAAGCTCTAGGGCCAGGGTCAGGACCAGGCAGCAGTATTTCTATTAATTCTACACAGGATGCTTGGTTAGTTTACATGGTGTTTATTTCTTTCATCTTTTGCTTACTGTCCACCCCTTTATACTCTTATATTTTAGGTGAGAGCCATGTGTATGTTTCTATAAGTGCATTTGTGTATATGGCAGCACATGTAGAGGCCAGAGGACAACCTCCACTCTCTTGTTTTATTGAGACAGTCTTTCATTGGCCTAGAATTCACCAAGTAAACTAGACTGGAGGTGACTAGTTTCTCTGTATGCCTAGTTCTGGGAAAACAAGCACAGGCTGCCATGTTTAGCTTTATTTAAAAGGAGCTGTGAGGTGTGGTTCTGGGAATCAAACTCAAATCCTCAGGCTTACAAGGGGAAGCTTCCATCAGCCCTCAGCTGTGGGTCTTGAATGTCAGCATTCAGTTGGTTGATAATCATTGTTGTCCATCACTCCTCTCTTCTATGACTTTTATTTTAAGCTTGATTGTTAGATTGTATGTTTCAATCTAGCTACACATTCTTTGACCCTGTTTATCTGTCATGCTAAGATAATAGCCTACACTCTAGACCGATTAACACTTGACATTAAAAGTGGCTCAGCTGCTTCCCAGGATCAGCAGCTTTCCAAGACTTTGCCTATGTCTGTGTGTGACTCTGAGGGATGGGATGCATCCAAGAGCACAGATGCTCATTTATTACACCTGGTTATCTCCCTCACATACATTAAAGCTTATGAGATGCTCCTATTATTTGTCATATGATCACCTTCTTGTTCAATTGGGGCAATACTCTATTCCTTCACACTCCTCTGAATCACACCTATAATTTTCCTTTTTAATAGAAAACCTTTGATGATTTCGCTAGATCAGATCCGTTGGTGCCAGTTCTTCATTATTCTTGTTTTGTGAGACACCTCTCCTTTGCTTTCATTTTGGAAGAACTATTTTTTAAGCAAATCTCTATAAGTATTTCTAATATAAAATAATGCTGTCTTTTGAATTCTGCAATCTTGCTGAGAAATCAACCACAGTGATTCTGACATTTGAAAAAACTTTCTTCTTGGCATTTGGTTCCCATTCATCATCATCTTCATGGCTATCCCAGTTGGGATTCTGGAATATTGAACTTGTGGATGTATGTCTTTAATCTCATTTAGAAAGTTCTTAACCTGGATCTTTCCAAAGATTGTTTTGTTCCTATTGGTCTCTGGGGTCCTTGTGTACATTTGCTTCCTAGCTTATACTCTTTTGTATGTTTTATATCATTATATCTGCCTATATTTTCATTCTACCTGTTTACTTGAGTATGTGGGATGGTATGAGTGTGGGCGTATATTTGCCACAGGTGCATGTGAAAGTCATGGAACATCTGCAGGAATCAACTCTTTCTTTCCACAGTGTGGGTCCTGGGGGTTGAACCCAACTCCTCAGACTTGGTGGCAAATGCTTTTACTTACTAAGCCATCTCAGTGGTACTATCTATATATCAACCATTGGGTTTTTTTTTTCTGACCTATTTCCAATTTGCAAATTTTCCATTTGGTTCATAAGGATATTGTTATTATTCCTATCAACCACATCCCAAATTTCTGTGGTTTTCAGTTGTTTGTTTGTCTGTTTTTTTTTTATTATGGGATACATCTATGTAGCCCAGGCTGGCCTGAAACATACTATGTAGCCCAAACTGGCCCCAGTGTGTCACCTTTCTGACTCTATTTTACAAGGAGTAGGATTACATTCATGTGCCACCATACCTGACCTCCATTTTATTTATTCCCTAAAATTTAGCATTTTGTCGGATCCATTAAGTGTTTTCATGATAACTTAATTCCTTTCAGATATCCCCATGTGATATTCTATTGACTGTCATTTGAGAGGTGTCTCTCAAAGCTATCTGGCTGCATGCCTGTCTTGTTTCACTTTGTTTGAATTGTGAACAGCATGGATACATTTTCACTTTGCTCTGAGGTTGGTGCTGCGTGACCTTATCCAGGCATATGTTTGTTTTTACATGTCTCTTGGGTGTCAGGGTCAAAGATAGGGTGTCTCACTCCATATACCTCAATTCCTATTGTAATGAAAGCTGTGGTTCAGTTACCATGGGAACCACACTGTTTCCTGTTGCCTTCCTACCAGAGAACAACCCTAGCTGAAATCTCCCATTTCCCTCAGTTCCTTCCCAGTGGGACCTGAGATTTGATTGGAGGCCCTCAGTCAGGTTCCTTTGCGTAACTCTCTATTTAGACACTCAGATCATACCAACAACTCTGTTTTCAAAAATTTTCTCAAGCAGGAGCCTAGTCCTAAGTTCCTAGCCATTACTCCAGCCTTCTCTCTGCCATGACTCATGTCTGTGCAAGCTATGGCTGTATTCTGAAGCCATCAGATACGTGATATGGAATATGATCTTTCTCCTTATTCTTGTAAGAGGGTTCGTCTCCAGCAAGATCATTCACCATTGGTTGTCCAATCTGCCAGCGGTGGTTATCTTATCCAGGTCTAAAGACTGTTTACTGGA
Organism: Tokudaia tokunoshimensis; assembly: GCA_036184795.1. NCBI lineage: Eukaryota > Metazoa > Chordata > Mammalia > Rodentia > Muridae > Tokudaia > Tokudaia tokunoshimensis. The sequence goes on from BTHU01000012.1 coordinate 45,066,897, forward strand.
ACAAAAACTCTTCCAGTACCAAATCTGTACAATCACATGTGCTCAGGTCTGATGAGAAAGGATGTTCCTCATTGCTGTCTACCTTTGGAATAGCTGCATAAGCACTTTCCCTGGTATGATGGACAGACAACTTCTTTTCCCTTCCTCCCCAGCACAGGCAGGGAGAATGCTTTCCACTGACACCCTCAAAAGTGATCATTGCTACCACAATCCCATTCTCCTGAAGAGTAGGAAATGGAAGCCCAAGAGAAAGATGGCTCCCAATCTCCCAACACCGTCCATAGTACTTCAAAGGCAGATGTCCTCAAATCTCACTTACAGAATAATAAAAATCTGGCATCAAAAACTTCTGGCATGTTCTAAAAGAAGACAATGAACAGTACCTACAAAATTCGAACCACTGGGCGAATAATCTTATCACTGCAGAGAGCAATATTAATACATAAAGCAGCAGAATCACAACTAAGATCATTTCACTTACCTAAAGAAAACATGATTTTTTACTAGACTCATTCCATATATAGAGAACATTAAGTATTTTAAGCCTTGACCATGAAATACAACCTTGAACTATTTTGTAGCCTGAGAAATTCTGTGAGTTCAAATATGATGCAGAGGGAGAATAGTCTGCCTCATGTTTCTAAAACCACATCTACACATCCCAGGTGTCAAGGCATACTGACCTACTATTGATCTATTCAACCTTGGAGCATTCCAAACCTGATAAAAATCACATAATTAAGTAATGAGCAGCAGAATGCTGCTGAGAAGTTATTTTTAATTCTTATTCTTCTGTCTTTTTCTTTTAGAATTAATCAGGTACAAGTAGCACACCAGGTACACACCCCAGGATTATACTCTAAATTGTGTGAGATATCCATCATAGAAGACCACTCAGTCAGGGGTTCGAACCAATGTAAAGTCTTTATTTGCCAACCAGTGACTATACTGTGTGTTCGGGGCTCAAGTGCAATCCTGAGTCTCACTGAGAGTGAGCTTTTAAGCACAAAACTACATCCCAAGTTGATACACCTCAGTTAGCAAGAACAGCTAGCTAGAAGCAGAACTACAAAAGACAACTACGTTTAGGGACTTCCACAAAACTATGATCTTGAGGGATTAGGTTGGATCTTTGTTCTCATTTTTTGATGCTGTCCATGTGCTGGTTTCTGAGGCCTGAAGGGTACCTTCCATCATGGAAGGTTATGCTAAGGTCTGGGTCAGTTGTGCTAAGGTCTGGGGCTTACTGGGGAACCTGCTACATTCCTCACTGGTTCTATGAGCATGAGTCAAATTGTGGACTCATCTGGAAGTAAGCACTAGTCCTTAGCACTAGTAGTTTAACAGAATTTATCCTCTGTTTGACACAGCTCAGTAGGCAGTTGAGTAGTCAGGGTCTTAAAGTGAGAGCTAGGATCAAAAGGATTAATGGCCCAGCCATGGTTGTAAGTAGAGTAGTTAACGGGGGGGGGGGGGGCAGAAGAAGAAAGATTGGTATCAGTTGTTAGATTCTTAATATCCCTTTTCTCTCTCTTGAAGGTTGAAGGCTATTTCTGACCTTGGCCAAACTTTTTCTAATTATACCTGACTTATTGGTATAGAAGCAATCAATTTTCCTAGTGCCATACAGAGACCTCCTTGTCTCATAAAGAGGAGGTCTAATCCTCTTTGATTCTGAAGAACAACTTCAGCTAAAGAATCTAACTTGGCTTCCAGATGGAAAGCAGAATTTTCTAGATAGTCTATGTCTATTGAGTGTTGAGTTCTTTTTTATCCCCCATAACTAGGGTTGAAATTCAAGCTCTAGTGGAGCCCATGATGCCTACACCCACCAACAGGAGAATGAGAATTTCGATGGCTCATAGAACATAGGGAAGCCCAGAATCTAGATTTAGGTGGGCCCTGCAATCTTCTACATTACGGATGAATACCTGTGGTAGAATATCCACAAGGATGCAAAGAAGTAGGGTCTCCTTCAATGTAAATAATTCAGAAGATGTATACTTGGTTAAGGCATTAGTGCAACCAAGGCATGTAGTCTTGGAGGCCTGGAAGTGCATTCAACTGCCATTCCCAGAATTAGCCTGTTGTGTAGGGCTACAGGAATCTGCTATCTAGGGGATATCTTGGTGACATTAAGCAGGTACTTTTCCCATGGAGGTACTCCAGGGTGAATCTGAATCTAAGTTAGTCCCATTTACAGTCTAATAGTGTTGGAATTAGAACTTATGAGTTCTAATGTCAACATGACAATGGGGTTTGGGGGCCAGGCATAGCCAGTAGTCACGATCTATGTCTAGTTGAGAATGGTTAAGTAACTGATGTACACTTTTTAGCATCCTGAACACTGAGGGGCTGGCTTCTGCTTTCTCCTGGACCTTTATCTTTGAGGTTACCAAAGGAATTCCTGGAGAATTTGGGGCTTGGGGATTTGCCACCCCTATATTCTGGAGGTACTAAGATTGATCAGTTTGAGTCAATAGGCCAGATGACCCCAAGTGTAGGTTTCTTTTGAATAGTAAATTTGCTGCCTGGATCTGGACCATTTAGGTATAACCTGACTCTCCAGCTTCTTCTGGTTTCCCAATCATGATTTTCATCTTCTTGCTAGGCTCTAATCTTTATGGATATAGGATTGCATTGCCAGTGCCCACAGGTAGGTAATATGATTTCCTTTCCTGGTCTATGAGAGGATTAGTGTAGCCCTAGGAGGACTCCATATAGCAACCCCACTGAGCCCAAGAATATCCACCTGGCTTTTGGCAACTTTGGGAGTGGGGCCATTAGCCAGGTAGACATTGTATTGGATAGACCAGAGTTCCTTCTCTTTACTGCTGGACTCACAACCCCAGTGGTGAGCTCCTCTGCAGGAATGAATGAATCATCCTCCAGTAGCCTCTGGGTGCAATATTCTACAGAAATCTACCTGGGTAGTAGGTTGGGTCTTGGTAGATAGTCTGACTATGAGCTCTCCCTGGTTTGAGTCTTTCTTAATTCTCATACCCAAGGCCCTGATTATACGGTTTAGGGTCTTTTTTCCATGGGAGACAAAAAAAAAAAAAAGACAAATAGGACAGCCATAATTATAGGGTTTGAGTCAATCTACCTTTCGAAGGTTGTAGAACCTGATGAAGACCCATCTGTCATCATCTGTAGCATTCAGCTGGATGTAGTGGTTCCACAGGGTGATACCAGTGACCTTCACTGCTGGAGGAGTGATAAGGACCACATAGTATGGGCCTTTTCCAGATTTGGGGGTGGAATTCCTTTTACTCATATTAATAGTAGTTCTACCAGGCTAGAACTCATGGACTGTCTAAAACATGGACAAGGGCACAGCCTCTCGAACTCTCTGATGAATAGTCCTCTGGGTCTATTGCAGAGCCTGTAAGAACTGAAGAGGGAATGGCCAGTCATTTCTACCTTATGAACTTCTTGTTATTGGGTGCATTTGGCCGATAGAAAGGCAAAAGTAAGAGGTTGGCACAATATTTGCTGGTCCAATAGCCTGTTACACACCACAGAGGTGGGGATGTAGAGATCAAAGTGCATCTGCAATTGGGTAATGAAGCTACAATTCCAGAATATTAGATCTATGACTGACCTTGTGTGGTGTTTGTGGGAGGCCACATTTGACACTTCCAACTCTAAAACCTGTGACCTCACTGTGATCTCTCAAAATAGTCAAACTTTTCTAGGCTCATAATTAGCAATGCCATCTAGCTAAGGTGACACCTTCCACTCCAATGTCCACAGAGACAAAATGACATTCTAACGGCTTAAAGCCTGAAGGGCCAGGGAGAAGAAAGCCATAGAAGTACTAGTTCTAAAAAGCAGGCTTTGCCAGCACACCAGCTTTGTCAGATGTGACTTGTTTCATGGCCATTGCGTGGTCAATGACACACACTTTCCCTATTGCAGGAAGTGACCTGCCTGGATTCCAGACTCTGGTCACCAGGAAGAGCTTTGCTTCACAGGAGAGCTGTTGGGGTATCTGTCCTGACTTGTACTCTACAGTATCAGGTCAGAGTCAGAAAGGCAGAGGAACAGCTAGAAGAACTGCAAACAAAGCTATTGAAGGGAAACTGAACATGTGAGAGCTGCTGCCCTCTGCCAGTTCCAACAGGTGCTCCCTGTACCGTGGTGGCTCAGGATTCAGGCTCTGGGGGTTGTTCTAATGGTGAGGCCTTTTCTGAGGGGCAAGGTAGCCAGCAGCACTAGTGTGGCAAATACTGAACTACCTTTCAATAGTGAGGGGAAAAAAAAGGAGTGGAAAACAGTAGGCGTCTGTGAGGCTTGTCCCAAGTGTGATGTGCTGCTCTCCTGCTCTTGCGGTGGCTTTTCTAAAGTTCAGAGTGAGGGGTTTACTTCACGCAGCGTTATTAGACCACACCCCAAGTATGACTGTTTGAATCTGTTGTCCCCCGCCCCTAAACTTAGACTATATGGCAATTACATTTATATTTAGTTGAATAGGAGATAATTCAGGTTATCCCTTTGATTCTAGAGATTTGACACTTATGGGAAAGATAGGACAAAGCATAAATCCCAAATGTTCCCAGGGACACATACTGCTTGCTGTCCACCCTGTAACACATAGGACCTTTCAGTAAATACATTTGGAGGAAGCTAGATGTCTGCAGAAGTGAAGTCACCATGCTGTTCCTAACCTCATGAAATACCATCTCTCTCCTGGCTGTCTTCTGATGAAGGATGAGGGGTAGAAAGGGGACCTGATTCTGCATTTTGTGTCTGAATATTCTGTCCCTGGTGCTCCCACACCTGTGGTCGTGCAGCCTGCTTGCATTCCCAAACCCCTGCTGTGCCCCCTTACTGCTGCAGCCTGCCTCTCTCTGCCCTGGCCTCAGTCAAACTCTCATCCCTAGTATCCCTAGGGCTTCCCCTCCCCTAGGGGTCTCTGGTCCTGGGAGAGGGAGAGTTACACCTTCTGCAGATGCTGCACCTCCACACAGCCATGAGCTGTGCCGGTCCAGTAGCTGGTGCTTCATGTGCTGCTCTGTTTGCTTAGTTCGATAAAAAGCTGCCTGGCAGGAAGCTCCCCAACCTTCATAAAAGATGTGGTGCTGACATTTTTCCTCAGCCTCTGTTCCTCATGGCATTTGCTTCACAAATTCGGAGGCTTGGCTTCACTGTGTCCTCTGCCCTGGACCACAGCCCGCTGGCAGAGGGAGATCCTACAGGCAGGCTTCTCAGAGTTCTGATGTCACCCTCCCAACAATGCACCCATAGACCATCCTGTGAACTCCCTGACTATTCCAGTTTCTGAAATTGTCCATGGTGACCATGTTCCCTGTCCAGGCACCACACAAGAGTGCCGTTGGAGCACTGACCAAGAAACCTGCCCTCCATGTGAGTATGGAAAAGGTAGCATCGTGTATGTGCAGAAAGGCCTGTTCTGAGCTTTGATAGCTCTTTAATCATCTGTTCATTTCCCTATTGACTATCAGGCAATGAGTGCTTCCTGTGTGCAAGGTCCTGTGGAGATGCTCCAGGAAATAAGGGAGATGAGTTCTGAATTTCAAAGAACTTTCTCACGGTGAGAAAGATGTGGGTGTTGACTAAAGAAATATTTGAAAATTAAAAATTGATACTATGAATAAAGAAAAACCTCAGATACAGAGAATGGCATCACATCTAAGAGCAGAGAGGAATACTCTTTAGTCATGGATGGGCTATCACTGTTAGAGGCAGCAGCCTGTTCAAGGGTCCTGAGGCACTCACAGAAGAGTGCTTGTTCAGTGTGTGCTCGTGTGTGTGTGTGCTCAGTGTGTGCTTGTGTGTGTGTGAGCTACACACTGCCCTAGAGCTATGCTAGGAAGAGATTCAGATACCAGGTTTATTCATGGTCTTCAGTGACTTCATCTATGATGGGTGTAGTTCCACTTGAAAATTTAAATGGAGATATTGTTAAGTATTTTTATTGGTTTATTTATCTATTAAAATAATTAAAAACTCATTACATGTTAATAGAAGCAATATATATATATGTATATATATATATATATTTATGAAAATAGCCATGTTTTCTACAATCATCAGGGAAAGACAGTGTTTCATGTTTCCTGCTGCATTCTCCTGTTCTGCCTCACCACACTGCAAAAGTGGTTTTACCTGACACATCTGAAGATCATACTGTTGGGCAAGGGAAGACCCTGGCCACCCTCAAAGGTGCAAGGCTGTCTGAAGGCCTGGAGCCACACTCCAAGAACTTCTCTAGGAAACTCTATTCTTGCCTCAGGAGAGGGAGAGGACTGTCCAGCACCATCTACAATTTTGGGAGGAGCAAGGTTGCAGAAGCTCCTCCATGGGGCCAAGGGAAGTTGTTGAAGATTCGTGGCAGCTCTGTGCAGACTGGCTTTGCAAGGTCATCGTTTTGCCTAGTGGAGCTTACACAGAAGGCAGGAAGACTCTAGGATAAGCAGCTTGCAAACTGCTTTCCAGAAGGCTCAGGGACAGTGAGCCTGAGCCTTGGCTTGTGAGCAGTACCCTGCAGTCAGGTGTAAATGACACAGAGAGGTCAGGCATGGTAGAGTCTGCCTGTAATCCTAGCACTTAGGAGGTGAGGTGGAGAAAATTACGACAGAGGAGTGAGGGTTTCCCAGGCACAGGGTTTCCATATGTTTACATGTGGTAGGACCATTGGAAACTCACACCATATACAGATCCCTGCATCTGACCAGCCTGTATGAAAGAAGACAGCATCTTCTCTTGGTGTCCCTGAATCCTTTCATCCATAAATAAGTACCAGACTCAGAGAACACTATCATCTGTGAGACAGATCCCTATTATGGAACCACAAAAGACCAGGAAAACACAGAACAGGGAGGGATTACAAAGAATGCAGGCTTCCTCTGAGGTCTGGACTGCCCCCTGGTTGTCAGTATGGCATATGACTCTCAGTAGATCTGGTCCAGCATGCCAACCAGGGATGATTTTCTAGGCCACTTAAATAGGTGAAGTGATTATGTGACCTGGTAATGTGCCAGTGGTGTCTCAACACAGTAAACACTGTGAGGTGGGGGGATCCATCTGCCTGAGCACAAATCTGTGCGGGGAGAGGGTTGGGGAAGGGGGTACTAAACCCACTCTTCGACCATCCCTGAGGGGGACAGTGTTGATCCTCATTCCACTGACAGTACCTTGAACTCTACCTCCAGAGTCACAACAGAGTTCATATCCAGAACTGTAAACAAGACAGTTGTGAACTTGGCGTCTACCATGAGTCTGTTAGTACATGAAGACTTGAGTATTTGTGGGACTTAGTTCAAGCATGAATACAGGTGTTTTGATATATGAAGGAAGCATTTATATCCATAACTCCTATCAGGAAACATTGTGTTTGTTTGTCGTGCTGAGGCATGGACTCAGTCTTGAACTTGCTAGTCAAGCTTTCTGAGCTAATCCCAAGCCCTGTTTTTTAAAAACAGGCTATATTCAAATATGGTTAGGGTCACATGTAAACATTATCAGATTAGTTCTCTAAAGGTTATTTTAAACTCAAATTTAATATTTCAATGTGGAAATAAGCAAATGTACTGTGTACACTGTTTATTAGTATAAACAATTTATAAATAATTAATTCATACATATTTCTATATACATGAGGAAAAACCTGCAGGTTTTTTTTTAAGTATACTCTCAGGTTTCTTATAAAGAATTAGAAATAGGATTGAGATGATAGGTCAGTGAGTATCTTGCAAGTAAAGTATTTGTCTTGCAAGTATGAGGACTTGAGTTCAATTCCCCAGTATCCACAAAAATACATACATACCTACATGCATGCATACATACATACATACATACATAGGCCAGATATGGAGGGACATGCTTGTAATACCAGTTCAGGAGAGGCAGAGATGGGTGGATTCCACCCTGCCTAACCTGAGTCCCAGGCCAATGAGAAACTTTGCCTTGAAACAATAAGAATGGTGGCCGAGGAACAGCTACACAGTTCGGCCCTGACAGAAATATGTACACATGACATGGGCATCTGTACATACACTGAGACACAATGGGAACAGGCACAGGAATGCACATATAGCAACCAAGCACATAGTCTGCATTTACAAATTTGGAGTATCTTTGGGGATGCTAGAACAGAAGGCCAGGTTCAAGATGAGCTGTCAATACTGTGTGAAGCAGCTCTGGCCACAGTGAGTCTTTCTGCATTGAGTTTGATGATGAATGCAGCAAACAAGGATGTGGGACTTTCGCAGTGTATTTTTAGCTAGCTCTAAGGTATACCACCCTCCCCTTCTTGCAGAATTATTTTTAATTCCCCAGAGCATGCTCCCTGCCACTCATTACCACATTTGGGGCCTGCTCTTTTTCACTGGGGCTGCACTGCCTTCCTCTGGGTGCCACTCATCAATGCAGAACTGATTTGGAGCTGAACTGTATAATAATAAGCCTTTCAGCGCCAGCCCCACACTTGCCTTGTAATTAAGGCCTGATGGTTGTGTTGACGGCAAATGAAAGAAAATGGCTTTGTTCTCTCTTCCCTGGCTTGATTGCGGGTTCTCTCGCTCACCTGAATTCCACCCATCCTGCATTGTGCCTGTGATTGCTGGAGGACCGTAATTGCAGTCCCAGCAGATGACATTTCCAGGAGGTACAGTCTGTGCAGCTCCAGGGAGAACTGATGGAGCTGTGCCTGGTGAAACTCGTCAAGGGTAGATCTAGGGAACGCCCATGTGGAACTTAAGTCGGGACCAAACACCAGTGTTCTCCTCTGACATTAGCTTTACCCAGCGGTGCATGGATGCAGCCTGCCTCACCTGTTGCCTACAGTCCAAAAAGACGGACTGAGCACAGACACTGTATACACTGTCGAAAAAGTTCAGTAAGGGCATGTGAGCCACACCTTTGAAAGCCCTTTAGCGCTGAGATGGCTCAACAGTTAAGAGTCTTTGCTCTTGCAGAGATCCTGGTTTCTGTTCCCAGCACCCACGCGGCAGCTCACAATTACTCTAGTTCCTGGGGATCTGATACCCTTCTCTGGGTACCACTCATGCACACAAATAAAAATAAAACTGAGGCTGGGGGCAGTGCTTCCATTTTAAAGTGTTTGCCATGGAACCACAAGGACGCCAGCTCAGATCCCCAGTACTCATGTAAAATGTCAGTATGGCAGCTCACACCTGTAACCCCGGTGCTCAGGAAACAGATACAAGAGAATCCATCGGGCTCTTTGGTCAGCTAACCTAGAGGAGTCTGGTTCAACAGGAGACCTTGTCTCAGAAAAGATGGTGAGGCATGAGTGAGGAAGACACCAGATATGGATCTCTGACCTACAAGCAAGCATGCACACACACACACACACACACACTCCCCTGGCAATGATTCAAGAAGGGAATCAGAAGCAGAAAACACATAGGCAAAACACACTCCTTTGAACTGTCATGGTGAGCTTTGCTTCCTCTGGAAAGAGCATCACTGGACTGTCTATGTAGCTTGCAGCTGTGGTCATCAGTTCTCTTTATTCAAAACGACTAAACTCAATGCCAGAGAAGACGTTTGTAGATATCCACAGTACATAACCTGCCAGCCTCTTGAAGCCGGTCTGATGGCTAATCTTGGTTGTCAATCTGATCACCTCTGGAATCAAGTAAACCCGAGTAGCTAGGCACACCTCTGGGGAAGTTTTCTTGATTGGATCATCTGAGGTAGAACACCCATGCTAAATCCTGGTAATCTGAGTTCAGAAGACCCACCCTAAAATCTGGGCCACACCTTCTGGTAGAAGCCCACATCAAATAGCGTAAAGGAAGAAAGCTTTTGCTCTTTGCCTATGTGCCCTCACTCTCACTGACAAGTTCATCTATTTCCCTGATGAATTATTCCTCCACTACTATTAGAACCTACGTTTTTAGAACTCTAACACAGACCAAAGCTAAGACATCCAGACTCATGGAGGAACCAACTACCTCTTCCTTCACCTTCCCACTGAGAGTCAGCCATTGTTTAACTTGCCCAATAACACCTGTAAACCACTCTAATAAATTCTCCCTTTAATATTTGTATATAGATAGATAGTATATATTTATTTAATATGTATGTATGTATGAATGTATGTATGTATATATTCATCCTATCAGTTCTGTTACGCTAGAGAACTCTGACTAATACAGCTAGTATATGTGCCTTTGGTATTTGGATTTGACAGGAGATGCCTGTATCTGGCGTATATGTCCGAGAACACATGTCAAAAGGAATAGCCAAAAGTAGATCAGCTTCCATAGGACACCACATGAGCCCTCCCACACTGCCAGAATTTGTCTCTGGGTTGGTTTCTCCTCACATAAATATCACATTTGCTCAGAGAAGCTCAATTTACATTCTTTCACTACTGCAGTGATCACTCACAGAGGAAAAAAAAACAAGCCTCCTTTCCCAGAGACTGAGTCTGCATCTATCTGACATTTCACTCAGTTGCTGGACAGGAGACTCACTGGGAAGGACTGTAGTCCCTAGGGTTGGCCCATCCTGGGGCCTTGGGCATGTTCCTTACCCTCTTTCATTCTTAACATTTCTGCCATAAAAAGAAAATTTAAACCATCTGTTATAGTGGATGCCTGTAATCCCATCACTTGGAACAGAGGTGGGGGTAGAAGAATCAGGAATTTAATGTCATCCATGGCTATGTAGTAAGTTAGAGATTATCCTGGGATGTCTCAAGGAAACAAAAACAAAAATGGAGGAAAGGACATTTAAGTTATGGCAGAGACCAATCACTACTTTATTTTCGTATAAGTTTTCTCAAAATATATGCATTTTTATTGAGTTTTAAAATTTACATGAAGTGTAACAATAAGTATGTGACAGTATAGGTCAGAATGTTCACAGGTCAGTGTGACTTCAGGGATGTATGTGTCTTCACATCAAGCCCAGGGCATAGGGCACACATTCCCGGAGCATATACTCATGGAAGGGAAGTTGCTAGGAGATGGCATCTCAGGTTCTGTTCAGAGAACCTCTCTTAAAATGACCTGTAGGACTGTGTTTACTCAGCCACTTCTCAACACTCACTCATTCCTTCCATCTTTGTGTCCCCAAGACACTGAATAACATGTCACTTGGACTCTAGCACCACTAGCAGTGAGGTTGAAGTCTATGGCAGAACTGCGATAGAAGGCCTCAAGTGATTACCTTTACCTTTCTGAAGAGCTTGGTGGCCCAAGGTCTCATAATGATGTGCTTGCTTATAGACTTGCCCAATAAACTTGCAGAGGTTGGCAAATTTTGTGGCCTGTTTTGTTTATTTTTGTATTACATTTACCTACATTGACAGAACAATGAAGGACATTATTTTTTAAGTGCTTGCTTCTTCTGCCTCCCTCAAGAACAGTTTCTAATTATTTTAACTAAACAGTCTAACCACCCAGGACACCCACAGCTCTAATGGCTAGGTTTTGTAAGTCGGTTTGGTAGAAACAGTATTGCTGTAGGTTGGCTTTGCATATTGAATGTTACATATCCTTCTAACCAATGTTACTAAAGAGCAGAATGAAGATCAGAACTTGTTATGAAATGGCTCTTGATATTGACACTGATGTTAATTTATAATCTGGCAACATTTTAGAATTCAAATTTAAGAGCTTATTTATCAGCTCACTTCATAGCATGCTTGTAAATATAGACTTGTTTTAGTTCTGTGATGCTTTGCAAAACTAGTGTGGAAAATGAACATGTTGTAAAGGCAGGACATAACCCAGGGATCTTTATTTTGAAGGCTAAAGGGGATTGCATGAGGCCTTTATGCACCAGAGGGCTAAAACCTTATGCTGATAAACTGAGATTCACTGGACACAACTGCAGATCCTGACTGTCAGGGTTCAGCCTTTCTGGATAGATGTGCTCACAAACCTGGCTAGCAGAGGTGATGAATAGGGTAACCAAGCTCTGTATACACTAATGAGGAATGAGGGTTGTCATGAAGAGTAGGTTCAACCCTCCTCACAGTTGGGTACCATCCCAGAGAATGGGTTGTCTGCATATGGTGCAGTTTATCTGTGTCATATCATATTGAGTAGCGCTGCTAGAATGCAAGCAAGCGTGCATCCTTGGGGCTAGAATACTTGATGAACTCAACACATAAAGAAAGTTATATTCATTCTGTTGCTATCTGCTGTTCATATTAGAGGGTAGAGAGGTAGAAACATGTGTATGTGCAAGTAGCATTGCATGTGTTTGTACACTTGCGTATCTGGAGACCAGGAGTTAACTTGGGTGTTATTCTCCTTGTATTTTGAGACAGTCTCTTATTGACCTATTAATCTAGGATGATCTGTGAGCTGCTAGGATCACTCCATCTCCAGCCCCCAGAGGCTACAAGTACAAGCTACCAGAGCCTGACATTTTCACATGGTTTCTAGTGGTCAAGCTCTGGTCTTCATGTATACACAACACCTTAACCATTGAGCCCTCTCTGTAGATCCTCTATTCACACTGTTAAAGGTTTTTTCCTTTCCTAAAGGATCAGCCTGGCCCTCTCTACCCTGAACCAAGCCTCTGCCTTCATTTTTTAAAATTTTTTTTCTATATTCTTTATTTACATTCAAAATCATTTCCCCTTTCCCGTTTCCTCCCTCCCCGAAAGTCCCATAAGCCCCCTTCCTTCCCTCTGTTCCCCAGTCAACCCCCTCCTGCTTCTCTGTCCTGATATTCCCCTACACTGCTACATCCAGTCTTTCCAGGACCAGGGGCCTCTCTCCTTCTTCTTGGGAATCAATTGATATGTGAATTGTGTCTTGGGTATTCCGAACCTCTGGGTTAATATCCACTTATCAGTGACTGCATATCATGTGTGTTCTATTGTAATTGGGTTACCTCACTAAGGATGATTTTTTCCAGTTCTGACCATTTGCCTAAGAATTTCATGAATTCATTGTTTTTAACTGCTGAGTAGTATTCCATTGTGTAAATATATCACATTTTCTGTATCCGTTGAGGGACATCTGGATTCTTTCCAACTTCTGGCTATTATAAATAAGGCTGCTATGAACAGAGTGGAGCATGTGTCCTTATTGCATTCCAGGGAGGCCTCCGGGTATATGCCCAGGAGCGGTATAACAGGGTCCTCCAAGAGTGTCACGCCCAGTTTTCTGAGGAACCATCAGAGTGATTTCTAGAGTGGTTGTAACAGTTTGCAATCCCACCAACAGTGGAGGAGTGTTCCTCTTTCTCCACATCCTCGCCAACACCTGCTGTCTCCTGTGTTTTTGATCTTAGCCATTCTGACTGGTGTGAGGTGAAATCTCAGGGTTGTTTTGATTTGCATTTCCCTAATGACTAAGAATGTTGAACATTTCCTTAGGTGCTTCTAGCCATTCCATATTCCTCAGGTGAAAATTCTTTGTTCAGCTCTGTACCTTTTTAATAGGTTTTTTTTTTTTTTTGGCTCTCTGAAGTCTAACTTCTTGAATTCTTTATATATAGGATATTAGCCTTCTGTCAGATGTAGGGTTGATAAAGACATTTTCCCAATTTGTTGGCTGTTATATTGTCCGATTGACAGTGTCCTTTGCCTTACAGAAACTTTGTTATTTTATGAGGTCCCATTTGTCAATACTTGATCTTAGAGCATACATGGATTGGCAGGATTAATATAGTAAAAATTGCCATCTTGCCAAAAACAATATACAGATTCAATGCAATCCCCATCAAAATCCCAACTTAATTCTTCATACAGTTATAAAGAACAATTCTCAAATTCATCTGGAATAACAGAAAACCCAGAATAGCTAAAACTATTCTCAACAGTAAAAGAACTTCTCAGGGAATCAGTATCCCGGACCTCAAGCTGTACTACAGAGCAAAAGTGTCAAAAACTGCATGGTATTGGTACAGTGACAGGCATGTAGATCAATGGCATAGAATTGAAGACCCAGAAATGAACCCACACTCCTATGGTCACCTGATCTTTGACAAAGGATCTAAAACCATGCAGTGGAAAAAAGATAGCCTTTTCAACAAATGGTGCTGGTTCAACTGGAGGTCAGCATGCAGAAGAATGCAAATCGATTCATCCTTATCTCCTTGCTCAACTCCAAGTGGATCAAGGACCTCCACATAAAACCAGACACACTGAAACTAATAGAAAAGAAACTGGGGAAGAGCCTTGAACACATGGGCACAGGGGAAAATTTCCTGAACAGAGCCTCTGCCTTCATAATGAAATGCACGTTCCCTCAGGCTTACTGTCCAGTACATCAAGCTACTTATGGCTTCCTCTCTTAAGATATTTGCTGATGGTATGACCCCCTCAGAGTTCTATCTCCTGATTATTCACAAACTTTTGCAGCTCCAGGGAGAATCTGTTTACCTCTGGGTGAACATGGCATTAAGCATGGCGCTGCTATGGTATTTCCAACTAAGAATATGATGGCCTCCCTCAGTCTCTCCTCAGTTAGAGTTGAGTCTATAGGGGGCTAGGCTATGCATTCTTTACTTTGTATCCTGTGATTCTCTCAGGTAGGTCAGTGTAGCTGACTTCCCTGTTCTTCCATTATGCTTCATTGGGGAGCCAGCAGTTACCCAAATACAGCTCCTTCCCAGGGAACCAAAGTGAAATAGCCAAATGGAAAGCAGAGTATGCCTCTTAGATTACCTGTTTCTAACTCTCCCTGAATCCACTGAGTGATCTCTCTGGTTTCTTTCCTCATGAAAAGAATTTGGGAGGGAGAGGAAGAGGGAGGGAGAGAGGGAAGAAGGGAGAAAAGGAAGAAGGAAGGGAGGAAGTGAGGAAGGGAGGAAGGGAAGGAATGAATCAATAACTACCTCACAATAATTTAACTATCCACCTAATGGTGAACTTTATATTCTAGCTCTTCCAGGACTGGTCACACTTTAAGAACTGTAAGAAGCTAAATTCTTTAAAGCAATACTGAAAGGAATACTTTCTGGTGTTTGGTTTTAAGAGTTGATATACACTAGTTTAACATCCTAAAGATCTGCCCCTCCCCAAGTTCCTCAAAGCAGATCCTACAGGTTGGGAAAACCACATCTCTTTGGCCAGGGTTCCCTGAGGATAAGTAGAGCTAAGCCTGGGGACAAAGTGACTTCTTGCCCCGGAACTTGCATACAATTCTGGTGCCAACGGTAGGGTAGAAATATGGCCACACTCTGCTAGGAGGCTTCTAGTCTGCACTAGCTCTATAATATCAAGCAGATCATCTTCCTGGAAATCAGCTTCTCTAAAAGACAAAGCTAGTTGAAATTTCCTTGCTCTGTGCTTGGGATTATTTTGAGGATCAGATAAAGGAATTCACATGGAAACCTGATCTTTGAAAGTTCTTTATCACAGGGGAAGGAGTGAGTGGGCAGAGCAGGTTCAGCTGTACAGAGCAGGTACAGCTGTGCAGAGCAGGTACAGATGTGCAGAGCAGGTACAGCTGTGCAGAGCAGGTACAGATGTGCAGAGCAGGTACAGCTGTGCAGAGCAGGTACAGCTGTGCAGAGGAATCTCACTGTCCCGTGTACACCCTTCTGTAACCTGTTTGTAAGAACAGTGGCTATAACTGTAGATAATCAGTAAGCTCTGCCTGGCCCAAGGCCCTGTCTCCACACAGCAGGACACGTCTACAGCAAGAGTCATACATGAACTCAGGACCCCCTTGTTTCTACCCGTGTGCAGTTTTCGTTCAAGTCACACTCTGTAATCACAGTCCACAAAAGACAACAATTTATCTAGATTTTAAGACATTTTGTCGAAGTACCCAAGACACAATTCACATATCAATTGATGCCCAAGAAGAAGGAAGGAGAGGCCACTGGTCCTGGAAAGACTTGATGCAGCAGAGTAGGGGAATACCATGACAGAGAAGCGGGAGGGGGTTGACTGGGGAATAGGGGGAGGGAAGAGGGCTTATGGGACTTTCGGGGAGGGGGGACCCAGGAAAGGGGAAATCATTTGGAATGTAAATAAAGAATATAGAATATAAAAAAAATAAAGAAATTTTGCCATTGCCAATGGCTTATCTGTCCAGCGACTCTTTGCAGGAATGTTGGAATCTGGTGAGTAATTAATGACACCATCCTGGATCTTGCTATATTTCAGAAACAACACTTGAACATGCCCCTATGCACATACCCACCCCATACCCATGCACACATCTCTCTTTGTATATTTGAGGTGTTTTCTAACACATACATTCACAACTAGAATATCATAGCTGATATCCATAGTCCTGGGCTCTATCTTTGTCCTCAGTTATAGCCGTTAGATATTTGTATTTTTCCAGTTGATTAGTAAATATTTACAAGTGTATATGTGTCCTAAGTGCTATGCTGGATGCCATAAAGAATTTACAGAGTCTATTTCACAGCTTTCTAATTGATATTCATAACAAAACTCTTC
The DNA here is from genome assembly GCA_036184795.1 of Tokudaia tokunoshimensis. Taxonomy (NCBI): domain Eukaryota; kingdom Metazoa; phylum Chordata; class Mammalia; order Rodentia; family Muridae; genus Tokudaia; species Tokudaia tokunoshimensis. The sequence goes on from BTHU01000012.1 coordinate 45,083,275, forward strand.
TTCTCTGATTCCCGGTGATCCCTATCTCCCAGAAGCTCAGCATCTTTGATAGTGACAGTAGAAAGAGGGCATGAGAGAGAAAGCAGCTGAAACCATTTTGCACACATAACTCATAGTGTATGAGGGAATTGCCAGAAGATGGTTGTCCTGCTGAAACTGGACATTAATCTTAAAGGAATCTGATTAAAGAAATGTGGGGATGTGATATGAAGGCTGATGACAACTTTTTGAAGTTCGGTGGCTGGGGGTGGGGAACCTAGGCACAAAGATCTATTCTACTCTCAAGGGAAGCCAAGAAGGCAGTGTAACCTAGAAACCGGGTGCACAGCCAAGTTTTAGGAGACCTCAAGACCAGAGTCAGCATGCTTTCTTCTCAAGCTCTGCTTCTGTTTTTCCTGTCTTCTGCATCACAGGCTTAGTTTCCTCACCCGAGTAATAGGCGAGACTCTATCCACAAGTTTGTGAGCAAAGTCACTTTAAATCTTAAATTGTGATACAGGTGCAAGAATTACAATGTGCTGATAGTATTGTAACCATGTATAGATGACGGGTATGTGACATGCCACAACGAATGGCACAGAGGTTTTTCTAAGAGTATGGAAGAATGAGACAGTTAGGTGACAGGTATGGAGGTGACGAGAGCTCAGCAAAAGGGGACATCATGGTGGAACCAAAGGACTTCCATGAAAGAAAGGAAGGCAAACAATGTTGGTATCTTCCGGTTTGGGGTTTCTTTGGTTATTACTTCTTGTGAAGCTGAAAATTCAGGGAGAGGAACAACCATTTGGTCTGTCAATTGCCAAAGGGCACTAGTAATTAGAAAGGTTAACAGATGGATGGGCCATTTCCAGGGTCAAATGGTGGCACAGTGGTCAGCAGTCTGTGTATAAAGATTTATTCCCTCTACACTTATACAACCAGACATTGTAAGATGGGATGAACAAAACCCAGGATAGTCCTCTTTGGCTACTATTATTTTTACCTTTTACATTCTGCATGAAGGGTTATTAGGTTCTTGAGTGTACCCATTGCTAGTCTTGGAGATAAATCCATGGACAGTCTCCATGAGAACATTATCAGCCAAATGTCCTCCCATTGCTGCAGCACTTAGTAAAGAAGATAGGGATGTTCCCCAGAACTGATTATTCTTAGCTTTAATTATCTATGTTTTTAACTGCCTATATCATTTTGTTTAATCTGGAAGAATGCACCATAATGCTCTAGTAGAACGTCGCGGTGATTTCCTTGGTGTGATGTTTCCTGGGATGTACATAACAACAGACCCTAGGACCAATCTTAAACTATACCTTGTGCCTGTGAATGATTTAAATGTCATGCAATTATCATAACTTTAGAAGTTATGACAATTTTTAACCTAAGTTCATTTATCATTCTTTATGGTAAATGAAGTGTATATCTTTGAAACTAGTAATGGATATATGATATCATCACTTTAGTCTGTGACATAAATGCACATGAATTTGCTTTTATAATAAAATTTTAAGCAAGAGTATCTTCAGAGAAAGGTAGGCAGGCTCCCCCATTCCCATAATCTCACCAGTCTCTCTAAGCGTGACTTCTGTCGGCCAATGGTTCTATAAGCACCCTCACTGGCACTCGGTGCACAGGTTTCTCTCACGGAAACACTAGGTAGAGCACTGGGCTTTATGTCCTGTGTCCCAATAGTGTTAAACTGTGTCTCGCGCTGCATCAGTCTTGTCATCTTGCTTTTCTTGCACAAGGATCAATTCTAGATTCATGTTTAGCTAGAATCATTGAATCAGTTCATTTTACCCAAAATTTGATTATATGCAATACTGGAATGACAATTTTTAACATGCATTTATGCACACGTGTGACTAAAACATATTTGGTAGACACCAGGAGCTAAAATTGTTAAATCAGCATATGCATATTCAAAACTAGCACACATGCTGCCAAATTCCTGACAAGGGTGTTCCATGTAGATCTACTTCAGCCTGCTCTGGCGTTCACTTGCCTTGCTTCCACCATACCCAACAGTCAGGATAAGGCCCTTCATATCTCATCCTAGGCACTAAGTCAGAGTCCCAGTGGCTCTGGCCATACCACTGTGGGTTCAGGAGGCCTTTTATGCAGCAGTATTAAGATTACCACAAGATGGAGACTGTGAATACTTGTCTGAACTGAGGGACACATCTTAAGTTTATTATACATTGGAGGTTATACAGAGGATGTCTTTATCTATTGATACCTCCACATTGTAAACTCTGAGCATTGGTCTCCTTCATGTTATCATTTGGAACCAGGGTTCCTCATTAAATCATGGTTTCATTATCAGCACCAATCCTACCCAGGGCCTAGGGAGATTCTTGTGATATGCTAAGTTTGGCCAACTTGATACAATCTAGATTCACCTTCAAAGAAAGCCCAGGTAAGGAATCATGCAGATTAGGTTGTCCTGTGGGCATGCTTGTAAGAGATTTTCCTAATTGAACTAACTGAGTTAGAAAGACCTACCGAGAATGTGGGGAGCACCATTTCATGTACTGTCTCCAGTAGAGCTTATGGGACTGGGGAGAACAGAGCTTATAAATGAGGCAGACTGAAGTCTCATGTAATAACCAACTTTATTCAGAGCCCCAGACAGTTCATACTTTGAGGGTTAAGAGCAATCACACAAGTGCTTATGAGTTCAAACTGTATATAATCACAAGAACAAGCCACACGTGGCAAAACATGTTTTTCCATAGAGGCATATAAAGAATAGTTTAAATATTTAATTGAATAAAAATAACAAGCAATAATGAATGATCTGAAGTAAACTTGCTCTTATCCGATACACCAGAGAGAAGCTTGCAAACATCTTCCAAGGATAATTCTATTTTGGAGAAACTGAGGTTACAAAACCCTTTGTTATTGTTGTTTGTTTGTTTGTTGTTTTGTTTTGTTTTGGGCTTTTTTGGAATGTTCTTACCATCACTTGGAATTACCCTCACACAACTGAATTCCTGGACCCCAGACCGTGTTCTATCTGACTGAGTCCTGGACTGAACAAAGACAAAGTGAAGTGAGAACAGACAAGCACGCTGAGCTCACTCTCTCTCAGCCATGGATGTGACTCAGTGCTTCAAGTCCCCACCCCTGTGAGCTCTTTGCTATGATGCTCTCTAGCCTGGGAGTGTGAGCTGAACTAAACCTTTTCCGCCCCTAAGTTGCTTTTGTCCAGTATTTTGTTAACAGTATCAAGAATGAAACTTGAGCAATGTGATAGGAAAGTCTGCACATGGCAAGGAGATTTGGACTCCCAGAACTGCCCAGATGCATACCGACACACAAAATATTGGATTCTGTGATCAAATCTGTAAATGATTTGGATTCTGATCACATACAAAAAGGTGTGTGGCATTTAAACTAAGGAAGAAAAGTTTTGCTATCGCTCTACCTTTTCTAATGTCCCGTAGTCTCTCTTTAAGATGTCGTCACGTATTCTGTTGTAATGTGCCTTCCTGGCTTATTATAGTCTTTATTTTCTGTGAAGGTTCCTTCCTTTCTCTTTTAAAAAATCTGGAAGTGGACATACTTTGAATTTTATAGACGTAAGAAATTGAATTATCATCTCACAAGCTGTTCTGAAACAGAGGGTACGTAAGCATGGGAGTGGGGCTCCTAACATATGGCTAACTTGGCATGAAGGGAAACACAACCCTATTCCAGCAGGGAGGATGGTGAACCAGAGAGTTCCCATGAATTATTAGCATAGGTCCTTCATCACGCCCCAGAATATGGTCCTTCCATCAGTAGGAACACAAGGAGAGGAGGCAGCGATGTGTATGCAAGTCATAGGGATGTTCATTCCCACAGGCAGCTGGGACACACTGCTTCCTCACCACCATCTGGACTCCAGACGTGACCACTAAACTATAAGGAAGTCCTGGTGGAAATTGCCTTTCAGGTCCAGATGGTGCTGAGACACCAGTCTAGGAAAGCAAACCGTGTTCAGGACAGAGTCCTTGGACTGTGTCTCATGAGGTCTCATTATTAGCTCCACCTCAGCCCACCCTCTACTCTTCCCTCTGCTGCACGAGGACTCTAGGCAGTTGTCTGGATCTTATTGTTTAGCAATCCTGAGGAAGACATACTGTCAAAACATGTCCCTCTCGTGTTTTAGCCTAGGCTCATACAGAACTCTGAAAAAGGAAAATTTTTATTTTTTCTTATTAATTTATTCTTTCATATATTGCATCCTGACCACAGCCTCTCCTCCCTCCTCTCCTCCCAGTCCCTCCCACCAGCTCCCTTCCCATCCACTCCCCCTCCAGTTATCCTCAGAAAAGAAAAGGCCTCCCCTGGGATATCAACCAAACATAGCATATCAAGTTATAATAAGACTAGGTACCTCCCCTCATATCAAAGCTGGATGAGGCAACCCAGTATGAGGACAAGGGTCCAAAAAGCAGGCAAAAGAGTCAGAAACAGTCCCTTCTTCCTCCATTAGGAGTCCTATCAATCGACTAAGCTACATAACTATAACATATATGCAAAAGGCCTAGGTTAGGCCCATGCAGGTTCCCTAATTGTTGGTTCAGTCTCAATGAGCCCAGGTGTGTTGATTCTATGGGCAGCTTTTGTGGTGTTCTTGACCCCTCTGGCTCCTATAATCAAGAAAACAAAAAAACTATAAAAGCTAAAATCATTTCCACTGCAATGGAAATGGAGCCATGATGGTAGCCTGCACCCACTTCCTCACAGCTGAAGCCTCTTATACAAAAGGCATTTGTGTCCTGAGAAACCTCAGACAAGTCAGGCCTGTAGGGCTGAAGGTGCACAAAGTCAAGGGCAGGCCCCGGGAGCTGAGACTACACAGTGAACACCTCCTAGACCAGAAACTGGGAAAGCCTTTATCATTCCTGTGATTAGCAGGGTCCCTTTAGAAACATGATGAGGCAGAAAGCATTCTAGAGCAATTTCTAACGCCATCAACCAGTGCTTAGGGCATCAAATGTGCCCAAGCCAACTAAACAGAAGAAATGTCTTGAGTCAGCCACACAGCTTCCTGCAGAAAAGCCATTTATGCCAAGTACACCACGGGACATTGGGAATTCTTTGAAAAAGTCCGGGGTGCTGTAGTGGTAGTTTTATGTCAACATGAAACAAGCATCAAAAAGAAGAAAGCCTCCATTGAGAAAATGCCTCCATATGATCCAGCTATAGGCAAAAATGTAGAGAATTTTCTTAATTTGTGATTTATGGAGAAGAGCGCAGCTCATTATGGGTTGTGCCATTTCTGGACAGGTGATCCTGGGTTCTGTAAGAAAGCAGACTGAGCAAGCCATGAGGAGAAAGCCTGTAAGTAGCTCCCCATCCATGGCCTCTGCATCAGCTCCTGCCTCCAGGTTCTAGTCCTGCTTGAGTTTCTGTTCTGATTTCCTTTTATAGTGAAAGAGTGATATGAAAACAAGTTTAATAAATCCTTTCTTCCCCAAATTGCTTTGGTGATGGCATTTCACCACAGCAATAGTAACCCTAACTAACAGGTGCTAAAGGATCGATTTTAAATTTATCCCAGCATCATGAGTGTTGGGTGAAGAAGGTGAACACCCATGGTTCTGTTGTCCAGAAGGCTTCCTACCATTGCTGACTCAGCCAGCCTTGTGACCCTATAACATCTGTGAAAAGAACAGTGCTACCATTTAAAAATCAGGGACCTTGAATTTGCATGCTCATTGCTTCCCCGTAATCTGACCTTGAGAGTGTGTACCAGTTGCACAGAAGGTAAAAGAAGCCAGATTGTAGAGATACCCCTTCAGCTGCTGACAGCCAGCCCCATGGATAAGGAGGTTCTGTGCTCTGACCCCTCTCTTCTTGTAAGACTAAGGCTCTGGGTTCTGAGCTGCAGTGGTGAGTGTCCAAGGATGGATAAGGTATTACTCTGGAGGAATGCCTGAGTATCTGACTCCTAGAAGGGAGGACTGACTGATAGCAGTTAGGACATTTGCCACTGTCATGTAAAAGTTACATGTGCAAATGTACTGTATATAAAGGAGCAGCCATTGTTGAGGAAACAAAAGCATTGTGTGCATCTATACTGTATGTATGTATACATATATAGGTATGTGCAGGAGTATATATATAGGTAAATGCATGTGTGATGCATGGTGAGTGCATGCATATGTGAGAATGAATGTACATGTGTATACGTGTTTGCGTATGTGAGCATGCATATGCATATGTGTGTGAATTGTGCTTATGTGTGTCCATACTTAAGCATATATGCATTTGAGCATCTCTCTATGCATCTCTCTATGTGTATATGGGTATGTTAGTAGATATATATGTGTATATATATACATATATATGTGTATATAAATGATAATATGCATTAATATGCATGTAGCTGTGTATACATGAGTATGTAGGTATGTGTGTGTGTGTGTGTGTGTGTGTGTGTATGAGAGAGCATGTTCTTGATTGGGAGTATGTAAGCATCTGTGCTTGTGTGCATGCATGGGAGTGTTAGGAACTGTAGAATAGAGAAATCCACACTCAAGTACTAAAACTTTAACACGTTTAAGAATGTTACAGGATCTGACAGACTTATGGTTCTAGACTTAGAAGCAGAATACTAGCACCATTTATTATTCCAGTTTTCAGCCTGATTTGCTTGGTGGGGAACCGGAAGCTTTCTGAGCTCCCTGTGCTATTTCCAGAGTGCTCTGTCCTTTGCCTGTTTACTGTGCTCTCATTAGGGAAAGCAGGAGAAGCTGCTCTAGCAGTGCTTTGCACACTGTGTATTATGTAGGAGACGGGTGTTGGCCTCTCAGTCCCCTGGCTGAGCACTCTGAATGCTGACTTATCTCCAGGTAGCCTGTGAGAAGTGGAGCGTAGTGTCTTTTAGAGGATTTATGGTAACGCTGCTGCGTGTGGCTGATGTAAACTGGAGAGCCCTGAGGGTCTCTTCATTCCCTGCCACACTTCACTGCCACCCATTAACACCTCGGCTGTTATTGCCATAGACTGGATTTAATGAGGCCTCTGAATTGGAGCTTAGCATCAGAAACAATGGCTTCAACAGCCAGGCACCCAGCTCTCTAGCTGTCTCCAACCCCTTCTCTAGCTTTCTCTCACTTTTTAAATGCATTCTTTCTTGGACGGTATCCTTTGAAATAATTTAGGTATTTAAAAATCAGAACCACGACAATATTGCGTAAAGTTAATAAAATATATTCTAAATTTCTACTCATGAAGACAATTTCTTTTGTTTGTTATGTTAAAGATGAAGCAGGGTGACATGTGGAAGTCTCCTGGGCATTGTCAAACTGTATTTTGTATGAGCAAAAAACCCAGTTTCTAAAAAATTAACATATAAAATATTTCTCACCTACTGCATGGCTTCCTGATTTCATCAAAGTAGTGAGGAAGATAATAATTGTATAGATTGCCTGGAGTTGGTCAATCTAAGTGTTATTATTATGTGCCCTTAGTTTTAGCCTTAAACAGGGCATGCATTTAAAATTGGCAAATATCTCAGATTTCAAAGTGAATTAACTGTTTATGTGTTTGTTTGGTTTGATTTGCTTTGGATTTTTGCTTTTTGGAAACAGGGTTTCTCTATGTAGTTCAGGCTGGCCTGGAACTCACTCAGTAGACGAGGCTGGCCTCACACTGAGAGACCTGCCTGCCTCTGCCTCCTGAGTTCTGAGATTAAAGGCATGGGCCACTACCACCTGGCAACTAAATTGTTTTTTTTTACATTTATTTATTTATTTATTTATTTATTTATTCATTCATTCATTCATTTATGGTGTCACACCACCACCTGGAAACTAAATTGTTTTTCTTATTTATTTATTTATTTATTTATTTATTTATTTATTTATTTATGTGTGTGGTGGGGGCAGGGGGTGTTGCCACAGTGTACATGTGGAGGTCAGAGAACAACTTGTGGAAGTCAGTTCTCTCCTGGGTATCTAACTATGGTCATCAGGTTTGACGATGAGTGCCTCTTACACACTGAGCCATGAAATTAAGAATTCTGGGCAACACCTTCTTAGCATGTGGATGCCTGTCTTTAAATGTAGCTGTTATATTTGTCAGTGCACCGGTCAGCCTGCCTTTGCCTCCTGTCACTAACTGCTTCCTTCTTGTTCTGTCCCTTAGGAAAAGAACTCTAGGAGGAATTGGTGAGAACATCCAGCTAGCGTTTCCAAGTCCTGCGGTGGGAGCCAGCAGTGCTGGTCCAAAGAGGACCCAGAGAGTGAACTCAGGTACCAAGTCCTTTCCTATTTGATGCTGTGGGTCACCCCTCAAAGTATGTGGGGGCAGAAATTACACTATCCACTTCCCAACACAGCCATTTCATACTTACAGAGCATTTGTGGTTTTAATTGGACGGTGCTCTGTTGTCCTTGACACCAGTTACACATGGGTGACACGATGGAGACAACAGCACCCTTTAGGTGCTGTGACTCACTATTGGGCCACAATTGTGAGAGAATGGGATTGTGTTTCCTTTAAAATCATACCGTGTTCTTCAAACAGGTTCTACACTCAGCAGAAGAGGCTATATTCTGAGTTTACAAATTCTAGTCTAGAAGGTCAGATCTGGTGGGATGGCCGTGAAGAATACTGCTAGGGGATTGCTGCTAGGTGTCAGAGCCAGAGAAATGGGTGATCATAACGTGACCCAGACCTTAGAACAGGCCAAAACTCAGCCTGTGGTTGTGTGCAGTGGCCTGGCTTTGAAGCCTCTGCTACTGTCCTCCTGAGTACATGAAGCTATCTCAGAGAAAGGGAAAGACTGGTAAAATGTCAGTTGTTCAGGATTCTCTGTGTGGAAAACTCTGGTCTAAATGTTCAGGTTCACAGTGCAATAGTAATTTGTTTGTCTGCCAACTACCCCATTTGCCTGTCTGGTAATGGAACTCCATCCCACTCTGTGGAAATAAGAGGCTGCTATTGACTCCCATATGCCACAGCCTGGTGGGGCTGCTGTCTTTAAGAGCATTGTGAACTGCAGTAATAGGTCACGGTTGTTCCCATTATTTTCTCTTCTACACACTACTCATTTCCCCTGAAGAAACCCAGTGTGCTCATTGGTTCAGCTTGGGAAAGGCATTAGGCTTAATTGTACATTTCCTTGCAGTTAAAAAAAAAATAAACACACAAAAACAGCCCCTATTCAGGTTTAGTGTTAATTCATACTTTCAGTTACATTTCTGAACTTTAGGTTTCATGCATACAGGCTTCCTGGTTTTGCCGGATCTCATTGAGTTTTAGTGATGAGACTGCTTAGTGGACTACTTTCTACCAAAGTAATATTTTAATGAGCCTGTGTTGAATTGGTATTTTTAACATTGAATAAATGTTTCAATTTGAATGGGGATAATCAATGTAGTTTAGGTAAAAGTGTCCAATACAAACCTCATGGAAAGTAAACAAAGGATCAAAAACGAAGAGGTAGCCAACTAGTTTTGAAAAAGCAATCCATGTATGTGCTGATGAACTTGGCCTCCTATAGGATCTCAACTAGGGCATCCTTTTCATTCTGCAAGATATATCTTGCATGTATATATATGTATATATATACACATGTATACATATGTATATATGTGTATATGTGTGTATGTGTCTATGTATATGCATGTATAGGTATTTGTGTGTATATGTGTATATGCATATATGTATATGTGCATATATGTATGTACATATGTATATACATGTGTATGTGTGGTACATGTATGCATATGTGTATATGTTGGTTGAGCAAATTGAATTTGCTCAAAGAAGGTAAAATGTCCTAGGGCTTCTTAAAACCTCTAATCTCTGCATCCCTTGTTCTCATGACTTTGACTTCATGTGATTCGTTAAGCAAGTGTTATCAGGCTGTCCTGGGTGTGAGGGCTCCTGACTTCCAGATCCAGTCAGACAACAGTGATAATCAAAGGCACAAATACATGTATTTCACATGGATAATGCCATTCTGTCCTCAGTACTTGTGAGCTACATCTCATGCTGGCTTTGGTGGTGAATGAAGGTGAAGATTATATGTGGAATTTCAGAAAGGGCAGAAGACACTGCCAGTTACATTGTGACTTTAGGAAGTGTGGGGTGAGGTGATTTTATTATTTGGTTGCCTTGGTCTTTTGAGAAGGCTCTCCCATTCCTGTAGTCTAGGCTGGCCTTAGAATTATGATAATCCTCCCTCCAGTGCAGAAACAAAATGCCAGTGCTTATATGGTCACTAACTGGATCACAGTATGGGGACAATTGTGCCATAGCTCAGGGTGGCATTCTGTGCTGCTTAGGTGCCAGTGCTGTGGCTCAGATCTTAAATGCCTCCCAAAGGTCCATGTATACTAAAAAGGTACACCTTTCATCATCTGGGTCACTAGGAATGTGCAATATAAACAGGTCCATTGAGTACAAATGTGTGTTGTAGCATTCAGAGATTATGTGTGTGTGCCATTTCCACTTCTGTGAAACTGTGTCTGAGGTGGCATTCACCTATAAGTGTACATGTGTAATTCATAGACTCTACCTGAACGGTAAGCATGTTACCATAGGCATATGTCCTTACTGGGAGAGAAAAACACAAGACCATCCTCTTTCTCTAGCATGTTTGGGCTATGTGGTAAATAGACTTTCTCTTCCATGACATGCCACCAAACTATAGATCCAAAGCCAAGGACCAGTCAGTCATAGACTGATACCTCCAGATTGTGAGCTAAAATAAACCTTTCTTTCTTATGGAGTTGACACATCAGCTGTTTGCCCTAATGATGGAGAATAAAGTAACAGAAGCAAAGAGTAAACATTTTAGGGGTTATGCCTGCAGAGCCTCTGAGGCCAGGCGTTACTGCCCTTATGCTAAAATGAGCCATAGACAATACTAGATCACACAGGGCTGATCCCAGAAAACTTTTTTGCAAAATGACTACAGATGGCAAGGATGGGACATCAAAAATGCTAGTAATCCTGTTGCTTTCTGAGATGGGAGCCCCATGCTAGTCTCCCCTACAGACTCCACAGTAAGATATGTTGGGGGGGCGTGTACATCACTAGCTTGTTCTTGTTAAAGGATGCAATTCAGGGCCCAGCCTGAGCCAGTAACTGCTGTAAATCCTACAGTCTGTTGTGATCAAGTGGGCCCCAGGAAGCCTACGAAATTCACAGAGGAGTTTCTAGTATTTCCATGGCAACCACTCTGCCGACCACCTTGAGATCCCCCAGGTGCACGTCTCACTGCTGTGAAAATGACTGACGAAAAGCAAGAGAGTGATTCATTTTTATCACAGTTCAGAGGAACACAGGCTAGACACGGAGGGGAAGTCATATTCTATCTGCAGTCAGGAAGCAAAGATCTAAGGTTGTTCATCTGGCTTTCTCTTTCTCCCTGTTCAAGTTGAAACCCTGGTATATCCTCCTTCCATAGTTAAACCTCTCTGGAAACACCCTCACAGACAGGCCCCAGGGGGTGTGTCTCCTAGGTGATGCCAAATCTTCTTACTGTGACAGTAAGGATTAACCCTCACACCAAGTGAAGCTAAGCCCTGTGACTCTGACACCCAGGGAGGAAAATGGCTACACGGACCACACATGGCACTGGAAAAGAGTACACGCCTAGAAAACTAGCAAAACCTGTGCAAGTGTCACTGGGACAGTGCTGGAGCTGCTGTGCAGGGCAGTATCCCATGACTTGCTACAACAGAATGTACTCCACCTGTACATTCCCAAATACTACGTAATAGGAAAACAAACAGAAAGATACAAAGAGAATAAAATACCAGACACAAAAGAGAGTTATTTTCAAATTCTCATGTATCATAAGCTTAAAAGGGTTAATTTCAGCAACCACTCTATATGATATCGTAGACTATTTTCAAAGACTACTTTATTGAAGATAAGAATTTGAAGCACAGATTTTTCAGTGGAAACCTAAGATCAGCAGCTGACTCCCCTGCATGCAACACATCCTGTATTATTTTGTAACTCCACGCAGTGCCTGAGTGAGGGAACAATCTTCAGGGAACACTGATGTCACGCTACTGCAGGAAGAATGGGCTTCCAGACACAGGGCAGTGTAGATAGCTGAAGATAGAAGGGTAGTGTATCCCAAGAGGTCAGACCAGGGGACAAATACTACTGCTTTTGCCTCATAAAATTTGAGTCTCAGATTCCCTCATCCACTAACCATCATTTATTGCTAGCAATTGAAAAAAAGTTTAGAGAGCATGATGTTGATTCATGAAACACAGAATATGGTACACAGTCTTGGCCTTTGTGCTGTGTTTGAGATGAGGGCGGATGGAGGAGAACCAACCTCCTCCATCACCACCTGGAGTCAGTCACCACCTGGTGCCTAGAGCACTTACAAGACTGTTAGGGAGGTGGATCTGGTCACCACAGTTTTTACAAAGAAGCAGCTTAAGGGAGGCCGGCTGGTGGAGTGAGAACCCCATACCAGACCTCACACTCTGTCTTGCTTCTGCTATCCCAGTGTTCTCAGACCAAGGAGACCTGTGCAGAGCTTGGAACTTCTGCAGGGAAAGACAGGGCTTCTCTGTGCTCCAGTTCTTAGTATGTGGCTTGCTCTGCAAGGCTCGTGGGTGGTTGATCTCAGCAATGAATGGATGACTTTACAGTCAGACAGATGCTACTATGAATTCCTCACTAGGAGGAGCTGTCAGGATGACCACTGGTAAATATTACTCATGTGAATAGTAGGAAGCAGATCCTCTTCCTGTCATTGTAATCGATATTTCTAACTAGGGGTCAAAGGTCAAAGGAGCCATGTTTATTACTTCCAGCCTTCTCTGCAGTAACCTTTCCCTGCAGTCTCCTGGAAGCATCATCTCTTTCTAAGCTTAGCCTTGAGCACTTACACAGTGCTCCTGAGATCCATACATGATGATCAACCGACTGCAGGTTCCCTATTTCTTCAGCTTCTTAACTCATTGCTTCTTGTAGCAGCACAGGAAGAGAAAGAAGTTTTCCTGTAACTAAATTAAATAGATACTTCTCTTCTACAATAAAACATCTTTAGATAAATTATTCCATGTCTCTCCTACACACAAATGTATGCTACACATTCATTTGGTATCGTCAATCTGCGTACCAGATACTAGATGGGAAAATGGAACAAGAATTTGGCTGGAGAGCTATTGGTGCTGGACTGTTGAATTGGGGTGGGGGTGTCCTTTAATGTATATATTCAAAAGCTAAACATACTATGGAAAGAAAAGTGGTGAGTCTGAAGTGGCAGTTGCAGTGTGGTACCAAAGCAGGAGAAATGCCTAGCTGTGGAAACTTCTTAGAAGACTCTTCTGGCCAGTTACTGAGCTTCCCCATAATCTAAGCAAGTGCTAGGGAATCAGAGATGTGGGAGCTAAGCAACGGCGTCACTGTGAGTTCAGATTGTAGTTGTATAACATGGAGTAGTTATAGATGATCTACATGCTGAGAGATGGGGATGAGGGAGGAAAGAGAGAGAGAGAGAGAGAGAGAGAGAGAGAGAGAGAGAGAGAGAGAGAGAGAGAGAGAGAGAGAGAGACTGGACAGAATCCAGCAGGAGCCACAGAAGGTCTCAGCAAGGTCAAGGATATATGATAAAGACGGAAGCATGAACTTCGGAAACCTCAGATCCAGAAATGTTCAAAGCACTCACTATCTTGACAGTGGGAGGAGCTTATACACTCACCTTTCACATCAGTTTTGTGTTTGAAATAGTGGGAAGGTACCATGTCACAGGGATGTTCTCATTCCACACAGCAGTGCCTGATTCATGCAGCTCCACGGCTGCACACAGCCCAGGCCCTCTCATTACTATTCATGAAGAACCAAGACTCACTGGCTTTACCATAAAAGACTGGGGCAGAGCCACACTGATTTATATCCGTGCTGTGTGCTCAGCTTTTCCAATCAGAGTGCCTTCACTTCACAGCTGTGTCAAAAATGAAGTGGTGCTCCGTGAGCCACTGCAGGAGGATTTCAAGGACATTTTGTCAAAGAAAAATGCAAGATGCAGAAGAGAAGCAAGGCTCTGGCTGCACACATGTGTACATTTGCTTATATTTGCATAAAGCATCTAGGGATGACAAGAAGCCAGTAGAAATGTTTGTGTGTGCTTCTGCAGATAATTCAGAATCCAGCGAGAAAATTTTCATTATTTTTCTTCATTCATTCATCACTTGCTTTTTTATGTTTGAAACATGCAAATGTCTTTCTTAGTCAAAACAAACTTTATAAGAAACCCAGAAGTATTTTCAAGTAAGTCCCTAATGTGCCCCTTAGGCCTTCTGAGTTGATAGATGTAAGCAGTTCAATTTTACCTGTAGAGACCAGCAGAGCTCCTGAATGAGGAATTTGGACTTGACTCCTCACTGGCTGTGAAAAGCAGGCCACAGTTGTTCCCTGGACATCAGGCCACAGAGATATTTTCAGAATCCCATTTGACACTGATTGTTGATGCATAGACTCTAGTTGATATGAACGGTTCAAATCTGAGTTAGGAAATAAGGAAAACAAATCAAGGTATGGTGGTGATGGCTACAAAAGATAAGAAAGATGAAGTGTGGGAAGGGGGGAGGAGAGAGGGAGAAAGAAGGGAGAGGGATAAGAGGAAAAGAAAGGGAAGGTGAAAGAGGTGGAAAAGAGGGAGGGAGGAGAGAGGGAGAAAGAAGAGGAGAGGAGGGAAGAAGGAAGAAGAATGGGTAACAGGGAGGGAGGGAGGGAGGGAGAAGGGAAAAGGAGGGAAGAAGGAAGGAAGAAGGACGGGTAACAGGGAGGAAGGGAGGGAGGGAAGGAGAGAGGGAGGAAGGGAGGGAGGGAAGGAAGGAGGGAGAGGAAAGTGGAGAATAAATGAAAGGACAGAAGACAACATCTTGGTTAATAACACATTTGTGTGCCTGCCTTCCCCGTAGCTCTTACAACTCACAAATGTTCTGATCCCTAAAACTCTAAATTACAACTTAATTTACAAAATCTTCATTAAGAGATTACATATTACACTATTCATTTACTTGATAACAGAGTGATAATCTTAAGGGCAAAGTCTCAACTTATTTAAAGTGGTTTTAAATATAACACTTATGAAATAGCTGTGGAATGGAAGAGTGGCAGCAGTAAGGGCAAAAATTCCTGAGAACACTAAAAGGGCAAGCGGCTTGTATCTTAGTTATAGTTTATTTATTAAATTAGCTATGGAGGACGGATGAATGGACAAGTGGGGAGCTATAAATATCGACCATGAATTATATATGTCTGTATATGTATGTGTATATGTATATGTATACATATACACATGCACATACACATACATATACATATACCACTTTTCTGGTTAAAGTAATCCATATATTATGTAGGAAAATACAGGTTTTTTTCCCTTAAAGGACAAATATTGAAGTATTTAGGTGTAAGTTTTTATGATTTGGGCAGTCTGCTTTCAAAAGACTCAAAAAATAGTTTGTGAGTATAGATGGATTTTGTGCATGTGAGCATTGTATGTGTGGGCATATATGATATATGTTGTATGTTCGTGGGGCATGTGATGCTTACATGCACAATTGCTGTGTGTAGTCCATGCACCATGGAAGCATGCATGTATAGGTATGCACATCTTTTGTCATGTATATGTGATTATGCACATGCAAGTGGTGTGAAGTATATCTGTAGCATGCACATATGAGCATCTATAAGTGGGCACATCTCTGCTTTTGTATATACATGTATACATGTTGTATGATTCATGTACTCCATTATAACAGTATCAATATAGACCATAAGATCACTAGTTAACCTTTATACGTGGATTTTTCATTTTAAATGTGTTTCTTAAACATTCAAGTAAATATCATTGATGGAGAGGATATTTAACTCTTCCTTTGTTACTACGTCAAACTGAGTCTTTCTGTGGATAGAGTCTTGCAAACTCTGCTCCTAATTTCCCTGGAGAGATGCCTACCTTTCTCCTAGAGGCTCCTTGTGGAAACACTAACAAGCCACCTCCCTGCCCCCCTTAGCAGAGGACAAACAAGGAAAGCATCTTGCAGAATGGATAGACATCTGCAGCCATGGTATCTGGCACTAATGATCAGCCACAGATGAGTTGCCAGCACAAACTTTTCCCCAGCTACACTGATGCTTTTACATACTGGTGTCTAGTAAATGTAGATAAACGTTACTCTGTGATCCTGGTATGAGGACTTGTGGACAGGGATGTGCTACCCACAAGCAAGGTTCATGAACTGTGTTCTGCTTTAAAGTGGTGTATAACTAACTCTTCTTGATGGGATACCTATGGGACTGTAGGATGGCACAAGTCATATAGGGGGCAGGGGTGATGGTATAGAATGTTGAGGCCCTGTAAGGATGCTGTAGGTTTCTTGTGGTGGGGGCACAGAGATGGTTTAGGATGCTCTACTTTAGCCCTCTCTCCCTCAGATGTCAGATCCCAGGCATACAGGGAACCTGGCTGCTGTAAATGTCTGTGTACTCAGGAAGAGGGTAGGGAGAGTAGGCCATTCATAGAGCTGTGGCTCTGCTGTTTGTCCCATGGAAGAGCGACAAGGGCATGACCACACAAGTTCATCTGTGACATGAGTGTTCTCGCCCTGCTTCCCTTATGCTGATTCAACACTCTTGCCACAAACAAATGACATTAAGATAACCTGGTGGCCCAAAGACCTGACACCAGGCAAGGCCTCAGAGCTTGCTGACCAAGCTTTGGCTCTAAATGTCACCTTCTGTTTTTGAGCCCTAGTCTGTGTGTTTGGCGCTTTGCCCATGTGCCTGTATCCAGCTGAGATACCTGCTTCTTCTAGCCAGGTGTGGGTTGCTGACCCTAGATTTGCCCTTTCCAAGAGGTTCTGTTACCATGGACACAAGGACCACCAATGGTGCATTTTTGTCTGTAGTAGAATTGTCTCCCCAACTCAATGCCCATGGTATCACAATTCTCAATAAGAGGGCCTGGGTATGAGTATTGAAAAATCAATGACCCACAGATTCTGATATTTAGGGATGAAGACAGCTACCCAGAAGTCTACCCATCATCTGAGGATCCTGTGTGCCACCCCCATTCCATCTGCTTTCCAAGGACCCATCAAGCCAGCCCTATGGCCATGGTTTTGTTCAGTTCCATCACCAACATGGCTCATCCTCTGCCTCCATTTCCCTTCCTCATATGTGTTCATATCTGTATAGTAACCCCCTACACAAACCTTCTAGGCCTTTGGTGATTTTTTTTGTTTGTTTTTGTTTTTAGCCCTTTACTATTGTATCATGGAAAGGCCCATGTACATCCATGGTGGAGCACCCTGGTGGCCAGCCCTTTTCTGTCTCCTCCCTGATCTTATCTCTTCTCCCCAAATGCAGCTTACCTTGAAACACTGGAGTTGTTGTGTAACTTAACTAGAAATAATTCAGGACATTTCTTTACATCATTCTGTTCCACTTTTCAACCCTGACACTCTTCATAAATCTGGCTAAAAATCAAGGAACAGCCATGCTGCAGCCTAAGTGGAAATATATCTGGAAATTTCCTCTTCTGAATAATTTAGTCCATTCCTCTGGAATTTAGCCTCACTCAAATTGTCAGAACATGGACAGAAAGGAGACAAATCCTTAGCTAGAATACCTTCCCAGCAGCCTCTCTGTTCCCATCTGAAACCCGAGCAACATGCTTGCTGCCTGCATTTGTGTTCTGATCCACACTCCCATGGGATGGCCCCCTAAGTCTGACTACAGCATTCTAGGGCTCCTGTAGTCTAGGGTTCTAATCCTCCCACAGACCAGTTCGATACTCTAAAAATCCTAGACAAGTTTATCACAGCAACACTACCACTACTCAGTATGATTTTTTCTATTATTATTTTTCTCACTGCTGTGACCAAAACCTGACAGAAACATATAAAGGAAGGAAGATCTTATTTTGGCTCAGGGTTTCAGATCCTTCAGTCTAGCTCGATGAGGAAGGCATGATGACCGAGTCAGCCCATTAGTGGTAGGGGTAGCAAGAGACACCAGATTCTGCACATGTTAGTGTGCCGCAGAGAGCTCAGGACCAAATCATTCTGCTAGCTGGGCCACCATCTCCAGGTTCCACAAACATCCCCACATAGCACCAAGATATGCAAAGGCACTGCTTAAGCACGCGAGCCTGTGAAGGACATTTCCCTCTGCTCCATGATCAGCTTCCCAATAGCCCCGTGGCTTCCATGAGAAGAACCTCTGGGTTCTCCACAGTCCTGACCAGCACTGGTAAATCCCAAGAGTAATCTGTAAATTGTTGTAGCAACTTGCCAATTGCTTATACGTGAAGTTAGTGATTTAGTTCCTGCGACACTTGTGGTTACAGCCTTAGCCCAGCTATGTGTGGTCAGTATGGTTGGCCACCAAGAGTCAGGAGCACAAACCTTATCACTGCATGTGAGGTGTAAAGCTATTGGAACTCACAAAGGTGGAAAAGCCAGTGGTGTCAGCTGGACAGGTTCTTTGTAGTCCTGAGCTGGGTCATCAGCCCTTACTATGTCCCTAGCTTCTCTCTGCAGATCAAGATGGGGGGAGGGGATTATGGGTTAGGTAACTGTTTGCACTTTTCTGAGCATGACCTGCATTCCTAGGAATCATGGCTTGTACTGAGGGAGGTCTACCTTTTCTTGTCTATTATAGTTTGCTCATTGCCATCCTGCATGGGGGCCAGAACTCCTCTAGATGGCATTGAGCGGGACATTCTAACCACAGCTCACCTTCATGCCTACTTGGCATGGCAACAGTCTGATAAAAAATGGAGACTTGGTATTTAATGTTGTCTTTGTCTCAAAGATCATACAGCAGTCCTGAGAACATGGTACACAGTCCCCAGAGGACAGGATATCCTCGAAATAGGGGTGCAGATGGTGTTCTACTCCAGTGTCCTTCAGCAATGAACATGGGCCCTTCCAGGGTACAGAGACCCAGGTTCACCTGCTCTTCTTCCCTGCTAATGAAGGACATGATGTTACCAATTATTATTCACCCGATTCTGCATGTCAGTAGTAATGCCTGTGTGCTTAGTTTAAGGGAAAGAAGTGTGCAAGTCTACATGTGTTTGTGCATGTTTGTGTGTCTGTGTGTACATATGTGCATGCATGTGCACATATACATACATGAGGACCTGTGTGCAGGCAGTGGGTTGAGGGCAGAGCCACGCTGAATAGACCTTGGGAGGCTAATATGAATTCCACTCAGAGCCGTGAGCAGCCCTAGCTCAAGCCTTCTGCTTTCGGACATGAAGAACAGAGAAGAAAGGCGTGATGCGGTTGTGCACATTTCCAATAGACCCCGGCAGGCCTTGTCAGGCACAGACTGGGGATGACAGCCTGGAACATGCAAATTACTGTCGAGGTGACTTTGTGCCAAACACGCTGTTTCACAGTTCCCCGTGAATCTGCCAAACCTTTCCTTGCAGACAGGAAACAATGGCAAGGAATCAGAAGGTTCTTTCTCTTTCAATATGCCTGGCAAGGGTATATACTGTGGGGCTTATCTCCATGATCGTACTCAAAAGCCCCTTGCTGTGGGTAGTGTGATCTGGGTGTATTGTGTATGGTGCTTATGGTTGTATGGTGGGAGGAAGGGTAAGAGAAAGATAAGCTCTGTCTCCTGTAGGAGGAGAGCTGGACCTTAGGAGATAGGCTGGAGTGAAGAGAGTCCAGGATGATAGAAATTGGCTGTAGAGTCTTCATAGCCGCTTCTCTGGTTTGAGATGTTGGGTCTCTGGAAAGGCTTTGCTGGGGACCTACTATCTGTAGGCGGTTAGGCAGACAAACTAAACCTATTCGTTAGAAAGGCACTTGCTGCTGGTTGTGAAACCTACAAGCTGCTGTGATAACAATGTCAGCAGGAAAACATATTTCTATGGCAACCGATAGGTTCTCTTTTAAATTAAATGAGATAAAAAGCAGAGTGTCCGTGCCTTGTAATGAGGCAGGTAGCAATGTCAGGTGGAGAACGACAGTATTCCAAGAGCATGCACTTCTCCACTTTCATCCTGGTGTCCTTTCTTATGTGCTCATACATCATCCAGACTTCCTGTGGGCCACTGATGTCAACAGCAGAAGCACAGAGATAAGATAAACTGCCGTTCTCCATTCACAGTGAGGTAAAGTGGCGAAGCCCACCTATCACTAAGGCTCCTCCCTCCTGCTGCCCCGAATGGGCAGAAAAACTTTAAGAACACTAAGGGTGACATTACAAAATGGTTGCTTGGCCAGAGTCTAGTCCACAGACATTTGATTATATAAGGGTGACTTGCTGCTTCCTATGAAACTGAAGAAGCCCCCTGTGAACTAAGCCTGACATAGGGACCCACCTTTCCCCCTCCGAAACTGCTTACATCTGCATCTTCCCATTCCAGGATATGCTTGTAAAGGCTCAGGACTAACACTTGGCTAGGTGGAGGGTGCAATGACCTGCTTGCATTGTGTGCTGAGGAAGGACCTCGGATTCTGATAAGCAAAGCAGCTCCGCTGCCACAGTTATGTAAATTGCCTGTCACATTCTAGTTTCCCCACAGAATATGTATTTTGCCAAGCTAATTGTAAGTTGATCAAAATGTTATTGTGCTCAAATGAGCTTGAATGAATTCTTGGGATTTCTCTCAAATTGTTGAAAACAAAAGAAAAAGCAAAAACCGAAAAAAAAACAAAACTCTGTGTGTGTGTGTGTGTGTCCATCTTTCTATATGTCTCAGTGTGTATGTGTGTGTGTTTGTCTGTATGCATGTATGCGTGTGTCTGTGTCTATCTTTGTGTGTTCCTGTGTGTGTCTGTGTGTCTGTCTTTGTGTATGTGTTTGTCTGTCTTTGTATGTCTGTATGTATGTGTGTGTCTGTGTCTATCTTTGTGTGTCCCTGTGTGTCTGTATGTCTGTCTTTGTGTATGTGTCTATCTGTCTTTATGTGTATGTGTGTGGGTGTCTGTCTTTATGTGTATGTGTGTGTATCTGTCTGTCTTTAGATATGCATGTATGTGTGTTCTTATGTGTCTCTGTGTGTCTGTGTGTCTGTGTATGAGTAGGTATGAATCTGTGTCTGTTACATGTATGTTCATGTGTGGGCAGAAGTCAGAGGCAATCCTTAGTCTTCCTTTTGTTTGAGACAGGGTCTCTCGTTGTCCTGAAACTTTGCCAAGTAGGCCATGTAAGGTAGCCTGTGAACTTCCAAGAACCAACTTGTCTGCATTTCTTGCCATCCGTGGGGTCACAGACATGAGTCATTGTGCCTAGGTTTTCAAGTGGGTTTTGCAGATGTGAACTCAGGTCCTTACCAACTGATCCATCTCAGCCCAAAAAACAGTTTATTTTATTTTTTTTTATTTTATATTTATTTATTTATTTGATCAAAAACCTTGACTAAGTCCAATACTTTTTTTTCTCTTCCTTTTCCTTTCTGAATGTTTCCTAAGACCTTCCCAGGACCTGGCTTCCTCAGCTGGGTTTTTTCCCATGCTTTTCCAGCCCAGGATCTTCACCTTCTGCAGACCTCAGTCCTTCTCTGGGCTGGAGGACTGCTGCCTGTATGGCCCTAGTATCTGGGTAGGAAATGCTACATCTCCCCTCTCAGGTAACGCAAGGAGAGACTTGAAAGCAGCAGCTTGTGTCCCATTTGTGATAAAGGAAAAGGCTTTGATGGCTCTCATGAATGGAGTACAATGAACATCTAATCTACATTTGGTTTTTAAATTTGATGTTTATTTTCTACACTTGCATGAAGAAGAAAGAACTCTCCTTTTTATTAATTAAATTTGTTCCTTAGTAATTTCAAACATGTACACAATACATTCAGTCACTCTTGCCTCCCACCTTTCCTTATTGTGTTCTCTGAAGTTATGACTGATGTCTTACTGACTCCTGCTTACCCCTCTGCCTGCCTTGCGGAATGGGTTACCGTCACACCATCCAGCTCCTGAGGGAGGAGACAAGCTCTCAGCAGGAGCTTCCAGATGGAGCTGAGGATGTGGGTGGCCCCTAAAATACAAACCCATTCCAGAAAGCCTGTCCCTTGGTCCTTGAGCCAAAACACAGTCATGTCCTCCGAGGACATTCCGGCTCAGCTATCCAGGGTTTGACTTTTTACATCAAATGGTTTTGTTGTGCACTTTAGAAACTGACTTTATTATAAAAAGTATCTCATTTGAAGTTATAATAGTTTATTTATGGGTTACTTGTCTGCCTACCTGACTATCCATGCTGGACCGGATGTTGCTGGGTTATAAGGTTCTCCCCCTTTGGCCACTGGGAAGGCTCCTGTCTACCTGTGAGCAGAGGGTCATAGGTAAAAACACCTAACTGGGCTGCACAGACAAGGCTTTGAGCCACCCAGTGCCTGAAAACAGCACTCCTGGGATTGAAAATTACTGCTCTCAGCTCTGTGGGGAAACGTAACGGAGATAAATTGATGCAAATGGCTTTTCACCATTCTAGGATGCTCCCTGGCTGACTCTGCACATGACAGGTATGAAGCTATCAACAGAGGATTACACTATGCCCAGCATATCCTATTTAATGTTCAATAGAGTTCAGAAATCTAATAGCACAGAGGAAAATTTGATGTTTTAGAATTCGCAGACCTGCTTCAAGCCCCGATTCCTAGACACACCAGTTTGCGTAATTTTGACTTTAGGCCTAACTCAGGAGCTATCCTGGGGTCAAATGAGGTCTATAACCAGTAGCTAACACAGGAGAACCCTCCAGAAAGGAGAAGCACTTAGAGACAGCCATTTTTATGTCTTACACAGCCCACGTTTTAAACACAACTTCTGAAAGGATCTCTGTTCCACACTAAGAATTTTGAAGACAGAGAGGTTCTCTCATGGCCATTGAGCCAAACATATCATGTAGGGGCTTCTGTTGTCCTGTGAGTCCTGAACTCTCTCCAGCGGGATAATGTCTTTCTCTGACATTTGATATGTTCAGTGCCCATGGCCTTTGCAGCCTGCACACTGAGGAGCAAGGCTATCTTTGTCTACATTTAATCTGGACTCGTTCTCCAGGTCAGCAATCAATGCCTCATTGACTTTGGGTGCTAACAAGGGCCATTTTTAATAGCTAAGATGGTACTGAGTTAATAAATCTTAGTTTAAGTTTTATTTAGGCAAAGCAGCTTATCCGACAGAGTGATTTTGAACCTTGGGGCTGAAGAACAGAGGAGTTGTAAGGACTTCTTCCTTTGAGTCCAGTGGTCCTCCAAGGGCAAACCCTGAGGAAGGACAGGATTACAGCCTCACTGAAAATGCCCCTGAGTCTTCACTGGGAGCTCTGCCCTGGCATTGGAAGCTACCTACAGTTGGTGGTATGCGGAGTGGAGGCAATCCCTCTTTCTCACCAGGGTCTGGCCTTGGCTGCCTCTGGCTCTTACTAACTGCACCTGCAGCCTACCTTGCCAAGCCCCATTTTTTTTCAGCCTTTTAAATGTTCTGCATCTCTGTATTCTCCTGTGCCTTCTCTCTTATGGCTCTTTCTGTGATCGTTCCTCCTTAGGCCTGAACCCAGAAGAAAATGGGTGGAAGGCTACTCCAGATGCCATCCCCTTTCCACTCGAGTCCAGCAAAGGGCAGCCTTATTCCTTGTTCAGTTCCTAGCCCCAGCTACCTACCTCACTCACTTTCCAATGCAACACAGAGGCGCTGTGCTCAGGAGCTATCTTCTATGTTCCAACCCAATGGCAGCTTTCCATTGCTTTAGATCTGTGGGTCACACCTTTGAGAGTAAAATCTCCTTTTCTCAGGGGTCACCTAAGGCCATCGAAAACATGGATATTTACAATTCATAACAGTAGCAAAATTACAGTTATGACGTAGCAATGAAAATAATTTTATGTGTGGGGCCACCACAACAAGACCTGTAGTAAAGGATCACAATGTTAAGAAGGCTGAGAACCACTGGTCTGGATCCATCCCATTGCAGCTGACATTACTGATCCCCTTTTAAAGAGCCTCTGCAGTTCCTCCTTTACATTTCTGCCCTTTTACAATTGCTCCTCCTTACCTTCATGTTGGTCCTTCGCTCATTCCATTTGCATTTTCCCATCTGCTAGGAAGGACCTTTTTCTTTTCTCAGCTTTTGCCCCTGAAGTCTGTAGGACACTACTAGGTATTAGTTCCTGACACTGAGTTCTCAAATCGTCCTTCACTATTTCTTTCTGAAGCAGTGTGTCTTGGAGTTGTTTACTACTCCAAGTGTAACCCCGAGGTGGTTTGTTTTCTCCTTCTTTCCTACGTTATAGAGATCTTTTAGGGTCTACTATTCATAGAAGCCACATTCCCTCTCATTGGTTCACAGCTCTGGAGAAAACTCCACTTTTTAAACTATGGTGCTCTACGTACCATGTTTAATTAATGGTGTGAAAATTGGACAGGTTAGAAGTCCTTCCTTATAGGTTCTTCTAAGTGGTTTCTACCATCTCTCTGTACGAGTAATGGGTGCTACCTTCTGTTTACTTCATGAAGGTTTTTACCATACACGCTCACCCCTAAACCTTGACACCCTGCCTTGCATTTTCCAAAGTCTTAGATTTTCTCCACAACCCTCCCTCTTTCACACTCTCTCTTGCATCACTCTCTCCATCCCTCCCCCACAATCTCCCTTCTCCCTCCATTCTTCATTCGCTTCATCCCCCTTCCCTCCTTCATACGAGAAACCCAGCTATATGTCTGGACCCTTTGAAGACTCAGGAGACTAGAAGACAAAGTAACAGGAAGATGATGTGGGCATCAGGGGGTGAGGAGTTGTCTTACTCCACGCTGTTAGATCTGTCATGGTCTGTGGTATACTTTATAAGATGATTTTTAATTTTATCAAAACTGATGGTAGTCTGGGCTATCTTGGATGGGGGTGGCTAACAGAGCCTCAAAGACATGCTTTACAAGGTCAGTATTGGCTTCCAAATTCCCTAATTTTCTGTAATATATGGAAAGCTAGAATATAAATTCATTTTTCTTCCTGACTTTAGCAATGGCTGCATTTGCCAACAATGAGGCATGTTCTCAGCACATATGAAGACAGTGGCAGCGCTGGGACAATGACCAGAGTTCTGGAAGACCCAGCCTGTCCTACCAACTGGTCTTTCAGGCTGCCTCCCAAGGCAGCCGTGTGCTGGAAACTTTGCTCCCCTTCTGTCCTTGTAGGTCTTACTCTCCGATGACCTATACTGCGGCAAGAAGGAGCATGAGAGGAGAGGCCCATTCTTGTCAGATCTTGGGATGTGACTCTGAACCCTTAGTACTTGTTGACTGATATGCAGGTCTTGAGCGGCAGAAAGAAAAGAAGGGAAAACAGAGTAAATAAAAGGATGGAAAACATTGTGGCTAACAGCATGTTAGCAATAAGAATGTTTGCCTTCCCTGTAGCTCTCACATCTCACAAATGCTCTGATCCCTAAAACTCCCTAGCTTGCAACTTGACTTACAAAATCTTAAGAGATTACATATTATTCACTTTCTTGATAATTGAGTGATAATCTTATGGGCAAAGTCTCAACTTTTTTTTTTTAAATCCTGTATGAAATTGATTGTTGATGTACTGACTTGAGTTGATCGGAATGGCTAAAATCAGAATTCCAAAGTAACAATAGGTCAAGGTTGGTAGTGATAGCCACATGGGGTGTCCAGATAATTGGGACTCAGCTCATAATTCTATTAAGAATTACCAGATAGTCATAGTTTAATGGCACATATTTGCCCAGGGTCCTGTGTTTGTCAATCCCAGTCCACTGTGGAGACTTAAGGACAAGCAATATGAGCAGAGAAGACATCCTGTCTCTCTCATCCATCAGTAGACTGAGAGGAAATAAATGGAGTAGTGAACCCAGCTACTTCTATGGGAGGTAGACTTAAGAGTTGAAATAAGTCTTACCCACGCAGCCTAATGGAGTGTGGGCAGCTAATTCTCTTTCCTCTGTGAGGCTCTCAGAGCCTGAAAAACTCTCACTGGACCCAGTAGCAGTGTCTCCTCAGCCATTCAGGCCTTAATAAGAAGACAACAAGCATCCAGGGACATGGAAATGATGAGGGGACATAGTGAAGTGTTCAGGGTACCACAGGCAAAGTTCACTTTCTAGAGACTCACACACTACAGTTCCTTATTAAAGGGTTTAAGGTGGTGATATAGTCTGCTTTCTATTGCTGTGATAAAGACCACAACCTGAAGCAACTTAGGGGAGAAAGGGTTTATTTGGTTTACAGGTTGTAGACCATTATGAAGGAAAGTGGGGACAGGAATCAGAAGGTAGGAACTATAGCAGAGACTGTGGAAGAGTGCTCCTTACAGGCTCGCGCCTCATGGCTTGCTTGCCCTGCTTTTCTTATACAACTCAGGACCACCAGTCTAGAGATATCACCACCCACCATATATACTAGGCCCTCTCCCTTCAATCATTCATCAAAAAATGCTCCTCGAACTTGTCTACAGAACAATGTTATAGGGGCATTTTCTCAATTGAGGTTCCTTCTTCCCACATGACCCTAGCTTGTCAAGTTGGTAAAAGTAAAAATAAGAAGCTAACCAGCATACATATATAGCTTAGAGAGATAGAGCTCAGTTGATAGTGTTTGCCTTGTAAGTGCAGGGATCTGAGTTTAGGTTACCAGACTCCACCAAGTGTAACTGCACATGCCTAGAGCCATAGAAATGGCCACATGGAAAGAGATGGGTAGATCTCTGGAAACTTACTGGCCAGCTGGCCTGCTGGGCAAAGTTCTAGGCCAACATGAGACCCTGACCCATACAAAACATAAAAGGCACCTGAGGACTGTCCATCTAGGCCTTCCTTTGACCTCCACAAGAGTGCCATGAAAATTTGCACCCACATGTGTACTCATGAGCATGTATCCCACCATCATACCACTCATACATATAGGGCTTTGACTCATGTTATGGGAAAAGTAGCTTTGCATTATCTACTCCAGTGTTTTCAACCTTATCTTTACCCAGAACTCTTTCCTATGTGGCATCTATAGGAACCTAGTTTTCTACAGAATCTGGAAGAAGAATGAATGAGTTAGAGACCATAGGGTTCTCTAAAGAATGAGTGCCACCCCTAACTTCCATCTCTCTAAGATCTAGAAAGGCACCTGCTATTCCCCAGGATTTTCCTCCTGTGCTATGAACTATCAACATTAGCTGTCACTGCACTGACCTCAGAAGTCCAGATAATATGCTCGGGTGCAGGTGAAATGGCACAAGAGGTTCCTGGAGGGCAGGATGTGATTGCTGTCTTCCCCAGTCAGAGGCTACTGCTCCCTGGCTCTAGCAACTTCTTTGACAAACTCTCAAAGCTACAGGCTCAGCTGGAGTTAGAATCAAGGAAAATGAAAGGCAACATGTATTAAAATTCAAATCCTGGTAACCGGGAGACATGGCACCAGATGGACCCGTGTCTCAGAGTGACAGTGAGCTGCTGTCTAGTGCAGGGACTCCCAGGTGGACGGACTGTGTGCCATGGGCCCCAGCTGTCCTCGTCTGGGACAGACACCCTGCCTTCCTGTGCCTTTGGCTGCCGTTTCAGTCATCACAAGCAGGTTGACAGCTTGTCGGCACTCTGACACCCTCTGAGAGCCTTGCTGCTCTGGGCCTGCAGGTGGGGAGGTATAAACCCCCTGGAGCCACTTCACAGGTCAGATGCTGGAGTTTCAATGTCAGACTATGTGACCAGCCTGACAAAGAGCTTGGTTAGGTTCTGATGAACCAGTCTCTCTCTCCTCTCTCTCTCTCTCTCTCTCTCTCTCTCTCTCTCTCTCTCTCTCTCTCTCTCTCTCTCTCTCTCTCACACACACACACACCTTTGTTTGTGTGTTTGTGTGTGTATGAGTTTGTGTGTGAGAGGGGGTGTTTGAGTGTGTGTGAATAAGAATGTGTGAGTACATGTGTGTGAATGTGTGTGTTTGTGTGTGTCACAGACGGAGGTGAGTGTATGACAATGAGAATGTGTGAGTATGTGTGTGTGAATGTGCGTTTGTGTGTGAGAGGGGGGAGAGAGAGTTATATTTGGCTATGCATCTATATGTATATGATGTATGTGAAGGAGACTAGATTAACCTTGGCTATATTGTTCAGGTGCTGTCTACCTTGCTGTTTGAAACAGATTTCACTGGCTTGGGGCTCACTGGCTAAATGGTTAGGAAGCCCAGGAATCTGCCTGTTTCTACCTCCTGAAAACCAGGGTTCCAAGTGCACACTACCATACCCAGCTTTTCTTCACATAGTTCCTGGGGCTTGAACTCTGCTCTTTGTGTTTATACGGGAAGCACTTTAATAGCTGCATGATCTCCCTAACCCCCAGTGATACTATCCACCCTTCCACAACGGCAAGTCATGCTTGGGACAATGGAGGTGGCTTCTGATAGAGATAGCACCCCCACCCCACCCCGCACACACCTGTCCTCTACTGCTCTTCACTTCCCAAAGCTAATTATCCTGAAACACATCTCCAGGGCCTGGGCTAGGTCTGCACTGTGTGAGGTGGGGACTCCGTGCATGGTTCTTTCGCTCACTGTGGCCTCTCTCTGAATTCATCCCAGTCTCTCCAGGCTTTCTCAGATGCAGACTGAAGAGCATCAGGCTGAAAGGCCGCCTGATTGTGGCATTCATCATCGCTGCAAATTAGCTCTGCATTAGGCGGATTTGGTCATGGAATGCTGGTCTCCAAAATGCCTCTGTCTGAGCGGGTTGCAAGGCACGGGGCCTTTTCAAACCTGCCAGCCGCTGGAGCTCAGCTGCAGCTCTGGGTGGCTTTGAATGCTAATCACTGCGGCAGCCCAGTTGTCACTGAGCCTTAGTGCTGAAAAATGCCATCTGAAGCCATCATGAGGCCAGGAGATGATTTCAGATGAGAAGCAGCACACGTTCTGAAAGTCCTTTCCTTTTCGTCACACAGCACACTGACAAAGTGACTTATATTCAGAGCTGGTGGAGGACGCTCAAGGTCACATCAGACAGTAGAGGTTTTGTTGTAGAGATAGCAAGGGAAAGGCATTCCTCAGTGATCACATGTGGAGCAGCTCCCCGATTAAATGGGGACATCAGCTCACTGAAGAGCCGGGGAACATTGCAGCAAGAGAATTAGGAACAAGCACAAAGCAGCGAGAAGAATCCTCACTGTGTAGCCTCACGGCTAACCCCAGAATCTTTTTTTTTTTTGAATCCCCAAAGTAGCTTCTCTGTAAGCAGGATTTCCTGTGTCTGAGGGAAACAATCTGAGTTTTTTCTTGTGTGTCTCCAGGTATCTAGGAAATAGAAGTAAATGCTAGGCAGAGAATGGTCTGCTCTATCCAGGCCTTGTGCCCCTGGTGGTCCGCTGTCCTGAGGCAGTGTATGTGCCTCTTGCAGAGGACAGGTCTTCTTATGGTGCTACCTTCTTTACTGCATCCTTCAAAGGCAGAAAGCACATATTCCTAAACCAAATTGTATGACAATTAATAAAGCTTACTTGGAAAGCACACCCCCAATTTGATTGCCTATAGCAGACTTTGGAGTCTTTGTGACCCACACAGTGACCTGGTCAGGGCCTTAACATGGTGGTACTGGGGCGTGGCCATTAAGATCTGAACACGGGCTTACCGATATCCCAGGCATCAGCATACGCAGGGTCAGTGCATGTCACCTTGGATCCTCACTTCCCAAACAGAGAGGACACAATCCATCCAGATGTCATGTTTTGAAGTGATTATTGTCTAAAACCCTTGCAGTGCCACCCTCTGCCTGTCTGAGCCCTTGTCAATGATTAATAGCTTTAAGTTTGGTTTTTTAAGTAGATAATTTATACATTTACCAAAATTTAACATTAAATATAACAGATTGTGCAATTATTTTTTAAATCTGCTTGAAACCGCCATATTAAGTAAGCTCATTTGGGAGTGTGTGTGTGTGTGTGTGTGTGTGTGTGTGTGTGTGCGCGCACGCGCGTGTGCTCGCATGCATGCGCGTCTATGTGTCCATGTATACCTGTGTGTGGTGTTTTGATTTCTTTGCTAGTACAAAATGAGGATTTCTTGCCTTGTTTCCTGTATCATTTCCTATCCTTTTCATTTTTAAGATGTGCTACACCCTTCCTTACTGCGATTTGCATCCTGCCCATGGAGATCCTTTTTATCCCACCAGGGTGTCATGGTGAGGCAGGTTCAGAAACAACAGGAAGAAAGCTGTGAAGACAGGATTGTGTTAATGACACATCTTTTATCTACCGTGCCCCTCAGGCCTCCATCTCAGACAGGGAAGAGCTGTTTCGACAGCCAACTACCTACATTTCATATGTTCCTAAGACTTTCCAGGCCCCATGTGGTCACTGGGACAGTAGTTTTATTTATGCATAATGATTTCTCCCCAAAGCACACACACTCCGTGTGAATATACATCCATGGAGTCGCTCATATTCTGGTTTTCAGAAGTGACCTTGGAAGTATCTAGGCATTGGGTTGTACTATCCAATACCTTGGAAGATTTCTTCCAGGCTCTATGCTTATAAGCACACGTATATACACAGGCACACACATACTGTATAGACATGTACACATGTGCACTCACACTGTACACATACATACACACTGCACACAAAATACCCACACACCAGACACATGAAGGGAATTTCTATCCAGTCATTTTCTAGCCAATCTACTTTCTTGTTTTTCCAAAGAAAGCTTATTGGGATAATTATCTAATGAAGGATATCATTCTTTCCAACATTCTGCTGGTTTGCACAACAAAAGAAATGAGGCGTGGGTTAAAGTTATAAATGTGACTTTAAACCAGCTAGAGCAGCAAGATGCTGACCAACCTGAAACAGCCCTTAACAAGTAACTTTGTGACGTGCATTAGAAACTTTCTAGCTGCTCTGGCCCTGGAGAAAGTTTCTCCACTAAAGGTAAGCATATGCACACAGGCCATTTCCAACGTCTGAGCAGGTGGCATTCTAAAAGTTGGTTAGAAAGTCAGGTGGTGTTTGAGGATCAAAATGAGTTTCCCTTCAGCGGCGGAACATAAGCTGTCTTCAGCCTCCCACGCCAGCCTGTGAAGTTATTTCCCACTTTACCCAGGATCACACTATTAAAGGAGAGGGGTCGGGGTCTGAGCTTGCATTTTCTCAGCTACCTACTCACTGTATAAACAGAGCGGTTTATGCAGGAACAATGGATCGGTGGCAAATAAATCAGTTCCTCAGAAGGATGAAGTGGTGGTGGGGGGGGGCGGGGTGGAGAAGCCTTCTTCCTGGCCACAAAGATTGGCAAGTTTGCTTTGGCTATCAGATGAGAGAGGAAAACGTGATGCCTATTGATTATGGCTTGTCTACACCTTGCCTTCCTTTGAGAGGGGCCTGCCATGGGAGTAGAAGGGGGTGACCCTCTACATAGGATTCTGGCTGCGAGACACATAGTTGGGAGAGGAGAATTAGAATGTTTTTAGCTTCCTAACTGGTATTCTTGCCATCCTCACTCTCATAGGCTGTCCAGTAGCAAGTGTGGCTAGATCCTGCTGTCCAGTGCCCTGCGCAGGTACCTCAGTTCACCCCAGTGCTGTTCACACTCACCCCTCCTGTTTCCTCCATAGACACTCCATGTCCCAAGTGCATTTCTTCTGTTCCATGGTACCCTGGTGAGCCACAGGTACCAGGAGGAGTCAATATCTCCCAGGGAAGCACACAGGTGTGAGCACAAAATGCCCCAGTCTGACAAGAGCATCTTAGGGAGAAACATCAAGGGACAGAGGAGTCTAGAGGGAGTATGAGGCAGGAGCTGGACTGCAGGGCTCAGGGACATGGATGGACAGCTCTGCGGAGCATCAGCATGCAGAGCGTTTGAGTACAAATGGGTGGGTGATATTATGGGTTTAGTTCACCACTCACTAGAGATAGCATTAAGCGGTTCACATATGTGTATGTTGACACAGGTAGGCAAGGACCTGGGCTTTATTTCTGGCCCACAGCACTTTCCCAGGCCCTGACCAGCCCCACACCAGGCTGTGCTGGTGTTTCCTCGGAGTCATAAAAATATGACCACTATCTGAACAAAATCCCTCTGTTAGCATATCTGCAATATTAGCAATGTGCATAAGGTATGTGGCAAAATTAAGAACTGAGAAGTTGTATTGAAAGAGGGTGGGAGGAAGAATTCCATAATGGTGCCTGGCACCTTCTC
The DNA here is from genome assembly GCA_036184795.1 of Tokudaia tokunoshimensis. Lineage (NCBI taxonomy): Eukaryota > Metazoa > Chordata > Mammalia > Rodentia > Muridae > Tokudaia > Tokudaia tokunoshimensis. Next base: position 45,115,419 of record BTHU01000012.1, read on the forward strand.
TAGTATCAATGATACTGGAGGTCAGCACCTTGAGTCCAAGGACAGACTGTGATCCATTATAAATTCAACTAAAGTTCTAGATGTAAGCAAGACCCATATGCGTTCCAAAGCAACAGGCCAATAGGTAGAAACTAGGCACAAGCAGACTGTGGTTGCTTGGTCCTAGCACTCTAGAAGCTGAGGTTGGAAGATTGCTTTAAACATGATGCTGGCTTGAGCTGAAGTGAGTTCCAGGACATCTTGAGTTACAGGGTGAAACTCTTCCTCAATACAGGAAAGAGGGAAATAGAAAGGCACAGTATCTTAAGCACAAAGAAACTATACAATATTAACTTTGATTTTGTAAGAAAAGTAAGCAAAAATATTTGTGTTAACTAGAAAAAAAATCCATTAAACTCCTTAGCAGTATTTCAGAATCACAGATGGAGATGTAATTAAGTTTTTGTTTGTTTGTTTAACTGTCAGTTTTTAATTACCAGCATTCATTTACTTCCTTTGCCTAAAACTCTGCAGTGTTTCCTTGTGCCATGAAGAAGAGACTTCTGACCTCTTGTTTGCTTTGGACCCACTGTCTTGATATTTGGCTGAGAATCTTGCTCTTGGTCTGTTATTCATCCTATTCAAGTGCATAGTCCACCAGAGTGATACTGTTGGAAAACTTCAAAGCCTCAATAAGTGAATATTTGTAATTTTCCAAAAATATTATTGGTCCTGGAGATATTTTAAATAGAGTTTAAGTGAACCATCTTTCCTCCTGATGTTAAGAATTTGATCTATCTATCTATCTATCTATCTATCTATCTATCTATCTATCTATCTATCTATCTATCTATCTATCTCCCCAACTGGACAATTGTAGTAACAATAGCTAGCAGTAACAGAATGTTCTAGAATAACCCAGATTCAGAACCCTTAACTCCTAAAATGTGCCCTATGTAATGGGTGCTATGTATGAACTTGGAAATGGCAATATGCCCTCTATATTGATATTAGAAAGTAGGACAAGGCACCCAGGTATGTCTTTGGGCCCACAGTGTACAGCCAGACACTGAGGGTTAAAGTCAAGGAAAATGTGTTGACATGCAAAACTCTCTGCATGGTCATCAGTTGGAAGAATAGGCTGACCCTGGGTGTGATCCATTATACAGGATGTGCATTTTCATGCATGTGCACAGGTGCATGTATTATGTAGAAAGGAATGCAAGGGAGGGTGCTGTAACAATAGCAGTAGCTACCTCTCTGAGGTGAAATTCCATAATTTATACTGTCCCTCATGGCCCCACACTACTCAGTATTGGAATCTCACACAGACAGGCAGACAGTCACAACGCAGCTACAAGTATTAAAATTGAACAGGTTCTTCTGAGATCTGAGATAGTTTTAAAGAAACAAAAGTTCTGCGTATTAAATTTTACCTAATTTTAAGAAATTATTTATTAATGATAACGTAAGACTGTTTAGTCTTAACATTGATCCACTGTTCTTCTTTAAACTAAGCTAAATAAATGATGATAGATGATAGATAGGTAGATAGATAGATAGATAGATAGATAGATAGATAGATAGATAGATAGATAGGTAGGTAGGTAGGTAGGTAGGTAGGTAGGTAGACAGACAGACAGACAGACAGACAGACAGACAGATAGTTGAAATAAAAAATTTTTAAAGGAACAAATGTCCACAAAAAATATGGTAAATATATTACTTGACAGGTTTTTCTGGAATTGGACTAAACTGCCTCCAAACACATAGTTCCTCCTGATTGTGTATGTGCGGAATGGGTGTGTGTTGGATGAGGTTGTATGTACCCACCCATACGAATGGAGAAGCCAGAGGAGGCTGTCAAATGTTCTACTTAACCCCTCTCTGCATATCCCTTTGGCACAGAGTCTCTTAGCGCTTCTGTTCTTTCAGTGAGCTTTGCTGGTCAGCAAATGCCAGCAATCCTCCTCTTTCTGCCTCTCGTACTGAGCTTCCAGGTGCACACTGCCATGCTAAGCTTTTTATGTGGGTGCTGGGTATTGGAATTCAAGGCCTCACGTTCCACATACTATAGACACTGGGCTGTCCCCCTAGCCCATAGTTCCCTGATTTGTAACCTGTACTCAATGTTCAGTTGTCTGACAGCACACTGCTAAAACATCCTGCTTAAGGTGAGAATATTTTACCTTTAGCTGAAACACTCTTGAACACATGCCAATAAATTTTGTCTCTTAAGCTGTGAATTACATCCTTCAAACACACATATATCAGATGAGATGATTAGTTGCTACTGAGGAGTAAGAATATTGTTCATTTCCACTATGAGTGACCCTTTTCTGGTTTCATGTTTGAAGCATTTGGTCTAGAACTTTCCAGTTTGTACAGCATGCACTTTGACTAAGCCTGGATCCATGCTCTGAAATGCTACCCTTAAAAACAATCCTGACGTGCAAATCGGTCATATACCTGGGTATAGGGGTGAAAGACGAATTGAACCATCTAGTAGCTGGTTCCCTCTGACGTTTCCCTCAGGACAGCTGGCACTCTCGCAGAGAAAAGACCTGCAGTTTTATCCAGTAAAGCGAATGGTTAGAAGTCTTGGGGCCAAAATGATCTCAACCTATTCTCAAACTTTAAATGGGTAAGAAGCCCAGCTCGCTGGCATGGAGCCAGGCGTGGAATGCGAGTGCCTAGTGCGACACTTTTGGTAAGCAGAACTGGTGCTGCGGGATGAACCAAGCGCTGGATTATGGCGCCCGATGGAACAGAAGGGACTCAGTGTTTAAGAGCATATATACTGGTCTTGCAGAGAACAGGACTGGTTCCCAGCACCACATCAACAGTTCATTATCACATATAACTCCAAAGAGATACAATTCCCTCATGTGGACTCTGCAGGCACCTCACTCATGTGCAAATACCCACACACTCACACTCTCTCTCTCTCTCTCTCTCTCACACACACACACACACACACACACATTTTAAAATAATAATAATTATCCTTAAAATAGTATATATGCAAAAATGCCCATGGGTATTATAGTATAACATGAAGAAAACAGACCAATAAAGGATAAACATAAAAAGATGAGAAAGGACTGAGCTCAGGTGATAGATAGAAGTCATGAAAGGATTTAAAGAGAATTGTTTTCCTAGTTCTAATTTGTTGTGGATTTCGTGGGTTTGTTGTAAAAATAGTCAAAACTGAAAGTGTAAATTCTAATGTGAAGCTCCATTCCATTCTATTCCAAATGCCTATTCTAACTGTATGGAAACTCACTGAGTTGTATGGACTTTGGGTCTGGTTAATTTTGGTGTATGGTGCTGTTATTTATTTGCAAGATATTTTTTTATAATAAAATTTGTTAAGATTTAAAATAATAGAACCCCCAAAGCAAAAATAAATCAGCAACCTGGGGACATTCAAATATGCTTCTTTCTCTGAGTGACTTTAATCAAGAAAATGACTTTCTGTAGAGTGTCAGGGAAGGGCCTAGAGCCTTAGCAAGTGCCCTGCATTGAGCTAATTCCTGAGCCCCAGAGAATAGCTCATTTTATTCTGCAAACTGATGCCATTAGCCAGCAGAATGGGAAGATGAGCGTCTCTTTCTGTGTTTTCTGCCCCACTTATTCTTCAGCCACATTAGGAAACCTCCCTCACGCAAGCTATTGCCTCTCTCAGGCCTTAGTCAAGCTAAGCTTACAGTTCATCTCTTTTAGTCTTCTGGGCTTGTTAGGTTAACATACAGTCAGACACGTCCAGCCTGCAGCCTACAGGATAGCTGCACGAGATAGCTGTGAATTCAGCCCCAGATAAATCTCTAAACTTACTTAATACGTAAGACTGAAGGGTGTGTGTGTCTCAAGTTGTGAACTCTGTAGATGACAGAACGCATCATGTCATAACATCATGTAAAATGGTTAGACATACCTTATAATGAAGAAAACATCTTAGGACTCCAGTTCTGAGTCATGGACACTGACTGCCGTTGTATACCCTGGCGGTCTTCCCAGAGACCCTCAGCTCAAGCAGACCAGCTGCTCTGCTCTACCATGCCAACCCCAGATCTTATACCCATGCAGCAGGACACTGTCCTCAGCTGACTCTGTACCCATCCTTGGTCAAGCAGCAAAAGGAAAAAGCACACACACACACACACACACACACACACACACACACACACACACACACACCCTGGGAACAAGAATATGCCTGTGCTGACCCAGACACCAGTGAGGAGACCCGTGAGTCCAACATCCCACCTTTGGCGTGGGTGGGGCAAGGTTGATTTCTTTTGGCTGCTGAGGAACATCTAGGCAGGAAAAAAATTATATGGATTTGCTGAAATTGAGGGTTTCATAATCAAAAATGAATAGAGAGAGAGAGAGAACATATTGATTTTAAACCAACAAAGCAATTCGGTTATGCCAGGCCCCTCTGATTGACTTACTCCATGCTCTTAGGGAGGCTGGAGGTGGGGTGTGTGTGTGTGGTTGAGAGCAATACTCTCCATCTCTCTGCAACTGCTGCTGAGTGCTGGGAATGAGTTTGCCTGTCAGGACAATTCTCAGCTCTGGCTTGAAGAATTGAGCCGTTTCCGGATATCAGACACAATCATGTTGGTGAGAAGCGGAAGAATTTAAATTCCTCACTCTTTGGAGACACGGTAACCCCTTAAAACCACAGAAGCAGACTGCCTAAGGTCCTTCCCCATGCTCTGAAATGAACCCAGTACCACTTCAGCCCTGTCGTCTCTTCAAATAGAACCACGGGGTGGAGAGTCTTACAGAAGAAAGAGAAGCAGGAACCCAGGCAATAATGTGGATGGCATTCCTGGAGATGCACAGCTCATGGAATGGAAGGACACATTAATCTTTTACTGGACATCCTGCACCTATCCTTTCCAGGTCTCTCTCCATATTTTGGAGATCCCTGGTCATCACCATTGTATAGTGATCAGGATTTGCCCAGAGAGCAGAAAACCCAGTATGTTTCACTGCACACCCTTCTAGTGACCCATCCACCATCTTCCCCTTTTCTCTCTGTGTTGATTCTTCCATTCATTCCTATCTTTAGTCAACATATGTGGTCCATACTCAGGGATGGTAACAGGCAGGCTGTTCTTTCCCTGCAATGTCACTAAGACAACTTAATTATTGATAGAGCTACAAGGAGGACCCTCACTCTGTCCCAGGAGCAGAATCAGCCAAGACAGAAGCTAAGGGCGAGGGCAGCTCTGAGGAGGTGCCATAGGTGTGCCTCTGCAGCCATGGCTTGTGCTGGGATCATGGAAGGACAAGAAGGAGGGATGTACATACAGTTCCTAATAAGGAGTTCCACTGTAGGTCAAAGAAGCTTACTACGATGATAAACACAGGCAAGCACTTACTTCTCAGTCATAGATACCAAAAACTCAAGAGTTGTGGGCCATTTGCTGGCTTTCAACCTTCTTGCTGTACCCACATGTGACCGAGTGAACATTTGTCTCTTTTCTTACAGGATGTTAATCTCATCAAAATGTCCATACTCATGATCTCACCTAAGCCTAGTTTCGTTCCAAAGGTATCACATCAAATGTCCCTTCAGGAGCTGGGTCTTTTTTCTGACGTTGCAAGAACAAGACTTCCATGATTTTGCAAAAACAGGAACTTTCAGTTGATGGGGTGTTGGGAAGCATGATCCATTCACTTTCTTTTCTTTTTTTAAGTTGTCTTCTTTTGTTTGGTGGTTGATTGACTTTAGCTTGTGATCTGGGGTTAAACCCAGTACCTCACCATGCTAGAAACATGCCCTACTGCAGCTCCTTATAAACAATTCTTTTCTTTTGGCATAGGTTCTCATTGAGTTACCTAGCATTGGACTTCAATTCTCTTGTGGAATGTTAGTTGGCCTGACATTTCAAACTTCCTGTGGCAGCATCCTCAGCAGCTGGGATTACAGGCCTGTGACCTGAGACCCAACCAAGTGTTTTGTTTTGTTTGTTTTGTTTTGTACTGGGGACTTAGTAAGACTTGCACTTTCTAGGCAAGCACTTCACTATCAAGCGACATCCCAACCCTGTATTTGTTCTCTAACCACAATGATCCATCTATCTGGGAAAGTGGACTCAAGGCAGTCAAAGCATAGGGCAAGGTCCTCAGGTCTGCTGCAGTGGGGACAGACTGGGAGGGTCTTAGGTGAGGTATAAAGAGTGAGGAAGAACAGCTCACCTGGGACTGACACAGCAGAGAGAATGACCATCCTACTAATAGCAACAGAAAGGACAGTGACAAGATGTACTGAACCGGGGACACTAGAGGCTGGAGGACGTGGGGGTTTGATTTTGATTTTTTGAGACAGGGTTTCTCTGTGTAGCCCTGGCTGTCCTGGAACTTGCTCTGGAGTCCAACCTGAACTTGTAATCAGAAATCTACCTGCTTCTGCCCCCCAAGTGCTTAAAGATGTACAACACCATGCCCAGCTTAAGGCTTGAGAATTTTTAAGAGAAGGTGAGGGGTACTTTTTAGTTAATTGGAAAAAAGGGTTAGAAAGGCTAAAGTCCATGAGAAAAGCAGGTTCAGTACCTATAGAAGATAGAAATTTCATTTTAAATATTAACTACAAATGTTTACAAAAATTATTCTTCTGCTTTTTCATTGCTTTGTCCCAGAATAATTAACTAGTCTTATGTGTGTACAAATATGGCACCTATGTGTGCTTTCGAGTACTGTGTAGAGGGGAGAGTCACAGCCAGAGCTGGTAGACCGCAGGCTAGACCTCGAATGAAGGCTTGTCTGATTGGGTCAGGTCTTCCCTCTGGGGCAGTGGTTCTCAACCTTCCTAATTCTGTGATTCCTTAATACAGTTCTTCATGCCGTGGTGACCCCCAACCATAAAATTATTTTATTGCTACTATGAAGTAACCACAATTTTGCTGCTGTTACTAATTGCAATGAAAATAGTTTTGGAGGTAAAGGTTTACAAAAGAGGTTGCAACCTACAGATTGAGAACCTCTCTTCTAGGGATGCCATGAGGCAGAACCACACACAAGGGAACCACCCAACAACTGGCTATGGCTTGCAGGCTCCCTGAACACCTGATCTATATCTGTTTGGTTTTAAACTCAAGCACACATGAAAATATGAACTGATAGACTTCTTGGGTTTTGTCAGGTTTTGTTTTTATTAATACACACAATAATGGGTTTTACCATGAGACTTTCAGGTATATTTTGTTTTGATATCTTCCTCCCACTCTCTCCCCCACCTCAGCCCGCTCTTGCTGCTTCCTCCCCCATACTAATCCCCCCTTTGAGTTCTTCTGTGCATCTATCACTATCTTTTTCTCCCTCTCTGGAAACTTCTTTCTCCCCTTTCATGGTCTCCTTTCTAGATTCACCACCTCAGCCCACACATATACACTGATGCTTTTGTATCAGTTTATCAAGAAAAGACACTTTCACTGCTGTTATATTTCTATGTTCCTGAGTTTAGACTGGGCAAGTGTGAAGATGCTTCCTTCCAGCTTCCTTGTGTTTTAACACTCACACACACACACACACACACACACACACACACACACACACACACAATGAATTAGACTTAGAAACAAAAGGGGTAAGTATGCGGAGCAAGGTTGACTTTATTGCCTTGATTGGGTTTGTTTTATTTTTCTTGCTAAATTCACTGTTTTATCAGATGCCTGGATCTATAGCTCCCTAATTTGCAAGTGGAGCTGTCTGGTCTGGCAGGAGGTATGGGGAAGTAACACTGTCCAGGTGGCCTCCCGTAAGTTAGCATCTTCTTTTGTGGGGTTGTGATCTGCCTGACCTTTCTGAAGTGTGTTTGGAGATATGTATCATGCTGGTGGCATTAGCCCACGGCTATGAGCATAAGAAGCATTCCTTCTGTGTGCATTCTCTCCTTCAGAGGGTTTCCACAAGAACACATAGTCAGAAGAGCATGTCTCCTCTTCATTCTCACATTTTCCAGTAATTATCAATTATCAGTCAATAAGAGGAAGGAAAGTTGCTGCGAAGAAGAGGCGCTGGATTTCCTTCAGATAGGGAAGCACAGTGACTTTCATTAAAGTCTGAATTAAAAGTCTCAGAGTCTCCAGCAGGGGGCAGTGAACACTTGAAGTGCAGCAGGTGCCCTGAAAACCTGGACTCTAATCCACCAGGTTCTGCACTGGTAATCTTCACATAGATGGGCTACTAAGAGACCTGGAGCTCTGACAAAAACAGAGGCTTTCTTGGAGCCCTCTGGCAAACTGGAGGCCCTGTGCTTACTGCAGGGGGCATGGTGTATAAAATAGCTCTCAGAGAAGTACTCCTGGGTGCACATTACAGATTCTCCTCCCTAAGCAGTGGGTTAGACAAGCCTTCAGTCAACGAAGCAAAGTGACTTCCCATGCCATTGCTTTTGCAAATCCTTTCCATGGCCTCAATATCAGCAAGGCAGTTTGTCATAAAAATATTCTATTTCCCCTCACCGCTCCATCACAGGATAAACTCAGATCTATTAGCCAAGCTGCAAGCCTCTCTTTTAGTTCTCAGGACAATTTGCCATCCATATATCTACCAAAGGCTAATGGTGAGCATCCTCATATCCCTCATCTATGAGTAAACTCTCCTATGGACCTTTCATCAGTAAAAGCCATCTTTCATAACAAGGCAGTTTTACAGAGATGAGGCAATGTCTGCTGGGACTGGGACTATGCAAGGCTCTGACCATTGTGCTCCTATTGTTGATGTGCTCTGTGCTCCCGGTGGCCTTTTCACAGAGTCCTCTAAGTAGCCTGTGTCATGGTCCTAATAGACTGGTCTCTGTGGGTCTTCATCCAGGGCTGCGTGTAGACCGCAGGCTCTATGGTGGTGAGTCATCCTTTGCAGGTGTTAGTGGATTCATTTTTTGTGGGGTTACAAAAGTTCATGTTGGTTAGGAAGGAAGAAAACCCAAATATCGCTACTCCAGTCGTGGGCTGTATCAAAAGGTCCCTCAAAGCCACTGCAACACAAACCGGGTCTCTTGAAATGAAGCTTTACAAATATTTAGAGCCAATAATACATTTCCCTTCAAAATGCAGCTGTCCTTCACTCAGCCTATGTGTCCAACAATAGAGGAGTAGATAAAATGTGCTACATATGCACAATGGGAATTTTCAGATAAAAAAAAATGAAATTTTGTCATTTGTTGAGAGAGAAATGGATGTAACCAGAGATAATCAAAGTAGGTGAATTAAGTTCATCTCAGAAACACAAATGTCATGGTTTCTGTCATTCTTGGTTCCTAGATTTTATGGAGATACATAAAATCAAGTATATGATGTCACATGAAAGTGGAAGGCAAACTTCCTAGTGAAACAAAGATGATTCAGGGAGAGACATGAAAGGAAATTGTAGGGACGCAGGGAGATATGGGAAGTGTGTTTAACACACGTGCATTTGCTTGGAACATCCGATGTGACACAGTAGCATATACAATGTATACAGTGAAATCTTAAATGTATGTGTGCGTGTGTGTGTGTGTGTGTGTGTGTGTGTGTGTGTGTACATACAAAGATGTCTGTATGTTTACATCAACTGTTTCTGTCAGTGCTTCTGAGTCTGACATTTCTAATTGGAGTCATGAACATATTTATGAAAAGAGACCCATGTGTTTCTCTGCCTGAGTTTCTCTCGGAAAATTCAAGAGCAGGATTAGAATGAACAAGGCAGGAGAGAACGCCACATCAAAAGCTTGTCTCACTCACTCCTTGGTCCAGAAGTTCAAGTTTGCTTCCATCTACCCATCGAAGTACCTGCATTGACACAAAACGCTTTTGTGTCTCCAACAATGAGATTAAGCTATGAGGCTGTTCTGGAAACTTCCTTCTCTCTCTCTATCACATATTATCATTGCCTCTCCGGCTCACAATAGCATAATCTATCTTATTTTTTCAAAAAAAGAGCCACAGAACATTACATAGTGTGTTTTAGTGTTGATTTATAGTGCTATTCCCTTGTCAGTATACCTACCATAGATGTGTTTCTGAAGATGGTCACTCCAGAATCAGTGTCATAGACAGCACTGTGATGGTATGTCTGAACATCTGCCCTTCATTTCTACCCCAGGAGAAATTGGGGTACGAGGTTGTGGGGCAGGGAGTGCTGCTCAGAACGGTAATCAGTGACGCAGGTATGGCTGTCCAGTATCCTGCCCCATCCTGTGCTTAGTTATGCTGGCTGCTAATGACCTTCTCAATTCTTGTTGGTTTTGTTGGTGAAATTGTCAGCTTGTTTTAACATGTGTGTCGCCTGACTGCTGATGACCTTGGGCATCCCATATGAGAATCTTCTCTCTTATTAACGGTGATAGTTTTCGTGTTTCTTCCCCATCCTCTTAATCTGCGTCTGAGCATTGGGGCCTTTTCTCACACAGTGATGCTTATTTTTTATGTAGCCAAATCTATCCATTCTGTGACTTCTTTCCTATGGCACCTAGGAATTCTTCCTTGTCCTCAGTAATAATCATGCCCATGGCTTCCCCAATGCACTTACAGTTTCTTAAAATATTGGCTCTTTACTAGATACCAAATGTGTATCTGTATATGTCATTCCATGGTGGTCTGATACTATTTTTTCCATTGTAGATCCTCACATAGAATGGTTCCTTGAGAAAAGCCACCTCTATATACACAATGTGCTACACCTGTGTCATATGATATTTTTCACATAGAATGGACTATTTCTAGGTTTTTGTATTTGCAAATGTTTTTTTTTCCCTCCTTGCTTCTGCCAATTCCATACTGATTTGCTAATATTGGTTTTATACTAAGTCTTCTTAGTTGAGCCCTAATATCAGCAAGGACATGTCTCTGTCTAACAACAACACCCCATTTGTTGTGAACATTAAGGTGTAGTACCAGACACCCAAATCCCCAGTTTACCTACAGAGACAGACTATAGACAAGTGGCCTTGTACTTGAGGCTTGAGTATCTTTAGTCACATCACCCCCATCCTCCAAGCGAATCCTTCTTTCCTCTCATGGATCACGTATATTCTATCTGTTGTGTTCCTGGCTGTCTTCATAGTGAAGCAGGGTCTTGTGCCATTTCTATATCTATGTCTCAAGGGCAAAAACAATGAACAATGAGTAATCCTGGGGTATTTCTTCAGTCTGGCCACCTTGTGGAGTTCCTTACCCCTTTTAATATTCTTGGGAAGAGTTCCTTCTGTTTTCTTGGTTTGAGATAATTTCATATGCAAACAAAGCACACTCTCTTTCAATATTCATGCGAATATGTTAGGCGATTAACTCCCAGTCTTAACTGGAGCCCCACGAATAAAAGTGAGATAAGGACATCTCTCTTCCTCTTCCTGCTGCAGAGCCATTAATATTTCACATTTAATACAGTCCATGCTACTGAATTAGGTAGATATTTGTATCCCCTCTTTGTTTAAAAGCGCCATAGAATTATCTGTTGTTCTTCTATCACCTATACATACTTTTCTTTAGTTTCTGGGTATAACTAATGTCATGGAGTTTACTTAACACCAGCAGTAAACATATGGACATACATAGTTGGGCTACATTAGCTCATACTATTGTAGCACCCAACAAGTTAGGTGCCAGGAACACAATAGCTCCTGTGTGAGCTAAGGATTTAAAACAAAAGCTTTTATTGATGTGTCAGAGTGAGTGGCATGGAATCAATTGGGATCTAGAAGCCAGGTAGTTTGCCTCACTCCTTACTTAAGAAAAGGATGTGATTGGGGTGGGGCAGAATTCCTGTTAGAAATAATTTCACATGGACTATTTTATTCCCTCACCACTGAAAATGTGTTAGGCAATGCTGTTAATATATTCATGTTTGAGAGACTTGAATGGAATTAGTGGTTTACTTAATTGCATGGAGCTAATCATTGACTCTATGATCTCAAGTTTCTGCATTCAAGGTTGGGCAAGTGTGGGTTGCCCAGTGTGCATGAGGAAGTGCACCTGTGTGATGGACCTTCTGGCCCGAGACCTGAGAAAAAGGGAGTCTCTAAATTAGCCTTCACCTCATGCATTGCTTAGGGATCTAGTGGCTCATTAGAATTCACTTGGTAAATAACACAACTCAGACTCATAAAAGTTGTATCGACAGAAAGAATCTAGGCACAGTCAGGTGTGGTGACACATACCCGTGAACCAGTACTTGGGAAGTAGAAGCAAGATTTCAGAGTTCAAGGACAGCTTTAGCTAAAAAGGAAGGTCAAGATTAGCCTGGGCCACATAAGGCTGTGTTTCAAAAATAAAATTATGTTACATGATTCCAGTTCAAGGAAAAGACCAAGCTAATAGTGTTGGGAGTCTGAATAGTGGCTCCTACCAGCAGTTATAAAGGGTTGTCTTGAGCCTGGGGAATAGTGTTCCATTTGGTGGGCTGCTCTTAGAGTGAGCTGGTGATAGTGCATATGCACACATACAATTACAGAGCTCTAAGATATGCCATCTTATGGCCTTCTTTACATGACTATTACATCTAGGCAAACTATTTCTAGATATTACATTTAAATTCATTTAATATAATTTCATTTAAATGGAGAACATTGTCTTCAGGACAGAGGGAGGCAAAATGTATATTCTGTGGTACTAGAAACTGAACCTGCTGGGCCAGCATTCTACCACTGAGCTCTCTTACCAACCCCTTTATTCTTACATTTTGCTTTGAGATAGGGCCTTGCTAAATTTTCAAGACTGGCTGTGAACTTACTCATTGATACTAGACAGGATTTGACCATGTACTCCATTTGTCTTGGGCTTCCAAGTAGCTGAGCTAATAGCCCTACATCACTGGGCTCAGAAAAAGAGATTTCCATGTGGGGTATCTGTTCATGCGCATACATGCATGGGTAGCAAATCTCAATCTTAGACAGAGAATTTAGAGGTAAATTTACTGATTTAGGTTACTGACACATGGAAATTTATTTCTTTAGTGATATATAAACCCAGAAAGATGTGCTGAATAGAGAAGCCATGGATATTCTCACTATGAAAAACTATTGCTTGTCTAAAATATGCAGAAACATCCTTGCTTGTATGATATGAAGTCAGTGGTATATCCTGGCTGTACATCTGTGAAACTCAAAGGAATAAAGTTCCAGTAGTCAATAAGCACTGTTTGGCTAGTCCATGTTCTAAGAGTCCTTAACACACAAGCACTGTAGTGGGTCTAATGCCAGAGAAAGGGAAGCGTAGCAGATCAACACCATCCGAGCACACACCCCTGGGCTCAGATGAAGTTGGGAACCCATTTCTTAGTCTTTCTTATCTCAATACTGTCTCTGTGCTGCCTCCTTGAACTCACCTATCTCTGGCTAATCCTATGGCACCAAGGGTAGGGAAAGGGTGTCTTGACATGTACAACATACCTTCTTCAGGGTCAAGACCTCATAGCTTCTGAACAATGAGGAAGAAGACAACACTTGCAGTGAGGGGATAGCAAGACACGAGTAATAGTCATAGTCTCCCCAGGTGGACCAATAGGAAGACATCAATTCATGACAAACATTAAATGTGTTTTATAGGAGTTGGAAAGATGATGGCTCAGTAGGTAAAATGCTTGTTTTTTAGGGTGAACCATGTGTCATAATCCCACGTGGTTATAATCTCTATCCAGAGAAGAACATATAAGTAGGTATCTAGAGTTCACTGAACAACCACCCTTGACTACCTGAGGGTGTCCCTGCTTTAAAAAGAACAAAGCAGACAGGAGACATGTGAACGTTTGCATGAATATATACAAAAGAGCATTATGGATAAAGAACATCCTTATTTATTGAGCTTTCCATAAATCTTAAAATAATCTGCTGTCATAAGTTCTGTGAAGTTAATGCAATGTAATCACTTGTCCAGCAGGTGATTTTCTTCTCTGATGAACAATAGTGTATGCACCAGGGCTACAGAGCAAGTAGGGAGCTGGGTCCAGGGACAGTCTACTCACCCCCTAGGCCCTTATTCTCCACTCACTACATGAGAAGCCCCCAAACCTGGCTTAGCCATTGTGGACAGGAAAAACCTATAGCAATAGCCTTGGGAATAATACACTTTGCTGATGCACGTAAAGCAGTTACTCTTACTTCTGACTGCAGACTTGTGATGCCGAGACTAGAAAGCCTATGTCTCTTTATTCTCTTTGAAAAGCCAACGGAAATGCAATTGTACTCCTCTTTATGCTTGATGCTGTTTCCTTTGTTTAGGTTGTTTTATGCCATTAACCATGTCATCTCTTCTCCTTATTTTTATTTCCCATTTTGTCCTTTCATTATTTGGAACTCAAAAAAAATGTGCTAAAAAGGCTATTTACAATATTCCTGATGACTTATTTCAAAGCCTGAAACATTTTACATTTCTAATTATTTCCCATCCCATCTTTTGTGTGAAGCTTGGGTACTCACCTAAAGTGACTTCCCACTCCTGTTTACTCATTTTACCATTACTAGTTGAACATCTTCCAGGGTTTTGAGCACATCTCTTTGCACCAGAGCACCAGAGAGCCACATGTTCACATTTCCTGCTCTGTGGAACTCATAGTTCAGTGGAGGACAGGAACAGACATCATCGTAGTTTTTAGAAAGTAGTGCAAGAAATTATCACTGAAAGGGTAAGCTGGGATAGGAAGAAATTTCAAATAGATACTCTTTGTGGTGGTTGATGACAGTTGCACAGAAACAGGGGATAGGCTGGCTCTAGCACAACCATGCCTAACCAAGAAAGCGCTCATAGTAGTAGGGATTAAGGCAAATGGGAGGGGTGGGGAATGATAAAGTCATGGACTGTCTCTGGCTAGTGTGAGGAACGTTAGGAAGAATGGTGAGAATAGACTTTTCTTTGTGGCTCTCCTGGTTTCAGCTTGATGGTCCAGTTAAGAAAATCTCAACTGATGTCAACAGTTTATCTCTTAAATTTTCCATTCTGTGGTAATCCAGCCACAGGAGAGTGGACAAGTGCTGCTCATACCCGTTCCACAAAACAGCAGAAGTTATAGGGAGCAGAGAGGCTGAGGTATCTGACAAAGACAATACCTTCAGGTAACACAGAAGCACAGTAAGTTGTGTAGTATGAGTCCAGACTCTTTTTCAAGAGCAGAGAGGAGGAACGAGTGTGTGAAGTCTCACACATTGCAAAAATGGCTCAAGCCTTGGAAGTCAGTGTCAATGGCCAGTCAGTATTCCCAATGTTCTTTTATTTTCTCTAAAGGATTGGGATATTTTACAAATGTGAGACCTTATGAACAAGTTACTCTATAAAATATAATGTGTCACATGAATGCCATGTGTGCTCCAGCCATTCAGAAGATGGCTACTTTTCTTCGCCCTTAGCAAGATATCAGGCATATATCAGCATGGTGGAGTGACAACAGCCTCCAGGTTCAAGGCATGTGTGGCCAGGTCCTGTGCTGGACTTTCTGCCAGTTGATGCACTATTCAAGGCCCATGAACCATGAATATTCTAACATTATATAGATGAGACAACTGAGGCAGGAAAAGGCCCAGCGGGAGAACTCAGACTCAAGCCTCTTCAGTATGTGGCTAATGCCAATGGCAGATGGCTGACAGACACATCAAGAGATTTGTGCACGGCTAACTTTCGGTGATACAGTAATGTAGGTATCATGGGAAAATCAAGGTAGAGCCATTGCAAGGCAAAAGGTACCCACAACAGTTCAAAGAAGGACCACTAAAGGAGACAAGGAGAACCTCAGTTTGTCCTAACTAGAAGAAGAGGGATCCTGGAGAGGTTCTGCATCATTAGGCGCCTCAGACATGTTGGCTCAGTTTTAGTTACATGCCTAGGAGAGGATCCTGAATTTGAAGATGGGGGATATTGGGATAGCAAGTCACCACCTTGCTTCAGAGCAGTAGATGGACAAGGACTTTGCCTAAGGTTCAGAATCCCTAAAGCTTAAAAACAGAAATGCAGGCAATTTTATAAAAACCATAATCACATCAGAAACTGTACTGATCAATAAATATTACACTTGGGGAGTTGCTAAAAGGGCTGTTAAACTCAGTTACCTTAGATATTAAACAACTCTTAAAGTTTAATTATAAAATATTAAAATTTCACAGGTAAGTCAGTCAGAGTTGATCAGAGCCTGTACCTTGACCTCTGTGGAGACAAAAACCCCACAGGTGGCTATGTCAGGCTGCCTAGCTTGTCCATGACACCTAGCAAACACCACCTGGAGGTTATGAGGATAATACTCAGAATCGCTGACTTCAGGTTCAATTTCCTAGCTGTGTTCATGCAATTAAAACTCAAGTCACATGGTAATCACTCAGGGAAGGTAGTTATTATGAATATTTAGTGCCTGCTATCCCATATTTCTCTATTGTATCAAGGGGAGGATGACACACATGTATATGTGCATGAAAGATGCACATTTTTATCCATGGCAGGCAGTATCTAGCCTGGTGTGGTCTTTGAAATCCACAATTGATTTGTGTGAACAAGGGATGCTAAAGTTTGTCCAGGTCACTTGTTTTCCTCAGATGACTCTGGCTTTGTGAGGTGGAAGGCTCCACTCAGCCCACACCTGTTCCTTTATGCTGAACAGCCTGCTTTCAAGCATGATAATTTAGGTTTCACATGCAGAAAGACCCTGTATTGGCTTTATAGCTTTTTTTTTTTATGCCTAACACAGTATGAAGAAGAGATGAGAACAGGCTTGCTTTCTGAAAGCAAGGCTGTCGCAGCCTCCATATCTCAGAGCTTACAAGCAGATGGAGACCAGCATCACATGACCCATACAGGGAACTAGGAGAAATGGGAGGAGCTTGGGTGGTCAGAGGGACTACAGGAGTGAGGAACACCCATTTCCAGGGTGGTGAGAGATGAGAAAAACCCTGCAGCTAGGCCACATTGCTTATAGGGAAGATTATTTAGTCCATTTGATTATGGAGAAACAATGTGTATTGATTGCTTTTCTCACTGCCATGATAAAATATAAGAAAGGGTTTGGGGTATACAGTTTGAGGGGAAGTCCATTGTGATGGGGGAAGTTCTGGCTGTTACAGCATGAGGCGAATGGTCACGTTGTATCTGCAGTTAGGAAGCAGAGAGGGGTGAATGGTAGTGCCCAGCTCACGTCCTCCTTTTTATTCAATCAGCATCCCCACTCAGAGACTGGTGTTGCCCACATTTAGGGTGTGTCTTCTCACCTCAGTTCACCTATTCTAGACTCCTACCCATACACATGCCTCAATTTGTCTTCCAGATGATTCTAGATCTTCACGAGTTGACAATCAATTATTACAAAGTATCATGTCTTGTTCTGGAGAGAAATGTGAGCTATCTGTACCCAAACCTCTGGCCCAGAGGAATTTACAGCCCTCTGTAAAATGCCAGGCTATCTCTTAGATTGGTCTTTATTTTCCTTAACTGTAATATTAAATACTTAGTTAAGTTTCCTCTATCTCCTTTACATATACATCTATACACACACACACATGATCACAGAGTGGGGTACATTTTTGTTTTTATTACAGAAACTATATGTCTCTAGGACTAAAAGCAGATACCACATTTGCACTTTGTAGTCAGTGTGTTCAAAAAGTAATATGTTTTAACTTGGACAGTGAAGTAATGTTTTACTGCTGCATTAAGCCTTGTTCATGCAAGAATGTGAACACACCTACATTACTTCTAAGACTAACACTAATTCTAACACTGTGAAAGTGAAATCAGTGTTGCTATGCCTTGTGTCAATGCTAATTGGGATCCTGACTCTTGTCACTAACAAAGGGCAAATAAGTGATAAGCAGAGATGATACCCAAGCTGGCCTTGAGCCAAGGACATGACTTAAAGGTAGAACAGAACATTCCATCCCTATTGCAGTATGGAGAAATGACAACATTTCTTGAAACACATTTTGGAATTCAAAGACTTAATCCAGTACTCCACGTCGAGATAAATTTTTAATATATTCATTATATAAAACCTGAATTTTTAGTTTCCTTTAATTGCTCAGTGGTAATGACTCCCAAACACAATGAGATATTTATGAGTTGCCACCCCACACAATGTTCTCATGTAGTGCTACTTATGAATGGCAAACACAGGATTCCAAGTGCCTCTTTATGTACATCCAAAGTACTATGTAATTTCTAAAGCAATATATTATTACAATTAGTATTTGCTACCATCAAATTGCCCAGCAATTTGTCCCCACACCATTTCAATATGACCATGCCAATATCTGTTTCATATCACTGAAAAAGCACGCAGGGAATACCTCCTGTTGGTGCTTGAATTCTAAGTCAGCATCCAGCGCAACCAACTGCATTCTCCATGGATAGCTCAGTTGCTCAGACTCACCCCAGCAGTCTCTGTTCGGCATCTGACAATGCTCAACTCCCCAGGGGTGATGGCTGTAGTCAGGGAGGCAAATGTGTATCCTGGCAGAGGTTCCAGCTTGCCTGGAAGTGCCTCGCTCAGCCTCAGTTCTCCTGACAGGGCTCACTCTATCCCCTTTTGCTTGTCAGAGACATTCAGTGCTACAAACTCAGTCAAGCTGTTATAGAGGAAGCTGGGGAGAAGGGGAGAGAGAGAGCTGACAGTAATTGTTAGATTTAATTTTTAACCCACTGTCAGAAAAATTCCTATTTCGTTTGAAAAAAAGAATAAACTGAGCAAATAGCTAAGGTGATTTAATATTGACTGGTAGTCAGTACCGAGGAGGCTAAGGTTGGCTATGGCTACCACTTGTAAATTTTGATCAGCTTCCAAGCGTTGTTGAGGGGCAGCACACTGTAAGGCTCTCCACAGTTCCCTTTATTTGTAGTGAGCATCTCTGTGATTGACTTCACAGTTTCCAGATAATGGAGCAGCTTCTTTAGAAGTTCCTGGGACCACTGATTTTGGCATCTTTCCCAACACTGCCTATATTCTCGTGATTCTCCTGATTGTGCCGAAGCAATCATTCTTCTTAGTGTTTGCATACCTGTTACTTTGCACAGCTCCAGTTAAGATTTTGGTATGATATCCTTACGTTATATATTTCTCAGTTGATAGGTATCAGTATGTGTTTGGATTTAAACATTTTTTCCATGTCAGTACCTTGAGATGGTTTGAAGTACATTGTTCACAGGATCCTGTCTGAACTCCTTTCCTTTCTTTGCTCATTCATTTGTTTTATTCTTTAAAGACAGGATCTCATTATGTATCTCTGGCTCTCCTGGACTCATGTAGACCAGCCTGGCCTCAAACTCACAGATATCCTCCTGCCTCTGCCTCTCCAGCACTGGAATTAAAGGCATGTGCTACTTACTATACCTGGCAAGTTTCTCACTTTAATGTGGTCTCAAATTATTGCATGGAAAAAATTTTGTCTTGTGACTTCTATTGTTACTTTTATACTACCTTGGGAATTACTAATATGATGTATTCAGTTAAATATGAACACAGAATGAGTCCCTGACAACAAGCAACAGCTTGGTCCTGCTATGTACATGAGACTGTGCTTGTGCACATACCTGTATTTAACAGTCAAATGCATACTCCACACATAAGCAAAAGAACTACAGGATGCAGAAAATATAAGAAGCATGTGTTTATTATTTTATTTTTATTACTTATTTACCCTCTTTGTGTGTACATGTGGTGTGTGTGTGTGTGTGTGTGTGTGTGTGTGCATGCACCCTATAGTGTACTTGTTAGAGTCATTCCTTTCCGCCCACCATGTAGATCCTGAGAATTGAACTCAGATCATACAAGTGCAATTGCAATTGTAATTTGTCCAAGAAAATCAAGTGCATTTCCTTGCTGAGCCCTTCTGCTGGCCCTCTTTGCACTCCCCAGGTCGTGCTTGTAACTGTCATGGTTCTTTAACAACTTTGAGAATTGTCACCATTTCCTCTGTATCATCAGCTTTCTTGTTATCTCCTACCTTGTCTTCTATTCCTCATTACCTCCATTTATCCTGATGCTCTGCCTCTGGCCATAGTTTTCTTGCTCAGTGCACTCGGTGTAATCACCTAGGAATAGAGTATTAAGGAGACAGTGCAGACAGCATTGTGTAACACCCAGCAGTAATGTCACCCTGTTCCAAACTAGAGTCAGGGCTTGGACTCAGCCTGGCATCCTCTGAATATGGCTCTCGGACTTCCACCATGCTTTACTCTGAAGTCCACTGTCCTTTTGAGTGAGGGCAAGAGTTCAGGGGTCCTGTGGCCCTATGACCCAAATTCACTCCACAGCCTGATCTTTCTCTACTATGACCAATTTTACCTGCTTTGTGTTTACTTGATTCTTCAGCACTGAATTTTATTCAACAATATCTAATGCAGTGTGTTGTTCTTACCTGTGTTTGTGGAGGATGATTGCTGAATCTCTTTTGGAGTCACCATAGATGTTAGGGAAGGCAGGAGAGTCAGGTAGTTATTGTGTGGGTTCAAGGGAGACCCCAGGGTTTACCTGAAAGCCTGAAGGTCTGTGCAAAGACATGATAAGGAGCTTATATACATACACACACACACACACATACACACACACACGAGAGAGAGAGAGAGAGAGAGAGGTGTTTTTATTACAGAAACCAAAATTTCTCTGGAATTGAAAGCAAATACCACATTTATACTTTGCTGCCACCGGTGATGGCAGGAGTTTGACTTTCTGTGATCTCAAGGATTATAAGACTGCTCGCACAAGCCTTGCTGTGGCTGAGTTCCCCAAGGGGTCAAGAACAGAGGATGCAAGGAAAAGAGACAAGGATTTTTGACTTAAAGCCAGTGTGAGAAGTGAGCATGGTACAAAAGTTTGGAGACAGGCTGTCCCTCCAGAGGCTTTAGGCACAGCCTTACAAAGTTTGAGGGAACAGAAGCCCAACAGTTTCCACACAGCAGCGTGGACACTTAAACCCTCCTCCTGATTGGCCAACAGGACCTCTAATCTAGCTCTCAAGGCCTCAGTTTCCCCATCTGCATGTGATCACTATCATGCTTGCCTGCACTTCTGGCACATTGCTGCATGGTTTCTTTGCATCCTTACAAGGCTGTGGGCTCTATTCAGGAAAGGGCAGTGGGTCACTTATTCACTATCCTCCATTCGGCCCATCACCCCGGCCTGGCACTTGGTAGGTACCGGATATGTATTCTGTAAATTAATGCCATGTGTATTTAAATATTTAAATTTAATATTTAAATAAATTTAAATACACATTCACTACATTTAAATATTTGGCAAAGTTGTGATCTTTGTATTACCTCCTTGCATTCTGCTGCCTGCAGATGGCCTCACAGTAAAGTGAGCAGGTCTCCATGTCCCTGCCATAGGGATTTACCTACACATCAGAGAATCTTCATCTCTGGAGGAAGTTGAGCCACAGAGATCCCTTGAATTCACTTATTAAAAACAAATATTTTAGCTTCTATGTGTTGTGCCTTAGGTACTAATAATACAACAAGGGATAGCTGACAAATATCTTCCCATGGGGATTCACACTTGGTGGGTCACTTGGCCCCAGATTTCTTCTTGGCTATGGTTTTCTGTCTTCTGAAGAGGTGCCAGGGTCTCCAGAAAAACAAAGCAGATGAGAAAGAACATGATGGGGAGAGGCAGAGA
Organism: Tokudaia tokunoshimensis; assembly: GCA_036184795.1. Lineage (NCBI taxonomy): Eukaryota > Metazoa > Chordata > Mammalia > Rodentia > Muridae > Tokudaia > Tokudaia tokunoshimensis. The sequence goes on from BTHU01000012.1 coordinate 45,136,974, forward strand.
CGGAGACCTTAAATAGGGGGAATTGTATAGAGCTGACTCCTTTATCAACATGAAACCATAGCAGGTCTCTATCAATCTGTTTCACTTTTGTTTTTCATTTGGTTCTAAGCTTAGGAGGTAAGAGGTAATGTGACTACAACAGGGGCCGTGACAAGTCCTGTCCCCAGAGCATCAGCATCCTAGGTTGTGACCATAGTAACCACAGAATCAGCAACAAGGCCAAGGCATCTGAACACACGCCATTCACCCTTTCCTTGCCATTACCCTCTTCCCTACCAAGCTGATTGTCAGTGTATGTGTTTCATTGAAGGTGAAGCTTCATCTAAGCCATGTTCAGGGATTTTCTGTGGAGCATATAGTTCATGGCTTCCATTTGGATCCATGGTCTAAAATATCATGGTGAAATCACTTGCCTTGACCAAAATGAGGTGATCTACAAGGAAACTCTTTTGTGGTCAGTAGCGCTCAACAGCATGAAACTGCTTCTGAAAGGGGCTCCTCCCAGAAGGTGCTCCTTTTACAGCAAGCGCCTCAGTGTGGTCCAGGGTTTCTAGGTAGCAGTGTGACATAAAACTTATGGATACAGAAGTCAGACCTCATGGGGAATCTGCATTTTAACAGAGCTGTGACACTTTCAGCTGTGGAAAGTGCCCACGCTTGCTCTAACTCCCTAAATATGATGTATCATGCAGAGTGAACTCTTTGCAGGAAAACAAACAAACAAACAAAAAACCACCACCAACAACAAGAAACCCTCTAACACCATTTGTATTCTCTATTTCTGTTAGTATTATCAGTTTGAGGTGAATGGTTGGGGAAGGTTTAAAAATGAGTTAGATGTGCACTATTTCCCTTTGGTAAACTGCGGGAAGCAAATTTAAACACCATTTGTTTTCTAACCCCTCTGGATTGTCACTTATCCATAAAGCAATTGTCATTCTTGCTTTATTTAGAGCTGTGACCCAGGGATCTTGTCCTAGTATTGGGCAGAGTAGTCTAGTGTCCTAGGGGAGGAACAGTTTTGGCTTTGGGAAGGAATACTTCAGCACTAAGTTTTGAAGGCAGAGACAGTGTGGCCGTCTTTTACTCCTGACACTCAGAGCACTGGTTCAGTTTTGGCCCTTGCCATGGGGAATTCGCTAGGGGAGAATACAATTCTCCTGCAGTTTCCTATATCTATGTTTAGCATATGGCATGGTCCAAAGGGGACCCTGGCTGGCTGCTGTTTGGTTTCTGCTATGTCTGCCACAATGAGATGGTCTACAGCCTTCAGGCAACTGGGCCTCACTGAGTGGGCTTGGAGGTCCAGAGGAATCTGATCAGGCCTCTAGTTCTTGCTCTACCTCCTTGTTATCTGTCCCCATATCAGTCCACTGTCCAGTTCTCCTGCAGATTTCCATCATTCATTTCTTTGGCTCGCTTGCTGGATGTACTTTGACAGTGATGGGCCTCCTTTCAAGGGTACCAACAAACAAGCTCTGGTCAGTGTTCACACACAGCAAAGACCAACCCAGAACACACTTGTATGTGAGTATGCAGAACTCTATCCTGGTGATTCATAAGTGAGCATGACAAGTGACATGCTCCAAGAGGGTCACATCCACTCCAGCACCCAATGTGTGTGCATGTATGTATATGCACAATCAGGTGAAGACTTAGAGCACCAATGCAAGATTACTGCAGGACACTTTGCACATGAATGACCTTTTGTTCTGAACACTCTGAAATAAATTATCCAGAAATGACTGATAAGAAGACATTGTCCACGGGCAAGCCAGCTTCTCTTATGGATTCATGGTAACAAAATGTTAGAGTGATTTCCTGGACAGTGGCAGACACCAGGTAATGCACAGGTCTCCTCTGCAGTACTGATACCTCCATTTCCTACCGTCAGGAGGATGAGCTGCTCATGACTCATAGTTGAGTCTCTCCTGAAGGACAGTCCATGGTTAAGAGTAATGCCACCCTTGAGGTTACAGCCCTCAAGTCAGGACACCTCACAGCCATTAACTTGGTGTGTGCAGCAGCTTGAGACATCCTTACATTCTCTAAGGGAAGTTTTGAAGCTCTACCCCTGCCCCAAAGACTAGGCACTGCTCATGCTCTTCTTAATGGAAAATCTACCAATAATACTAGGCTGCCTTCTATGTTCTCAGACCTCACTTGTTTGTGGGTTGCTCGGCAAAAGAGCAAGAATCTTAGAAACCCAAGAGCTTGAAATTAAAACTAGAAGAAGAGGAAAGAAATTGACTAGAAAGGGAAAAAGGAAAGACAAAACAGAAGTAGGAGAGAAGGAGGCTCTGCCAGGGGTGGGCAGATGAGAACAGAATGTAGCAGTCACTGGGTTTTGGAACAATGGAGGTCTTTGGTAACTCTGGTAAAACTATTTACCATAGTGATGTAAAACAACAAACAAAAACAGACATTAAATAGCTTGAAAGGTTATGGTCAGGCAACTGTGGGCTTTATTTTTAAGAGAAGAGAAATAGCTAAAAATAAATAAGAGGTCAAAGAAAGATCTCTTTGTACTTTTGGTTGTTCCTACAGAAAAAGATTGGAGAGCATGTTTGCATGCCCTTGGGAGGAGACATTAAAATCTGCATCTCCTCTTGCCAGTAGGGTTCATTGACTGTAAACCTGCAGCCTAGGGTCCTGGTTTCCTGGCACCAGAGAACATACTTCCTATTGGTTTGGATTACTGGTCTAGGCACCATTAGGGACATGTATATGCAAATGACACCTGTCAGTGTATCTCCATGGCTATAGCACTGTGAAGAATTGATTTAGAATCTCTTAGTTATGAATTTATTCTGAAAGAGATGTGTGTGTGTATGTGTGTGTATGTGTGTGTGTGTGTGTGTGTGTGTGTGTGTGTGTATGTTTTATTTGTGACTCTTTCTGCCGTAAATTATATTTCTACACATGGCTGATTTTGTTTTCCTGTGAACAAGAAAAAGAGACAAGAGAGGCAGATCAAAATTGAAAAACAATTCTTTATTTACACAGCTATTATCTAATAAAATATTAATTAAAAATTAATCCAGATACCTGTTCTAGTTGGTACCTATATGTTTTTGGGCCTCTATCTTCTTAGAACATTTCATAATTGGCATTTGACTTAAAGTTATTTTATATTTTTCTTTGCTAGGTTTTGGGGGTTTGGGGATTTTTTGTTTTTAAAAGAAAATATTAAAGAGAGGGTGTATTTCATAGTCTGTTCATTTTGTCTTTTGATGCCTAAGGTTCATTTTGACCAACTTGAGTTAGGGCACTCGACACATTGTTAGCTTGTCCTAGACCCTCCCTGTCACAGCTTGTCTGTCACTAAGAATCTCACTGGTTTCCTGAGTTATTGGGTCTATAACATGGGAGGGAGCTGGGCCAGCCATCTCAGGACAGGGATCCCAGCAAGTGCATAGTCTATGTAGGCTAGTAACTCCCGAATAGGGCTCACAACCTTCCTCTGCAGGGATGCTGTGAGGTTGAACATAGGCTGTTCCTCATTCTTGTGATGCCCAAGTGCCACTACTATGAATCTAAAGTTGCTTTCACAAGCTTGTTAAGTCATGGTATAGATCACAGTGGTGCCAGGGAGCTGTGGAGGAGCTGACCAAGAGCAAGAATGGGGTTGAGGCATATCCACACCCCAGAAATCTCATCCTGGGATTGGCAGGAGTAGGACCACTCCTTCCCTTTCTGAGCTCTACCTTTGCCCCACCTGAGGAGGTCACATGGCCAGCGCCAGGTTAAACTAGCTCTCTCCTTATAAGGTCACGTCCAGTCATACCTGGAATTCCTCCTTATGCAAATGTGACATACTCAGTACCAGGGCCCACCCCAAATAGCCCCAACTCATCTCCAATGGTTTAAATATTGTGGATGCCGGGGAAATGCTTGCTGAAGGAAGCCTGATAAATAAAGAGGCAGATGCTCACAGCTAACCATTGGACTGAACACAGGGTCCCTGATGGAGGAGTTGGAGAAGGGACTAAAGGAGCTGAGGGGGTTTGCACCCCCCCCATGGAGGAAGCAACAGTGTTAACCGACCAGACGCCCCCCCCCCCCCGCCCCTGAGCTCCCAAACTGGACCACTAATCAAAGAGTACACATGGATGGAACCCACGGCTCCATGGCTCCGGCCGCATATGCAGTAGAGGATGGCCTTGTTGGCATCAGTGGGAGGAGAGGCCCTTGGGTGTTTGATGCCCCAGTGTAGGGGAATGCCAGGGCAGGAAGACAGGAGTGGGTGGGTGGGTGAGGGAGCACCTTCATAGAGGCAGGAGGAGGGAGGATGGGATAGGGCATCTCTGAAGGGAAGACCTGGTAAGGGGAAAATATTTGAAATGTAAATAAACTATCCAATTAAAAAAAAAGTCCCAAAAGCCTTTGTTCTCCACAATTAAATGACTCATCTCACTAAAGTTTGTTCTGGTAATGCACACTGCTGCCTGAGGTCTCATCACCCACAGTGTTCCATTCCTGCCTCGTTTTCCCTTTCAGGGTACTGGTCATAATCTCGGGTGATCATGCAGTTATGGGTTGGGGAGAGGAGTGGGAACAACAGATCACCAAGCCACAGTTTGGACAGCAGTGAGGGGGAAATGCAGGCTGAGCACTGATACCAGATTGCTTTGCACTGTCCCCTGGGCTCCTGTTCTTATCATGCCTCCTGCCTGCCTCTACCACTGGTGGCAAGAATGATAGGCTGTTGTCAGACTGAAAGCAAGAATGCCGTGTGACATGAATGGAAACGTGACTGAAGTTCACAGTCACATCCCAACTACAGTAATATGTCCTATGGGGCGATTGGTATTGCTGCCAGAACCTGAACCCAGCCTTGGAATCTGTTAGGGTGTTTACAATTTGCTTGATTTGTTTCCTGAGCCTCGTACTTGATTCTCAGGATGGCTTTCCATGCATATCTCTTGATATAAGGAAGTTCTTGCAACAGTTGTGTAAGGTAGAAACTATCTCTCCCCTATGGGCAATGTTCTTTGGCTCTGGGTATTTCACTAACTTAATGAAAGCCACCAAGGACCAAAACACACAAAGGCATCCCTGTTCTGTCTACCCAGGGCCTTGCTATTGGCTACTGCATTGAGTTGCCAGGATATCAGGTGTAGGATAGCAGTGAATATCATTAGCCATGGGACACAGGGACAGACTTGAGGACACAAGAAAAGAAACCCAGCCTTGGGCATACTGAATTCAAAATGCCTTAGAAGTGTCTTATGCATCAAGTGCTTCTAGTTGGCGTTTGCTTTTCAAGAGACTGAGTGGGCTGCCTGATGTGTGGGTGGAGCTGTTTAAATCATGCAGTTATGGACACAGCAGGCTTCAGCCTTGGAGACGAATTTGGTTGCAGTCAGGGCCCTATTTATAGAAGGCAGACTCAGCATATGGCCCAGTTTAAAGAGTTCAGCCAGTGACAATGAACACTCCTTGCACTTTCTCTAGAAGCTGAAAGGCATCCAGGACAGCAGGTCTGCACGCTGTCCCTACTCTGGGCTGTTTCCATTGTTTCAGAGTGGAAACCCCTGTTTCTGTGAGCCAGGCCACATGGCATACTTCCCAGGAAGGCTGGCTTCCTGTAAGCTGCTCAGATCTAATGCTTGTTAGAATTGGCTCCTCACTGGAAGATGCTTAACTCTGGTTTAACCCAGAATCCTTCTTCAGTCTCATGGTGGGTCATCACCCCTTAGACATAAAGATGAATGGTGCACTTTCCCCTGGTGTTTGTTGTGCTGACTCTACTGAAATACATCCTGCTCCTCTTCTGTGCAAACTCCTGTCAGCATGCACACAAGTTCTATCTTTTACACTATGCTACCTCAGGTGTCAATTTGTTGGGGGTGTTAAGACCTGGCAAGGGCCTCATCCTGCTCTCTTCCCTCAACACCTCTTCATTTCACAAATGTGAAAAAGTATAAAGGAGATTTATGAGATAGGCTTGTAACATGCCATGCCTTCTTATTTAAACATCTCTGAAAACTCTATCAGGAAAATGTTATCTATAATTACTATTAACCCAGTCCACTCGTGTGTGTGTGTGTGTGTGTGTGTGTGTGTGTGTGTGTGTATGTGTGTGTGTGTGTGTGTGTGTTAGCGTTTTGCCATAAGAAAAAAATTTAAACCTAAAGTATATTGAACTCAGAAAGAAAACAAATGCTGTGTGTCATAGATGCAGAGAGGAGAAAAAGCAGAGTGTAAACAAAGTTTTGTTGTTTCTAGGGACAGGATAGGAGGAATGGACATTATCTGTGCAGGCATTGGCTTTTCTCTAAGGCAGCAACAGCTGTGCCCAGGGTGGAAAGAGAAAACTCTTTGGGACACCTCTGGCCCTAATCTACAGTCCTGTACTGTGCATCTTGTGTGGGTGCAGCTCACACAAGAGCTCACACAAGCAGCTCACAGAGGTGCTGACTTCCATGACAGCTATAGATCTTTCCTGTTCCAGGTCAAAATACTTATTCACTTCAGATGGCACCACACAGGAGCTTGTGCAAAACCTACCCTGCTAAATTATATTTTCTGAAGATTGGATCATTCTTGTCTTAGGTATAAAATAAAATCATCAATAAATAAAAGTAGATGTCATTACAGAGCATGAGGAGTTGAGAGCCTCATTTTCCAGTAATAAAAAGGGTTGCAGCTATGATCCTATCTATTATCTTGGATAATAACAGTAATGTCTCCCATTGAAGTGTTTATAATGGGCTGAGTGACCTGGGATCCCGCTCTGGGTGGGAAGATTTCTCCTTCAGGAGGATAACGGCTGTGGATGGGACAAGAAGCCTCTCTCTATGGCAAAGGGCAGACCCAGCTCCCAACAGCCTGCTGCCTCCTGCTCTAAAGCATCCCGAGTCTCCAGGGCTCATGAGGGGGTGAGGCTGTGAGAAATGCCTCTTGTGTTATTCAGAGCTTTTGTTGACACACTGCAGAGGGAAGTCCTACAAGCCACACATTAGCCATGCAGTCTGCCCCAGCAAGGCAGCCTCTTTACCACTCTCCATATGATGGCCACTGCACCATAAGGGTCCTTCCCTAAGACATTCCATCTGCCATCACTGATGGACTTACCAGCTTCCTCAAAATCCAGCCTTCATGTTTCTCTTTTTAGTTTTACATTGTTGTTAAAATAGTTCACTAGTTTGTAAATTTTAACTAGGTGATTCCATCGTCAATATAGTAGTTGAGTCTGGTACTTTGGTAGTATTCAGAACAGACTCATTCCCAACTTCAAACTGAGACTTGATACCCATGGGAAATGCTTCGGTTTTCTTTGTTTTCCAGGTATCACTGGTTTGTTTTGTTTTGTTTTTTTCATGTAGTCTGAGCACATTAATCCTTTTTCCAACTGCTTGATATCCATTGTGAGGATGTAACATGTTCATAATGTAACTTGAACAGCAATGTTTGTTATATAATCAACAGTGTTATGTTAGTGGCAGTCACCCACCTTTATAACAACAGTCACCAAGTGTTGACATCAGCTGATTCTAAAAATAGACCAGTCATAACCCTGCTATCTGGTGTTGGGGGTCTGCTATTCTGGAGCCTAGTACCATGGAGCTGTGGAGGAACACTTCCCCATATTCATAGCTGTTTGCCTAACAGTAATGTGAAGGTGTCCCTCAGGTAGTTCCATTTCTTCATCTGAATCTGAGATGATACCTTCCTACCAGAACTCACTCGAGCCTCTGCTTGTGTTCCTTCTAATTAAAGGAGCTTGTTGGCCATCCCAGGAGCCTTGGGGAAAGAAGGAGGGGCCACATAGTATTGAGCCAGAGAGGCAGAGTCTTCAACATAGTACTGGTATTGTTGGGCAAGCCTAAAGAACTCACTTGGCAAAGCGAGGGCGATGCCGCATGCCCAAAGAATATTAGGAGCCTGTTTCAATGCTCCTTTCAACCTAAGACGGTAGTACTCGGTACATCGGATGATACCCTTGTCCTCTTGCTAATGGTAGCCAAGAGGTTGTTCAGGAGTCATCCCCTCTCTGCCTTATGGCCATTCTGCAATTGCTATTCCTGAATATCTAAACGCTGGGATGCAGAGGGGTGGAACTCCTGATGTATACTGTCACAGTAGCCATGTTTCCAAGCACTGGGACCCAGCACATCTAGCTGCCCTGGCAGAAGCAGGGCTGACCTTGTTTTAAGTGACTGGATGTGATTAATTTTTTAAATGTGGGTCCTTGGAAAGGCCATTGTGAATATATTTGTTTTGTTGCTGGATTATTGCAGTGTTGGGTGATTTCTTTTCCACCCACACACAGAGATTTCTTTGAGAATTAAAGAGGAAGTAGGCAGGCTTTCTCTGGCACATGCAGACATGTGGAAGAATTTCTAAACCTCCTTTGGGGACGGTGTCCATAGCAACAGAGACTGTTCTGCAGAGGAATTCTCAATTAGCACCAAACACAGGAGCATTGCTTGCCAGATTTCCCAGCCGGAGTGGTCACCATCACAGAGTGCAAGGTGTGCTGTGACACTGTGTGATAGGAATACATCACTGTTAAAATGCTTGCATCTATGACGCATGGGACTTTGAGACTATCGGACTACCTTCCATTGGAGGCTGGCTGTACATATTATAACTAAGTATCAGCTGTCATTGGAGCAGGATAAAGATGAGGGCCTGGCTCTGAGGTGACCTTGTAAAAATGACTTCTTATCCAGAGTCAGTGATTTAGGGGTTAAATTAATTAGATCTCTATGAAGTCATTATATACTATAGAGATCTAATTAACTTCATCTATGTATCCCTGGGATGCATCAGCAGATGAAAAGGACACACAGACTGCCTCTTACATGATAAAAAGGGAGCTTGGATATTCTTTTGTTACATAGTCACAAAGGCTCTAGAAGGATCTACAAAGAAACCCGCAATGTATACATATTTAGAATGACTAAGAATTAGGCAGATGAGCAATTAGCAAAGAAAAAGACTTTTCATAATAAATCCCAGCACACTATCTAATCCTAAACCATTTGTACATCTAATCAATAAAAATTTAACCTCCAAAGAAAATAAAATATGCATTTCCTCGATGGCCTCCCAGTTCATGAGTAAACTATAAATCTTACTGTGCTAAGGTGTCATTCAAGCATTTATTGGGTACCAACTACACCCGTGGCTCTTTGCCAAAAATGTATACATTTCATTTAAGGGGAGGCCTTTATACAGCAGGCACAAAAACAAGGAAATGCATTTGCATAGCGGTGAAAGTGCTCAGCTGAAGGGATTCGAGAAAGAAAATGACAGCCGCTATGGGGGATAAGGAAGGCTTCTGAGATAATGTGAGCCAAGAAAGGGCATGCCAGCAGGATGACGAGCGGGTGCTTAATTTGCTCAGCAATCAAGAACCACTGAAGTGTTGGGAATGGGAGAAACTAATCATAGATCCTGCCTTTCAAGAAGGTGGTGGCTGGCGATCCTTTCACAGGAGGCGCAGCAGTAATAGCTGCCACCCCGGGATTTACGGACCAGATTACACGAAGGGCTCTAAATGCATTGTCTCCGTTAATCTTTAAAACACCCCTATCAACGAGTAGATGGAAGGAAGGATGGACGAGTGGATGAATGGATGGATTTATTGCCTAGCAGAGCTCACAGCTATTGTAGTATTAAAATTTCATTCCGCATATGTTAAAAATGGGTCTTAGAGAGCTTAGACAGCCAGCGTGTGGGCACGGAAAATACCACACATGAGAGGAGCGACTGATCCTTGACACTGAAGACAGCATGCCAGCCACTTGGTAATCACACACTGCGCACATGGGTAGTGCTCGCCAGTGGGTGAAAGGATAATTACTACAAATTCGTGAGTTCTAAAAACACCTTTAATATGGAACTCAGTCGCTCTCAACACCTACCCAGAAACACGTATACATCGTATAAAATATCAAATGAATCTTACTAGATACTTTTCTTAGATTGCAATGACTGTATGTTAAGTTCCTTTGAAGGTCCATGGATAAATCCTGCTGGGTAGCCAGCTGGAGGAATCCGTGCCCCTATCAGGTTTAGAAACCTACAGTCTACTCACAGAGCAAGCACTCTCTGATGTGAGTGCGGATGAATTCCGGATGCTGACTTCCATTGAGCCAGTGCCCTCTTACATTGCTCATTCCCTTGTTAGGCATCAAATATGGCAAGCAAAGAGATACAATTACGTCAACCTTTAATGGATTCATATATCTGAGAAGAGGTAGGAGGTCATAGAGTATGTGCGCAACCCCTGGTATGAGGTTTCAACCTGGACCTTATTGAAGAGACTGTTGTGTATAGATGGGCTTGGAGCGCAACATCAACTGCCAGGAGTGGTGAGGGAAGATAGAGGGGAAATGGATGTGAGGCTGGGATGAGGTAAGGGGGTGGTAAGAATGAGGTGGGGCGAGGTAAGGTAGGATGAAGTAGGGTGAGGTGACATTGAGGTAAGAATGAGGTAAGGTGAGGCTGAGGTAGGGTGAGGTAGGGTGAGGGTAAGGTGGGGTGAATGAAGAGAGGTGAGGTGAGGGCTGGGGTCATGTGAGGGTGAGAATGAGGATGAGGGTGACAATGAAGGTGAGGGGGAGATAAGGGTTCAGACGAAGGCGAGTTAAGGGTGAGGTAAAGTGAGGTCGGGTGAAGATGAACGTGAGGGTGTGGTAAGAGAGTGCTGAGACAGAGCTGAAGATACAGGTGATGTGTCCTGAGGTGACCATGGGGGTGAGGGGAAGGTGAGAATGAGGGGAGGGAGAGTGAGGGGAGGGGAAGTGTGAGCTGAGGTGTTCCTGGGGAAGGGACAAGGGTGAGGTGAGGTGAGGAAGGAACAGCTCCCAGTTCCCTCCCAGCTCCCAGTTCTCACAGTCCATCTCTTGGAGCACTAAGCATGCATTTCTTCTCCTGGGTGGCAGAGGGCCTGGCCCTGGCTGACTAAGGCGCCCGGGTCTTTCACAGATGCATCTTGTCACCATCAACTCGGTCCTAAACTTTCTCAATCTGGCAGGGCCAGATCCAGTCTTGCTTCTGAGACTGGCTGTGAATAAGTCCCTGCACCATTTAGCAGGCAAGGGCTGCAAAGGGGAAGAACTCAGGGAATTTTCTGTGAAAACCCTGTTTTTCTGGGTACTTTCTCCTGAGATTCCATTTGTGATCTACTTACCATGGCCTTCCAGAAGCTCTTAGGGTTTAGGGAATGGTTTCCCGATGTGCAGTCTTCCAGACTTCCTTTTATGCTTTTCAAACTGAATCAAAACAAAGAGGTCAAAACGGAAGCTGCACTTCCTCTGAAGGGCTATATCTAGATCTTTTCATCTACCTGAAACCCCTGAGATGGTCTGCTGAGAAGCAAGACTGATTCTGACCCTGCGGGAAGGTCAACACCTGACAGGCAGAACCCCGCCCGCACCTGTGATTTAGTAACTTACACCAGGGAGTGGCCACTGGAGCTAAAGAAATCATGTCACTGCTGTGCTAAGTGTGAACAAAGGAGCTAGCCTTCCCACCTTTGGGAAAAGCTACTAGGTCTTGTCTGTTCAGTCTTGGCTTTGTTTCCAGGTCACCAGTGCTTTTATTGTTTGGCCTACTGGTGCTGTGAGGAGTTCTGAGGTCCCTGCTGGGCTGGGCTTGCTGTGGGAGTATACAGACCTCAGCTGTCAGCAGGCTGCCTGGCTCCCAGGAGGTCACTTCAGGCCTGGCCATCTAACTTTAGCAGCTGTTGGCATCTCCTCGAGTCCTGATAGGCACTGATGGAAGCAAAAACATTACAAACCCTGCTCCCTCTGTGGCTTGGCACGGCCACATGTCCCCATCGCAGCAGACAAGAGGATAAATCATGGGTTTTGCAAAGGCTACCCTTGCATACATAAGCTGATAGCCAAAGGATCTTCCAGTTCTTCCCAGAGTGTCCTAGGATCCCGGCCTTTGCCCTCTGGGTACCAGAAGCAATTTTCTCTTCTCCGCATTTGTGACATCAATGTGTTTCCACACACAGTTCACTAGATAGTCCCTGAGAGAAAAGCTACCTACTACCTAGAATGAGGTAAGACTGGTGGTTCAGAATAATCGACTGCAACCATTCGTTTGAACTTTGCCTAGGTTGTTTGTGTGACCCTCAGAACCAACACCGTGTAGCCTAACCCCTGGCTTGCACAAATGTATTTTTTTCTTTTGTGCAGATTATTTGAAAAGCGTAAAATATTCGTAGTGGTAAAAAGATAATTTTGTCTCCTAAAGGCCATAAAAAATGAGGCCTGTAGGTACCTTTGTCCAATGTTTAGCTGTTGGCAGCCTGCCCAGGATTCAGCTCCCTCCCATCTCTGCGAGGGTAGACTTAGATCAGCCTAAGACCGAGGCACAGATGGGAGTATTCACGGAGCACTCTGCGACTGCAAGCACATATCCTGCAGAGTGCAGAAGTCTCCTTGGGAGCCACACGCAAGTGTAACGCGGGGATAGGTTTAAATATAAGAGCTTCAAAACCAGTTTTGTCTAGCCATATGTGAAGGACTGTGCACAAAGGAGCTATTTCTGGTTGCTCTGGGCTCAGCTACTCATAGTGACCCTCATAGTGATCCCCATAGTGAGCTCAGAGCATCTCATGAGCAGTGGCCTTTCTCCAGAGAGTGCATCCCACAGGAGCAGAGAGATGGGGGGACGGCATGGAAATGGGGACAGGGTGTGGAGAAGCAGAAGCCTTGGCAGGGAGTGAGGCCTCTGAGTGCACGGCACTGGAAGTGTCACCAGAAGGACCTCACTGGCTACGGGCTGACTTCCATATCCAGGGAAGGGAAGAGAAAAGAAGAAGTGAGCCCGGGACATGGTGGAGCGTTCACAACACAGACAAGCAGCCGCTAGCATGCAGCCCATTTGGAAGAAACGTGCTTGCTGCGCATCACGCGAGCCTGAGTGGATGCAGATGCTGTAGGCTCAGTGGCAAGAGCTGGAACTCCCCGTCCAGATTCCCTGACTCAGTGCTGCTGGTGAAGCCAATCTTTGTATCTAGTGTCCCCAGCACTACTTCCTGTTGGTGGAACAACAGGGGAGCCTAGTGGGAAGCCTGCGTAAGCCTCCATGCGTGATGTGGAGGGCACCTTCCCTTTTGCAGAAATTGTGTTTTGTGCATCTGACAGACCAAACAGCCAGTTGTCTGTCAACTCATTACGCAGCCCAACTCCTAACACTTAATAGAAGGAGCAGATCTATTTCTCTGGCATTTCGTGGGAGAAAACTAGAAAGACACTTCCAGGTAAAACCCCACCTGTGTTTGTAGAGTAGTACAATGTTTTCTTGGATTTTGATCAAGAAACAGCACAGACGCTCTGGTCACCACCCATTGTGAAGTTTGCATTCTGATTCCCACGTCCTTTAAGTACAGGATACTGTGGCCTCCCTCACAGGGCTGCCGTGACCACTGCACTAACAGAAAGAGGAGGCACACTGTTATTAATGGTTTAGAATCTAGTGCCACTTTTCTCTCAGCAGCTCAGCCCAATGCAGATCAGCCCTTTAACTGTGGGCTGGTCCTGCTGCTACAGTGGTCCCTCTCCTCGCCTGTGATGAAGACATTTTTTTTTTTATATCCAGTACCTGCTGCAAGGGGTGAGTCTGCTATCCTGCTCAAGACTTCAATGCCCTGGGCCCATTCACCAGCCGTTTATGCTTAGATTGGAAACTCATTGGCAGCATCTTCTAAAGGATACTCTCCCAGACTTGGCCTACTATGTGCAATCACTTTCTGAGGAACACTGTCTCATGACTTATGAACAGTTGTCTTATGCCACCTTCTGTGTAGCCTGAGCTGAAGTAAGCAAGCGTTCTGCACACACAGCCTGCAGACCAGGGGCCTCTTTTTATCTGTTCTCAGGCTGTGTATTCAGAGCAGATGGTGTTCACTTGCTGCTTACTCCAGGCCGACCACCCTGCTAGCTGCTTTTGGATGTATTACCTCCTGTTTTATTTCCATTTTGTAACAGCCAGTGATCTCTGTTCCCCCCATGTTATAGAAGAAGGAATGAAAGCTCAGAGTGGTTGAGTAACTCTGCCATGGTCACAGAGCAGCCTGCTAGAGCATGGCGGTGCCCGGGTAAGAAGCCCTCAGAGATGGTAAACACACTGTGACTTTTACGGTCTTTTCCTCTTTTGACCTGATTTGCTTGTAGTACCTGTGACAAGTCTGGTGGAGATGAGCATGTCTCCAGAATAAGGACCCCACCAGCTGTCAACACGACACACACTGTAGTTGGCCACACCAAGCCCAGCACTGTGCTTGCTTTGCATATGGCTGTGAGGTTTGAAAAGTCACTCTTGCCAAAGCTACACACCAGCTTTCTGCTAACTATCAGTTTACTAAAAGTTGTTGTAATACCCTTGGTCACCACAGGCCACTTAGAAGTCTGTCTTGCCCTGCCCCTTGCAGTTCTAAGTTCAAAGCCTGGGCAGGGCAGCTTCACTGACCTGTTCACCTTGACAGATAACCCTTCCCCAGGCATGGGAAAATTTTCCCAGAGAAACTAGGACAACTGTGGCCTCATGAAGGCCTCTGCTGTTGGCACCAGACCTGCTGTCAGCTTTGCATGATTTTCCTCAGCTTTTGTCTCTTGCCTTTTACTCGCTGCTCTCACTGAAAGTATGAATCTAAAATGTATGTTGTTGAAAGTAAAAATGCAAAACATAATACAACTCAGTTTTGATTTCCAGTCTCAATACTTGTAAGGATGCAGATAGCTCGCGCTCCACAGATGTGATTGAGTGTTCTGCTGACACTCTACCGTCTGTATATTGTCCTATACCTGTCTCTCCCTTGCTATTGTGCTGACTGAACACATGCAGCTGCCAAGACCCCCCCACACACACACACACTGTTCCCTGATCTTCAGTTCACTTCTTTATCAAGTCAGACGAGTCTGTTTTTTTAAAAAATTAATTAAAGTTGTTTTTTTGGCAATTTCACACACGTCTATAATGCATTCTGGTTACTCACACAATTTTCTCTTATAGCCTCCCATCTTTCTTTCCCCCTCATCTCTATCCCTTTCTGAAATCCATGACTTTTCATTTCATTGGTTCATGATCCATTTAGTTAGGTAACTATTAGCTTAGGGCTATCCATTGGAGCCTGGTGGGGTTACCATTACCAGTGAGTACACAACTGAAAGCAATGGCTCCCCTTTCTCTGAACCTATCCATAGTCATCAGTGAGGCTGGGGCTTTCTGAGTCCCTCCCCCATCCTTTCCTGACTGCTCGTGGGCCCATTCTTAGGCAGACCCAGTGACATCATCTCTAGTAATTGAGAGTCCATATTCACAATGTCTGTATAGTGTTAGAAGGTGGCATTTTGTAGCTTTTTTTCTTCTTCTGTCTTTTACATTTTTTCTACCACTTCTTCCTTAGGAATTCCTGAGCCTTGGAATGGATGGCATAATTGTCTTGCTTAGGACTGTGTACTCAGTGGTTATTTATTACCAGGCTCTTGTATAACCAATGGTTCCCTGCAATTCACCAAAAAGAGAATGTCTTAATTAGGTTTCTATTGCTGTGATAACGACCATGACCAAAAGCAACCTGGGGAAGAGAGGAAATGCTTTATTTAGCTTAAGCCTCTGAAGTCACAATCTGTGGAGGGAAACCAAGGCAGGAACTCAAGCAGGCCAGGGACATGGTGGCAGGAACCGAAGCAGAAGCCATGGAGGAAGACTGCTTACTGGCTTGCTCCCAATGCCTTACTCAGTTTGCTTTCTTAAATAACTCAGGACTAGCTGCCTAGGAGTGGCAGCACCTACAGTGGGTTAGGCCCTCACACATCAATCATTAGTGAAGAAAATGTCACACAGATTTGCCTATGTAAGCCAAATCTGATGGAGACATTTTTACAGTTGAGGTCCCCCCAACAACATTTCCAGCTTATGTTAAGTTGAATAAGAACTAAATAATGCAGGGGGTTATTGACTAAGCACACAGCTCTATTGAGACTGAGAGTAGCAATTGTCGATGGGAACACATAATACATATTTAGAAGAAAACTCAACACTGTGTCCACTCAACTGAATGACAGAATTAAGATTCCTTCCTAGAACCTATGACCTCACCACCACAAGCTTTTGATGGAATTTACAGTAGTGGCATAGATTCCCTCCTGTGAAGCAGGCTTCAGATCCAATCATAGAACAGTTGATTATACCCATAAGTCTTTTATCAGCAGTCAAGACCCCAAGAAACACAATTATGCTAGCATAATCCTCCAATTATTTTTAAGAGAAACCTACACAAGGGCCAACAAAACCAGTAATAATTGTGCATTCTAATTTGCAGGTTAATATGACATCTACTTCTATCTGGGACAAGCATGCCTATGTAGAAACATGGAAGCAGGGAAACCACAACACGTTCTGAGGATGACACGCCTAGGGTGACCCTAAAGGACAGGGAGGTGGGGAAACTGCAAACATCTTGTAGGTGGGGCTAACTCAAAGTCTGGGGCATATGCTGAGCTACTTGGATGTTGTACTATCTGGGCTCCCAGAAACGTGACAAACAATTGGGCCACCTGGATCAGATCCAACACTGCTAATGTTTACTGATGTTCTGAGCCCATGGGGACTCTATAATGAATAAGATTGATTCTGCCAGGAATCTTGAGAAATGTAGGCCTGAAGAAGATAACAACAAAGAGTCATAACAGAGGTAAGCTGTAACAGGTAGGCTTAGAGAAGTAGAAAACAGAGTTATGAAATTCTAATTCCGAGAAGGAGATGGTCATGGATGTCATGGGGAAGGCTGCATCTGAGGTCGATCTTACTGCGAATATGTGTTCCGGAGATGAAAGAACATCAGATCA
Source organism: Tokudaia tokunoshimensis (assembly GCA_036184795.1). Classification (NCBI taxonomy): domain Eukaryota; kingdom Metazoa; phylum Chordata; class Mammalia; order Rodentia; family Muridae; genus Tokudaia; species Tokudaia tokunoshimensis. Next base: position 45,153,797 of record BTHU01000012.1, read on the forward strand.
TCTCAAGCTATGGGCAAGTCAAGAGTGAACATGCATGGGGCAGAAAGGCTGGGAGTGATGGGGCGGATTCCCCTAGACGGTCAACCCACTAACTAAAGGGCTGAGGAGAGTAACTGGGTTGGTAGCAGTTCTGTGAAACTTGTCCCATTGTCTTCGTCATAGTATGTAGGAGGGTAGGGATGGAAGCATGCCAAGAGCTGCACTGCAGGAGTTTAAATCTGTGGACCCGAAAGAGAAACGTCAGTGTGTGAGCAGTGTTGGGCAGGTGCCAGACTCATCAATAGATCTTCCCACCATAACAGGAGAGGGTGATCAGTGTCCCAGTGTTGTGTGATGAGCTGAAAGTGTCTATTGGCCAAGCAGGGTTGGATATGTGACTGCTGATAACCAAAGTCTGTTTCTCTAGCATTTGCACCAGGTTTAATGTAGATTACTATATCATTTTTGTGATAGTTAAAAGACAGCTGTTAGTTGTTTGTTTGCCACATTCTAATCTTGATGTGCATGTGACTTCCTCCAATTATATGATATCAATACAGGAGAATGGGATTCTTAAAGTTCCTTGGGGGTTGTCTGCCCCTTCTTTGTGGGTAGGGACTGAATAATGCCCTCATCAAGCACACAGAATGGTGAGGAATCACTACACTACTTAGCCTGCCTGTTGAAACAGCTCCCTCCACCCTGCACTCCACTGTCCTGCCTCCACCCCCAATACTGATGAGTTTTTCTGACCCATCCTGTTCTTTCTCTTATCCCCTTTCCCCGGCCTGATCCTTACATTTCACTTTGAGAAGGCTGAGATTCCACATTCTGCTCCAGGCCATTCCTAAAGCATAGCTAGCCTTTAGGAAGGGTACCTGTCCCAGCAGGTGAAATTTTGAGCCAGCTCAGCTTCAGTCATTAAATCACTTCACCCAAGGCTTCTGAGTTTGTGTATGTGGGGGTCCTACCCTGAGAAAAATGTTGACAGTGATGGCAACAGGTTGTCAGTACCCCTAACAAGTGTGATTCCCTGTACTGTGGGGCACCCTGCTGCTAAGATACTGAATTTCAGGAAGTGTGAATGGCTAGAACCTTCATCCTTCAGCCAGTAGCTATACAGGGAAGAGCTAAGCAGGGGCTGGCATACACGGTGACAGTTTGAGAAAAACAGCAGCATTTTGATAGGGCAGATATTGCTTCAAAGCAGAATTCCAACTGGCTTGGAGGCGTTGTGTGAAGACATATGAATGCACCTGCTGTGTTATCCCAGCGCAACACTGGGCTTGTTTTAGGCATGCAAGCTCACAGCTCCTGGTATGATGCTGGACGCTCAGCTATCATGAGCAAACTTCCTGGTGATGTACTTCTGCCCTTGTCAGGCTGCTGGTGTTAGGCAGTGAGGTTGCCTAGGGATACGAAGTACAGATTCTGTGCAGCATGTCGGATTGTCTCCTACATGATTGGTTTTACTCCTAATCATAAAGAGGGTCCTTTCCCTTCAGAGGAATTGGGTGAAGGTCTTATGTTTTCTGAAAAGATTAGAACAAATCTGACCCTTTCATGAGCTTGCCCTTTGTGAAAAGCATCACATTTATTACCTTTCCTTGTAGATGAGACAAATATCTGACAAAAGAAACTTTGAATGTGGATGAATTTTATGGCTCATAGTTTGAGGGTACAGACATCAAGTCATGAAAGCAGGAGCTGAGGATGTTTGTCACAGTGTATCCACAGTCAGGAAGCAGAGAGGAGTAAATACTTAAGCTTGGTTTTTCTCCTTTTTAGGCAATCTGGGACCTCAGCCCCCTGGGAAGAAGGTTTACCTCACTTAACCCAATTCTAAGTAATCCTCACAGAGAGGCCCAGGTGCTTGTCTTTTAGGTAATTCTAGATCCTTCCAAGTTGACAATTTTAACCACATCCATCATTAAACAAAATTGTTGTGTATTATTTGTGGAATTCTGTGCTCTCTGTGTATGGCTATTGACTTTTAAGTTGTGAGAAGCATTTTCATAGAATGTTCCTATTAATATATTACCACATTTTATGTAACATTTGGGACAAGATTCTTTGTTTTCATGTAAACAAAAACTAACTTTTGAGCGTAACAACAAGAAGCACAGTTAGCTGATGGAATGCTGTGGGTACTGGTCAGGATCCCTGATGTGTGGCCTGACTTTACACGTCACGGTGGTCAATATTGCCCAGCACCTTAATGTGGCCCCTGTAACACAGGAATAATGGGAATATCTATCAAATGACTTTGAAAAAATTCACAAATGAGTTGGACTGAACTCCTGGATTATTAGAGTTCTCTAGGACATTACACACAGTACTTAGTTCCCTCCCGGCATCATCTTTTACTGTGAAAGCTTGAGTCTCTTGAACCTGGTTGGGCAGGTTCCGGCTCTTCATTTATAGACTAGCCTAATGTTAGGGGTAGATGATGGATTAAACATCCTTATGACATAGGCATGTTCTCGCTACACATCATATGAAATAGGCAATACTAGCAACTTATAACCTATTTTTCTGGTCATCACCCCAACTGTCCTTTGGATAGTCCAAGAAGAAAGAGGTCAAGGAACTTTTGAAAGCCTTTGGGACTAGACTTTAGATTTTCTGAGTCTTCTCAAGAGGACTTTCCACAGGAAACTTCACCATTCCTCAAAATATGATCATAGCTAGGGAATGGTACCACCCACAGTGCAAGCCTTGTCACCTCAGTTAATAGAATCAAGATAACCCCCCCCAACAGGCATCTCCAGAGGCTCATTGCTTGGGTGATTATAGATGCCGTTGAGCTGTCATTTAGCACTAACCATCACCTTGAGAAGTGATCAGCAAGAAGGACTGGGACTGGTGAATCTCTAAGATGCCACAAGAGAAAAAAGAGACCACTTTTCACTTGTTCTTTACCCAGTGGAAACACATTTTTAAATCTCTCTTGAGAGTTACCCCACATGTTTGAAAGCCAGACATTACAATAGCATAATTCAGTGACTCTGAGAATATCCACAGAACTGTTCGGCTATTGCTGAACAGGTATCCACATTAGAGTTTCTTCAACAATCCCAAAACTGCTAAGATTTTTGTTCTGTGGATTTGTCTGCTCTAGGCCTTTTACATAAGAGAAACAAATTGACAGTTTCCCTGTATGACCAGTTTTTCTCACTGGTCTTCCAAGATTTCCCCTGAAATATACAGCAGACACTCATTCCTCTTAGTGGCTGAGTCTATTGGGACGCATCTCTGTTCTTTACCAGTGCCACATTCATTCAACTACTGTCCGTGTATCTGTTTGTTTACAGGCTTATAAATACCAAAGACTGGTCCTTGCATTACCATGGGAGTTTTAGGATTGACTTAATAATTTCATGGATATACACAGTCATTTTGACAGACTGATTAGAATCTTCAGATAAATGCAGGGTATAACTGTCTTAATATTAAGTCTTTTCATCCATGAATATGAGATATCTTTCCATTTATGTCTTTTATTCATTAAAACATTTTATGCATGGCAGTGTTGGTACATGTCTTTAATCCCGGCACTTAGGGGATCTTTGTGAGTTAGTTCATGGCCAGTCTAGTCTACAGAGCTAGTTCCAGGATAGCCAGAGCTACACCAAACAAAACAAAACAACAAAACTGAAAAAATATTTAACCCAATTTATAGTTTTGTTGTAAATACTCAAACCTCTTTTCTTCAGTTTATTCTTATTTATCCTTTACATTGGTAATTTGAACAGGATTTTACTCTACTTGTTGGTTTTGATATTTTTAGTTCTAATTTTCATAGTTTATTTCAGGTACTATATCAAAAATATCATTAAGTGAATGCCTTAGAAACAACATAAATTATTCTTTAAACTTCTGGAGTATTAAGGCAGTGACCTATTTGGTGTCTAGTGAGCAACTATTTCCTCATAGTGAATAATTGTCTTCTCCTTTGTCTTCATATAGAATGAGGAATTAAGGGAACTTTCTCAAGCTACTTGCAAGATTCCCCCCACCTTCCTGACCTAACTGAAGCCCATCCCTCCTACCACTCTCACAGCTTGGAATTGTGACCTCATGCTCTGTGGAGGATTCACAAATTCAGACCATAGAAGTTATGAATAGAAATACAGTTTGTTCTATTATATTGTTCTTTTTATCTTCCAGATTTGCTAAACTAATTTTTGAGTTCTAATCTTAAGAATTCTCTATATACAAATGTGTCATCTGATAATAGAAATATTTTACTTGTCTTCAATTAGATATACTTTATTTAGTTTAAATGCACAGTGGTTGAGTAGAGGTAAAGAGAGCAGGCGCCCTTATTTATGTGTGATTTGGGGGAAACATTCATTGTTCCTGATTGACAGTTGTATAAGCTCTTGGACTTTCATGTACAATTCTTCTCATATTGTGAAGTATCCTTTCTTCAGTTTTCAACCTTTGTACTGAGATGCTCATGTATCTGTATGGCCTTCATACTATTGCTGCGATGTACTGAAGTAACTACATTTTAAAATGGAGAACTCACCTTACATCCCTGTAATAAATCCCATTTGGAAATAGTGTATAACCATTTTTGTATATTACTGGATTTGGTAGTTAGTATTTGTTTGACTGTCCTTTAATATTTATAAGGGTTGTTTTAGTATATAAGAGTTATTTTAATATTCACTAGAGTTTTCATACTATTCATAAGGGCTATTTACCTGTACTTTGTTCTTTTCTAGTCCTGTCCCCATGTTTTAGTCTCCTGTAATACTGATCCATAGAATAAATTAAAGTATACTCCCTCTTCTCTAAAATTCTAGAAGAATTCGTGAAGGATTACTGTTACTTACTCAAATTTTAGGGAAAAAAATTTCACCAGGGAAGTGAACAAGACTCATGCCTTGCATATAGACCAGCTTCTGGGTATTTTGTCATTAGAAATTATTAAAATATGATCTAGGTATCTTTGCTTTAGATGAGTATTAAATATTACTCAAATTACCTCTTCCTTTTTGAGTAAGTTTTAGTAGCATCTGATCCCTATACGCTTTCTAGTCCATCTCTGGCATCTATTGTGTTGACACGCAGTGGCTCACATGATTCCTATACACCCTTTTTCTTTTAGTAAAAACCAGCACTATCTTCTCTCGTTTTCTTCCCTGGTTTTTGGTGATTTTCTGCTTCTTTACTTCTTCTCTTGAGCAGTCTAGCTAAAAAGCTTTCATCATTTCCAGAAACTTGGGCTTGCTAACGCTCTCTATCCTGTCCTTTTGCTACTTGTGTTTCTTGTCTGATCTGGAGCATCCCCGTGGGCTCATGTTGTAGGTACTTGGTCCTCAGCTACTGGAGCAATTGGCTGGCTGTGGGGAGTTTGGGATGTAGTGCTGGTCTTCTGGGTGTAAGCCACTTGGGTTTGGGTCTTTGAAGGTGGCAACCAGCCCACTCCAGTTCGGACCCAGCTCTCTGCTTCCCAATGGAGATTACATGAAGCCTGGCTTCCGGCTTCCACTGTGAGGATGAAGGCTCTCTGCACAGCCTTCCCCACCAAGATGGACCGGAAATCCCTGAGCAAATGTAAGCGCTCCCTCCCTCAGGCTGTTTCTCCCAGGTTTTTGCCACTACTAAGAGGAAAGGTAAACTTTTAAAGCTCCAAGGGGCTTTTCCCTTTCTTTCATGTTTGGGTTCATATTCTCTCTCTCTCTCTCTCTCTCTCTCTCTCTCTCTCTCTCTCTCTCTCTCTCTCTCTCTCTCTCTCTCCCTCCCTCCCTCCCTCTCCCTCTCTCTCTCTCTCTCTCTCTCTCTCCCTCCCTCCCTCTCCCTCCCTCCCTCCCTCCCTCCCTCCCTCTCTCTCTCTCTCTCTCTCTCTCTCTCTCTCTCTCTCTCCCTCCCTCTCCCTCTCTCTCTCTCTCCCTCCCTCCCTCTCCTTCTCTCTCTCTCTCTCTCTCTCTCTCTCTCTCTCTCTGTTTTTTTGTTACAGTCATCACTCTTAGATAACTGGGTTTGGCCCTTAACTTGTTTCATTTTGAGAGGGGAAGCCATTGTCTTTTACATCACTTGTTACAAATGTCCGCCTAAGCCCCGCCCATCCGGGATTTTCTTTTTGTTCAGTTTCTAATTTTTTCTGTTATTTTTTTTCTTGGCTTATTTAGGATAGCTTCATTCTGCTTTCATGTATTTACATGATTTCTTTTCTTTCTTTCTCTCTGTTCCTGATTTCATTTTAATTTTCCCTCCATAAAAGAGCATACACTGTGTAATTCTAACCCTGTGAAGCTCATGGAGATCAGATGTGTTGTCTATCCAGCAGATCCCAGATTGGCTCTTGTGGAGAATGTGGGTTTTGCCGTTCCTCAGCCAGGCCTGTTGTCAGTTGTGCCCAGTTGTGTTGCAGTGTGGTTTATGGCTTTGTAAGGCAGCTTCTCACTGTGTCCACTGTGAAGGGCAGGTGATGACTCCAGCCATTGTTTCTGGGGCTTCTTACCCTTGTGTCTGGTTTTGCTTTACATATTCTGCTCCCTTCATGTTTGATAGCCATTGTGATTGTTAGACATTCCTGCCTTAATCTAAATCTATCACTTACAATTTCAAAATGTCTTTTTTTTCTCTATAATAAAATATTTCCTCTTTCATGTAATTCTTCATTGCTAGAAAAGACTCTTGTGGTTGGTTGGTCACTGCTTGCAAGGCGTGCCATCTCTAGGCTTTAGCCTTCAGATTATTTTCATCTTTCAACCCAAAATATATTTTTAGATAACATTAGAAGGATCCTATTTGAAAACTTTCTTTCAGTCACTATTGATTGCACTGTTTAATTTACTTAAATTTATTATAACTATTGATAAGTTAATATTTAAGCTTTAAATCTTACGGTTTTTTTTTCTATGCACCTGTCTTTTTTAATAACTCTATTCCTTTTTGCCTTGTCTATTGCATTGATCCTTCCAGGGTATCTTTTTAGTTCTTTTTCAACTTAGATTATTTTTCATTGTTAAATATACTTAAAACATTAATTAAAAATCACATAATACATGTTAATATTTAAAATTTCAAAAGGCGGTAAAAATTTTACCTCTAAATACTAACATTCACTCTGCCTTCTTTGTAATGTTTCTGTCCAACAAATTACATCTTTGTACAGGGGAACAATTTAAAATTATTTTCAATTTATGTTTAGGATGGTTTTACTTGCCTGTACGCATAGGCACACACGAGCGCTTGGTGCCTGAGCATGGCAGAAGAGAGTCTTAGATCCCCTTGAACTGAGTTAGGGATGGTTGTGAACAACCACATGGGTGCTAGCACTTGAAACCAGGTCCTCTGGAAAACAATCAGGGCTCTTAACCACTGGGATCAGTCTAGTCCTATACTTTAAAATGTATTGATTTTTGCTGCTCTTTAAAAAATATAGCAGAATGAGATTATTACAGACAGCATATACTTATACTGGTTTTCATAATATCTGTACACTCATCTTATCCATGTGGTTTTATCTCTTTTCAATTAAGCATGAAGATCCCTATGTTGTTTGTCAGAGGGCAGGTTTCCTAGGAAGTCACCCTCTCTGTGTGTTTACATAGGTCAAGGTGTTTTGTTTTAGTTAGGGATCAAATCCAGAGCCCTGTGCATGCTATGTAACTGCTCTGCTACTCCTGGATGCTACATAACTGCTCTGTCATTCTTGCATGGTAGGTAATGACTCTGCCACTCATCATCTTAAACGGTGGGTCGCACCTCCACATGAGGTCATATAGCTGAATGTAAGGGTAAAAAGTTTCAGAACGTACAAGGACCAATGGCTTAAAAATTCAAAGTTTAGTGACTGCATAAGGACTATGGTCATGCCAATACTGGTCCATGTTTTGTCATATGCCTTCACTGCAGCTTTGCTTCTGAAGACACAACACACACAACGTGGGCTCACTGCACTGTGCACACACCATCATGTCACACAATGCCAACAGATGCTGCCTAGAACACCTGGGTCAGATCTGAGATCCTTGAGTGTGATAAGCAGTGGTGTTTTCACTACACATACTAAGTTTTTCTGCTCTTACAGAAACAATGACTTAATTACAGAAAACAAAGACTTTTGATGTTTTTCTGTCATTTCTCAGCCTGTGAGTAGCAAATTAAGATAACGTTGGATTATATTGTATTGGAATGCTAGATTTTTTTTTTTTTTTTTTACGGTTTTCTGACTTGTGTTTCATCAAAATCTGCTAAATGAATTTTGGCTTTGGATTAGGACAGAATTTCCAACACATTCTGAAATGGCCCTAAAATATGTCTACCATTTTCTACTACATATTCATGTGAAGTGGTATTCTCAACATTAATTATAAATTCAAAATATCCATGAACTCTGGAAAATAGTGATGATGCGCATCTTCTGTGGTATCAAATATTCAGTTAAGATTTAATTCTTTAGGTAAAAATAAATGAGTTCATACATCTCACTAGTATGAAAAATTGCTTTAATTTTTAATATACTGTAGCATTACATGTATGCCAAAGAATCATTTATATTTATTTATGATTTATTATCAGTAAAGATTTGATTTCTATACCCATTATATACCTATATACCTCAAAACACATACAGATCTTTTGGGGGAAAAAGATACATGAGGATAAAAAATGTAAGAAGTCCTAATCAAACCCCTAGCCATAGCCTTCATCTTTAAGAAGAGTTCGGCTTCTTAAACTTGGAGAACTTGAGGCTGACCCCAAAGACCTTGCCTAGGTGGCCTCCACAGTCACCTGTGATCACATGATCTGCCCTTTAGTGAGCTCTTTTCACCTGTGTTTTTCTTTATCTTCGACTATCAGGTTGGCCCTGATGTGTCTGAGTAGGGACCCACTTGTATATATTCTGATTTTGCTTTGTTAATATTCTTTAACACAGAACTCAAGAAAGTTTTCAGCTACTCTTTTTTCTGATCCTTTTTTTCTCTCCCATTCTTGATTCTCACTGAACACCTAATGACAGCCCTAGCGAGGCTCTACAGACTCATTCCCAAGGCTCATTCCCTTTCCCTCTCTTCTTCCCTCCCTCCTTTCTTCTTCTTTCTTTCTGCTCCTCAGACTATGCAGTCTTCTCCCGAGTCCCACTAAAGATTGCTTCATTTCACTGTCACTTTTTAACTTCAGAAACTATTCTTGGACTTTTTATATGTCTATGTAATTTGTTTCTATAATGACCTCATTACTTGGTAAATTGTCATTTTTATCATTTCCTTGAACTTTTTTTTTTACACAAACCTTAAACCTTCTTTGATTTCTTTGAGAACATTATATTCAACTTAAATGTATTGTTTACTATAAGAAATATTGAATATGAGTCTGTTCAATCAAATACTATATAACTTGGGTTTATGAGAAGGAGTTAAAATCTTTTAATCTCCCCTACATTGTAAAAATTTTATGCAAATGTTTTTAACATACACACACATACACACACACACACACACACACACACACACACACACACACATACCATGGTAAAATCTTTGTTTGCACAAAGGCCTTGTTACATTCTTGGATAACTCGCCAATAGGTGAAATAGGGGCTGGTCAGACCCAAGCCAATAAGAAATAGACAAGCTTATCACCTACATTAGAATAAAAACTAAGTGTGTACTTACTGTGTCTGTGTACCTCCTCCTCCCCCCCTTTTGGTGAACAGATACCTCTTGGTCAAGAGTCAAGTCTTCCCTTTTTTAGACGCTTTAATTAGAATGGTGGTCTTTTTCTTTGCCACTCAACTCATTCCCAACACTACTCAATCCCAACTGTGAGCCACCATAGGAAGGTTTGTTGTTGGCTTTCCTTTCCTTCTTGGTCACCATCACCATACTTTTCTTCTTTATCTCTGTTGATTTTTAAAATATTTTGTGACCACTCTGGTACAAATCCTCCCCTCCCTGAGACTTGTTTTTCATTTGTTGTTTGTTGCAATGTTTTTGTTTGTTTGTTGTTGTGTTTTGTTTTCCTTGTTGCTACTTATTTTTATTGGTGATTCTATGAATACTGAGTTCTCCACACCTTTTGTAAGTTCCTGGGACTTATCAATTGTTCTGTTTTCAAAGCCAGGCTTCTGTATCAGCACAAAGTACTGGTGTTCTAAGAACCATGGAAATAGCTTCTTAAATATAGTGGGTGTCTTCAGCTCTTTGCCAGGGGCATCTATTTGAGAAGAGAGGGAATCTCTTAACTTTCAGTCTTGATTAGTTAGCCCTAAGGTTGGTCATTCCACGGTTTGTTTCTTCCCCTTTCTTTGCCTTTCTTGAGCCAAGTCACAGCCTCTTAAATCCCTGGGTATAGGTTCCCCAAGGTTCTCTAGGAGTTCTAGGCTTTCCCTTGAAGCTCCTGGGGAGACTTCTGTTTATCCTACAGAAATCACAGCCTTGGGCAGAGAGAAGTTGTCTGCATTCACTGTGTTTTTGCAGCGCCCTGATGGTAGGTCCCCCAGTACTCTGTTTAGAGAACAGAGATTTGCCATGGGACGAAAAGTTACCAGAAATGCTGAAGCAAGCCAAAAACATCACATTTCTATGTTACTTTCATCTGAGAAGCCTTGGCTACAGTTACTCTGCTGGGATAATGGGAGCCTGGAGCACCAACGTTAAAGCTCATGGTCCTTACTGTCTCACCAAACCTATCATCTAATGGTTTCTTTGGGTTGACAGTTCTTATTTCGTTCTGTGGCTTTGCAAGCTCCACAGTTCTGATGTAGCCCCTTACTTCATTGTTTTTATAGTTGATTTTATTGTCCTGCAAACTCATTGGTTATTTAGTTCTTCAGGTTTTTATAGCTTTGGGTTGTAATTCATGACATGCTCCCTGCTGCCTTTGAAGCTCATGTGGTCACTAGTGTGATGATTCTATTCAGTGAAACCTTAACCCTCCTGCCTGCTGCATTCCTCCAATTTGAACCCTGTGGCTTGGCATATAATGTAACATGTAGTCTCCTGTTTCCCCCTCCCCCCCCCAATATATTGAACCATAGTCACTTACCTTCTCCCCAGTGGACCATACCACAGTACTGGCTTCCCATCTCATGAACTCCTCTTAGTTCTGCAGCCTCAAGTAAAGAGTCTCACCCCCAAGAAACAGGTGGTTCCTGGGTGGCTAAGTTTGCTAGAACTGTTGTGTGCACAGGTTGAGTGCTCAATATGCATGTACCACACAGGTAGCATGTTTGTGGTGTTTTACATTATCAAGAGGAGTTAGAACATCGTGGTATATTCAGTGGAGTGACTGACACACAAAAGGGTGAAATACTGTGTTGCTTTAGAACCCAAATGTTAACGAACTATTATTGCAGGTTTGAACATTTGGGCATACCTGTGGGGCATTCCGAACAACCTTAGCCACCTAGATTCAGAGACACAGAATCCACTGAAGTGATTGGTACACACCTAAGAACTGCCAGCACATAGGGGTAAAAAAGGCCTAAGAAATAATACCATTACTTTTGGCAAATGGTATCAATTGGGTTTTAAGACAACAGAACCCCAAAGGGTCCAAAGGGGTAATAAGAAGCAGAACCCATCAAAGATATATAAAAAGGGGTATAATCAAGGTCTCACATGCGAGCCAAGTCAATGCTGAGTGAAATACTGTTCCATTTCCATATCTACTCTACTTCTCAAGGGATGATTGGCAAGTTTTGAGGAAGGAATGTATTTTCCAGCCCTGTATTGAAACCCACATCTCCACCAACCCATCACAGGTGTCACCTGGAAGTCAGAGTAAAAAACTAAAATGTCCTACTTTGTGACCTGCCATTCCCCTGTGTTCCAGATCTTGATAAATGCTGCATTTAGAAGTAAAGTGTCCCCACAGACTCACGTATTTGGTGTTTGCACTGCTTGGGGAGGTTGTGGACATCTTTGGATGTAGGGCCTGTCTTGGGAAATACACCACTATATGGATAGGTTTGAGAGAGAAAGCCCACTCAGCTAGAGCTCTCTACTTTCTGCCTCTGATGCAATATGAGCAGCCACACCAAGTTGCCACATGCTAAGCCACTGCTCCCTGACTTGATGGACTGTATCCTCTCAAATAAATCTTTCTTTCCTCTTTTCAGTTGCTTCTATAAGGCATAAAAGTAGCTAGTACAGTATACCTCAGATTTCATCCTAAGCACCTTGGTTGGAGGTCACTTCATCTCATGCCTTCTTTTATTTTCCATTTGTTTGTTTGTTTGTTTACTTTACATCCTGATCACAGCCCCATTTCCTTCCAGTCCTTCCTAACACAGTTCTTCCCCACCCCTCCCCTTCTCCTCTGAGAAGGGGAGGCCGCCCCTGGGTACCAACCCACCCTGGATCAAGTCACTGCAGGACTAGACAAATCCTCTCCCACTGAGGCCAGACCAGGCAGCCCAGTTACACAAATAGGATCCACAGGTAGGCAGCAGAGTTAGAGACAAACCCTGCTCCAGTTGTTGGGGGACCTACATATCTCATGCCTTCTTACCTCTGGGTGTCTGCCTTCTCCAGGCTTGTTCCGCATCATCCCTCTATGAGCCAGAAAAAGAGAAATTGACAGCTTCAAGTCTATTCTCTAGGCCTTATACTTCAAAGTTATTATGAGGTTAAAGTTCAAGCCACCTCTTTTCTCTTTTAGTTGTAGCTGATTCTACTTGGGTCTCAGGGTAAAGACTACATTGTATCGAACACTCCCCCAACAGAGCTAGGTCGCTCATTCACTCACTCACTCTATCTACCTACCTACCTATCATCCATCCATGCATCCATCTATCTATCTATCTATCTATCTATCTATCTATCTATCTATCTATCTATCTACCTACCTACCTATCATCCATCTATCTATCTATCTATCTATCTATCTATCTATCTATCTATCTATCTATCTATCTATCTATCTATCTCTATCATCTGTCTGTCTGTCTGTCTACCTATCTCCCCCACCCCATGAGCCCACTGCCTTCTGACTTTCCCTAGAGTGCTGCCCTGCAGTTTAGGGCAGTTATCAGTCACCAGTAGCACCTTCCTCCACCTCTGATCCCTAGTGCCAAGCTCATCAGGAAACATGCAAATCTTATGGCAATATGGTGGACCCAGTGGATCAGTGAGGAGAAACTCCACTCACAGAGGTCTTTGCAGCAGTTCTATCATCTAAGAGTTCACATTACTGAATGCATTTGGGGTTATGGTCGGTATTAGATATTGATCCAGGGCATCATTCATGCTGTACAGCATGCTACCACTGAGCTGCATTCCATAGCTGTATGCATTTTAAAGTCACAGAACTAGATTTCAGCTATATGCATTTTACATTAACAGAACTATTTTTCTTTTCAGACCTTTAAGAAATACATATCAACTTTTACACAACTAGAGTTTGTGATGTTTGGAAAGATGTTCACATTTCTATTTCCATGGCATAAGTCAGAAAGCTCTCAGAATAATCTCTCTTGTTTTCAATGTCTCCTTTTCTAATTGGTGTTTTTGTTAACACTACTAGTAGAATTTTTGACCATCCCTACATTCTATCAAAATTCACTCATACCTCCTAATACAAATTTTATAACTTTTATCTTTTTTGGCCTTCAAAATAAATTCATCAAGAGTACAGATCAGAGACACTTATTGTGCCTGAGTATTTGAACAGATGCTGAGTGAGTTTTGTAAGAACACACAGATAGACACTCAAGAGATGAAACCTGTGCATACTTTGCTCCTGTTCCTTCAGATTTATCTTCAAATAAGCATAATTACTCCGTTTTCTTTTTCTTAATTTATCTCCACATTAATAAATTAGTATAACTGATGTTTGGCTGTTTTAACATGTTTTAGGTTTGGGAGAGTTATGTCAGGATCCTGCCCAATACCTGATGCCCTGGCTAGTTTTATGTCAACTTGACACATGCTAGAGTCAATTAGAAAGGAGTCTGTGTTTCCTTAATTAGTGATTGATTTGGGAAGGTCCAGACAATTGTAGGTGGTACAATCTCTGGGCAGGTCCTGTGGTGGAAAAGAGAACAGATGAATAAGCCATGTGGAGCAAGCCAGTAAGCAGCTCTTTTCCATAGACTCTGCTTCAGTTCTGTCTCCATGTTCCGACTTTTAAGTTCCTGCCCTGATTGTCTTGGATAACTGAGGATAAGCTATGAGATCAAATAAACTCAACCCTCCCCAAGTTGCTTTTGATAATGTTGTTTTACCATAGCAATAAAAAATCCTAACTAAGACCAAAATTGGTACCAGAGGTGGAGTATTTCTGTGACAAAGCCAGCCATGTGTTTTTGTGAGGATTTAGGTAACATTTGAACTTTGGACTAGAAAAGCCATTGAGCCTTCAAAGCTTAATGACCTTTTGTGGGAACTTAGAAGATAATTCTAAGTGCAATGCAGATGATGAGAGCTAGGCTTATCAAATTCAGAGATAAAATTGGATGCTCCTTTAAGTTATAATGGGGCTGTTTAATATTCTGAATTAAGAACCACTAAAGTAAAACCTTTGCTTTGATGAGACAATTGATATTGGTCATCTGGGGTTGGACAATTAGCTGTGATTAAAAAGAGACAAATATCACTGAGGTGAAATCGTCGGAAAAGTATTTCCTCAGAGTCAGTGAACAGAAGCCGTGGTACAGAGGAGGCCAAGGTTAAACCTCCTGGTGACAGCTAAACTTGGCAATGCATAAGTAACCTGGTGGTACAGGTTATAAAGGGATGAAGGAGTCAGGGAGAGCAGCTAAGGCTTGGCACTGTGCTCCAAGGTTGAAGTCCCTGAAGAGAGACCATGGTGATCATGAAGCCTCAGTTGAAATAGAAGCCCCAGAATTGAAGGGGCCATTTTGAGAAGTTGAGGCTTGGCACCATATGGCAGGCTCAAAATCCCTGAGTGGTGCCCGTGAGAGGCTACTAGTGAGGGTGAAGTTGCTGTGGAGAGGTAGCATTTTGGAAATGCTAGTAGCATGATAGGACCACAAAGTATCAGGTGTACAGTCTGGCCTGAGCCTTTGAGACAAGCTACATGGCAGAGCTCTAGAAGTGTCACTAACAAGGCCCTTTGAATCCTGGAAGGGCATGAGTGGGTCCCAAATATAAAATTGTGAACTATTTACACTGTTGAGTCTAGGTTTTGCATTGATTTTACTTGATCTTGTCTGCTTCCTGATTCTTCCTTCTTGAAGTAAGAAAGTATTTAACTTGTTTTTTAATTTGCAGGCCTCCACAGTTCTGAGACCCTGGAACTTTAGAGAGATTGGATATTTTAGAGAGACTTTGAACTTTGACGGAGAGTCTAGATGTTTTAAAAAAAGCCTAAACTTTTAAAGCCTTTACAATTTCAAAGTCTGAGGGGCTTTTAAAGTTATATTATGTTCATATTCTGATATTAATATGAGATCTTGGGGGTGAACAAAAAAGGAAAGGTTATTGTTTAATAGTGTCATATTAGTGTGTAATGCTGACAAGGAATTAATTGTCCTGGATATTTTTATGTCAACTTGACACAAGCTAGAGTCATTTGGGAACAAGGACTCTCAATTGAGAAAAATGACTTTATAATTTTGCCTATCAGCAACTCTGTAGGGCATTTTCTTAATTAGTGATTGATATAAGGCCCAGCCAATTGTTAGTGGTAACATCCCTGGAAAGGTGCCCCTGTGGTATAAAAGAAAGCCAACTGAGCAAGCCAATAAGTAGCACTCCCCATGGATTCTGTATTAGCTCCTATCTCCAGATTCCTATCCTGACTTTCCTGAATGAGGAACAGTAAACTGTAAAATAAAATTAGCCCAGTTATCCCTAAGTTGCTTTAGGTCATCAAGTGTTTGAAATGTTGGACTTGTGTCCTGCAAAAGCACAGCCCAGAGTTCTTGCTCTACAGGAGAGGAATGAAGTTGGACTTAAACCAGGAGAATTGGTAGAAGGATGAGAGCCAGGTAAACTTGTAAATAATCCTGTCTTCCGTAGAAAGGCCAAGTTTCTAGGCTCAGTTTAAGAGTACTTGTTCTTGCGCAATCACAGGCTGTTCCTAGTGATAAAGGACCATTGGATAGCTCCCCTTCCTGTTTGGGGAAGAATCCAAAAATATCAGAACCAAGAAGATTCTAATAGTCCTGGACATGGAGTGTAAGAAAAGCTCCAAACTGAACTTCAGATGTCTAAGGTTTTGTTGTTGTTGGGTTTTTTCTTTTTTCTTTTTGCCAATTCCTAATGTATTTAGGTGGCAAGACAAATCATTAAAAATAATTTGAAAACATTATCCTCCAGTAATATCCTTTCCTTGGGAAGCTATGGGGTTATTTCCCACAGAAAAGGAAGTAAAACAGAGAGAGGCAGACTGGGAGGTAGCAGTCACAGACTGTACGACTCAGGGCAGGGACTCTGGTGTTGTCTAAACATGTCCCCAGTGTAGCACTTGCCAAGGATCAAGGAGCAGAAAGGACTCTTGAGGTGGCTTCCAGATGGATGTATACAGTATCTGCTTGTTATACAAGGTGGTAGCTTAATTTGGAAAGTTCATGGGTGAATTCACCCTGAGGACCCAGGAAGGCAGGTGAGTTACTGACTGTGGGAAGAAACAGATTCAGCTGAGAAGCATGGTCTATTGCAAGCATAACTCACCAACCAGCAGTGTCCTCTCTATTAGGACTCTGGAGTGTTCCCTAGCATCGGCAATGTTGTCCAGTAGGGCTGTGCTGGCCATGGGTTGATAAGTATGCTCAGAAGGTGCATGTTGGTAATCACTCTCCATCCTCTATAGTAGAAACTAACAGTAGGTATTCCATCCTTAGACATCTATAGAGCTGCATTCATTTGTTTAGGAATTTGGAGATAGGAATGGCTAGCACACTTGAAAGTCTCTGGGATCTGAAAACAATGAGAATATATATTATATTGTCTAAAATCAGTGTGTTCTGTCATTCATTGTAATGGGCTAACAGAAGTCATAGTTTGTGCAGCTGGTGCTAGACTCTTTGAGGTTTTGGAACTCATAGGAGTGTGTCTTGGGTCCCAGGCAGGGTAAGTCCATCAGGTGAACAGAGGAAGAAAAAGAATACAGCTCATGCTTTCTCTCTCGGGTGAGAGTCTGTGGAGGGCTGCAGCCTCCTTCCAGGCTCATCCATCTGTGAATAATCGTGTTTGGCAGCTGATACATGCTGGCTCCTCGGGAGCAGAGCGCGCCAGCAGGAGCGATGAGTTCCTGGCTTGGGTTGTCGCAAGAGGTGGTTTCCTGACTGTTGCCATGTTAACAAAGGTGCTAAAATAGCTGTTTCAAAGACACTTAAAACTGAATAGCCTAGATATGCCTCCCACTCAAACAGCAATAACTTGGTCTTCTATTGGAGCTTGGGCTTGCTTGTGGCTGTGACTTTCCATGGACACCACCCCACCGTGCTCATGCAGCCACTCAATGGGCTGTCCCTCAGCCAGGGAACTCCATAGTCAGTCTATAGGTCTGATGTTTCCTTATCACACGACATATACCTTGATACTGTGTAAGTCACAGATTTATAAATCACACTGCCAAACGTACAAATAGCCAGGTGCCAATTTAACCCAGAATTATCTGCCCCATCTCTCTGAATTTCAGCCATATGCTCAGTGTGGCTGTTAAGAGATATAGTATGTGTGCATGTTCGTGTGAGCACCCACGCTCATGCATATGCAGGTGCATATTTACTTGCCTGTACAGACATGTGGATGCCAGAGAACAACCTCAGAGACCATCCATCTTGGCTTTTTTGTGGCAGGGTTTCTACAGACCTAAAAGAGCAGATTTTCCTAGTCTGGATATGGAACAAACCTCAAAGATCATCCTGCCTCTGCCTCCCATACCCAGCTTTCCAGTATTTTTTTAACATGTATATATATATATATATATATATATATATATATATATATATATATAATTTTTTATATTTTTATTTACATTCAAAATCATTTCCCCTTTCCCGTTTCCTCCCTCCCCGAAAGTCCCATAAGCCCCCTTCCCTCCCTATGTTCCCCATTCAACCCCCTCTCACTTCTCTGTCTCGGCATTCCCCTACATCCAGTCTTTCCAGGACCAGGGGTCTCTCCTTCCATCTTCTTGGAAATCTATTGATATGTGTATTGTGTCTAGGGTATTCCGAGATTCTGGGTTAATATCCCCTTATCAGTGACTGCATACTATGTGTGTTCTTTTTGATTGGGTTACCTCACTAAGGATGATATTTTCAAGTTCTGACCATTTACCTAGGAATTTCGTGAATTCATTGTTTTTAATTGCAGAGTAGTATTCCATTGTGTAAATATACCACATCTTCTGAATCCATTCCTCCGTTGAGGGACATCTGGGTTCTTTCCAGCTTCTGGCTATTATAAATAAGGCTGCTATGAACATAGTGGAGCATGTGTCCTTATTGCATGCAGGTAAAGCCTCTGGGTATATGCCCAGGAGTGGTATAGCCGGATCCTCAGGGAGTGTCATGCCCAGTTTTCTGAGGAACCGCCAGACTGCTTTCCAGAGTGGTTGTACCAGCTTGCAATTCCACCAGCAGTGGAGGAGTGTTCCTCTTTCTCCACATCCTCGCCAACAACTGCTGTCTCCTGTGTTTTTGATCTTAGCCATCCTGACTGGTGTGAGATGGAATCTCAGGGTTTTAACATGGATTTTTTTGAGGGGAGTCAATCATTGAAAGGACTATGATAAGGAAGAAGGGAAGAAAGAACAGAAGGAGGAAGGAAATAAACAAATCTCTCCTTCTTTAGCCCCTGAAGCAAACATTTTAGATGAGTCGTCTATTTTCAGTACAAGATATATTACCAAGTTTATAAACCTCAGTATAGAACAAGCCTAAAGAACAAAATATACAGCAATCAATATTTTTCTATGTTGGGACAAAGAATGCTTATTGACCAAATAGCTGATTTCAAGTAAATTAAACAACACACACTCTTGTTAAAAAGGGATGGTAATTCTTTCTTATTATATCATGACTATTAATACAAATTAAGGTTTGTCCTGTGTAGTGTGGAGGAGTTTGTAACAGTGAACAAGTCACCTCAAAAACCCAGTGGGTAGACCCACATTTCTCAAGGAATCTCCTCTACCCCCTCCCAGAAACCACTAATTGCAAACTGCCTATATATATCAATGGGCTCAATCCTATACAGCTGCTGAGAGTTCAAGATGGCAGCAGCCATGGCATGCCTAGATGACGGCTTTTTTCCCATGGCATCTACTTTGATGCTTTTTGTTCAGGATGAGAATCAGGGATGCCAGGAACAGAGCAGTGCCCTCTCTTCTGAGCAACAGTCTTGACTCAGAGTGGCAACGTCTGATAAGACCTGTAGGATTTTGTGGACCTAGAGATCTTCTGAAGGAGAGAAAGATGACTGCAATCACAAGACAGGGTGGCTGCCATTTTCCCATCATTCCCAGCATACTCCCTAAGATTCCCAGCATCCTCCCTGCAGCACTCAGTATGGCCTTCTGTCCCTGAGCACATACAAACTGTGATTACATTTGCTGGGATTTCAACATGAGTTCTTTGGCTTTGCTCCTTCTCTGATTCAGCACTTTGACCCTCTCTTGGTCACCTTCATGGGCTGAAGATCCCTTGGGCATCCATAAAGTGCAGTGAATGCAAGTTTCCCACGCTCTTGACCATTTGGCCTTAACTCTGTAAGCTTTTCTGAAAAGAAAAGGAATGACCTACCCTCCCCACAGAGGACAGTGGGACCACACAGTAATAAGATATTAGAAATCATTTTGCAAAATGCAAAGTACTATTGTTAATGTGACTAACCCCTAGTGTTAGGATAGAAGTTATGTGTATGTGTACATGTCTGTAGTTTAAGTATCTAAGGGGGTTGTACAGACGTGTGCATGTCGAAGCCAGAGGTCACCTCCAGGATCATTACCCAGGATGCTGTCCACTTTGTGTGTTGAGACAGCCTGGAACTCTGTGCTTTGTCTAGATTGACCGAACTTCCAGTTGATGAGATCGTCCTGTTTCTACTTCCTGAGCATGAGCCATGATGTGCAGCTTTATGATGTGGAATCTGGGGTCAGTCTCGGGTCTTTTCACTTGCAAAGCAAGTGTTTTACTGACTGTGCTATCTCCCCACCCCAGGGGAAAAGTATTCACTCTTCCTAACAGACCACCAACGAGTGGGCTGAGCACCTAGTGGGAGCCATGAGACCCTGTTGTAATTAGCAGTAAGTTGGGCAGCGGGTTCTAACATGATACAGATAGAAGTGAAATGCAAAACCACAGTCACAGAAACTCAGATGAGAAGTTGATAAATTAGAATTAATCAAAAGTACAACTTCTCCTCAACAAAGAGCCCTGATAAGACACAGAAATGAGAAGCAAAGGCACAATATTTGAAAATCCTGGTACTCAACCATGACTAAGTATGTAGCTTACAGCTAGCTTTTGAAAAGCAATGGTAAGAAAGTGGACAAAGGCAGG
The DNA here is from genome assembly GCA_036184795.1 of Tokudaia tokunoshimensis. Classification (NCBI taxonomy): domain Eukaryota; kingdom Metazoa; phylum Chordata; class Mammalia; order Rodentia; family Muridae; genus Tokudaia; species Tokudaia tokunoshimensis. The sequence goes on from BTHU01000012.1 coordinate 45,174,218, forward strand.
GCCCACATGTCACTTAAAAATCTATAAGGAAAGGGTGGGCTTAACCCAAGGAGGCATGGCATACCACCAGAATGACTGATGAGATAAAGAGCCACTACCCCACACTTGGCAGAACCAGAGAGACGCAGTGATGGTGTGTGACTTGTCACAGCCTCGGTGGAAAACCTTTTGATAGTTCCTTTAAAAAATCAGACTTATAGAATCTATGGAGCCCACTATGGACCTGGAATATTCCTAAAAAAGCAGAAACATATTTATCCACAAACTTACATGCAAATGTTCGCAGCAGCTTTGTTTTGGAGAACCCCTGATGAGAATTACCCAGATGTCCTTCAGAGGATGAAGGACTAACCATGGGACAATATGTCATGGGATGCTATTCAACCATGGAGAAGAACAAACTGTCAATGAACAAAGCAACCTGGGGAGTCTCCAGAGGAAAATGCTAATTAAGAAAAGCTACTTGTAAGGTCGTGTAGTGTAAGACTCCATTTAAAACATTCTTGGCATAAAAAAATAGAGAAATATGGGTATCATTCCAGTGGCTTGGGGGCAGAGGTGACAGAAGCTGAGAGGAAGGCTTGCTATAAAATGTAGCCCAGTGTCCTTGAGTGACTGGTGTTTGACATGCTGACAATGCCAGGGGATGCTCCACCTACACATGACATAGTGCTATAAAACTGCACACACAGGGCCAATACACAATACACAAGCCCATGTTTGTCATCTTTCCACCTCTGTAACAAAATCCTCAGAACCAATAACTTAAAAGGGAAAAGGTGATTTTTGACTCCCAGATCTAAGATCACTTCAAGCCCAGGCAGAAGATTGCTTCAAGGCTTTTGGTGGGCATCAGATGAAATGGAGAAGAGCAGGAGGCGGAGCACACTCTGTCAGAAGGAGTCAGAGTATCTTAGCTTCCTTCAAGGTCACCATGATCTAAGGATGTTTCACCAGGACATAGCTTCCAAAGTCTATAGCATCTCCTAATAGGGACACACTGAATATAATAATTAACAACAACAACAACATACACACACACACACACACACACACACACACACACACGTGAAGCAGTCAAACTATGGCACGTACAGAGACACACATATACATATAGAACTTCATAGTTTAAAGAAAGGGAAGATGACCCAGTGCTACTCTGGGTAGATGATATCCTGTAGTTTTGCAAGCTGCAAGGAATGCAGAGGAAGGGGCAAGTGAGATTCCTGTGGCACCTCTTCTAACTGCATCTGAATCTTTTCTGTGCCCAGCTTCTCTCCTGGGAAACAAGGGAAGGGAAATAGTGGAGACAGTCTGCTATGTTGCATGTTCTGCTCCCTGCTAAACACTTCACTTAGAGCTCATCCTAGGATCCATCAGAAGCGAGCACACAGCATATGGGGCAACCAGACACTCTTCACACACTCTTCACTAATACTAAGCAAGTGGGCAAAGGTGGGGTATTATATGATCCTGTCAACTTTCGTGAGAATTTCTACATAGTGATATATATTAATCAAAGTATGGTGTGTAGGTATGTGTATCCTAATATGCAGAGGAACACACACACACACATACACACGAAAAAAGGATCAAGAACCCTGGGGGGGCAGGGCGGGTAGCCTATAATCCATTTGTTACAGGATGCTGTCCTCTAAGCAAATGAGCCTCCATCTTCATCAGATCAGTTGTGCCAACTTGCAGACCCTCATCACCATCTGTCTTGTTGACTGTTGACATCTCTCATTAGAAGGAGGGGCTGGGGAAAGTCATTGAGCCTTCACTTAATCTTCCAATCCCTCCTCCTAGCCATTTGTATGCAACTCTACCCTAATTCCACATGGCCTTGCACCTCTGGAGGTGCTTTCAGGGAAGCTTATCTGACGTGATGATGCCATCTGAGAGGCTATGAGGAAGCCGTTATCAAAGGTGGACAAAGACTTTCCACTGTAGCTGCTTTGGGGGTCACCCACATTCTACTTCTTCTGTGAGTAAGCCCAATAAAACTTATTGGCCCTTGTGTATGTTAGTTATTGTCAACTTTGCACAGTTAGAGTCATCTGGAAAGGAAACCTCAATGGAGAAAAATGCTTTCATCAGATTGGCATACACTGAGTCTGTGAAGCATTTCCCTGATTGTTAGTTGATATGTTGGGGGCCAGATCACTCTGGGTGGTGCCATTCCACAAAATTCTGTTTTACAGATACAATCACTTTAATGAAAACTCTTAATATAAGAATATTTCTTAAGACATTACTGTGTTTCTTCGTTTCATTTGTCAACTTACCTCAACCTGGAGTCACCTGGGAAGGCAATGTTAATGAAGAATTGTCTAGATTAGGTTGGACTGTGGGTTTGTCTGTGGAGTATTGTCTTAACTGTTAATGGACAGAGGAAGACCCACCCTGAGTGTGGCATCATTTCATGGGCCGGGCCCTGAACTGTGTAAGTGTGAACAGAGCATTTCACTGAGCATAAACAGCAGCCTGCTCGCAGTGGGCACTTCGTTCTCAGTGCTGCTTATTGTGATGTGATGGGAGCACCTGCCAGAGAGGCAGGGCTGTAACCTTGTAGCTGGACTGCATGCAAAAACAAGTTCTGCCCCTTAGTTGCTTTGGTCAGAGTATTTTATCACAGCACCAGGAATTAAACCATGACACTTTTATTTATGTAGTTATATATTTATTTACTCATTTGACTTTCTTTCAAAGCAGCAAATAACAAACTCTTGCATGATATTTTAGAGGATGTGACCACAGGCAGGTTTACTATCCTCTGAAGTGAAGAAAATACAATATAATCTATGCTTCTCCAATCACCCTTATGATCTATCACACTATCTCAATGCTTTTTAAGCCGATTACAAATAACTCTTGTAGCTAGTTTTATTGCTATATGATAGTTTTATACTATCTTCACATTGCAATGTTAGTTCAACTTATTTCCTAAAGGGATTTTTCTATAAAGAATGACTGATCAGAAATCTGTTGTGCTATGGGGGGCAGTGTCGTCCTCTCACAGGATGCCTGTGTGCTTAACCTGTTATGCCTCGCTACTCATTACAAATGCCGTGCCAGCAGCACTGTGTCCCAGTAATCACATCCCTCTTGTAGTATTACTTTTTATTGTGACTATCAGCTCATTATCCTGCTTCTCTATTCTTCTCTAGAGTGACCACATCTGGTAGAAGAGGGGAAGATGTAGTTACTGAGTCCAGTCCAGTGTTTGTGTCTCTCCCATTGCCAACTAAAGAAAGGCTCCAGTTGGCCCCACAGACATATGGATATTCCAGGAGCCACGTAAAGGTAATGACCTACCAGCCTTTCTGTGCCTGACATAGGAAAGATTTGTATATTTGCCTTACAAATTGTTAATTTGAACAAGCATAAACATATGTTTGTGAATGGAGGGGTTTTAATTTGCTAAACAAAGCACACTTTAATCTCTATGACAAAGCGGGGTGTGAAGTTGGAGACATGCTTCCAGTTGCTAGACCAGGTCCTGGGAGTTCTCTCTGATCCAACTGTGGAGTTAAATGGAAGTATCTTGTCCTTAACAGGACTGTCCACTCTTCTTAGATATGCAGCACCTCCTTGGTGCTAACTCCTGAGAAGTTGGATCTGTTTCCATTTTTAACTCTGTTCAGGGCTTCTATGTTTAAAGAGAGGGTGTTTGTATTTAGGACCTCACTGCCTGGAAAGGATGCACAGTCTGTTTTTGATGGATCTTTCTAAACCATGAGAACCTGGAAGCTGTCCCCTTTATAGAATTCTAGGTTATCGTGGAGATTCTGTCAGAAAAATGAACTGTGATAAAATAACACAGCATAGCAGAAAAGTTCATCTTAGCTGTGTCTAGACAACATAGCTCAGGGATCCTGAAAATACTCACATATTTGTATGGCCTTCAGCATCTATTTTCTAAGTTCTACATATCTACAAATCTCAGCTTTGATACCCACCAAGCTTCAGCTCTTCATTTCCTCCCAAGCAGCCTCCATGCCTCCTCCTGTCCCTAGGATTTGGGGCTCTCAGAGCCTTTGTATGGGTAGGGCCATAAAGCATCTGTCCATCCATGACTGTCCTTTTTGCTTCTCATATTAGTATATTATGTGCTGTATGTCAGAGTTCCATTCCTTCTTAAGACTGAATGACATTTTAGTGTATAGCCTTGTCACTGGATACACGCATGGTTCTCTGCCTCTCACCTAGCAAGACTGACGCTGCCGATAACTCAGGATGGATAAGTTCAAACTCAGGTCATTGTTTTAAAAAATCCTAGATAAGTCTCTGTAAGCAGAAGTGTGGGTCACGTGGATCATATGGTGATTTTACATTTGTGAGGATTTTGGAGTTGGTATACCATTTTACACTTCCCTGAATACTGTATAGTTTTGAATTTATCTATACCCAAAGCCATCCTAATGAGTGTAAAATGGTGTATCACTGTAGTTTTGATTAAAATTTCTCTAAAGACTAATGATGTTAAATATGTTTTTAAGTACTTATTAGGAAATTGTATTATTTTAATCAAGTGCAGTGGTTCATGCCTAAAGAGACCATGTTAGTTAGACTAAGGCAGGAGGATCAGTATGAGTTTGATGTCAATCTGAGTTATACATGAATTTCAGGTAGGCCTTGGTTACAGAGTAAAGCCATATTTCAAAACTCAAGAAGGAGGAGAAGGAAGCAGAGGAGGAAAAAGTTTTATATCTTTTTGAAGAGATATAAAATTTTCTTTAATTAAGGCATTTTTGCTGTTGAGTTATAAAAACTCTTCCTATGTTATAAATATGTACAAAATTTTATAGGAAAATGAATTTTCAAGCATTTTCATTTTGCAAGTGGCATTAACTCTACTGATACTGTCCATCAAAGTATCAAAACTCTACAATTTATAAAATGATAAAGTTCAACTTATTTTTAATTTGTTCCCTGTACTTTTGGCTTCATATTCAAGACTTGTCAGGTTTGGTGTTGTGAAAGGACTCCTCTACATTATCCTAAAGGCTTTTACACTTTTAGCATTTAAATTTCTGTCATGATCCATCAAACAAAAGTTGGTTTTATTATAGACTTAAGGTGATGATCCAGCTTTATTCTTCTGTATGTGGGTTTCTAGTTTCCCTGGTGTCATTCATTGAAGACTATCCTTTCCCTCATATTTAGATACTTTGTCAAATATCATTTGGTGTTGTTTGCAAGGTTGGGGATCAATTGTTTGTCCTGAGTATTTATCTCCCCCTCCAGTACCTGGAAACATTATACTGTTTCAGGTATAGTAATATGACAATAAGTTCATTGGTTACTTGGCGTCTTTTGGGATCCCATATACATTTTAGAATAGTTCTTTGGAAAACAAGGTTTTGAGAAAGATCACATTGAGTATGTGAACTGCATGGCTAAGATTCTTAATTGAATATATACACTATTTTCACTTTCTAGTGATGAGTTTCATACATTGCAATTCATACATCTAACATGACTTTAATTCCTTCTCTCAATCCAAAAAATAATATTTATATTTTATTACCTACTTTTTCTGAGTCTGGCTTGATAAACAATAAAGTCTTCAAATTCTGCCCTGAAGATGTTGTTTTATTCTTGAACAACTCTTTTTGGTGCTAGTAACTGGGTGGGTGCTGATGATGGTTGAAGGTTCCACAGACTCTCTACCACTGGATGAATAGTGTTCGTTATAATGGAATAAAGACTCCCAAACATAAGTGTTTCCAGGTCATCGGTCATTATTCATGACTATAGTCAACATTAACCATGAACAGAACCTTGGGTGAGGGAATAATTTTGTGCACCTGTCAGCTTTCATGTGCTGAAGTTATATAACCCAGCACATACTCACCCCCTCTGGACAACTACCAATCTCATGGAAGGGAGGCACCTGCTATTCTCATCCAATGTACAGAAGGCTCCATTAACTTAGAAAGGAGCCTAGGATAATCTTTGGGAGTAGCCTTGGTATATATGAACCAGCCTGAATGGAAGGATGAAGGAGTTTGTTACAGATCCAGTTTTACCAATTCCAAGTAGCCATTATATTTCAGACATTAATCAAAATCCATTTCCAGTTTAAGGAAAATATTCAAAAATTGGGTATGCTAGTACACATCTGCAATCCTAGGGCTTGGAAGGTGGAGGCAGGAAGATCAGTTCAGGCCAACCTTAGCTATATAGTGACTTTCAGGCCAAACTGGGCTATATGAGATCTAATAAAACACACACACACACACACACACACACACACACACACACACACACATACACACTAAAGGTCTATGCTGGGTTCAGGCAGCTTTCTGTGAAGGTGTGCTGGTGTAAAAAAGCCTGTGCTCATAGTCTCTTGTACCTGTTTTCATGGTTACAACAGTGACAGGAACTTTGTCTCTTAAGATGTAAAAATAAATAAGAGGAGACCACTGCTTCAAAGGGCTCCTGAATACCCTAAACACAATTCGCATATCAATAGATTTCCAAGAAGATGGAAGGAGAGACCCCTGGTCCTGGAAAGACTGGATGTAGGGGAACGCCAGGACAGAGAAACGAGAGGGGGTTGAATGGAGAAAAGAGGGAGGGAAGGGGGCTTATGGTACTTTCGGGGAGGGAGGAAACAGGAAAGAGGAAATGTTTTGGAATGTAAATAAAAAAACTTAGAAAATAAAAAAAAAACACTTCAATCAACTATGTGTTAAATAAAATGTAAGCTGTTCCCAGAAAAAAACAAACAAACAAAAAACAAAAAACAAACAAACAAAAACCAAAGGGCTCCTGAGCAGTTCATAGAAAGGGGTGTAGAGAGTGTGGGACTCAACCTGTTTCCTGGTCAGATCAGGAGCTCATTCACATCATGCCACATCAGTAAGAGTGTACCACATCTGTGTAGGATAACTTAGGACAGCAATGGAATGGAAGTTACAGAGCTTCAGTACACCCTTCTCAAATGGAGCACAAAACAGACCAGTCTCTTCAAAAAGGTATGTACCCTCCCAATCTTAGAAATGGCAGGTCAGTCCATACTCTCATCTGCTGGTCACTCCATCTACCCAGGATCCACACCACTGGAGATTCCCCTGGTGCTTTTCTTTCAGCCCTACCTCAGTCAGTAGAGGGATCAGCACTTCCTGTTAAGCGGCCATATTGTCTACACATCAATCTTACTACTTTCAAGGTCTCTCACTTCTCACTGTGCAGTTTTCTGGTCCCCAGCCTTGTCTGTCCACAGCTGCTAACTTCTTAAAGCATCTCTACATAAGGACTTTGGGCCTATTCTTACAGGATACATAAAAGTGCCATGGAATGGCATGTAGACCACGAGCATTTTCCCTGTCCTCTCATGTCCCACTTACCACTGATTGCTGAGCTATGAACACCTGTGATGCCCCACAGCTGGTGCAGAAGCAATCCAATTCATTGCACAGTTCCAAAGTAGAAAGCTCACTGGCCATCCCATTTCCATGCTAAAGATATAATTGAAAATAAAATCAATATCTGTTTCCGGAGACACACGTGGATCGCATTCTGAAATGGTGACAATTTTAACAGAGATCACATGCCCAGAAGGAGAAATCCTGACTTATCTCCAGATTTATAAACCAGTGCTCCTCTTCATTGAGAAGATAGTACTTCTAGCAAACTTTAACCTAGATCCATTCCTTCAAAGCCTTAGTTGGGTCTTAAGGGGTTATGCCAAAGTTCAATGAGATGATGTCCATCTAATTAGCTGCAAAAGGAAATAACGATAGCTAATGTGTACTAATGCCTACTTGAGCCAACCTTGGTATTAAGTGTACTGTTTAAGTTACTTAATCCTCAAAATGACCTATAAAATTATAGCTTCTCACCTACATTCAGAATCATGACTTACATTAGAGCAAAGCCATATATAAATTAGTGTATAGTGGTATGAATTTAGAGATTACAGGTGAGGTGTCCTGTGTCATTTGTATGTGTTCATGTGCGTGTGTAATGGATCATGTGTATGCAGAAAGAGCTTGCAAAGTTGCCGAGATGTTGCTAAATCAGCTGTCTCACTGTGTGGGTCAAGGCTGTTAACAAGAGGTTCTTTATTTTTGTTTGTTTTCTTTGAAATAGGGTCTCACACTATAGTTTGTCTGTCTTGGTATTTTCTATGTAGCCCAAACTGGCTTGAAACTCTTGAGAGTCCTCCAGCCTCAGCCTCCAGAGAACAAGATTATGGGTGTGCCTACTTTACCACTCTCATACATTTTTTTCTTTGCCTAGAAAACAACCTAATAATTATAATTTTGAATCCTGCTTTCAGGATCCTCACTAAGTCCTTCACAACTGTTCATCATGATTCATTTCAAATGCTTTATTTGAATTCTTATGACTTCATTACAATTATAAGTTATAAATATTACGAAGAGTTAACAATACATAAACTTATTTCAGTTTTGATTTTCCTGAACTTTATCTTAGAAAATCATAAAAACTGACCTTTCTCATGCCTTGCATTTTTGAGGTCGTGGGCCACCAGCCTTCTGGAAAGTAGACCAGCAGGTTACCAGGTTGTCTTCCCTGGAGTGTGACAGAAACAACCCTCTGTGATATTCATTTCTTCGCCCTGAGCACAATGAAGCTGTAGCCGAGGGTGTTTGGATGGAAGCAAAGTTGAGAAGTGGGCAATGTCACTTGGGGCCATCCATGTTGGTGGTGGATGGAACTCAGAGAGTCACATACTGGAGGGGATTTAAATAACTAGCGTGATAGAAGGCCGATGACCACAGAGAGAGGTCTTGCTGAGAGAGTAGAAGTCAGTCACATGAGTGTCCTATGGAATGGAGCCTATGGCCAAGTCCTCAGGAAACTTGTGTGGGCCTGGAAAAAACCATTCCCTAATAAAGAAAAACACGCATAAACAAAATTAGATGAGTGTGTGAGGAGGAATAAGTAATATAAAAAACAAAGAAGAGCGGGTGTGTCACTGCTAAAATCTGTGGTGGGAAGAAACCTGTCCTGCTGGGAAATTGCATCCTAGTAGTTAAGCTAAATACTGACTTGTTTACTGCTTTCATATTCTCTCCCTAATAACAGTTTACACCCTCTCCTTGGATCTTAATTTTTTTGACAGAAAGATTGGGTACCATCTTTCTACTAGGTATCAACTGTTATTAGTAGTTCTAGAGAAGAATATCCTGCTGAAATAGCAAGTACTATATTCTGTTTCAGGGTCTTTCAGCTAAGCCTTCTTATCTGTTTGCAATGGTTCCCTTTATATGAAGTCAACCAAATTAACCCTTTCAAAGTTCTGTCCAAAAATAGAAACATGTGCCACGGCCTGGCCAGCCCACAGTGGCCAGGCCAGAAGCAAGGCCCAAGCACCTGCTACAGGCACCACCACAATAAAGATGGAACACATGGTGGAGAGATGGATGAGAAAGCAAAGCCAAGGGGTTCATACACTGTGGAGAAAGATGGAACTAGAATCTAGACAGCAGTGAGGAACAGGTGGATATGAGGAGGCCATAGCCAGGTCCTGGCCTGGGCTGCCACCAAGGGCCATGTCTGAGTTTGTGGTCCTACAAACTGGGTGCTGTGTTGATGTCTGTGGCTCAAGTTACCACCAAAAGCCAAGTGGATGTCCGTGGTCCAGGCTGCCACAGGAGACCATGTGACTCTCTGAGAGCTATGGTGCCTGGAGGACACATGCTGATCTGAGTGGTCTGCAATGCCACCTGAGGCCATGAGGACATCTAGGTCCATGCTGCTGCCGGGGGCCCTGTCTGTGGCAGCCAGAGACAATGTTGATGTCCCAGGAGCATGTTACCACCAAAGGCCATTCAGATGCCCCTGGTCTTTTCTTTTGGGAGGAGGTTTCAAGGGCAGAGAGTGGATATGAAAGGATGGGAAGATGAGTGGGATTGGGGTGCATGATATGAAATTAACAAAGAATCAATAAAAGGTTTCAAAAATTAAAACATGTAACTTGGTTCAGTATTAGAATCACTGTACAACACATCTGCCAAAGAATGTTTTGGGAACTATATTCTTTCTCTTTGCACCTATGAAGTCTATCATGCAGACAGATTGTCCAGAAGTTTCTAGAACCATTTTCGTTGGGTACACAAGGGGCTAGATGCATAGCTTAGTTTTCTTTTAGACATACTCTAATGTCCAGAATAAAAACTATGTTAGTCATATCCCATATGAAGCCTTCATAAATGCAGAGATCCATGCAAAACACTTAGGTAGAAATGAAACTGCTTGCTATTCATTAACCATGAGTTAATTCTGAAGGAGCCCTTACTTTTTGAACATGGATAAGATAGCAAAGACTAAATCTTCCCTTATCAGAAACACTACGAAGTTAAAGTAAAAAAGGCTCGAGTCCTGGGGTAGACATGATTGTAATTCTGCACATGTGAAAAACAAAAACAAAAACAAAATCAAAAATCCAAGCAAGGTTGGAATATCATAGACATGGACAGATGTGGTAAGATACTGAACTAAGCATGGTGGCAGTAATCACAGCACATAGTAGGTGGAGGCAGAACATTAGATTTTAAGGTCATCCTTAACTACATATTAAATTAGAGGCTAGCCTATGCTACATAAGACCTGATCATCTCAAACAAACAAGCAAACAATTAAAAGATTAAATTCGGCAGGAAGATTAACTGAAGATGGGCAGAAGGCTTAGAAGACATTCCTGATTTCACATTAGAAAAGATGCTTACACTGCTCCAGTGGGATGTGATGCTTCGATTATGTGTTTACCAACAACCATCAAGTAGGTACTGGTGCTGTAAGAGTGTGGCATAGCAACCTGAAATAGTACTAAACTCCGGGAAAGCCTGCCTGCATAGCCACTCCTCCTCAACTGCTGCATGTGCAAAGCCTGCATGCTGTGGGCACAGGCCAGTCTTGATGCTTTCTATGTTCAACAGAGATACCCAACTTCTGCCTCCGAATGACAGTCATGATCATTGCATTTATACCCCTGAGGGCTATGGTAAGGGTTGGATGAGTTTAAGTGGCACTTGTCACATGGTAAGCCTCGTAGAATTGTGACTGTGTTTGTGACATTTATTGAAGTTTTACTGGTAAGAGCAGGGTTTGGGGAAATAACACAAACATTCATCCATGGGAGACTGGCTAAGAAATTGTGCTTCATTTATCTCATGAGACACTATGAGATTTTAATGAGTTCGATTATATGAACCTAACCAATCATCTCGAGATATGATGTTACACAAAACACTACAGAATACAGAGATTTGTATAGTGTCATTTTGTATTTTAAAAACACCTTTATTTGTGAGTGTTTGGAAGGGAAAGCAAGGCCACAGGGGAAGGGACTAGAAGGGATCTCTCAGAGGGGAGAGATTCTTTTGCATAGACTAGCTTTGATGTTCACAGGCCATTGTAATATGTATGCCTGTGTCCTTCCTTATAAGTAATGATCATGTTCATATTCACTGAAGATTAGCAGAGAAACTCTGCAGAACAGCATAATAAATGCACCCCAAAGTGAAATAAATGCTGAAAGTGGCTCTGTGGGGTCAGAAAGAGCCCCACTCAGGTAGTGATGTGTTCCCTAGACATGCGGCAGGGAAGCACCGCCAGAAGAGAATGCTGAGGTAGAGTGCAATGTATAGTGATGTCCATACAAAACACAGAGACAGCTGGCCCTCTGAGAGAACACAGCTCCCACATAGAGCTACACAGTCCAAACACATGGGAGAGGGCCCAGAGACAGGATGCTCCACCAGAATGAGCCAAGATACCTGATGAGAATTATAGCACTGGGTTGGGAAGAGGCAGTGGAGTCTTGGTACATGCATGGTGCAGCCCTGTGAGAGTGGATAAACAAGATATTCCCAGACGTCTTTAAAATGCTGTTCATGTGCTCCCAGAGCCTCATGAGGAAGCAGAGGTGAAATCGGTCCACAGCATAGGATCTATTCCAACACGGTGTTTTGTGAGCTGGTAGGTGGTTCTGAGGATGATCTGTATGTAAATTACTCAGCTCTTGTGCACATTTTCCATGTATCACTCTGTGGGAACCTGTCCCAGGCCCTCACCCAGCAGGCTACTGGGCCAAAGCATGCTGCTTCGATACCCTGGAGGGTAGGTTATACCCATGCAATGCCACCCAGCCCGCTGAAAGCCTGTTTAGAGCCCACACTCTCCACAGAGTGAGGGATGAGGCTCATCTCCCATCATTTCATGGGAGAGTCACATACCCGACTCTCATTAGTGCTAATGGCAGCTTCTTACATAAATTTTACAGGGAGGGAATGTGGGAGGCGAGCCACTTTCTTTTATTCTTCACAGGTTTTCTTACCACTGGCTTCACTCCTCTAGCCTGGAGCTGGCTTCTGTGTGTTATCAGGTACCTTGCTCTCGAACTGCCAACTCTCTTTACTACTTGGTGATGGACTGTAAGCAGCACTCTGTGCTCACGTGTTCAAACACCTCCTACTTGTGCCATCCGCCTGGCAAGCACAGATATCCAATTAGTGCAATGGATCCAACGAATTCCCATGTGTCGCTTGTACCTGCTGTGAATGTCACTCTGCTCAGTGATAATGGGGCCTGGTCCCAAAATAGAGGGAGGGGGTAGAGGGGCCAGGAAGACAGAGTCCTCAGTGAGAGCTGAAATATATTTAAAGTGACTACAGGCACCAGCCCCTTCTGAAGAGAGAGCCAGCCTGTGAGTTCAGGAGGAAGAGTCTAGATGTATCCATCACCTGGTCTCTATCCTCTCTGGGTACAAGAGGATGAGGCTTGATAAACTCCTGCTATCCAGTATCCATTCTTTCCCCAGAAAGATACAAATATGAAGCACAAAGACGAAAGAATCTGTCTCTGTTCTTCAAAATGATAATCTGTGTCTTCCTCTCTGTTTTAAGTTCCTTCAGTAGTCAATTTGACCTAAACCTTTAGTCAGCTGGCAAGAGGACCATCAACTGAAGAACCGCCTCCATCAGATTGGCCTGCTGCCATCTATCTGTTGTGATGTTTTTTTGATTGTTGATTGATGTGGAAGGGCCAAGTACACTGCGGGTAGTGACACTCTGAATAGGTGGGCCTAGTATATATAAGAAAGGTAGCTGAATGCGAAGTTGGAAGCAAGCCTATAGTCAGAGGTCCTCTCTGTTGTCTACTTCAGTTCGTGCCTCCAGATTCCAGTCTGAAGTTTCTGCCTCGGCTTCGTGGTGAGGTTTAACCTATAACTCAAATAAACTCCCTTCTTTCCAAGTTGATTTTGGCTTTTATGTTTATTGTAACAAATCGAAAACTTTCCAATCAATCAAATACCCCCTTGGTACCCAACTATGGCTTCATCTCTGACAAAGATGACATGTAAATCAGCATTTGTTCCTGGTTGCTCAGATGACAGACTTTTGCACACATATTTACAACTCACACCTTTATCCCCCAGACCAAAAACATCACAGGGCACTGGATGACTTGGTGCAGGCTTTTCTGTAGATTTTTTTAGCATATGTGTGTGCACTGGAGGTGGCAGTATGCAGAGCAAAAGGCACCCTTTGTGAGCCTTCTTCTAGTTTGGGACAGAGGCTAACCTATGGTCTGAACACCTGACCACTGGAGCCTGAGTCAGCCAGTGCTAAACAGAAAGCCAGCTGTTTGAGGAAAGAAGAGGGCTAGGGTGGATGGTCTCCCTCACTTCACATGGAAAAGAAGGGAACAGAAGCTGTGGTGTGTGAGGCTTAGCATACCCAAGAAATGATAGAATATAAGCTAATGGTAGTGAGGTTTAAGAGACTACTTTACCAGCGAAAATGCTACCCCACTCTGAGCCTGGACCATGCATGTTATCTCACATGACCCTCATGCACCTGGAATGATGGCAGTCATGATGACTGTACAGCAGGGGAAGTCTCAAAGACATAGGTTGATACAAAGTTAGGCTAAGGATGGAACTCAGGCTCTGAAGGCTCTGCTCTTAACTGCTACTCAGTATGACTCCACAGGGGCCAGTGTGATAAGAAAGTGAAGAAGGATTAGACAGAAGTGTTCTTCAGCAGTGGAGGGCCACCACTTACAGGCCCAGGGACCCTACACTTCAACCCTGCAGAAGCTATTGCTGTCACTGGTCATTTTCTGATACAACAGCAGGCACAGTCTCTGAAGACAATGAGGAAAGGAAAAAGGCTTGAGTGTATTTTAGGGAAAGTCAAGCAGGAAGGCAGCAAAGGGGATTCATGCAAGCACATGGCTACCAGAGGCACCAGAGAGTCCGATGAGTAGGGTATATAGTCTTCTGGCATCTTCTAGCCTTAGCCTAATGAAGATATAGCATAGTAGGAAATAAAACTGAGAGTTGTACTTCTTGGGAGAAAACTAATAACAACAAGCCAGGGAGTTCATAGGCTATTACAGTGATTCTACAATGACTTTACAACTGGTATGAACAAGATGAGGAACTGAGGGCCAGGAAAAGGTAGTAGATCCACTGCAAGAAACATTGGCCCTTGAATGGATACTCAAAGGCTTGTTGAGGTCAAAGTGTGGGAAAAAGAAAGCAAAGAATCTAGGAGGGTAGAGTCCTGGTGGAACTTTAGTCTGTGGTGACACACGTGGTATTGTTGTGGGCAGGAACTGGCATTAGAGGAGTCAAGGGATCCAGGCTTTGGAGGGGCCATTAGAATGGAGACAGACATCCTGTGGCCTATTGTAGAGGGTGGTTTGGCAACAGTCACTGTAAACTAGGAGCTAAAATCCCCCTGGAAGGTTTCAGGGACCACATGGGGAATATCTGTGAGGTTAAAGTGAGCAGAGAGTTAAAGCTTCAGAGAGAACAGACTGGAATTCAGTATCAAGCATTCCATTTGCAGCTTCTACTCAGGTGTCAGGCCTGCTAGAAGTTTATGGAGACAACAACAAAATGCTGAGAAGTTGGATACAAGGAAAGAACTCCAGAGAGCGGTCCAGAGGTGAAAATTCAGGAAGGAGGGAGAATTGCAAGCTAGGGTGAAGACATGAGAAGGCAGACAGCTGACCTGAGAACACAGAGCCTAGGATGGCAGGAGCTAACAATGCAGGGGTGGCAGCTGGGAGCTGGGTATAGAGATGCAGGCCATCAGCCTGGAGCAATGGATGGAGGGAGGCCTAGAGTGCTGAGGCTGAGTCAGGCCGTGAGTCAAGTGCCAAAGCCCTTTTTCCATTTGTGCCAAGGCTCTGTAAAAAAAGAATGAGCAATTTCATAGGATTTCTGTTGTAACTCATCCTTCATCAAAGATAATGTATCAGAACAGGGTTTCTGGAAGAAAATCATGTGACTAAGTTTAAAACTTATGGCATTACCAGTTGAAGTACCAAAATAATTCTTGAATGTGACCTAAATTAGACAGGTTATCTTTCAGTTGGGTACCATTTTCAGTGTTCTTCCCAAGCTTGGTACCAGGATGCAAGGCTACCCATGGCTTCAAAACCAAAACTCTACCAATGACACTGGCTTCAAACTGAGCTACAGGTGTTGAGGGGCTGCACTACACAATTTCTTCATGACGGCTGCAGTACAGAACACCTGAAGAAAGACCTTTCACAGCCAGATCCTTGAGTCCAAAGACCTGAATATGCTGGGTAAACAACCAGAATCTGGCTCCAGACAGCTAAACTGCAATGTCTGACTTCAACCCATCTGCTGAGTAAGATGTGCTATGGCATGAGTATAATCCCAGAATTTCCAGTGCTGAGGCAGGAAATACATTGCAGTTTAAGCTAATTAATATAAGAAGACTCTGTTAAGAAGAGAAAAATCTGCTTAAGGCACATAACAGAGGTAAGTTGGAACCCCAACTGTTTAGAAAACCTCTAAGGAAGCCAGGGTATATAAAGACAGAACAGAGCCAAGATACACCAGGGTCAACAGATGGGCAAATGGGTGGTACTGAGGCAATGAGGTAACCACTCACTCATTCACTGCCCAGAATTAGGTGGAGCCTTGACAGAGGGTCTTTTTGGTGTTCATTCATTTGATAAATGACAAGGGATATCTTTTCATGTAGAATACTCAGTTCATATCCAGATTCAAATCACCCTGCAATGCTTTGAGCCACACGCTGGAACCATTCTAATGATTAAGGTCAACAGACCTGTTATTCCTCCCCTCCTGCAATTGAACCCATTAAGGGAGAGAAAAGGGGCTTTGGGCTGGCTGCAGGTGACCCTGTGTGTAGCAGGTTCACAGTCTCCACCATCTTCCAATTGTAAATTTAGGCCATGCAGTTTAGTTACCACCTCTCTCCAAAGCCCCAACTAAATGAAAAAAAAAATTCAGTGTAATTGGAAGACACACAATAATTCACCAAGAGGTGATTGCTATTTGCCTACTATGTGCGACTGTGGGAGGGTCAAACCTCAGGTATTTTGAGATTTGGGGTGGTGTGGTGTGGGGGTGTGAGTAGTTCATAAGTGACACAACTTTCCAGAAAGGTCACCCTAAAACATGTCACTGTTCTTTACCAAGATTTCTTGTTTCCTTTTGCTCTTCTTACTTTTCTGGTTCTAAGCACACTGGTTACTATAACAATGGTATTAGTAGGAGAAATTTTATAAATGGAATAGGAATCAGTTATTCATTGACAGATTTTCAGCTTCACATTGACATAATGATCAGTGAAGCAAAATAACCTGTCCCTGAGTACAAATACTTCCACTTTAGATGTTCAGGTAATTGACCCCAATAACCAGCCTGTAGCAAAGGTTTGTTGCTCACAATTTCACTGACTTTAATGTATCATAATACTTTTTCTAAAATATTACATTTATAATTTTATCTAAAAGGAGGCCTACTGCTTTTTTTCAAAGAAGGCATATTCTGAATTCTCCAGAAAATGTTGCCAGTCTTTGTCCCTTTCCATGCATCCAGGAAACACTGGGAAATGCCTGCTATAGGCCTATTGTATGTACTTGTAATATGCACAACAGATATTACATGCACGTAAAACTCTATTACCTGCCAAGAACCCATAATGCGCACTCCTAATATCCAGCGTTGAGGAGAGACCTCTCCCCGACCCTTGTTCCTATACACAGTCTACTGTCAAATGCTAAGGATAGACCCCTGATTCATATGCACATAAACTAGTGTCTAGTGCTTAGGATAAAGCCTTTTTCCTAAACATACAAGGTTGACTAATCAGAATACCAGGGCAAGAGAAATTAAATTGAAGCAGTCGCCTCTGCCTATCATCGGTTGCGGCCAGTACACTGCAGGCAGGTTCCTCCACAGGAATGTAGCCACAGCTGTCCTCACTTGGAGCAAACACTCCTCTCTCCCACCCACACATGCACAGTCACAATCCTACAACCAACACACTGAAGGAAGATCCCTCCATGTGGAGATTACATTCCACAGGAGTATGGCCACTACTGCCCTCACACATAACAAATATTCAGCTTTCGAATTTCTTATGTCTGCATCATCTGGATACCCACCCCTCTGGATAGCCAGGCATGAACCATGATCACTTGGTTTCATACTAGTTATACCTATATGTATAGCAGTCATTCTACTTGGAACAACCCTCAATGTTCCTCCTCAACTGCTAGGACACTGGCTATGTTCTACTGTACAAGGTCTAAACACATGAAGGATGAGCCAGATGCCTCAGTACTCAGATACTGACACATCTCTCTCCACCAAAGTACCCTTGTCTTTGTTGGAACTTTCTGTTTTGTTTTAATGGGCATAGAACATGTGACTTTCTCTAGATGCAAGACCACATCCATTCTTTATCATTTATCATATTCATTATGAATGAGTCACATTTTCCCATGTTTTAATTCAAATTTAGACATTCCTTCAAATGACAAACTTTCAATCTTCTAACAGTAGAGAGGTCAAGGTTCTGGGTAGTTAGCTAATTTATTGAGCTAAAGATATATCTGTAGGACACAACATAAAATTATAACTCAACTTTCTTTGTGAGACTGAGGCTTAAATGCTACAATTGATGAGGGAAAGTACTATGGAGCACAAAGTAGTTCTTAGTTATCATTAGCATCAGGGCAGGATGGACAAGCAGTGTACCTCTATGCATCAGCAGGATATACTGGTCATCTTCTAAAAGTGCTGTGGCTGTCTCAAGTCCTGGAAATAAACAGAGAACAAGGTCATTAAACAGGAACTTGGAGGCAACAGAGCACAGTATCAGTGGGACAGTATGTGCAGGTTACTAAACAACTGTTGTCCAGGGTGTCCAGTCATGATTAGAGGAACATCTAATAGAGATGAGGTCCAGGATGTCAAGGAAGTCTTTGGGAAAAATGTTCCTGCACACAGTTCTGAAGCTAAGCGGGGTTTAGTCAAGAGAAAAAAAAATGGAGAAGTATGCACTTGCAGGCTGAGTGTGGGAGTGGGTGGGCAGTGTGAAGAGACTCAGCAGGAGAATAAGTTAGAGAGGTAAAGTCGGGCTTCATTATTACCAATCTCAATGTTCTGCAACGTACAAGAATAATGCTAAGCAAACAAGTAACACACTCTCACTTAGGGTCTATGGCTCGGCATGAAATGGTGATTGAGTGAGGCATACTGCTGGCAGAGATGAGGTATATAGTAATCTATTCTAGGGCACTAGTCAGACCAACAGAGTATTCTGACAAAGGGTGGCAGGCAGGACAGAGAGAAACGGGACAATTGAGAGATACCAAACAGTCCACAATGACAGACTGACACACCACTGGGACTGTGGAAGTAGGGTGTTGTGTGATAGATGCAAGGCAGAGGAGTATCAAGCTTCTCTGATGGCCAGTGCCATTCACAAATGTAGGCAGAAAGATGAGATAAGAAGGTAGCTGAATAAGAATGGATTCTAGCCAAAGATGTGAGTCCAGGCTACATCATTCATCTTGGGTTTAAAGGTTATCTCCAAACTCTAGCTTGGCTAAAGTGGTAGGCAATGAAAGAAGACATGCTTTCTTCTAGTTAATCTACGACAGTGCACATCTCTGAGTATTCATGAGATACCAAGTAACTGAATATAACTTTCAGGGCACAGAAGAGAAACTGGACAGGATACCAACTTAATAAGAGTCTAGACCAGAATTTAGGGCCCTGAAACTCTCTGCCTGTTCTGTTTTCCCTGGCTAGTGTCTGAAAGAACAAGTGTAGGTATTCATCAGCAGTGAGATGACACTCTTTCTGGGAGAACTCCCCAGCAGATAACCTCCAGAGCACATGGCATGATCCCATAGGGCTGCAGGGACTAAGCACACAGTGTCCCTTAACCATTTCTAGTGGGAAACAGCTAGCGACTGGCACTAACTTTCCCTGGAATGTTCAGGAGATGGATGCTGCTTCCTGGCACTTCTATTAGAATGAAAAAGCATAAGATGGGACTTAGAACTTACAGGCTTAGTCTTGGCATCACCCTCACGTATTGAAAAATGAAGTTTTTTCCTCTTACTGACAAATAGCATGGTGCATAGAGTGTGGAACATGGCTAGTCTCTCTTGAAGCCTCTCTGTTTGCCTGTAATGTGGGTGCTGGCTTGCAGGCAGCTGAGGGGCTCACTTGAAATCACCTCCATCTGCTTCCCTGTATAACATGAATAAGTCGCAAGACTTTTCTAATCCTCATCTTGTTATTGTAGATTGGAAATGGGGCTCTTAAGCCTGATTTGGTACTTGGTCTGGGATGTCTCCTATTTCATGCACATCAATTACTGCTATGTAAAGTGGGGAAATATCTCAGTTGGTAAGGTGCTTGTCATGCACACATGAGGACCTGAGTTTGATATCCATCATCTATGTAAAAAGCCAGGCATGGTAGTACATGCTCATAATCCTAGTACTGAGGAGGTGGACACAGATTGGTCAGCTTTGACCAATCCACAAGCCCCACAATCAATGAGAAACCCTGTCTCAAAAGTATGGTGGAGTAGGGGCTGTAAAGATGGCTCAGTAGTTAAGAGCCCTCACCTTTTTTGCAAAGGACCTAGGGTCAGTTCCCAGCCCATATCAGGTGGCTCAAAACCATCTGTAACTTTAGGCAAAGAATCTAATACACTCTGGCCTCCACAGACACCTGTATGTACCTGATGCACATAAACTTACACCAGCACATATACACGAAAAATAAATACAAATGCAAATAAATAAATGTAACAAATACAGAGTGGAGAGCTCTGGGAGAACAACCCATGAGACTGACCTCTGGCCTCATATGTACATAAATGCACATATGTATGTTTATATACATACGTGTTTACAAACTTGCAGGCAAAAATGTGTGCACACACATATGTGTATATGTGTGCACACATGAACATAGCACCCACATGTATACACATATATATGCATTTATGCACATAAACACATGCAATATACACATGTATATACACACATACATATTCACACAGATATATATACATACATGAACACATGCACACAAATATACATGTGTGTGCACAAGCACACACATACACACACACACACATACACACACGCAGAGCTGGCAATAACACTCCTTCACTCCTTAAAATGTAGAATGCTAGAAAAACTTGTATTTCACATGATTTAGTACAGACTTCATGGATCTGATTTAATTTTTAAAAGTGAAAAGCAAAGAGACAGGAGACCTGGTTTAGTCATCTAGGTAAGAAGTCACAACAAAGGCATCCAACAGGCCTTCATGCCGTGATAGGAAGCAACTGTGAATCATACCTGTCTGATCTGGGTTGCATGGTTCTATTGTCTACATTATCCTTACAGGGGTTTTCCCAAACCAAACTGTGTCTCGAGACACTACTGAAGAAAAGCACATTAGTCACTCTTCCATTGTTTCTAAGGCTTCATATTCCATTCCCAAATCAAGCTAAAAATGCCTTAAACTTACTTCTATTTGTTTACCTGCTACTTAAGAGGAGTGATTTCTCATTAATATTTTGGTAAGATTTAGCATATAAAACAATAGCTAGTGAAAGTGAGTAGTCATAAGACATAATAATGAGTGAATAACAGCTTTCTTTAGAGGCAATGCGCTCCTGGCTCCTGGAACACATGGGACTGTGCACCAGCCTGTTCTTTCAGGGTACTTAGAAGATCAGTCACTCCTGGCGCTGGGGAGATGACTCAGTGAGGAACGGTGCCTGCTGCACAAGCATTAAGACTTGAGTTAGGATCAACAGCACCCATGTGAAAAGCCAGACATGGCACACCTACCTAGACACCCCAGCACCAAGAGACAGAGCCAGGCAACTCACTGGCCAGCCAGTCTAGCCCACATGACAAACTCTAGGTTCAGCGAGAGATCCTGTCTCAATGGGCTAAAGTGGAGAGAGGGAGCAGGATACCTTATATCCCTTTCTGGTTTCTTTACACATAGGCCCATGCATATGCACACACATGTAAACATAATTCCAATCTGAGTTCACTCAAGTGAGGACAGCCTCTGTGGGAGAGAAGTCATCAAGATGCAGACTCCATGTGCTTAGGTGGTCATGTAGAGGCCTTGTCATGATCATTGGAATACCCCAGAACAAGGCTGAGTGTTCCTTTCTGAGAAAAACTGGTGAGTCCTGGCAGTCGTGTTCTTATTAAGGTGATGAGCTTTCAGTGGGAAGAGAGAAATGAATCTCTTGCTGCTACTGCTGGTGTTTAATCCAGATAGCACTCTTCCTGTGGAGTCCTTGGACCTTTCCTCTTTTTGGAATCCTCCCGGGTTTGGGAGAGGCTCCCACTTCCCTGCATTGTCATATATCGCATCTTCTCTGCTTCTGCCCAGTCCTGGGCACAGTCTTCACATCTGTAATGCAGGTGGCAGTGGGACAATGATAAACAAGCTCCACTGAAGCAGCTCCACATTTCTCGTGCACAAAGGTCACGTGCAGACGAGTCCCAGCAGACCTTATCTGGCCATGCATGTGGTACAGAGCACTCCAGCAGTACACATACAAATTTACAAAGCATTTATGCAATATACCCAGTGAGGACCATTACACAATTTTATTATTGTGATTAAGCAAAACTTTAAACCTTCAATCCGTCATGTACAACATGACACAGAGTAACATTCAGTAAATGCTTGTAAGTGAGCCACGACTGAGGACAGGTGGTGGTGGGGCCACTTTATAGCACCCATGCTGCAAACACCAGTCTGGCTGTTTGGTTTTCTGTCCCTGAGCCTCTCCTGAATGGCATCCTATGAGGCACATAATTGACTGTTGTAGACTTTTGTTTTGCTTCATGTGTCATGTTCTGAATATTGAATTTGAACGTAATTGCAATGGGTCATACTACCTTTTTAAAATTTTTATCCAGTATGCAAGTTGAGTGCTAGGTGATATGAATGTTATATGTAAATTTATACAAATTGGTATGCTAATGAGCCTGCACCATTGCAGTAGACTTTTGGTATGTGTGAGGGTTGTTGCCCTGTCACAGGGCAGTCCGCTGGGGAGCTTGTGCATTATCGTGAGCTCAGTATGACTTAGGCATATCTCCTCTTATGATTATTATTCTCCAAATCTCCCACACCATTCCTGGGAATGACAAAGATCTCACTGGCTGTCTTCCAACCATGTGTCTTTTCCATGTGAAAGTCAGTTTATAACTTTATGCTTACTAATTTAGAAGCCAGCTTCCATTCAACAAATGCTGTTGGGTATTTTGTGCAAACATCATGCTAGGCAAATACAAGGGAGTCTTCCATTTGAAATCAGAAATCCAATGAGCCTTAGAGCCATGCCATGAGTGGAGCATGCATCCCAGGTTAAGACTATGGTGGGTGACTATCAGCATGAGGGACTCCTGTGGGACTATATACTATAGAGGTAGGTGCATGTATGGCAGAGTCACAGCCCTCAGCTCATCCTGTTCTACTTTGTCCCGGATTTGGGGAGACACAGCCAGTTAAGGGAACAAATAAAACTTAACTAGACTATTAGACCCATCTTACTTATCTGAGTCCCAGTTTAAAGTCCCAGTCTTCAGTTTAAAGTCAACTGTGCCCACACTGAAACAAATAACAGGCATTCACAGAAAGATAGTTAGGATGTGAGTGTAAGCAGAAAGACCTTTCTGAGCAAGACCCTGCATCTGATTAAGAAAGCAGAAGGGAGAGTCAGGCTAATGTTTCAGCCTCAAGAACAGGTGACTGAGGAAATACGGCTATCATAGACTTGGCTGGTGAATTGATTGACAGGATATGAGAACCTGGGAAGGAGCCCACTCAACAGACTGGGTCTGAGGATAGGGCCTTGGGTGGGGTAGGGTGTAAGGTCTCCAGGGCAGGGCAAAACATATTGGCATTTGTTTTGAAGTAAGGGGCCTGGCCTAGAGGTAAAGTCTGCGGACTGAGCATTAAAATAGAGGACAGAAGCTGTAATTAGAGGACAAAGAAGTTATGGAGGAAAAACTCCATGAGTTTCCTAATTAGAGAAAAAAAATTAAATTAATGGATTAAGTGAAACTGCCAAGATTGAAAGTATAGCCTCAAGAGCAGAATCTTGAGAGCACGTTGACCTGTGGGCAGGAGTAGAGAGAATAGCTTGGAGACTGTCAAGGGTCATCACCTCATCCAGAGTTGGAAGTGACTTTAAGAACAGAGGAGCAACCCAGACAAGCAGACATCATGGAAGGCTGACTTTTGAGAAGACGTTGCTAGGCAGAGTAGTGGCAGAAGGTAGATAAAATATGATAATTTTTAGATTACAGTCATGATAAAAAATTCAGAATTATTTGAAATTGGCATTTGTTTTGAGGGGAGTATTTTAAAATACATGTAAAATATCTTCTCAAAAGAGAATCCAAGCTTTCCAGATATATATAAAAAATGAGCTGACAAAATAATTCTGCCCTCAAGTTTTGTTTTAATCAAGGGGCTTTAAAATTAGTAAATTTAAGAAGTTGTATCACAAGTAGGTGTCTATTTTTCCTAAGGATACCCTAACCTTTCAAATGTTTTGCAATGATGTTAGGGTTTAGGGTTGAAATGGGGAGTTAGCAGAGATGAAGTCCCCACTCTTGTCTCTGGACCATGCAACCCAAGCACAAACCTTGAAAAGGGTGAAATCCACTTGGTGTAATAGGATTCTCCCACAGCCTCCCAGCCTCCTAACATCCATCAAAGACTTCATTGATGGGGCAAGAGCCTGGGCCTAGCTTCAACCTCCAGAAATCAGGATATGGTGGAAATGGTCTCCTTGAATAATACACCTGAAGTCAATGCTAGGAGCTTTACCTAAACACTCTCTAGGGCCTCTCTTCCTTGAGAAGCCCACACCCCTATCTTTATTTTTTCTCAAGCTTCTTTCTTGCTCTTGTACCTGTATCTCTTAGTAAATGGTGACTCTCTGAGAAGCCCACAACAAGCTCTGGCTGTGTTTCTGAGCTCTCTCTCTGTCTCTCTCTCTGTCTCTGTCTCTCTCTCTCTCTCTCTCTCTCTCTCTCTCTCTCTCTCTCCCTCCCTCCCTCTCTCTCTTTCTCTTTCTCTCTCTCTCATCTCTAAAGACTATGCTTATATATTTATCTCCAACCAAACCTCAATTCTGCTTCATAAAGAATAGCTTACAGGTACTAAGACCTCTCCTCGTTAGAGAGGATCTCTGACAGTATGCTGAACTGGAGACAAAATAAAAGATAGTCCCAGTCTGTTGACAGAACTCAGAACACAGACAAGCCAAAGGAGGGTATGCACACTGTATCCAGGTTGCTGTCAGTCAGGTATCTCCCTTTTCACCATAGTCCTGCACTAGACTCAGTGAACAACTAGCAGGCTAACTCCCATGCTCTTGTGAGGAGCCACAGCTCTCTGGGGCTATGAGTGGTGATTCTACTACTACTTCTGTTAGCTCTTTCCTGCCCCCTCTGGTCCTTGTATCTCCTGGCCACATAGTTGCCATCAGTTCCTATCAGCTTATCATTTATAACCATGGAAGACTCTATACCTTCTCCCTTTGTCCTTTCCTCTGACACAGGAGGACTTATGGGTAGGTCCAAACAACTCCGTTCTAGCTAGCTTAATTTTAGATGCTACGGAGCAGTGCTAATTCATCAGGTCATAAAGAAGGTTCACCTGGCCTCTGAAGGCACCTCATGATGAGAAAGCCTTTGATGGGAAATAGGCAGTTTCACACTAACCTCAACCTTCAGCAATGGCACAACCACACCATCAGGTTTCATGGTCAGCATGTGGCCATGACCATTTGATTTGCATCTCCATTTAACATAAAGCCCCGCAAAAAGCCATCTTCAATGCTACCTGATGCCAGAATAAAAACAAACATGGAACAAAGAGGGGGGTTCACAAGCAGTGCAGCACCTCTGAGGCAGAGGAGAGACAGTGAAACCAGTGCCTTCAACGCAGCCCCTGTAGCAGACTCGATGGGCTTCAATTGCAGGCAGTTTCATCCTCCTATATCAATGGAGCCTGAAGGACCCATTCTAGAGACCTTGAATTCTGGCTCCATCTGTGAAGCACTGTCTTCTCCTGGCCTCATCCAGGCAGCTGATGGTAGCCAGCTGCCTTTGTCTTCCTCTGCTTAGAAAAGCATCTCCCTTTCCTCTACATCCTTCTCAGGTCATTCTTCCTGTGCATTTGTATGGACAACCCTTTAATAAGAGGGCTGCCAAACTGGATTAGGAATTGCCTCACTGTCTGATGGCCTCATCTTAACTAATGAAATCTAAATTCACTTAGTCTATGCTTCCATAAGAACACAGCCTGGACAGACTAATTTATAAGGAAAAGAAATGTGCTTTCTTATCATTTTGGAAGCTGGGAAGTCCAAACAGTGGCCCAGTAGGCTGGTTATCTGTTGAGAAGAGACATATTGGGAGCTCATGCAGCAGAAGGTCAAGAGCAAATGGAATCTTACTCTCATGACCAGTTATCTCCCAAGGTCCTCTACCATGTATATTACCATCTCTGTGCCTGGCTTCTATATTAGTTATCTTTTCATTGCTGTGACCAAATGCCTGACAAGGAGAAGACTAAGGAAGGCATGACTTATTTTGGCTCACAATTTGAGGATTGCAAAGGCATGATAGGACATGATGAGTGGGACAGCTGGTCATGTGACATCAGCAATTAGGAAACAAAGAGTAATAAGGCTACTTCAGAAATACTGGGGTGACTTCAACATATGGCGTTTGAGGGGCAGAGCTAAGCCCATCACAGTCAGTTTTAATAAAATGTGATGTTGGCAGCTTTTTTTTTTTTTTGCATCTCTCAGAAACAACTTTTCTTTTCTAGATGATAGAGAAAAAAATGTCTAATTCTAAGTCTCAGCAGAAAGTTCTGTTGCACGATCACACCTGGTCTCTGAGTCCTGTGAACAGCTCTCAGGCAGCAGAAATAATCCAAGAAAAAAATGGCCTAGCTGGCTTGAGGTCACAAGACAGCAGGTGACTTTCTTCTGCCACACTTGACTCATCTGTCCATATCAACTTACAGTCTGGAACTTAGTGATTTTCAGAGGGCAAAATCAGGTTAAAGGATTGATATTCCACAGCAACATATTACATGGCTTGTCTGGTCCCAGAAGTCTGGTGGGATGCCAGGTAGAAAGGGGAAGATTGAAATCTCTTGCAATAGCTATTCTGACATCACTTAATGATTGAGTTTCTGTTTCTTTTTATTTAAAAACTTTATAAAGTTAGTACCTGGAAACTATTGAGTTAGCCAAAGGAGACAGACTACTACATGGACTACTTTGTAAACTAAAGAGCATTTACTCCTATGGACGAGATGCTGATCAACCTAATACATAACTTTGTGTGAAGCCATTTGGAGGAATGTCCCCAGGTTCATTGACATACACATTCTTCTCTGTATGCAGAGAAGAGTCTCAAGTGTTCTCTGGCAGAGATTCACTCCGATCTTGGAAAAAATCCTACCCATTTTTAGTAGATGCATGTCTATGGGGTTGCCAGGGCAAAGTCAGGGCATATTTAACCAACATTCTGAGGCTATTCTGTCTGCAGCTGACGAGGGTGCCAATGTGCTTGTGTGATACGAAGACATCTGCCTGATAAGCATTATGAGCAAATGTTCCATCCTACAGGGTTTGGCCCATCTATGCCTGCTCATAAAAAAAATTGCAGCTTATTTAAGTGTCCATGCTCTGCTTAAGCATGATGTCCTGGTCATAGCTGGAGCCCAGCATAGTTCTACACACAGTAAATGAATGCAAGTACAAATCATGCTGCCTTCCCACTCTAGGCATCTCAAGATCAGCAGGGTCTTAGTGAAGTGAATAAATGACCTGTTTCCTAAGGACTATGTCTCAGTCTACTCGGCTACTTACCATCTGTTTTCCAGAATGTTCCAGACTAGGCAGTGGGAGTCTACTTAAAAATAAATTATATCACTCACTCTCCTGCTTAAAGTCCTATATCGGGCTCTTGTGCTGCTCAGAATAAGCCCCAGGCCTACCCTGGGGTATGAGAATCCAGGTTGATGAGGCTTGCCCGTCCTCAGTCTCATCTAGGCCAGGTTCTTCATTCCTGCACTCTGAGAACTCCAAGCTCACCACTCTACCTACTGACCCTATACGTAGTACCTCTTCCTCTTGGACTGTAGATTTTCTGTTTCCTCAGTCTAGAAGTTTCTTTGCTGGTTACTCATTCAGCTTATCTGTATCTTCCTTCTAGGGTTACCCAAGTGTTTCAATTTCCTTCCTTAGGAATGCCTGTCACCCAGGAGGCCCTGCCAGCCAAAGTATCCCATCCTGGCAGCTGTCCATCCAGCCTCTGCATTAACCCAGTTTTCTGACAACTGGAGTCCGAGCCAATATCTGTTATTTCAAGGCTTCCCTTTTCTGAAGGGGCCATCCCAGGACAGTGGTGCTATGCTCACTGGGACTGTGCCCATTGGCGAAGTTCCTAGTTTATATCTACCCCCAAATAAACTTTGGCTAATTAAAGATGTGCATTTTTAATTCATATATTACACAAAGATTAGGAGAAAACCCTATAGTATGTCTTTTACCATAACTAAGAAAAAGCTTCGTAGATACAGCAGCATGGAAATTGGAAATTATGGGAAAATAAAACTGTGATGAACATAATTAGGTCAAAGTTCAAAATGTTGGTATAAGAAAATCTTATACACAGAAAGCTCACAGACTGCTGGAAGGTTACAGGAAAGACCTAATGAATAATACAAAAAGATCCATAATGACACATATCCACATAGAAAGACAGGGACCCACTTAGGGAGGTCAGAGAGTAACACAGAAATGCTATCCACACAGTGCGGCAGACATGAGCAATGTGAACATGCCATCAATGTGGCAGCGGAGTCTAGAACACCAAAGGAGTGGCCAGAGGGCTGGGAAACATGGGCTTTCACATGCTTTTGGTGAGTGAATTTCAATGTGGGATGGGTGATTATTCAGCATCTGTTAAATGTTGTCTCTCTATCCCTATAATGTATAAGGCCGTGTGTATAAGGAAACACACAAGAAGATTTTTTTTCTGAGAGAGCTGAAGAGATGGTGCAGTAGTTAAAGTGCAAAGCAAGTGTGAGGAACTGAGTGTTTTTAAATTTCAGAATCCACAAAAAAAAGCCAGACATGGCTCTTCCCCCTCTCCTCTCTTCCCCCTCTCCTCTCTTCCCCCTCTCCTCTCTCCCCCCTCTCCTCTCTTCCCCCTCTTACCTCTCTTACTCCTCTTACCTCTCTTATGTCTCTTGCCCCCTCTTGGGCTCTCCTCCCCTTCCCCATCTCTCCATGTGGTCATGGCTGGCCTCTGCTTCTCTACTCTCTCCTTCTCTCTGCCTTTCTCTGCCTCTACTATCCTCTAACTCCCCTCCCCATGCCCTGAATAAACTCTATTCTATGCAAAAAAAAAAAAAAGCCAGACATGGAGGCCCATGCCTATAAGCTCAGTGCTAAGAGAGCAGAGACAGCCCAAGCCCTGAAGTTCACTGGCTGACTTAAACGAATGATGAGTTTCAGATTCAGTGAGAGACCTTGTCTCAAAACAAATAAATTAATAAATAATTAAATAAATATGTTTAATAAGCAAGCTGAGTGCAACCGAAGCAAGCCATCTGGTGCTGACCTCTCTATTCCATACACATATGCATGCATATTCACATGTACTACTGACCACATGTATATCCGTACTTACAGAAAGTACATACATCTGTACACATAGAGAATGAGAGAGAGAAAGGGACGGGGAGAGCTTTATGAGAACACTGTATGCTCAGTGGGAAAATCCCAAATTCTTTTAAACTTTTTAGTCATTATAGTGTTTTGTGTGCATGGCTATTTTTCCTGCACCTATGTCCTATGCAAACCCTGGAATCCAAAAGAGGGCATCAGATCCCCTGAGATTGCAGTTATAGGTAGTTGTGAGCAGTCATGAGAGTACTGAGGATCAAACCTGGACCCTCTAGAAGAGCAACTTAATTGCTGAGCCATTGCTCCAGCCCCAAGGAAAGATCCTAAATTCATGCTAGTCATTTGATAGATTCATAAATTACATGTGGCTCTATTATTGGGTCACAGCTAGTGACAGAACAGAGGTATAGCTAGTTACAGTATGGGAGATTGTTCTACTGAGAATGAGTTAGCAGAAGGAGGTACACAGTCTACAATTCCTTCTAAAAAACATAAAAGTCATGGGTCAGACTAAGGCTGTGCCTGCTTCTGAATAAATCCATGTCTGTACATGTCTACACATGCAGAGTGACTGCAAATATCAGCAGGAATTATGGAGCAGTGAGCGGTAAGACAGTCAGTCATCAGGGACTGTGCAGTAGCCTCTGGGTGTCTGACTTAACTCCAAAAGCATGTTCATGGGTCAGCTATGCAGGCTTGAGTTAAGGTTGGCACTATCTTGCCTATGACTCTGAACTCAGTTTTTCACACAAAGAAATGATGGTTCTCTCTAATGGAAGTGAGCACCTACCTACTCTTGTACTTGAGTGGAATGATGTCCATGCAAACCAAACTCTGTTTGCAGTCTGACATCCTCCCCCACTGCTGCTCATCCAGTGATGGTAAGGTAAGCAGAGTAGAGAACCTGAAGCAGTTTCCTATCTTAGGAATCATCTGGGACCAAAAGTAGGCAATACCAAGAATGGTCTTTTCTAACCTCTGTTAGTTTTCATTCACTGCAGGGAGCATGGACCAAAGAGTTCACAATAGTGTGAGAAATACTACCAAGGCCCATATGACACAGACAGACTATGGGAATCAGCATTTACACTTGGGCCTCATCCCACTTCCTAGGAGACTCTGTACATACACCAGCTTGGGCAGGCCTCCCCAGAACACCATGACAGGTTTTCTGTCTGTTAAGGTACAGCAGGAAGAGAGCTGGTTACTAGGGACTGGCAGTGGGACGGAAAATGAGGAGATGATGACAGGGACCAAGTGTCTCAAGACTGAAGGCAGAAATCAAGCAATCAGTTGCCATGCATAATGACTACAGTTAAGAATAACATGCATATTTCTTAAAGAATAGGTTTCTCACATGCTTACCACACACACACAAAAGTAGTGAGTTGTCAAGGTGTTAGGTATGTCTTAATTTGCTTGGTTGGATAGTCTACATAGTTTTCATAGGTCAAAACACCACCTATGCCCCATGGATATACACAAGAACTCTCTACTATTTAAAAAGAAATTTGTGAGAGCAGGAGAGATGACTCGGTGGTTAAGAGCACTTGCTCTTACAGAGGACTAGACTTCAGTTCCCAGCACTGACATCAGGCAGCTCACAACAACCTGTAATTCTAACCCAACAGACTCCTGAATACATGTTCATATGCACACATACACATATACACACGTACAAATGCATGCACACACACATGTTCACATATGCATAAATAAATCTTTAAAACTTTATAAAAAGAAACAAGCTGGTTTAAGAAGCTAAACATTCCTTTCGGAATCCTGCTGCCCCACAAACTTTTTTTGAGGGCTGTGGCAGCTCTCTGTCATAGCTAATGCCAGAGAATGACTCAGGTCCTGGTATTCTCTACAATTGTGGCTCTTCGCTTCTGTTTGCTTCTCTTCCTTGGGTATCAGCAGAGTAGTGAAAAGACCCACTATGTACAAGGTTTTTCCTATAATTTCAAGAAGTGATCAACTGTGTTCTGCCATAGGTTTAATTGGTATCTGAGGGGTGGATGACAAAGGTAAATATGAAAGCAAATATCCTTGTTATCTCAAAAGTAGTGTATCTCACGAGAGGCTGACATGTGTAGAGTCTGTGTTATTAACCTTAATGGAGCTTGCCCTAACAGTTTTCACATGGAAAAGAAACTCTCATGTGTGCCTTTGCGAACATGAGGGAGATATGCATCAATCTACCTTTGATAATGGTATACAAAATAGAATACATACAAAATAGCATATATCTGTTATAAGTTGGGTTAAAGTGTTCTTAGTGCTTTCTGTGGAAATGGCCACTTGCATTAATGTCTTAGCTGTCTAAGCCTTTAAAGAATGTGTAAGTACACAGCCTTAGCACAGGAGAGAACAGAGATGCGGTGGCTCCCCAAGGCCCACTGAACTGGCCTTTGTTACTCAACACCGTCCCAACCATAGTAGGCTTTGCTCTAGTGTATAAAATTCACCTCACAAAATGTCCATCTCAGCTCAGAGGAGGTCACTTGGATATGTCTGCATTGAGATTTGTGACTGTTACTCCTTATGAGTGCTGGACCAGATCAGGTAGAGTGTGAATATATATAGTTTATCCTCCCAGATGCCCAGGATATGCTGAACTTGTGTTGGTAATGACTTTACCTAAGACTTTAGTGACATGAGCCAACCTCCTGCCTGTTCCAGTTCCTGGCCCCGTGATCTGCCTGCCCCGCCACACTTAGCCACTGACTGAAGAAAAAGAAAAGAAAATCTGTCATTAAAGAGGTCATAGGCTCAGCAGACCCCCTCAGTGCTTCTGAATGAGGCCCCATTCTCAATTAGCCACAAGAAATATAATGTTCCAGAGATAGCAAGAAAACACTGGATACCTTTTATTTATTATGGAAGACCCAAAACTTACAAAATGCATTCTGTAGAACCAGTATCCAAAGTGTTAAAATTGTGGTATAGAAGGAAAAAGTGAGGTCGGCAGCTTATCTGGAATGTGAGCATACTTTAGCAGAGGACTTTTCAGCCATAGAGATGTTCATTTCCAGGAGAGTGATATAAAGTCTTCTGTGTTTGCATTTGAGCATAAAACTGAATTTTCTGAGAGTATCCTGTGATACCAATGTTCTAAAGAACAATCATGAAAAAATGCATGCAGGCACTCTTGGGAGTTCTGATTTGAGCTTCTTAGATATAATATGCCCTTGAGAAGTCAGCTGAGATACCTGCTCAGAATACAGACTGGCTTAGGGCTGTGTCCAAATCCAAGATATGCATTCTAAAAGCAGGTATTTCCTGCAGTTCCCTCCATTAACTGGAGCTACATTAATCTTAGTGACAGAGCTGAATCCACACTAGTAGCAGAAGGAGGCATGGCCACATTCAAAGAGGAATGCCAACATGTTATAAAAAGATGCCGTAGCTCTCTGCTTCCAGGTTGGCATGTAGTGAACTGTCTTGTATTTCTACACATGCTTCTGCCACCATGATCTGCCAAAGCACCCTGGCTCAAACATCCATGTCCCAAGTCCTCTGGAATGCTGACCTTTTCCCTTGCAAGTTGTACAACACCTGGTCTCACAGTTCTTAATCCTTTGGAACTGGTATGCAGGAAGAATTTCAAACAACTGGAAATGTAAACTGAAAGGCACTAGGATGCCACAGGTGCCTTAATAGGCTGTTGTGCTGGGTGTTTGGTAGCTGCGTATACTGGCAGACACAGTGAGGACTGCACTCAGAAAAGTTCAGCTGAGAACAAGGATTATGTTGACAACCTGGCTCTAGCAGCCATGCAAGCTATAGTCTTTCAAATGTTTTATACCTGTGTCCTAAAATCTTTGAGAAAGTTGATTGTAAAGGCAATGGAATCATTAACTTGGTGGAGAAATTTTTAAGAAAACATAACATTTAGATTATGGTGAATTATTTCTAGCTGCTTTTAACCATATTTTTAGTGAGACTCGGGAGCTGAAAAAAAAATATAACAGAAGGATTTGAAAAGCATTCAGTCTAGCCAGAGAAGATGTTAAAAAAATTGGGGATGGAGTAGGTTTGATTATTAAAGTTACTATCACCCTTCAAGGTATTCTAACACTTTGCTTTGAATAGTAGAAAAGATACTTCAGAGACATCTCAGGAGCTGGCCAGACTCCATCTTCTATCCATGATAGACTCAAGGATAGTACAAAAGACTGAGAAGAGTGGCCTTCCAGGACCTTCTGATCACAGAAGGCCATTTAGTGAAATGCTGTTTTGGCTATAGCCACTCTGACCCTCCCATGCTGCAGTGCAAGGGAGCCCAAATATCATCTGAGCTGGTGACAAACAGTGGCATCATCCATATGATGCTGACTTTGAAGACAAGGTCATGAAGGCTTCCTTCCACCAATATCACAAGGGGAGGCTTTGAGGGCCATGCAATGTGCAGCAGGGTCAGAGACCCTTCAGGCAGAATGTCAGAAAGTAACTCATAAGGTCAAAGCCCAAGCTACGATGAAGACCCCAGGATACTAGACATTATAGAAACATAAAACATCTGCCAAGAAAATTCACAGGTATTGAGTGGATCCCAAGACAGAGGCCATATGGTTTGCAAATGGCAAAGCCATTAGAAACAAGCATATCTAAGCCTGCCACAGCTCATATCATGATACTTTATGTCCCATGTTTTAGGCATGAAGCTACAATATCTTGTGTTTGTCCTGCTGAGTTTCAATTTCACATTGTTCTTATACTTCCTCAACATGTTCCTGAATCTCTCCCTTTAGGAATTTGACTATTTTATACCATTGCATATTGGAAATGTTTAATTAAAAATTTTTTACAGGAGCTCGCAGCTACAAGTTTGCCTTGAGTCTCAAAAGGGACTTGAAATTTAGACTTGTGAACAATGTTGGAACTGTTTTGATTGGGGGATTCTTGGAGATGGGCTAAATTCATGTGACATTTTGAGATGCCCATGAGTGTTTTGGAACCAAAGGAAAGAACTTATGGTTTGAATATGAAATGCTGCCCTGAGGCTTATGTCTTGAGCACTTGATTCCAAGTAACTGGAACTATTTTGAGAGGTTCTAAAAACCTTGAGAGTCAAAGCCTACCTAAAGGAAGTAGATTGTGTGTGTGTGTGTGTGTGTGTGTGTGTGTGTGTGTGTGCTTAAAGGTCACACTGAGTTCTAGTGTCTGTCTCTGTCATCTCTGTCTCTCCCTTTCTCTCCATACACTTTCTCTTTTCCCTCCTCTTTTATTTCTTGTAGAACAGTCAGTAGCCTCCTCCATCTGGGCACATTCCCACTATCATGTTCACAATACCATGATGTCAAGTGACTATGGGTTGAACCCTCTGAGATTATGAGCCAAAATAATTTTTTTCTTACAGATGTGGCCAACATTTTGATACAGACCCATCATCCAATTATTCAGGAAACAGAGTCATGAAGATTGTGAACTCTAGGCCAACCTGGTCTGCATTGTAAATTCCAGACTGAGGGTGAAGGTGAATAGGCTGGCCAAGTTACATAGTAAACAAGATACCAGGAAGACAGAAGGCAGGAGGAGAGGCAAGGGGGAATAGTATGGAAAAAAAAAGAGAATAAGAAAATGGAGTATAATGAGAAGAATGAGGTTAGCAGCAGAAACAACTAATGGTGTCCAACCTGTTTCTATAAAGATGGCTCTAATTTATGTCTTCAAACAGACTTGAGTCACACTTGAACACAGTAATCTGGAATACAAAGATTCCAGATATTCAAAGCATGAACCTTAGGGAGGCATTTCATGCTAAAATCATAAATTCCTCCCCTCTGGCTCCCAAATATCTGTGGCCATCTACAAATGCCAAGTGCATTTAGCCTGTCTCCAAAAATTTCCCAATTTTAACAGCTTCAACACTGTACATAAGCATTCAGAGCATTAAGACAAGGGTCCTAGTTAATTGGTCTGCTTTTATGGTCAGAATTTAATATTGTCCAGAATATGTATTCAAAATTTGGGCCTACAACAAAAATAATAGCATTGTTAATATTAGAACCTGAAGAAAGTATGGAAGCAAAAACAAAAACAACCAAAAAAAACCCAGTATATTCTAAAACCTGACATCTGTATGACAGATACTACCAACATTTGTCCTTACTCCCCTCAAATATTCATTTATGCATTGTGAGTTTGGTTATATTCATATTATAATTTTTATACCCCAATAATCACTTCAAAATTGTATCATAAGTACTTACTGTTTGCTGTTGCAAGATTTTTCTATGAGGATTCACAAAGAAACATCCATTTACCATAAAAAGAAAGGGTACTAACAAATTAAAGAAAATATTACATCCAAGTCCAGGTTGTTGAACCAGTGAGGGGTTACTCACCACAATGCAGGTTACTCAAAGGCAGCTGTACCACTAAAAAGTCCCATGCCAACACACGTAAGATTCTGTACTAGAGGGATACCCCTAAGCTAGTCTTCCACATCCTATACACTCCAGCTACCCAATATCACAGGGGTAATCCTAGAGCGGGATTGCATACAACTGAGGAACAGAAGAAAGTGACAACTAGGATCTCAGGTAAGGTCTTGAGATCCTCCAGGCTCTGTCTAACTAAGGGGGGATGTTAGAAAACATTCATTACCCTTTAAACATATCTATCAGCAGTATGATCGCACATATTTTATTGTGATGATTGTGTAGATTCGTACTCCTTAGCATCATTGTAGGAATATCCATGTCATGCCTGAAGGAAACAGCTCCATGGTGTCACTCACCAGAGTCTTAATTTACACAGATAGGAAAACTAGTGATTCTTGTGATCACTGCATTTGTCATACCCAGCAGTCTAGAAGTAAGGTTAACTGGAATGAGAATTATCTTCTGTAGGTTCATATTTAAACACTTGGTCTGCAGTTGGTTGTTTTAGGGGGTTATGGAACTTATAGGATATAGAGCTTCCTGGAAGAAGAGCTGGTGAAAGAAGGGATTGCTGTCATGGGTGTCAGACTTTAAGAGTTATAGCCTTACTCACCTTCTAGCTCCCCACCTTCTCCTCTTCTCTCTCTGTATGGCTGAAGATGTGATATCTCAACTCCTTGCTCAGAACACCTGCTGCAATACCTCTCCTGCCATGGACTCTACTCCTTTATGGACTCTACTTATAAAACTGTGAGCAAAAATAATTATTTCTTCTCCAAGTTGCAAGTAAGGCAAAAAAAATAAATACAAAATTAGTTTGGAAGGGAATAAAAGAGTACTAGAAAGCTTAATGTTACAGTGAAAGAGAAATAGGAGACTAGCACATTAATAAGAGGTCTCCTGCTCTTATTAATGAAAGGTGCCCCCAGGAAAAGGCCCTTCCCAGCTAAACTTTCAACTTGTGAAAGGAGAAAGCCCTAAAGGTTGTATGGCCCTAGGAAGAAATTGC
This sequence comes from Tokudaia tokunoshimensis, assembly GCA_036184795.1. Taxonomy (NCBI): domain Eukaryota; kingdom Metazoa; phylum Chordata; class Mammalia; order Rodentia; family Muridae; genus Tokudaia; species Tokudaia tokunoshimensis. Next base: position 45,210,700 of record BTHU01000012.1, read on the forward strand.
TTCAATATATGAAATCTATTGCTAATTTGGTCAACAAAGGCAAGGGTTCATCCCAAGGTGGCAGCTAAACTCGGTAGTGTCATCCATGTGGGACTGGCTTTTGAGGTTGAAGGATGAATGTGTGATGGGGTTAAAAAGATTCTTCTTCAACAGTTTCAAATAGCTGCTGAAGCCAAGCAATGTGTGGCAATATGAGTCATGGTAAAAAGGCTCTGGGAAGTCATTGCATTGGAATGTATCAAGTTCTGTTTCACAATGAATACTCCAAGATATTTGAGACGCTAGAGCCTTAAGACTTCCGCCATGGAGTGCTCGATACAGGAGTGAAACAAAGCTGGAGAAGAGCCACCTAAACCCTTTTAAACTAAATTCAGCCCCTGGATGTAGATTTGATCTTTGTCCTGCAGGTTTTTGTCTTGTTTATGCCCAATATTTTCTAACTATGGCCTCATTCCTTTCTTTTGTAATGGAATGTATATTCATATTATAAGTGTTTGATTTAATTCTTAATTTTACAAAGGGTCACAGTTAAGACAGTGCCTTGAGTCTCAAATGGACTGTTAAAAACATGGGAACCTCTGAAGTTGGCCTCGATGCATTTTGCCTCATGAGATGACCATGAGCCTACGAGGATCAGTGGGATGCAGTAGTTTAAGAGGAATATCCTTTACAGGCTCAGATATTTGAACATCAACTTCCAGTAGGTGGAACTGTTTGGGGAGGATCAGGACCAACAATACCCTAAACCATAGCTTTGGTTTTAAGACTGTCAACTCCATGGTATCTAATATTCTTTCATCCAGATTTCTTATCGATCTTCTAAATTCTGACTGCCTAAAGCCACACTGTCTACTGTCCTCAGCTGGGAATGACATCCCCTATGCTCCTATCTTCTCCCCTTCAAGGGAAATTCCAAGCATAGCTCTTCCCTGTGCTGGGAGTTCTATCCACTGCAGCTTCTCACCCTGGCCTCCCAGCTCTAAGTCCCTCAGCTTCCTTCTTCAGCCTTTGGCAGAGTCCTACCTCACTGGCTGTACTAGGGCTCTGAATTGCAGGCTGTGCCATTGTCTACCAGACCCTTAGAGGCTATAAATATGAGAAAAACCAGCACCTGTTCTGGGCCTGGAGGACAGTCCTTCCAATTTGACTTGCTGCTACCCCTAAGGTCTATTCACCCTTTCTGTGCCTTGATCAGTGGTTGACAGTTTAACAGAATTTCTGTAGCACCTAAACTTCTTCCAGAATGACAAGAGAGCCTTTTGGCAGTGGGGTATATTATCATTTTTATTCAGAGCCCTGGCTGCTATGAGCTTTAATTAAACCTCTGTCGGAAGGAAGCTGGAGATGGCCCCCTAAAAGGTAACCTCTAAAGGAGAAGGCTGATTATCAAAGTATTAGATCTGTACTCTGCTGTTAGTGAAGTGGCTTGATTCTCCTGACTGCCAGGGGTAAAGCAGGATTCTTGCATATCCTACCCCAGAGCCAGACAAATGCAAAACATGATGCCCTTCATCAACTCCCTCTCAGAAAGGTTCATTTTCATTTACAAGGGGCAATGAGGCGCTATGAGCCTCTTAGCAGCGAGCTACCATTTACTAGGCAATTGGGTGTGGAGAGAGAGAAAGAGGTGGGCAGCTACAATCCTGACATATCAAAGGAATCTCACTGAGCCCAACAAATGCAGCCATTGTGAGTACTAAATGGCCTGCTGTTGACACAGAAGTGTGGGACACAGACAAGCTATGGCTGCAGTGAACAAGACCACCCCAGAAGGTCTCAGAGTGCTCCTTTCCCGACATAGCTCCTTGCCCTCCTCACCAGGGCACACACATTTCCTTGAGAGTTTCTCCATGCTTTTGAACACAAGATAGAAGTCAATGACAGGTGGGCAGCTTGCCCCCAGGAGAACACCAATTAGAGAAGACACTAACTTCTTCCTTCAAACAAGATTGTAGCCACCAGGGCCTGAGAAGGCACAGTTCAGGAGTACCTGCAACCCTAAAGTGGCCAGTGACTCCCACACCAGGCTCAACCTGCCATACCAGCTGAAGCTGGAGCTAAGCATGTCTCCCCAGGGACACCAGCTGGCTGCACTACCCTGCAATGGTGGGTAGAGGCAGACTGCAAGTGCAGGGCAGTGCTAAGAAAGCTATTCGATGTTCCTGCTTTTCTGAGAAGCAATGACTCAGATAATGAAAATTCACCACTCACTCAAGGAAAGTCTAAAATACAAGGAAGGGATAGACACCAGATCCCAAGGAGCCTGACTGAGCCCATGAAGCTGAATCAAGAATTGGGTTGCTCCACAGCTGCTCAGGGAGTGTGAGCACCTCTATTGCAACATCTTGAGTGCCCTTTAAAGGAGTTCAGAGATTTTTTTAACCATAATTTACATACCATAAAATTCACATACCTTACACCTGCTGTCCTCTGTCCAGTTTTGGTATTTGGGATGCATCTCTAACCACTGTGACTACATGGTACATTTGAGCATATTGTTTTCTAAGTCTGACAAAATGTAATTGATCCAGTTTTTTATAAGCGCTCTTATTTTTCATGTCAAGATTCAAAATCATATGATTTACTTCTCTTGCTTTCTTTTTAAATAATTTTACCTCTTATACTTTAAAAATATTTTATGTTTACAGTATATGTCTATGCACAATGTATATACAGTGCCTCCAGAAGCCAGAAGGTGTTGTGTAAGACTTGGGGAGCCTAAACTTACTGGAGACTCCCTGAGTGAACAACGTGGAGATAGGAATCAATGCAAAAAGCAAGAGGAATTTTATTTAACCCAGCATGCTGGGGTCACCCTGCACACGGGGAGAGAATGGCCATGTGCAGCAGGCCTTGAGGGCCTTTATACAGTCCTCAGGGCAGCTGCCATTGGACACAATGTGATTGGCAAAACAGTGTTACCTTTAAACTAATTGGTTGTTAGGGGATGAGGTAGGTGGCCAACTAACCTCCCAGGAATAACTAGGCCTCCCAGGAATAACCACCTCCTGTGGCTTGAGGAATGTAATTTAGCCTCTCCCTTCTGGGAGGGGCAAGTGTTCCATGACCTTTCCAAAGTTTCTGAGCTGACCCTTTCAGTTGGATCACCTGAGACTAGAGTTATAGATAGTTGTGAGTTGTCACATACCCATGTGACAGGGAGTCGAATCTGGGTCCCGAGAAAGAGCAGGCAATGCTCTTAATTGTTAAGTCATCTCTCCAGCCTTTATGCTTGGGTCCTTCAGCAAAATTGAGATTCATTTTATATATGGTTTAAAATAGGGGTACAAATTCATTCTTTTGTGTTGTAATACCATCTGGTCCAAATACTATATTTTAAAAAGATGTTCTACTCCTTTGAGTACCCTGGGCACCTTGGTAGGAAAAGCTGTTAATAGAAAACACCCAGGAAGGGGTTTATTTTGGGACTCTCTGGTCTGCTTCCTTGGCCTGATGTCTCATTTGGTGCTTTTCTACACATTCTGAAGTGGAGTGTGTAAGTCCTACAACATCGCTCTGTATTCTCTGCTGTGGATATGGTTTCAAATAGTAAATGCTATAAAATCATAAAATCATGAACGGTAGACCTTGACTATAATCTTGTGCTTTCTATGTTAAAACATCATTCATTATAATGGGAGCTATGATCAGACCGTTGCAATGACAGGAGATCTAGCCTGCAATGACAAGATTCCACTCAGAGAAATGGGTCTGCAGGTGGCAAGGTAGGCAAGATGTCAGGAGAACAACTACTTAGAATATCTCTTTTGTCCTGACACCTTGCCATACTGAGCAGCAGGCCCTCCTCTGCACCCACATGGCAAATCTCCTCTATATTCAGACATCAGACCCTCCTCTAGGCCCAGAAGGCAGATCCTCCTTTATACCCAGGCAATAGATTCTCCAATATACCCACATAATATGCTTCTTCTATACCCAGGCAGCAAGCCTTTCTCCACTCCTAGACAACAGACTCTCCCCTACACCCAGAGACGAGACCCTCCACATACACAAACATCAGCCCATAACACAGCAGAACTCTCTCTACAGTCGTACAGCAGGCCTTCCTCCACACCCAGCAGAAGACCTGCATAACAACCAGAAAGTAAGCCCTCCTCTATACCCAAACAGTAAAAGAACATCTGTACCTTTTGAGAGTGCTCTCCTAAATACCCAGATAGCAGACTCTCTTTTATACCCTTCTCTGTCTTGGAAAAATAGTCCCTCTTCTACACAAGCACTGAGAAAGCCTTCCTCCATATACAGACAATAGACTCTGCTCTACACCCTGACATCAGACCTCTTACATAGCAGATCTTTCAGTAAACCAAGACTGCAGGTTCTCTTCTATACGCAGACACTGGACCCTCCCATAGGCTAAAAGCACACACCTTCCTACACACTCACACAAGCTGTCTACTCTACCCAGGTATTAGGACTTCTTCTAGACCCACACAACAGCCACTTCCTTGTTCAAAGAGAGCTGGCTGCACTCTGGATGCACATAATAGCCCCTCCTCTGCACACCACACACAATGAAGATCTCCACATTCACATGGTAAGGCTATCTCTGCATACAGACAGCTGGCAATCCTCTATATCCAGATGGGAGGTTCTTCTCTACACCCAAGCAGCTTCATTTCCTCTTAGGCAGCCAGCAGACCTTCTCCCACATCTAGACAATAGGGTCTCCTCTATACCCAGACTGCTTTCCCTCCTCTACGCTCAGCAGAAAGCTATTCACAAAGCTTTTCAATTATAGAGAACCTACTTTTGTAACTGTTTCCTTCAGCCCTCCTTAACTGTTGGGGTGTCTTCTGCAGTAGAATGACCCTTTGACTATCTCCTGAGCTTAAATATCATCTCAGGAGTTGTGTCTTATTCCTCTTCCCACCCACTGTACCCACCAGAGAAGACTCATCAAGAGCCTGAATTCTCATACTGTATTGGTCTAGTCTTTATTCTGTACTTGAAATAAGCAAAACATGAGGACAGATTGATTTGCAACAGCTTTAAAATCAACTTCAAAATATACCTGAGTTGGCAGAGTATTTGCCTAGCCTGTATGAGACCCTGGGTTTTGATCCTCATTCACCTGAATTCCCAGCAGAAGCAGAGGCAGATTAGGAATTCAAGGTCATCCTTGGTAAATAGCAGGTTTGAAAGCAGTGATTATATAATGCCAGGGTAGCCAAGCATGGTAGTTACATATATAATGCCAATGCTTAGGAGGAAAGAACATGAGAATTGCTCCAAGTTCAAGGACAACTTGAGCTACACAGCACATACCTAGCCAGCCTCTCTCTCAAAGAAACCAATAATAAAAGACTAAAATGGCATGGTGAATATGTACAGTTAAGCAAACTGCCAAGCCATCACACAATAGTGTGCTGATAACCAAGATTGAGAAAGAACATGGAAGGAGAAATGAGTGGAAAGAAGTTGGAAAAGAGGGCAAGTTTGGTGACAGAGGCCAGTACACAGTTATGCAGGATGTACTCTGGTGGCAGGCCCCAGTGTCACAGGCCAGTACTTCCCAGGTGACCAGGACTGAACTCAGTATGGGAGAGGGTTCCTGCAGATCCTATAGTGAACTAAGGCTGAATATTAATGCAAAAGGGGAGTCATACACAATTCTAGTAGACCAGACTGAGGATCAGGCCTTGAGGCTACTAGAAAGCTTAGGCTTCTGAGCAGTCAGAAACCAGAGTGACTCTAGCATAGAGTGCTGGAGCAAAACCACACCCAGTCAATGTCACACTGAGACTATCCATGGTGAGTGGAGAAGAGGCACGTCCAATATGCAGGGCTTTGGACAATCACTAGGGTCCTTATTCAGAAGAGATGCAGAGCTATCTCCTTAAATAGAAAAGAAATCCAGGAAAGAGATAACTGGACACAGAGCCTCAGATTTATCCAAAAGAGTGGCCTTCTGCTTAGGGAAGCTCCAGCTACTCTGGGAGGATGACCAAAAACGGACAAGTTCGTCCTTCAGAAAGGGTGTGAGTCTGACTGTGGCAGAACCTGCCCAGCCCCAGGGAGCTAAGAACCCTGTACAGACATGCATGGAAGCAAGAGCTTCCAAAAGCAAATAAACAGAAATAAATTAGGTGTGAGACCTCCTTTTCCTGAAACTTATTCCCCAAAGGGTATTCCTGCCTCTGAGTTACTATTTTTAAAAATGTACTAAGAACCAAGAAAGAGGAGAGGCAGTGATTTGGCCACACAAGGCAGGACACCTCACCCCTCTGTAGCTACAAGGGCTCTTCTATTCCTGATCCTGGCCCTGGGAGACAATAGGCGGCCTTCACCAGTGTGTTGTTCCGAGTCAGCTCAGCATCCTGCAGGCAGGAACTCACTGTCTCAGTGTCACTGCCTATTCTTCCGCGCCTCTGAAGCATCATTTCACATAACTTGTTAACAAAATAAAAACCCACAAATGAGTATGCTTTATATGACAAGTGTAACAAGCAGGAATCTCAGATCCAATTTCATTCTGCCAAAAATGAGCTGGACCACAGTTGGTTTGCTTGTCACTCATTAATACATGATTTAATTGTTCAATTTCAAACATTATGAACTATCAGCTTGTGTTTCTTAGTATTCGGATATTCAGTTGAAAGTTAGTTGCAGGATACTTCTTTTTTCAGAAGAATCTAAAAGGTAGTGTTACATTGTAATTAAACTACCACCAATGTATTAACTTGTTTCCTTCTTATCTCTCAGATGTTACTTTCTCATTTATTGATTGTTCAGTTGTAGCCTTAATGTTGGCCATAGATTTTCTACTGACTTAAGAATACTCTTGGAATTCCTCCATTCTCTTCTTTGATACTTCCTATTTTTTCTTTATGCCCCAAATTATCTTTCTGCATATTTTAAGAGTGACTATGCTGGCCTTAATCTCTATTATTTCTTTAAACTTGTCCATGGATGTGTGAAGCAATCTCTTATCTATCTCATTATACTGAGCTGCTAGGGTCCTGTGGAAGACCAAGGATATAGTCCCAGTGAGCTCTCTCTCTCTTGCTCATTACTAGAAGCATCCCTTCCAGTCCCAAAGGCAGGAGTTTGATAAGGAAGAGTTTTCTGTCCATTCATGTTGTCATACTTGCCTATGAACAGCAGAGAACCAGAGATACTTACACACTAAAATATGTGGTGCATGGAGGTTCTATCATTCATTGAATGCTCAGTAATAAGCTGAATACATTTGGCGTATTATTTAATTTAGAAATTAAAAACTCCAGGAAGTTCATGCTTATGAAACAATATACATAGACCATGAAGTAATAAGTGCAGTTGAACAAAAAACCTGACTCTGTCTGATCTAAATTATTTAACTATTCAAAATTTTACTGGTTGGTTGTGGCATAACATTATGACCTCAAAACTAGCTGCCGCCTCCTCTAGTCAATGGGAATGGGGATTTTCTGATTTCCTTCTCCTTTCTTCTTTCTCCATCCCTGCCTCTCTGGTTCCCTCCTTTCTTCTCTCCATCATCTCCATCCCTCCTTCCTATTCTCCTTCCACTCACTATTCCTTTCATCTTCCCCCTCCCTTTTTTTCCTCCTGTCCTTCCTCCCTGCTCCATTCCTTCCTTCTCATAAAAGCAACAAGTCCACATTAGCACCACGGGGCACAGGTATATCAAGCATGACACCTTGCCTGGTACCTGCCAAGTATAAAGGACTGTGTCATGACATTGATGAAGGACACTTGAGAAATTTAAATGAAACTATTCTAGTAAAAGCAGAACATAGGGCATTCAGCTTTAAATTTTAAAAGCCAAAGAGAAAAAGACCACACCTGCTCTAATCTGTTTCTAATTTGTGTTTTGTGTGATTAGGTTCTTGGGGAGACATTTGAGCATAGACATTCACTTGCTGTCTCTCTAGACAGCTTCTCAGAGAATGAAGTTTACAAGAAAAGGCTCTACAGCACAGACCCTAGTGCCCAACGTAATTAGAGGAGTGCTGATTTCCAGGCCAAAAGCAGACATGTTGAGTCCTTCTTATTTACCTCAACCACTGAGTGTGTTGTTGCTCAAAGGAGAATTTCCAATGATGGTGAACTTATACTTTGGGGCAGGGGGACCATATGAAGCTGAGGAACTGAAATATCTACAGCTATAAGTTCCAAGATCTAAAGAATTTCTTATCTATAGAAAAGAACTATCTATAAGTTCCAAGAATATCTCTAGGCATCTGCCCAAAGTCAGCTTGCCATCTTAAGGAGAGGAGCCTTTCTTTGTCACTTCATCTGTTCAGGTTTAAGATAACCCAGAGGTTACAGCCCCAGGGAACTGCACGGCAGTGGCTGAACTGCTGTAGACAGGGGCAACAGTGAATACACTGGAATATTGAGGGGACATCAGTGATTACATGAAGCTTTGCCTCCCTACCCTAGTCCTCTCTCTGCCTCTACTCTTTTGGGAGGGAGTATGTGAACAGGCTGACTTTGTTGGTGGGAGACTTGGGTTTCAGGTGTCACTGTCCTACTAGGTACCAGGCTGTTCTTTTGGGTTTTGTTTTGTTTTGTTTTGTTTTTGATTCATGAAATTAGCATAAACTTTAGAGGTTACCAAGGACCTCAAAATATTCCTTAACGTGTTCTAGCACTGGGAGTATGTGCCTCTAGGAGACCGCCTAATCCATTTGTTCTTTTGTTTATTTGTCCATTCGTTCCTTCGTTCCTTCGTTCGTTCCTTCCTTCCTTCCTTTTTTAGGGGTTAGAAATGAAACACGTGTATATAGGTCAGATGCCAACTTGAGGGAGTCAGTTCTGTCCTTCCAGGCATTGAACTCTGATTACCTACCTTAGTAGCAAGTATCATCTAAGCCATCTCACTAGTCCAGGCTCAGATCAGCAACCCTCAAAATCCTTGAGGAAATCATAATTAAATGAGGCTTACAGGATGAATCCTAGTGTGGAACTCACCCCTTAGGCCTCTGTGAGGGTAGATTCTATCCCAGATTTAAGAAGTAGATGCTTTTGAGGTTTCCTGAGTGTGCCAGTCTAATCAGGAGCCAGGGAAGGCCCTGCCTCAGAGCTGGAAGCCTGGCTTAAATGCAGGGAAATGTAGCTAGCCAATGGCTATTCTGGTCCTTGGGAGAGGTGAAATGTCAGTCATGGAGGATACCCATTTATATCATCTCCTAATATGCTTACAAGGTCCTTAGGTGCTTAATGCTTTTTTTTTTAACAGATGGAGAAATGGAGGCACAGAGAAATTAAGTGACTTGGTCACAGTCACAAGCTGGGGAGGACCAGGGAAAGCCTAGAGAGAGCTGGCTCTGGGCCTGCATCCTGCCCACGGAGTCACCCTGCCTCCGTCCTCAGGAGAGAAGGCTTCCTACAAGGTAAGAGCCACGTGTCTCCCCAGGATGTGCATCCCTTTCCTCCACACTGAGTAGGGACTGTTAGTACTGTGAGCAACACTCCCTGTTCCAGACAACATCAGTGATGATGTCCACAGGTGTTCAGCCTGGGCACCTGATCCTCTTTCCTGGTAGCTCTGGCTTTCATCATCCTTATGTGATCTCCTCAAGTGCCTCCCAGTAACTCTGGGTTTCTAATGTCTCCATCTTGTCACCCCTATCACAGCTCTGCTTTCCCCTGTGAAACCCTCACTCTGGTCTGTTCCCTCATGTCTGACCCTTCTTCCTCTCAGAAGGAGGGTGCCACAGCCTTGGAACTTAGAAAAGAATGCGGGACACTTCCAATACCCTTTCAGATCTCCTGTTTGTTTCTGTCGCAGCCTCCCTGTCCTCTCACACCCAGAAAACTTCAGGGCCTTGGAACACCTGGGTGACGTTTATCTTCTGGGCATTGACAGGAACCTAACCCTGACATCATGATTATCATGATGCGTCAGGCAGGGAAAAGGACATAGATGAGATGTGTACTTGTTTCCCTGGCTGGAAATTTTGTTCTCCAATCCTATACAAGGCAATTCCACAGTGTCTCTCTGACACATGCCATCAGCCCACCCCACAGAATCTTATTGTCGCATTGAATGTCCATTGCTTTTCCTTATACACGTTTCTCTTGAACTTTATTCCCTCTTGTCTTCTGTTGAGGTTTCTTTGTGTTATTTTCCTGGGAAATCTTCTGTTGATGCATTTATATCAGCTCCAGCCTTGAAAACTCCCTGCAGTGAGGTGTCCTCAGACGGAGGGGTGCTCTTGTCATGGAAAGGGCACACCTGTCACAGGAAATTGTTCCAACAGGGACAGTTTAGTACAATTAGGTTCCATTAACTGATGGCAACCCCACAGTGCAGGTGCCATCCCTGGGACCCACAGAGCTCACAGCTCCTCAATGTATGCTGAGTAGTTTACAGTTTGCAAAGCCCTTCCAAATCCTTCCTAATCTTCTGTGAGCATTCACAGCCACCTGTCCCTCACTCTCTTCAAGCTTATGGGAGAGTATGGCTCTTACTCAGAACATTGTACAGTGTTAAAACTGAGGCATACAGGACACCAGGCACAGGGCGGGGAGGCTCCTTAATTGCACTGTGTATGCTCTAAACCACACCTTCTCCCCACTCCTATAACTGTTCATTTTGTAATCTGAAGCAGTTTATTTCAGCTAACATTCTGACAGGTCTTATGTTTCTTCTCCTTAAATACTCATATATGTCACAGGTTCTATAGCTCATAAGCACAGCTTCTACTGTTTCCTATATTCTTTTAGGATTTTTCTCTCCCCTAAAAGCTACATGAATAAAGTTGGGTGTGGGTTCTAAGAAAATTATAAACTAAAGATTTGCTAGTATAATTTCACATATATAAATGAAAGGTTTGGGCAGTAATTTTCTATGTAAAAACATGTGTGAACTTTGAATTATAATATTCTTGCCCTGATGATTAAAATTACTTAGGGGGAATCCAAGGTACAAAATGGTGAGATGGACAGCTACCACCTCCAAGGACCCAGACTCAGCAGGTCATTATGGAGCTGCATCTGAAAAGGCTCAGATTTTGAAATTTTGTTTTTAAAGGAAGACAAATGAACAAAGATCAGGCAGCCCAAAGGCCAGCATGCTGACTGGTGATTCACCTTTGGTAGTTAAAGGAAGTAGAGCCAAGCAGCATTAGGACTCTATCTTGCGGAAGGAAAAGAAAAGACAAGGCCGCTAGGTAAAGAGTCTTTCTAGAAATCAGTGTAATCATACTTGACTAAAAAGTGCATAGATTTTTTTTTACATATTTTAAGATAAATTGACATTATCTTTTTAGAAAACTCTTTAACATTTGCATAAAGGTGTGCATATTTATTTTGACTTACTTTCTGTGGGAGAAGAAATCAAATCTACAAAATAAAACATCTTCCTATCAGTAGAAGGAGTTAGGGACAAGACAGATGCCTCTAAGCACCAAGGACAGACATGACAACAGCAGATCTATACATAGGAGAAGCCCTTCTGCTCCAGCATGAATGGGTCTGTGGGTTAGGACAAGTTAAATACAGCAAGTTGGCTAGATATCCATACACAAACAGCGAGCATACAAAGGAAAGGCTGGGTCATGTCCATCATGTTCCAGAGACCCAAGCCAGTGTCACCCAGGGGAAGAACATTCTCGGGGTAAGGTGGGACAGCTGCTGATTTCCCACCATAATGCTAGTCAGGTCTTTGTACTTCTCCAGTAAGGAGGAGAGATGCAGAGAATGGGTTGTCTCTGGTCTGAAGATAAGAATGAACTAGTGGGACTATTTGGGTGACCTCATGAGGCAGTACAGTGTTGGGAAACTTGTTTAAAGTGAGTTTTGAGAAAAGTATTTTAAGAAGATGGATTAAGAACAAATGAGTGGAGGAGTGACACTCCTCCACTGCTGGTGGGATTGCAAGCTGGTACAACCACTCTGGAAAGCAGTCTGGCGGTTCCTCAGAAAACTGGGCATGACACTCCTGGAGGATCCGGCTATACCACTCCTGGGCATATACCCAGAGGCTTTACCTGCATGCAATAAGGACACATGCTCCACTATGTTCATAGCAGCCTTATTTATAATAGCCAGAAGCTGGAAAGAACCCAGATGTCCCTCAATGGAGGAATGGATTCAGAAGATGTGGTATATCTACACAATGGAATACTACTCTGCAATTAAAAACAATGAATTCACGAAATTCCTAGGCAAATGGTCAGAACTTGAAAATATCATCCTTAGTGAGGTAACCCAGTCACAAAAGAACACACATGGTATGCAGTCACTGATAAGGGGATATTAACCCAGAATCTCGGAATACCCAAGACACAATTCACATATCAATAGATTTCCAAGAAGATGGAAGGAGAGACCCCTGGTCCTGGAAAGACTGGATATAGGGGAACGCCAGGACAGAGAAACGAGAGGGGGTTGAATGGAGAAAAGAGGGAGGGAAGGGGGCTTATGGGACTTTCGGGGAGGGAGGAAACGGGAAAGGGGAAATGATTTGGAATGTAAATTAAAAAAAAACTTAGAAAAAAAAGAACAAATGAGTGACTAACACTGAGAAAGAAAGCTTAGACATTGGAGACGTGGGTGGCTTCTGTAGAAGAGTATGCTCTGAGCCTTTACTTTACAAGAAGAGCCTCCATCCTGCATTTGAAATCCATGCCACAGTGTCCAGGCTAACAGCATCCTGGGTTAAGACATGGTAGCGATGCAATCCTATGAAAACCACACAAGTCCTATGTTTGGGTTTAGGTCTGGTTTCTCCAAGGTTCTCTAAAGGCTCTGAGAGTCAGCCACCTACTGCTCTTGAGAACAGTAATCCTCTGGGCTGAAGGAGACCTAGGTTTCCCCAGAAAACATGGTTTCTGGACTGTTCTGTGAACCAGCTCAGACCACACTGGGAGCAAGAAAGTTGAATTCCATCGTGGGTGAATAGATACCATCAATAAGGGACAAAGACAGAGCAAAAGATCAGGGTAGTAAGCTCAGTAGGACAGTGTGCACTATCCTATGGGGATGGCACCACTCCGCTCTGGCTAGTGGTGACAAAGAGAAAGTCAGGAATCATCTCCTAGTATACTCTTTACTCAGGGTTCAGTCAGCATCCTCGCAGACATGAGCACTGGACCCAAATGTACACAGCTGCTGCATCTCAGGCAGGTGAATGTGTTACATATTTCCATCCTACTAATGACAGGAGGAAGAAGAAGGATGGGCAGACAGACAGACAGACAGACAGAGGGTTTGTTTATATCTCTGTCTTATCCATCTAAAATTTTATTTCTATCTGATGAGATTAAAGATTAGACAAGTTGAGTGATGTTATACTGATGCTGTGAACCAGAAGCCTATTTCTCTCCTAATTTTCTGTAGCCTCTTGAACCTATCTCTTATTTTACGTGAATATCAGATCTAGATCCCAATAACCAGCATGCTTCACCACATTAAACGATCTAAACGAAACGTGGTTCTGGGGTCTAACTCAATGATCATACTTCAGAAAGCCACTTTCAATTGTTTTAAGCACTCCATTTCTGCACTTTGTAGGAGTGACCAAAGCATATGATTTCTTTCTTGGTGACCTTTGCAGATGGGTTTTATGATCCAAATTTCTGTGAGCCAGAGCAGAGTTTGGGCACATGTTCTGTTGTGGAGCTGTGTTCATGGTATGTCTGTTACCTAGGAGACAGTGACTTGCAGAACAGGTGCTAGTGGGGCACACCAACCCACACAGTTGCATCCTCACACCTCTTCTCTCCAGAGTTTTTGCTTCTTCCTCATCCTGTCTTTCATACAACTTGGCCTCTGGTCTTTCTCTAATCTGCTCTTCTAGTGTGGCTAACCAGCAGTGAAACAAATAGATTTAAATAGCAAGAGCTGAAGACAGGGTCAGCTGACTGGCAAAGATGGTAACTGCTTCCTGAATAACTATAGGATGATAAGGCAAGGTTAAGAAACAGCTCAGGTTCTGGGGTCTAACTCAAAGACACCTACATTCCGCTTATGATTCAAGACCTCCTCTGATCCTATCCTACAAGGAGCACTATGGAGGGAGACAAAGTCCACATGTGGAGATATAGACAGCTTGGCTTCCACAATCCCAGTGCCCAAAATACAACTTCTTCCTAGCCCACAGTTATAACCTGCAGGCTGTCAGTACAGAAACCAGCCTCGATAAGCTCCCATGGATCCCACGGACTGCATGAGAATACAATACCTTTAAAATATCACTTCTTTACTAAGGCCCAACCTGTGTCTTTTATTGGAATAGCTAAGATCTAAGTAATAAATAAGATAAATCCTGGTTCCAAATGTAAAGTTATGTGCTATAAAATTAAGTCACATGCTCTTTCTTCAATACTTCATTCCTATAGCTTCTGTTGGCACAAAACCACTTTCTTAAACTCAAGACTTAAGTATAAAACCACTTAAAGTTCTTTAGAAAAATCTATCATTAGTTTAAAAATAAACTTAAAGAGGAAAAGGAAGGACACTAGAGTAGACCTCTCCTTATGGATTTCCTAATGTGCACTGCTGAAAGGGGCACTGGAGACCCACGCAATGAGTGGAGTAAGAACATCAGTCACGGGGAGGGCAAAGCTTGGATATGGGATTACAGAGCCATCCTGGGTGCAGCTAAGGGAGCTCCTGCAGCTTGAGCTAAGAGCCCCTGAGTTGTGAATAGTCCAGACTCTGGTTGCCACTAATGGTGCCCAGTGGTGGGGTCACCAGAGGAAAACCAGTCACCTTTCCAGGATGACAGACAGGGGGTGCAGGGCATAGAACCTGAAAAGAGTACATGAGGCGGCTGTAGGAGACCTGGCATGTGACCATACACTCTTAAGTGTGACATTAGAAAATGCCATTGCAAGTCGGGCGATGGCGGCGTACGCCTTTAATCCCAGCACTTGGGAGGCAGAGGCAGGAGGATTTCTGAGTTCGAGGCCAGCCTGGTCTACAGAGTGAGTGCCAGGGCTACACAGAGAAACCCTGTCTCGAAAAACCAAAAAAAAAAAAAGAAAAGAAAAGAAAAAGAAAATGCCATTGCACAGTGTATACACGATGCCGAATCCGAGCCACACTGCTGGCACCTGCTGAACATCTGTAAGGATAGAAGGCAAGCAAATTGGAAAGGTTTTACCATGCGATTTCCTTAGCCAAAAGGAAAGAAATACTCACCATTTGTTTAGTGGTTGTTGTATGTAGGATGCTGGGCTAGACATTTAAAAAATATATTTATCTCTTAATCATTATGGCAACAAATGTTTGGTAGAAATTAAAGCACATTCTAGAGCTGCTGTCATCCCAGCAGGGTTAGTGATGGATAAACCAGCAGGACCCAAGGAGAAGAGAGAAAAGTAGAACCAACCTCTGATGATGGGACTTGGAGAGTGGGGCTGAGCACAGACCAAGCAGGACCTTTCTGCATAGCTGAAGTACTGTGATAAGCAGTTAGTGGGAAAGGAGCTGTCCATTCCAGAGGCAGGATTGACTTGTACATGTAAAACAAAGAAAATTACAGAAAGGGCCTGGTATGGTAGCACCTGCATTTATTCCTGAATATAGAAGCAGCCTGGTCTACATAGTGAGTTCTAGCCCAGCCAAGGTTACAGCACATGACCTTGTCAATAGGACTTAGTAATAACAACAATAAACAACAGCAGCAACAGCAGAGAAAGGATTATAAACTTAAATATAAAAATAAAGGAGTGCTTATTTGGCTATCTGAGACATTAGATGAGGAAGCCAGTGTTCCCACCCCATGCCCATGGGAAAAAGCAGGAACTGCCATACCTTGGGTTAGACATTCTTTCCTGAATGTCAACCAGGAGCATCATAAATGCAGGTTCACTCACCAGACTGTGAATAAATGTGCCAGACAAAGTGGTAGCTGTTCCCCTCTGAAATCAGGAACAGACCCTGTGGATGGTAACACTTAATGAATCCTACAGTATGACCTGGATGTTTTTGCATGCCCTATATCCTTTGTCTGGAATATCTTCTTCCTATCCTGTTTTAACTGGAAATATCTGATTAACTTCAAACATCAGTTCCTCTACCCTTCACCATAGATTTTTCTATCTCCAGATGAGAGTATTTCTCAGCTCAATTTGCCCTCACACTTATAATACAATTTTAAATTCTTTAAAGGACAGGATTTTAAAAGCCCCCCCCCAACTCCCTTTCTCCTAGACAATTTCACAGGGTCTTAGAAGATACACTGTTTGTACCTCACCACAGGCTTTATTCACTTGTCTCATGGGTCCAGAGCAGCTTTGCTAAAATTTTGCTGTATTTTGAAATCTCACATTAAATAGAAATTTTAGAGCCTCTGTGTGTTTTTCCCTTTGGGTGCTATTTAAACGATAGCCTTCAGATATTTAATGCCCAGGCAATCACTAGACAGAGGCCATGATAGTATGGGGCCCAAAAGATGCCCGTAAAACTCTTGTACTATTTGCAGCCCCCTCAACAGTCCTTGGGTGCCTTTATTGCATCCATCCCCTCTCCCTAGACAGTTATGTTCTAGGAATAAAGGGTCAGTTCACAAGGTTAGTTGGGGCAGCATCCCAGCCTGGCCTGTCTAGGTAATCATGTAAGTCCTCTTAATCTAATCTTTTCAATCATCTTCTGTGAGTGCAGCTAAGCCACTCTCTCTTTCATAATGTTTCTATGACTTAACCACTCATGCTACCGTGTGGCCTCTGGCTAGTTGTGCCCACGTTGCCCCTCCTGGCCTCACAGTGTTCCTTCAAGTGCAATTCTTCCTTTGATTCATGAGACGTTCCTTTCAATATTCTGCCTGTCCTTTGTTACCTCTCGACCCGCAGTTTCTCAGAAAATGGCTTCGTCTATCCTCCTACCCACCCATCTATCCATCAATAAACAACCCTTCAAATACCTTTGTGCAGGGATAAGTTACAGGCTCTTTCCATGCATGGATATATGAGTCCCAGGTACCACAGCATTCCATAAACATGTACTTTCCATGAGCTATCCTTCCTTTCTGAAGCTAGCCTTCATTTACTAAATTGGGTGTGGCATTGTATCTGAAGCAGACAAGTCTCACTAACAGATATTAAGTTCACTGAATGAGCTTATGTTTCTTATTATATGATGTATTCTGCTGCCACTACATTATATCCATACAGAGTAAGTGCAGGCACTTCAAGCTGGAGTAAAGGACAGGTGTACACACTAAGCTATGCCACTAGCAAGGGCATGTGCATCTATTGGGTGCTTTACTCTAACACGTCTTTGTAACTCTTTCCATGGAGTAAGTGGCTTTGATTGGACAACACATGGAATATTTCATAAGGTCCCCATCTTCTGCTCAGGAATTTAGTCTATCCATACTGGGCTAAAGTATGGCAAAGAAATCACAGATGGAGTTGACAGATGATCATCCTGTAATCTGAGAGATGTTTTTACTGTTTGTCTTTTATTAGCACTTCTGTCTTATTGAGTAGAATCCAATATATACCTATTGGATGAATTTACATTCATGTCCACAGTATTCATATATTATGGAAATATTTGGTGAATAAGATATTAGTAAACATCCACCTTATGGTTATTCATCCTTGGGGCTTAAAGGGGACATTTAGAGCAGGTATGGATTTCCCACCATGAGTTTGGAACTCTAGGGGTATTTTTTACTGATAAAAGAAATGTAATAAAGTAAATTTCCTTACAAGATTGGTGCAAGGTTCTCATGAAGTAGAACTTGGACATTTAATATGACAAAGGGTTTATCAGAGAGTTCTCCTCTCTGGTTAGCAGAATGTCACTCATGCCCCTAGGGACTTCTCTTTCATGCCAAATATCATACATATAGTGTGTTCTCTGCCACAGGCACACGTCTTTGTACCTAAAAAGAACCTGGACAATTTAAATAGGACAACATGGAAATGAAGCCCCAATGGTATGAATGACATTATGCTCTCTAAACTCTTTATCACATTAATCCAGCCATCTATAAGAAAAATCTAAATACTTTTGCTTTTTTGTAAACACAATGGGTATCTTCTTTGTTCTTGGTATAAAATACAATGCAGACACCCAAAAGTGTCCTAATCAAGTCCTCAAGATGAGAGATGGATCCCTGGAGATGCATCCACATCTCTGGCTGGAGAGTACAGAAGCCTAGTGGTTACACGATCCAGGTTCCCTTGTAACCCTAAATGAGCACACTTAAGACTCTTCAGCCATTGCTTACCCGTGCTGCCCTATGGAGGCCTTCCTTTATAGAGCTACCCAGGGTTCAGGGCCTATGACTACAGTGCAGTGACAGTCAGAAGTGCCACACACAACAGTATGAATTCACTGGACAAAGGCACTGACCACCTAAAAATCTATTCCCAGATGGACGTGGACGCTGAGGAGAAGCGCCATCGTACACGGTCCAAAGGGGTTCGAGGTAAGTCTGCATTCCCCCATGTTCCTATGGCTGGCTAGGTAGCCCTCATCCTGCAGAACTGCTACAGCAGTTCATTCTGATCCCCCTCCCCCAATACCACCAAACTTTTGGTGATTTTCCATGGAAAAAGAGTACCTGTGACACACGATAAATTTTTATCTGTTTTCCATCTTTCTGCAGTTCCTGTGGAGCCAGCCATACAAGAGCTGTTCAGGTCAGTGCTTTGTGGGTGGAAGGCATCCCCAGCAGCAGTTAAGAAAATTCGCCTCTGAATGGGTGCACTGTATTTAAAAATTCATGGGCAGCTTGTTCGTGGCCTGCTATAGTGTTGAAACTAGTTCCCCAAAACTGCTGATAAAAGATATCCTCCCTTGGTCGTCTCTGTCTGTCTCTGTCTCTCTTTGCCTCTCTCTCTGTCTGTCTTCCCGTCTCTGTGTCTCTGTCTCTGTCTCTGTCTCTCTCTCTCTCTCTCTCTCTCTCTCTCTCTCTCTCTCTCTCTCTCTCTCTCTCCCTCTCTCTCTCTCGGAGGCTCATCACCATCAGTGCCCACGGAGTCCCATTCAGCTATATAATGAGCTCTTTCCTGTTGCAGCTGTCCCACTCCAGGCTGCGACGGCAGCGGTCACGTCAGTGGCAAATATGCACGACACAGAAGGTAATGCCTGCCTTTTTCACAATGTGCTGTCTAAGATGGCTTGTTTAGAGACCCAATGCAAATGAAGACATGTGGGTAGGTGTTCGGGGATATAATGCATGTCATCCTTGTCTTCTTTTCTCTCACTTCTCCATGTCCTTCCATCTCCTATACAGTTCTCAAAGCATAAGCCACTCTATGCCACAATGTTAACAATATACAAATTGGCTCAAATTATGAGGAGTCTTACATTCTCACCTGTGAGCCCATACTCAGCATACAGAGGGCCTGGGGCTTCCCACGATCCATGAGGATCTCTTACCCTCGTCTCCTCAGTTCTTCCTCCATGAGCTGAGGATGGTGAACCTCTGAAGTTAAATTAACACAGGACCTGCTAAGCTTTCCGTAGTAACTTTGATCCCATCATCTAGGAGATCTTCTGCTGGGATTCACAGACTGAAATGATACCCTGACAACTGCAGTGATTGCTCGCACAGGGGGTGAAAGTTAGGACAGATCACACTCATAGTTCTAGAAACAGATGGTCCTGCTACTCCCATAAATACTGGGGGGGGGGGAGGCTTCATATCTCTAATGGCAAGAGCTATGAAGAACATGTGGAAGAAAGGTAGCTAAAAATGTACCATAACAAAAGTACCTTACACACCCCTGTCACACTCATGTTTGCTTTACATCTGCTCTGGCAGAAGCACAGGTGGGTCCTGCTGTATGGCAGCCCCAGACATGGTCGGTGAGGAGTGCTTGCTAAGTTGTAATGATATAGTTCTCACTTATTTTTCACTTAAGGTCATCCCTTTCTACAAACTTTCCAAGGCCAGACTGACGTCATTAGAAATGAGTGCTCTGGGGATACTCATGGTGACTTCTTTTGTCCTCATTCTCTGTTTCCTCTCCAATGAAACATTCATTTGTGGGTGAAATCAAGCCATTATTTTGATTGTCACTTTGTAAAACTCAAAGGAAAATTGATGCATCTTCCCCAGATCTCCATCCTGGCACAGGACACATTGCTTAATGGGCGCCCATCATGAGATGGGTTGCCCCCATGACATACGAAAGGACACACAGGCCACTTTTCTCTAGGAATGTTTTGTTTTCAATTACTAAGTTTAATGTGTTATATCACTATTCATACAGTGTCAAATTATAAGTTGCTGAATCAGATAATGAGATGGATAACTAAGATATAAACATTGCTTTGTGGAGAAGTACACATGTAAGGTCTTAGTGTAGGTGCCTAATGAATGCACTGTGTGCCCAACAGAAAAAAACAGTTGTGGGTAGAATCTATTTTCTCCTAATCATCTCCTTAATGGTGATATTTGGTGTTTATCACACTGATATGAAAAGAAATTATTACATTTGGTTACAAAATTTTTAACTGGGATTGTGCTAGATATCATTTCATGGCCAGAGTTGTAAAGAAGAAACAGAAGGAAGGAAGGAAGGAAGGAAGGAAGAAGAAAAATCTTAAAGATTATTTTGATTTACAAATCTTAAAGGATGATTGCAAACAGTCTTTGGTTTTTATTCTGAGAACAAATAATTGCTGTGCATATAGGTTCTGTTGTGCCATCTCAAGGTATGTCCACAGTGAGCACGATCAAGTCAGAGTGACTCGCTCTCGCTCTCTCTTCTCCTACCATCTCTATCACACATTCAGACTCTTCACAAGAGGATTTCCTGGAAGGTGTGGGTTGATGTGGCTATGAGTGATGTGTGCTCACAGCTTCCATGAACTATTTCTCTGCTTACATGTGGGTTCTGAGGGAGACCAGAAGGCAGTTTGGGCCTCATATTCCATTTCAAAGTTGATGCTGGCATAACCAGGTGGACTGTGAGAAAAGACAGAGAACTGTGTCAGGTAGGAAAGTTCCCCACAAGCCTGATCACATAGAAATAGTGGTGCTACTTTATCATGACTCACTCCCTCCTGTTTGAAGAGAAATGCTCACCAGAGGTGCACAAGTCATGTGGTAAGGGTGAAAACAAATGGCTCCAGTCTGGAGAAGTGGATTCTGGTTTCCTCCATACCACTGATGACCTGAAACCTCAGGACAGGGATCTGGGTGGCTGTGGTCTCCAGGGT
Source organism: Tokudaia tokunoshimensis (assembly GCA_036184795.1). NCBI lineage: Eukaryota > Metazoa > Chordata > Mammalia > Rodentia > Muridae > Tokudaia > Tokudaia tokunoshimensis. The sequence goes on from BTHU01000012.1 coordinate 45,231,805, forward strand.
CCTCAGGTCATGGTGAGAACTGCTAAGCAAAGCTGAAAGATAATACATTTTAACATCTTAGGGCTGCTGGTATGTCAAGTTTAGAAGATTTTGGTTGTATCTAGCTTTGAATTTTCTGTGGTTTTAAAATAACCACTGTCTGCAGTATTTCCTTCTCTTGAGACATGTCCTTTCTCATTCCAACTGCACATTGTCCACCAGGACAGGTTTGGTGCTAGTGCCTGGTGCTTATGTCTGATAGGATTTAGATTCGGCACTTGTCAGGGGTAGAGGCATGGGAGTCACAGCCTGGTTGGGTGGAATTCCCTGCCCTTTCAATCCTTTTAGCAGAGTATTGCTTGTCAAATGCATTCTCCTGAAGGCTGTAATTTCAACTCACTTCTATGTCCCCTTAGTTCACTGTGTTATTTTAATATGTTGAAATTTCTCTTTGGACATCCACAAAATGATTTGAGGCAGATGTGGGCAGTTCAGGTTTTTAAATAAATAAATAAATAAATAAATAAATATCTGGGGAAAATAATTAAGCATGGTAAAATGGTGCCTATTATATAAACCTTTATTTTAATTAAGGAAATTCCTAAGAAAATCAATCCTTTCTTACCCATTTAGTTTGCTGTCCCTATGTTTTTTAAGCACATTAGGGTTAGGCTCTGTGCACTGGTCAGTCTCCTTGTGGGTGCTATGTCTGTTAAAGCAGATGGGAAGGATAGGTATCCTGGGGTGATGGAGACAAGGCTGTAGATTTCAGAGAAATGAGTAATAGAGAGGAAACAACTGCTAGGTAAAACCTGGGAAAGGAGACAGTAAGTTGGGAAAGTAATCCACAATTTAATATTTAGAAGTAAATATTAGGGTCAGAGTAAGATTATAATATGCACTTAAGGGATGTTCTACATCAGTTCCTATATTGTGTCTTAACAAAAAGATAAACTGTTGTAGGTATTTGTTTCTGTTGTAGCTCACAGCAATCCAGGGTCTCTGGTAGACCTGTGCCCAACTGCACAATTAAGTGGTAAATTGAAAGCTAAGCTAGTACAACATATAAAGGAAATAGAAGCACAGTTTGTCGAAAATGTAGGATATACCATGCTTCACACAGTACTAAACTCAAGATGAGTCTCCTGCCAGCCAGGGCAAAATGAGAAAGCTGAATGAAAGACCCCAGGTGTCTGACAGAGGCACTGCATTGGTTCCTCTGTACGACATCCTCTTGGCACTGAACACAAGTGCTATCTTAATATTGGATTGCTGACAAAAGGGTCCAAGCCCAGCTGACATTTTAGTGCCCCTGTCAGGTAATTTGGGCTTGGCTTCTCAGAACACTAACATAGAACACACAGTGACCTTCAGAACTGTCACTAGTCTGTGCACCCAAATCTTCCCTTTGTCCTGTATGTGTCTTCATGTCACTAGCTGTGAATATGACAAAGCAATGCATGCAAGGATAGGACCTGACAAAGTATGCTTTGAGGGTTGGAAGCAGTTCTTATATTCTGAACCTCTGGCCCATTCTGCACCCACTGAAGATGGCCTCCTTTTGTCACCTACACTGCCACACTGTGTGTACCTCCCTGTGTGCAGCTACCCTGCTCCTGTAAGATTATAAGGCTCTTCCTACTTTATGCCAAGAGAAAGACAAAAACACTTGAAAATCTCAAATGTATGGTGCAATTGGAGTTTTATCTCCTAGACATATATAGAAAACCTCAGTCATTCTGGGTTCCTGAAGTCCTAGGTCTCAGAGCCTGGGTACCACAGCACTTTCTACCCAACATGCCCAAGCTGGCTTGTAGGACTTGCAGGCATTTAAAGTGCCAAAGACCAGGTCTTCCTTGCATGTCAGCAGGTATATTTTGATGAACAGGGAGTAGGGGAAATGGGACATTTGTAATTCACCAGTATGACGTTCAGCAAGTTGCTACATGGCTTGTCCTGACCTCACCAAGCAGGTGAGGGCCCAAGGTTTAGCAACTCAGCAAGTGGCTCACTGTGAGCAATTCTACAAGCGTAGAAGGCCCTGCAAAGGCTTAAGAAGACCCTAGCATTAGACAGGCACGGGGGGATCCTGTTTCTGGACATTGCTAGGGTCCTCCCACAAACTAAAAGCTGGTTCTTTGTGGCTGGATGGCAAACAAGTGAAAGAAACCACTGCCAGTCTTGGTTGTGTGAGTGTGGCCCAAATGCCTCATGGGGAGGCTCTGTCATTCATCTGGAGTGTTTATGAACCATCCCTGAGATACGAGCTATGAAGCCAAATGTCCAAAAATTCCCACAGAAATCTAGTTTCATCCTTAAAAATCCGTTACTTTATTTTTATTAACATTGTTTTGATTTTCCCAACAAAAGTTTGAAATAATATTAACTACAGGCTTATCTAAATACTATATAAGAACTAGAATTTAAACTTTACTCACAAAAATGTTAGTGTATATTTTTGAAATGAATTAAATTTGCTTGTGTATAAATGATTTCTACAAAAGCTTCCCACATCCCCAGGGGTGGAGAATAAGGGGCTCACAGCCTGGATATATTTTCTACCTGTGTGTTTCATGAGCCTTCTGGATTGATTTGAGAGTTAGCCACTTTCATTTATACTGAACTCTTTCCTGAGATTTTGTTTAAATGAGTTATTAGTGAGGCATGGGCTCTTGCTTAACTAATAAGTTAAGCATAGCTTAGGGTTGTAGTCTCTGAGCACTTCACAAGCACTCTGAAGTTAGGGGATGAGAACAGCTATATTTCAGCCCTCGCCAATTTAGCAAACACTAAGCTAAATCTTTCAGTTCACATTTTTAAATTTACAAGCTTCAAATAGTAGCTTTTCTTTCTTTATTAGGAAATTACTGGATCCTCTCTAGCTTGTTGTGCATGCTCCTTGTTCAAATTCTCTTCCATTTCACGCACCTTTCCACCCACCAGCATGATTGCCAGGGCAGCCGGTGGGTGAATAATTGCCTGTCTACACAGGAGCTTGCTTGGGAGCTAAAGTGGAGGGCTGGCTTCCTGATGTATGCACGCCTCATTTGGATTCTGCCAACAGCCTCAGGGTGATATTATTCATGCCTTGACAGAGAGCACTCACTAAAAGCTTTGGAACCCAGCCAGGTACTGGCTGAGAGATAGGGGAGCATTGCAGCTTGCAACTGAGAGGAGCATCCATAATCCAAAAAAAAAAAAAGGAAGAAAGAAAGAAAGGGGAGAAGGAACAGAGAGAGCCCCTATGCCATCCTCTTTGCTTTCCCTGGCTTCATGTAGATAGAAATTTCATTTGCATTGAAATAAAACACCCTAAAAATAATTGCATTTTTCCCAACCACGCTTGAAAGTTTAACACAATTTTCCACGTTTAATTGCAAAGCTGATTTTAATTAGTAAGGCCCCGCATGTGAAAAATGAAGATCCACTTGGGTGCATGGATACATTGCAGCGTCTGCTGGATGTTCTAATTAACGACGGGGCTGCCTTGCAGCAGGGCGCGCCATGGGATGTTTATAAGGGATTCAGAGCACACAGCCACCTAGCCAGCCTATCTGTGTTTACTCCCCTCTGTTCTTTATGAGGCATCATTGTGCCTGCCGTCACCTCATCCATAAGCTTTATGGCATGCCTGTCCTTTTTACTGTTTGTCACCAATTCTGTAAATCACGAGTTAGGGCATACATATTTTAACATTAATTTGAGAGCAGACCACAGCAGTGCAAAGAGAAAAAAAAATGCAGAGACCTAGGGATTTATTTGGGTGAAGTAGCTGTCCCTGATCACTGCTACTCTGGGGCTGTACTAGGAGTTGTACGTGTGCAGATACATTTGGGCACAATCATTTTGGACTGTGTTAACAGTTAACCTTTATTATTATAGTAAATCTTTTATTTTAAATAGTCTCTTGGCCATTTTCCTAAGAAAATAGTCAGCCTGCTGCTGTCTGCCACACATCTGGCCCCTGCCTCCTCTATGACTCGGTGGATTTGATACACAAAACAAACATAATATGTTCATATGTATTCTTGATGTTTGACATTCTACATTGTAAGTGTGTGTAATGGCTTTTCCTCCACTCGGGTGCACTGTGGTGGGAAGGTGTTGTTGATGCCGTTAAGATGATGGGTCTTGTAGGAAAGGAATCATCAGGGGGATACAACCACTTGGGACATGGCCCTTTGGCCTTGGGTTGGATAATAATTCTACATTCAAAGAGAAGGGCCATAAATATTTACAGATAAGGAGGTCATGTCCTGGTTCTAAGAACTTTGATCTGAATAGGTCAAGTCTAGATTTAGCAATTACCTCACTCTGACATCTTGTTTGATGACCAGGCATATATGAATGTAACCACTTTGGAACATGAACAGAATGTACACCAGAAATGGATATGTAGTGTGGCTGGTGCTGTTGCCCACTGACCCACCAAAAGGTCCATGGTTCACTCTTAAACTCATCTGTGTAGGAATTATAGGAAACAGCAGTTACTTCTTATATCTCAATATGCCCAGAGATGATGTCTGTGGAAGTAGTGTCTTGCTTATAGGCAGATGTCAGAGGTGCTAGCCTTGCTGTGTAGTAAGCTGTGTATCCTTCAGATCCTCAGTGTTGTGACTGTAGCCAGTTCTCACCTGAGAGGTGGCATCTGCTGACAACGGTATTTTTATGGTTGGCAGTGTGACTCTGAGGGTTGGGTTGGGGACTGTATTTAGAAGATGCTGCTAGGAACATCTTCTCAGGGGTATGTGTCCCTATTTATTAGAGAAGTAGGGAGATAGAGATGAGGTGTAGGGAGGTGGAAGAATTCAGGCTTCCAGTCAGGCTGATTTAAGATGACTCGGATGCCTGTTCTCTATGACTGGTAGATTCAGCATTTCCGATCAGTATCTAGTGCATTTCATGTTGCTATTATAAAATGCCCTAGGCTGGACTCGATGACAAAAATGATTTTGTTGATTGACCTTGTATGTGGGAGCCTGAAATGGAGACCTTACTCTATTAGACAGGAAAGGAGAGGCTGGAGGGAACTCGGCAGCTCAGGAAATAATTGAAGTTCTCCAAACCCAAGGCCAAAAGGCCATGTCCCGAGTGGTTGTATCTCCCTGATGATTCCTTTCCTACAAGACCCATCATCTTAACGGCATCAACAACACCTTCCCACCACAGTGCACCCAAGTGGAGGAAAAGCCATTACACACACTGGAGACTTTCACAGAACCTGGTATTAGTAGTGCTACACTCCTGTTCTTTACACCCATGCATCTGTAATACAACTGCCATCATTTATGTTCACACTGAGGAAATGGAGGAGTAATTGGAGGCACCACATAGACTCTTAACTCTCAAAGACCTGCTTTGTATTCTCTGTGCTCTCCCCTGCCTTACAAAGACCAGTGTATCCAAAATTTCATATCAAGTTATGGTTAGAAAACAAACTTCGGGCAGGAGAGATGGCTCAGCCATTAAGGAATAGGCTTACAACCAGAAATATATAAGAAAACACACTTCAAAGTTAGAAAGAAAACAACCAACCTTGAAAGGAAGCAACCCTTCCTGACTGGCTCTGCCTTCATCCAGTGAGACTTCAGTATTCTGTGCAGCTTTAGATGCTGCCAGGTGCACACATTAGCTTATAAGATCCATTATCAGTCCTCCTGATGTCACAGATGCAAAGGTGAACCCACCCGGGGGCCAGTACTCCTGCCTCCAGATCTCTTTCCAATCTCCTACAACTACCTCATGTACACTGCAGAAAGAAGGCTGTAGCTACTGCGGACTCTGGAGCACTTCTGGGACACTGACAGCTGTCTTTTTATCTCTAGGGATCCACAGGATCTCATGATCTTCTGGAGCCATTTCTGACGGGCAGAGTCCCCATAATCACCTAACCCAGCCATGAAGCTTGTGTGTGTGTGTGTGTGTGTGTGTGTGTGTGTGTGTGTGTGTGTGTGTGATTTTCCTTGCAGTCAGGACATCAGCATAACCTAGAAACTGAAATGGCAACCTCTGGGCCCTATCAAGAGCTGCTGTATCTGAAACTGTGTAGAAGGAAGGCTCAGTCATCTGAGCTTCAGTGTCCCAGGGACTCTGTTGCTCTGAGTTTGACAATGACATCAAAAGACCATGGTTGACCAAACAGTCTCTGTAGAAAAGGAAATGGAGATGTAGAAAAGGAAATGGAGATATAGAAAAGGGAAGGCATCTAAAAAAGTTCATAAGGTTCTCAGTGTGGACCAACTCAAACCAAAGCTCGCAAGTAGGATGCCCTGACAAAGGCCCACCCAGGTTACCTCACCGTCCACCCAATCCTGATCTCATCTGAGATTTAACAGGGAATGAAGATGCAAGATGCAAGATGCCTAACTCCCTGATATGAAGTATATATACAAGAAGAACTCACACTTAAACTATGAATAGGAACATTGTACAGATGGGGTGAACACCCATGCTTGATATACACAGAATTTACAGCACACCCAGTGTCCTCAGTCTGCCCCAGCATCCCTACCCAGTAACACCACTCCAAGAAAGACACCTATACTAGTGACCAGGACGGTGACTTTGACTGCCAGTGACTGAGATTTTATTTTGATTTATACCACAGGTGCACTGTGTAGCTGAGCACTGACAAACAGTCAACAAAAGTGACTTCTCCCTGGGGGAGGAGAGGGCAACAATTTTCAGGGAGGCACAGGACATGGAACAAGCACTTTTCCAGGATCAGCCACTCCCTGCTACCTCAGGTCCTACTGGGCCAACCCCACACACTGAGACCTAAAAAGCATTCTGGACACACCTCCCATTTTTATACAGCTACTTCCACTGCTTCTTAGAGCCCAGTGGATAACAAAGGAAAGGCATCAGGATGGAAGATAATCAGGATGCATGCTGGAAACCATGAAAACCCTTCAGGATTCTCTTCTTCCCCACAGAGAAAGGACCTGTGTTGTCTCTGGAGCTTCTGCTGCTCTGAGTGCATTGGGATAAGCCATCCTCCCTCCTGTGGAGAGCTCACAGTGCCACTGTGTAATTTCAGGCTCTGCAACTCTGCTCCTGTCTTTCAGTGGTCACTCTGCAGGGTTGTACACAGTGGCTAAGGCTATATGGGATAACACAGAAGGATGCTGCCTGTACCAAAGGGTTCATTTCCTGAGACTCCAGGGAGGATGGAGCAGGGATACACAAACCTCTTAGATGCAATTCTCCCCATTAATAATTCATCTTGCTGTACTCTTGCCTACTTTTTACCATCCCAGCCAATCAGGTGGCTTGTTGGACTCTGAATGAGTCCTTAGCTCCCAGCTGGCATGACAAAGGTAGCAGGAGAACAGGGGAGTCTGAGTGTCACATTCTCCCTTAGAAAAGCAGAGGGGTTCTGTGCCCACCAATCTCACCAAAGAAAAGAATTGGGAAATGAGGTACAACTGGGCCATGTAGCAATGTGGGAGGGTCTTCCTCACATATGAGCTAGCCTGTGGCTCTGCCTCTTAAATATGACCAGGACACACCCTCCCCCAGGTCTCCATGGCCACCATAATTCTAGAGCAGAAATTAGCATGGTGCTGAGGGACATTGAGCTGGTAAGTGACCACAAGAACCACATCTCCCACCTGTCCTCTCCTCTTCATCTTGGCATAGGATAGTCAGGATGGGGACAGTGGGCACAGAAGGTCTGGGAGGAGTCAGCAAGGCTGACAGAGGTAGTCTCCTAATCAAGCATGTAGTAGAACACAGCCAACCCACCAAGATGTAGTCAATTTTCTCCTCCTCTTCCTTCAGGATCCCCGAGTTCTTAGAATCCCCTGTAATAACAGTCCCAAGAATAGGAGCAATGGCCTCATGAGATGTACAGCAAGCCCACATCCCTGGGCTGTGTCCCTTCCTATTACTGCGACTCAATCCTTGTAGCTGCAGTCTTCCTTCCTCTGTTTCTTTCTACTCAATCTGAAGATGGCCTTTCTTTCCTCCAGCCCCATGAAATTCTCTATCTACCCCTACCCACTTACTCCAAAGGTGACTAGGAGATTAGGAAAACAAGGGCAGTACCTATAATGAGTGAGGAAGGAACCCAATGACAAACTTCTTGCACTGATCCAACTTGATTCTAACAAGTTTGAAAAGGTGGGGTTGGGGAATCCAGCCCCGGGTCTTCTACTACCACACCGCTCTGGAAGTAAGTCTGTCCATCAGCTATCTTTGGGCATCTTTAGCCTTAGTCCTAGGCATACACAGGACTCCCAGGACAGTAGAACCCACCCCCACCCCAAGCCATGGGGCACTGGGAAAAGAAAAGATGAGGGCACTTTCTTCTTGAATATTTGAGATTCTGGGCAGCTGGAGAAGAGTAGAATGTGTAAGTGCCCTTTGTAGAGCCCCAGGGTAAAAGTGCCCACCGTGGGCCCCAGGAGAATGCAGTTGGCAGGAGAATCCAGAGAAACACTGAGACTTGCTCCAGCTTGAATTTCAAATAAAGACTGAGCATGCTTCGTAAATAAGTCCTGGCACTCAGTTTCTATCACCTGACCTTCCCAGGGGTGAGAACACACCTAAATATTCCTCTTTGTAGCTTTTAATATATCACTACTCTTCTTTTATAGGTTAGCTTCATGTTATAGCTGTAACATTGTAGTTCAATTTTATTTTTCTAAACTTTTACTTAATATGAGCCTTTCCCCATATCATTATATTATTGATGCTAAGCTCCATCCTGAGACTGCTGAAATTCATGAGATTTTCTTGTTGAAAATACCTGATAGAATAGTATTTTGGTGATAGCTTTAGGACTTTGGTTTCTCCTGGTGGTAGATTAGCTTCTCTGGCTGGGTAAAGGACATGGGGACTCAGTGTCAAGACTACAGACTGTGTCTGGGTATACCACATTTCTAGCATGGAAAAGCAGGAAGCCTTTATAGTTCCCTGGGGATAGGATGCAGTGTAATCATGTCTAAAATACTTCTTGCTTATCCAGAAAACTGCCCATTTATAAGATTGATCACTCTACTTACAATATATCTGTGCAAGAGCATTCTGGGAGACAGAAGGGTTAGTGTGTAAAGCAATGCCAGTGGCTCCCCAGGGTGCTTACTCTCGGGTGGGCTAGGTATTAATCTCTTCATAACTGAGTCAAAGAACAGGTTACTGGGGAATAGGCAAGCATGGATTCAAGAACTCAGCATTCACCTGTTCAGCCTTGAGCTCTGGGCCCAAAATTGGGGGAAGGAACTGAGGGATCACTCTCCATAGCCACCTTAAATCAAAGCTACAGTGGGTCATCAGCATGTCCTCTGGGCATTTTGCACTTATTGTGGTAGATTGAAGCAATCCCATATGAGGTCCTCAGCTACTGGGTCAGCCACCCAGAAAATTCTCTTTATCCCTCCACCAAGCCCAGTACAAAGGAGAATTAGGCTCTGGTCACTGGGTGGAACATGGCTAAATATATGGGCAGGGGCCTGAAGGTTTTCACCAGAGGGCACTTGGGAATCATGCTGAGATGGTGAACAGAGCCTGTCATATATGTTGGCCTCTCATTATATCAGATTCCTTCAGGTTAACTTCAAAATAATGGTGAAATTTTTGTCTCTAGATGGTAAAATGAAGCAACCAAGCTTTTTGCAGACTTATATTGAAGGGGAAAAGGCCCTCACCTTATCTCTTGGTACTCTCTGAAGGACGGAACAGTCCCTTCGTCCCTTCTTTTTCAACACCCCCCCCCCATATTCTCTGCAGGCTGAGCAGCCCCTTCTATCTAGAGGAGACGTTCTCTTATCACACCAATATTTGGAATAAAGTCAGAGTCTTTCCAAATCCTGGAAGTCTGTCCTTCTGTAGCTCATAGTCTGGAACTTGCCTCCCCGTATGAAATGCTTCCAGGTACAGAGAGTTCTGATTAGTTTAATTTTCTGAAAAATGAGCCCACTCTCTTGTTCCTACCCAGTTAAGCGGTATCTGCTGACCTTCTCAGCATAGGCAACATTGGTGAGTGGCTGTGGTTGGGGACAGGTAGTGGGCCTCTAATGAGGCACTTACTTCAAGGTCGCTGCCCACTTGTAAAATTTCTTCCGAGGGAGACTGTGCAAACTTCAGAGAAGACAGGTGAACTCTGTGTGTATTTGTCTCTCCTGATGCTAGCCTTTCACTCAATGTGTCTGGAAAACTTTATAGCCTTGGAAATGAAAGGGAGGCAGATTGGGGAATGATAGACAGATTTTAGAGCATGTTTCACAGGTGAAAAGATTAGATTAGGTTATTAATCTATGTCTTTCCCATCTCCATCCTGGTAATCATGGCCAGTGCCATGTACACCAAGGATTACACAAAGCAGGACCTCAGTTTCTTCCTGAGGGACTTCATCTTCTGCCAAAGCTTCATAGATGTGATGGTTTGAGCTTCAAGGGGGACTGTGAGAAAGAGGGGACAGTAGGCATACATTTCTGTGTAGCATGAGGAAGGAGAATGCAGGGCACTATACTGGAAAGAAGTTGAATCAGTTAGGAAGAGCCATGCAGGACTTGAGATAGAGGGAAGGAACCACGATGAATCGGAATGCCTGAAACCTCCCATGTTCCTTCACTCAAACCTAGCAACTGCTGCTTATTAAACTTCCAAGTTTCCAAGCACCTATGGGGGTCATAGAAAACAATCATGTCACTGTGTTTTAGTCTGTGTTCTAATGTTATGAAGAGACACTATGACCAAGGCAACTCTCACAGGAAAAAGTAAGTAACTGAGGGCTTACTTATAGTTATCAAGGTTTTTAGTCCTTATCACCACGGCAGGAAGCATAGCAGTCCACAGGCAGAAATGGTACTGGAGGAGTAGTCGAGAGCTCCCTCCTGATCCACTGGCTGAGAGACAGACTCTAGGCTTGACATGGGCTTTTGAATCCTCAAGCATAGTCCCAGTGACTCACTCCTTCAACAAGGTTATACCTAATTTTTTTAAATAGTGCCATTCCCTTGTGATCACACATTCAAACCTATGACCCTATGGGGACCATTCTTTTTTTTTATTTTTTATTGAATATATTCTTCATTTACATTTCAAATATTATACCCTTTCCCCGTTTCCACCCTTCCAGAAAACCCCCAACCCATCCTCCCGCCCCCTGCCTCCAAGAAGATGCCCCTCCACCCAACCCACTCCCACCTACCCACCTCGATTTCCCCACGCTGGGGTATCTATTGAGCCTTCGTAGGACCAAGGACTTCTCTTCCCACTGATGCCCGACAAGGCAGTCCTCTATCACACTTTTGGCTGGAACCATGTGTACCATTTGGTTGAAAGCTTAGTCCCTGGGAGCCCTGGGGCATCTGGTTGGCCAACATCATTGTTCTTCTATGGGGACCATTCTTATTCAAGCCACCACAGCCTGTTCTCCAAGAAGTGAAGAGAAGAACCTAAATAGCTCAGAGAAGAAACCACACAGTATAAGCACTAGTTCTTCCCTGTCTGAAGTTCCACTCTGTAGAATCATATAGTCCCAGGATAGCTGCAATGCATAGAGGAGTCATCCTCAAGCTGGGTGATGGCAGTGATTGTAATGAGCCCACTGTCCAGGAAGAAAGCAGGGAGAGTGCAGAGGATGCTACGGGGCAGAGGAGAGCACTGAGAGTGTGGCTGCTATTAGAGTGAAGCACAGAGGGCCACACGTTAAAACAATCACTGCTGAGGTCCAGCCCTTAGGATGGCAGGGCAGGGGGCGGGAACTCCATTATAAGCATGGAAAGGTGCTCAGATCTCTACCTGCCAGGCAATCAAAAGAAGATAAGGACACAACAGGGGAAGGGAGGGAGGGAGAGAAAAGGGAGGAGCAGGAGGGAAGGGATGGAGGCAGGAGAAGGAAACAAGCAGCAAGAGGTTTACAGGAGGATAAGGGGAGGGACTGGGACAAGGACCGATGATGAGAGGATGACTTACTGGAAGAACCAGGTGTTTCACAGAGACCATCTGGCAACCTGTCTCTGAATCCCAGGAGGCTGAGGAGAATGAAAGCAGCTTCTGACTGAGGTATTAGCATTTGGTGTTAGCAGAGGCAGTGGCAGGGCAATAGAGAGAGAAGGGCGACTCAGAAGTGCTGGGGAAACAGCATGGGTTCAGAGACTGACTAGGAATTACCAGGTAGAGGGTTAAGACCATGCAGGTTGGCACTAAGTAGAGAACTCTAGCCAGTGTACACAGAAGTCTTACTATCTATCTACCTGTTGTCACTCAGACAGAGGTTCATCCAATCACCAGGAAGGAGTGCAGCTAGCTGAGAACCTAGCTGATCATTCCTGTCCAACCCAGAGTCACTGTTTTGCATGACAGTCATTTTAGGAGAAACAAATTTAAAGTGGGCTATGCATCTTCACCCTAGGGTGCCCATGAAGGAAGCATGAAAGCCAATGTACAGCCAGTCAGTACACAAGAAGGACATGGCATTCCCAGTGAAGCTAAGCTTCCTTCCACGGGGAAGCTGAGCCCAGCAGATGCCAGAGCTCCAGTGTGCTCCTACCAAGAGTTATCTTCAGAGTCAGACATACGGAGAGCAGAGTGGACAGCCTTTGGCCCTCTGAGGATTCCCCCTTTACTGGGCCAACTTAACTCTGGGTTGCATCTTCAGGACTGCGTCCAGGGCCTGCCAAAGCTCACACTGGGTGATCATCACTGATGGTAGAATGCTGTCCACTTCACTACACCCTCTATCTTTTCATTCCAGGCTCTGATTTTGCTGTTTGGTTTGTTTTGATTTTCCTACTGATTGCACAATGCCACACAATTTTGATGTCATCATTCATCGCCATAGCACCTATCAAACCCTGAGAAGTAAGAATGCCTAAAGGGGCCAAAATCTGGGCTCTGTGTACTGACTCATCTTTCCCTAGTGCCTGGTACCCATCCATATTCTTAAGTCTATAACACTCACCTATCTGTAAGAGAATGTTATGAGCCCATGGCAACAGAAGCTGTTAGAGAAGACAAAAATGGAAGTCAAGAATGAAGGGCCCTGAGCCATCAAATGAGACATGGTTCTTCGCCATGTCTGTCTGCCTCTCTCTATGCCTCTCTCTCTATGCCTCTCTCTCTATGCCTCTCTCTCTCTGCCTCTGCCTCTGTCTCTGTCTCTCTCTATCTCTCTGCCTCTCTGCCTCTCTCTCTCTCTCTCTCTCTCTCTCTCTCTCTCACACACACACACACACACACACACACACACACACACACACTGCCCTCACACTTCTATGCCTTCACAATGCACACTGTCCTTACACATACTAACTTTTCATACATGCATCTCACAAGCCCTGCCCTCACATGAAGGATAGATGTTAGCTCCTTGGTTTTCTTATAAATGTGTTCCAGGGTAGAGACACAACTGGTATAGCCAGGTCTGTAGCTCCATCTTCTAGAAGTCATGGTAGTAGCACTGGTTAAACCCAAGAAGCTCCTGAGCCTTGGGGACACCACCACTTTGACTACGATAGCATACAGGGTAGAACGGTCGTTTTCCAAGGACACAGCACGCTGTCCAGCATAAATCCAAAGACACATCTTTCCACTCAGCTAAAAAAGGCCCAGAGCTGTACTGTCATGTGTGTGCTCAACATGCCCTGCACCTTCCGGGTCAAGCATATCAGTTTCAACTTGAGCATACTTGTTTAGTAAGACCAGATGGAAATGATACCATATGCTGGTCCAGCTGAATGAGTGGACTTTGTTCCCAGAAACTGTCTGTCCAGACATGTTCCTTTGAGCTGATATAACCAGAGTGTCTAACAGTGAGAACTAGAAATGCAGAGTGTGGCTAGGCCCTAGGAGATACTTTTTCCCTCTGAAAAATATATATGTCAGTTTTCATTTTGGCCAGGTAAAAAAGATAATTTTTGAGGCAGAGTCTGGTTTGATGTGATAAGTCTGACCTTAGGTATGCCACTACATTTTATAGGTCAAAGGTGGGTAAAATGTTTTTTAAGGTTCCTTACTTGTACAAGTTATGGTGTGACAGGCTAGTAGGTCATAATGAAATGAACACATTTGGAAGACTCCTTAGCCACCTGAGCTCTTTGGTTAAAATAGAATCTCACTTAAAGTATATCCCTATTAGTCTAAAGGCATTCACTGACTAGATTTATCTGCAAATCTTACTGCAGAAGAGTGGCTTGGTTGTTAGAATAGCTTCCATATCCTCAGCATTATAACCTCACAAATGTCAAGGATGATCACTACTTTTTATGGACAAAAAAAAAAAGAAGTTGTATACATTTTACTGAAAGGTAGAAGCTGGTAGGACCAGGCATAAAAGCTGGTAGGCTAGTGCCAAGCATTCTGCAGTCAAACAACAGAAACAGAAATTTTTAATGCACTCTCCCCTCTTGTCATGATGGGAACTGAGAATAACTGGTATATGGAGGCATCCCTAATGCCTATAAAACATTACATTGATACAATAAGCCAGCACCAGCACAAGTGAAGGAGTCTAGGTAGTTTACAATAGATATAAAATATCTCCCATGCAGAATATGAGATAAATACTCTTGAATCCTAGCCTGATCAGGACTGACTTGCTAGAGTGATGGGCAGGAGAGGAAACCCCAGCAATAGGACTCACGGATGAACAGAGAACTCTAGAATGGGAAAGATGAAGAAAGGATGGCTATGATAGTGGGACTAGATTGGACCAGATAGCAACATAAGCTAAGGTGGAATGCGAAGATTTAGACAAGTTAACACAGTAGCCCTTGCTCCCCACCTTGTTCAAAGTGGGGAAAGTACACTGAATTTACTGCTTCACATGTCTCATATGAACAATTGTTGGGAATCTGGCTTCTAAAAGCAGAAGGTTCCAGGGGAGAATAGCAAGGAAAAGAAAACCAACTACATTATAGTTATGAAAGCTATAAAAGTGATGGAAAGTCTTGTCTGACCCAGTAGAGTCTTTGCCCCTGCTATAGGCTGAATTTTCTGTTGGCATAGAAAGCACAGAAAGCATCCAGGAGTACCTATTATAGGGAGTCTCTGAAGTCTGAGAGTGCATAGTAGGAGGAGTTTCCTGAAAAGGGGGTGGAAGTGGTTAGAACACAGGAATGGCTCTGCATTCGTGTAAGAAGCTTCTGTGCTCCACATGGCCAGTAAACCAGTGCAGTCCGTGTGAGTGGTCAGCCCGAGACGCACCTTCCAGTGAGTCCAGCAGGATTCACCAAGGCACTGCATGGAAAATCTAGAGCAGGCAGGAAGATAGACAGACCACAGTTGTGGAATCTGGGCATTGCATCTGCCAAGACTGGGCTTGCCAATGGTTGTTTGAAAAAACAGCCTCTGAAGAGTCAACCAACATTCCAAAATGAAAAAGTGAAGCCTTCCACATCTGGCTGCTGAGCAGAGCAGCCTCTCACATCTGCATCTGATGTCACAGTTAACAGTTTCACTGTGAACACAACTGGACAGGCAGAGGTCAGACATGAGAACAACTTGATGAAACCAGAGGTATAGAACAGATTTTTAAAAGATGATAATAGTTTTAAAATGCAAATAGTTTATTTAGAAAATAATTAACTTCAAGAAATCATAAAAGTAAAAGTGTAACAAATTAAAGCTCAAAAAGATTGACAACAAACTTGAAAAAATAGCTCACTGGAATGCTGAAATTATGAAAAAATGGAAGAGCCAAGCAAGGGAGGTGATAGAACTAGTCCAGGAAATATGACCTCCAAATAGTGGTTTTACTAGAAAGGAACAGTGGGCGGTGCAGAAGGTCACCCCAGCCTCCCAGAACTCACTCTGCAGATCCACATGATAGAGGTACACACACCCACCACCAAAAACCCCTGAGGAACCTCAGAGTTCACCCAGGGCTGAGGGCAAGATCTGAAAGTATCAAATTCTAACTTCACTGACAGCTGCACAGCCTCACAGGACACGAGAATGCAGAGAAGAAATGAAGCTTTGAGGGAAATGTCTTTGCAATTAGAATCACCCCAACAATTCTGTGCAAGAGTACAGCAAACACATTTCAGACAAGGGTTCAGAATATAGCCCTCCATGCACCCTGCTTCAGAGCCTGAGATGAATTCCATTGAGGACAGCTGGAGGTCAGAACGTAGAATCAGCCCAGGGAGGAGCAGAAGAGTCCCCAGGAAGATAGACACACAGAACTATGACTGCAAGATTGTTGACCCTGTGTTTGTCAGCAGAGCAGAAACTTATACATGGGAGTCTAACACCTAACAGAGAGTTGAAGAATCAAGACATACAGAGAAAAATTAAAATATCCGCAAATACAGTGATAATATGCAGGAAAGAAATCACAGTCGGTACAATAGCCAGTACTGCTGCCTGGGCAGACCCAGGTTTTGCGGTGGTCACAGAATATCCATGGACTGGCTATGTACCTGTTCATCTGTGGAGGTTACTGTGGAGCTCTTATCTCCCAAAGGAGCCCATTAGGCATGTTTAAACTGAAAGCCAGGGAGCATGACATGAGCCCTTACTCAGAGACTGTTGAGGAAGCAAAGAAGACATGTGGAGGATTACTGGTTTTCAAGCTGACTCTTTAAATTATGTGAAAATAAACCCATTGTAAAAAGCAACCATTAGAGTGTAAATAGGATAGCCTGGAGAAAAGCTAGTGAGGAAATCTGACAAGCCTGAGAAAAGTTGTGACTCGAGAAAGTGTACTTGATTTCAAATAGAACTTTAGCAACTGGAGGAAACACTTGCGTATGAACCCTAGGCAACCAAATATCTGCCAGGGCTGGTTTACAAAATGGCTCTAGTCCTGAACTGGGGTCCTGCAGTGGCCACTAGAGCCGCCGCCTCTACGTGTTTTCTTGAAATGAAAGCTACCAGGGTGTGTGAAAGAAAGTCAATGGTTAAAGTTACCTTAAACTTTATTTATGTCTTTGAATTACTGTTCAAGGCAGCATGTGTTTAATAGTGGACTCTGTCATATAAATGCATTTTTAAAGATTAAAAAAGTATCTGACTTCTAGAAGTTGTTCTTTAAATCTGAAAGTAAAAATCAAATATACACCTTTGAACATTTTATTAAATATTTTCAGTGCCTAGAATATTTATGATTTATGATGAGTTTAAACTAAAAGTGGCTATGAAGTTTTCAAATAAACTAAACATCTGTTAACCATCCTCTACAGAAGGTGGTAAAGAAAATTACAAAAATATACTAGTATGTAGTGACAGCTGAATTAGTTTTACTTGTGTGTGGTTAAGTATATTGTGAAGCAGTTTGAAATTCTCTTTAATTGAATAATGCAGTTGTTTAAACTCTTTTGAAAGTATCTTTAAATGCTTTTTGTACCCTACAGAGAGAGTCTTGAAACTAACCTAGAATTCTCAGCATGGGTAGCTCCTTCAGGAGCCAATGTTGGGCATCTTCTGACTGAGTTAAAGAGCTAGGCAACCAGTGTTGAGTCCTTTAGCTGTCTCCAATGAACCCACGTCCTGGTTCCTTCCTCATTCACAGGGCTCTTGACGCTATTTTGTGTCTCAGGCATGCTATGGCCAGCCTTCCATCAGGAATACAAGAGGGAGGGGGCGCCTAGGCAACAGGCTCAGCCCTCCTGGCCCTGGTGCTTGGCTTTCCTCTCCATGGATGCTTAGGAACTGTGTGCATTGTATCCTTAGGAATCTGTATATTTGCATGTCAGTGTCCTCCTCTCAGTAACTGGGACAGCTCAGAAAGCCCTGGCAGTCCTTGCTGTCCTTATGCCTCCATTGAAACTCTCTTGCAGCATTTTCCTCATATTAACATCCACAGTACTGTGTTCTGGCAGGAGGGTGGTAGGCAGTAGGTCTGGCTAGAAATGCTGTTGGGTTGGGCAGCAGTGTGTGGTGACAAATAGTTTCACAGTATTGTTTTCATGAGAAAAATGGCATGAGGGCCTTGGGCAGAATCCCATCCACCAAGGTCTACCCCAAACCTCATTTCCAGCCCCACCTTACTGAGGCCACCTGGCAGCTGAAATCTACAAGGGAACACAACTTTAGTGCATTTATTTAGTTGGCTCTTTTTCTAACCACAAATAAGCTAGTAGAAATCAGATTTTCCTCCTGGGTCTCCCCCCCCACCCCCCATCAATTGTTTGCACCACTACCAGCCAAGGAACTAGGACAGAAGGCCAGGGGTGGTTCTTGCCATTGTGCCTTCTCCTGATCACTTGAGCATGGGGCTTGTTCATCCCATGCCCAAGCTAGGAGAACTATGACTAATACCACTCCTCGCATGTTTTTACGCCCCCTAGATCCTGTTATATTTTCTGCCAGTTCAATCCCCACACATGGCCATGTTTGTCACGTTTTACTCTCCTGGGGCCTTTCATGATCCTACCAACTTATCCTGACCAAGAATGATGAGACAGCTAGCACCATCCCCATCTGTCTATCTTCTTACTCATGATGCAGCTCATAGTCCCTCTGCCTCTGTCTTTCTCTATGTCTATTACTGCCTCTGTTTGTCTCTCACTCTCTCACTGTCTCTATCTCTGTCTCTCTGTCTCTCTCTGCTTTTCTCTTTGCCTTTTCCTGTCTTTGTCTTTTCCCCTCTTTGTGTCTGTCTCTGCATTTCCCTATCTCTGTCACTGCCTCTCTCTGCCTATCTCTTCATATGTCTTTCTCTGTATCTACAGCTATCTTAGTCTGTCTCTCTCTCTCTCTCTCTCTCTTTCTCTCTCTCTCTCCCTCCCCCTCCCTCTCTCCCTCCCTCCCTCCCTCCTTCCCTCTCCCTCTCTCTCCTCTTCCCCATAGTGTATCCCTGTGTATCCTTCCCTCCCCCAGAGACCTACCTGCTGTCTCATGACATTAGGATCACTGCTTAGGAAAATGCTTCCTGAATAAATAAGCAGACAAATTCCCTCAATCCTCATGCAGCAGATGCTTCCTGAACGCCTACTTATTATATAAAAGGCTTATAGAGAAAGTGCCATTGTTAATGGCCCTTACAATAATACTGAAAGAAATCAGGGCAGAATTAGCAGATGTTAGAAGTCATAAATCCTGACATGGACAGAAAGGAGTTATAGACCTGCCCAGAGGAGTGGTCCCAAGCAAGATGGTCAAAACATCCATCCCTTCAAGAGGGAATCAAGAGCACTGCCTCACTCATTGTGAGTGTTTAATGGAGATAAACATCTATAACTTCTGCTACTTGGGAGTCTGAGTCAAAGAGGTAGAGAGTTCAAGGACAGCCTGAGCCTATTGTGAAAACTGTGTCTCAAAAAAGAGAAAGAAAAGAAAAAGAAAGGAAAAATAAAAAAGAAGAAGGAGAAAAGAAAAAGGTAAAAAGTGAAGTGGGAATGTAGCTCAGTACTGTACCAACATGTATGAGGCCCTGAGTTCTACCCAGAGGATCATAAAGAAAACAGTGTTCATATATGCATTGAGTGTTCCATCACTGACATTCTGGACTGAGCTGCAGAAAACACCATCATCTATGAGTGAAGTAAATGTTCTGCCAGTGATATCATAGGCAGAGCTGCAGCTAGAACTCAGTACTTCAGGATTGTGTTACGTATTACACAATGAAAATGTTATAAGCCACACAGGAAATGGTTACCAGTGGCCATAAAGAACCATTAGAAAGCTCTGAGCTAGCTTAGTAGCCACTACACACCTACTAAACAGTGCTCCTAGAGAGACCATGATGTGCCTGTACCCCATCCTTTCTTATCAGTGACTTTGGCAGAAACAACGAACAAAGGAGAATTTGCTAAATTCATCAGTTATACTGATTCTGTTCATATTTAGTATCTATATAGGAAAAGCACAAATTAAAAAAAAATAATAATTCTAAGAACCCAGGATTCAGCCTTGGAGAATCTGATGTTTTACCATTCAAGTCCATGGAGGGTGTACCACAGCAAGTAACTCAACTTCCAGAAGAGCCCACTACAGAATACACAAAACTATTCAAACAACTTAAAGACAAAGGTTTATAAGTGTTGCAAAGTTAAGATACTCCTGGGGATCCAGAGACTGAGCTGGAAGTGAGTGGGGTAACCATTCTTGGTCCTCACTGGTGGTTTCATGTTGCTATAAAGAGGTTAATACAAAGAGACCAGACACCCCATTTCTGATCAAGCATTATTTCCCATCTCTATCTACTTTCAATGTTCTATTCTATTTCTGGACAGAGATATTACAGACAGCTTGACTGCAGTTTGAGGCGAGTCTAGATCCTGGTTCTTTGAGATGAGGGCACAAGTACTATTGTCTCGGATGCCTGCATTAAGAACCTCTTAATGCAAACACTGTAGAAAAATTATAAAACTGTTTCCATCAGTGCAATGCTACAGTGATGTCAGCAGGAAACTTATTTGCTAATTCCTTCATATTTCCACTATGTATAAAACATAAATGCAGTTGAATTACAGTGTTCATATTGTATTTTATATGAACTGATGGGGCTGGAGGAGAGGAAAAGCAAGCACTAAAACTGAATTTAATTTCCAAGCCACATTTAATCCTCAGGTGTGCAGTGCTTGGAGACCAGGAAGGAACCTTCAGTACACACCAGAGACCAAGTCACTGTCCCTCAGGGGTGGGTGTTTGCCCTGCAGGATACTCTTTCCTGTGCTCTTCGGGACTAGTAGGTCCTTCTAAGTTTGGCATCAAGAATCTTTGGCTGCCTTCCAAATTCCAGGCCTCTCCACCATGGTCCAGTCTCACCCTCATTTCTTCACTTGCTTATTACACACTGAGCAATCCAGAAAGGCTGCGGCACCCTCAAATGAGTGTCCAGGAGCACGTTTTGTGTGATGATGAGACTGTCTTGACCACATAATGACTACTAGCCCCATGTAGCCCTGAATACTTAAAATGTGGCTAGTAACACAGACTTCGAATTATATTTAACTCAAAACTTGTGTGTTATGAGGCTACTGTCACACTATCAGCAGAATACAGGGTCTTCTGTTGTCTCACTGGAGAATAGAGGTAGTATGTGATCTGTAACCCCACTAGGACATGCTACACTCTCATCCTTCACCAGGGAGGACATAGGGGATTGTCCTGTGAGTGTTCACTGGGCACCGACCACCAGACAGTTCTCACTGAATACTCAGGGAAGGCCTGCACCTTGTGAGGCTACGCCATATGATTCAAAAGATTAAAGAATGAGTGGCTGAGCTGTTTTCTAAATAATAATTGCCCCTGGATACTCTCTGCATGTGGAACACGAGGAGAGAAGCCAAAGAGATTAACTGGAGCCCTCACCTGGATGGCTTGATGGCTGCCTCAAGCACTTTGCCACTAATTCTACTTGGTTTTTTTCAATTTGAGGCCATCCCACAACTGTGATTTTGTTGTCATTCAGAAAGACATGAATGATGGACAGGAACCCAGCTGTGCCAGTACATAGCACTGCAGGTGCATGTGTGAGGGTGAAGCTTCTCTCCTCCTTCTGCCAGGCTGCCACCCATAAGCAGATGCCATACCCACAGAACAAGAGTTTGGCAGGAGCCACACCCCAAGCGCAGACCCAGAGTTTCTCCAGGCTCTGTTGACCTGAAAAGGCTCCTGAGTCAGTCTCTAAAATATGCTGAAATATCTCTGGGCTCAGATTCTCTTGTCTCTTTAAAAGTGGACACCAAGAGCTAACAGTCAATGAGAGAAGTCAGAGGATTCGCATATAACTTAGGTGAGACTATTCTCAGTGTGCATAAACGACATAGAGAAACACCAGAGCGACAAACAAAATGAACTGACAGGAAATGTGTCTGATGCCAGTGAATTTGACTGTTATCACACTGAACCCATATTTTCCAAAATGCAGTTGAAGAGAGCTTACACTTAATATATGTACCAATAAGGAGAGTGGTCATCTTTGTTAGTCTTAATGACCTCATATATTAGGACTGTGAAGGTTTTGTGTCCCCTAACAATATAGATGGGTGAATTCATGCCCTGCCATAGAGCCCAGGTGTGTTAAACACAATCCCTATGAGGTGCCCATTCCTTAGCACTCAGATCCATGCAAGAGGGTCCTGTTACTAGTTTCAAGTTATGCTCTGTTCTTTTCATCTCAAAAGAAAGAATTCAGCCAAGAAATATGGATAGCTTAACAAAAAGCTATTTTATTTTATTAACTGTAGTACCCTCCAGACAGCTTGGAGGGGAAGGATAAGAGAGCCTGGATTTGTTACCTTTGCAAGAGACTTTTAGAAATATTTGTGATAATCCCATTTATGGATGCCTGATGGTCCTTTTCCCTTTCAAGGGATAGTGAAGCAGACAGGTCTCTCTTTTAGGTTGTTTCTTCCTATGATCCTCTTCCAAAGCCCACACATACATTAAAACTGCTATGTTTTTAAAAAGCTCTAGGTCTTTTGAGGCTGTAGACCCTTCATTGGTGTGCATATAAGGCAATAGGGAAAGTCTTTAGTACCATAGTTTGTGACATATCAGGCAGAAACTGATGGTGTGTCAAGGTTGCTTAATCAGAAGGGGACTTCTGATCATTAGGAGACACAGCTGTCATGATAGAACCACATGTTGAGAATAGCAAGTCATCACGTTATCACTCTGCAGGAAATACTGTTACGGACTGAGGACCTAGTCTGGGCCAGACACTAAACCCAACTCTTCATGGTTACTGTTGGCATTTCATGATTACAGTACCAGTGTGAGAACACAGTTTTTTTCCAGTTTCAGATGGTAATTCTGAGGTACAAAGTTGAATATCTGCCCAAAATTACTCACCTGATAAACGCTGCCCACTGGCAAGCTCTATTCATATGATCCAGCACTGCAGACACTGCCCTACAGCCTGACTTCAGTACCCACCCTCACCTCTTTTCAAGGTGGGGGTGGTGATACTTGTTACTACCATGAGGTCTCGGAGTGCAAGGGAGGCTTCCTCAAGCTATGGTGTGCAGTATCTCTGGAGTCAGCCATCAGGCTGCCTTCCTCTGGGCCCAGCCCATTCCACTGCTTAGATGTCACACAGGCATCCCTTTACTGGCCATCTCCACTCCACTCACCTTGGCTCATCATGCTGGCAGCTTGCCATGGCCTTTCCAACATACAAATATGATAGCATCAGTAACTGCCTGCAAAACCGCAGATAGTCTCATAGTCAGCCCACTGAGTGGCTCTCCCCCTGCCTGAGACATCACACAAACCCCATTATTTTCCTCTCTTGCCTCGATTACTCTCAGCTCTCCTGGGCTTGTGTCTCGGTTTTCTGAACTATACTGTGCTTTCTCTTCCATTCATATTTTTTGCAGAGGATTTTGATATGTATTCGGGTGTCTTCTTCTCTGCCAGATGGCACTTTACTCCCCTTCAGAGTTCTTCTCAGCATAACATCTTCCTGGCATTTGATCATCTGCCCCTTGGACATGGTACCCTCCACATATTGTATGAGGATTTGCACTCTTGATTTGTTCACTCGATCTGAATTGTTTCAGTGTCATGATGTTAAGTGGTTGGTATAGGAGAGTGAGGAATTAGAAATGATACTACTGGCACGTCAAAGTGTGACTGAACCTCACAGACCTGGAGCAAGGACCTGTCCCTTTGCATCAACATTTGTTGAATAGCACAGGATTGATAGGATGGCACTGGCTGAACAACATCTGTGATCATGTCATCATTCCTAGGTTCCAAACTTGAGGTGACCCAAGTCTGAAGGAATCTCTTATTGCTCTGGCCAGTTGAAAGGGGAGGTCACATGGCACTCTAGATGCATTCATTATTTCTCATAGCATGTTGGACACCTGTCTGTCCCTTATTCTGTGAAGCACATGCAGGCTTTATGATGATTTAAAAAAGGAAAAACTAAACAGGCAACATAGTTTGGAAAAAAATAATCCTTCCTCAGAGAAAAGCTATAAACAGCTTGGATAGAGGGTCGGGCCCAAATTCATTTTAATTTAATGACAACTGCCACTAATCCCAGAGTCATTCTCTGGGAGCTGGGATGGAACTGACATTCTCCAAGACTGACAGTGGGCAGGCTTTACATTTACTAAATATCTAGTATATTTATTAGACTGAATCTGGACATTGAACTGCCTGAGATGCATATGGAGGAAGGGTTTCATGGCCCTCCTCCTGACCTAGGGTCTCCATGCCACCTGGAATCACAGTAACCATGAGTTAGAGGACTCCGGTTACATCTAAGGGCAATTAGACAAACACAAGCTGTACTTCATTGTCATGTCATTTTCCTTAGCAGAACTCTGTGAGAGAGAACAGTAGTACCCTGCCCCTCTGCATTTGCATGGTGACATTCATACTCAATCCCAAATATATACAAGGCATCCCATTGCTCTGATAATTCAGGCAGTAACATAAATATTTTTCTCTGTCCTTTTCTTCTATTTTTTCATCAGTGTATATGGTTGTCCCTTGGCTAAAAAAAGAAAAACACAAGATAAACAACCCCAAGAACCTGCTCCCAAGCGAAAACCACTTGCAGTAAAAGCAGATAGCTCCTCAGTAGACGAATGCTATGAGAGTGATGCTACTGAAGACATGGATGATAAGGAGGAAGACGATGATGAGGAGTTCTCTGAAGACAATGATGAGCAAGGGGATGATGACGATGAAGACGAGGTGGATAGGGAAGACGAGGAGGAGATCGAGGAGGAAGATGATGAAGATGATGATGATGAAGAAGATGGAGATGATGCAGAAGAGGAAGAAGAGGATGATGATGAAGAGGAGGAAGAAGAAGAAGAGGAAGAAGAAAATGGTAATCTTTAAGTACTCACAAAGCTTAGGTCATGCTTTGGGGTCAGTTTTTTTTGTTTTTTTTTTTTGCATGAATTTTCTAGTGTTAATATCCTTGGCTACCTAACAATTCCAGAATTAGGTTTGCTCAACACCAAATGGATAAACTGCTTATGTGAACTTAAAAGAGTTTATCTCAAATAATTCCCTTAAGTTATCTTCTGCCCTTTAGATTTTTATCAAATTGTTATTTAGATTTGTTGTCATGGCAATTTGCTGAACTATTTATGGGAAAATGTCGAAGAAAACTAGTCTAGCATGTCTGATGTTTCAGTTGTTCTGTTTAACAGGCACTGTGACTGATGCAAGCATGGCTGTTGGCACAGCCTTAGCTCCCAAGCCTCTAATAAATGAACTGGAGAGATAGATTCTGTCTGTCGATTGTCAAAGCCATACTTTGGTGACTGTTATATGGCATGTATAAAAAGAGATGTTACTTAAAAGAAATGGTTGGTAGATTGGTTGTATGTTTCTACATTTGAGAACCAGATTTCTGGTCAGAGATAGTATATTATGAGTTGTACAAGCAAAGTACAAACCTTCTGTGCTTGCAGTACATGGGTGGCTTCCATAATGCACACAAGAGGATTTGTTTATGTATCCACTTTTCTGTTAGCACAAGACTCAAAATTATGATTTGTCAACCCTATCCCAATGATCACTTCTTTTCTGGAAAGAAATAATTGTTTTCCTGTGATCTTAGAGTTTTTGTTGGCTTAGGGTTTGCCTCATAGAAATGCCAAAAAATGATAACAATATGAGAATACTTTTTTCTCACCATTGTCCCTTGGGCTTAAATATCTTCAAGAAAATAAAGTCCAAAACAGTTAACTTCCAGATACAAATCCGTTATCTCATCCTTTAGAGAGAACACACCAAATGATCATGCAAGTGAGCCAGATGTCAATACTGCTATGTGCAGGCATAGATGAATGTGACTTGTTGCAAAGTCATGGCTATCTTGTTAGGAAGCATAAACTTTATTGTGAAGTCCTGCATTGTTACAGAGCCATAAAGTTATTATTGATAACAATTTGCTACTCATATTTGCCCTTAGTTCTTTTATATGGTATTACAGAACACCATGAGTAGAAGCTTAACAAGTTACATCATAACTTGTGCCAATAATTACTGCAAATGCTACCCAGTGTGCTATAGACAAATGTGCTGATGTCACTAATGATCTGCTGAGAAGTTATTGTAGCATTATGTAATGAAATGTGTGGAATGACAGAGAGGAGACCAGTTAAGCAAATATTTAGGGACACAGTGTCAGCTGTGTGCAATTCTAAATGATATCTTTAGTTGTCAGTGCTGATGAGTGATTTGTATCTTGGCTGTGTGGCATCATTGCAATCATATAAAATACTCTCTTGCATATTCTCATCATGCTTGGGAAGCAGGATATATTAATGTTCAGGGTTATGAACATTTGGTATGCACAAAAAGTCTTGTCTAAATTTAGAATCTGCTCCACTTTCTAAACTTAAATATTTCAGTTTTGTTTATTTGGGGTCATAATTTAGATAATACACCTTTTGACTATACAAAGTGACATGTTTTGAAAGGTACTCAGAAGTCTTATTGAGATACACAACAATGTGACTGCACAGGCTTGAGTTGTTCTGATTTTAGCACCTAGATCCTGGTTGCATAATGAGCTCAACAGCAAATCAGAACCAAGAAATTTTAGCTGTACTGACTCAAGCAACTTGGCAAAGGACAGAATCACCAAACAAGCAATTTCATTATAACCCCACAGGGTCCAGATTTTTAAATATCAAGCATACCTGGCCTGGAAGCTATACCCAGGCACCTAGCCCATGCTCAGTAGGACCATGTGTGGAAGCAGAAGCCGCTCAGAAAGGAGCAGCACAATCCCAGATATGCAGTTAGCCACTAAGGAGCAGAACTCAACCACGTCTGCTCCTCAGATAAGTAATCACCTGTCAGGTGACTTAAAAGACCCAGTGAATTACTGAGGAGGAGCTCAGCAAATGATCTGCTATGAGACTAGTCTGTGCTACTCCCAGTGAGCAAGTATGCCCTTGCCCATGCCCTTCAGGGAAAGTGAGGCCCTTTGCTCCTCTCAAGCACTCACTCCTGTGCTTCCCAAACCCAGGAGTTGCTTTTGTGGAGAGTCATTCCCCATGATCCTGATTATTGTGGGTGATTTGGAGGGGACACCAAAGGCTCATTTGATTTCTCAAATCTTTGACCATCAATGAACTTCCCTATAAGCCTCCTGAAGAATCTGTCAGAAGCTTCTGCAGTGGGGAAAAGTCTACATTGAAGAGCCTATAAGCTTGTGTTCCAAGACTGTTTAACTAGCATCATGCAGTGATGTCCCAGTGTTTTACCCTCTAGGTTATTTCATAACCTTCCAGGATTGGGAATCTCCATCAAAGGAATGCCAGAGCTTTGTTGACAGAACAGCTATTCTTAGTGATCAGACCCTGAGTTGTGCTTACAATGCTATAAAAGAGGCTTTGAGAGGCAGAAATCCATCCTCACTATGCACACCCTTTTTCCTTTTTCTTTTTTTGTCTTATTTTCTTTTGTTTTACCATACTGTAGAAATCAGTGTCCAAACCTCTAGCAGTAAATACAGACTAATCCCAGAGTAGTCTGTCATGCATATGCAAAGTACAGAGATGCAAGATTCCTGTAGTATGCAAAGGCTACCACTCTTTAGTGAGTCACTGTCCTAAGATATATGTCTCTATGTTCCTTGTTGATAGTATCTCTGAATCTCAGGTTAAGCTTGCATCAGATTCCTCTGAGGCTGGCTGTGTCTCATTCTTGCCACATAGGCAGGACCTCAAATGAGAAACAAGGAAGACAGGAAGCCTCATGAGAGAACTTAAGCAGCCCATGTGTAAACCACAATTTGGACAAATACCATAGCAGAGCATGGTATTTCAGAGATGATGTTCAGTGTGAGGAAGTTGGAGCAGTGATTTGAGCACAGGGAGAAAACTTGAACTGGCACCTACCTGAATGAGGAAGCCTCTGGTCATCTGTGCTGATAGGGTGCCACTGTGTCTACCCAGGAACGTTTTCGCTTGACTATAACTTGAAATGTGGGGAATTTTTGTTTCAGATAAAACGCACTTACATAAATCAACAGATTATTATGAAAGGAGACTACTAATTATAGAATAAACATTTATAACATGTGAATTATTTCATTTCAAGAATCTTTAAGAATTGCAGTTTACACAAGTCAAATGGCCCTAACACTGAGTTTCCTATGAGTACATGTATTTATAAAAATGATATTTTTTAGAAATTGGACAAATCACAGGCTAGTCTCTTGTATAGTCTTATTTTCAGAATATACAGTAGAAAATGCACAGTACCTATCCAATTCTATGTTTATTAAATAACAGTTATCTATCCTAAAAGTGAGTCACCACTCTATATCCCTAATAGAGTCTTTATTAGCAGATTTGGCACATGCTAGGTGATGTGATTATATACACACTTATGTTTGTCCTTTTGAGCCCATAGGAAGATCTCGAGGAAGAACTAGACAGTGAGAAGTCTAGACTGAGCAAGACAAAATGACTGTCCTCCTTATCTCACACTGTTTCTTTAAGTGCTCTGCTGCTATCTATAAAATGTCAGGGTCCCCATGTGACATCTGCCTCTGGCATCTCAGGACAACCCTGAACACTGAGCACTGCAAGCCTGACCCCACAACCATTGGGTGAATCAATGCAGGTGCCCCTCCCATTAGGGTGCCTGGCCTTCCAGATTCCACATCATGGAAGTTAGCAGCCATGGGTGTAGCATTCTTGCAAGGTCATTTGGAGGAGTGGATTGTTGTGAATGTCAATATTAAGAGCTTTCTCTAAGATGCAGGACATTTGCTCAAGGCCAGACAGAATGAAAATACATGGTATGGAGGCAGAGTGGGAGGGGCTGCCTTTGTTAGAGCAATGCAACCTCAACTGCTGTCCCTGAAGTAACTAGGGAACTGGCGGTCCAGACCTGCAGATTCTGACTTGGGACCCTGTTCTCACAGTCCTCACTATGAAGCAATAAGGCCTCCTTTATGAGACAATCTTTACTGGAATGATCTCAGTCTTCAGTAACTAAATCTCAAAGACCATGCTGTATGAATTCCTCCCCACAGAAGCATCTTTCTAATTGTAAGATTTTCTGTGCGTGTGCGTATGCGTGTGTGTGTGTGTGTGTGTGTGTGTGTGTGTGTGTGTGTGTTTTCAAACAGAGTGATGTATAAGGTCCCCAGCTAAACTCAGGTCCTGATCATGTGTGAGGCAGAGGCTGGTATGGTCATGAGGGAAGAGGATAAAGGTGCTGAGCGGTCTGCACTGAGGCCCCACAACTCCCCAGTCTCCCCTCAGGGTGCTGCTCTCCATATTGATTAGCCAATTATCCTTCTGTATCTTTCCCAGGGACAGGTCCCTGATGAGGGAAGCAAGCTGAAATGCAGACAGACTGTGAAAATCAGAATTAGCCAGCCAGTGTTCTACTGTAGTCAGCAGAAAAAGCAATGAGTTCTGAGACCAGCACAGCACAGAGATGATGTGTTTAGTATGCAAGTCTTCACCTGAGGAAGGCTGTGGTCACAGTTGGGAGGAAGAATATGGTGGATTTCATCTTCTTAAAATTAACCTTCCCAATATACACAAAAGTCTTTTGTGGGGATATTGGAAATGCATGTGTGCTGAGGTAGATTGTACTGTGGCTTGAGAATAGGAAAGCCTTTAGCTTCTAGTAGGATCTTTCAAAGTCAGTCCATAACCAAAAAAAAAATAAAAAATAAAAAATTCCTGCTCTATAGCATCTAGTTTTTGCTTAATTATAAAATAAATTTTATTAAATTTCATGAATGTTTGAGTATTATAAGGGAAATCATAAAACATAATGAAAATATAATGTCTCATACCCTTAAGATGCAAACACATTCATAAAGTGCTGGAGGCTAACCTTCTCTACAGTAATGAAAACAGGATGTCACATGGCTGGATGTAAAGTCCACTGCAGAGAATCAGCAGTGTATTTGGTGTGCCTTGTTCATTTCCTTTTTAACCCACGTGCTCTGTGGTCACAGTGAAGCATGGTACCAGGAGGCTCTGGCCTCTGTCTGTGCCACTCAGCTTGAGAAGGTCATCCAGCCTCTTAGGGCTCTTGTAAAATAAGATCCACCCCCTCACGCCTTCCATGTCTTTCTCTGCAGCCTAAAGCAGGCACAAAACACTAAAGATCTTCCCAAGTCTGAACTGTTTGCAACTGTAACATTGCAGCCATAATCAAAAGTGACCATATGACAATCTCTCCTGCATTCACTCAGTTCTGTAACACTCTAGACCTGTGGCTGTGCCTACCTGGAACACTGGCCTAGTCATACCTGCCCTGCCCTGGGGAAAATCAGTGCTCCAGACTATCCCCTTAGCTCTGAAAGGGAAGGGAGTACCTGAGTGTTAGGCAAAGAGGAACAGTGCTCTCTGCCAAGGCTACACCAGGACAAGGTCTCAAGATGTCTGCTCAAATATGGCGCATGCTTCCTGTATACTCAGAGGGTAGTGGGCTAGCTGAAGCTTTTATGTTTCATTAGGGTTTTCTTTTCTATTTTGCTTCATTAAAGACTGAGTAAAGTAAGCAGAAACACACACAGGCCTGGAAGAATGCAGAATTGAGCACTGCACAGCGAAGAGGTAGCTTCGAGAATTCATGCTGAAGCCAAGAACACGTTTGAGGATTAGTAAACCATATCATAGAGAAAACAGCCTATACCTCTGTAGGCTTCCTTAGAAGTGAGTCAGAGTCTCTGCTAGGGATGAAGAAGGGAAGACATGGGGTCCCCTCCCAACCCACTACATTGATGTAAGAAACCCACTTACCTAAGCCTTGCTCTGGAGACGGAAGGGCCAGGATTGTTACACATACCCCCTTCAGCAGGATGCGCAGCCACACTGACACCTGCTCTGTGGGCAAGTAGTCCTTGAGGTTGGCCAGCTAACCTGCAGAGGAGAAGGACAAACAGACAGAAGTGAGGAACAGGAGCAGACAATGTGTGACACTGCTGAGAGTAACAAGCAGGCACAGAGACAGGAGGACAGAAACAGCAGAGGGAAAGACAGACACTGAGAGTGAGACAGGAGAAACTGCCCAATGTCATTGTCATCTCAGAGAGCTCATTGATGGGAGGATGTGACTAACCTATTATTTTTAAATCTTCAAATCTAGATAAGCCAGCACCCAAGTGTCATTAAGAAGCCCATCAAAACCTTATAAATGAAATTTAATTCACATTCCATTAATTTAGCTCCCTAATGAATGAAAATGTTAAGAAACTGAGTTCACGGTTTTTAAGTTAAAAGTGACTTGGTTCCTGCTATAAATTGTTTCTCTTTCAATCTCCCTCATATCATTGTATAGGAAATTTTGCTTTACTTACAAAATAGACAACTAATAGATGGCAAAATTTGGTAGGAAGCTTGCCTAGGTTTTTTATTCAGCCAATGACTACTAATACACAACATGGAGAGGATGGTATAAGCCTGCGATTCCAGCATTTGGGAGATAGAAACAACAGGTAAAGCAACCTATAGGTTGCTGTTTCCTATGGGAAACCTTGTTCCTATAAGCTGGTCTACAGCCCTAGAATCGATGTGCCTGAAAGTGAAGCAAGGATGCTGAGGGATGAATCTTTTAGTGTCAATGTCCCTGCCTGGCTAGTGCCTGCCTTCCTCCCATGGTTCATAGACTCTGCAGAAGAAACATGTCAGCCAGAGAGAAGTCAGAGGAAGCAGCCATTAGCAAGCTTGGGACCCCAACCACTACAATAACTCACAATACAGGATGCATAGCCAGCTTTATAACCTCTAATTAAAGGACCAGAAATTCTCCTTGGATGACTTCCCTCATCTATAAGTCAGAGAATGGCACACAGACTGCAGAGAAGTATTAGAAACCACTATGGGGCCCTAGGAGATTGACACCTCTTGGAGCAAAACTAGACAGTAGGATTAACTGGAGGTTGCTACAACCACTATTCCCAGTACTCTTGAGACACAGCCACCTTCCCAGAGTTCAGAAGAAGGCTTCTAGTACTGGTATCTTTACCTGGTGTGGGCAAGTCCTGGCCATGTTCCCATCCTTAGTGCCCATTTCTTCACACACTACATTGGCCATAGGGCCTTGGCTTTTCTGGGGTCTTAAAAACTTGCCTCTTACTGCTTTTAATTCTAGCCTCTGCAGAAATCTCCTTCCTCATGAGAACTGCTCCCTCCCCAGCTTCTTGTCTTCCCTGTATTCCCACCCAGCTTCCCTCTTCTTCATAGCATGCTGATACTATGAAGGGTATACTCATTTTCTACCTCCTCAACTTCTATGACTACAAAGATGTCATCTTTTTGTTTCACTGTTGAGTTCTAAATGTGACATATATATATATACATATATATATATAGATATATATATATATATATATACATACATACACATATGTGTGTGTGTTAATGCAAGTCATCCCACCCAGTTTATACAAAATGTGACAACCACAGGATTTGTCTTCAGTCTGGTGAGAAGTCTGGTCAGGTGCCCTTTCCAGGGGTTCCACCTTTTTCTGTCTAATTAGGAATCTTAGCAGTATTTAGTTGGGGTTAATGGATTGTTGCTAGAACTCCAGATACCTCTTCATCCTGGGTATCCGTTCTGACTCAGTGTGCTGGGTCAGACTTTCTGTGAGAGGTATGTTCCAATGATCAACTTAGCTGCTGGCACCTTGGGAAGTTTAGAGACTATCTAATTTCTTACTTCCTTTCAGGAGAATATAAACTTTAAGACAATGTCAGGAACCAGGATCATTCCTAAGTAGGTGACTCAGTGGAAGGGGGGTGTGTGTCAGAAATAGACCGTTATGAGCCAGTTTGTGTTCTCTCAGCCCTGATTTGGTAGGCAATGCAAGACCATGTCAGACCTTGTTCAGGAGTGACAGAGGCATTGGCCAGGCCACAAGCTAGATTGATTTACAAGGTTAGATTGACAGCAAAGTGCACACAGGCATGGAGCAGACAAAATCAAATACTGAGTGTGCTTGTCTTCAGACAAGGAGCTCAAATTTTCAATGTACAGACATGGGTAAGATTAAGGATGAAGTCAGAACAATGTAGCTTTCAGAAAAGAGGCTGGAAATTCACTTGGAGCAATTGTGTGTGACACATCAAAACTATGTCCCAGGATTTAGCAGCAACAAAGCAAAAGGCTCACTGGAAGGAGCTGCTGCAGAGCAGAAAACGGACGGATCTACGGAAACTGGGACTGCACCTGTGTTCAGGAGCCTCCTGCCTGCCCCAGTGCTGCCCTCTCCAGATTCCTCCTGCTTGTCCACTATCCTCTTCTCCTTCAGGTGGGGATAAAGGGACTCCTCAGATGAAAGAAGGTAGTCCTTGGATACAGGGATCAGCCTGTATCCTGAGAACCTTAGTCTTGAGAGACAAAAGCTTCAAAAGTAGGACCCAGGAGAAGGTAGCATCTTCCCC
Source organism: Tokudaia tokunoshimensis (assembly GCA_036184795.1). Classification (NCBI taxonomy): domain Eukaryota; kingdom Metazoa; phylum Chordata; class Mammalia; order Rodentia; family Muridae; genus Tokudaia; species Tokudaia tokunoshimensis. The sequence goes on from BTHU01000012.1 coordinate 45,265,029, forward strand.
TTTAGTGACAGTGTCAGATACAGGATGGCTTGTTGGTGACCTCTAAAACCCTTAGAAGGAGTCAAAATGAAGCATCTAAACTTTTCAACCTCTAATCTCATCTACCTACACAGTTAATCTATGGGGAGGAATTACTACCAAAATGTCCTATTGAGATTTGTTTTTAAAAGTCCCATCTAGCCCTATAAACTTCACTGACCATAGAAAATCAGATGCAAATATCAATCATTCACTTTCAACAACATTCAAGAGAGAATGCATTTTACTGCTATCTGAAAACAAGACTCCAGTGTCTCTTTCCTCTGCATGGTTCACTGGCTCAGGTGTCTCCTCCTAGCCCACAGCACTGGTGCCTCTTCTGCTTGGGACCTCTTAAGTACATGTTCCCCTCGTAAGGATGAGTCTTTGGGAGTAAGGAGAAAGGCTTGGGTTTGAGACAATCCTGTTCTGAAATCCTCAGGATAGCTACAAGTGCTGAAAAGCAACAGATGTATCTATAATAAAAAAAAAATCTGAAGATGGTGTTGAAAAATCAGGTGGAAGCTAGAGGCACTTTGCCACTGAAGGCACGCTGATAGCAAGGAGGGTGCCTGCCTTTCTCCAAATGTGATATGAGAACACCTCCAGGTTCTAGCAGTAAGAAGAATTCTAATAGTTTGAAAGACCTTCAGATCTCAGAAAACCCTGCCTGAGCTGTGAATACAAAACACTAGTAACAAAGCAAACAGGGACATTTAAGTAAGGTGTAATTAGGAAACAGGACACATGTGACTATGGTAGCTACAGTTAGCACCATCTGGCTATGATGTGTCCACACCTCTCTGTCCCATGTCCGCCTTCCTTGTTGATCTAAAAAGACTTTTATATGTAAAAAGTGTCTGGGGTTGTTGTCTAGCTCAGCTGAATACCTGTTGATCCACTTGGAGCAGGGCACTAAGATCCTGGGGGTAAAAGAAATTCTATATCCAAAATTGGTTCAGCCCCCTGTTGCAGGAACACCAAGAGGGTGGGTCCTGTCCCCATGCACTCAGTGTCTGGAGGCTCTGAAAGGAGAAGCCTTTGTACTGAACAGCAGTGGGTTAGAGGTCAGCTTCTCTCCTTCTTCCAAGGAGATGGCACATGTGCTGCACAATGTGTCTGTGCTGGTAGAAGGAAGACGAGAGGGGAGATGCATGCTAATTGTAGCCTGGTGTGAAGGAGTGGAGGGTGTGTGACACGAGCTCCTGTGGGCAGGTCCTGCCTTCCTGTCTCACTTGGTTAGCCCAGGGCTGTCTTGAACATCCACCCAGAGTACAGGCCTTAAATCTTCTGTGATGGTTACTCTTTATTTTCATTTTGGAATTTCCTAGGAGACAGACTCTGGGTCTATTTTGAGGGCATTTCCAGAGATGTTTTAAGAAGGAGGGACGACCTACCCCAAATGGGGAGTGGGGATACATCTCATAGGGTAGAGTGCTGGAACAAATTAATAAAAGAAAACAAAGCTAGCTGAGTGCCAGCAGTTTCCATTCTTTGCTGCTTGAGTCGTGAGGGGTCCTACCTGCATGCTTTCTCCACTATGGATTCTACCAACCTTCTCTTGCATAAGAGACTGCATCATCTTAATTATGAGCCAAAATAAATCCTTCTCCTTTTAACTTGATTCTCTCAAGTATCTGGTAACAATGATGAGAAAATTGATACACCTCCCCAAACCCAAAAAAGGACCTAAATTGCACTAGTCAAGACACTGGTCAGTGGCGGGCTAGCTGAGCTAGCAACCCCAGCACAAGTCTCAAAAGGTGGTGAGTGAAATATGTCCTCAATTCATGCCGGCACAGTGAGGAGTATCAAAGAAAAAGCAAGTCAGAAGACAGATGCTGAGAATAACAGTAGTCACCTAATGGAGTGTACAACAGAGCTCTACCTCATCTGATGAGAAAGATCTAGGTGTCTAGCTACTTGTCTGCACCAAGCTCACTGTGTTCCTCTTCCAAGAAAAGTCTGCAGTCTCGTTGCTATGGAAACAGGCAGTGCAGAAGACTGGTAAAGCAAACATGCACAGCATCCCAGTATGGTCTTTCAGTTCTGTCACTTGAACACATGTGATCTGTGGCTTTCTGTTGAGCCTTTCAGGAGCAGTAGTCACTAGAGAACCTTTCTTGGGTCTCTACAAAGATTAGGAAGGACAAATAGACTTCTACCACCATAAGACTGGGCTTTGTGTTCTGAATTCTATTGGGTATGGGTACACACACACACACATACACACACACACACACACACACACACACACACACACACACACACACACACCCTGCTCTTCACTGTCTATGAGATTTAGTGTGTGTAATAAGAATGTATGTGACTTGATCAGTACTAAATATTTCAAAAATTCTATCTCTGACATGCTTTGTAGAGTCAAACTCCACTACAAAGTCAGTGCAAGGAGTTCCAGCCATTCTAGGAAAACCTTCTCATTGAGTGACTCTGTCTGTTCTCTTTGTAGTATAAAAATATTTCCAGCAGTCAAGCTCAGAGGAGGTGAGTTGTGGCAACAGCATTTATAAAGCCCTCATGGGAAGAAAAATCACTTGTTTAATACAGTTAACAATGAGGCTGGTGGCTAACTGGGGATCACATAGGCAGATCTGGGCTCAGCCACGAAAGCACCTCTATCTCTAGGCTCATTTTCATCCTTTGGAAGTAAATCAACCTAAGCTTCTCTGATTTTCATTCCTATGTGAAAACTCTGATTTGTCTGGGAACACCTGGGTCTGGATGGGTTGAGAGGTGGCCCCCATCTCTACTTGAACCTGGGACTCTGTAAGATGACTAATCTCAAGCACAGTACAACAGAGGGAACACAGCATTCTCTCTTCTCTGCACACTGTAGTATCCATGTTCCTACTTTTTATTGAGAACATAAACATGTGCATTTATTTTCCGGAAAATGCTTTGTTCATCACAAATGTGTCCCCTGATTTTGAGAGAACATTAATCACTAGAGAGAAACAAGCAATATTGACTCCTGAAAGTTTTGTGAGTTAGAATATTTCTACCTCATTTCTAGTCCCTGACTGGCACAGAAAATTCTAGACTGTTTGCCAAAACCCATAGTTATGATGGAATCTTTCAATGTTAGCCGCAGCAGAAAGAAAACAAGCTGGTAAATTATCTGAATATGGAAAACCAGACATGGGATTCTAAATACTTACCATGCATGACATTCTAGACCAGGCTGAGACAGAACACTTGTTTAGAATTGGTTTGCTAATGACTTGGAGCCTGTTTCCCTCCGTTAGTCCACATAATTAGGAGGATGTCTCGAAACAGTTAAATACTGGTAACTCGAGGAATTCTATTAAACTGTAAGGATTTTGGCCCTAAATGTCCTTTTCTCAACTATTTCCACATTTGCTGCTGTCATTCATGAGGCCTCAGATGACATTGAGTATTAGTAACTTGAAGAAAGGCCAAATCGTGCAGCACGCTCTGTCTTCAGATGCATTCCCTATTGCCTGTTTCCAGATTCTCTCCTTGAATAGGCTAGTTTTTCCAGGCATCTGCTCTGGGCGAGAAAGTATCAGAAAACAACTGCCACTCATGCCAGGCATTTGAAATACATGTAGTCTGTGTGCCTCACTCTGTGGTTTGCAGGAATTTGTGAGGAGGGGGCAGGTAGATAATTATTCCTGCCTTACAGATGAGTTCTTTATGACTCTGAAAGGTCACTGTCCTCACACACTCACTAAGCAGCGAGAGGGATAGGGCCAGTTGCATAACTTCCAATTTCATATCTGCCTCCCAAGAGTACCAGAGCATGTGCAGTGTTCTCCCAATGTACTGCCCTATGGGAAGCAGGCCTGCTACACATGTTGGAGAAAGCTTGGCACTTTCCTGGTACTCAGACAGAGAAGGGACCAACCCTGTCTCACAGCTCCTCAGCTTCATGGGTGATCATGGCTGGGATACTGTGTAGGGCAGCTTATCCATCTTTCTTTTCATCTTCATGGGGAAAGGTGACATATAGTAAGGGGCTGAGATGGACTCCTTATCCATGCCATGTAGAAAGCAGGGCAGGCAAAACCCTAAGGATGACCCTGAGATGAGTAAATGGAGAGTCAACAGCATTACACCTACCATCTGCTAATAAAGGCTCACGAGGGCCTTATCCTTTTCCAGAGCAGAATTCATTTTTGAGCTTAGAGATGCAACAGGGATTAGATAGGATTTTCCCCCTGGTTATTATAGTCAATGACTTCCTCCTCCTTGTGTGTGTACATGTGGATATAAATGTGTGTGCTGGTGTACATGTACTCTGCATGTACACATGGCAGCCAAAGCACAACACCAGTGTCTTCCTCTATAACTTCCCACCTTCCTTTTTTTTTTCCACCTTACTTTTAAAGACAGGGCCTCTCACTGAACTGATCTCAGTAATTAGGCTAGGCTGGCTGGCTACCAAGCTCGAGGGATCCTCCCGTCTCCATTTCTTCAATGCTGTGATTACAGGCATGTGCCACCAAGCTTGGCTTCTGTGTGGGTGCTGGGGATCAAATTCAGATCCTTACGCTTATCACTTTACCAGCTGAACTTCCACATGAGGGAAAAAGAGAACCTTGCTAAACTGTCCTAGGACCTTCACACATATACGGTGGCACATATACCTACACATAATCAAATACACACAAATAAAACACAGTGTTTAAGATTTTTAATTTTTCAACTTATGGCACATACTCTCCACTTCCAAATCATGGTTCAAAAATCCATCTCATGGTTGATACCCTACAGATAATAGTGACAATTACCCAAGACATCACAGTTGCTATGTATGGAGAGAAAAGCTTTGCAGTTCCCAAGGACGATCTAGTTATGAACATAACACAGTGGATAAGTCAAAAGAATATAAAAATCACATTTCCAAAAACTGAAGAGAACAAGATGTCCTTAACTCCTAAAAACTGAGCTGCCAGGCAACAGCAAGGTGTGCATCTGCGACAGCAAGGTGTGCATCTGCGACAGCAAGGTGTGCATCTGCGACAGCAAGGTGCAATTATGTTTGCAGCTCTGTTTTCTTTTTTTGGCTGTTCTTTGATGACAATTTTACCCTTATAATAAGGAAAATGGTGCAGGCAGAGTGTGGTGAAATGAAGAGATTTGTGTCCAGAGAGACACAAAATCTGGTTCACACAGCAAGTGATGCCCTCTAACTAACACATGCTGCTGTTTGGAGAGTGGGTCAGATCCTAAATATTTGTTGACTCCAGGTGGGATGCTATTTTCAGTTATTGCTATATTGAGCTCCAAATCTCTTTTTGCTAACATGAACCTTTTCTGCATAAAATCCATAACGAAAGCAGCCGCGGTTCAGTATCTCAGCTTCAGTCAGCTGGTGTTTGCAACTAGTCGATGCCTCATTCCTCCAAATCATTATCAAACTCTGAAAGTTCGCTGGCATTTGAATCATGGAAACAAAGGACAGATGTGAAATGGTATCTATTAACCATCCAACCAAAGGGGAATGTGTTTGAAAATTCATTTATTATTATCTATGTTTCGCAATGCAGATGACAGCAATTGTGTAGAGTTGTGAATAGAGATTCAAATTCCAACTGCTCTCTGCGTGAAAGCCAAATGGGTTTCTGATGAAATTGAGGGTTTACGTCATGCTTAACATGGACTTTGAAAAACACTTTAAGTATTTCGAGGTTGAGTATATCTTATTCAAGTTTCTTCAAGCTGATGAGATGGGTGAATATGTTATTACCACAGTTCAAATTAAATGAGAGACTGTGAGTGCCAGAGTTAACCAGCCCTTTCTGACCCAGGGACATGTGGCCACTGTGCATGCCCAACTTGTCTAGACAGAAGATAGGCAGCCTTTGAGCTCTTTCTTTCTCATGTCACTGTGGAACTCCTGCCATTTCACTATGGGCCTCTATTCATTGACTGGAAGGTATCATATCCAAACCTCTCAATCCAGTGTTTATATGACAGAGTGTCCTCCCTGTGACACTTCAGAAATCTGGGGTTGTCTTCTATGTTGCCTAAATATGATTGGAAGTAAGTCACTTAAAGGGGGTTACAGAGAACCTCTAGAGTTAGAAAAAACGAAAGTTCAAGAACTTTTAGAGATTTGGTGATGGAATGTCTGTAATTGGTATGCCAACTGTTAGCTGTAAATAAAGTCAATACAGGTGGTAAATTAGGATATTAAAAATAAAGATGTCTATTTGACGTTATGTTTATCATATCATATATATCTTAAAGTGGCTAACTTTAAGATTAACTAAAGGTGTTTAGCTTCTTTAGTTTAGCTCTCCATAGATATCTTGAATGACTTCCTGTTCTTTAACATGATTCATTTTCTTTATGTCTACATTTTCTACCCAGCAGCAGACGTCTTGTAAGGTTCTCTTCTAGGTCATGCAGGGTTTGACTTTCTGTGAACTTGCTGTCCATACTACAGCAATAAACTTCATGGTCTAGCCACCTTTCTCTTTTCCTTTTTGTCTTTTCTATTTCTTTGCAGAAGACCATCAAATGAGTTGTACTCGAATAATGCAGGACACTGACAAGGATGATAACAACAATGATGAGTATGATAACTATGATGAACTGGTAGCTAAGTCGCTATTAAATCTTGGCAAAATTGCTGAGGATGCAGCATACCGGGCCAGGACTGAATCAGAAATGAACAGCAATACCTCCAATAGTCTGGAGGATGATAGTGACAAAAACGAAAACCTCGGTCGGAAAAGCGAACTGAGTCTAGACTTAGATAGTGATGTTGTTAGAGAAACAGTGGACTCCCTTAAGCTGTTGGCACAAGGACATGGTGTTGTGCTATCAGAGAACATCAGTGACAGAAGTTATGCTGAGGGGATGTCACAGCAGGACAGTAGAAATATGAACTATGTGATGCTAGGGAAACCCATGAACAATGGACTCGTGGAGAAGATGGTGGAGGAGAGTGATGAGGAAGTATGTCTAAGCAGTCTAGAGTGCCTGAGGAACCAGTGCTTTGACCTGGCCAGGAAACTCAGCGAGACCAACCCGCAGGACAGGAGTCAGCCACCCAACATGAGCGTACGCCAACATGTCCGGCAAGAGGACGACTTCCCTGGGAGGACGCCAGACAGGAGCTACTCGGATATGATGAACCTTATGCGGCTGGAGGAGCAGCTAAGTCCCAGGTCTAGAACGTTCTCCAGCTGTGCCAAGGAGGATGGGTGTCATGAGAGGGATGATGACACCACCTCAGTGAACTCAGACAGGTCTGAGGAAGTGTTTGATATGACCAAGGGCAACCTGACTCTGCTAGAGAAAGCTATCGCCTTGGAGACAGAGAGAGCCAAGGCCATGCGGGAGAAGATGGCCATGGATGCTGGGAGAAGGGATAACATGAGATCCTATGAGGACCAGTCTCCAAGACAGCTGGCTGGTGAAGACAGAAAATCCAAATCCAGTGACAGCCATGTCAAAAAGCCATACTATGGTAAAGGTAATATTTCTACCTAAAGTAAGTTGCTTCAGGCAAATGTGAGCTAAGTGAGAGATGTTGATGATAGTCTGTTAGACTGTAAATCTCTATAAATCTTACATCCAATGCACATTTTAAGAGTTTGTTCTAGAACTCTATCATGTGATAAAGTCTATAGAATAAATGAAATATTTGTATGAGAGATACATAAAACTACTAAATGTCCTGTCATTAGAGCAGATACAGGAGATGACAGTGGAAACAACATTTGTGTAGAAGTCAGGGCTAGTGCATAGGCATACTTGTGATAGAGGCCATTAAGGACCAAGCCATGCTGTTACAAAGGAACCATGATCTATGCTGAATAGTGGCAAGGGTTTAGGTAACAATCAGTCAATCAGAGATGAGGCACTTTCTTCATAAATTGGATTAAGTAGATGGCTTCATGATTTATAAAATTATCACCTTGTGACAGTTATTGATGAAACTGCCCCCATAGAAAATACCCAGAAGGAATTGAACAGCAACAAGATGACCGATGGTGTGAGATAAGGACAGTGACTGCACATTAATTATCCATGAAAGTTAGCTAAGGAAACCACTTGCCATGCAAGACACGGAGAGGCCACAGCTGAAACCAATAGCAGTTTCTCTGGACTATTCATTCCCCTTACTATAGCTCCATCGCATTGAAAACAATTGTGACTCTTTTTTTCAAATACCGTATATTATTTTTTTAAAAATCTCAAAACTATCCGATATGATAGTTTAGCTGAATTTTATGAAGTATGTGAGTACATATTTGCATCTATCTATATAATAGGTTAGGTAACCAGATGGAACAATGTTCACTGTAGCATCTGTACCCATCTGCAACTGGGACAGACCCTGATTCAGCTTCACATAGCAAGCATGTCAGTATGGTCGAGTTCTCACAAGACTCAGAACTAAGAAAGAAAGTATCTCAAAAATGAAATTGGTAGGTTTTTTTTTTTAAATCTTTTCTGTATTATCACCAAAAATGCTCCATTTTCTGATTTTCATTTTATGATGTTCATTAGGAAGATTCAGTTTCCTTACTACGGATCTGATCAAGAGATTCAGGAATTTAGTTTGAAAATCAGTTGCTGAACAAAGTTAGAACAATCAGAAAAGCTACATCTTCCCTATTGTGGCCCAGGTGTATACTCCCTCTCAAGGTGCGCTCACAGTTCCACGGCCTGCTAGTTATTGCTATCACCAAGTCCCTGCTGGCAGGAACCTGAACCAGAGCTCTGAGGGTTAATGATTGACTAGTGCCTGGATGTGGTCTTTCCATTCCCTACAGATGCAAGCACATTCCACCAGAGGAGTGCATACATGGATGGCATGGAGTTGTGGGCCCCCCTTGAAACACTATGAAACATGGCACATGTGTTTTAAATGATGGCACTAGCATTTGAATAAGACACAATGTACTGATCAATTAGAGCTTTTAGTTGGATTTTTGAGAAAGAAAAAATTCAAACAATTTTAGAAAGAAATCCATGTCTTCCTAGATGAGTGCTGTTGTTTATATTCTAGGCCCGTGTTTTAGAATTCTAGGCAGTAGTTCCCAGGACAGAGCTCTGGCACTGAGAAGGAAAGTGAGTAGCCATGTTGGTGGAGGCAAATACAGCACCAGAGAGTCGGCATCCCCACGGCTTCTCTAGCTCCTGTAGTCCTCCGAGCAAAGGACACTTTTTGCTCTGTTGTTATGTTTCTTTACTTTTATGCAAAAACATGGAGTTTGTCCTGATTGCTTCCCATCTATCTTCCATTTTTATCATGAAAAGGGGAAGGTTAGGAGCCTGAATTTTCTCATGAGATAGAAGGCTCTACTCACCCCATGTCTAGTTTCCCAGGTTTACTTTGACCAAAGTTATTGGTGTTTTCCATCAACATTTTCTAAGTTTCCTTGTCTCTATCTATAGTTACATTCAGAGCCAAATAGATGAAGCCAAGTAAATACACATGCATGTCCCCACACGGACACACATCAGAAACAAACCACAGAAGGAGCAAAGAGATTAAAGCCGGCTTAAAAAATAGCTAAATTTATGGGACCATATCTCACCGACATGCCTGAAGCTGCCCATCGACATGCTGTGTTACGGCTGCTCTGTTTCCTCTTTAAAGACAACGTGTGTATCTATTCTCATTCCACACATCTTAACTGAAAATACTTCATTAAAGCACTAATGTGTAACATTTCCAAATATTAATTAAGTTAATATGAAAGGAACTCTTTTGCCTTCCACACAACCCCCTGCACCTCCCTCCAGGGCAGAAGGGAAATGTGCTGAATTCAGCACACTTTTTTTTTTTCTGTTAAGTTATTGTAAAGTTTCTGGTCCTTTTGTTTGCTTTGTGTTTTCCTGCTTGTTTGAACATTGAATTGAGATTGCAAAAGACAAGGAATCCAGGGAGAGTAATGGTGGAGGCAATGGCAATCCCCTCCCAGGAGCGAAGCAAAAGCAGACTATGTTCCTAGTCTCTAGAACCTTCGAGAGTTTTGAGACATTTTTTTTTAAATATAAGAGTCACTTAATTTCAAAACTGTTTCAACATCTGTGAAATCGTGTTATTTGTAAGAAATAACTGGGTCCTATAAAGCAGTTACTTTATAATTAAATAATTAATAATGGTAATAATGGTTGTAAGTTGTTTTTTTTAATACTGTACAAGTCATTTGTATCTAGTTAAAAGTTTCTTAAATTTAGTATTTTATATTATCAATGCTGTCCTTTGAAACTGTTACTGTGTGCTTACTATTTTATAATGACATGGATTTACTTTTATCAGTATCATGAAATTATTCAAAGGGCAACAAAATGCTAGGCTTTACTTTGTATCTATAAGGTTTTAGGTTTTAAAATCTGAAATGCCAGGACTTACTCTTGGGTTTCTTGGCAGAGGCCATGAGACAAGGGTAGAGGCAGGACAGGAGCTAGCAATGACAAGGAAATGTTTTGTTCCACACCAGGGCTGGCTGTAGATTATAGCACCTGACAGGAACATTCTGCATATGACATGTTAGCAGAAAAGGAAAGGGGGATGTCCTTCACAACACATAACAACATTTGTAAGATCCCAGGAGTCTTTTGTCTATTTCACATTCTCATAAGTGACACAAATAAGTCTATAAGAGTTCAAAAATTCCAAAATCAGCCCAGGTATAGTAGTTCACACTTATAATCCCAGCACTTAGGAGACTGAGGCAGAAGTATTATCGTGAGTTATATAGTTATATAGCCAACCTGAGTTATATAGTTGAGATCCAGGCCTATTTGGATTACAGGGTGGCATTCAGTCTCAAAAGACCCAAACAAATAAAATTCAAACTCAAGATATTTCCTCTTATATATAAATAATTCTTAACAAAAGGTAAATTATGTATTTTCTACCAACTACAATTGGCATAATTAATGAGCTATTTGTATAAAAGAACTAAACTCCTAATGGAAACTTAACTCTAGTATTTACTAGACCAAGGCATAGTGACTACTATTGGTGATCTAAGCAACTGGTTTTCAAATGCTTGTTCCAAAACAGTGTGTCACAATCTATGATTTATTATTCAGGCTGAGCTGACCTGACCTCAGAAATCCTTTCTCAAACTGTTGTAATGCATGAGGGTGAACTGTGGGTGATCTGGGTATAGAAAAACTCTATTAGGATATCGTTACATCTCTGGCATCCAGCATTCAATTCTGGACCAAACGTCTGCTCTGATTGGCTCTTGGCTGGCGCTGCAGAGAAGCTGGCAGCGCTCTAGATCAGCCCGACCTCCTACTTTGTGTATGCATGCACAGCATTACACGAGCCTTCCTCTGGTTCCAAGTACAGACGAAGAAATCAAAACAAATGGTTGCTCCAGCGGCTTCTGAAGCGTTTTTTGATTGCCCATCACCCTGCCAGGTGGGATCGCCACCCTTTCTGTCATTTGCTTACAGTGCCTTCTGAGAGTTCAGTTGATTTTCCAAAAACGGGCTGAATTGCTATGCTAAGAGACTGTTGCTTAACCACGGAGAAAAAAAAATCTGCAAGAAAATTCTGTAGTTTATGGCATATTGAGACCAGAGCACTCCAAAGAGGGAATCGGGTGAAGGGTTTTGAGCAGCACCTTGCTCTGGTTAAATTGTATGGAAAAATTGCTGAATGAAAAACAATATGGAGTTTTGTTCTCTAAGAAGGTCACTGTCTCATCACTATTTACATTGATTTCTTTGAGCAACACAGCTTATCATGTAACACACGGGAAACTAATTAATGAAGAGTTAAGGTTAGAGATAGGTACTTTTATTTTCCTTCTGGATAAAAATAAAAATTCTTTATCATTCCTGATTACACTGTATAAGGTTGAAAAGATCACCCACACCCAAAACAATATGAAGCAAAAGCCTGATGTTCCAGCCTGTCCCTGACACCTGCATAATTTCTTTGTTTAGCAAAGGTCTCTTCAGGTTGCTGGATAACCGCATGAGTCTGCAGTTGGTAAACGTTCATTTTCTTGACACCTGTTGTCGCTTTTAGATCCCTCAAGAACAGAAAAGAGAGAGAGCAAGTGTCCAACCCCCGGGTGTGATGGAACCGGCCACGTAACTGGGCTTTACCCGCATCACCGCAGTCTGTCTGGATGCCCGCACAAAGATAGGGTCCCTCCAGAAAGTAAGTCGTGTCTCGCCGCTCCCCGGGGCGTGCAAGCACTCTGGCTCTGTCAATCATCCCTTCCCCAACCTCATCTTCATGGCACCCCAGTGCAGCTGTCACTACCAGACTCTTCCTCAGCCTGGAGGGCACCTCAGGAAGCTTCCCCTATCTCCTGGATATTCTGGGTACCAGCTCTGAAGAGTGGCTCACCCTGAAGCTGTCTCCCTGGAGTAGGCTCCCAAGCCCACTTGGGCTCTGGTCCTAGCCTCAGGTTAATTTACTCTGTTATCCCCAGCAGGTCATTTCTCTATTTGGTCTCACATATTACAGAACTGCACTAGCCAGCCTCTAAAACAATCTATCCACACTGGTCTTTTAGAAATCCCAGGAAAAGGAGGCCTTGGGGTTCCTGCCCAAATTTCTGAACTACTGCGAGCTGTCCAAGTCACATTTAGAACAGTTATGTTGCAGCCACTGCAGTCTGTTGCACATCACATGTCTGCACACTAAAGATGTTAAATGAACAGGTTTAGATCTGGTGGGGTTTTCTTTTACACCTTTCTACATCTTTCTAGTAGACAGGTTCTGAAGCTATAAAATCAATCTGTGAAAAGTGTTTCCTTTAGATTTAAAATGATATATATCCTTTTTTGTTTGCCTTTTTCTTGGCAAGGAATATGCCAACTGTGTAAAATCAATGAGAATCAACTGTCCGAGGCACACACCCAGGTTCAGGAGTGAGTGAGGTGATGGATGCCTCAGATGCACCTACAGCACGCAGTGTCCTCCTTTAACTTCCTGTGGAGGAGGAGGTTCATGGTGTGGCTAGATAGCCAGCTGAATCAAAGGCATTTTGAGAAGCATTCTGTTACCATGGGCACCCTTGAAATCCTTGAGGAGCAAACCTGTCAAAGGTCAGGCAGCTCTTGGAGTAGGGCAACATTAGACATAGGGAAAGCTACATATTCTCTGGTAAAATATGTTCTGTTGCTATCATGGCTCCAGGTTCTCAATGTCGACTAAAATGCATATGTTTCCTGTAACTGTCTTGAGAACGATTATGAAAAGTTGTGAAAATAAACAAATCCAGGTGTGTCTACAATCCCGTGTGTTACATGACAGGGAGACGCATGGTTGACGACAGCGGCTTCCACATGTGAGCACTGTGGTGGGTGCTTGGCTGGCAAATGCAAGCACTGACCCATTCAATGTCATAAACTGCCCCAGGAGCACTGCCCTGTTTACCAGATGAAGAACATGGCAATCTGACTCCATCTTCTTTCTCTTTCAAGGGAAGCACACTGGCTGGCAATAGGTGGCTCAGTACCTTAAAGTTCATCTGAGCAGGAGCTGAACGGGTCTGAACTCAGCTGTAAATCCATGCCAATTCCCAAAGCCATCATCAATCTGAACCCTGGGCCTGATGTCACCATTTCAGTTCTAACCTGCTTCTTGGCATCAGGCATTCTGCAGGTTCTCAGTACAAAATAAGGCACCAAGGCTGAGAGCTAATGCTTTTAGGAGGGTTTCTTTATGGGATTTTTTTTCCAGGGCATAGATTTTTGCCTTCAAGATCAATCCTTCTCAATGGATAAGAATTCTCCTTGACTCTCTATTTTCACAGGAAGTGTCTAGATGTGGTTCAAGTATGGGTTTTGCTCTATTGAACTAGAAACTGAATAGGCCTACCCTGATTGGTCACATGCAGACCCATTTTAGCAGTAAGTGTAGCACAGGTATAACCTGGTCTTATGAAGTCACTGTCTGAAGAAAAGCATTTTTAAAGGCAGGCATGATGCATTCCTATAATCCTAGAACTTGGAAAGTAGAAGCAGGAATGTTGAGTTTGACACTAGGCTGGTCTATATAAGATCCTGCCTCATGAAGGGTATACCTGCCATGGAGGTACAGAGCAACTCTAACTACTTTCTCATGAGTAGTTCTTTACAATAAAGGTAAATAGTAAGTAGAGTACTCCATATTAGCCTTGTTTGTTTTTCTGGGCTGGCTTCCCATCCATTTCTACCCAGATGAATTTGGTGAAGGGTTCTGCCCTGTAATATACTGACTAAATGACAAAGGGCAGTTCTGTGCATAAGGAGACCCCAGCTGAGCCAGACAGAGTTTCTGTTACCACCTCACAATACAGACATGAAGTGTGCTGGGTAGTGTGGGAGGATACCAAGAAGTAGGTCTAGTGGGTGGCACCCTGGGTGGCACCTTTTGAGCACTAGTAAAATGGGAGTGAGTTGCCAGGGAAAGGCATTAAGTGGGAGTGAAAGAAAGGAGCCCAAACATAGGCTTGTGTGGAAAGGTGAGGTACAGAAAGAGCTGCAGGGGCAGCAACCAGGTAAAATAGCATTCCTCAAAAGCCCCAGGTATGGAGGCCATGGCTGAGGTTCAGAAGGAACCTAGGAGGAATGGTTAGAGGTCACTGGGCTTCCTGTTTGAAAGTCTTCTATAGATGCTTCAGAGAAAGACTGGGCAAAGTAGTGAGGGGTGGTGCCACAAACTGACGAAGGGGAAATGGTTTGAGACAGTTCACAGAGGCAACCTGCAGACTGAGGAAGCAGACGCCACTACAGGTATGGACTGAACATAGATAGTTTCTGTGTCTTCACTTAGCAGGACACAGACACTTGAACTCTACCACACAGCTAAGCCTGAAAGGTGTTTGCTCTCTCCATTTCTATTGTATAATAGAAATATTTAGCATAAAAAGAAAGAAAGGCCTATGTTGAGGTAAAGAGGAGTGTGTCATTCTAACAGAGCAATAGGCTAGTAAGATTGCAGATTTCAAGGAGAAGAGCATATCGTCCTCTGAGATAGGGATTCCTCTGAAAGGGGATTTCCTAGGCCCCCTCCAGGCCCTCACAGGAAATGAGCTGAATGCTGACATTTCCACCTTAATTCATATTTACTGAACTTTAGCCATATCTAGAGAAGAGGCAGGAGCTATGAAAGCTTAAGAACAAAACAACAATGGACTGTTTTTAAGAAATTCACCAATAGTAAGGACACTAAACATGGACAGGCGAAAGAGCAAGGGCATGTGAACACTCTACACAGTGCCCAGCAAGACAATGACTGCTCCATGGGAGAAAAGCCATGGGCAATAGTGACAGGTGTGGGCAGACATGACTGAGCAGACCTCACAGGACCACTTGACCGAAGGCAGGCTTTGCAGGCAGTTAGGACTGGGCTTTGCAGACATCTAGCTCAGACAGACAGAGCATGTGGCCAGCAGGCTCCTTTGGAGTCAGTTGTCTTGACTTCTTCCCCAGCACTAACCCCACAAGCCTCAGCAGAGGATGGAGCAATAAGGACCAGCCACCGTGGATGCCAGTAGGCAGCGTCCTCGTGCCCTGGGGACCAGCTCTCTCATCTTCTTATTTGCTAATGTCATGTGGTAAAAAAAAAAATGCAGAGATCTAATTACTCCTGTTCATTCTACTGAAAGCACAAAAGATATGAACTTCCTAGGTAAACGTGGTTTATTTCAAAAACAAGGTTTAAAGTTTGGCTCACTCGCATCAGACTGTCACAATCCCATGTGTGTCCAGAGCACAGGCATGTTTTGTAAATGCCCAGGCTATGTGCTGTTACACGGCTGATCAGCATCCAGTGCTTCTCTATGGGATACACTAGGGTGGCCCTTGCTTCTGTCCCACATGGGACTATTCAGTTATGCCGCTCTCTGACCCCCATGGCTCCCTGCCAGTGCACCCTGCTTTGCATGCCTGAGTACAGTCATACAAACTTCTTTCTCTTCCCACATATATTTCCTGGTCATGCACATCACAGACGTTTGTAGTTTGTCGTAAACTAATCTAACCTGTTGAAACAATTGCATATTGTATTGTATTCTCATTATTTCTCTCTTTTAATGCTGGGCTGTTTTTTTTTTTTTTATTTTGCCTCTCCTTTGTCAAGTTCTTGCCATGCATGAGAATGTTCTCAAGTGTCCCACTCCAGGCTGCACAGGCCGAGGGCATGTGAATAGCAACAGGAACTCACACAGAAGGTAAGCCACCCTCTGCCGGCGTCTATGCTAGAAGAAGCCATCCACAGCCCTGCCCCATGGTAGCTCGTTACTACTATGCATCCCCTCCTTTCCAAAGGAGATTGGCAGACGTCACACACTGCTCCTAAAGAGTTGGTCACAGCATGTACAGGAATGTCAAAGGCTCAGTTGCCTGTTTTCGAAGACTTAATTTCTTCAGTTATGTTGTCTTCTCTAGTATAATAGAGCACTGTTCCCTCTCAAAGTCACCTACTTGGTACCGCATACCACAGATGGAACCCACATCTACTTACAATGAAAGTGACCAGAAGGAATCTAGGAAGGTTCTCTAACCTTCCCTCATGGAGAGGCAGGGTTGTGAATGAGAACACAGCAGGGCTAATACAGATGACTAACTTGGCTGCTCTTGAATTTGATAAATCCCCTGGCCATCAGTAGCAACATCGTTAAAATATGAGCAGATGTCCAAACGCATCTGGTAGGGGTACACCAGTGAGGACGTTGCTCCAGGTCAATGGCTTTAACTGGACTACTGCTGAAAATATATATCATCAGAATTGTACTCTTGATGGCATTCCAGCTTTCTCCCCCATCCTCTAAGAGTCACTAAGTTCCTCTGAAAATCCAGGTGATACCAGATCACTTCTTTTTCAGTAACTCTGTTAAGCTTTGTCTTGCCTTGGTTTAGGTTTCTTCTTTAATGGGGGAAGGAAGCTGTAAAATCTCTCTTAATTTTTGTCTCACTGGTTAGTCACAACAAGCAGCTCAGTTACTGGTGTTACGTTTATAATAAAACAGACCATCGTGCTATGCCCTGCAGTGCGTCTCTGGTACTGAGCCTGCAGGAGCTGGCAGCGATGTGGGAGATCCCTGCTGAGTGCTGTGCAGAGCCTGCAGTGTCAGTTCCTTTTTCTGCCATCAGCACATGTGTGCACATGAATGGACACCCACACAGATCTAGAACACACAGAGGCAAGCATGCAGATACTATAACTTCCTGTGGAAGCAACTCAAACAAAGGGGCCTCACTGTTCCCTCTGCCATACTGACCCAGCTGAACTAGTTAAGAATCACATTTGACTGAAGTCCTGGAGGTGTTCCTGTTGTACCTCCCTTTCTTTCCCCCCTCCTTTGGTGAGCTAAGTCAGTATCCCTGAAGCCTTGTAGATAGATACCTCTGGCATCAGCTCAGAGTGCCACCTTCTGGTATTGCCAACTAACTGCCACTCTTGAGTCTGTCAAAAACTCCTTCCCTAGCTGCCACTGCCTGGCCTGCAGAAATGGCCAGCGTTCCAGAATTTCTGCCTGAAATTTTAACCAGCTTGTTTTGCATTTGCTTCCTGGAATTTGGCATGCTTGTTGGACAGGTCTGGTGCTGTCATAAGAGCTATGTGCCAGAGCCCAGGAAATATACAGTACCAAGCCGACTGGGAAATTCTCCTAGCTCCATCTACCTCAGGGTCTCATCTTAGCTGGATGAGGGACAGAACATGGTAGGTGTTATCAGTATGTGGCAAGCCATTTGAGACCATTCAATTAAATCTATCTTCTGTCATTGTAGCCTCTCTGGATGTCCTATTGCTGCTGCAGAAAAACTGGCAAAGGCCCAAGAGAAGCACCAGAGTTGTGATGTGTCCAAATCCAACCAGGCCTCAGACCGAGTCCTCAGGTACTCAACAAAAGTGTGTCATCAATGGATTTCCCTCAGAATCTATCCTGACACAGAGCAGAGAGAATGTTGGAGACACTCCATGGAGTACATGTGCTCTTGGGAAAGGGAAGACATGCCAGATTAGAAACTGGGGCCTGTACCCTCTATCATGAAAGATTATGTAGAAGCCTGGCAGTCAGTGTAACTCCCAGGTCTCTAGTGGCTCAGTGTGACTTCAGCAATGAGAGAATTGGATGTAGTTATGTGATTTGTGGTCCTGACAATTCATAATTCTATGAATTCTAAATAAAATAGAAGTTTTAGAAATTAGTAATGTTAGTAGCCCAATATAATTTTATCCCAGTTTGAAGTAAAGTACAGCACCTGCTTATGGGTGGCACTGGTCTTTTTGAAAATGCAAGAATAATGAATGCCACATTCCCTGTGCTTGGAAGTTTTCTGTATGAAAAGCCATCAAAGCTGTCATCACCCCTTATCCTCACACACCCTGAGACGTAGGTGGAAGTAGGTGGCATTTGACAGGCAAGACAGAGCACAAGGACTCATGACTGCCTGACTTAGTACTGCAGGTTAAAGTGGAAAAGTCCCAAGGAGCAAGACTGAACCCCATTTTGCAAAATCAGGAAGATGAATATTGGTAGACGAAGACATCTATGTTCCTCACAGACTCCACACACATCTCATGAAATCTGTGACAGTCTGTGTACTTCTCCTTTCTTACTCAGTCTCATGACAATGCCTCCCCATACAAATGCTATCATCCTAGTGTTCTCATTTGAATATACTCCGTTACATGGATGTCATATCACAGTCATGACTCTGTGCTAGCTCAGAGGCATACAGGCTGTCTCTAAAGAGTAACGATCAATAGTTTCCCATAGGTACAGCTTTTGGTCTCTACTAAAGGTATTTCTTTGGGAGAAGTTACTTGGAGAAAATCACTAGGCAAGAGATAGGAACATCTTGATCCTCATTTATTATTTCATAGTTTTTTGCAATAGAATTAAACTTCCTTTCTCTTTTGATAAAAAGTTAAAATGTTTATAGAAAATTTAAAATATTTAAACAAAAATAAGAAACTAAATATAACTATAATCCCTCTATTCCAAGATAATCCTCTCTGACTTTTGATAGTCTCTGCATTATGATGAGAACTTAGGTGAACCTCATGTCTGCCTCTCAGTTTCCTAGCTACTGTCACAATCACTTTGCAGATATTACCGAATACTAAACAAGTTGTCCAACTTCTTCCCCACCTCTCAGTCCACTAATCTTTGGAGAATCCCTGCAAACTCCCAAGGCTGTTTAAGGAAACAGAGTCCTTAGCCAAAGGAAATGTGGGAAATTGTGAAAGAAAATAGCTCAGCAATATAACATTCTTATTCTAATACCACACCACAAAAGCTGCTTTTAAAATGTAAGCAACTAAAAGAAATGGCAAATGCCATGTGAAATCAGGGGCAAATTATATCACTTTTTTGAGTATGAAAAAATTATACCAAAATTTTAACAGTTTTAAATCTGAAAAAATTCTAGGTTATTATCTCTTTTAGCAGTTTTTATATTTTTTAAACATGTTTCCAATGAACTGGAGCGACTGTGGAAGTCAGACAAACACATGCAGGCCGAGCCTCAGGGACACTACCCTGGTCCCACGAGAGAATGCCCTTTGCACTCTGGCCTCCCACAAACCCTCACAGCAGTGGCCGCACCAGCCCACCCAACGGCTGCCATTTTACACACCGGAAGTCCAGGAAGTGATTCTCAGTGAAGTGCGCGCGGAGTATTTCAACTGAGGACTGGCCATGTTTCGGACCGATAAGCCTTGTCTCCAGCTAGTTGTGGACAGGCCATGTTTCGGGCCGATGAGTCTTGTCTCCAGCTGGCTGAGCACAGGCCCTGTTTCCGGCAGAAACAGGCCATGTTTCCGGCGGGAACAGGCAGTGTTTCCGGTAGAAGTACAGGGAGTATATCCGGCCGAGGAACAGGCACTGTATCCAGCGGAGGTACAGGCAGTGTTTCCTAGCTGGCTGCGGCAGCAGTGTTTCAGGATGACGAACCGCCAGTATTTTCCAGTGAGGTACGGGCAGGATTTCCAGGTTTGAGTCCACTGTGCAAGAAAAAGGTTGTCGTCAGTGATTGGCCTTTGTAAATAGACTGTGAGCCAACACTAACACATGGTCCACCATATTTTTGGGTTTTTTTGTTTTTTATCCCCCTGACATAACACCCATTTTTCTTGAGGCCTTACTTTTTTGAAAAAAAAATGGCATAAATTGGAAATAAAATGATGAATGACTCCTCCTAAAATTAAGGACACTTTTATATAGATATACTGTTGAAAAATGGTGACGATATGGGGATGCCTGCCTGCAAAAACTTTTAACAATATTTTACCTTAGAAAAAGTTTAAGACTTAAGATTGAGATGTGCAAACACGTATCTGTATCTATTATACAGAAAATACAATGGTTAAAGAGTATAAGGGGATCAATGTACAACTTCTTTTGTGTTTTCGTGATTTCTACTTATTAAATAGACACAGGACAGAATATCAGTAAAGGTTTAAGAATCAAAACCTCCTCCATTTAAATATTTTATCCCAAAGTCTAAGATAAAGGACTACTAGATAAAGAACATTGAAGGAACATGTATATTTATTTGATCATAGGTTTTCATAAATTCTTTTTTAATGCCCAACTGGATAAATTTGGATCCAGTTTTGTCTCATTCTATGTCCCTATGTGTCTCTATTTCTTCTTATTTTAAGAGTCCATGTCATTTGTGTGATTACTTGTTGTAAACCCCACATATGCAATGACTATATGTCGGATTCTTCCTCAACTGCCAGTGTCATATTTTTCTATCATTCTTCCTGAAAGTGAGAGAAAATGATAAAATACATTTTAAGTATTCTATTTCTTTTTATTTCCAGTATTGACTTTTAGATACTTTATTTGGGATATATAATTAAATCAGCCTGTCTTTTTTTTGGGGGGGAGGGGGGAACTAGGACTAAAGTCTAATCTATAAAAGGTCCTGAATCCTTGATAGATGAAAGAAATCATATGTACTATGTTACACATGAATCCTGTTGCATGGGCAGCAATGAGAAAGCAAGCTGATGTTTGTTGTCTGTTTATTTTCAGGCCAATGTGCTTTGTCAAACAGCTTGAGATTCCTCAGTATGGCTACAGAAACAATGTTCCCACAACCACACCGCGCTCCAATTTGGCCAAGGAGCTTGAGAAATATTCCAAGACTTCGTTTGAGTACAACAGTTACGACAACCATACTTATGGCAAAAGAGCCATAGCTCCCAAGGTGCAAACCAGGGACATATCCCCCAAAGGATATGACGATGGTAGGAGGTGCACACTCTTATACATGAGAGACACGTTGCCATTGATGATGTTGTTGTTATGTGTATCCATGTCCTACAGATCAGCCACGATTCAGGCTCACCCAGGGGGTGTCAGAGGCACAGAACACATGGCAGAGTCCTGTGTTGTGTGCTCCAGGCCCAGGAGGGGAAGGTGGAGACACCTGTGGGCAGGAGGGGCTGTTTCTGCAGTGATTCCAAGGCATTGGCCTCTGGATGCGTACAGGGTATAGCAAACAAGACCTTGGGCCCTGTGTCTTTTGGGGTGTGGCTGAACTGGTACCTTTGTCTAATGAGCCTTTTAAAAGGCAAATACTGAAGACAAGTTTCACTAGAAGGAACAGGTTGAATTATTTTGAGAAATTCCACATTGGCAATGCTCTTCAAGGGTACATATTAGAAGCTTTTGAGGGCCTTGTTCAAGGTCTGTGCACAGGCTGTACCCTAAACCAAATAAAGTGGATCCCTGGAGATCCTCTGTGTACTAGTAATATGTCTTAAAAGCTACCCAGGACTCTTGATTCAGCCAGACCTTTGAGCAAACCAAGCCTGAGTTCCTTCTCTATCTGGATATCAGGAAGTCTCTATCTGGATATCAGGAAGGCCAGCTTCAGTATGGGACATTTGATACTTTAGCCTTGGGATCCCTGCCTTCTTAGAACTAATGTGCAATTAACTTATAAGTCATCTGATGATGTCAGAGTCTGGTTTGATACTTTCCTGTACATGGAAGAAGAGGGGATTCCAAAGAGTTTGTGCCCCTCTCTGAAAAAGATAAAGAGATATACCACGCACATGGAAAGTATTTAAAAGAAATGTCTGGGGATTCAAAAACTTTGTAACAATCCAACATAAGCTGATGTATATTTTTTTAAGCTATGCTTTTCTTATAGAGATAATAAGTAATTTGTTTTGTGAATGAAATTTAATATTTCATTGACATTTCACACATTGATTGTCTATGTGTATCATCAGCTCTTTAATATTCAGACAAATATATATACATAGAGCAAAAGTTAGATTACAGGTATCATAGAACTAAGTATTTGGGGTTTCTGTTTTGTAATTGCCTGCTAGTTTCAAGTCTCAAAATTTGTTCACTTAGTTGCAAATGAAGGATCAAAAGGAAATTATCTTATCACAGATGTAAACTCAGTTGATAGACTTTCCAATCCATTGACAATGCATGGTGATTCAGTTAATCTCTTCATTAGATATTCGTTTTCATATTCCTATTCCAAGGCTGTAGTCCAGGACACTGTGTTCCGACCAGCAACTTGACGAGGCTTTCTCTTTATACCTTACTGACTTTATCCTGGGCACATATGGAGAGTCATGGCCATGTCTTAGAGCCACATACGTTTTCCTGGACTGTAAGTGGATCTGTTTGGGCTACCTCAGCTTTGTACTTTATGAGCTACAGAGTCCTGGACCAAAGGATCTTCTAATGTACTCACTTCCTTGAAGTAGAGGGGAACTGAGAGTTCCTGCTCAAGGCTGCTGTGGTGATCAATGGTGATAAGGTGGTTTGTGGGTGTTCTTTTTTCCACCATAAAGGCAGGAGTGAGCATATTTATTGGTTCTGATTCTTTCAAGCACAGACAGATAACTGTCTTGAAAGCTTGGACTGTGAGCTTGGAATAAGTCATACTTTCCACTGGCCCACCAGAAAAGACAAGTCTATTGAGCATACTCAATTAAACTACAGTATTAGGTTCTAGGAAATAAAAAAAAAAAAAAGGAATAGCAGCCTTCCACTACAACTTTTTGAGAAAAAACTTTTTGTCTCTGCTGGCAGACAGTTACTTCTATAAAAGGGCCTACCTTGGACAAAAGTGTTGAATCATTAGGTTGTATAGGAGACCCTGTGCCTGGATACCAAAAGGTAGATTCCAATATAGTTGACTATGACAGCACCCCCGTTTGCCCGACTTTTTTTCAGGCTCAAAAAGACTGTGCCTCCTGCTCTTATGAAAATAAGAGAATCTGGCCTGACAGAATTTATAGTTCTTAAGAACTGGGAACAATGACTGGAAGTGCGTAGGTATGTAGCTAAGCTGTAGGGCCTAGATATCAGCTCTTCAACTACCAAGCCTCCCCTTCATTCTTCCATCAACCATCTGCTTCTCCCAGACACCTCACCAGTAGTTGCTGTCTGCCAGTCTTTAGGCTACTTGATCTGTCCTTGGTAGAAGAGTTCAGAGGTGAGATGAAATATAAGTGTGTGACATGCACTCGTGCATAGGGAAGCATGGCTCATTCTGTCTGAAGGACTGGATGTGTCCTACCAAATAGCAAACTATATACTTTGTTCCAGGGTTGGAGTAGGCATGATGTTCAGTGATGCCTATGGATTTGGGAATGTACAGGTAATCTAGGAAGGCTAGAAAGAAAAGCAAGGTTCAGCCGTAGGGGCTGAGAGAACAGCCTCCTCATGTTGTCTGTCACGGTGAATCTGGACACCTCACACAGAAAAGGGATGAGATAGGAAGGGAGGAAAAGGGACAGCTCAGCCCATGAGTGTAAAGTTATCATCTCCTTCCCCTATGTCATGGGCAGCTAAGAATGGTTCCTAGGTCTTTAAATGCTAACAAGAAAAATCAAAGGAAGGGTGTCTCATGACATGGGAAATATATGAAATTTTAAATTCCATTGCTGTGGTTATGAGCTTTTGGTCACTCCATCTTGCTTGTGGTCAAGACCGATATCTAGGTCAATAGCACAGCCCAGGACTTAAAATGATGCCTGCTTGGACCTGCAAGCCTCCAATGCTTGCCACCAGGTCGTTTGCAGGACAAATTGCTAGTGTGGTGTTGCATCTCTGGGCACAGCTCACCACTTAGGTTTGCTGCTGCCTTCCATCGTTTTACAACAGCTACCCATGTCTTTTGCAAATACACTACCTGCCTTCAGTGCAGCTATGTGTCCAATCACTGGTCTGTGCACTCATGAGTACACCAATATGTTAGCTCTCAGTGGACAAAGTGCCTGGTCCTCAGAGTCTCCAGATCTTGTCATGGAGGGTGGGCCAGGAAGGCAGTGGCCATGCAGAAGGGATTCTGACAGAGGTGGTAATCAGGCCCTCTGAAGGCCTTGTCCCCCAACACATGCAGACAAACTCTGTTTTCCATGGAGAATTCTTAATCCTCATTTCTGCCTGCCTGTAATGCACAACAAAGAAATTAAGGGCTGAGTTAGCTCCTCTTCCGAAAGCACCCACCTTATTGAACAGTGCCCCCTATATTTCTATCTATCTGGTTCTCATGGAAAGTGCTGATTGTATGGTCATGTGTCTAGTCCCTGAAGGAAAATGAAAAATGAAAAAGAAACAGACATACTCAAAGGAATGTGAGAATTTCCACGAGTAAGCTGCTAAGGAGGTTTTCGCTGCAGGTTTTGTGTTGGTTTTGCCACTAGGTTTTCAGTCTTTGAAGGAAGCATGTTTATTTAGCCTTGAGGATCTGTGATGATATTCTTTTTTCTTCAGCCAGGGACAGAATGCAGTCTGAAGGTAGCAATCAATGTGGCTGCCTGGCTATCAAGCACTGGTAGCCTCTGGGAGAGAAGCCTTCACATTCTCTTCCCATCATCTGCTGGTACCTAGGATATATAGTTTCCTCTGAAATAGATCATTCTGCTAAGGAAATAGAAAGTATAATAGGCCACTATTATTCTGATCAGACAAGGGCGTTAGACAGTAGCGGGGCATCCCAGGCAAATGCCCTCACTATGCAGGACTTTTGGCCTCAGTACCATGAATGAACACCATGCTGTGGTGGCCTTAGTGACTCAGACCGACAGTTCTGTGGATATCAGGCAGTGTTAGCAGGGGGAAAGACATTGTTTACTTGAACTAATTTAAGTACAGTCAGTGTTAATTTTATTTCACATAAAACAAAAATTACTATGTAGACTTAGTAAAGGGAGAAATATAGATGGGAATATGACCCTAGCTGTATGAGTGATGGAGATGGCCAGGTGCATGTAGAAGCTGCTGACATTTCAGTCACCTGCTAGCCTTCTGCACTGTCCACTTGTCAGGATGCAAGTATCATCTCCATGATGTAAAGGACTGGAAAAGTGCATGCCGCACTGTATTTACACTTACAACTTCAAGATAATGGAATGTGATCAAAGTGAGATAAGAGAAATGCAGTCATTTTAAACTATTTTAGTAAATTGTTGCCAACAGATGTAGTGTTTCTGAGCAGATGAAATGCTAGGGCAAAATGGGACATATTCTTCCTGGACTGAAGCCCAGGTGCTTCTCTGTGTCTGCTGCCTGCCCTGAACAGTCCCAGTGTCTGCGTCTGTGTGGTGGGTATATAGCAGCATCCACAGGGAGGTAGAAAGCTAGGGATCTGGTATACTTGGCCTGAGAAGCAATTGTCATGAGACAGGATGTTGCAGGATATAGCTAACATTCCAAAGACACCAGCCAGCTCTCCCCTGACTCTGCCCACATACCTAAGTAGGGACACTCCACAGCACTGAGTGGGAACATCACCCTCCTGCTCTGATACAGCCCTACATAGTGAGACCCTATTTCAAAAAAACAAAAACAGCAACAACAAAAAACAAACACAAAATAAGTGATTTTTTTTCCTGGAACATCCCCATTTAAAAAGAAAAGAAAAGAAAACCTTGTTGAAATGAGGAGGTAAATGCTGATAACACCAGCATTTTGACTTGGTAGGTAGATTCAGAAGACTCTTCAATTCTAGACCAGCCTACACTATATGGTGATCTTTATCTCAGAGACAACCTCATATGTGGTATTGAGTTTTTCTACTGATCTCATGGTCTTATTATCTAAGACTTAACTTAAGACCACATCCACAACATTTCAAATCATTGCAGATGTGGCCCAGTATCACCCTCTAGGCACATGTGCAGGCCTCTTCCTGGTCCCCTATACTGTCCTCAGTTACTCAGGGACTCACACATGCAGTTCTATAATCATGCTAATGGAATTTACAGAAGAGAGAGAAGAGAGCAAGCGGGTGGCCACTGAGCCCTCCTCCTACCCAGTACAGGAGTTACCCCTGTGCTACTCAGGCTGATCAGTTAACTAACACTGTAGAATTAACAGTGTGTCCAAGTGGCTTCTTGTCCTACATGAGTTGTGTTGAAACTGTCATTCCTTAGGAGATATCTAGATGAAACAGTTGCTTGTGCATTTTGTTTCCGAGTGTAATGGCTGAAATTCAAATGAGGTGGTCACTATTGCTCCAGGATCTGATCATCATGGCCTTATCTGGAGTAACCTGAGTTTTATTAAAACTTTTTCCCAATACCATATCTCCCCTGAGTCTTTTTTTTTCATTGTTTCCAGATATTATTTAATGAACTTTCTTTTTTTTTAAACATGTTTCATCTTTTTTTAAAAATTTTCTATAGTCTTTATTTACATTCCAAATGATTTCCCCTTCCTGGTTCTGGACATATACCCAGAGGACTCCCCAGCATGCAGTAAGGACACATGCTCCACTATGTTCATAGCAGCCTTATTTATAATAGCCAGAAGCTGGAAAGAACCTAGATGTCCCTTAACGGAGGAATGAGTACAGAAAATGTGATATATTTACACAATAGAATACTTCTCAGCAATTAAAAACAATGAATTCATAAAATTCTCCCCCGAGTCTTAAGCAGGCAACATTTAATCCAAACTCACATTACCAGTGAGGGTCATTTCGCTCTTTAGTGTTTGGAGATAATTTTATAGTATGGATTGCAAAGCCTTTGTTAGTCATGTGAGGTTTATGGTTCATTTTGTGTATTTCTTCCTCTTGGAGGACAACTGCCAAAATCATGCTATGTACAGAGCAGGTAAAGACCCTCAGGTCATAAGCCAGGAGCAGTGGCCGGCCATAAGGCCCCTCCCCTCAGTGCCTCTCTCTCTGCTCCCTTAACAGTTCTCTTTAGTAATTCCTCACTCTGAGGGGGCTGAGCAGAGTGTCTCTGTGGAATATCTGATCTTGGTGAAAATATTCTGTGAGCTCAACTAGCTGTGCTTCTGTGTTAGTGTAAGGGACCCATCCTAATAAATCAACCATGAAGGAGAGGCAGTGAAGCAGCTCTGAAATTAACCCCTACTCCCAGATATGTGCTGGTTGTATATGAGGGTGCTGGCATGAATGAATGCTAATCAAGGTATCTGCAAGGAAAGCCGGCCTGCATGCAAATGAAGAGCTGACCCAGGTGCCCTCTGGTGTCCCACACTCACCAGGGACAGGTCTCAAGCCAAGCTCATCCTTCCCTCTAACTCCAGAAGCCTGTATAAGAATTACAGGACAGAGGTGTTTGACTCACAGTAGCTGGTATGCATGCCCTGCCAGAAACTTACTTTACAAAGACTGTAGTCCTCATAGCCTCAGTGGTAGTTCTTGGAGATCCTGAGTATCTGGGTCAACCACACAGGTGACACTGAATCCCAATTGGTATCCACAGCCACATGTGGCTAGAAAGAGCGGTCAACTTCTTGATGTTGCAGTAGCCAAGTCCTGTC
The DNA here is from genome assembly GCA_036184795.1 of Tokudaia tokunoshimensis. Classification (NCBI taxonomy): domain Eukaryota; kingdom Metazoa; phylum Chordata; class Mammalia; order Rodentia; family Muridae; genus Tokudaia; species Tokudaia tokunoshimensis. The sequence goes on from BTHU01000012.1 coordinate 45,292,757, forward strand.
CTGCCCAAGTGGGTAGATGCTGCAGTATACATGAGTAGCCTGCCAAAACAAGGGTGATCCTCTCCCAAGGTCATCCTAATTATCTGTTCACTCAAGCATGCACAGTGTAGAAGGGGGCAGAATCTGGGCTCTTCATGAATAACCCCCATTTCTGTGTGTATAAAAATGGGTGGGTCAGGATCAATTGTGTATCCAGCATCCTGGGTGCAGGGCCTAACCACACTATCCTCTGTCTCTGCAGCCAAGCGGTACTGCAAGAATGCCAGCCCTAGCAGCAGCACCACCAGCAGCTATGCACCCAGCAGCAGCAGCAACCTCAGCTGTGGTGGTGGCAGCAGCGCCAGTAGCACGTGTAGCAAGAGCAGCTTTGACTACACACACGACATGGAGGCCGCACACATGGCAGCCACAGCCATTCTCAACCTGTCCACACGTTGCCGTGAAATGCCACAGAACCTATCTACCAAGCCACAGGACCTGTGTACTGCCCGGGTATGCCCAGGATCCCAGCCATGACCCATGGGAGATGGCTATGAGTTTGTTCACTGCCAGCCCTACAGCCCTGTGCCTCAGAACAATGGGCAGCTGCCTTGGTCCCCTCCAACCCTAATTTGTGTCTGGGACATTAGAACAGCCAACACCCATGACCTTTATGGTATCTTAGTTGAATAATACACAAAACCAAAAAGAGGTACAGCTTGATTTAAACAAGACAGTTTGGTGCAGCATTGTTAGATAAACGTGAGGCTGTTCCTTTACCACATGCCTAGTAGGTCACACAGGTCAGGAAATCAAAGAAGTGACATCTGATTGCACTCTTGATAGTCTGTGGTCTCGGCCAAAACTGTTAGCTCAAAGGCACCCTTGGTGCTACAAGAGACAGCAATATTCAGGAAGGTGTTTATTGTTTAATTTTTCATCTGTTAAATTGTATTTATCATAAAAAATACTTATTTTTTATTTTGAGATTATAAAACACACCTAAACCCATTTCCCTTTTTGAGCTATTACCTGTATGTATGTATGTATGAATGTGGAGAGAAGCAGGTATGCCATGGTTCATGTATGGAGGTCAGAGGATTTCCAGCAGAGATTCTCTCCTTCTACCATATGGGTACTGCCCACTGCCATGCTGCTGGCGCCCACATCAGAAGAGGAAGCCTTTAGCATGAGCAGAGAAGAGAGTGAGCTGGCTCTCTAGGGCTCTGAGCAGGAAGCAGTGTGTCGGTAAGCGCAACCTGTGCACTGACCACCTGCCCTCAGTGTATCTGGAGGTTCTGGGTGCTGGCGGTAGTTGTCATAAATCATTGTGATTTATGTGATTGGAGGAAGACATTATAAGTCACCTTATGCTTTGATTCCTTTTGATGGTTTTACTCCACAGTAATGGGATAGTGTCAGGGGACATGCACTCTTCATGGACATATGGGCTACTGAAAGCTAGTGCAGAAGCTATTCCTCTTCAGGAATAAAGATAGAAACCTCTACCAGGGTTGTCTTGTTTTTCCTTTTTTAAGAATAATACTAAGATTAGGATGATGGCTCCAATGTGACATAGTCTAAATTAATATCAAAGCTTGGAATCTGGGCTGCTTTGACAGAGTTCTGTCACAGCAACACTGAAAAATACATAAAGAGTGCAGCTCCAAGGAAGGACCCTTTTCCTGTGTGCCCTCTACCTTCCCAACCAAAGGGACAAGTGGCTAGACATCAGAGGCCACAGGGTCACTCAAGTTAGGGGTCACATTTTTCCTTGAGAATCTGAACTCTCCTGAGAAAATGGAGGTTTATTTTGATATTGCTTGTTCACTGCCATCTAAATGCCTTCACCCCTCTGCCAGCAAAGCAGACCGATGAACTCAGCCTATTTCAAGGCATGCACACATGTGCGCGTGTGTGTGTGTGTGTGTGTGTGTGTGTGTGTGTGTGTGTGTGTAATGTCTTTTTATTTTTCACCCATTTGACACAGTAGCAGATATGGAGATAACCAGGTCAGCTCAGTCCAGAATTCTCATAATAGGACCTTGGGAACTGTGCTGCATACCACCTGTTCTGAAATGGAAATCTCTTGGCCCAGGATTTCATGTCAGAAGGAAAATTCTAGCACCTTCTCCATCCTTTCTTCAACATTCAAGTCCTTTTCTTTCCCCCCATTCTGGAATTATTGTCATCAATGGAATGCCAGGAAGACAGTTAAGCTGCTGTATGATGGAAGGACAGAGGATATGTGGACAGTGGATGGATGGGGGAAGGACCAATGAGTACATTGCTGAAATAATGATGGAGAGGGAGGGAGAGTGGGTAGGTGGATAGATGGATGGCAAATGGATGGATATATAGATAAATGATAGATGGCTGGATGAGTGAATCTTCCAAGCAATTTCTCAGGTAGGCCTGTAGTAGTGGGCATGCCTGTAGATCGTGATAGTTCACCTGGGAGGTAATGAGAGGGCAGTAGTGGGTGATGAACTCAGTCTTAGCTAATGGTCATCCTTAGTCAGGGAAGGATGGGAAGGCAGTCAGGCCCTCTGGGTTAGACATTTTTCTTTCAACAGAACCCAGACATGGAAGTGGATGAGAATGGCACCCTGGACCTGAGCATGAACAAGCAGAGGCCTCGAGACAGCTGCTGCCCAGTCCTGACGCCCCTGGAACCCATGTCCCCCCAGCAGCAGGCAGTGATGAGCAGCCGATGCTTCCAGCTGAGTGAGGGGGATTGCTGGGACTTGCCTGTAGACTACACCAAAATGAAGCCTCGGAGGGTAGATGAGGATGACCCCAAAGAGATTACCGTAAGTAATCTTAACATAAGATTACCATTAGTCATTTGCATACTCTTCAGGAGAAAATGCATTTTCTCCCTAAATTTGACCTTTAGCTGACAAGGACTCAGAGAACATTTTTGGTTGATTCAGGGGAGATATATAACTGATACTGATTTGAGAGAAACAAACTATGGGCTATTTCAAACTTTATTTTCTAATAAATATGCATCATTACAAATTGTTTCTCTAGGAAATTAAAGAAAGGATCATATTATTTTATTTTCAAACAAAATAATATTGCATTTTTATGATGCAGTATAGGCAGGAGGATTGGTGGGACATGCCTGTAACCCCAACACCCAAGCAGTATAGATGGGAGGGTCAAGAGTTCTAGGCCAACTTGAGCTATATAGTGAGACCCAATTGTATTTAAAATAAGTACTTATTAAATGTGTTCTATGAATAAGCTCAACCACTTAGACTATACTTCTTGCATAATACATCTCAGTGCAGTTATCTGATTCTTTGTTTATGGCAGTATTTTTAAAATACCTATGTTAAAGTATATATTTTAGTTTGGATTTTCAGATTAGTTTGCTACTGTAATATAATACCACTTGAACCAAAAGATAACTTTCTTTCTTGGTGTACTTCTGCTTATGGATGTTAATGTATGAGTGTACCCACATGCAAAGATCAGAAGGCAGTCAGTTGTCTTCCTTTGGCACTCTCCACCTTATGTCTTTAGACAGCAGAGTCTCTCAGTGAACAAGGAGCTCACTACCTAATGAGGCTGACTTGCCAGTGGTCTCTTGTGCTTCTTTTTTCCTTTCCCAACACTGAAGCTAACAGCACCCATGCCATACCCAACTTTTTACATAGGTGCTGGGGATTCAAACTTTGGTCCTTGTGTTTACAAGGCGAGTATTCTTACCCATCCAACCATCTCTCCAGCCCCAAGAAATTCTTTTCTTTACTGGAGACCTTTTATAGTGCTCAACACTGAAAGTTCTCAAGTCTTTATCCGTTGTAGAAAAAGAATGAAATTATGAGTGGAATGTGGAGCACTTATCAGACCAACGATGCCTTAGAGTGGGAAGGGGACTGTTGCTGACAGGTCTGACATTGAGCCCTTTTGGTTTCTGTGCTGTATAGTCCTGGCGGACCTCCAAGTATGGTGGTCCCCGCCTTATCTCTCCCGCCCCCAATGCTAGAGATAGAGGTAGGTGCTGCCTCACTCAGCTTAGGCGCAGCCTGCCTTGGTTCCTCTTCAATTGCTGTCATAAAACAGCATGGCCAAGGCAACTTAAAATTGTAAGGGTTTAATTGGATGTATAGTTTCAGAGCATTAGCGTCCACGATGGCAGAAAGGAGGCATGGCAGCTTGAACAACTAAGAGCTCACATCTCAAACCCCAAAGCCCACCTCCACTAAAACACCTTCTACAACAACAAGGCCACACTAATCCTTTTCAAAAGGTTCCACGACCTGCTGCCCAGGTATCTAAACATATGATCCTATGGGGGCCATTCTGACTTAAACCACTACAGGCTCTTATCCTCAATCTTCAAATGGAATTAAATTCTTAGGCAGTATATAAATGGAATCAAATTTGAGTGTCAAGTGAAATGTAAGGGTTCTTTGTCCCACAGTTAAACCATGACCATTAAGAAAGGAGTAATAGTTTCTGAATTTATTTTAATTAAAATTAAGCCTCCAGTAACAAAAGTCTCTTCACAATAGACCATTCAGAAGTAAACTTCCTTTTAGCTTGTAGCATGGAATTAGGAAATATGTATAGTGAACATTGTCCTTTCTAGGCAAATCTAGGTTACTTCTGCATGGAATCACCAAATATAGGTACTTTACTTTTAAAAACTAATTTAAATTACGACATTAGCATAGTTGGCCTTCCATTGCCCTGATGTAGAAAAATGCAACATGGAACACTAACCATTGATTGGCCAGAAATCCACTCTAAAATGTTCTCAGGCAGAGTCCTGTTTAAGAAAGGTATCTCTTCCAGTAGCCATATACATGCATACTGCCCAGAAAAGTCCTGGATTCTAGATTTTAAAAAAAAGAATAGGTAGAGAAGTTTCTGGGGTTTCTAGAATATCCTCTGCTCCTGAGCAAGATCCCTGTAAAGTTGGAGCAGCCCATGGGCGGATCATCTTGTGTTTTCCGAGTGGCCTCATCACAATAAAGATACATTTGGGTTTTAAATATGATCTCAAAAGAACAGACAGGGCAGCCCTGCAGCCAGGGACCTACAGCTGGTGAGTTTGGTTGCTGTATGTGGTTCTGAAGCTGTGTTCTGTCTACAGCCAGAAGACTTGGACCCATTCCAGGAGGCTCTGGAAGAAAGAAGGTATCCAGGGGAGGTCACCATCCCAAGCCCCAAACCCAAGTATCCTCAGTGCAAGGAAAGCAAAAAGGACTTAATAACGTAAGCATAGCATAAGGTGACATGCTGGTTCTTCGTAAGTCTCCCTTCTCTGGCTTACTTTTAAAGAACAGACCTGTATATGCCTTGCCGTTTGAACATGCATGTTTGCGGTCCAGGAATTTCTCCAGCTGCAGTTGAGCAGAGCCAAAGGCTGCGTTGCACCTGCTTGCTCTCAGTGATGCTCTACTGTGTGGAGGCGCCATTTCACTTAACCCTATGCCTTCTGCAGCTTTCTCCAGGGTGCTTAACTCCCCTTGCAGACATTGCAGCTAAACTGGAAACAATAAAACTTTTTAAAAAGTTTTTTTTTAAAAAAAAAAAAACATACTATTCTGGCTGTCTTTGTTTTCGTTTGGTGACAGATGTCCAATTCCAGGGTGTGATGGGAGTGGTCATGTGACTGGTAATTACGCCTCACACAGAAGGTGTGACTTCATTTTTCTCATGGTGGATTCTGTCTTTTCAATTTATTGTTTTCAGCTTACCTCAACAATGCTGTCAAAGTACAAACGTTGGATTCTGTGTCACCCCTCTGAGTGCTGTATGCTGCCCTTCAATAGCCTGCTAATTTACATGTTACACAAGCATTGTTAACCTTAGGCCACCCAAATTCACAAAAATTATTCTCAAAAATTTAAACCAAAGACAATGTGTATTTTGTCTGATTTTTTTTTCCTAAAATTATTAACAAAAATGCTTTCTTAAACATACCCTTGCTGGCATTCAGAGTGAATAATACGAACCTTCAGTATACAGCACTTGGCCCATTGCTCCTCTGCGTTGAACTTTTAATTTCAACTTGGTGTTGTGTTGTCCGGGTGCTGCTGCCGCCTAGGAGTCCACTCACTGTGTCTCTCGGCCTGTCTTACAGTCTGTCTGGCTGCCCCCTGGCGGACAAAAGCATCCGAAGTATGCTGGCCACCAGTTCCCAAGAGCTCAAGTAAGCATTCGTTTCACTAATTCTTTTGTAAGAGTCTCTTTGCTGTTAACGCAGAGAAAACAGTGTCCTGTTTGAAAGTGGATTGTCTGGGAAGGGGTCTCCAGTGACATCTGTGCCTAGTGGACTTGGATGCTCTCTAGTTCTTTCATAGCATGCCTTTTCTATCTGGAATTTTTTGTCTTCAGATATGCATGTACTCCCAAGGAAAAATGTTTCAGTGTTACTTAAATGTTCAAAAAATTATTGTCTAACATTTTTAAAAATGGATGTCAGAGATAAAAATCTACTTGGTAATAGCCAGTCCTTAAACTTGTATTCTAAATACTGCCTAGGCCAGTGACAGTTCAGCTCAGGAAACTGTGTGGTGTTGGCACTGAAACACACACACACACACACACACACACACACACACACACACTAGCCACAGCTCCCTCTGCTCTCTGTTGTAACTTTTAAAGATAAATCTGGCATAAGTATGAGCCCAGTGCCAGCACCAGCAAACTGAGACTGTTCTGCTTCATAATCGAGTGTACAACACTCATTTCCAAACAAGCTATAGAAGGAGCCAGTGAAATTATGAAAAGAACATTGAAACCTTACCCACTCCATTCAATGCAAACTTTGAGGTGTCTGTAAAGTCAAAAGGCCAAGCTTGACAGCACAGCGTGATGACAACAGTTGCCCTTCAAATGGCAAGCCTTGCTTCCCTGACCTTCCCTACCATTCTGTCCTGTGCATGGCTACGAAGATGCTGCCCCACCCCCAACCGTCCCGTTCCCCCAGCCCCATGACCATAGTCTAGGGGTGACATGAGCATAGCCTTCTGTTTGACACCCATGTCATTTTTTTCAGGCTCCCTGTCCAGGGCCCTAGTGCCATAGACCACCTGCTCATGTTCAGTGACTTCCTGAACTAGCCCTCCTGTCGCACGCAGGACTCTTGCCTTGCCGTTGACTTCCTGAACTAGCCTTCCTGCCAGTTGCAGGACTCTTGCCTTGCCGTTGTCTTCACAAGCTGTGCACAGCTCGAGGGCTTCCTCTTGCCTTACAGTCTAGCAGCATTTAAATCAGTGCCTGATGGACAAATAGCTTTAGCAGCTCAAAGCAACACCCTTAGGAGCAGCAATCCAGCACACTTTGCTCAGGCGTCTTTTTGCTGTGGCTTCAACCCACATTTCCCTCATGATCAAAATGTAACCAACTGCACTTGGATCTTGGCCAGCACATCAGGATGGGGCAGCCTTCCTTTGAATCTCTTGATGAGGAATTCTTTGCAAAAGCCTGGTTCTCCAGTTGCAACAGGCCACCTTTGAACAAGAAACTAGCTTTTTTGTGACTTGCACATTGCTTCTGACTGCTTAGTGTTTTGAGACCTGGAACCAGAACATTTTTCTGATGGCGTAGTTCACATTGTCTTACATATTTTAGTGTTGGGCTTGATGTTTTCAGACATCATTTCAGGCAGTCCTGCCGTTTCTCCAAGCCACAGTTCTCCTTGTCTCATTTCATCTTGGGAGATGGCTGGTCTTCTCGTCAGCATCCTCAGAGGAAGTTGTTGCCCTCGCATCCTCCAGACAGCGTAGTCTTGGCCAGTGCCCTCCTCTTTTGCTTCCTGACAGAAGGTTGTACCATCCTGAAAACAGACAGTTGTGCCCGGTTTGAGCTCATCTAAGTTATACACATTTTCTGTTTGTCTTTGCAAATAAGTCCTTTGTTTGCTTGACCCCCACCCTGCTGGGAAATCTTTACTTAATTTCTGCTGGGAAATTTAAACTTGACTGATTTTCTAAAAAATGACCTGTTTCTGTTAATGGGACTTCAAAACTAAAGATTTGGTGACTTCTTTAAAGAGACTAAAACTTAAACAGCCACTTTTTACTTGACAATATGTTCTCTACACACAAATAAATAAACAAATAAATAAATACACCATCATGATATGATAACCTTTTCTCTCAGCTTTTTCACTGATGGCTCTCAGTGCATCACTTCCTTGTAGAAATCAGGAAGGTTTGCTGTGAGCTTTCCCAAATGAGTAGCACAAATCATCCTTGGGAGATAGCACAACTTAGAATAATTCATGATGTACCTATTGCAGATGTATTGACTCTGGTCAGTTGTACAGTAGCATCTCACCTGAATAAGAAACTGAGTCAAGTCCCAGATTATTATTCATACAACACTCTCTACTACCAATAACTATGTTAGGAAGTGGGTCCAATGGCCTCAACTACCAAATGAAATTTCCTAGAAATTTTCCTCTTATTTACAACACTGAATTTTTATAGGTGAGCATTAGAAGAAGGTTCTTAGCCATGGACAAAATGAAAGTTGCTCAATGACCCACTGACCAAAAACTATCAGACTGCATAGGTCTGCTCAGTCATCTAGAACAGCCACTGTGGGATGGTTTTAAGAAGAAATCAATAAGTTGTGCTTAATTATGTACACTTTGTACTTTGTAAACTAAATATGCATTAAAATATTCCATGAATCTTACCAGCACTGTGGAGTTGCTCCTGGGCCCCTTGTGTCTGTTGTGCACATCACATGTCCTAAGGGGAGGGAGATCTGAGGGCCAGAGGACGGAGCACCATTCATTCAAGTACATCCCTACCTACCCTTGATAGGAAACTGAGGCCACAAGAGGAAAGGAGCAGAATGATGAGAAGTAAGGTGACCTTTGAGGAAGGGCTCTCCTAATGTGAAATCTAGTTTTAAAGGATATTTCTCCTCCTTAAATGTCATTGTCTAAAATTCTCTAAAGGCAGCTATAGCCATGGTGGCCTCCTTGAGTAGTCAAAGGTTCCTGACTGAGGAACCTTTCCTACATAAGAGTCATGTTCAGTGGCAGACCTGGCAGATGCTGGCCTGGGTTGAGTTTTAGTCATCTCAGTAGCCAATCTAAGCCAAGAAAACCAGCTTCAGACAGGAGTTACAAGCTCTTTCAGTGGCCCCAACTGGAAAGGCTTCCATTTACACTTCAGCCAGATCCTTCTGTCTTTTAATGTGTATCAGTAGCTTAGGGAAACTCCAGTGCTGCTATGAGTATATTCACTAGGAAAGCAACTTTGAACTGAGGTTAGTCTTTGCTTTGTTTATTTGGTTGGGGGATTCATCATTGTAGGGTAGGTCCCAGTTCTTGCTTGAATTTGGTATCCATGCTTACAGATTCTAATCTCTATAAGCATAAACCCTAGGTTCTTGGGATTTACAGCACATACAGGAATCTTGGGCAAATGCAACCCTTAGAACTCAGGTTATATTTGTTTTAAAATATTCTATAATTCAAAGAATTAATTAAATAAAACTGAGCCAAAATATTAAAGCTCACTATTATTTTTTGAGCATTTTTGGCTTACATGTATAGCTATAAGCCCTGGGCAGGGACAGGAGATGGTTCATGTGGTCTATCCGTGTATCTCTTGCCCAGGGCACACTGTGTAAGGGAATGAGAAACTCACCCATTTTTAGACCTCCAGGAGATCATCTTCACTTGTAGAGTGCTCTGTGTACAACAGTACATATCCAGAACTTTGAGAATTACACCTGCTCTCCCTATGTGTCTGCTAATAACATGTTTCCTTAGCAGAAAGGTATGTTGACCTCTGCGTAAAGTGAGCCTCTTTTATGACCAAAAGTTCCACTGAAGGGAATGGTAGGGGAAAGTGTTTATATATCCTGCCCTGTCCTATTAGGAAAATTGATTTGTTCAGCAGCTGACTTGGCCCTGGGTACCTGGGACACATCCTCTTGAGAGGACTGTGTCTCTGATATAGAATACAGCTGTCCTTCTGCCTGTCACTCAGTACACAATCTGTTAAGACTTAGGCTCTACTGGCCCTGAGAATTAGCTACTGTTCCCATTCTCTGTTGCTTAGTTTCAGGACAAGCTATATCTTGTCACAGTGAAACTCATCATGAATGTCAGGCTTTTGACAGTTGATAGTGCTTCTTCAGTTTATCATCTTTGTGAGATAAGACTGAGCATGCTTGGGCCCATAGTACAACTCTAGGAACCCCAGCTAGGGTAAGTAGGCTGTTTGGTCAAGGGTCACAGAAGATAAGGGCACTGACAAAACTTGAGCTGAGTGAGGTCTTCACATGAATTGCCTTCTCCGAATCCCTGGGCCTGATGTGCTGATCTTCCGTGAAGGATGAAGGGTATGGACTTGGGGACTTGCTTTAAAGCACAAAGATGTGAGCTTAATGTATAGAACCCATTTTGTTTGTTTGTTTGTTTGTTTGTTTGTTTTAATCTCAGGTGTAAGTTTAGCAAGATGGAATGAGTAATTGAAAGCATCCACTTAATCCCCAACGCGTGTGCGCGCGCGCGCACACACACACACACACACACACACACACACACACACACACACACCACACCACACCACACCACACCACACCACACCACACCACAGCAACACATATAAACCGTGAACAGAGATCAATGCTATGCAAACCTCAGAACTGTACAGACACAGCTTAGTTTTGCAGTGTGTTTGTGCCTTACCACCTCCAGTGCAGATTATAGTAAACTTCAAAGTAAAACATCAGATTCACATAATATAAAGAAAGCAGGCATTGTGACAAGACCTACTCTTTTCATGAAAAACCTGCTACAACATGAAATTCAGACCATAGACCCTCTAGACCCTCTAGCCTAGCAGTAGGTAATCTCTTCTTGCCTCAGTTTTTTTTTTTTGTTTTTTGTTTGTTTGTTTGTTTTGGTTTTTTTGTATCTGTAGGTTGGGCTAGCACTGGGCTACCTCAGAAGGTATGTAGTGGATGCCAGTATAACTAACAGGTCCAGCAATCCCTGGGTCTTTAGAAAACATCCACCAGCTGGGAACCAGAGAGGAAAAATGATCAAGGTAGTTGATGTTTCTGAAATGACAATATCCCTAGGGAAGAGTATTCAGCAGCTGGCTAGAAATGGCAGCAAATATGTAGTCCATAGTAAGGTAATGAGGTAGACATTTTCCTAGCATTCAAGAGGGAATAGCTGTCAGAGCTACAAGTAGTATCCTGGAATGGTAGAGCCCAGAGACTGAACCATAGCAGAATGATGGTGGAAGCTGTCTGCTATAGTTCAAGTCATCTCCACAGAGACCACTGGAGAGGGCAGGATGATGGCTCAGGCTTGGGAAAGCCGAAGAGGTTAGATCCAGGAGCTCGCCCAGCTTTGATCCCCCCACAGAAAGGGAAGGGAACATGCACTGCAAAAAATATCTCCTACCTTCCAGCACTCCTACTACTACCTCCACATGTCCAGAGCATATACGTAGCCATCCTAAGTCAGAATGTGGGCCAGTATTGAAATAATGACTTCTCATAGGAAACCAACAACAGCCGTCCTTGACAGGAAGGTGAATTTCAAGGTAGGATGGAAGTTGAGCTGTTCCTGTGCTCATGGAAGATGCCTTGGCACTATCTGGAAGGGCATCAGGGTTAGCCAGACTGAGAAGGCCCTCCTTCAAACCCTAGTCTCATCTTACACTTAAAATGAAAGCCTTAAAATTTTCACTAATATCTTATCATCCTTTTTAGAGATTTTTATTTTTTATATGTATGGATATTTTGAATCTTTTATGTGCCAGAAAAATCCAGAAGAGGGTGTCAGATCTGCTGGAACTAGAGTTATAGACCACCATGAGCAATGGTGTGGGTGCTGGTAGTTGAACCCAGGTCCAAGGCTGAGCAGCCAGTGCTCTTAACTGCTGAGCCCTCGTTCTCCAACACCATCTATTAGGAACAAAAACAAAAAAGAAAAAAATGAACACATAGGATCTCCCCAAGCCTTACACATCTATGAAAAAAATCAAGCAAAAATTAAGCCATACCTGGCTTTCTCAGTGGGGACCTGCCTTCCCCAGGCTGGCCAGGGAATCACTTGAAATATCAGCAAGTTCATGAAAGAGAGGCCGGCTTCAGCAGACACTGCACCCTGCTGACCTTTAATTGGCTACATTTCCTGGATACCCACTGTGAATATCTTTACACTGCAGCAATTCACCTGCTAAGCCTGGACTTCCGAGAGGGAAGTGTTGGGTCTGTCCTCCACAGGCAACAGAGCTTGTTCTCCGTCCTCACTTGGTACTTGTTAGGGTTTGTAATGGCAAACTTGGGGAGTACCTTAAATTATGAGTGAGACCTTGAGGCACACTTCACTCCACACATAGAAATTAGAAAGTGTTTAATTCAGATATCCAAAAATTCAGAATGATATCACAATGATAATACAAAAAAAGTAGCATTAGATGTTTCTTATTTGAAAAGGGTATTGGAATTATATAGTCTATTTGACACATATTAGCCAAATGACAATATCTTATTCCTTTTTAATTTTGAATATGTATTTTAGAAGTATTTCAATTACTTTTGGATTTTCTATTGTTATACATATATACTGTAGATTTATACGCACATGCATGCAATGCACATATATGGGCACATACTTTGTGACTATTGGGCTAAGCATTTTCCTTTCATGACACACAGTTATCTGAATGTTCTTCATAATTCATTGCTTGTTAGATTTAGTGTTATTGACAGGAGTTTTGGAGACTAATTTTTTTCCTGACATATTCAGGAGAGGCCATGTTTCTCTCCACTTTTTCTGGATTGGAAATTTTTGACAGACAGGACAGAGACTGCTTGCAGGCATGAGAGGATGGGGGAGCAAGGACTCATGGCAACGCCACTGGGTTTAACTTGTCTGCGTGTCTGATATGCTAAACCACTTATTCTTACCCATGGCCTGTGCTCTCCCAGGATAACAGCCTAAGGATACTTACACACTATGTGTTCCAGTCCTTTGCTGCATTTTTGCAGATCTTTCTTCTAACTACTGGATTTCATCTGACTCCATCCCAAATTACCTGAGTCCCTTGAGTTCATAAATTATTTTGTATTTATAATTGAGATATGTAAACATCCTATAAAAAGATCCCCATAAAAAGAAATGATGAACATCCTAATCTTACAAAGTGATTTGATATGCTATTTTGAGAAGAAAAATTCAGTGCAAATACCTTCTGATAAGGTGGATGTATAATTTTATAGAACTTTCTGAATTGACAGAAGGTTCATTGTACATCATCCCACACAGTAGACACAAGCCACCTAAATTAGGCTACTGTGCATGAAGACTGAGTTCTTAGTTGTATTTAATTTTTAGAGGATTTCACTCTGTTTGTAGAGTGCTTGCCTAGCATATATGAAAACTTGGGTTCATTCCTCAGTGCTGCATAAATAAAGGATGGTGGTAAGCCATGTTTGTAATCCCAGCATTCAGCAGGTGGAAGCAAAAGGATCTGGAGTTTGTGGTCATCCTCAGCTACGTAGCACAAATCTATTAATGTAAATACATAAATCAAGTGAAATTCATGTTATCACTGCTTCTTATTCATTTTACATTCTAGTCAAAATGTAGGAGCATTTTATTCCTGCAGCTGACTAATATATTCATTGCTTGCCATCTTAGTCCCCAATGTCTTCATTACACTATTAGTGAATGGCAAATAGATTAAGGGGTTTTTGTTTGTTTTTTGTTTTTTGTTTTTTTGTATATTGTTCCAGGCAAATCGAAACCGAGTATGACATGAGTTTCATGGTATTACTATTCTCAGGGGATTTCTTGTATGGTACATAGAAAAATAAATGGAAATGTTACTGCTTAAGACCTATACAAGAGCAATTCACAACACAGTGTGAAGCTCAGTTCTTTTATTTTTGGTTTTGTTATCCAACTTTATTGTATTCAGACAGGTACAAAATTCTGACCTAAGCTAAAGAGTTGTAGTAAGAGGCTTCAGGCACTCTCCTAGTGAGAAAAAGCCTAATGTAATTAGTAGATGTGTTGACGAATGTTGAGGCTTTGCTAGAAGCTAGTCTTCCACTCAAATCTTGAATAACTCCTTTGGAGCTTGCTTTAGCTAGTAATATGTCTTCCTGTAGGAACAGCTCTGCATGAAAAGGGCAATGATGCCCATGGCCCATTTTTCATTTTGTTTATGTTATGATGTACTTATAGATTTTAGAATACAAATATGCATGGTTTGTTTAATCTAGATTTCTATTTTTATTTTATTATTGGTGTGTGTGTGTGTGTGTGTGTAGGGCATATATGAAGAGGTCGGAAGTAAGAGTCAGTTCTCTCCTACTTAAGTTCCAGGGATCAAACAGCAAGTACATCATAGTCATTAAAGTAAATCTTCAGATCTAAAGTAACTTTCAATATCATAGCCAGTAAGGAGCGATAGCGTGTGCAGAGGTTTAGTTAGGCATGTTCATATGGGCATCCTAGCCCACCCCAATCCCAGCACCATATAGCATAAATGGCTCCTTCTCATTTCATCTGCAGCCATCCTTCATGTTGTCCTACTGTGGTCAAGTATGGGTGATGCTTTACTATTCATTTGATTTGGATTAAAAATTACACAAAGTGTATATGAAAGGCTATGGGGACTTTTGAAGTTGGACTAAATGCATTTTGCATTGTGGTATGGCCATGAGTCTATGGGGGCAAGGGGAGTAGAATGTGGTGATTTGAATGAGAATGGCCACCATAGCCTCATATATTTAAATACACGGTCCTCAGTTGTAGAACTATTTGGGAAGAATTGGGAGGTGTGGCCTTGTTGGAGGAGGTGCTTCGCTGAAGGCAGGCTTTTAAGTTTTAAAGGCCTATGCAATCTGCAGTTTCTCCCTTCCCTTCCCTTCCCTTCCCTTCCCTTCCCTTCCCTTCCCTTCCCTTCCCTTCCCTTCCCTTCCCTTCCCTTCCCTCCCTCCCCCTCCCTCCCTCCCTCCCTCCCTCTCTCTCTCTCCCTCCCTCCCTCCCTGCCCCCCGCCCGTGCTTGAGAATCAATATGTAAGCTCTAAGCTACTGTTCTAGTACCACACCTGTGTGCTTGCTGCCATGCTTCCCAACATGATGGCCGTGAACTCTAACCCTCTGGAACCATAAACACCAATTAAACATTTTCTTTTATAAGTTGCATTGGTAATGTTTGGCTACAACAACTGAAAATTAGCTAAAGCAATGTATAAAACTACTAAATACTGACATGTGAGGGAGAAAATGTACTGTTTAGTAAGCAATGACATTTTAAGTGAATCTTGAATATAAAACTAATGCAAATTAAAAATGATAAAGCAAGGAAAGGAAAATATTAATAATCAAATGTTGGTATTTTGATGTGTCACAATCTTGCAGTGTGCTTTTCTGCTTAATAGAGATTCCAGTCTCTTAACTTTGTAGTTATATAAGGTAGGACCACATAACCAAAGCTTTCATTTTAAGAAGGCAGTGTGAGAAACATAAACACTGATGCCTAGTGTTGTTTTTGCAGGTGACACTGGTGAGGGCTCCTGCCTCATCTGCATGGCTTGGTACATGATGCTCTTCTTTATGGCTGAGACTTTTGTGGGTAGATCCTAACCATGAGTATGCTATAGGGATGACATAATGTCCTAGTTAGCTTTTCCTTTGCTGTATTAAAACTGACCAACAGCACCTTGGGGACAAAATGGTTTATTTTAGCTTACAGGTCTTTGAGAGAAGCAAGGAGCTCAAGTAGGATCCCAGAGGCAGGAACTGAATCAGAGGACACAGAGAAATACTCCTTACTGGCTTGCTTTCCCTTGGCTTTCTCAGCTACCCTGTATTTACAGGCCAGGCCTTCCTTCCCAGAGATAGTAATTGTCAAGGAAATGATCCCACCAACATGCCCACTGGCCAGTATGATGGAAGCAAGTTGAGATTCTCTCTTGCCAGGTGTCTAGGTTAAGTCAGGTTGACAAAAATCTATGACCAAAACCACAGGTAGTCTTTTATTTCATATATGTACTAGTGTTCCATCTGGGCTGTAGAAATGACAGCAGAAATCTGACTTGTATCTTGGGATTCATAAGTCATACCTGTTTTAAGGAGACTCACTGTCATAGAGCATAATCCAAGTCCCTCCCTCTCTGGTTTCAGACATCTGGGAGACCACAGGTGGATTCAACCTTCATACTTAGAGCATACAAGGCAGTGCAGAGGGTTAGGAAAAAGTTCTAGAACATAACAGCAGTTGGATCCACTAAAAGATAGTCTTTTTAAAAAGAAGGCTTTCAGGGAAAAGGTGCCATTGCCTGATGTGGCTTTCCATATTCCTCTTGTGGTTGGAAAGCAAAGGATCTTCATGGTCATAAGAAGTAGGCAGTGGAATAGGGGAAAACCAATGGGAGCAAATGTGCCCCAGGAACAAGGGCCCAGGAGACAGGAGGTATTGATGGAGTACCAGCTTCCTCTCAACACAGATGTGGGTCAATCTGTGTTCCAAAAATCAAAAGTGGACCTTTGACTCTCTTAAGACACCAAAACCATTGAGGATTGTGTAAGTGTGATTGAACCCTATGTTTCCTTAAACTCATAAAGGACAAGCAAGTACCCAATCTTGGGGAGTCATGAGACAGAACAAGAGAAAAGCATTATGCTGAGTCTGCCCTGTGGATTCTCTCTGAGACTAAAATTTTACCATCAAAACCATAGGACAGAGGGAGTGAAAAGGAACATTTTTGTGGAGATTGGCTCATGGAATAATAGATCAAATACTGGCAGTCTGCACTTTTGTTGGGACTAATGTCCATCTAGAGTTAAGTCTCTTATTGCTTGATGCATGTAGGATATGGGAAAGAGGGAAAGTGAAGGTGATTCCCCCAAACAGAAAGGCAGGTGTATATTTTCAGATTATTTTACCTTTCGGTATGAAGGTTTGTAAGGAACTCCCAGTACCCCTTAGTTATTCAATTAACCATTTAAATTGTATGCAACCTTGAGAAATGGTATGATATGTTTTGTGCCCTTGCCATGCAGGCATATATCCTTGAAATGGTTTTTTTTTTTTTTTTTAATTTAATTTTATTTTATTTTTTTAATTTACATTCCAAATCACTTCCCCTTTCCCGTTTCCTCCCTCCCCGAAGGTCCCATAAGCCCCCTTCCCTCCCTCTTTTCTCCGTTCAACCCCCTCTCATTACTCTGTCCTGGCGTTCCCCTACATCCAGTCTTTCCAGGACCAGGGGTCTCTCCTTCCATCTTTTTAGAAATCTATTGATATGCTGATTGTGTCTAGGGTATTCTGAGATTCTGGGTCAATATCCCCTTATCAGTGACTTCATACCATGTGTGATCTTTTGTGATTGGGTTACCTCACTAAGGATGATATTTTCAAGTTCTGACCATTTGCCTAGGAATTTCGTGAATTCATTGTTTTTAATTGCAGAGTAGTATTCCATTGTGTAAATATACCACATCTTCTGAATCCATTCCTCCGTTGAGGGACATCTGGGTTCTTTCCAGCTTCTGGCTATTATAAATAAGGCTGCTATGAATATAGTGGAGCATGTGTCCTTATTGCATGCAGGTAAAGTCTCTGGGTATATGCCCAGGAGTGGTATAGCCGGATCCTCCGGAAGTGTCATGCCCAGTTTTCTGAGGAGCCGCCAGACTGCTTTCCAGAGTGGTTGTACCAGCCTGCAATTCCACCAGCAGTGGAGGAGTGTTCCTCTTTCTCCACATCCTCGCCAACAACTGCTGTCTCCTGTGTTTTTGATCTTAGCCATCCTGACTGGTGTGAGATGGAATCTCAGGGTTGTTTTGATTTGCATTTCCCTAATGACTAAGGATGATGAACATCTCTTTAGGTGCTTCTCAGCCATTAGATATTCTTCAGGTGAGAACTCTTTGTGGAGCTCTGTACCCCATTTTTTAATAGGGTTACTTGCCTCTCTGGAGTTTAACTTCTTGAGTTCTTTGTATATCTTGGATATTAGCCCTCTGTCGGATGTAAGGTTGGTAAAGATCATTTCCCAGTTAGTTGGTTGCCGCTTTGTCTTTTTGACGGTGTCTTTTGCCTTGCAAAAACTTTGTAATTTAATGAGGTCCCATTTGTCTATTCTTGATCTTAGAGTATAAGCTATTGGAGTTCTGTTCAGGAAATTCTCCCCTGTGCCCATATGTTCAAGGTTCTTCCCTAGTTTCCCTTCTATTAGTTTCAGTGTGTCTGGTTTTATGTGGAGATCTTTGATCCACTTAGAATTGAGCTTAGTGCAAGGAGATAAGGATGGGTCAATTTGCATTCTTCTGCATGTTGACCTCCAGCTGAGCCAGCACCATTTGTTGAAAAGGCTATCTTTTTTCCACTGGATGGTTTTAGCTCCTTTGTCAAAGATCAAGTGACCATAGGAGTGTGGATTCATTTCTGGGTCTTCAATTCTGTTCCATTGATCTACATGTCTGTTACTGTACCAATACCATGCAGTTTTTAACACTATTGCTCTGTAGTACAGCTTGAGGTCCGGGATACTGATTCCCCCAGAGGTTCTTTTACTCTTGAGAATAGTTTTAGCTATTCTGGGTTTTCTGTTATTCCAGATGAATTTTTGAATTGCTCTTTCTAACTCTATGAAGAATTGAGTTGGGATTTTGATGGGGATTGCATTGAATCTGTGTATTACTTTTGGTAAGATGCTCATTTTTACTATATTAATCCTGCCAATCCATGAGCATGGCAGATTTTTCCATCTTCCGAGGTCTTCTTCAATTTCTTTCTTCAGAGACTTGAAGTTCTTGTCATACAGATCTTTCACTTGTTTGGTTAGCGTCACGCCAAGATACTTAATATGGTTTGTGGCTATCGTAAAGGGTATTATTTCTCTTACTTCTTTCTCAGCCTGCTTATCCTTTGAGTATAGGAAGGCTTCTGACTTGCTTGAGTTGATTTTATATCCGGCCACTTTGCTGAAGTCGTTTATCAGCTGTAGGAGTTCTCTGGTGGAGTTCTTTGGGTCGCTTATGTATACTATCATATCGTCTGCAAATAGTGATAGTTTGACTTCTTCCTTTCCAATTTGTATCCCTTTGACCTCTTTTTCTTGTCTAATTGCTCTAGCTAGAACTTCAAGTACTATATTGAAAAGATATGGAGAGAGAGGGCAGCCTTGTCTAGTCCCTGATTTTAGTGGGATTGCTTCAAGTTTCTCTCCGTTTAGATTGATGCTGGCTACTGGTTTGCTGTAAATTGCTTTTACTATGTTTAGATATGGGCCTTGAATTCCTGATCTTTCCAAGACCTTTAGCATGAAAGGATGCTGAATTTTGTCAAATGCTTTCTCAGCATCTAATGAGATGACCATGTGGTTTTTTTCTTTGAGATTGTTTATGTAGTGGATTACATTGATGGATTTCCTTATATTGAACCATCCCTGCATCCCTGGGATGAAGCCTACTTGATCGTGGTGAATGATCGTTTTGATGTGTTCTTGGATTCGGTTGGCAAGAATTTTATTGAGTATTTTTGCATCGATATTCATAAGAGAGATTGGCCTGAGATTCTCTTTCTTTGTCGGATCTTTGTGTGCTTTTGGTATTAGTGTAATTGTGGCTTCATAGAACGAGTTGGGTAGTGTTCCTTCTGTTTCTATTTTGTGGAACAGTTTGAAGAGTATTGGTGTTAGGTCTTCTTTGAAGGTCTGATAGAATTCTGCACTAAAACCATCTGGACCTGTGCTTTTTTTGGTTGGAAGACTTCCAATGACAACTTCTATTTCTTCAGGGGTTATAGGACGGTTTAGATGGTCTATTTGATCCTGATTTAATTTTGGTACTTGGTATCTGTCAAGGAAATTGTCCATTTCCTCAAGATTTTCTAGTTGTGTTGAATACAGGTTTTTGTAGTAGGATCTGATGATTTTTTGAATTTCCTCAGTTTCTGTTGTTATCTCTCCCTTTTCGTTTCTGATTTTATTAATTTGGATACTATCTCTGTGCCCTTTGGTTAGTCTGGCTAAGGGCTTATCTATCTTGTTGATTTTCTCAAAGAACCAACTCCTCGTTTTGTTGATTCTTTGTATGGTTTTATTTGTTTCTACTTGATTGATTTCAGCCCTGAGTTTGATGATTTCCTGCCTTCTACTCCTCTTTGGTGTATTTGCTTCTTTTTGTTCCAGGGCTTTCAGGTGTGCCATTAAGCTGTTAGTGTATGCTGTCTCCCGTTTCTTTTTGGCGGCACTCAGGGCTATGAATTTTCCTCTTAGCACTGCTTTCATTGTGTCCCATAAGTTAGGGTATGTTGTGCCTTCATTTTCATTAACTTTCAAAAAGTCTTTGATTTCTTTCTTTATTTCCACCTTGACCAAGTTATCATTGAGTAGAGCATTGTTCAGCCTCCATGTGTACGTGGGTTTTCTTTTGTTTTTGTTGCCATTGAAGACCACCCTTATTCCATAGTGATCTGATAGGAGGCATGGGATTATTTCTATCTTCTTGTATCTGTTGAGGTCTGATTTGTGACCAATTATATGGTCAATTTTGGAGAAGGTACCATGAGGAGCTGAGAAGAAGGTGTATTCTTTAGCTCTAGGATGAAATGTTCTATATATATCAGTTAGTTCCATTTGGTCCAAGGCTTCAATTAGATTCACTGTGTCCCTGTTTAGTTTCTGCTTTCCTGAACGATCCATTTCAGAGAGCGGGGTGTTGAAGTCACCCACTATTATTGTGTGCGGTGCGATGTGTGCTTTGAGTTTTAGTAAAGTTTCTTTTACGAATGAGGGTGCCCTTGCATTTGGAGCATAGATATTCAGGATTGAGAGTTCTTGATGGTGGATTTTTCCCTTGATCAGTATGTAGTGTCCTTCTGTGTCTTTTTTGATGACTTTGGGTTGAAAATCAATTTTATCCGATATTAGGATGGCTACTCCAGCTCGTTTCTTGGGGCCATTTGCTTGTAAAATTGTTTTCCAGCCTTTTACTCTGAGGTAGTGTTTGTCTTTGACACTGAGGTGCGTTTCCTGCATGCAGCAAAATGCTGGGTCCTGTTTACGTATCCAGTCTGCTAGTCTATGTCTTTTAATTGGGGAATTGAGACCATTGATATTAAGAGAGATTAAGGCATAGTGATTATTGCCATCTGCCATTCTTGACGCTATCTTTATGTTTGAGTGGTTATCTACTTTTGGGTTTGATTCAAGAAGGTTATTATCTCATTTTTTCCAGGGTGTTGTTTCTCTCCCTGTATTGGAGGTTTCCACCTATTATCCGTTGCAGGGCTGGATTTGTGGAAAGATATTGTGAAAATTTGGTTTTATCATGGAATATCTTGGTCTCTCCATCTATGGTGATTGAGAGTTTTGCTGGGTATAGTAGTCTAGGCTGGCATTTGTGCTGTCTTAGTGTCTGCATGAGATCTGCCCAGGATCTTCTGGCTTTCATAGTCTCTGGTGAGAAGTCTGATGTGATTCGGATAGGTCTTCCTTTGTATGTTACTTGGCCCTTTTCTCTTACTGCATTTAGTATTCTTTCTTTGTTTAGAACATTCGGTGTTTTGATTATTATGTGACGGGAGGTATTTCTGTTCTGGTCCAGTCTGTTTGGAGTTCTGTAGGCTTCTTGTATGTTCATCGGCATCTCTCTCTTTAAGTTAGGGAAGTTTTCCTCCATAATTTTGTTGAAGATGTTTACTGGCCCTTTAAGTTGCAAATCTTCACTCTCATCTATACCAATAATCCTTAGGTTTGGTCTTCTCATTGTGTCCTGGATTTCCTGGATGTTTTGGGTTACGCGTTTTTTGCATTTTGCATTTTCTTTGACTGTTGAGTCGATGCTTTCTATGGAATCTTCAGCACCTGAGATTCTTTCTTCCATCTCTTGTATTCTATTGTTGATGTTTGCATCTATGACTCCTGATTTCTTCCCAAGGTTTTCTATCTCCAAAGTTGTCTCCCTTTGTGATTTCTTAGTTGTTTCTACTTCCTTTTTTAGTTCCTGGATGGATTTGCTGAGATCCTTCACTTGTTTGTTTGTATTTTCCTGTATTTCTTTAAGGTATTTTTGCATTACCTCTTTCAGGATTTCTTCCTGATGACCCACGTTCTCCTGCATTTCTCTGAGCGATTTTTGTGTTTCCTCCTCATGGGATTCCATCTGTTGATCCATCGTCTCCTGCATTTCTTTAAGCAGTTCTCGTGTTTCCTTTGTAAGGGCATCTAACCGTTGATTCATTTCTTTAAGCAATTTTTGTGTTGCCTCCTTATGGGCATCCGTCTGTTGACCCATATTCTTCTGTATTTCTTTATGCAAATTTTGTGATTCCTTTGTGAGTGCATCTACCCGTTGATTCATCTCGTTAAGCGATTTTTGTGTTGTCTCCTTGTGCGCCTCCATCTTTTGATCCATGTTCTCCCGCATTTCTCTAAGCGATTTTTGTGTTTCCTTTGTAAGGGCTTCTAACCGTTGATTCATGGTCTCCTGTAACTCTTTATGAGATTTATTTGTGTCCTTCTTGTGATCCTCTAATAGCATCATGAGAAGTGATTTTAAATCCAGATCTTGTCTTTCGGGTGTGGTGGGGTATCCAGGACTTGCTGCTGTTGGAGAGTTGGGTTCGGATGGTCCCACATTACTTTGATTACTGTTAGTAACATTCCTACGTTTGCCTTTTGCCATCTGGATACCTCTGGTGTTAGTTGGTCCTGCTGCCACTGGCTGTTGGTTGGACCTCCTGTGAGCCTGCAAAGCTATTTCTGCCCCCCCTGGATTACCAGGATTCCCCTGGCACCGATTTCTGGGGCCTGCCTGCTCCTGAGTGACTTTGGAGCCCTAATGTGCTTTGCCCCAAGTGATCTTATATTGGGGAGGCCTTGCACATCTAAAGGCTCAGCCTAGTGGATTCCTGGAGCAGAGGTCGCCAAAGGGAGGCTGGCAGGCTCCTGCCCTGTGCAGGGGTGTGTGATCTCTCCTGGGGGGGGGGAGGGGGCGTCCCTCTGCCAGGCAGAAGTCCCACAGCAGATCTGGCGCGCTGGTCACTGCAGATCAGCCCAGCACCTGGGAGCAGGTTACACACAAGCTGCCTGAACCCGAAGCGATATTATGCCTGTCTGTCTCTGAGCCTGGCGGTCCCAACTACCTGGTCACTGGAGCAAAGATGGCGGAGGGCAGTCTCCGTGGCGCCGCTCACCCTGTGGTCACGATGGCCCGCCGATCTGGCACCCAGACGACCACAGCGCCAACCCGCCCTCGGGCACAGACGGAAGCCCCAACAGGCCGTGTCCCAAGTGATGTTATATTGGGGGGAGAGCCTGGGTACCGGTCTCTCCAGCGCAGTCCGCGGGAACAGAGGTCGCGGAAGGGAAGCTGGCAGGCTCCCTCCCTGCGCGGGGTCCCTCCACCAGGCAGAAGGTCCCGCCGCGGAACTGGCGCGCTGGTTACTGCAGATCAGCCCAGCACCTGGGAGCAGGTTACACACAAGCTGCCTGAACCCGAAGCGATATTATGCCTGTCTGTCTCTGAGCCTGGCGGTCCCAACTACCTGGTCACTGGAGCAAAGATGGCGGAGGGCAGTCTCCGTGGCGCCGCTCACCCTGTGGTCACGATGGCCCGCCGATCTGGCACCCAGACGACCACAGCGCCAACCCGCCCTCGGGCACAGACGGAAGCCCCAACAGGCCGTGTCCCAAGTGATGTTATATCGGGGGGAGAGCCTGGGTACTGGTCTCTCCAGCGCAGTCCGCGGGAACAGAGGTCGCGGAAGGGAAGCTGGCAGGCTCCCTCCCTGCGCGGGGTCCCTCCACCAGGCAGAAGGTCCCGCTGCGGAACTGGCGCGTTGGTTACTGCAGATCAGCCCAGCACCTGGGAGCAGGTTACACACAAGCTGCCTGAAACCGAAGCGATATTATGCCTGTCTGTCTCTGAGCCTGGCGGTCCCAACTACCTGGTCACTGGAGCAACGATGGCGGAGGGCAGTCTCCGTGGCGCCGCTCACCCTGTGGTCACCGAAATGGTTTTATAGTGTTCTCTTTATAGTAATCTAACCTGTCAACAAGAACACAACAGATTGATTTCTACCATCAACTGCCTTTCTCATCATCTTGCACTCATTCTCCTGAGAGTTCTGGCTTCTTCCAGGAGACAGCATTTGCCCTCTTGTTCTGTAGACATCTGTGACCATGACATATACAAGGAAGTAGGGTCTATACATGTGGTCATCTTTCCCCCATGTTCAGCCTATCATTAGAAATCCAAGGACTAATAAGTTAATGAGCCAAATGAAACTATTCTTATTATAGAACTCCAGATAATTTTGAAGAACTGTTGAAAGCAACAATGGATGGGTCAGTGTATAGACTAGCCAGTCTCTGGGATTGTACCCATTTCTAAATGATAAAACTTGGAAAGATTATCAAGGAGGTTCACCAAAATCTTGTTGCCTGGGTGGAAATGGACCCAAGCTTATGGGCATCACGATGGCATTGCCTTCTGAGACAAAGAATACAGCAGTGGCCATGGTGGCAATCAAGTGGAACCCAGATGCAGTGTAACAAAGATGACAAAAGGGTAGCATACAGAAAATAATGTATCATATTCTGCTGCCACATAAGCATCTCAGCTCTGAACTAGGATCAGCAACTACTGACTAAAGAGTGGAGAGTACACAGACATTTTCGACTCCTAGACCAAACACTGGAATGGAAGCTATGTCCTTGTCCATCAAGAAAACCTACTTGCCCTTCAGTGTTGTGCCCAGGTCTTCACCTACAGTGCATTACTATGCAAACAAGGTAGCCAATGTCACCTGAAGTGACACCTACCAAAATGAAATCAGTATTTAAAATGTGAAGAAGCAATGCATCATGACTCATCTTCCTCTGAGTAGCTGACCTGAATGGCTCTGCAGAGCAGGAAGCGGAGACTTCCTGGAATCAGCCACTGGGACCTTTTTGCAGTGAAACTTGCTCATGTGTGCTCATCAGGTCTCAAGAGCTGGGTTATTTGTGGGGATCAGTGTAATGAAATTCCAAGTATTTTGGACGTTCCCTCTACCTTGGGGTGAGTTGAATAACCTCTTGGCTTTGCCTTCTGTCCTCTCTCCGCTTCCTGCATCTTGGTTGAGAGTTCCTGAGTACTTGCTTATCTTCCTATGAGATTATCTAATAGATCCCTGCATCCTATCATTTGCATGATATTTACTAGGTTGAAAATGGCAGGCAGATCAGAGATATTCTGCTTAAAACTCATCAGACCAAATAGCTTTGAGTGTATACTACATCCCAGAGCCTGTCACCCAACACTGAAAAGTATATCTGTTGGGTATCTGGCTCTGTTGCTTGTTTTAGATTAAACACACATTATTTTTAGTTTAGGTTCACATGTGTGAGTCAATGGCTCTGATAACTCAGTAGAATATAGGATTCCTGACTTGAGGATTCCTGGCCTGCTGCCCAGTGCTCTACACTCAGAACCCACACAGTGCTAAACCATACTGGACACAGAGTGGAATTTAGTGGATGGTCAAATTGCCACTTCTAAATGATTTATTTACTCTGGCCTTCCTCAAGGGAATTCTTTTCACAAATGATGATGTTATGTTTACAGTTGAGTTGTGGTTCTGCTGAATCTCACTGTCACAGGATGCCACTGTGGCTGCTTTCTGTCTTTGGGTGGCCTTGGGGGACTGTGCCATCTCCCTAGGGAATGTCTCTTTTTCTTCCTTCTATTCATTACCAGAGCAGTTGCCACAGAAACTGCTGGAGTGCCACATGGGCATCAAAGAGACTAGCTGCTGAGATTGAGTAGAGACACTTTCTACTACTGTTCTTCTTCCACTGAGTATTTTAGTCCAGATATTTAAATTGCATTATTAAGATCTCCTCAAAGGCCTAGAGGTATGTCTGAATGTGGGTGATATGAGGGAAGTTGCACATTTACACACACACACACACACACACACACACACACACACACACAGCATCTGTGGTCTAAGTTCCTCAGCTGAAGGCCAGATTGGGGCAGGAAGCAGAGTCAAGGTTGGCACAGACCAAAATGCAGACTTCTGAGGTCAGACCTTGGCTTGGCCGTCTCAGCCCTGTAGCCTTCAAGCTTCTCCCTTTCTCATTTCCATCTGCGAAGTGATAGCAATGCTGGCAGACTGCCCTAGATCAGATGGAGCATCTAAGATTGTCATTGATCAACCCAGTGATGTCTTCACAGTGCTTGGAATGGCATCTGATGCCCACATAACTGTGCACATTAGCTCATTACGTTCAGGCTGCCACACGGGGGTTGGAGGAGCAGACCCAGCCCAGAGTGACAGAAGATCTGGTCGGAGAGGCCCTGAGACCATTCAGAGGGAGAAGACAGGTGATATCGGGAAAAAAATGATAATTAATATAGCAAGATGATTAATACACTAAATGTTAACCCATCTCCAACAAGGACTGAAATAAAACTTTCTACATTTGAAACTTCAACAACCAAGATCAAAATATTTCAAAGATAAAAGAATTCCATTTCCTAATATGTCTTTTTCTCACTCTTGTCTAATATGGTACAATTTTAAAACTCTTATATCAGACTTGCAAATCGGGTTTAAAATCATCAAATAAAAATGCCCATCAGCCCGTCAAGTTCACTTCAGATCTAATCCTCATTTACCACCACCCCACCTCAAATTCAGAAACGTTTCCCAACTGGCATATTTTGATCATCTTTAGTCTCTGTCATATCTTTATTTCTCTATCTACTTTGAATTCTTGCTTCATTTCTCTTCCTTTTTTGGATAGAGAACATAATAGAAACTGAGGCACTTTTTGTTCCCCTGTGAATCAGATCCCCTTTTCCCAGTGTTAGAGTCATTGTGAAACTATGTCTTTGGCTTCCACCTTCCATAGATTCTAAACCCTTCTGGCCTGGCTTCAGGGTTATTCTATTAGATAACAGATTAACTTCTTAGTCCACCTGTAGCACCTTCCAGAGCCTGGCCTATTACTACCTTGGTTGGTTGTCAGTAATGCACAGGACAGGATATCCTCATGCAAAGCCCACTTTCATTCTTCCTGTGTTTCTCAGCTGTACTGTCACTGCAGTGTCTGAGACTCTCACATGTCATTCTCAGACACAGAGCTCTTGGGAGAGATGGCCTAGGCATCTTGCTTGCTATTCTAATTTTTATTAAGTGTTTCTTACCACTCCATCTATACACCTAGCTCCAACAATGGTTACTTATATGTCTGCTTTGTGCTGGGCCTGATGAGGGCAGATGACTGAGAAAGTGGCCTTCTAGGCATTATAGCCCAGTAGCTCAGCTGTCCCAGATATTCACTGTTTTCTAATAAAGAACAAGGGACCTAGAGATCTTGAACTCAGACGCTATGCTCCCTGGCTACATGGGCCTCAGCAAGTTAATGAAGCTTTCCAGATTTCAGTTTTCTTATCTAGAAAAACCAGTAATAAGATCTGCCCCCAGCTTCACAAGGCTCTTGTAGGGCCAAACAGATACACATGTGTCTGTTCCTCTGCAGAGACTGGAGATTGTGTTATGATCATCAGCAGCAGGGAGCCATGGCCTGGGAGCCACAGTCAACCCAGTCCAGCCAGTCTAGAGTAACTCAACTGGTGGCCAGCCCAGAACCTGCTCTGTTGCTCCAAGTTCTTCTGACATCTTGAGGGTCATCTTGGTACTGAGGATGTTGCCTGAGCAAAATGAAAGTTTTGGTTTGAACATTCAAATTATCTGATTTTCTTTTTCTCCTCCTCCTCCACTGCCTCCTTCTTCATAAATATTAAACAGGTTTACTTATTTTAATTTGAGACAATGTTTTTCTGTGTAACCTTGGCTGTCCTGGAACTCGTTCTATATACCAAGCTGACCTTGAACTCATAGAGAGTCCCCCTGCCTCTGCCTCCGAATGCTAGGATTAAAGGTCTGTGTCACTGCTCAGCTCATCTGACTTTCTGTTTGTACAAATTGTGGCCTTTCTTAGAGCTTTGTTACATACATGGGAAACATGCTAACACGGTGAAGAAACAAAAAAGCTATTGCCTTTGGGTAGGTAGACAAATTCCTGGCTCCAGGTGCCTCTTGTGGGCCAGTCAGATGCCCAGCTCCTCTTCCATGGATACCGGGTACACAGTTGGTTTTCAGTTTGTCCCTTTGGCATCCTATGGCCTATGGCAGAGTGGGTAAGGCAGGAAAGCTGGCAAAACAAGTAGGAAAATAGTGAATGCTCCTACACCGTGCACACTATTTCACAAGCAGCAAACTGTTACAGAAAGGTGACTTCTCTGAGGCCATAACTTTCCAAGGCAAGCATTGCACTCAAAGAAATTTGCTAATGCTGCCTTCCACAAAGATGTGATTTTAATTCAGTCTTTCATATCCAGAGGGAGAAGTATTGCAGGACTCCTTTTCTATCTCCAATAGGCAGTGCTGATCTGTATGAACACCCTCTAGAGCAAAACAGTTTAGATTCCGCAATGGGCCTGGCCCAGTATGGTCTTACCCCCAGGAGAGGCATCATGCTATCCAGCCCAGCTCTTATTTCCTCCCAGATAGACAAGAGACAGGACAGGCTGGCTGAATAGGAACTTCATATCTGCATTCCCTCCATCCTTGGAGTGCAACACCACCTTTACAGTGAACTTGTAGAATCAGGAAAGACAATGTGTGTGTGTGTGTGTGTGTGTGTATGTGGGTTGGTGTAGGTGGGTGTATGTGTGTGTGTGTGTGTGTGTGTTTGTGGGTATGTATTCAAAGCCACACATACTTGCTTTCATGATGCATACATCCATTTGCACATATGAACACACATGTATGCACATGTCACATGTACATGTTTAATTGTATATACATGTAGTGTGAATGCACACACTATATGCATATATACACTATATCATATATGATGTATACACATACTACAAACATAAACACATACATCATGAATATATGACTCATAGATAAGTGCACACACACACTCTGATATACACAGAACCAACACATGAAGACAAGCGTAGAGTGATTCATCAGGTTGATGAGAGGATGAGACCTGGTATCTCAGGAGACCCTCCTCCCAGTGCACTTTCCAGAAGACTGTTCACTGGTTCCCTGGACCATATTTTAAAATGACCATAGGGCAGTCCTTTAGCACCCAAAAGCATAGAACTCTGGTATACATGCTTTAAAGAAGACACAGTATTATGTGCAAAGACCTACACTTGACACAAGTATGCCCTCTGATCTCTGAAACAAGGTGACTAAGACAATACCCTGGTGGCCTGTGCCACAGTCTGTCCTATCTTGCAGGGTGACCTCTTTCTCTAGAGGCCCCAGAATCTAGGATTCTATGAAAGCCTGTAAAGGCAAGGGCTGGGGTTCATACCTGAACTTAAATGGACCCAAGCCTAGTTTTATACTAGTTACTACCCTGCCTGCAAGGCAGCCTCCCTGCCTGGAGGCTGCAGAGCCCAGAATTCTGTTAACAGGTTCTGGGTTTGTACATTTTCCCCATTCTACACGCTCCTTATAATATGCAGTGAGCTAAGCCCACTTCATTGGCATGTCTCCACCCTCCCTGGGGCACGAGGCCACCTACCCCTAGAGCACCTCCCCATCTCTTAAATGCTGGCTGCTCAGCACCTAGGAACCTGATCTCGCTTTTAAAAGAAAACGCAAAAACCTTGCACATTGTAGAATCAGTCTGCACCACAGGGATGACTGAGAAAACTGGGAGCCTGGCAACCAGGTTGCCATAGCAACTCACTCCCTCTTCCTGCTTCCCTTTGCAGCCTCAGGGCAGGCCTAGCCTGGCACAGTGTGCACAGAACAGGCAGGATGTAGAACGCCCCCACTGCAGCAGGAGGTTTCTGAGCCTTCTCTCAGGCTGGCCGCATCTGCCAGCATCCTGAGTAGAAAGGAGGCCCTGAGGCCTGCTCCACACAGACACTGACCATGTTACCACTAAAGGCCTTATCTTCTAAGAGAATTCCCAGGCATGCAGGACGCCCCTCCTTCCCTCCCTCTTTCCTTCCCTCCCTCCTTCTCCTCCTCCCTCTCTCCCTCCCTTCCTTGTCATACCTATTCTTCCCTTATAGCTTACATAAGACAAATCATTATAAAAATGTGATTCTCTTCCTAAGAGACATAATTTTGGTATTAGCAGGTGACACTTCTGTTAATATTCATACTGGGGCAGGCACATGTTGAAATGATTATCTTAAGTAGCCAAAGCCATTAAAGGGTCAGTAAATAAAGACACTGTTAATATTTGTGCTTGGCATGTCATCCAACCCACAACATGTTCTTTTATTCAGAACAGTTGAGATTCTCATATTAATGGAATATGATGAATTCAGTGAAGGCTGTGTATAGCAAGCACCTGCACCTATATGTTTGCATTGATGGGGATATCTATATTTAATCACCAATTTTTATTGCACACAGATCCTGCAATGTGCTGAAAAGCATAGTGCCCCAAGTCCTGCTCTCCCCTAGTCCGTACCTCCCCCTACACTGAGCCTCTGCACTCCACTGCCTTTGACACCTGCCTCTCCTGGTCTGACCTCCTGCCATCATCTTCCTGATAGAGTTCACATCCTCTCCCCAGACATGCTGCCTTACCCTTGAGGACAGAGTGCTTGTTAAGACTGGATTGTTGGCAATTCCGAGTATCCTGGCAATGTTTGAGGCAACTCCCAACAGTGGAACTCCTGATAGGAAGAGGAAGTATAAGAATAGACGGTGTGAACCCCAAGTCAAGATAGATTGCCTCCAAGGTCCTGTTGTGGGTCATCTGATCCCTGAGCGTCCCTCCTGCCAGTGCCCATGCCTCCCTAACATTAGATCCAGGGTCTGGAGAGTCTCGTTGCAGCTCAGCAGACTGTAGTTCAGGCTGCCCTCTTCCCCTGTGCTGCTCTTCTGCTGAAGTAGGGCCGCCCTCTCTGCCCACCCCTTTTACCATTGTCATTATCATCTACAATGAGGAGAGCCTAGACATAGATGCACATGTCTATACCACTCCCTCCTTGTCCTGACAACACTCCCATTGTCCTGGCTTCTCCTAAATCTGTACTAAATAAATACTCTTAGGCATATATCCTTATTCCAGTATGCATTCTTCTACCTGGACTTGCTCCTCTTTCCCCTGGGTTCCTCCCTTTCCATATCATTTTTTTCCAGATATTTGATTTTGTGCTTCTTATATTTGCCAGAAGTACATGTTCCCTATCCGCACCCCTCTTTCCTCTCCACTTGCTCCCCTCCCATGCACGTGCACACATGCATGGTGAGTGATATCTGGACTCTCAAGCTAAATAGGTGGGCACTCCTCATCTTGGGAACAATCCCTGCATGCTTCTTTACATCCTTCCCGAGAGAAGGCAGAAGCTCTGAGTCAGGAAAAAGAAGAACAGGTATCTGGGAGGATATGGACCGCTTGATTCAAGCACAGTGACATGGCCTGAGTGTGTGGTTGTCTGGATAGTTATCTAGACCATCACGAGCTGATTCCCACATTCTTCAGAGGATACAGATCTCTTTCTGCCCAGGGAATGCTAGCTGGGTTCTAAGCAGTCACCAAAGGTCACTAACTACAAGATATGCAGGAATCTCAAAAATTAGCTAATCTTAAAAAGTGAAAAACAAAACGAGATCTATACTAGCACACCCCTGAGTTCTGTGCCCCTAACTATAATCCTTTATGCTGGTATGCATGTAAAGATGGATGTAAAGCTAGAAAAAAAAAATCCACTCTGAGAATGGGGTGCTTCAGCACTAAGTAGGCTTGTCCAGGTGTGTCTGTATTTCCACAGTGCTGTGAGCTCCACATGGTCAATGAGCCTGAAAGACTAGGTAGGGTTTTTGCAGGGGGCCAGGCCCTGGACTGGACTGGCTTGTCTTACAGCCTAGCATCCACATGGCAAATTGTGAGTCAATTCCACTTTCCTCAAAACAGGAGCTGAGCCCTCCAGCCTAGCACAACCCCTGACCTAGATACCAGGAGCCATTCCAGGACTCAGTGAAATAGCCTCACTGCTCAATGAGCTGGCTTCCTGGAATAATGGCCCTCAGTCCACCTCTCCTGTAAAGGTGGTTCAAGGACAGCACACTGGGCACACAGAACAAAGATTGCCAGCAGATATACAGTGAAGGCTCTGGCTGGAAAGAAAGCCAGGGGTGAAGCAGGATGTGGCCTAGTTATGGAGGAGACAGCTGTGCCATGACCTGAATTCCCTACAGTCCAGTAGACAATAGGAAGGACATTCCATCAGGTTCTATCCTAAGGCCACATATCACCTGCACTTTAGGTTAAGCCTGCAAGTCAGAAAACAAGAGCCTAGTGGCTTCCCTGGAATTGGTGAGTCCTGGTAAGGAGGGGTCTCACTATACTTCCTACCTCCCTTTGGTCCAGAGATCCTGAGTGCCAGTGTGGCAAGGGGAATGAATGGAACAAGGTGGGAAATGTCACTACTCAGCCTTGTCCTAGGGAGCTACATCGTAGAAAGTAGAGGACAGATGGGCACAGCTTCCTCACATGAGTGTGCATCTGGAAGCCAGAGAGGGATACCACAGATGGTGGAGGGGGAAAGAAGCAATGGTTCTCAACCTTCCTAATGCTGCATCCCTTTAACAGAGATCCTCATGCTGTGGTAACACCCAACAATAGCATTATTTTGTTGTTACTTCATAACTGTAATTTTGCTACTATTAGGAATTGTAATATGAACAGCTGATATGCAGGATGTCTGATATATAACCCCCACACACAAAGGGGTTGCAACCCACTGGTTGAGAACGACTACCCTAGAGGCCATTGGAGGTCAATTACTAGAAGAGAAGACCAAAAGGGCAGAGTCACTAACTCCCCTCGTAGTGGCTGTTCCTCCAGATGCCTGTAAAGGAATTCTATACACATCTATCCTCAGTCATCAGAACCCTTGGGCTTTCTAAAGCATGTCACAGATAGACATGAGTATTTGCTGTGGTCAGCTGTCCACTGCTCAGCCCAGAAGGTCTCTGAGGTCACCAGCAGGTGTCACTTCAAACCACTCTGTGGGGATTTCACAGTTCTTTGAAGTTGCCAGTCTGCCCTCTCGTGGCTCCAGGAGAGGAGATGCCCTCTGGGTTAGTCAGCCAAGGTTGGAATACTTTTCTGAGGGGCTTAGCCTTTATGAGCAAGTGGTAAGAGGTCTGCCTTCTCCACTTGAGATTTACTTTTCAGACATGTCTGTGATAGTACCTGTGTTCCTCTTAAGTCCACTTTTCTCTGAACTAACTGACTCCCAGTCCTTCTCATTCAAGCAGCATATCTGAGTTCTTATACATTTCTGGTCCTTTTAGAATATGGTCTACCTCTTGTTCTCCCTGGGAGGGAACAAGAGGGGCAGGTATTCCAAGTTGTCATGGAAGAAAGTGTCAGGCACAGATGTGGTCTTGGGACACTGGGTCTCAGGAAGTCCTCCTTCCCACTCTTTCTGCTATGACTTGCTTCCCAGTATCTTCGTGTTTGCTCATCTATTCCTCATGCAGCCTATTCTCTCAGTCTTCTCTTCAGAAAAACCCTAGATGAGAAAAGCTCTATATTCTCTGGCAGGCCCCACAGTGGACAACACTTTCTAGAGTGTCCCTAGGAAGAGGATACCTGTCCTTCCAAACCCAGATCCCCTAAGTTAGCAGTCTTTGGTCAAGGCACCTCCAGGGCTTAGAAGCTTTGAGAAGGATCTTCTCTCCAGAAGATAGAATAGGGACTGAGCCCTGGAGTGAACAGAGTCATCATGGGCCTCTGCCTTCTGGACATACCTGAGAGAGCTCCCAGTCATGGAGCTGTCTGTTCTTAGCACTCAACACTGCCTCCTACCTCCTCCTCCCCTTCCCTCCCACTATACTCACCCTTATTCTTGACATTTTTCTGTCATTGAACACCCATTTGTGGAATATACATCACACAGTCCAGGTTTAGGGCATGACTTCTATGGTAGTTGTACTGACTGCTGACTCTAGCTCTCTGGACAGCCCTCCTAGAAATCAAAGAGAAGGTACAGAAATTGAGCAGAGCTTGGTGTTAGACATCACCGATGGCTTTTGATCACTTGTCCATATAAGCTTATTTTGTGTTCGCACAATCTCTCTCACTCTCCACATTCCATAGGCCCTGAGAGGTCTGTAGGAACCAGAGCATGAAAAGTACAGTCAGAGAAGCACATGAGCACATGCAGGAGGGACTGAGCACATGAAGCAGTGATGGATGGAGACATTAGAAAATCTGCTCATGACCTAGCATGGGGAATACAGCTATAATCCAAGAACATGGAAAGCTGAAGCAGAAAGATCACAAGTTCAAGGCCAGCCTAGGATACACAAGAAAGACCTTGTCTCAAAAAGAAACATCAAAAGAAGCAACAAAAAGATTATAATCAAAGAAAATGCCAGGAAGGGCGAGGGTAGAAGAGAGCTTTCTGTAAAACCTGTCTAACTGCTGTGGAATCCTTCCCTGTAAAATAAGGAATTTGATTATTTTATTTCTAAACTATATTATAAAACAAAGTCTGCAGAAACACTTATTGATTTGAGCAAACAAATTGTCTCAAGACCAGGGAGAAATGTTGGTTGTTTTGGAAGAAGGATAGATATTTTTCATGCTAAGGTACTAAAAGATGGAAACTAAAAAGAAAAATGAGATTTAAAAGAAGACAAAAAGAGGAGGAAAGCAGAGAGGCAGGGTCTAGGCAGAAGACATCAGTTGTCCCTGAGTGCAGGACAGCATGAACTGGCCAACTCCCTGGGTGTTATGTGACAGACTCCCTGGGTGTTATGTCAACAGAGGGCCTTTGGAAATAAAGGATCCTGGTTGGCCGTGCTGATGCCTCCCTCTCCCTAGCACTCAGAGACTGAACCAGGAGGCTCTGGGGTTTGAGACTAGTCCTAGAAACATAGAAGAGACTGTGTAAAAGTTCTAAGTAAGTAAATAAATGGCCCACAAGTGTGGAAAATATGGCAACCAAAAAGTAGGATTAAAATATTAGAAGTGACCACCTAGTTCCAAAGAAAAACCAAGTGCACCACACTACCTGACTGGAAAGCCTGCCTGTCTTAAAGGCTGGGGTCAGAAGCCTTCAGAAACTAACCTGCTTCTAAATGACTCAACCTCTTACTGCCTGTAGCTAAAAAGAAGCATTGAGCCATCTGTGGTCAGAGAAGTGGAGCTTACCTCCAGTGCCTCCATGTGTCCTGATGGCTTGAGCAGTGGCTGGTCACGCAGCATTCCCTCAATCATCCACCCCAAAAATCCGGGTGGGAACTAATGGGATGGGTCTCTCCTGCACTCTGAGCCTTGGTATTCTTGGGAAACCTGTCTGGTACATTCTCCACCATGACCTTATGTGTGAACAAATGCACGCTGTTAGTAGTGGTTGGCGTGGAAGAGCACTGTGGATGAGTTAGACCGTCTGTCGATCTGTCTGTATGGGGCCGAGTTCTCTATGGACCAGAGCTTGAGCGTTAGCATGAGGAACACTGGGCATGGAACTCCACCCCTGCTTCCCTGTCTTTCTTAATGCACTCCAACTGAAAGACATCGTGAATATTTAACAAATCTGCTTAAAGATTATTGGATACATTCACTGGTGCCTTTTGATTCCTTTGTGAGAACACTTTTGGACTATGTAATTATGTGTGGAGTAGAGTAGATGTGGTTATGTTTACATACCTCCACCCTGCACCTGGGGCCAGAGAATCCCAACAAAAGCCTTCATAACATTCTTTAACTGTGGCACTAACTTAGGAATCAGTGTAATCAACTGAAGGTGAGTATTCCTCTGTCCAGCCCCACCTTCCAGCACTGGATGAAATCCCCTTGCATGTCAGATGAGGAGCCCCGGCACCCACCATGAGCTGAGTGGTGTGATATGTTCTTTGCTCACCACAGATGGTGAGAAGTTAGGAATGGTGGTTTCTGTTGCCTTGAGCCCGCTGCACTAGTCACCTTTTGTATTTTTTTTTTTTTTTGCATGGGTTCTGACTGCGGCTGCCCCGCCTCTTGTTTAGCTGGTCCCCTGCTGCTGGACGTGCATGTGCTCTGGCAGCAGTTTCCCATGGACACATCCTGTTAAGTGAATGGGACGTCAGGATGTGCTAGGTACGTTCTGCCGCCCTGACAGGAGCCCACTGCTGATGTTCCTGGGATATCCTCCAGCCTTGCAGTAGGTCACAGTGTTGGCAACCAGGGGTCTGAGTTAGATGTCTTCCCACAGGCTCAAAGGGCAGCATGATCCACACACATGACTTTTGAGTTAAGACCTATAGCTGCATGATTGATACACAAAAACAAAGCTGCATGCAGCATGCCAGTCCAGCTGCCATGCAGCCTGGGTGCCACCCTTGGGCCAAGCCTGAGCTCCAGTGGCCCACAGAAATGAGTCAGACATGGCCAGGCTGCTGGTCAGTTCTGAGATGAGTCCCCTATCCCTAACACCAGGGGCACTGTGGGACCAACAGAGTTGAGTCCATGGCTAAAGGTTGCATCTACTCAGTGCATGTTAGAGACTACCCCATGCTGATAGCAAGCTTGTGATTTCCTCATCAACATTAGACCAACTTTGAGAAGTTCCTATTTCCAATGGGTTGTACCATAAGCCTGAGGTCTAAATACACTTTAGAGAATGTCTCATATATTCTAGCTAGGACACTTACTCCCACACTGCTTAGCTCTGGCTAAGTCAGTGATGAACAGCATCCACTATGGTGAGCCACAGGACTACCATGGAACTTGGGTATATTTTTAACATACTTTACACTTTGGCATGTTTAGAATAGTGGTACAATGAATGGCCTGTGGCACTCTAACGTGCCATACAGGCTTATAACACTTGAACAGGAAGTTAGAACATGCATATGCCATAGAACTTGGCATGTAGCAGGCTACACCACCTAGATCTGTCTCTGATGTTGGTGTAATGACATACTGCCACTAATGCATCTCAGAACATGCTCCCAGGGTTAGGTGACCACCATATTGGGCATCACAGAACTAACAAGTTTCTCAAACCATCAAATGGGTATCCATTAACCTCCTGGAGCTGTAGGCCTCCCTGAATCTGTCAACCAGGAGTCACTATATCCATACTTCACAGTGTCTTTTTACATGATGATACATCTGTACCAGAGGCCTAACCATTTTCAATACTTAGGCTAAACATTACGTGAAGGGCATTTAAACAAGTACTTCCTATTTATTGGTTTGCTATTGAGTGTAATTACAAAAAAAGAGGGACTTAGAACCAAAAAAGAAGCATTGTGTTTTTATGTGTTATGTATATCAGCAAATCTAACCCAGTGACCACTAATATTCTGGAATGTGCAGGTTTTCTCAGTATACATGCATCCTGAGTGTAATACTATGGAAATCCCTCATCTGCCTCTGGAGTTTCAGGATGGAGTGGGAGCTTCTCTGTACAGATTCAGGGAGATGCAACTCCAGGCCTAGGGCCGGCATTTGTAGCCAGTGCTCTGTGATATCAGCATCTCTAAATCACAAGCGAGTCCCCCACCCTCCACCCTA
Source organism: Tokudaia tokunoshimensis (assembly GCA_036184795.1). Taxonomy (NCBI): domain Eukaryota; kingdom Metazoa; phylum Chordata; class Mammalia; order Rodentia; family Muridae; genus Tokudaia; species Tokudaia tokunoshimensis. The sequence continues at coordinate 45,330,281 of BTHU01000012.1, forward strand.
GGAAACCTTGCAAAAGGCCAAGCATGGCAGGACATAGCAATGAGGGCCAGGCTAGAAATGGGCTCCTGGAGGAGGAAGGGGCTCCACCCAAAGAGGAGAGATTAACAGGTGACCTACCCAGCTCTGGGGCCAGATCCCCTGAGCTAGGTTACATCTGAACAGCGTTCTAAGACTACACAACTCAGGTGGAATTACAAATAAAGAAAAAGTTACCACATACCTTACAAATTGAAAAGCAACTTAAAGATTGTGTCTTCCCTTGAAGTTTAGGTAATGTGTTTAAGAAATGTCAGATGCCCTGTATATTCCTGATAAGTCACCTGCTTTCTTTCTATTTGTGGGGGAAAAAATTAAGGTTGTAACCTAAGAGTAACCGTGTGACATTCATTCATTTAAAAATGTCTTTATTGTTCTTTCTCTACATTCCTTTATTGTTTTCCTTTTATGTGACAGAAAAAGATGAAAAAGATGACCTTTAGAGCCACATTTGTTTAGAAAGGAAAGCATTCTTAACTGGAATTTCTGTGTAACCTGGCAAAAGCGTGTGGCCAGAATCATTGAACTTTATAACTGTAGTTAGCACCCAGAGGTAGGGCCTTTTACACTTGTGTTTCTTTTAAAATTGAAGGTACTGAGGAAAGAGGGTTGTTTTTTTTTCCATGATTTGTGTTTTACTAAAACAGAGCTGCTACCAAACAGGAATGAAAGAGATAGTGGAGAGGGGATCTCTTGAAGTTCTTCAAACCATCGAAGTCCATCTGTCCCAAGTCAGATGTTAGTGGTCTAAACAGTCCTCCTTCTCTGCAGTTTGGCACCTCTGGGCCAGCTCACCCCAAGGGGATCAGTTAAGGGACAGCAGCCAAGGGTCAGCAGGTCCAGGCAGGGATCCACAGGGATGGCTCCATTGTTTGAAATGATGTCTAAAACGAGTAGTTCCCTCTATCATAAGAACTCATCAATCACTTGCAGACCCTTTACTGCAGTGATTTGCGCGCCCACTGAATATTGAAGTGTTCTTTCTCATCCAGCAGGGGTGTTGGGTCAGGTACCAGTCACACACTGTCCATACCATGCTGGAACACTGCACTTGGAGGGTCTCGACATCTATCTGACACTTTTCATGTACATGGAGGGAGCTGACCCTCATGTTAGCATGTTTTATGCCCAGCCAGAACATGTGGGCTTATGTGACCCCATAATGTGGGGTGATAAATGGAGAGTTGCTAACTTATATCACATGTGTGACCTTGACATGGAAAGGGGTCCCCTTTTAGCCCACAGTGATCAGAAAATGTGTTATACTGTGCATACTCACTTTACCAGAGGGTGTATTTATCATGTCATGTACTCCATTAACCAAAAGGCATCTATCATAACATCACATACCTAACCAGAGGGCACACCTATCATGATGTCATGCTCACTTAACTAGAGGGGATACCTACCATGATGTCACATCCTCATTTAAACACCTATCATAATGCTACATATTTGCTTCACCAGGGGGGACACACCTATCATAGTGTCATGCCCACATGTTACCAGAGATGTTATCATGATATCATGCTTTATATTCCTTAACATAATTCTAAATGTTGATTTAACCCTCATAATATGTCTTTTTAAAGAGTATGGGGATGATGTAGAGAAAGGATTTTCAAGACACTTATGAATAATTAACCAGGAAGACAATAGCAGTTGGTAACTTCCCATTCTCTCTCCAGGTTATGATTTTATAAAGAGGGCACCAAATAGGACTGTGTAATGGGGCTTGAGTCCCATTGAGGGCAAATTCATATTACAATTGAGGTGTGCTGGATACTGTCCCATCTTTTTCTAATACAGAGTTCTCTGACTTTAAGATTAGATATTTCAATACACTGATATCCATTCTTTTTCTATGTTAGAGGACATATCTGATAATCTCTGGATAGGTGAGGCCAGTGGCTGTTCTTAAAGAGGTCCTGTGTTTACTTGATGGTAAATAGGTAGAAAAACAGAAAGCAGAGTGGCCAGGGCTTTCAGACTCCAGTAAGCAGCAGATAGCTTCCTCCACAGAAAAGGGCCGAGCCCTGGGATCAGAATGAAGGGTCTGGGAGAACTTCTGGATTTCTCCTGAATCTGGATGTCTCTCTAATTAAGCACTATTTAAGAAATTTTAAAATTATCTTTCTGTCACTGTTCTTCAAGACCAATGTTCACAGCCAGAGAGCAATATGTACCACCAAAAATGATTTTCTCTTAATACCATAAAGACAAAACCAAGTTATAGCAAGAAGGCCAGGGTGTTTTGTCTCACAGCCTAAGAAGCAGCAAATATGAAATGAGATTACTTATTCCTCATTTCCTCTCTGGGTGTTATTTTACTCATATTCCCATTGTAATGAGAAAGAATATACCTATAAAGTGAAGCACTTTGTTTAACAAACTTTACATCCTTAACTATAAAAGCCTAAAATACCCCCCCCCCCCCACTGCTGTCCATGGCAGCTATTAGGAAAGCCAGAAGGGCCATCGAGCAGTGTCCTTTAAAACCTCCCTTGGCCTGCCAGAAGCACTTCAGTGTTGACAGCCAAGCTATTGCCTCCCCCTAGGGAGCTGAGGGCCGTTTCCATGGAAACCCAGCCCATCTCTTCTGTGGTTTCAAAAACCCAAGCTGTGCACACAGGCTGCTTCTGATTGTCCCACGTGGGTCTCCCTTCCTGGGAAGATGTGCTCCTAGAGGAATGGTTACCAGTGTGACAGGGAAAAGTGGATTCCACACACTTCCCCCAGACCCAGAGCTGAGAGGCAGGTCCTTTTTTTTTAGAGGAATCTTCATCTCCTCACTTGAGGCTGCAGAAAATTGTGGTTTTGAATATTGAAATTTCTTAAGGCTGGAAAAATTTGTGTGTAAATCTATGAGTTTAAGAAAGCCTTAAAGTCTTGAATAGTCAGATAGGAATGAATGCCTGGAGCCCCTGCAGGGGAGAGCAGGTGAAGCAGCCTGAGCTCCCTCTCTCGGCCCAAAGGCGCCACCTGCAGGTAGAGTGGCAGGCAGCAAACACTTCAGCAAGCCCGCAGCTCAAACCACAGGGAGAGGGGAGCAGGGCAGTGGGCCAGCCTTCCCCTTTGCTCCTCACAGAGAGGGACTCTCTAGCCGCATAGCTACCCTCCTGGCTGTGAGCAGGCCCACAACAACCTAACAGGTGGTCTCACCTAGCCAGGTTCTGGAAAGAAAACCTTCTGCAAAACAATGAAAACCCTGAAAGTGAGAAAATTCTTTGTTTTTTTTTTTCCTTTTGTGGTAAAAAGAGTGCATATTGAACCTCTTTCTTACTAGGTGATGAATTACACCTTTGTAAAGGACATCCTAACACACAGAACATGCTACAAAGGTTTTGTGGGTGGAGGTAGGAGGAGCCAATTATCATTATTCTTTCTTAGTTGTAAGACCTCACTTTCTTTTTGAGCTTACTCTTGTTAAATGAGTAAATTCTAAATTAACTTTCACTAGGTCTTAAATTAGAAAGGGCTTTAAAATCTCCTACAGTAGACAGTAAGGCCGAGTGTAGGGTATTGGTGGGTAAGAAACACTGAACCTCTTGTAACACCTCCAAACAGAACTGTTGTTACTTTCAGTATCTCTCCGGATGATTTCTCTCAGGTGAGTGCCTCAGCATTGGGAGAATCAACCACTGAACAAGTCCACTGAATTACTTTTCAGAAAATATTCTCTTAGCTGTTGAATGACAGGCATATCACCACATGGGAAGTAAAGGTTAACACAGCTAATCTGTTCAAACCCAAGTCCCCAATCAGAGACAGAACTGCTATTGACAAGTAGGATTCATTCAAACATCCTCAGCCTTACTCTGTAGCCAACACCTATTTCAAAGATCCATCTCCTCCTGCATGGACCCGAGCTCTCCACAGACACCTTCACTGCCCTGCCATTCAGTTGGCTTTGCTTCTCCCCTAATCCAGGCCATAAATGAAACTCTGTCCTTCCATGTGGTATGGTAGATACTGACTTCTGTGCCCTGAGATCTAGATGCACATTCCCTTTCATGGGGCCAGAGGGAAATTAGAAAATTTCTAAACCCTGAAAGTTGTTTATGCATCCAAGTGTGGCAAACTGCCATTCGCACATTTGAAACTTGTCCAGTTCCTGTGTGCCCACCTGCTCCTTGGCACTGTGTCATCCAGTCTGGAGAAGGCACATCTGTGAGTGACTAGTCTGCCAGCCACAGTGTACCAGTCTTGTGGGCTAGCCTCATTTTCGTGCACAGGTAGCCTTCCAGTCTCACCTCTATACTTAGCTAACATGCTGGCCTACCCTCAGTGTTGCTAAGCAGAACCATTCCTGAGCAGAGGGAAACTAATACCTTTGAGAGCATCTGCTGACTGTCCTCATTCATGGCTTTGTTCTTGACCTGGGTTCAGGCTTTCCCTGGGTCTGGACAAGTGCACAGAACATGGTCTTCTCTTCAATAACGGATGGTATTTTGTTCACTGGATCACTAAATCTATTATTTAATGGAAAGGGTATTTTTTCCCTTAACTTCTGTTCCGTAGTTTTATCTTCATGGTGGTACAAAGGCAATGCAGTTGTTTTGAGAAGTATGTTTTTGCATTGCTATCTGCTTGTTCTTGGGATGGTGTATTTAAGAAGTTGTACAGATTACTGGGAGATAGCTCCATGGCAGAAGTGCTTGCTTTGCAAGCATTAAGACCTTAATGTCACCCTCTGAACCCACTGTACAAATAAAATTAAAAATTTCAAGGCAGACCTGTTGGCACATGCTCATATTTCCAGCACTAGGAGATAGAGGTAGGTGTATCCCTAGGGCATCTAGACAGCCTAGTCTACTTGGTATGTTCCAGGATAGTCAGGAGCTCTGTCAGATAGATGATTGATAGGTAGGTAGGTAGGTAGGTAGGTAGATAGATAGATAGATAGATAGATAGATAGATAGATAGATAGATAGACAGACAGACAGAAAGAAAGATGACAGCAGCTGAGGAATGATATTGATACTATCCCTGCTTCCACACATACATACCCTCACACACACATACACACACACACATTATTATTATTATTTAGAGAAAAACAATTATAAAAACCCATCAATAATGCAAGCTGGCCTTAAGATGCCAGATGATTTTGTTTCTGTGGGTTTAAACAGACTTGGTAGAGATGCCTGTGGCTAATATGAGATCCCTGTTGGCATGCAGATGCACCTCCTACTTTATACCCCAGAATGGAAACATAATAGGCTTAAGGTAAAACAGACCTGTAGAAGGGTCCATGACTAGGGAACTGTGGGTCTGCCTTGCCTCCAGCCCCCAGCACAGGTTCTAGTTGTTGTCTTACCTGGGCTCTAGGATCCCCCAGTCTAGACAGCATTGTGAGAACATGGCAGGGATCCCTGGGCAGAGCTGGCTCAGACTATCCCATTCCCTTAGCCATGATGCATATCTTTCCATGTTTGTATCTTGTCATGTGTAGATTGGGATTGCAAGCCCTATGGTAACTGGCTTTGGCTAAGTTCAAAAACCAGTAAGGGTACAGAAAGGCCATTTAGGGGTCCACAAACCTAGTGACAGGGGATACAAGGTGCTTGAGAGAGTGAAAAGAACTCAGAGGTCACAAAAATTCATAGACTTTTGGGCATGTCCTTGTGCTGGGAAGGAAGGAAGTAGAAATGGATTTGTATGTGGTAATGATTGTAAGTGAGTTAGAGAGCTCCCAGATCAATTTAGTCTCTTTTAGTAGCAAGGGTACACAACAAAGAGCTTGCCTTTTGGATAAATAAAGTCAATTACCCAGGGGGGTTGATTTCCTTCAAGTAAATTACCCCATTTGCATTTGTACTTGTAGGTGCCCCACCCCTGGCTGTGACGGTTCTGGACACATCACTGGCAATTACGCTTCTCATCGAAGGTATGTAGACTCATCAGGACCATCCTCTCTCCCCAGAGTAGCAGCTCCTTCCTGGCAGGGGTGCTGCACTCTTGGATGAGGTACAGGCTGGCTATGTACTATATATCCTCAGCTAAGGATCCTGACTTGGGGCCTGCTTGAATGGTTATCTCTCTTGGATCTGTGCACCATCCTAGAGCAGCAAGAGGCCACCAAAACATTTCCAGTTCTCCATTCTAGAAGAACAAAAGAAAAAGACTCATCTCTAAATATGTTATATCTGAGAATACCCCAGGTAGGCAAATAGTCTCAGAAACACACATGCTGCTAGTCCCCTTAACATTAGTATTTGAAGCAAAAGGCTGTGCAGTTACTATTCTCAGGATTGACTGCCACAGAAAGGCTTATTTTTGAACTTCAATTTCTCACAATGAGAACAGAGAGGCTACAATATGACACAGGATTCTCACCACGTGAGCTAACAGAAGGCCCCCACTACCTGTCATTCCACCAGCACAGTGGAAGTGCACACTTTATGATACGTACTATGTGGAAAGTTGAAAGAAAATCTTGGTGATTCCATCACAGAATAAGAGTAGGTGGGATACTTACTTAAGATGGCAAGGCCAACTCTCCTCAAGGAGCCTGGTGACAGTTTCAGGAGTCCTATATCAGAGCCACAAAACTAGACACCTGTAAGGACAAGTGGGGATCCACAGCCAGGGGGCAGGCCATCAGTAGATGGCAAACCATTATCAGAACCAACGGTTCCTAAATGTTAGTTACTGCTGAGGGCAGGCAGAGTATATTATGACCATGAGGCAGGCTGGATATAAGATGACTTATATTCCAGTGAGGCAGGCACTGGGATTTTTACTAAGTTGGCTTGGCAGGGTTCTTGCTCATACTTCATTCTGTGAGGACAGAGGTGGAACCCACAGTGGGGCTCCTCAGGCATTTGTCACAGAGAATGATTTTAGCACATTCTGAGAACTTGGGAGTTTTGTGGGACTGTCCCTTTCTGCAGAAACAGAATATGCACATGCTTCCAAGGTGCAGAGAAGGCCATGATCTCCACAAGGATTTCCCAGGTGCAGTGATGCTGACATTTGTGAATCAACAATCCTTTGTTATAAAAGTCTTGTTCAGACTGTAGGCTGCTGAATGGTAGCATGATTTCCATCCTTGAATGCCAATCAAATGCCTCCAGACTTAGTCCCACCAGGTTAGGAGAGGTTTCTACCTTTCACTTGTACTGCCAGGTGTGCAAGATAGACTGAGACCTTTCTGAAAGCATTTCCAGGGTATATGGTTGCTTTATATTAAAAAGAATTAAAAAACACTCAAGTTAAATATATAAAGTCAGGTTCATTCTATTCTAGTCTTTATATTAATTTAATTAGAAGTAAATGCCTGTAAAGCATTCATCGTTTTGTAAGTCTGTACAGTTGAAGATGGAAGTTTCCTGGTCAGCCTACATCCAGTGTCTTGTTTGCTACTTTAAAAACATGGCATTGTGTATCTACTTTTGACTATGATGAGTGCCAGCATTTTGATTCATTTGGGTTTTGATTTAGAATGTTAGGTGTTAGTAAGATTCAAATGTATCATTAAAATGTAATTTAGAGCCAGACATGATGGTTCACATCTGTAATCCTAGCACTTGGAAGCTTCCAAAAGTTGATACACAATGCCATGTTTTTAAAATATCAAGCAAGACATTTTTCCAAGGCAGGAGGATCACCAAGAGTTTAAGGCCAAGCTAGGCTACATAGAGAGATTTTGTTGCAAAATAATGTGGAATTTGTATGTATGTATATATGTATGTATGTATGTGATATATGTGATATATATGTGTGGTGTGTATGAACAAGTGTATACATCTGTATGTATATTATGTATTTTTGTGTACATGTATAGTATGTGCTTGCATGTGTATGTATGTGTATATGGTATGATTGTGTGCATATGTGTAGTATGTGTATATATGTTCAGGCTGTATATGTTTGTTGTATGTCTTTGTACTCATATGTGGTTGTGTTCATGTGTATTTGTGTGTGTGAGTTTGTATGTCAGGCTTATATCTAAGCTGTGGTCAGTGCTGAACTAAATTTAAGCTTTATCAACAGAGTTGCAAAGCAAATTTGGTTTTGAGGAGAAAACTTTGGCCAAATATTACCTTGTAACAGTCTTAGCAAACAGAAAGTAGAGTGAACTGAAGTGTTCTATAGTAACAAGTTCCTTTACATAGAAGTTGAAATAGAGTGAAGCATATTAAGCAAAAACATTGCATTAAGTTCATAGTTCTTATGTAAATTTTCCACTAAGGAAAGACTGATGTCACAACCCAATAAACAAAGGTCAGTAAGTTGAATAAAGACAGGCTAGATAATTGTTAGGAATCATTAGGAGTATTCCTTCACTTTTATGTTCCTGAATCCCTTTCTAGGAACACAGCCATGAGATACTTGTACAGAAACCATAGAGGAAAGTTTGCCTAGTCAGGGATACGCTGGGTTCCCCAGATATGCCACAGTTCAGCTCAGTTTTGAGTTCAGAGCATCTTCATGCCACAGTAAGAAGTGAGGACTCAGAGCAAGGATTCTAAGCAGGCCAGAGTCAGAGCCCATGGATAGTTCTGGCACCCATGGATTTGTTCTTCCTGGTCATAGAATGGGTACACACATCACCCTGTCTGGGGTTACAGGATAGCCCCTGTACTGTAGTGACTCAAGACACTAGAGGAGACTCAAGACACAGACCTCTTTATAATATAAATGAGCTGGAGGCTTGTCTTAGTCAGTGTTCTATCACTATGAAGAGACAGCATGACCACAGCAACTTCTGTAAAAGAAAACATTTAATTGGGGTTTGCTTACTTTCAGAGGCTTGGTCACTATTATGGCATGGAGCTTGATGGTACACAGGCAGACATGAGGCTAGAGAAGTAGCAGAATATTCTATATCTGGATCCATAGGCAGCAGGAAGAGAGAGACTGGGCCTGGCTCAGGCCCTTGAAACCTCAAAGCCCACCCACCAGGCAGTGACACACTACTTCCAACAAGGCTGCGCCTACTGCAACATGGCCAAACCTCCTAATCCTTCCCAAATAGCGCCACTCCCTGATGTAGCATTCAAACATACGAGTTTTTGTCGGCCACCGTTCTTACTCAAACTACCACAAGGCTGCATGCCTCCTTCAGCTGCTCTCTACACACTGAAGACAGGGAACCCATTTTTTATTGGGTCTAAGGAAACTGAGGCTCAGGAGATAAACTAGAAGGGCTGGAACTCAAGTTTCACATTTCCATGGACCTATGAACCCAGAACTATACTGAAAGACCACGGAGTTGAAGGCAACCCACAGGGAAAAGGTACACCCAGAGATGTGCTAGACAAGATGCAGTTTAGAACTTACTTAGCTTATATTTGAACAGTCATGGTGTCATATCTGAATGCCTTTGAACTTATCTTAACAAATCTTTGTGGGCCATGATGTTTTCTGAAACTTTCATCCATAACTCTTCCTCCAACTGTCCTCTGATGGGCCCGTAAAGCTTTCACAATCTGCAGTCATCAGCTGAGTTTGTCTTGGAATTCTTGATCATTTCCTCAGCTTCTCAGGGATCTTTTGTATTCTTTTCTCATCCTTCATGGGAGCCTTCTTCATCTGCAGGGTGTTTGTTTTGTTTTGTTTCTTTGTTTGTTTGTTTGTTAACGCAGTGGTGCAGTGGCTTCTGAATGGTCCTACCACACAGGCCTACAGGGACTTCCCTTGTTCTCTGATTAAGCCCTCTATTTGCCTTTTCGGCAGGATCATACAATAGTGAGACACACCCAAGACCCCTCTGCTCCTACTTTGTGTCCCACAGGGGATTCTGTGCCTCCCATGTAAGTACTTGAACATCTTAAGGGGCAACTGCTAACCTCCCAAAACACAGTGTTGCACTGTGTAAGCTCAGCATACACTGTGCTTCACACACACATGGTCTCTATGCCTGAGACCTTAGTGGAAATGAAGAATTGAAGGTGGAGTGCAAATTTGCCATTCTGTCGGCTCAGTGTCTTCTCAAGCCCTTTCCTCTTGTTCTACTATGAGGTGAAAGACCCAAGGCTGCAACCAGAAGGCTGGTTATATCTTCTACTGTTTCATTGTGCTCTGAAAAGTCCAGACAGCGATCCCAGACGTCTCAATTCCCTGCTCTTAGAAGAAGCATCACCCCACGCAAAGATAGGGATAAGGCAGCAGGCTTGCTGGTATCTAGAAGCACAAAGAAAAAGACTTCTTCACGTGTCACAGAACCAGAAGGTTGTAACCTTCACTAGGGAGCTATGGAAACCACATCATGAAACTGCTGACAGAAGCTCCTCATATGCTACAGGGAAGTCCTTCCCTTACCCAAGGGAGGCTAGCCGAGCAACATTCTGACCTGGAGGTGACATTTTTCATCCAGACAGCTCCCAGGTGCTAGCCTCTAGCCCTCTCACCTTACCTGAGCTGGCCAAGGCCCACCCGACCCTGTCCCTCTACCCTAAGAAATCAAGTGTTACAACAGTATTTCTGGTTCTTAAAAAAACAAATAGTCGACAACAATTCAGTAAAGGCCCCGACTTGGCTGTTTTCAATTTGAGGACCATGCAGCACTTCACTCCACAAAGCAGCTACCAACCAGATGAGAAGAACAACGGAGGGAAGCAGGAACCCCAACTCAAACTTACATCCCTCGTGAGGCAAGTGACAGGGAAGTAGGCAAATCTTGAGGACAACAGCAATCCAGAGGCTTCTGGTTCTTTCTTTGGGATGGATTTAAACAGGGAAGTTCATTGTCATGCCAGACGAAACTGACCTGCTTAAGAAGTTGGCTGTCACCTGGCCCTTGTTTGCTTAGAGGTGTGAACATCAGTGTGACATGTTGTGACATCTTCTACCAGAACCTTCTTTGGTTGTCACATATTTCAAATATATATGGTTTCAATTAAAAATATAAATATCTAATGAGTCTCTGAGCCAAGAGTAGTGAGTTTTGGGAAACATAGTCTCTGGAAATACTTAGTAATTTATAGCCTGATTCCAAATGTCAACTCAAGATCCCAGAAATTTATAAATCCACAGATATTTATTGAGCATGTACTATATTCTAGAGGTCAAGAAACAGTGATAACTAAGAAAGTTCTATCCTAATCTATGAGGCAAGAGATAGAGAGATGCACAAACCTTGGCGGGGCCTTGGGCAGCTCCAGGCAGAAGAGAGAGTTGGATATGGGGATTGGTTTGCAGGATGAGATAGGTTCTGCATCCTCCAAACTAGGAATGGTGGCACACTGGTCATTTCCCAAACATGAGCCCTTTGAATATATATACAAATATATTCAACAGAGAGAAAACTTAAGATTATAGCAAGGAAAGTGGCAGTGGCCAAAACTAAGTAACTACATCATGATCTGAGTGATAAAACTGCCAGATAGGATAGGGATTGGTTCTGCTCAAACATGTTGCCTTTGTGATTCTTACAGTAAGACAGCTAAGCAAGGCAGATTTGAGAGGAAGAAACAAAGCCTTCTCTCACCAGGCAGGAGAAGTCTGCCTTCATTGATGGAGTCAGTGGAAAGAAAATGTTTAGATGCAATATTTAGAGAGGACAGGTGGGCCCAGAGGTTGGTGTTAGCTTTCCTATGAGGAGTGGTACATAGAGCCTTAGGCTTCCCTCAAGGTTGAACTCCTGCATTTATGTATCTGTCACTAACCTAGAAAGAGAAGGCAACTGGTTTCTTGTGGTTGCCAATTTGGATCCTAAGAAAAGACTGCAGATTTGAAGATTCTCTGTACCCTCCCTGGCCTTCTGTTCTCCTGTCTTTCCCATGGGGACTCCTCTAACATCTTGGTTCCAGGAACCATGATCAGAGACATGGCCAAGTACTACTAGTAATAAGACCCTTCAGCAGCATGCCTGATGCCATTTGCAGGCTAGTAAAGTCACCATGAGAATCTCTTGAGTCTATGAAGAATAATGGGTTCATGTCCGTGCTTTACAGCAAAAATAGAGAGCACTAAGTCTGGTGTTATAGCTCAGTTGGTAGTGTGTTTGCTTAGCATACACAGATCCCTGAGTTCAGTTCTCAGCAACACATAAAATCAGGTGAGATGGTACCTGCTACCTGAAATATTTGGATCACAGTACTGACAAGGTGGAGAGTCAGAGTGATAAATTCAAGATCATCACAGGCTACAAAGTAAATTGATGCCAGCCTGAGGGGTGTGTGTGTGTGTGTGTGTGTGAGTGAAAAGAAAAGCCAAAATGAGTACTGAGTCACTAGAAGTCCTTGACTGTGGCCTTGGAGGTTTGGGGACTCACCTGTGGGTAGAAATCCATCCTTCCCATTATACTGCTGCACTCAGCAAATATTTGACTATCACAGGCTCTGTACAGGCCTTGAGTAGCCATTAAAGATCCAAATTAATACAAGGTGGCTCATACATCTTTGGAACCAGCCTCTTAGAGGAGCCTCTAGTGGAGGGACAGGTGAGCAAGAGAGAGTCCAGGGCTTTTTCGTAGATGTGATTTCCATGCAGAGGCCAAGTTCATGAGGAGGATGGCAGACTAAGCATATATGAGGCTAGAAAGAAGGTGAAGGTCCAGGGAAGAAAGCCCTCATGTGGCACTAAGCTATAGGTGACAGAGGAATGAGTTGGGACAGTTGAGGCAAACTCAAAAGTTATGCATGATTCAAAGCCCACACTGTGTGTCCCAGCCTGAGGTGTTTAGATGTAGAGAGAGATCTTCAGAGGGGTCCTAGCACGTGAACATTCCTTGAGAAAATCTCCAAAGCCTCTATGTCCAAAACCTGGAACATAAACAAACATGTTCAGACTCCAGCATCCTTCTGCAGATACAACCGGAAGTCCATACTTGAGTGAGGTGGACTGCTCCCAGAACACACCTGTGCTGCAGGGCTCTTCACTGCATCAAGAAAGGCCTGAATGCCCTTCGTGTAACCTCACCATATGTCCCCTTCCTCCCCACCGTTCCTCATTCATCCACAGAATCATCACTGTCATCTTTTCCAGTTGTCCCTCACTGTCCCCATTTTTCAAGCTGGCCATTTCCCATGTTCACAGCACCTAGTCCACCCAAGGCTCTTAACCTCCTTGAGAGGGAACTGACAGAGATTACAAAGACATTGAGAGGACATAGGGCTGTGTCCAGAATGACCCTCCCAGTACATTTTTAATTCACCCACAAATCCCAGACTGTAGGGGGACCGAGATCACTGGTGAGGAAGTATTACCCAAGTATCAGTATTCTGTGTCTGAAACCTGTCTCTTCTTCAGCCTTTCCGGGTGCCCAAGAGCAAAGAAGAGTGGTATCCGGATAGCACAGAGCAAAGAGGACAAGGAAGACCAGGAGCCAATCAGGTACGGGTTGGGGAGGCGGCAAGGTGCACACCCATTGAACAACCATGAGAAAAGGGGCTGGCAGGTCCTAGAAGGCATCTGCTGCCAAGGTTTAACTAAGTAACTGAGCCAGATGAGCCTAAACCAAAGCATCTGCTAACTAGCCTCGAAGTTACAGGTGTCCAGCCACAAGTGATGTTTGCAGTGACCCAAATCTCAGGAAATACTACCATCCCCAGAACGTATATATTCTGGGGACTGCAAACATAACACCAAAAGCAAATTCCCTGCCATCATGCAGCTCGTTAAGACCAGCAGAAGTACCTTTCCTACCCTGAGGCATGCTTGGGAGGGAGATGCCTTGCACCTTCTCTGCAGCCCAAAGGGCTGGTGGCTCTGCTTGCATTTCATTCTCGTCTTCTATTCCCCTGCTTTCCCTCCCTCTCACGTGTTCCAAACCTCACACAATAAATCTGGCAGGTCTGTATTAAATTTCAATACAAGTGCTTTTAGAGATAAGTTTTACCCCAAATAAAAATCAATGAAGGCGTAGGTCATTAAGATAAACTACAATGTATCACAAGAAACAAAAGCATGGATTCTGTGGCATCAAAATTTTGCTATTCAAAAAAACAAAACAAATGTGGGTTAGCAATAGAGCTTAGTTGGTAGAGTGCTTGTCTAGCATGTATGAGGCTCAAAACTCAGCACTACATAGATGAGAATGGGTGATAAGACCTGTAAGATGAAGACAGGAGAGTCAGAAGTCCTAGGTCATCCTCAGCTATATGGCTAACTCTTCAAGCTAGCCTGGGATACAAGAGATCCTGACAAAAGAAAGAAAGGAAGGAAGGAAGAAGGGAGAGAGGGAAGGAGGGAGGAAAGGAAGGAGGGAGAAAGGAGGGGTGGGAGAGGAGGGCAGGAGGAGCAGGGGAGAGGGAGAGAGGGAAGAAGGAGGAGGGGAGGAAAGGGAGGGAGAGAGGGAAGAAAAGAGAGAAAGAGAGGGAGGAAGATATGAGAGAGAGAGGGAGGAAGACAGCGAGGGAGGAGGGAGAAAATGCAAGCAGACACACAGCCCTGGGCAGCAGAGGTCAGGAAGTCAGCCTTGGCCCTCTCTGAGGCACACTGGGACACTTTGTTGGCTGAGTCTGGGCTCCTCCCATATAAGCAATCAGCAGTACAGGCCCAGATGGGGACCTAAAGCTCCTCTGCTCCCTGCACCTTCCACTCTAGAGCCGCACATGCTGCTCCTGAGATATGCCATCTCATCTAACTGACAGGATACTTTATGTCCCCCAAGAGCACAACCACATAGGTACTTCCTAACCCTGAGAGAATGCTGCTTGATGAGATTGCCTTTTGGTTAGCATGTAATAACTGAAATCCTACACTGATCCATTGGCTTTGCATTTCACCACCAGAAATTGTCCAAAATTGGCATTTTCTGCGGACACCTGTATCTCACCAGAGCTCCTTGTGTGAGAGCCATATCTTCTAAATCACAGGACATAGTCCCATGCTGCTGGTCTATCCCTGCTGTACATTTCTAAAAGAGCGAAATGCCACATGTCACCACTAGGTGGTGTCTTCCTAGGTTTTTGTTGTTCTGATCCTCCTGCCACCTAAGATCACCGGCATGTACCACCACATATGGCTCTTCCTGTATCCTTCTTGTCGTCTTTTCTCTTGTCCAGGAGAGCATGGATGGTTCGGGTTTGTTTTGTTTTGTTTTTCTTCCATGTGGGGTGACTGTGTTGCAGAGTTCGTGATACTCAAGATGATAACAACAGTGAAGTTTTGCCTCCTGTCTGTTGTTCAGGTGTCCGGTACCTGGCTGTGATGGTCAGGGACACATCACTGGGAAGTATGCATCCCACCGCAGCGCCTCGGGGTGCCCCTTGGCGGCCAAGAGGCAGAAAGATGGGTACCTTAACGGCTCCCAGTTCTCTTGGAAGTCGGTCAAGACAGAGGGCATGTCCTGCCCTACACCCGGGTGTGATGGGTCAGGACATGTCAGTGGCAGCTTCCTCACACACCGCAGGTAAGTCCCTCTGCACTTGGCCAGCATACTTTTCAGCTACACTGGCTGATTCTGGAGGTAACAGGATTTTCCTTCTCCCTCAACATCCATGATAAGAAAGCAAGACCAAAAATCTACCAAACTAACAAAATGTAGAGATCTGGGGAAAGATGTACAAAATTGCCAATTTATCTCAAAAGAACAAGCCGCTTCAACTGTGTCTACCTGTTAGGACCATGGCTTGTTTTCTTCCTTCCTTCCTTCCTTCCTTCCTTCCTTCCTTCCTTCCTTCCTTCCTTCCTCCCTCTCTCCCTCCCTCTTTCTTTCTTTCTTTCTTTCTTTCTTTCTTTCTTTCTTTCTTTCTTTCTTTCTTTCTTTCTTTCAAATCAGGATTTACAGTAAAAAGCAGACTTTACCTTACATGAACCCCCAGGAACACACACATAGATATCTGTAGATTGAAATATGTCTTACTTAGAATTCCAAAGTAGCCCCCTCCTGGGAAAAGAGGCTGGTGCTAGTCACCAGCAAATATCAGGACAGTGACAGTGGCATTGAAGTAGGTCCCTGTCAGGTCCCCAGAGATTCTGTCAACCCCATCCATTTTTATTTGTTTAATTTAAATAGAAGCATGATTCAATTATTGTGAAAGAGGCCTGTTCTGTGGTGTGTCCTGGGTTCTTTGGGAAAGCAACGGGTCTCAATGGTAGCCAGACTCACAGGAACACCAGCAGGAGCCATTAACCTTGGTGTCTGAGTGTCAGGGACCCACACTGCAGTGTCAATGCCTGTCCTTTGGGGAGGAGTCCCAGTGGTTCCCTTGCTGACGCTCTGTGATAAATCTTGTATACAAGTATGCACACACACACACCTGGTTCTGTATAAAACTACCTCAAATAATAAGCAGGCATTGATATGCGGGCCAAAGAAATAATGTTTCCTTCAAGAGTATGTGACACAGAACCTGAACATTTTGAAGTATTTTTTGAGCAAATTCCTGGACTGGAGAGATGACTCAGTGGAAAAATACTTGCTGTGTATGCATTAGGACCTGACTTTGAATCACAACACCCATGCAACAAGTAAGGCCTGTTCCTCTGTGTGTGTGTGTGTGTGTGTGTGTGTGTGTGGTGTATGTGTATGTGCATGCATATGTGAGAGTGGTAACTCTGGCAATGAGGGGATCACTGGTGCCTGTTTATTGTCAGCCTAACCTACCCTGAGCTCCAGGTCCAGAGAGAGAGAGATCCTGCCTCAAGGTAACAAGGTGGATAGTAAGGGAGTGGGATATCCAGTGTCCTCTGACTTTGTGTACTCCCAGGTATGCACTCCTTTCATAGTCATATACTACATACACATGCATATGGATGCACATGTGCATGCACACACACACACACACACACAGAAAGAGAGAGGGGGGGTAAAAAGAAAAAAAGATAGCCTGCTCAGGTAGAAAAGTTCAGTAGCCTAAATACTTTGTAAAAAATTAAAGGTCTTTCCCATACTATACTTAGCCAACTACCTTCCAGGGATCCAAGGCTAGTGGTTTTGCTTTCTCTCAGAATTGCTCTTATACAACAATACATACATACATACATACACACACACACACACACACACACACACACACACATAAAATACATCTACAACCAGGTCTGGGCAGTTAGTTCTCCTGCTTATCCAAACAGGTTCTTGTGTAGACACAAGAAGACCCATCTGTTCACAGCATGCCTGGGACCAGCAGATATCAGGACAACAACCCTGGTTGTACCCAGCTGCTTTCCCTCTCCAGGGCTAGCCTCTCCCACCAGGTACCACCACCCGCCACCCTTAGATTCAAATAATGCAAAGAAGGCTGAGGACACTTCCTTCCCTCTTTAAACATCTGTGTGTATGTGTGTCTGGGGGGTGTGTGAGCAATACCACAGGATCCAGGCTTCAACAGTGGTATGTTGTTGTAGATATTTAGTTAACTCTATTAGTTCTTAATATGACCCGACCAGCCTCCCCAGTTATGGAAACTGAGTCCTATAGATTTATTTAATCAGCTTTAGCACAATTACTGGGCAGTTATCGCTAATCAATTTTTCTTTATGATAGACTGCTAATTCCCAGCTGTGCTCCCAAGTTATTTGCTGTTTGAGTGTTGGGCTACCGTTTTGCTCCATCAGACTATCCTCAGAATACACTTCTCTTGGCCACCTGCTCATGGTCCATCTCCTCTCATGGCGACCTCTTCCTCCCTCTGTCTTTCTTCTTCTCCTCCCGTTCTCCCCCCCATGATTCTTATCTGGGCCCCCCATCCTGGTAACCAGAACCCCATCTACCTCTGTTTTCTCCAGTAATTGTCTGTAGCCACTTTTATTTAACCAGTCATAGAAGACTAGCAAGCAAAGTTTATACAACATCATTTGGTATACATGAGAATATGCTTGTTGGATAGCAACCAGATCTTGGCGGGGGGGTCAGTATTTAGCATTAGAATACATAGCAGCACCAGACCCACCCCCAACAGTAATAGGTTTATGAAATTTGGACAGTGTCAAAATGCCCTCCTTAAAGTTCCTCATCCCATAATGGCAAAGACAAAGTTCCATACCTGGACTGAAGCTAAGCATCCTTGGTTACAGACTGTCCAGGTTTCAGACAGGCCTAAGAAGAGGTGGGATATTCTGTACGGCCCTGCCCCCAGAGGAACTTCTGTCTTAGGTCTATCCATTTTACTTTTAGTAGCAAGTCTGAGGCGTAGGTGGGTAGGTGGGGTTAAACCCATCTCTAAGGCTGCAATTCACTTCACACAATAAAATCTAGACAGTGCCTGCTGTTCACAGAGGGCTCTCAAGGCTCCTGAGGGAAGGAGGAGCAGTGGGGCTCAGGCACCATGGAGATGAGAAGCATCCAGGGAAACAACCTACCCACTTCTCCCCAGAGACGCACGCAGCAAGTGTCTGCTGTAGGGCCAACTCCTGCTCACTCACCACCTCTTCTGAATCTCCCCCTCCAGGGTGCATGTCCTTTGGGAGCTCCATGGGGCTAAGCTCTTCTTGCCCCTTCCTCACGATGCTTCTCTCAGCTTGTTATTGGCAGAGCTAGAGCTGTGGTGAGGAGAAGAAGTACACCATGGCCGCACTGATATACTCAATTTTACCGCGGAAGCTCTTTTCCACAGGGTCTTGTCCTCATGGGTCCATCTGTGGTCAGAACATCTCACTGTTATAGCTAAATGCCACTGGTAGGACCAAGAGGTCCATCTGTGTTCTGAGATCCAGTGTAGACTACTGGTCACATGATTCCTGGGGCCTCTGAATGGTTGTGAATTTGTGATAATCATTGTCAAAGCCGCTACCATGAGCCTCTCAGATCTTTCTAAAAATGAAGGCTGTGCTTAGAGACAAAGGGAAAACCCCCAAAAGGAAGTTTGGAGGTAATACTGTAATGGCAGTATTATCAAATATCAATGAAGAAAATCATAGCTTTATAAAGGAGGAAGTACAGATAATATGGGCAGAAAAATGTTTTTCACTGACCCTAGTAACCTTAGAGCCCAGTCCTAGCAGGAGAACCAACCAGACCACGGTGCAATACAGTATATACGTAAAGTAAGCTCCATCAAACAAGCATTCAAAAGCTCACCAGCGCCAAGCACCATGCAGGGCACAGCAGTAAGACATGGACTCAAGGACTCACCTCAGATTCACCCGTGAAGGTTCCAGACTCGGGGCAGATAGAGTGGGACACATGCAAAGAGACGGCAGAGCACAGTTCAGCCTGAGTGGAGACTGTGGAAGCTTCCTGGAAAACCCAGGCATTTGAGAACTCTGCCCCACCAGGGAATGTCAGCCTGCAGCACCCTCCCTTCCCTCCCTTCTCTCTCTCTCTCTCTCTCTCTCTCTCTCTCTCTCTCCCTCTCCCTCCCTTCCTCCCTCCCTTTGTCCTTCCCTCTCCCTCCCTTTCTCCCTCCCCCCACCCTCCTCCTGAACAGCAAACAGTGCATCAGTCACTTACTTCACACAGGGACATAAGAGGAGATGCTTCAACAGAAGAGCCAAAGGAGTTCAGGTGTGGCCTGCAAAGCTGGGTCTCAAGGTGTGCTCTCTAGAGAAGAGATTATACTAAGAGGAGTGGAGTTACGCAGCAACAGGGTAACCCAGGCTCCAAAGAGAAAGGTCTTATCCCCAGGGGATGAGTAAGCCCAGATGAATGCAGAAGATGGAAGAGGTCACAGTAGGAAGAAGAAAATATGTTGAGGGCTTTAGATGGAGCCTAGATTTTGTAGTTCCATAGAAGACATAGAGGACTAGCAAAGGGTTAGGAGGCAAGAGGAGGAATGAGGGAATGCTGAGGAAGAGGCTATGGGGCCCAGCCACAGCAGGACTAGGAAAACTCGGAGCATAGGATACCAAAATGAACTAAGTTTTAAAGTTGGACATATTGGTGAACACTGGCAATTGTAACAAAATGTTAAAACGACAAAAACTATTCTCTACGCAATGGAGTCAAAGCCTGAAATTGAAATTGAGCCTTTGCCTTGGGGGCTGCTGGTGAGAGCCATTTCCTGTATTGCATTGTCTTCACAGGGTAGAGAGAGAATCTTAAGTCCTCTTTTTATAACACTAATCTGATCAGGTCAGGGCCCACCACTCACCTCATTTAGCCTTAATGGCCTCATTAAAGAGTCTGTATCCTGTATAGCCCCATGGAGTAGGTTCATGGATGAGGACTTTGTGAGAAGGGGAGGCGAGGATATAGTTCAGTAAGTGCCTCTTTGACTACGTAAACTGGGTGTGGTGGTATACTCTTTTAATCCAAGCACTCAGGGGTAAGAGAGAGGATCAAAAGTTCAGAAGTTCAAGGTTATCCTCAGCTGTATATCAAGCTCAAAACCAGCCTAGGATACATGAGAGCCTGTCTCAAAAACAAAAATCAGAAACCAAAGTGATGCAAACTGAGATAGAGAGATGGGTCAGCCCTGGAAGTGCATACTGCTCTGCAGAGAACTGAGTTCAGTTCCCAGCAACCACATCGGGTGACTTACCACTGTCTGTAACTCCAGCTCTAGGGGACTCAATACCCTCTTCTGGACTCTTTACAGGCCTGAAGTCTACAGACAATGAAATCCAGGAAATGGTTCTAACCAGCAGCCTCCAAAGCAATGGCTCAATTTCAGTTTCAGCGCACACACACACACACATACACACACACACACTTACTACTAAAACTAAATCTTAGTTAAAAATGTGAACTTTGTGGCACACAAACTGAGACTATTAGAGAGGGAAGCTATGGTGGCTTCATCTTAAATGTGTTGTCTTGGGATCTTCTGTCACTTGAGAGCAGAAATGTCCCCCAGACAGATGGAAAGAGGGTAAGAGAGAGAGAAACCCTTAGTGAGAGCAATCCCTGGTCACACCTAAGTCTGTGGTTTATAAGGAGCAGACGTAGCATGGAAGAATGGTTCTCAGGACAGCTCTGGAAAACAACTCATGGCTATGGGCTGCTGAGTCGAAGGCCAAGATACAAAGATCACATCGGCATTGAGACCAGCAGTGCCACCAAAAGAGACTAGCATTGTAGAGGCCACATGGCTGAGAGAGCTTCAAGGTAGAGTACTAAATGTTAGTTAAACTCTCAAGCTGGGAGAGTTTCAGTGTGAGTGCTCCTATTACCCTGTGTAGGACTGAGGGTCAAAACAAGACAGGGAAAAGTTTGGTCATTAACAGGTCAAGGTCGGACAGTGGACATTTCTTACGTCCAGATCAAAGGGAGGGGAGAAAGTGAAAGGATGAGGGACATTTGTGAAAAAGAGAGAGGGGGGAAAGGGAGAGAGAGAGAGAAA
Organism: Tokudaia tokunoshimensis; assembly: GCA_036184795.1. NCBI lineage: Eukaryota > Metazoa > Chordata > Mammalia > Rodentia > Muridae > Tokudaia > Tokudaia tokunoshimensis. The sequence goes on from BTHU01000012.1 coordinate 45,351,439, forward strand.
TACTGAGGACATGATACAGGGTGAGGCACAGTCTTGGTGGAGGTCAAGAAGCCAAAAATGAGGAGGGAGGAGCCATGTGAACATCTGTAGGACCAGCCAAGGTAGAGGAATAGTGGTGGGACATGGTGGTGATGGGGGTGGGTAAGATGTTCTGAAATTTTTTCAGGAAGAAAGAAAGGAAGGACTTCAAGGTGAAAACATAGTTCCAGTTCAGTTCCTTGTGTCTGGGTGTACAGTGGGTCACTGCTATCTCCTTCACTTCATCAATATCGCTTGGTGCTATACAGAACTTTCATACATCAAGGAAGGGATATATGAGGGAAGGGCTCAGGTTTTTAAGACAGGACACTGTGTTCCCTTTCACCATGCAGAGCTGAGGACCTGAGATGTATAGTAGCCAAGCGAGCTTCACTTGATATGTGAAAGAGAATGGGAGGGAGGAGACAAATGCAGAAGGACCTCTGCCAGGTCTGAAATGGCTGGAGAGCCTCTATTCTCTGGGAAAACTTCGCTAGATCTGGGCAGGAGCAGGAACAGCCAGGGACATGCACACAATAACCTATACCTGCAGGAGAAGGATGCAGAAATAGAGGAAGGGTAGGTAGGTGTCTTAGTCTGAGTTTCTATTCCTGCGCAAACATCATGACCAAGGAGCAAGTTGGGGAGGAAAGGGTTTACTCAGCTTACTCACATTGCTGTTCATCACCAAAGGAAGTCAGGACTGGAACTCAAGCAGGTCAGGAAGTAGGAGCTGATGCAGAGACCATGGAGGGATGTTACTTTCTGGCTTGCTTCCCTTGGCTTGCTCAGCCTGCTTTCTTATAGAACCCAAGACTGCCAGCCCAGGGATGGCACCACCCACAATGGGCCCTTCCCCCTTGATCACTAATTGAGAAAATGCCCCACAGCTGGATCTCACGGAGGCACTTCCCCAACTGGAGCTCCTTTCTCTGTGATAACTCCAGCCTGGGTCAAGTTGACACAAAACCAGCCAGTGCACTAGGCTTCATAATGTCTGGAACCTACTTTCCATGTATGAATACAGACAGTGTCTCCATCCCAGGATTCAGCTGACTGCAGGTTGCCTCTGTTCTGAGTGTGTACATTTTTTCCAGTCATTCTTCCCAAAGCACTGCAGTATAATACCAGTTTTCACAGCAGTTACATTGTTTTGTTTTTTAGGAGTTGTGTGTATGTGTTTTTGCAGGGGAGGGGCTCTGTGCATGTATGGGTGCAGATGTCCATGGGGTCCAGACATCAGATTCTTTGGAACTGGAGTTACAGGTGGCTGTTAGCATCACAGTATAGGTACTGAGGACTGAACTCAGGTTGTCTGCAAGAGTAGAATGAATGCCTAACTACTGAGCCATCTCTGCAGCACCTCATGTACTCTCTGAAACAGTTGCATTGTCCTGAGGAATATAAATGACCTAGAGGAGACTCAAGGTGGAAAGGCATAGCTCTATGGTAGAAAGCTTGTCATATGCTTAAGGCCCAAGGTTCAGTTCTCAGTACCATAGAAAAAGAAGTGGGAAGGAGGTTGAGATGTCACATGTGAATACTCCAGCCTTTCATAAAAGGAAACTGAGTATTTGTGAGTGTCCATGTCTGATTGGAACTTGGAACACAATGTCCTCAAATATTGAAGGATAAGTGTCTGTAAAATAAGTGTCTTTATTTACTGTTGCTTCAATCTAATTCCACAGGGGAACTCAGTCTCCAAAATTAAAGTTTAGATTCACACCCTAAAACCAAGTGAGGGTGTGACCGATGTTTTCTTTGGCGCAATTGCTCAGCCCTCCCTGGTCTTGGCTGGGCAGTGTGTTCTCTGCAGTCTTTCTAGAGTGTTTATTTGGCTTTCCCAGAACTGTGGCAAAGTAGGCTCCCACTGAGACGTTTACTTCTCTCTCCAAATGGCAGACTAGAAGGCAACGGGAGAGCAGGTTTCAGGTGTCTTCAGTATTTCCAAGGGTTGTTGCATCCACAGCAGAGAGGATTGTGGTGGAAGTGGTTTGGGTTGTACTGTTTATGGTAGCAGTGGTTTTGGTTGTGTGATATTTATAGTGTTGTGCTGCTTGTAGCAGTGGTTGTGGTACTCATTACAGTGGCAGTGGTCATGGTTGTAGTGAAAGTTGCAGTGTGGATATTATTGTGGCTATGGTGGTGGCAGATGTAGAAGTCGTGGTTATGATGGGTTTTGCCTTATTGTGGTTATTATAAGGCCCAGGGCTGCAGTTATTGTGGTGACTGTCATTGTGGGATCTGTGATTTGGGTTGTGGGGTGCTGTGGAGATGCTGGTTGTATGTTTGTGATGCTGTGGGCTGTGGGGATGGCTGTTGGAGTGGTGGTGGTGGTTGTGATAGTTATTGCAGGGGTGGTGGTAGCAGTGATACAGTGGCGGTAGTGCTACTGTTAGTCACCGTAACGATCACCATTGCTACCATAATTACCATCATTTCAAAATCATCATTATTCCCACAACCACCACAGCCATACTACCTGATGCCTACCATCTATATCCATACATGAGCAGTCTCTGCAACAGGGGAACTCTCATTTTACAGGTCTTCCCACTGGAGCAAAAGTAGCTTGTATGTTTAGACAGGAAGAAGAAACTGAGAGCATGGGAACATTTTGCAACAAACCAGTTGTGTCACCAGATGGGCCTACACTGATTTTTAAAGGTCACCCAATGGACCAGTGTGCACTGGGAAGTTACCCTCTGTGGCTAGAGTGGAACTATCAGAAACTTTGAAGGCAGCCCTTTCTAGCCCTAAGGGCTCTGTCACCCACAAGCTTTGTCCACATAGGTCCTTCTCTTCTTGTATTGTTGTTGGGTAGGGGTAAAGTTGTATTAAGGGTGACACTAACTTGATCTCATCCTTAGAGACCCTGTTTCCAAATAATGCTCACCACTTGGAATATGAGGTCCCTCTATTTGGAGATCTAGCAATCTAAATAAAAGCCTTATCTGAGCCTGAACAGGGAAAGGGAGAAACAAAGGGAACTGCTCTTGCTGTCTGTGAGAGTCATGGTTAGGGGCAGCCTGAGAGAACCCAGACAAAAACTTGTCCAGAGACAAGCTCTTGTTCTGTAAGTGCAAACACTTGGAGCCGCTCTTGGGGCCTCTGGGTCTTGTTGCTGTGTTCTTTGATACATTGAACCATCCCTCCTTGAACAACCACCTTGCCTTGGATAAAGAGACTCTCTGAGGTCAATGAACCCGCTGGACCCCTGCAGGGCCACACTTAGGCCAAGGTGTACAGGTAGAACCCGACTAAGTACGTGAGTCACACCCCCTTAAAAGAGACAAGCTCTGTCAGTCAAGAGAGGAGATATGCAAGCCCTTGAACCAGTGTATGAAGTTACAGGTACACATTGCCCTGCAGAGAGCTTTATGTATCACCTCTATTGAGAATCCTGGTGAAACTCCAGAGACTGATAGACATTTGTCCTCACTGAATCTCCACTAACATGATACCACTAACATGACTGATTTTCATAGTGAACCTGCAAAACACAGTGCAGTGCAAAGAAAGAGAACACTTCCCACCCACTGACACTGGCACATGCAAAGGAGAGACAGGCTCAGGCTCTGCTTCCTGTTGAGAGGTGAGCTGGGAACGGGGAAGTAAGAAATGGAAGGAGAAGGAAAACAGGAGCACATGCTGACATTCTCCCACACCCACATGTCTCTGAGGGTGTTGAGGAAAAGGGCAGGTGGGCTCTTGAAGACTGGGCACGTGTCTCCTGCAGCTCAGCAAAGCGAGAGCAGAGAACCTTGGAAACAAGGGCTCTGCAGGCTGCAAACAGCCAAATCTCTACAGAAAGCAGGCCCAAGAGTTACAGTGGAGAGGCCCTACCTCCTCTTAGCCTCAGATTCCAGCTGACCACTCCTATGAATCTGCAGTCTGCCAAGTCCAATTCTCTGGAAAAGGAGCCTGGCTCCCCACTGGAGCCAGCAGCCAGGCAAGAAGTGCTGATGGTCACGGGCACCTACGAGAGGTGACCAGAGCCAAGACCCACAGCCAGCTAAGCCAGCTAAGGGGAGTGCTGCAGTTCTTGACAGAAGCTGACGCAAACCAACCCAGAAAGGAGAGGGGAATAGAAAACAAACAGCCAACATAAAGCCCAGAAATACCATGGAAACAAAAGAAATCTGTTCAAGGTTTTCCTTTGTCATCAGGCAGGAAAGATGGAAAGGGTAGTCAAGTGTAATGTATTTATAACCCAAGGGGACAGAGGGCAGATTTGTCTTTAAAACCTAAGTACAAAGGAAGGAGTACGTGTTAAGATGCCAAATTGAAGGCATAAATTGTAAAGAGATAACAAAATGGCATAACTATATTTCAAAAGAATGAATGGTGCCAGAGCATTAGTAACAAGCTACTAAAGAGTTCCTGTGGGGAGGAACTAAAACAAACAAACAGGAAAAAAAAACCCAGAGAACTGAGAAAGTGAAAGAAAGAATATTACCAAAGAAATAAAGCAAGAAAAGTTCACAGGGTGGAGGTCCTGAGTGCGTCAGGGGAAAGACTTGCTGAGAGACCAGGAGGTGAGGAATGCTCCCAATCTTTCTCCGAGAAATGGCTGCCATAGGAGATATGCATGGGACCTTGGGCAAGAAAGGGGTTCCTCCGCTGTGGTGGGAAGCTTGGTACATCCATCCAGGCTACTGACCCTGTGGCCTCAGGCAAAGTTCTCTCCCCGGGAACCTGTCTTTTCTCAAAGTCTGTCAGCGAACTTGTCCCTCACCTCTGCTGAAATCAACTGAGGTGGATATTGGTCATTCTAGATATCCTCACAACATATAATGTTAGATTAAACAATAAACAGCTGGAAATTGCAGCCTTTCCACACTGACACATAGAACTGACAATCACAAACAGAAATCCAGGAAGAGGGGAGGGAAGGGGAAGGAAGGGGAAGGGAGGGGATGGGAGGGGAGGCGAGGGAAGGGGACTGAGAGAGACTTGGAAATTAGAAACAGTGGAGTGTCTGCTTCTTGAGCCTCTGGGCGGCATTCTCTCCTGTACCCCAGCCCTGTTGTCTCCTCGGACCCCAACCTGCTCCCCTACACCAGCAGCCACTGCTCTTTTCCATAGCCCTTTCCAGGTGTTCTCCATGATAGAGACAGCAATACAAGCTTCAGGGCACTGTCCTTAAATCCAGTGCCCTCAGCAGTTAAGTCAGGTCTCCAGCCATCAGCCTCTGCCTGTCTCTGCCGCTACATCTGTCACTCTAACACTGACTATACCCAAACTCAAGACTATCGAGTTCCACCTCATCCATACACCTGACCTTACTCAGAAACTAAATACTCAAAGGGAAATAGCTGCCAGATTTTCTATCTCTGTTTGGACAAAGGTGTTAGATCCCAAGTTAGGGAGACAGTGGTCAGCTCAGTCTGGACTCCAGATCTTCTAGGAGCCCTACCAAAATCATCTGTCACTCAGGGAAAGTGCAGACAACTACAGAGGACAGAGGACTCAAGCTGGTGCTTGGCACCTGCTGTAGCACAGCATCTTGGAGGGACCTGTCAACCCCTTCTGATGCTATCTGTAGGGCCTCCTTTTGTCTGGAGAGTACTGCTCCACTCAGAACTGCTACAGGGTCTGCTACTGTCAAAAGAATAGATGGGGCTATGAAATTCAACGACCATTCAGGGGCTTCTTTTTTCTTAAGACTGGGCCTCTTTGTAGCCCAGGCTGATCTTGAATTGTATGGAGATCTGCCTGCTTCATGTGTGACTATACCCAACTCATAGCAAAGTTCTAGACACTCTCATAGTGTTTCTGTGATCACTGCTGCTCAGTCACTCCACCAGTGACCTCTTAGGTGAGCACCAGTCTCTTTAGTGTCCCCAAGTTTTGGGAGGAGTATTTGTTTATGAGACTGAGGAGGCTGGCAGGGTTTCCAAAGACCGAAAAGGCTAAATCACTTAGGGAGCAAGAACTTGCGTCTGGGTGGTTGGTCACACAGAAAATTCCAAGTATATAACATATAAAATGGTAAAGGCTCTTGGAAGAGAAATGTCTCACACAGACAATGGATGCTGACCCCTGTCTCTGGAAGCCTCTAGAAGTCTGAATCTAGGAGAACCTGGTTTTGATGAGCAGACCCCCAGTAGACTCTTATTGCATGTTTTCCTGGGCTTTCTTCCAGATCACATTTTTACTCCTCGTGACCATGTCCTACCCACTTTCATCACACACACCCTTGGAAGTTTAGCTATCTATATGCAGCTGAAGGTTCTCCAGGAAACTAATGTCCTGATAAAGACTGGGGATCTTCTCTCCTCCCTCTGCAGCCACTGAAATCCTTGCTGTATCCTTAAATGATATCTGGTGCCAGATGTCTGGGACCCCAGGCAAGGAGGCATGGGGGAAACTATGGGTTTCCCATTAACTATGGGTTCCCCAGAATTTCTCAATACTGAAACTACAAATCAAAGCTCAGAAACTGCCTGTCTTTATTAGAAAGAGCTTCCACAACAGACTGAGCTCCTTTCCTTGGAACTTACCTTCTGTGGCAGGGAGGCTGGCTATGTGTTCCTTTCCTGAAGCTGATGGGTATGTATCCCTCAGTATCTTAGGGTCAGTCTGACCCTCTGCCAGGCAAAGAGGAGACTGTGCGAGTAACCAGCAGATGGCAGTATGACTGCAAGGAATCAGACACTAGCCAGAGGTCTGAGCTAAGAAGCTCAGGGCTCAATTCCAAGTTTGACTCATAAGGAGATGCACTCATGGCTTTGGAATGGCAGGAACTGAATGAGATATTTGAGCAGGATGCAGCATTCTTTGGATCTGCTGTTTCCTGATACAGTTTCCCAAACTCCTACCCATGCCTCACCTCCTTATGTAACACTGTTTATTTCCCCTTCCCATCAGGTAGGTTTATTCACCAAAGACAGAGAAGCAACATAAACTTGTTATTTCTAGGACTTCTGTTCAGTTCAATGTGAGATGGCAGTTTTTGCCTTTTATTTTCCCTTACAAATGTAAGAAGGAAGATTTTTGGAATTCTGGTCAGTGACTACGTGAGAGCTCGACTAAAGCCATGTGGCCCAGAATGCATCTGGCTTTCTCTTGAGAACTGAAAAGAAAGAAGCGCTGCCCTGAGTTAGGAAGTCTGGAGCTCTACTTCAGGGGTCTGTCAACGAGCCACTGAGCAACACTCAATATCTGTGGTGACGCAATGCAGGTCAGACCCAGGAACTCACTAGAAAGGAGTTCTCTAATCCTCATTGTAGAGAAAATGGAAGAAACTAGAGACATCCTCATGAGTGGAACCCAGATTAGGTCCCATGAAAGTGGAATCTTGAGGAGGAAATGTCATCTGGTGTCATTTTTTTTCCCCATCATTGACTACATGCAATTTTACCAAAATGTGCAAACGCATTCCTAAGTGGTGTGGTGTGCTCTTGGTCAAGAAAGAGCCTGATATGCACAGGTAGGATATCTGGGGATGTGATCCCTGAGCTGTAGATATTCTAGAGTTGAGAGAAGCAACCTGAGCTGGGTGGAGACTGTGCCAGAGGCTTCCTGAAGCACTTGCTTCTATTTAATAGATAATTAGGTGGAAAAAAGTTGGGTGGTCAATACACAGTGCTGGAGCAGAAATATAAGACCTGAGAGTATCATGGTAAATGTAGAAATGCAGAGAGGAGACACCAGTGTGTAGACCTTAAGCTGACAGTGTGGATATTTAAGAACCACTGGTCTTGAGCTGAGGAAGTGATCTGGGGTCCCAGGACCATTGCCCAGGATATATGTGGTTTGTCGGATCCAGCCCAAGTAAATGCCCTGCAGTTCCATTAAGGGATGGACACATGGGCCCCAGGGATGGTGACTGTGAAAAACAACATGTAGCTTAGGATTCTTCCTGAGGCAGTGGCCTGGATACAAAGGAAGAAAGGGAGGCAGGCCTCTGGAAGCCAGTACTCCACATTCTGAAGCTCTCTGCCCAACTTCCCAATCTCTGAAAATCTGCTGCAAGAATGGCCAGAGGCTTTCCTGGGAAAAGAGTATGGCCATAATTTGGGAGATACATTCTCTGTGGGGCTGGGCCAGGCCTGAGGCTGGAGCAAAGTGCTGTTCTGGGAAGCATAGTCCTGGGAATGTGTGCAGGAGGTTCAAATAGCTCCCCATGCCCACAATCATGCCCACTTTGCCCTGGAAATGTGGATGGGTCCAAGTATACCCTCTTGGGAAAACATCAGCCCAGAAGCTCTTATTTCAGGCACCTGACTAGCACAGACAACTGAAGCAGTATGCAGAAGTTACTACAGTAATTATACCCAATCCTAATCTGACCTTAATGCTCCTTTCACTAGTAAACTAGTCCAGATCTATACAACACATGCCCTTTGGTGGATCCTAACTGACAGCTAACAAATCCTACAGACCATACTGTAGCAGAAGACTCTTTTCCCTGGGATGTTATGCATAATACAATGGCACACCCCAAGCATTACATGTATGTTGTGGGCAAAGCTGTAAACAACACCCTACCCCAGCAAATCTGGTCATGTCTGAGCTCAGCATGATTATATACAGAAATGATACTGATGATGTAAATTTGAGCAAGAAGCTACTACAGAGGATGGCTGTAGGAGACTTCTGTTATTTCAGAGTGAGGTCCTTCTAATTGTACAAAGAGAATCTGACCGTAAAGCAGTTGTGGCATCCCATGACAATAGCTTCACCATCTCATGTTTGTGCAAGTGCACAGTGGTACACTTACCAAAGCATACAAAGGGGCTACGGGAATAGGACTGTGTCCACTCCATGTGAAGCAGCAGCAGGAAAGGCTGTGTGAAGTGGGTTTTCAGGAGCAAAACATGCCAAAAGCAGCCTCCTGCCTTCATGTCTCCTGTAGCTGCAGGCAGGCTCCCAAGAGGGAGAACTCTGGGTTTATTTCCAGGGAGAGTGAAGTGTGAGTTGTTTTGTTTTCCAAGAGGTCTCATATAGCCACAACTGGCCTTGAACTCTTTGTAACTGAGACTTTTCTTAAATTCCTAATTCTTCTGCATCTACCTCTCAAGGGCTAAGGTCATAGGCATGTGCTAATGTACGCATGCCCACATGGGAAGGTTTTACTCCAGGGGGGTCAAGGCTGTGGAGGTAAAAACTTGCTCACACCTGGGTAAATTGTGGATGCAGAGAAAGGAAAATGCTAGCATTTAGCTTTTTCCTCTTTTTAAAGCCTTTTTTAATTAGTCTAGAATCCTGATATATAAAATGGTATTGCCCACATTTGGAATTGCTCTTCCCTCCTCAGTAAAAACTTTTGAGGAATAACCTCAAAGACACAACCAGAAGTGTGACTTCTAGGCATTTCCAAAGCTAGCAATGGAGATGATGCAGAAGTACATTGCATCTCATCAGGGGCCATCTGAAAACCTAGCTGAGTAACAGGTCTGCTTTCAAAAATATTGGTGGCGTTATTGTAGTTGACTTTATACCTGCCTCCATTCCAAACAGTTGGTGGGAGGATGAGGTGAAGGGGGTCATGCTGACTAAAGCAGGGAGGAACATTCTTACTCTACCCTATTAGAAATCGGGTTGAGCCGGGCGGTGGTGGCGCACGCCTTTAATCCCAGCACTTGGGAGGCAGAGGCAGGAGGATTTCTGAGTTCGAGGCCAGCCTGGTCTACAAAGTGAGTTCCAGGACAGCCAGGGCTACACAGAGAAACCCTGTCTCGAAAAATCAAAAAAGAAAAAGAAATCGGGTTGAACTTAGTTGCTGCAAGAAACAAGCTTTTAAGGAATATAATCACTCCATAAAAGGTGCAATAGCTCTGTGAGTTACACCATGAAGAGCATGTGTTCTCTTGTCTCATATACCTGCTCTGGAGACCCTATTCCAGAGGCCACACTAAGTACACACCCATGATCAGCCCATGAGTATGCTTATATACATATAGACCATGCTGCCCTTGTGTGTATGTGCTGGCACACAGCACCATGGACCTGTATTTCTCAACCTCCCTGTGATACCAATTGAACTGGTAACCACTCTGAGATACCTCACCTGTCTCTGCGGGGCTTGGGTTCTCTTGAAGCACATGACTAACAGCCATCTCTTATCAACAGCTTGTCAGGATGTCCAAGAGCCACGTCAGCAATGAAGAAAGCAAAGCTGTCAGGAGAACAGATGTTGACCATCAAGCAGCGAGCCAGCAATGGTAACTACACCCTGGAGTCCTCAGCACTCCTGCTAGTCAGAGAGACCAGCAATGGTAACCACATCCTGGGTCATTCCTGCTGCTTAGAGAGGTGGGGTGCCACTGTATGCCAGTTCTGTGTCAGTGACTTAGCCCACTGATGGGAGACCACAGAAGCAGCGCTCATTAGGCCCTAACCACATCCCACGTCCCAGGATCTCCAACACTGGGTCAACTTGCTCACCAACAACCATGGCACTCTTTCTTCCTCTCTCTTTGGGCTCCCATTCCTAAGCCTATGATCTAGGAGCAGCTTTAGAGCACTGAGGACAAAAGGCAAGGATAGCACCTCCTTCCTGTCTTCTCCTCTGTCTCAGCATGTTCAGTAATGGAGTATATTGAATTGATCTTCAAAGTTTGTCCAGTTCAGGGCTGGAGAGATGGCTCAGCATTTGAGAGCACTGTCTGCTCTTCCAGAGGTCCTGAATTCAACTCCCAGCAACCACATGGTGGCTCACAACCATCTATACTGTGACCTCGATGCCCTCTCTGACATGCAGGTGTACATGCAGATAGATCATTCATATACAGAAAATAAATAAATAAATCTTTTTAAAAAAGAGGGTTTTATCTAAGGGCTGGAAAGATGGCTTGGTGGTTAGGAGCCCCGACTGCTCTTCCAGAGGTCCTGAGTTCAATTCCCAGCACCCACATGGTGGCTCACAACCATCTCTAAAGGGATCTGATGCCCTTTCCTGGTGTGTCTGATGACAGCTACAGTATACTCATATATATATAATAAATAAATCTTTTTAAAAAAAAAAACGTTTGTCCAGTTCAAGAGTCCCTATTGCTGGTGATAGGTTACTATGTGTATACAAAGTTTACCAAGTAAAATCAGAGGACCTGGGAGGATTTTGTAAGTAACAGCTAAGCCATACTAGCCCACAGGTCCTAGACACACTCCACAGTCTATTCTCTTGACTCTTAGATCCCATATGCATAGTTCAGCCAGTATCTAAAATTCATTTGCAAGCATAGAGTCAATGCTATGACGCCTTTGGAGTTGTCTATAGCCAAGTGCGGAGAGAAGCAGTAGCTAAGTGCCAGTGGTGGTCCCAGCCAAGATGAAGGGATGTTCTGCCCTATTGTCTTAGGTCTCAAACTGTAGATGAATTTCTTCTCAGGGTATAGCTACATGCTTTCTTTGTATATCTGCTAGTGATTTTCTTGTGGGAACAGGTTCCTAGAAATAGAGGTGAAGCATGAAACTGTGATGTCCCTTGCAGAAGACAGGATTGTATGGGTATGCCTCCTTCGGGGAACATTAAGGTGCTTCAGGATGTGGGTTTGGTTTTGGCCCACGGACACAGGAGGCTTTGTTCAAGAACATATAGGACAGGGCTGGGGAGATAGCTCAATGGGTCAAGTCACTGCTCTTCAAGCATGAGGACCTATATTTAGATCCCCAGGACTGACTGGAAAACAGCCAGTGTTGGCAGCATGATCCCGGAACACTAGAGCTGTGGGTTTAATTAAGAAGAAGCACATAGAACATATCAATTATTGAGGAGCTGACCAAAACCAGATATCAGAGACTGGCAGCACCTCCTATATCTCCCTAATACCCATGGCTCAGCACTCACCCAAGCTGGTTCCAGTAACCAGTAAGCAGAATCTATGGGTAAGATTAGTGAAGTGGTATGGGCATCCCTACCAAGAAGTTCTGCCTATACACTCAGCACACAAAACCCAGAGTCACCCTGAACCAGAAAAGTAGAATCCCAGGTCTCCTTTGCATAACACATCCTAAATCAGAGCTATGGGTGCACTTCACATGTAAAGTCCATGGCTGAGAGATCCTCACATCAAACTGGTACATTGACAATGGCATGTAAGGTCACATCCCAGACCTAAAGTTATAACTGGTTAGTGGCCTTCTCCTTTAACCCCAGCTGAAAGCCAATTGCAGGATATGCAGGTACATGCACTCTAGTCATGCTCTTTCTATCTGTCATATTATTTAATATCCTAAAGGTAGTACAGTGCTGGCAGAAGCCTTTTCTCTGCCAGGGACAGATAAATACTAACATGTGGCCCATCAGTCTCAGAGATATACTCCTATATGTGATGCAAGCTTAGAGACTTGAGGTACTGTGTCCCAGTGTCTAAGGGATATGGAGATCAACTAAAGTCTCCACTTCCCAGAAGACTTTGGGCCCATCTGCATGCTCTCTCCTTGGAGCCTTAAACAGTCAGCATAAAGAGCATGCTTTGAAACATCTGCAGATAATCCCCATCACCATCTTGTCCACTAAGTCAGGTTTCTTGACATAAAGAAGATAGGCATTGAACTCAAAGCAGGCAGTATGCACTGACAAGGTACTTAGCTGCATCTTTCAGACCAGTCGTGGGGCCAAGGCAAGCCCCTCTTGGTAGGTTGCTCTCCATCTGTACCCGCTGTATACTTATTAGTGCAGGAGCTAGCCACAAGACAAAGATCAGTTCAAAGGAGGAGAGAATGAAGACACTCCAGGGACAAACACACATGTCCCAGAGGAGGGACAGCTCAGGAGGTAGCCATGAGACAAAGGTCAGTTCAGTAGAGGAGAGAATGAAGATGCTCCAGGGACAAACATGCATGTCCTAGAGAAGGGACACCATCTATCTATCCAGTTAGATGGTGTCCAGAGAGAGTGGGCAGCCAGCTCTCAGTCTCAATCATCCATCCCTCAATCAGCAGCCTGGGTTTATAACCCTCTATATTATGGCAAAACAGTTTTGTTTTGTTTTGTTTTGTTTTCTACCCACTAAAAGCAACTCCTAAGGCTCAACCACCACAGACCTGTCTCTTTTTCTTCTCTGCTAGAACTTTCCGCCCAATATTACCTCTCTTCAGCCAGGCTTCATAATGTTCTGGGGTATCTCTGGGCCCATCTGTCTGCAAAGCTTAAAAACAGATTCTGCAAGGCCTGGCCTACTGTGTTCTTGCCCATTGACCTGCAGAAGGATCCCTCACTGGGGAGGGTGACCAATGCTACCTACCTACAAGCCCAGCACTGTCATATTTGAGGATAATGACCTTTGTACTTAATGTGTCCTCAACCATGTAAAACTGAATAGCCCCAAACAAGAGAATTCTTGTCACATTGTTATTGATGATACAAAGTTGTCAGCAGCAGAACACAACAGAGCAGATGTTGAAAATACCCTTTGTAAACACAGGTAGTTAGTTAGTCACATACCTGGGTTTACCAGAGCCAGCCTTGGGAGCCACCTGGACTGCTCAGTCCAAGATAGTCAGGTTCACATTCTTCCCAACTTCTGAACAAGTCTAAAGTCAGATTCTGTTAGGACTCATTATGGAAGCCTGATGTGCTCATCATGAGAGAACAAGAAATGAGCATGGGAGGGTGCTAAGTGCAAGAAGTGGGAAGGAGTATAACTTGGCGAATCAAGGGTCAGCAAAGCAACTTCTGTACAAAGGACCAAATCCTGAGGTTCAGGGCATTCAGCCTAGAGCTCTGATCTATCAGTACTGGGCTCTTTCTATAAGATCTTCATTTTTTCTAGGTGCCTTGGTTATAAGGCAGGCAGGGCTGGGGAGATGAAGACATACAAGTTATGACATGATACATTTCCCAAGAAAATTTAGCTCTAAACGGAAAAACAACAGAAAACACAGTATTTCTGCTGCAATGTTTTCCGGCACTTTGGCCCTAACAGAATGATTTTGCCATTACAGGTATAGAAAACGATGAAGAAATCAAGCAGTTAGATGAAGAGATCAAGGAGCTTAATGAGTCCAATTCCCAGATGGAGGCTGACATGATCAAGCTCAGAACTCAGGTAACAGTTTGTGAAGCCACAATTCTAGCTCCAGTGCGGATCCCTGCTCCTTGTCCCTCTGTGGTTGCTGCTCCTGCTGTCATGGAGGAGTGTCCCTGTGTGTCTACGCTGGTGCAGAACTCCTGAGAGTCGCCTGGATCTGCTTTCAGAGCATGAGGCTCACAGGCCTATGGCAGCATGCCTGGCTGCACTTCTGCCCTAGTGTGAAGCTTCTCATTCCAGTTCTCACACAGAGTCTCAAATCCCATACCAATGTCAAACTGGAGTCCTAATCCTATGATGGTGCCTCAATTCTAGTATTAGCAATCCAGCCTCGATTCTGGGTCTATTGTGGAGCCTCTATTCTAGTTTTAATAAGAAGCTCTTCTCTGTTCTAGTTGTAATGAGCACTGCTGCTTATAGAGGGACTGGAATCAGCTCCTGAGAGAAGTGTGGTTTCCTTGTTTTTCTATCTCTCCCCATTTGTTCCCCCAGTGGGTGACTTTGCCTTTTACAGTCATTGCATGGCAATTTTTGTTATAGCACAGAGGCCGTGGGTTGTCCACCTACCTATGTGTGCTTCTGTGTTTAACCAGACCATTTGTGAATAGTCATTCCCATGGGATCAACTGTTTTATGAAAGATGGAAGATGTGAGTTTTCTCTCAAGGTGCTTAGGCCCTTGTATTATTCGATCATTTTGCATCCATCTACAGTGGTAGTGGCAGCCCTAAGATTTCTGAGAAGCATTGCCTATTGCTTGTGGCTCCAAGCATGTGGGCCAATGGAAAGCTGATCCTGAATTTCTCTGTGAGTTCTCAGGGTTTTGTGGCCAGCTGGGAAGAAGAGGGAAAAGCTCCTTGGAGCACTTAGATGAGTAACAACTAACAGAGGAGCCCTGCGTGACAATCACTATGGCACTCATTGTGCCAAGTGTCACCATGGATACACATGACACACATGACGTGCTATGTCCACTCAGTTCCTGGATGTTCCTGGATGAAGCACCCAAGGCCGCTTCATACTCTTAGGCTACACATTAACAGAGGACTTGAGGCAAACCAGAGACAGGTTAAGGCTGAAGTCATTTCTGTCAGGATCACACAGGAACCAGGAATAGAGAAAGTCACAGCCAGTGCCTAGGGCTATAGTTCTACCCAGGTGACCAGAGTCGTGCTCAGGAAGAGCCCAGACTTAACTTTGGCAAAGAACTGGACAGTGATGCCTAGAAATTAAAGGGAGAAATACATGTGAGCATTTCTGTGTCTCAGTTACTTGCTAATTAAGAATTACTTCCCCTGCCATTCTGAGTGCTGCCATCTGCATTAGTCTGTTTCTGTTGCTGATGCGTGCAGTGCTATAGAAGAGCATGGTGTGAAGAAAGCAGGTCCATTGTCACTCATGGTTCCAGAGATCCAGGGCAGGGGCCCACATCTCGTGACAGCCTTACAGATAGAATCCCTAGATGGTATGTCCTATCACATAGTGAAGAGCACAGTGTGTGTGTGTGTGTGTGTGTGTGTGTGTGTGTGTGTGTGTGTGTGTGTATGTGTGTCTGTGTGTCTGTGTATGTGCACTAGTCTCTTTTTCTCCTATAAAACCACCAGGCTCCTAACATTCAACTATGGGTTCACCTTGATGCCGCTGACCTTTCTTAATTCTGATCACCCACACAGGCTCCATTGCTAATATCAATATTTAGATTAAGTTTTCACCCTATCACTCTTCATATCACAGTAGGTATTAAATGTCAACATGTAAAGCCCAGGGACACTCAAATCCCACCCAAACCATAGTACCTTCTTTAATCAGAGACCACTGGTACTAAATATCCAATGTGTTCAGTTCATTGTCCACTGTAAGAATTCAATCTTAGAAACAAATTGTCGTGTTACCACATAACTGAGCAGGTGAGCCCACCATTTGGTAATATACTTGAGCAGTGTTTCTGGTCACGTTGGTAAAACCAAGATAGCTTTTATGAGCCTGAATATCTTAAATGTTCCTGTGTTTTTCAGCTCTATACAGAAAGGACTCTTGGTTGGACTTTGAACCTATACAAACTTGGGCCAAAGGTCCTGACTGCTCAGATAACTCTCTGGGCAAGCAAAATGACCAAAGACAATATATACTTCACCCCAATTCAGTTGTACTTAGTGCAGCATAGGTATTGGGGCTCAAGGTATGGAGAAAGGGGGGAGACCATGAGTAATCGGAAGGGAACATTCTAGTACAGAAAATATAGGAGCAGAAGGAAGGGGGTTCAGATTACACCCTGTGAAGACCCTCTCCCCTGCAGTCACCAGTTGGGCTGAGCAGCTTTGCTGAGGAGGGAGAAGAGAAAGAGATGCTAGAACACGAAAGAGATTCATAGTCTCAGAGCAGACTACTAATGAGAAATTACCTGGCATCTGGCCCTGTCCTTTCTAGCTTTACGCTGGCTAAGTTGACGGGTGTCAGCCCTGCAGCTGGTCTTCAGCTGCTGTGTTTCCGTGCTACTCATCAGATTTTGGCTTATGCTCTCTGTGATTACTCTCTGTGTAACTCAGTCTCAGTCTAGACCCTAAACACCTCTCTTGATCCCACTTCAGTCTCATGTGGTGGTAGATGCAGACAGAGGACCACATGACAACGGAGCTTTCCCCAAGTCTTGCTCCCTCAGTGGCCTCATACTGGGTATATGTCCCTTTCCTATGCATCTTCTGCATGTGTCTGTGACATAAGCTGCACTGGCTTTGAATCTCAGCAGCCAGTAATCATAGAACAAATGAACTGGCATCTGGACCCCACAGCCTTTGTCATAACAGTTCTTTTCCAGGTGAAAGTGGCACAAGACTCATAGCTGCTGCATATAGCTCTGTGCAGTACTGTGCATGAGTCAAATAATGCGAATGCATCACAGGATGATGTCATCCTTTTGGGTTTACAGTAGCCATTGAAAGAAGAAAAACAAAGAAAGAGACTCACATGTCTCTCAAAACTGGACCTTGAACTGTGTTTGATCTTCAGTAACTACCAATAGAGGTCATTCTAGAAAATATTTAAGCCTGGAAGCAGATGGAGCCAGGTAGACAGAGAGACATGAGACTTGCTCAGGAGGAATAAAATGTGGTGTGTGCTTATCCTTTGAAGACCTTCATATTGGTTTATCCACATAACCTTCAATCATGATCACAGAGGATCTGAGGGCCCCTAGAGTTCAGAGCCATGCTACCTGGATAAAATGCCAGTGTTCTTCACCGAGGTCCAAAACAGGCACATTCTGACCGAGCCCTCAGCCTGCAGCCTGGCTCTGGAGGTGGTACAGGCGCTCCACAGAACACTGTTGAGGACCAGAGCTTTCGGTAGCCTGGGGTGGAGGTAGAGATGCTCCCTGTAGCACTATGCCTGCAAGGATGGCCACACTGTGTTCAGTGACTTTGACACCTTTGGTGGAATTAAGTACCTAGAAAAACAGAAATCTTGATGCCAGTGTATGTAGAGGCTCTTGTTGACCTAACGAACTATAAAAATAAGTAAAAAAACTAGGGAAGGCAGGGCTCCCCTAGTTTGAGTAGACTTCCAGGTTCACAGTACATTATCATAGACCTCAGGCCTGCAGATCTGAGTTCACAGGAGAAACTAAATTCAGGGACCACCTGGAAGTTGGGAAGTTATTTGAGAGGAAGGAAGCCAGACTGTGAGACCTAGAGGGTTCCACAATTCTATGTCTGTGTATCCAGACACCCTCTAAATGTCCCACTCACTATTCTGAGTGTTCTCAGTACCTTTCTAAGTGGCCCAGGCCCATCTGAATGGCCTGGGACTGGATGGGTTACTCCACACCTGGAGACTAAAATTTTTAGACCACACTTGCCACTTGAGCTCCCTTTCTGATTGGGACTTGCACTAGACATTTCTACAATCCCCTTAGTTTCCTCAACGCTTAGTGTCATTGACATGAGAATTTTGTCTTGAAAACAGGGTAGCTCAAGTCTCTATAGGCTCTTCTTGGATGATGGGTGCTCCACATAGCTCCTGGAAATGATGGGGTGATTTTGGCTGGAAAGATCCTTTAGCCCTACCTTTAGACACATGAGTGGGAAACACAAGTTAGAGGGGAAATGTATCTGAAATAGCCCATAAATGCTGGAAGCCACTCTCC
The DNA here is from genome assembly GCA_036184795.1 of Tokudaia tokunoshimensis. Taxonomy (NCBI): domain Eukaryota; kingdom Metazoa; phylum Chordata; class Mammalia; order Rodentia; family Muridae; genus Tokudaia; species Tokudaia tokunoshimensis. The sequence goes on from BTHU01000012.1 coordinate 45,369,579, forward strand.
ATTTAAGAGGAGAGGAGTAGAGAGGAGAGATGGAGAGCTGGCATGCGCTTCTGAACTCCCCAGTGATACAGTGCCTCCAACAAGACCACACTTCCTGATCTTTCTCAAGCAGTGCCACTACCTGGTGACTTCAAATATGGGAGCCTATGGGAGCCATTCTTATTCAAACCACCACAGGTGGAAACATTAATTTGACAAAAAAAAAAAAAAAAAAAAAGCTAGAATGTTGACCAGAATGTACAGGGGAGGAAACCATATGACATCAAGAGGCCCCCCAGTAGGACAAAAAGAAACATGTTCATTCAGTGGAGAAGTCCCACTGACATTGCTGTCCTGCTCAGTGTCTCTTCATAGGCCCTGACTGTAGATGAGAGGTGAGAGTCTGGAACTTAAACCAAGTGCAGTGCAGTTAAAGGATATCAAGAAAAGAAGTCAAGTAAAGAGTAAGGGAAAGAGGGATAGAAACACTAAGGAGAAAAGAACTCAGTATAGGGGGCACATGGCAAGTCTCCCGCTCTCCCAGACTTCTTAGAACAGTGTCCTTACCCTGTGGGTCAAGACGCTTTTGGAAATCAAATGACCCTTTCACAGGGTTGCCTAAGACCATCAGAAAACACAGACATTTACCTGATGATTCATAACAGTACTAAAATTACCATTATAAAGTAGCCACAGGAATAATTTTATTGGGATCACCACACATGAAGAACTGTATTATAGGGTCACAGCATTAGGGAAGTTGAGAACCCCTGTCTTAGGAAAAGGAAGCCAAACCAAGAGACCAGTCAAACCTCTACCTGCATACATTTATTAGTTACCTACAGGGACACGGAGCACCGGTCAGAGCAGAAAATAACACCACAAAAAATTAACATAATTAATTCTAAAGAACTAAAATTATTCCCTACAGGACACAGGGACAGATGGGGCAGATGAGAGTATCCAGACCTGATAGCCTTCAATGAAGGGAGAGCAAGCAGACAGTCAGGATACCTCTATGGTTGCTGTGTTCAAATGTAAAAAATCAAAGACACCAATTCAGGTCCCCAAGGTGCAGCCTCTGCTTGAGCAGAAAGCTTCTGTCCTTGTCCCCTCAGCCAGTGTGCATGCCCCCAACAGCCAGCCTCATGTTACATGTCACCCAAATGTGTGATTTCAGATCACCACAATGGAGAGCAACCTGAAGACGATTGAGGAGGAGAACAAAGTCATTGAGCAGCAGAATGAGTCGCTCCTGCACGAGTTGGCCAACCTGAGCCAGTCCCTGATCCACAGCCTCGCCAACATCCAGCTGCCTCACATGGTAAGTGACTAGGCGTAGGTGAGCGCCTCGGAGCCTCGCAGTCCACCTCACTGAGTAGATGTCTGTGTCATTGTCTGTGGTCCTTCAGCTTTTGGTTGTTTTTGGTCACCACACTGAAACCATACCGTTAACCACTAGAAACATTGGTGGGGCTGATGGCATAACGTTAAGTGTGCTCTGAGTAGGCCTGTTAAGTATTATGGAAACAGTGGCTCTATGCTGTGATACTGTTTTATGCTTTTGTGAATATACTATTCAGAAAATAAAAGTTGTATATGAACTACTATTTAATATCTCGTAGGATCCAATCAATGAACAAAATTTTGATGCTTACGTGACTACTTTGACGGAAATGTATACAAATCAAGATCGTTATCAGAGTCCAGAAAATAAAGCCCTACTGGAAAATATAAAGCAGGCTGTGAGAGGAATTCAGGTCTGAACAGCTGCTCTAGTGGTGACTCATGCTTAAAAAGGATGCCTCTTGTTTCTTGCTGCTGTAACTTACCAGAAAGTGTTATATATTTATTTCTGTCGGAACAGTGTTATGCTACAAGACTTCATAATGGTTTTGTGTGCTCTCGAGAGAGTACCTGCAGACTAGTTTTGGATACATTCACATTTTGTACGTTTTCATATAAGCTGACATAGTGTGATTTGCCATGTAATGTTTATAGCTGCTGCTGTCTGCACATTTGGGGGTCTCTATATTTCTGAAGAGGTAAGCTGATGAAAATAGAGTGTAAATTCTTTTTAATGCTTTAGTGATTAAATGTTTTAGTATTTTGAACTGAAATGGACAAAAAAAGAAAAAGGAAAAAAAAAGCAGGTTTGAATGATCACTTTGTGGCTTCCTGGCCACTTTTAGACATTATCATTTTGCCTCAGGTTGGAGGACTTTGTGGAATTTAAGAAATACATTTTGTGTGCATATTGTTTCATAGCAAGAATTGGTTGCAAAAAAAATGCTTTATTTTTGAACAATGCTTGGAAATATTATGTGACTTTTTTGTTTGTTTGTTTTAGGAGGATGGTGTATGGTGGGGGCAATAAATGAGGTTTTTTGCATTCCAAGGAAATGGCATATGGATTAACTATAAGAAATGAAATAAGTAATTTATTGTAAGACAACATCAAGCCATGGAAACTTGGCAGAAGATTCAAAGCAGCTTAAACAGCACTTTTAATTAACTCCTAAACATTACATGGTGGGACTGTGGAGACTCCGTTAAGACAGCACGAAGATTTCCTTTGCGTTTTCAGTAACCTTTGGAGCACACTTCTCTTATTTCTCCTAGAGCCCTGTGCCCCTCTGAACTGTTACCACAATCTAGCTTACCTAGCAGAGCTTGATTGTTTTTTCAATTTGAGCAAACAGGTAATTTAAGCATTTATCTCCCCCTTTCACTTTCAAAAAGCATCATCATTGGTTATTCTTGTTTCACATCTGAGGATGAAGGCTAACGGCTGTGCTTGCCCTGGTTACTGGATGGGATTCTCTGCTGGGCGGGTGGGAAAGCAGCTCTACCCTTCCCTTCCCCTCCCTGCCCCAACTCTGACTTTGAATAAGCCTTGGTCCTATCCAGAACACACTGGACACCAAGGCCAAGGACGTTCACGTTCTGCCCTCGCTGGGTCCAGCTGACTCTAGCGTCTGCACAGCCTTGTGTGACTCGTGGTGACCTAACCTGAGAAAGAGTGCAATCAGATGTTAAAGTAACTAAATAGACTGCGGCACTTTTTTGCTTTAAACTAGATCATCTTAGGTTTGTCGATACCTTCGAAATTTGATGGTTTCCTCCCAAATGACTGCACTATATGTATGCATACGGCCACTTTTGATTGCTGCGCCCCTTCTAAGTAGTCTTTGACAATGTGTTGTGTTCCCCGATGTCGACTTGATTTCCTTTTAGTAGCATCTCTCTCTTCCATGTCTTGATGTTATGCAGGAAGTACAAAAGTACTTTAAAATTTTGTTATGAAATAAAAAAAAGGATGGGTTTTGTAAAAATAATAAAAAAAATATTTTTAGCAGAACAGGACTTACAGGGTCATTGTCCCCACAATGTGCCAGTCGGCTCTTTGCACTCGCCTTGTCCTATATATCCGTACGGAGGTGTGCAATCCTGTGTCAGTCGCCTTGTGACACTGAAGTGGATGAGTTATAGAGGAGGCCCTCGAGGCTGACCCAATACGGTTACTAAGGGAGACTACAGGGATCTCACGACAAACATTCTGATACAATACTCAACCTCGGTATATATATATATATGTATATGTATAAATATAAGAATATCCCAGCGGCACTTTATACTGTTCACTGTACAAAAGCTTACAGTTTTCCACAAGGACTTTAATAACTAGCTGGGGAAAAGCTTATGTAATTACTTGGGGCTCTGCAGGACCTTCTCTGTCCAGCGCCCCCTTTCTGTTGTGCGATTAGCTGTAGCTGCCATGCTCAGAATTGCCTTTTGAGAGCTGAAGCAAGGTGCTTACTGTCACCTGATGCCATACACATGGTCCCAGGCCCACACCCGGGGGGGGCCTCTGTTCATAGCGGCACATGCATTTCCCCACCGCGTCTTGTCTGCAGCTTCTTGGCCAATGTAGTAATGCTTTTAGTAGAGTAATAGGTAGTATCAGTTTGGATTCTTATTGTTATCACCTATGTACAATGGAGAGGGGTTCTAAGCACAAATCTGCTGCTCATGTAACGTTGGTACATAATATCAAATCAAAAGTTATCTGTGACTATATATAGGGATCACAAAGTGTCACATGTTAGAATGCTGACTTTCCACATGGGGTTATTGTGAGTCATCAGAGCATATTTATTATAACTTATTGTTCATATTCATTTCTAAGTTAATTTAAGTAATCATTTATTAAGACAGAATTTTGTATAAACTATTTATTGTGCTCTCTGTGGAACTGAAGTTTGATTTATTTTTGTACTACACGGCATGGGTTTGTTGACACTTTAATTTTGCTATAAATGTGTGGAATCACAAGTTGCTGTGATACTTCATTTTTAAATTGTGAACTTTGTACAAACTTTGTCATGCTGATGTGAACACATCTTACTCTGAATAAAAAGGTGTTGCCACGTTTGTAGCACGAAGGATCTCTAATGGGTCTGAGTCTTCACTGGAGGGCCATCCGGGCTCCTGGAGCCCATGCCCCGGGTCTCCTGCTTTTGGAGTAGCACAGCGGGGTTGGGCTGGAACTTGGGGCATGTGTGGATATGCACCCCCAGTCATCATGCTCGCTGTGCCTCCCATGGGACAGTTTTGCCTTGTTTACTGTTACTCCTGCCCCTCCCTCACCCCTGCCCCAGCTGAGAGCCAGCCTGAGGTTGCTTAGGTGAAGATGTCTCCCAACAGCTTGGCATCCTCCTGCAGCTCTCACACTTCGAACAGCACTGCTGCTGGGGAACGGGGCCCATATCCTGAAGGGGCTTTCACAGGTTCTCCTTACCTGGAATGCAATCTGGGATCACATAGGAGTTCAGTATATGTGCTGCCTAAGCGAGCACCACATAGGAGTTCAGATCCCTGCTCTGCCCACTGTGCTTCCCCATCACTACAGTTCCAAGTGTCTGGCTTCAAGGGGCCAGCACGGTTACTTCACAAAATGTCCCACATTGGCTGTCTGATTCATTTTAATGGAATGCTTTGTTCTTATACATAGCAGAGCACGTGACATCACCTGGCTGCTATTAGTTATCAAACTCTGGGGCTCACAAAGGATGGGGCGCTGCTTTCAGACTGTTAGCCAGGCGCCGAGCAACAAAGTCACCTATGAGATGTAACTGGCCCTTCACATGTGACACACACACCATCCTATTCCATTAATAAAAGTCACAGTTTAAAATTCCACAATAGCCTCCTATAGCGTGCACAAGTCCCTAATATATAGAATCTAAGGAAGCAGCCCCTGTAATCTTGGTTAAACTGGAAATTCGTTTCCAGTGGTGACTTCTGCTGCTAAACACTTTGGGTCAAGTGAGCTCCTCAGACCTTGTTCCAGAAGATTGCTTCTTGGACAGCTGGTGGCAACAAGACACTGCCTGGAACTGTTGCTCAGATCTTCTAGTGCCAGCAGGTGAGCAGTGAGTGACCCTTTCCCCAGGTTCCTTTATGTCTACCTCAGACCTGCCTGTAGAGTTCTATTAACGCCTGTCTTTTGGAACAAATAAAGCTAACGGAAAGGCAGTTGACAGTGTCTCAAGTCAGCCAACCTTGGAGCAACTCTAGAAGCAAGGTCATTATTTAAAAGTATTCAAATAAAGTTCAGAATATTATAAAATAAAATAAAATTCACTGGTCCCCAATGTTTATTCTGAAAATACAAATAGATTTTAAATAATCCTAAAATCCTATGATGGAGAAATGAGTGGACAAATCTAAGAAATGCACTTTGCAGAGCATCGCAGAAGTGATACAGCACTAACCAGGTGGAGTAATCAGGTAAGTGACCAAAACTCAGGGGGGCAGCGTCAGGTGGGCTGGGTACACACAGGTAACAAAGAGAAAGAGGCAAAGCACAGCATTGGTGTGGGTCCAGCAAGAACAGAGCGGGAGAATAAGGCAGCAAAATAGTCCCAGACCACTGCCCTAAGAAAATCAGAGGAAGAGGGGCCCTTGGAAGGCCATTGCTCCCAGCACAGAGCCTCTGAGTAGGACGGCAAACAGAGTGGTATCCCTTACTTGTGTCACAGAACCTTTTGTCTGAGTCTTCCCAGTCTTCTCAGACTTCCCAGTCTCAAGTCTCAAGGAGAAGGGTTTAGGTATGTATTTCTTGTGTGTGTGTGTATGTGTGTCAATTCGAGAAATATTTATATATTGAGGGATCTCTCTTTTTGTGTAGCCCTGGCTGCCATAGAACTCATTCTGTAGGCCAGGCTGGCCTCAGACCTCAGGGATCTGCCTGTCTTTGGCTCCCAGGTGCTGGGATTAAAGGCATGAGAAAACACACACACACACACACACACACACACACACACACACAAAACCATCCTTACTCCAAAGTTCAGAAGGTCCTCTTACTTCTCTTCTCCAAACTACATGAGATCTGTTTCCCACTCCACTCTGTAGCATTGCCTTTATCATTTATGTTGCCTCAAGTCATTTTTCTTCATCAAGGCAAGGTAAGAAAACAAATACGTGAGTCTCAACAAAATCCATGGGTTACATGGGAGAGGCTTAGGGATGCAGGATATCTAGTAATTGAAGGAAAACAGGAGGGAGGAAATGAAGCGTGGAATTACCAGTCACCTCCCAGGATATAAGAAGCAACATGGGCTCAGGTAAGTCATAGCTATCTTCTCTTTGTCCTGCTATGGGGTCTGTGTTGGTTGAAAGGAGGGATATGCCCCCTAGGCTATTGTATTTGGACACATGTCCCAGGTAGTGGAGCTGTTTTGGGAGGCTGCGAAACCTTTGGCAAGTGGATCCTTGAGAGAGGAAGTGTGTCACTGGGGACGGGCTTTGGGAGTTCAGAGCCTCACTCCATTTCCAGATTGGTCTCTGCTTCAGATTTTCAGTTAAAGATGTGATCTCTCAGTGTCTTGCTTTTGCTGCCTGCTGCTGTGCTTCTCGGGACCATGGTGGACTCTGCCTCTGGAACCCACCCGTAAGTCCAAAGAAGTTCTTTCTTTCATAATGCACTTGCGCTCATAGTGTTCTAGCACAGCAACAGATAAGTAATTAACGCAGGGTCTGGGTTTGTTCTGACCTCATGCTGCTAAAGTGTGTCATGTCAGCAGAAATCTCAAGAAATAAGGCTAAGTGCTGCCCACAGCTGGGGAGCTAACGGGCTCAGCAACTGTTTGTTTTCATGATGTTTCAGAGTAATTATTTTTCACTTCCAGTCATGTGTGAGATAGAGCCAACAGATGCTAAAATAAATGTTCTCATCTAATATTTGGAGGCCCAAAATCACATCTAAGACCATGTGGGGAGTGGGCTGGGAAAAGGTCTTCCTAAATTCTCCAGTCACCAACAGAAGCTGGGTCTTTCCACAGTCACATTAATGTAGGGTCCTCTGGACCCCACAACAATAGGCACTCCAAAGGTCAGGATTTCAGAGGCCTATCTGACAGTGGCCTGCTTCTTAGAAAGTATCCCAGGAGAGGACCCTGGCCAGGAGACCATCTCTCTCTCTCTCCACACCTCCCACAGTAGAGCAGAGTTCTACCCATATCTTGGAGAGCAGAGTGCGGCCACCTTACTCCCAACTCCACTCAAATGACCCCTGACAGACACAGCCCAGGATATTGAAACCTAAGTAAACACAGACTGAGGATCCACCTTCCAGGAAAGGATAAGAAGGGCAGCCTTGCTCCAAGTCCACCTTAGCACAGAGAACAGCCAGCAGTGATCTGGAGAGCGCTGGCTTCCTGAAGGAAAGATTCAAAGCAATTGCTCAAATTTGGGCTTCCCAGCAGCACCCAAAGGAAACTCTGTGCTTTACCATCTCCCAAGCCTGTACAAGGCCCATGCCACTCTCATGGTCAGAAAGTTCTGTAGAACAGGAAAGAAATTTCCTCAAGAGATTTCAGAAGCTCCAGACTGGGAATTAGTGGAGACCTGGGATGGGAACAATGATGTGTGTGTGGAAACACTGGACCCTAGGTTTGGCTACTATCACTGCTTCAGAAGGACTTGAACAAGTGAACAGCAGAGGTGTCTTCGGGAAGGGAAGGTTCCAGAGGATCTGGATGGCAGCTGCTAGCCTTAGGAAACTAGGAATGGCCCTGGGTTTCATCCCCAATACCACATAAACTGTATACTGTGGTGCATTCCTGTAATCCCAGGACTCAGGACAGAGGTAGGAAGATAAGATGTTAAAGGTCATGTTTAGGTCCATAGTGTGTTCAAGGTCAGCTTAAGCTAAAGATGGGGTGAGAGGGAGGGAAATGGAAAAAGGGAAAGGGGGGAAATGGAAGAGAAGAGAAAAAGAAGGGAAGGGGAGGGGAAGGGAAGGGGAGGGAGGGGAGGGGAAGGGAAGGGGAGGGAGGGGAGGGGAAGGGAAGGGAAGGGAAGGGAAGGGAGAGAAGACTAGTTGGGACTTTAAAGACCACAGTGTAACTTCAGAGCACACCAAAACCGTACATACGGCTAAGACTCCTGAGAAGTTCACCGTAAGCTTACTCTTCAGAAGCCTACAGCTGTCCTTGGGCGTGTCTCATCCTCTCCCTCAGCACTACTCCTTTTGGCAATGCTTGTGCCTAAATATAGGTTAAAATCTCTTCCTAATAAATTCCAATTCTACATCTACTCTTCCTGAAAAGAAAAACCAAAAGCAAACAAGCAAAACCACATAAAAATGAAAAAGAAAGAAAATTCTGCCTTTCCTTGAGTGGAAAGAAGTTCCTGGGCTCCATGCTCCAGGGGGCGGCATGGAGCTGTGTGTAGCTCCCATGCTCACTGGCTCAGCTACTGAGACATCTTAGCTCATAACTGACAGCTGCCTGCATAGGGTGCTGAGGGGACAGGTGGGGAATGAAGCAGGGAGGCAGACAGTGAAGTCAGGAGTGAGTCTGGTCTGGCTTTGGAAAAGGAGAGACAGCAAGTGTCCTTTCTCATCTACCCCAGACCCACTGACTCATTCTCCAGAGAGGAAGGGACTTTTACCAGGTCCTTTTACCATTGTGTATCTCTGAGAAATACTCTTCAGAGGATGCAGGGGTGGGAGCCCTGAGCCAGAGATCATGCGCAGCTAGTGAGAGTGGAGTCTGGGCTAGTGAAATGGTGGCAGTTATAGACAGAAGGGTAGACACATCGCTTGTAGGGAGCAAACAGAGACCTGCAGTTAGTGGAAAAGGGTACATAGATCTGCTCTCAGCGCACACAAACAAGCCAGCTCACTGCAGTGTAATTGGACAAAGATGCAGGGAAACACCTCAGTTCTGGTAGAAGCTTGGGTGCCTGGAGCCCAGAAGTAGGTGGCATCAACAAGTCCTATGAAGGCAGTTGCAGGGAGAAGTTAGAAGTGGCTTAAGGCTGGCTGCTGATGAAGAGAGAGGAAGACGCTTGGTGTGTGTGTGTGTGTGTGTGTGTGTGTGTGTGTGTGTGTGTGTGTGTAGGGGGGGGAGACAGAGAGAGACAGAAGTTAGAATCTGAAATAATCCCAGATCTGGGTATCTGGACACTGCCCAACTCCATGATGCTAAGAAAGCAGTGTCCCTGGCAGCCTGAAGGCAAACACTGAGCTTCTCACCTTGCCAGCCTGTGTCCATGGTGGGAAGTGATGTTTCTGACTTTCGATGTGTAGGATAAGAAGGAGCTGTGCTGTGCAGCACCTACCCATGGTGGGACAACTCTGAAAGATACAAGCATGCCACATCGGGACCCTGGGACAAGCAAGTGCACACCATTTGACTGTAAAGCTCCTTCTCTGTTTGTTAACTAACAGGTTGGCTGAGCTGGTCCCCAGCCTCCTTCCATCACTGGCTGATACCAAGAGAAGGAAGGTAGGGTCAGGAACCCATTGTATCTAAAGCTACAAGAAATGAAACTAGGGCAGTAGAAAAGCACTCTACTAACCGAGCTATATATCCCCAGCCCAGGTCCCATGTTTTGTTTGTTTTTTAATAAAGAGTCCAGGTTTGGGTCCATTTTGCTAAGAGAAATTTTTGGATTTTTTTTTCTGTTGTTTGTGACAGGGTTTCTTAATGTAGTCCTGACTGTCCTGGAGCTCACTATATAGACCAGAATGGCCTTTAACTCACAGAGGAGATCTATCTTCTCTCTCCCCATTACTCAGATTAAAGGTGTGGGCCAATGCACCTGGCTTAACTATACTGTTTAAAGAGTCCCAATTCAAACAGGACCAGAGGCTAGAATGTTTGGCATTCGTTGTGAATGCTGGAAGAGCCAAAATGGATGCAGAAGAATTCAGGGAGGCTCTATTGTCTCTATGAATACCGTCTGAATTTTCTATAATAAAATGAATTACTCCTCTAATTGAAAATCTCTACATGGGGCTCATGGGACTCTCCAAGGTACTCTGGTCTTGGGTTGCACCTCGCAGAACGTAAGTCCACATCTAGAAGGTCTGAAGGGAATGGCATCAGTTTCTCACCTCCCTTTCTGGATCAAGGGCATCTGTTCCACAGCAGAGGATGCATGGCCTCTGACATGATCTCTGGGAAACACTGGCACAGAAGGGACTGACCATCCATGGGCAATGTGACTTCAGAGGCCTGCATTCTCTGACCAGGATAGGCAGGCAGGCCAAGTAAAGTAAGCCACACATCCCAGTCCCAGCCCACAGATTGCTGGGAGAACTGGAAACAGATAGGAAGCTGAGTGGCACAAAGAAAGCCAGGAAGCACAGCTCTCCACACAGTTATGTAGATTATCTTTTCACCACTTTCCAAGGCACTATTTCAAACAATGCAACCAACATTCTGTCAAAGTAAAATCTCACCACCCCAGAGATCCAAAGTCTAAAGGATCAAAATAGAGACCATGACAAGGTGACATAGCTTACACAGGGACCTTTATACTCAAGACCTTGATTGGGACCTGCCCTTTTTCTCCTAAAATGTGAGAGTCAGAACCCAGCACAGGCATTGCATATTCGCTGTGTAGGTTCTAGCTCTGATCCCACTCACCAAAGATCCTGCTAGAGAGGAAGCCTAGAGCCATGGCCTGGATGGAATTCACCAACAGGAAGGAGCCTGCTCAGTGCCAGTCTCAGCGTTTGAGTCTCTCCTGTACATGACCATTGTCTTGCAGCGTGTCTCAGGCAGAATCTATATGGAAAGTGTTTTAAAGCAAGGAAACACAAGTCATTCAAAAATAATGGGCACTTCTACTGGCTAATGTTAGCAACATGACTCCCAAGCCAGGAGTTCAGAAATGCCAACTCAACATTGTTTTGTACACAGGAGAGATAAATAGGGGCTTGGAAGGTAACTCCGTTGGTTGAGCACTTTTCTGGCGTGCATAAAGCCTGGGATTAGATTCCTAGCACTGTGTGAATGAGCATGGTAGTGCAGAACTGTAATTCTAAGCACCCAGGAAGTAGAGGCAGGAGGATGAGAAGTCAAGACAATCCTTAGCTACAATGTGAGTTTGATGTCAGTATGGCCTAGAGACCTGTCAAGGAATACCAAAAGGAAAGGGGAAGGGAGGAAAAGAGGAAGGAAGGAAGGAGGGAAGGTGGGAGGGATAGAGGGAGGGGGAGGAAGGAAGCAGAGGGAGATAATAATTTGCCCAAAGGGAATATGTCCCATGCATTATTACTGGTTTAGAGAGTTGGGTGTCTGGAACATGCAGACTGATCTGGGGGCTCACTCTCATTGCTTCTCACTCTCTATTTCCAAACAGGGATGCCTTCCAGGTGGTTCCCAATTCCCTATCTATTGTCTCAAGGTGCACTCCTACAGTCTCACAAATGAAATGATTCTTAAATTCTGAGTAGTCAGTTTGTCCAAAGCTAGGAAGCTGGCCTCGTCAGACCTGGCTCCGGTGGCAGCTTGTTTTGGTTCTGAACTCAGAGAGAAAAGGAACCGCGTTTTTTGACCCATCACCTCAAGATAACTTTTGGCAGTCACAGGGCAGGAAGCTTGGGTTCTCCTGGCTGAGCAGAGCTTTGGAGCCTAGTACTCAAAACTCCTAAGCTGCTGTGTGCCGTGGGACCATCAAGAGCACTTTCTGAATTTGTGTTGATTTACAAAGAAGGGTTCTAGAATTTTCTCATAAAATGATCTCATTAGTTCTTCAGTTGGGAGACATGCCACTAGCTGAAGTCCCTATTTCTTAGGTGGTGTGTGCTTGGCATTCCTTGGTTGTTTGGTAAGACCTGGGAGATAAAACTGCCAGGTAGCTTGAGATGTTGACAAAAGCTGCTGATAAGTTAGACAACATGCCTGCAGGGGCCACCTTGGCACTTCCAAGTCAACAAGGGCTTTGCTGGGAGCGGTGACTGCTCACTCTCTTCCTCAAGTACTTACCCAGTCAGCAGATGGCCGGTTCACTTCAAGCAGGACCTAATTAAGATTGTCACTCAGTGACTACCTGAGTGCTTGGGTGGAGAGTCAGCCTGTCTGGAAAGCATCGGTGGGCATTCTGCCCCGTCTCTTCACTGGAGTTAAAACAACACTCCTTACCAGCTCAGCAATCTGCTCAAGGCTCTTTCTCATTTTGTGAAAATCATTAATCTAGAGAGATGCCTCTTTTCTGTGTTTCTCAGAGCCTCAGTTTACCTTGTGGGTTTGTTTGTAGTTGTGAAGCAGGAGACAGCCTACCGCCCACCCCACCCCCCATCCCCCAGAAAAGTGTTAGCCTGAGGAGTTCCCTTTTAAAGACCTCTCTACGCAGGTAACATCTATGTTAAATGTCCTACAGGGCCAGATGACTGAACTACATCATTGTGGATTTAAGTGTTGTAGAGAGAAGCAAGTTATCTTAGATTATTTTTAGTCCCTGGAAAGTCATTTTTCACCCACCCCTGTATCTGACCTGACATCGGAGAACTGTAACATGTATTCCTAGCAAGCTACTAGTTTACACCAATCCAAAAGTTAAGAATGCCATCAGAGAACCCTGCTAAGCCTCAGCAGGGTTTCCCCGACTTGACTGTAACCCTTCTACTTGTGGTTTCCACTAATGGATTTGGGAAATGTTTTGATTGATAAAGTTCTTTGTTCTATAACTGATAACCATCTTAATATAAAATCTGGGGATGCAGCTCAGTCTGCAGAGTATTCAACTTAGCATTTAAATGATCCACAAAAGGTCTCAGGACCCCAGCTTGGCCTCTTTGAAGGCTGTATTTAGCTACAGTTCTGGCCCATTTTCAGGCTTGGAAGTGTTTCTCTCTCTTAATAAATATTTCCTTTCCTGTTAGTATACACGTCTCTATCTAAATCATTATTCAGAGGCATAAAATCTGGAATATCAGTGGATTCCCTCCAAGCTCAGATCTGACCTTTAATACCATTTTGGGGCTCTCAAGTCACATCTTGACAGGTTGCTAAGAATTTGGTTTTTGTTGTTGTTGCTTGATAAAGTGAGATTATCTTGTGGCTCTGTAGGTCTCTTGGATACAATTACAATCTGATAAGATAAAATCTTCAGCCTTAGGCTGCCCAACAGGATTAAAGACATATCTTTTACTATAAATGGAATTTCTGGTAAGATTCCTAGCTACAAAAGGAATTCCTTATATATTTAACCCTTATGAATTGTAGGAAACAAGCTTTGTAGGAAACAAGTATTGTCTTTATGTAAACATCCTTCACAGCAAATGTTACCAATTGTGTTGGAATTATTGAGTTTCAGCTAGACTCCAGGCTGCAAGGCCCCTGTCTCCCCATGTCCCCATACGTTCCCCCTTTCTATCCTTCTTCAGTTCCATTGTATTCCATGTTCATTGTCTAAGTAACCATCTTGTCTATATTACATGGTGCTTATCTATACAAAATATTTCTTTTTACAACGTCAAGATTGAAACAATCCTTCTTGCTAATTTACTTTAGATTTCTAAGGCCCTAATAAGCATCATTTCGAAATGATGATAAATTCACAGAAAGTTGCAAACTCAGTGCTGAGGCCCCTGGGTTTTTCCCAATGCTTGTGCATGCATGGATGATGCTTTTCAAAGCCACAGCCTCCAGTGAGGCATGTGTTAACCCTAACACTGGTGGTCATTCGCATTCTTCTTATTGTGACTGCAAAGGGGCCTGAGCCAGCACATAGTCTGGGTCCACCCACTGGCAGGTCACCTTGGACCCAGGTGGTGTTTTGTTTCTTTGGGAAAGCAGACCCTGCTGTTCTGTCTAGGCTGGCCTCGAACTCCTGGTCTCAAGCAATCTCTCTGCTTTAGCCTCCTAGGTATCCTGAAGGATAAGACACACACTAAGACCAGCAGCCAGCTATGACTGCTTATCTTTTGTGCTGTGTTGTTTCTCAGGTGCTGAGACCTTGCCATCAGAGCTAGCCAATAGCTCACATCCCAGGGACTTTGTGCTGCCTGAAGTCTCTTCCCTTCTGGTTCCAATTTCTGCCCTGCCTTGCCCATTCTGTATTTGAGACTGATCTGACTTGGTGAATTGCCAAATCTCATAATCAATTGTCTGCTGTCCAATGCCACCCTGCACCCTCCTCCCAATCCCTGGTTTCTGGGAGCCAGGAGTGGGCAGTAGCAGAACATCCATTTGATGGGTATGGTCCTCTTGGACTCCTTCATAAGTAAGTTTGGCCAAGATGAGGTTAAATATGAGCCCTGGAATAGAGTTATGGAATGGAGGACTTGAATACTTCCTGCCTCTGCTGTCAATGGGGACCCTGTGGAGTTTTCCTTAGCTAGATTCCCAGCTGTACCTCACTTCCTGTTGGGCCTGGAGTGCAGCATGAATACCTCACTGTCCTTACCAAGGAGAAAGTGTGTCCATTCATTCACAGGATCCTAAGAATGGGGTAGAAGAGAGATTTACCCTGGGGGAGTCACCGGAGAGAACCAATCTTCCTTCTGGCTCAGGACAATGGGAAGGAACATTTCTGATGTTTGAATTACTTGGTCTATGGTTTCCAGGAGGCTGACTAAGAGCTAAGCTTCCACCCTCTCTGCCTCAGGCACCCAAGGTCACCCCTGTTCTCCTGGTACGCTGTATGTGAGTACAGTGGCTAACTGCCTGGGAGTCAGGGCGGCAGGTGGGGCTGACTTACTAAGGATCCTCAGGCATTCTCACACCAAGATCCAGCCTACACTGGAAGGCTCCCAGAGGGAATGTTTTCAGTGCTCACTGCCTTACTCAACACAGCCCACAGGATGAACTGGACACCTCAAATCTGTCCACCTAATCCTCACTGATTGTGGGCAGCAGCCATCTTTGCTTTACAGAGTGAGAAACTGTAAAGTCCAGAGAAAGGAAGAAGGTTGGGGGAGTGGGGGGAGTGGTCACAGCATTGGAAGCTGTGACAGCAAGGCTGCCTCTCTGTCAGCCCAAGTTCAGTTCAGTTTGGTGGAGCAAGAGAAAGAATCACGATACCATACTGAGGCTGGAAACTGAGATGTGGTCTGTATCTCACCAGGAGGTAAGGTGCAAGACTAAAGCGGCATAATAGGCAGTAGGTATGGGGGTGGAGCCAGGTGCTAAAGTAGAAGATGATAATCCAAAGAGGGATGCATGCCCCTCCCTTTGTTGAAACAGTGATCCCCAGGAGCTGGAATTTCCCCAGGAATCTCATGCTGAGCAAGAGAAAGGCTAAGGCCACGTTGCCTGCCAGCAGGGGAGTCAGGGGAGCGGTGGGGTGCTTATCTCCTCATAAGATGTCTCACACAGTTCTGATCACTTGTCAGACCACCTTGCAAGAAAAACCAGTGCTAAGACAGTGATGGATCAATGAGGGGTGGGAGCACACACACCTTGGCTAGTATCACTTAGTTATACATTGCTTCTGGCCTTCTATTTAAGCCTAAACCTCCCATCAGGATCCTGAAGGTGGACTTGTGGAAGGGAGGAGGTTAACTTGGCCTGCTTCTTTTTTTTTCTCTTCATCTATTTAGTTGACTTATTGAGGATCCATGGCTGAGCCTATCCTGTTGGGGTTGTCAGAGCCCAGGCTCTCTGATGACCTTTGACTCAGAGGTTGTCCTGAGGCTCTAAAATGAAAACACCTGTACAGTTGAAAGACAAGATAAATGGATGTCATGGACCAGGAATAGCTGGGAGGGGAGCAGGCAGTGGGATAGCGACTGTTCACATTGTCTTAGCACCTTCACTGGGTGGGGGTATTGGAAAGCACCATTGCCGAGCATTCTGCCTCTTTGCCTGAGAATCAGCACCAAAAAGAAATGTTTGCTGTGGAATAAGAAGCAGGTTGCAGGGCATATGGAAGGACTTGGAATGTGCTTATAAGAGGGAAATGGGAATTCACCTTGGTCAGTCTGGAGATGTTAGTCTCTCAAGAGCCTCCAGTGGTCACATGAAGGAGATGATGATCAAAAAGTATGTGAAGGGGTCCAGTGTAAGAACTTCACTGGGAAAACACAACCCTTCATTCTTTAGTCGTGGTCCTGGCTCTGAGTCCCCACCATGCTTCACTGTGCAGAGATGAAAAGTTGACCACTATTTCCTCTGAGTCATCCTCCAAGACACAGAAACAATGGGGAGGGGGGAGGGCTGGGGGAGGGGGCAGGGAACAGATGGCTAAATGGACAGGAGGTGAGTGGGGTGGGTGGGTCAGTGAGGAAGGGAAGGAAAAAACTGAGGAGGTGAATTGAAGTGTGGGTGGGTGGATAGGTAGGTGGATAAATGAATTATTGAGTGGTAAGTGGGTGGATAGCAGGGGGATGCTGAAAGAGCAGAAAGAAGGATAGATACCACTCCATAGATAGATGAATGATAGATAGGTAGATGGATGATAAACAGGTAGATGGATAGTAGGTAGGTATATGGGTGATAGACAGGTAGATAGATGGTAGATAGAGGATAGATAGGTAGATGGATGGTAGATATGTAGATAGATTTTAGGTAGATGGATGGTAGATAGATGGATGATAGGTAGATGGAGGATGGACAGGTAGACAGGTAGATAGAGGATAGACAGGTAGATGGAGGATAGACAGGTAGATGGAAGATAGGTAGACAGATGATAGGTAGATGGAGGATAGACAGGCAGACAGATGAGAGACAGGTAGATGGAGAACAGACAGGTAGATGGATGGGTGCAACTGTCTTAAGAAAATGGTTAGTGTGACCTGTAGGGAAAAGTGAGAAGGTGGAAACTGAGGCAGGAGCGATTGCTCAGCAGAAGTTCTTTCTTATATTTTTTTGTCTCTGTGTGTAATGTATGTTTGTGGTTTTTGTACCCATGTATGCATGTCGGGGCTAGAGGTTGACTGCTTAGACGAGGTGGACAGCACATTGCATGGAGCCACCTGTCTTCCTCCACTCCAACCAAAGCCCACAGGCTAGGGTTATAGACCTCTGCCACTATACCAGGCTAAACATGGACATTTGAGGGCCAAACTTAGGTCCTTCTGCTTGTACAAGAGGTACTTTCCCGACCAAATCATCTCCCCAGGCTTTTGTAGCAGAATTTCTTCTCTGGGAAAATTCAGGTTTTACTCCCAAGACCTCAAGTGATTTACTAAGATCAAACATATTTATGAGTTTCATCTCCGTTATCCAAGTCCACTGGTCAACTTTAACCACATCTACAAAGTACCTCCAGGGAAACATCTATTCTAAAAAAGTCACAAGATGCTTTTATTGGGCCAAATGGATACATAAAACCAAACGTCACAGATGGCTTAAGAAACAGCGGCTGTACTGAACAGCAAAGCTTTACCTTGTTACACCTGGCAGTGGGTCTCTTGCTGTGGGTACTAGAGATTGGGAGTGTTTCGGATGTCAGGAGTGGGACGCTGGAAACATGGACTGATAAGCCTGGTAAGAACTTACACAGGAGGTGAGGACTGCCTGCAGAGATGATAATTTCCAGATTGGCCAGCTATGGAAAATCACAGTGGGAGGACTATACAAGGGTTAAGGGGGAATGTGCAGATTTTAAGGAAGAAAGATAGTTTTTGGTTTCTGGTATCATACAAAGATGTTTTTAACAAGTTGGTGAGGCATGTGAGTGGTGGCCTCAGGCTTGACTGTCCATCTTATCCTGTGCTCATCTCCACTGCAATACATACCTGGAAATTCTGCCCTTATGGAAACTTAGATCTGGTTCTGCAGGAGCTCAAGGCAGTGAAGTTCTGCCGGGTGGGCAGCCTCTCAGGAGGCTTTGTGGTTGAGCCATTCTTACTCTCAGGAGCTACTCAAGGGAGTGCAGCCTGGAAAGTGATAGAATGCTGGCGGTTTAGCAGGAAGGCCTTATTCCTGATCTCTCTCTCCGGAATACATGCTGCAGATGGCTGGAGGTGTGCCAGCCATGGAGCAATCCCAGTGATTAGGAACTGGAGCCTCCAACAGCCTCCAGGTCCTCCAGGGTACAGCCTGCCAGCAGTGCATTGGAAAACTCCTGACAGTGCCTGAGTATGACCCCATCCCTGGGCCGTACCCTGAAGCTAGACCCTCAGAAACACCCCACCCCAGCCCCCAACCCCGAGTCAGAGCAAAAACAGTAGTTTCCAGGTCAAGATACATCTGGTGTGTTGTTTTTTTCAACAAAGTAACAAAACACGGAGGGAAAACTTAAGGGAGAAAGATCTATGCTGGCTCAGAGTTTCAGTCTCTGTCCAGAAAGGCCTGGCAGAGCTGGGTAGCTCCCTTTACATAGCCAGAAATCACAGAAGGAACACTTGGGCTGATGAACTTTCCTCTCCATCTGTCTTATTACACTGCCAACCTATGGGTGTCACTCTGGTTCTTAGTAGGTCTTTTCCTTTTAGGTAACTTTCTGTAAATTTCCCAGAGTTGGGTTTTATAGTCTCCGAGGTGCTCGGTTCAATCAAGTTGAGAATCAAGAACAACTCTCACTCCTGGGCTCCAGTTCCGAATCTCACATTTAAGAACTCTGTTCCCTTGGTTGTGTTGCCTAACCTAACCCCGACTTCCTGGTCCGAAGAACGGAGAGACTGGAACCCCAGAGAGAATCAGAGAACTGTATAAAGTGTCAGCATTCAGTCTTTCAGAGTGCACACTGATGTTAACCTCAGCGCTTCCCTTGTCTTAGGCTGTCCACGCGCAATCCATCCGAGGTGGCCACAGGTGTTCTCCCATCTTTCCCACAAGGGAAGCTACCCGGTGGGCAGGGTTCGTCGTTGGCGGTGAATGTTGGAGGCCTCAGGCACTCCTCCCTGGGGAGCTTCTAATTCTGCAGCACAGCCTTCCTACAAGCTGGACACCAGGGGACTGTGCCTCAGTTTCTCAAGTAGGAATGAGGAAAACTAAAGTAGTGATAGATGTTTTTGTGTGGGAGCAGTGGTGGGCACGGAGGGAAAAGAGGCAGAGCGAGCAAGCTCACTTCCTAGAACACAACAAAACAAGGCATCACCAGCAACAGAACCCTTGCACACAGGGAGAAGGCATGGTTAAGGGATGCGGGATAACTTAGTTGTGGCACTGCAGTATTAAAAGCAGAATCAGGGATCCAAACTCTGTCCCAATTCACGCCTCTGCACCTCCAGGCGACCCCCGCAGGGTCTGCGCGCGCTCTTCCTGCAGTCCTAGGAGGCACGGCTGCACCTCCGGGAAGGGTCGCTAGGTTCAGACACCAAGGCCCTGGTGATTGCCCAGCCCCCGCCCTCTGCGAGGCTGAGAGGGGGCGGAGCCACGCGCATGTGCACAGCTGGCGCCCCCCCCCGCCCCCCACGCACAGCTGGGACGTGGGCCGGGGACCTGAGGGCTCAGTTGGGAGCCGGCGGTGGACGCGCCCGCCGAGGCCTCCTCCGCTGCTGTCCACGCGTGCCAGCGCCTGTCCGCGCCGTCTGCCATGGCCGTGCGCCCCACGCGCCGCTGCCTGCCGGCGCTCGTGCTGTGCTTCGCCTGGTGGGCCATGGCGGTGGTCGCCTCGAAGCAAGGGGCAGGCTGTCCAAGCCGCTGCCTCTGCTTCCGTACCACCGTGCGCTGCATGCATCTGTTGCTGGAGGCCGTGCCCGCCGTGGCGCCGCAGACCTCCATCCTGTGAGTGCGGGCCGGGGGCGCTGGGGTCCGCGGGGCATGGGCAGCTTGGGGGACGGGGGTGCTGGTTTGGAGAAGTAGGGTATCCCGGCGTCTGGCGCAGGGTGTGCTGGGCCTTTTGTCCGTCCTGGCTAGGACGCCAGGGGCGGACCTGAGCGCTTAGCGCGCGGCCTGGGGAGCCGCCTTTGTTCAAACTCGGAATCTCCCGCTGGACCGGGAAGTCGTAGGGAGTCGCCGGGGGAAGCCCCGCGCGTCTCCTGCGCCCTCCCCGCCTGGCCTCCCCTCGGGTGTCTTCTCAACTTTCTCTCCACCCGGGTTTCCTCTCTCTTCTCTAAAGCGCAGGCCTGGGGTTGGGTTGTCCCTCCTCCGACCCCTTCTTCCTCCCCATCAGTGTACCTGCCCCCCTTTCTCCTCCTTCTGGAGCGAGGCCCACCCTACACCACCCTGCGCCAAGGAAACCTCTCTTGCTGATTCTGAGTCCCGCGGCGCACCAAGTGTACTCCCATCGGCTTCTGCGCTAGAGCCTTCAAGTTCGCTGGGTGTCCTGGGGACTCTACTGGGCGCAGCCCTTGTAGGGAGCTTTTTCTTTGCCTGGAAGAAGCCTGGCGTCCTAAGTGCCGTGGAGGGCCTACAACGTACGGGTGGCCAAGTTCTGGGCACCTCTTGCTGTTTCTACTCAATTGGTCAGTTTCGCAGAGGTCCTCAACTTCCTGGCTTTCACCTGGAATTGTGTACCTCTCTGGCTTTCCGCCTTCCCCGAAAGCCCCCAGATCTGAAGGAATTCCAGTGCTGCAGAGTTGGCTGCAGGCCTCTGTGTGTTCTGAGATTTGGTTCCGTGAAGGCAGGCATGCGTTTAGGGGCCAACTGTAATTCAGGGTACTGCAGCTGCACTTCTGCATTCCAAAAAGAGTTTTCACTTTTTTTGTGTGTGGCTGGGCTGGAGGACTTTGGCATCTCCGAGGATGCCTGCGAAAGTTATAAAAATCTGAGGGAACTATTCAAGGAGTGGGCGGTCAGTGTTCTCACTTCTAAAAGTGCATGGGTGTCCTACTTCCTCTGGGGGAGACTGTGCAGGCTGCACCGCCAGTCTCGGGTGGGAATGCCTAGCCCAGTCCTCCGAAGAGCTAAATAAGGCTTCCATTCCAGAGGATGTGGATGGTCAGCCAAGGTTGCATCTGAGAGGACAGACAGTGTGCTGTAAAGCAATAAACTTTTTAAAACTGGGCCAGGGTGGAATGTCTCCAAATACAGAGAATTTCTGTGTAAGTCAATGGCCAAAACTTGGACCCTAGAGCCATTTCTCACATCTGGGCAAAGTCAGATTCTCAGACTGTGTGTTCCCAATTCTTAATTGCTTTCTGCAGCAGTATTTTTAAATGAGTGCTGTAGAACAGAACAGGAGTCCTTCACTCTGCTTCGCATGCTACCATGCCACATAAAAATGCAGTTGGGGTGAGGGGCGAGCTTAGCAGTTAAAGACGTTTGCAACAAAGTTTGACTACCAGAGTTCGATTCTTAGGGCCCACATGATGGAAGTAGAGACCTGACTCCTTCCTGCAAGTTGCCCTCTGACTTCCAGATGCATGTCACATACCCCTCCCTCTCTTTCTCCCTCCCTCCCTCCCTCATATAGAGGAATAAACTTTTTAAATAGTAATTTAAAAAATTAAATGCAGCAAAGGGTATATAAGGTTTCCAGAGAAACACCAGAGATGGTGTTTGAAAGATTTCCCCAGAAGGTATGTTTGCAGAAATTCAAATTTTGTACTTTTATGGATGTCTGAAGTTTCCTGAAAGGTTTTGCAACAATAACACTTGGTATCACTGATTCCAGTGTACCAGGCAAGCACTTGACAGAACTCAAGCAAAGTTAGCTTCATTTTGTGTCTGGGTCCAGGCTGGTATGCGTCGGGTGGCACTTTGGGGCAGTCACACACAAAACACTGCTTTCTTTCAGCTTCTCTTCCCACTCCCTGCTCTCATGTACATGTTGATACTTTATATTTTTCTACATAGGAGACAAAGGTATAGCTCAGTGGTAGAGAGCTTACCTTAGCATTTGAGGCCTAAGGCCCAGGGTTAGATCCTGCTTTTAAACACAGCTGAGAAAGGAAACAAAAGAACAGTGGTTAAGTAGAAATTGGACATAAAAGATGTTAATTTGCAGAACCCCATCCCCCAAGTCAGTGGAATGACTGCTTGTTGCCTAAAAGCCCCGCCCCCACTCAACCTCTCCAAAGACTAAATCCGGATCTTCCCTTCCCCCATGTTTCATACTTAGGTTTTGACCCTAGAGAATGCCAGATTGTTTAGGGCTCCACAGTGGTCTCAGGCCACCTTATGGTTCAGGTTAGAACTGGCTTTGCTCCCTAGCATCTGAAAGTTCTAGGTGGACATCAGTGGTACCCTGCACCTCTCTGCTTGGCTTGGAAGGCTAGTAGAAATACCTGCCTGTTTCTTGCGTAGTGTACTGAATAACACACTCAGCTAGCAGCTGCTCCTTCTATGTGCCCCTCCATTTCGTGGGGAAGTAGTCTTTAAAACGCAGCACTGGGTTCTTCTGTAGGCACTGGGTGTCTCACCTGACAGCCTGCTCTTTTCACATCCTTTTCTGTTCCCTGAAGCCCCCATCATTGAAGTTATGGGAACAGAGCATGAAAACATCCACTGGGCATTCCAGGCCACTCCAGTGCCAAGGAGTTGTCATAGACTGGTGGTGTGGTGGAAGCCCTGGTGCAGGAAGGACTGAAGCTATGAGTTTGGGAGAGCTCTGGATTCCATGTATAGGCCCCAGAGCAGTCAGGACCTGGCGTCCTAGGCCTCTGTCAGTCTGTCAGAGACCTGGTGCTCATGTTTAGTTTCTGATTGCCTCTGATGTGTTTGGACTTGTGATATAGTCTAGACTAGCCATTTTAGTCAACCTTGTAGGCTAACAGCGTTCCTGAAGGAGCACAGGGTAATGTTTGTTCAGGTGTGCCAGGCCTGTGTGGGATGGAGGAGGCTGCAGAGCTCTGGTAACCAGCACTTGCTGACTATTGCACATGGGAGGAATTCCCAAATAATGCTGACACCGAGACACCGAGAGGCCCATAGGTATGGAAATAGATTTTCTTGTCCAACACACTTGTTCTATTTGTCATAGCTGTTCACAGTTTGTCATCTACCAGCACAGCGTCTCCAAATAAGGCACCAAGGAGAGAGCAGCTTCCTATAGGCTTCCTGTGTAGACTCAGTCACCTTCCCCCTGGAAGCACAATCACCCTTGCCTGAAGACTGGAGAAGGGCCTGGGGTGGTGGTGGTTGGCGGGCTTTCTATTCCTAGCATTGACAGGAGTGTATGAAGTTCACAGAAAGTTCCCTAGCTCCTGACCATGTCCTTGGGACACCCGTGGCTCTGGTTTCTTAACATGTACTCTTAGCATGGTCACAACAGGAGAGCTCATGGCCCTGGTCTCAGAGTCGAAGGATGCTCAGATGTGTGAACTTGATGTTTCGTTCCACTGCTCACATCTCAACCAGGGCCTGTGAAGATGCTGTTCATTCTGGGTTCTTGGGGTGCTGGCCTAGGAGAACCCTCAGTGTCCATCCAGGGCTCAATTGGGCCTGTGTCTAGGTAGCATGCATTGAGACCATTGGGATGCTCGTCAGGGTTTTTATTCTGCTGGGATACACGCCTGTGTGCATGATCTTGGATGTTTGTATGGAAGATGCCCCCGTGGGGAAGTCATGTTGGTTTAGTCCTTCTATTTCTGCCCTGCCTCCTGTTTTAACATCAAAGAAGTGGTGTGAAGAGAGTCCGTCTACCTGGGACCCTAGTCCAGGCAGCTCTGACTGGAAGCTTGGCTAATGAAGCCACCTTCCTGTAGTTTTCCCCTCATGGACCAGTTGACTTCCTTGTCTGTTAGTTGACTCCATTGGTGGTAACTGGAAACTGTGGGTTCCCCTCCAATCCTTTGGGTGTGGTGCAGGCTTTGTGGACTAGCTTGTTTGTGTTCAGCTTGCTTCCATGTCTCCAGTCTGTGCTCCCCAACATGTTGAGCTGAGGAGGAGTCTGGGGGTTGGGATGGGGTAGCTGAAGTTTTGGATGTTGGGCAGGCTGGAGAAGAGGTGTTCTCTACACAGATCTGAGGCCCACCATCAGCAGATAGGCCTAACATGTATCGACAGTGTGGGAGTTGGAGAGTCACTATGAATTGTGCTGGTTCCCATTGACAGACCATGCTCTTTTGCATGTCCTGTTGGAGAAGTTGG
This sequence comes from Tokudaia tokunoshimensis, assembly GCA_036184795.1. Lineage (NCBI taxonomy): Eukaryota > Metazoa > Chordata > Mammalia > Rodentia > Muridae > Tokudaia > Tokudaia tokunoshimensis. The sequence goes on from BTHU01000012.1 coordinate 45,393,725, forward strand.
CCTTTTCCTTCGCACTTGGCAATAAGGAGAAACGAAAACAGACTCAAATGGATAAAAGTAAGTTAAGGCTGTTATAGAACTAGGAAGTCAGGACTGTATGCCTGGAGCTAGAGATTTCTTAGGAGCCAGGAAATTAAGGAAATGAAGAGGCGTCTGCAGGCTGCTGGCCTGTAGTGCCACTCAGGGAGACCTCTTGAATTTCACAATATCCAGGACACCCACTTGTTTTTTTTTTGGTTTTTCGAGACAGGGTTTCTCTGTATAGCCCTGGCTGTCCTGGAACTCACTTTGTAGACCAGGCTGGCCTCGAACTCAGAAATCCGCCTGCCTCTGCCTCCCAAGTGCTGGGATTAAAGGCGTGCGCCACCACTGCCCGGCCACCCACTTGTTTTTACAGTGACAGTTTTGTGGGCTTTGAGGTGCTGAAGAAAATTACTTATTTAAAATATCATTTTTTTTAATGGATTCAGTTTAAGAGCAGTTTAACTTTAATATGGTGCTTAAGTAGCCGGGACTCTGTCTTAGTTACTTTTCCGTTGTTGTGGCAAAATGACATAACCGAAGTAATTTATAAGATAGTTTATTTGGTCTCATGGTTCCAGAAGGTTAAGAATCCATCATGGCAGAGAGACAAGGTAGCAGAAACTGGAAGCTGGGAGCTCACTTCCTTATCTGCAAACATAAAGCAAGAAAGATAAACTGGAAGTAGGTAAGGATCTTAACTCTTAAAGCCCATGCTCAGAAACATACTTCTTGCAAGGCCACACCTCTTAAACGTCCCCAAACAGTTCTACCTATTGGAGGCCAAGGATTCAAATACTGGCGCCTACAAAGGACATTCTTATTCAAATCACAATGATGACTCTTTCTTGGGTTAGTTAGTCTTTGTGAGCCAGGAGTCCTTGGGATCAGGGTAGGGCTGGTTCTTTAGCAAATTCTGAAAGCCATATACCCACCACATGCACCTCACACACCAGGTATGTGGAAATACTTGGGGAGGGGCATTTTACTTCCCTGGTATCCTGGAACTTGCTCTGTAGACCAGGCTGGTCTTGAACTCACAGACATCCATCTACCTCTGCCTCCCTAGTGCTGGGATCAAAGGCATGTGCCTACCACCATCTTGCAGGAATGCTTTCTTGTTGCTTGAAATGACACTGGTGATGGTTTAACATCTTTCAAAGTGGATAATTCTAGTACTTTGTGCCTTTTTGTCTTGGTATTTGTTTTGAGAAACAGGAGCCCTTTGTCATCATGTCCTATCCTATGTGTTAGATCTAGTTTTATTTTTGACCCTGGGATAAATATCCTGATCAAAACCAACTTTGAGAGAGAAGTGGTTTATCTGGCTTGCAATTATAAAGCATTAGGCCATTACTGAAGAAAGTCAAGGAGAAACCCTAGGCAGGAATTTGAAGGGGGCCTCCTAGCCATTCTACCTAGCATTATTGCAGACCAAGGAACTCACTCCATGGACAAGGAAGTGTGGCAGGAACTAGAGAGGGTGTTGATGACTGGACATCAGGCAGTCCTTAAACTTTTAGCTAGCTTTCTAAGCTGGCTAGTTTTATGTTCACTTGACACAAAGTACTGTCATTTGGGTACCTCAGCTGAGATGTCTCCACCAGATTGGTCTGCCTGTATGTGGTTTTTATATGTACCTATGGATGCTGGAGATCTATACTGAATGTCTTCCTCAATCTCTTATTTTTTTGAGGCAGAATCGCTCACTGAACCCAGAGCTCACTGATTTAGCTAGATTGACTGTCCAGAAAGCCCCAGGGATATTCCTGTCTGTATTCTTGGACTGCCATGGAGGACTTTTTATGTGGGTGCTAGGGATCTGAACAGGTCCTCATGCATGCTCAGCCAGCACTTTTAGCAACTGAGCTTCTATTCCACCATATTATGTTTTAAAATAGAACCTAGATATCATGAACCTGACTTTTTTGAGGACTGGGTAATTGTGTCCTGTAGTCAACCCCAGCTTTGTTTTACTGATTTGATAATTCCAGAAAGTCTAAAAGTCAAATGCCTTTTTCCCCAACCTGTGCATCTCACTATTAAAGACTTAGGAGGCAGGATTGGTGGCAGGGCTCTGTCTTAGACCAATTGTTCTTAACCTTTTGGGTCCCTGGGACTTCGCTGTGTGATGGATGCAAGTGAACACTATTCACCCTGGTCCAGTGTGAGCGCGGCCTTTGAGCCATGTGGGTACTTCCGTCCATGTGGTGGAGGTGAGCTGCCAGGTTTGGCTCTACACTCTGCAGTTCCCTACAGTCTTCTTCTTTCTCTCCTCCTGGGGTGTTCTGGTGTTTCTGGCATCTCTCCTGCAGGTTTTGGCTGCCTCTGTCTCTCCAGACTCCTGACATTATCTTCTTTCTCAGGCAGTTTGCTCACTGCACTTGCTATCTGTCTCTCCAGGTTCATCTCCAGTTTTGATAGAGGTATATACCATGAAAATAGTTGCCCATATATTATCATATATATATATCATATCATATATTATCTATTTTGGTTGTTTTATGATGGGAGAGTCTCGCCTGTCTCTCCATCTTATTTGAGATTTATTTATTTATTTATTTTGCTTCTTTAAATTCTTTTGCTGCAAGGTGTGGTCAAAAGAAGTGGTCACCACATTCACAAGTTCAGATTCTTTTTTTTTTTTTTTTGAGAAAAATTTGAAGCATCTCAACCGTGGTGATTTCTATTTGTCTTCGGAGCATTTAGCTTGAAGTATTCTGAGGAGGAGTGACAGGGTCCTGGTGTATTAGACGATGTGAATTACCCCCACAGATGCTCTTGGCTGGACAACTTCCTGTTGGCAGTTCTGCTTAAAGCCAGGGTTACCAACCACAGCCTGTGGGTAGCCTGCCTGTTACAGCTTGAGGTTTTGGGACAAGCCAGGACGGGGGCTCACATTTTGTCTGTGGCTGCCTGCTCACCACAGAGGCAGAATGGAGAAGGTATCACTTGCTAGAACTATTTACCATCTGGCTTGGTTGCTTCCATCATGTTGGGTATGTAGGCTCAAGAATGTCTCCTCTGCCTACCATGAACCTGCCTCTCTTCCATGGCCTCAAGGCTGTGATGAGAGCAGAGAGATAAGAGAAGGGGGTGTTGTTGGAGATGGCCCACAGTGCTGAGCCTTCTAAAGGGAAGCCACACCTCTGCTCACTATATTGGTGGGTTCTGGCGGTATGTTTCACCCTGCTTTGGGAGTCCAGGACAGTGGATCAGACATGTAATTATAAAGAAGTGGCTTCAAGCAACTCATGTTCCCCAGCCATGGAATCTTCAGATTCCCTTTCACTGACTTTCTGTTCTGTGTCCTTCTTGATAGGGAGCTATGTGGAAAGGTTCTGAACATTGGTCTCTTCTCAGAGGTGTTCACCAGCGTAATGTATGTGTCCCTATGTTTCCATGTACTGTGATTTAGGGTGAATTTTACCCTCACCCCTAAGAGGAACGTAGGAAATACTACCATTAATCAAAGTGGTCTTAAGACCCCCTTCCCATGAGAAGCACTGATGTGTACTGTTTGGGTGTTCACAGTGGCTTGTTCATGAGTGATATATGATTATCTGTGCTAAAGGGTCAGTGGTCTCAGTGCTGGTCCCTACCTGAGTCCTTATAACATGATGACTGACCAGCTATTTACATAATGTGAGTTCTCCAAGGGATGAGAGCAATGGCTTCTATCTTGACTGCTTTCAGGTAATTGTTAAAATGACGGGTGATATGATGTGGTAAAGGACCAGAACAGAGAAACAGGGAATAGTTAATCCTCTGGTTCAGACCATCAAATTCTTGGGAACAGGAGTCAGCTGCATTTCTAAACAAGTTTGGCTTCTGGTATGACCATGCTTCTTGGCCCACAATTTGCTCAGATTGTGAGGTTGCAGGCTACGTAGGTTCTTGTCCTCTGGCTGGGGGCATTCAGCCCTTCCTGTTTATCTACTGTAGCTCTAACACTTCATATAAACTTGCAAGGTCTTAGGAAATCAACTCCTTGATATCTTCCCTAGGGTCTCTGAAACAGTCATTTCTGGGAGGAGTTTGGTTCAACAAACAAACATTATTAAATTGGCCTTTCCTGTTGGAGAGGGCTGAACAGCAGTCTTCACAAGTTGTGCTAGGAGTTAAGAAAACCCCTTAATGCACTGATCATTATTTTTATACAGTTTTAAAAAATGTTTTTTTGAAAATAATACATTTTTGTATTAAAAATGTTTTAAATACAGATAAAACAAAACAGATAGCTTGTATTCTATCATTAGATCAGATGAACATTTATACAAATGTCTGTGTGTATGCCTAGGCATACATTTATATGTATGTTTGTTATGCTTGTTTTCAAAAATTAGGGCATGATATATGCCCAGTTCTATAATGTACTTTTATGTTTTAGCATTTGCCTACATACTATACTGTGCATGCAAGTGTGTGAGTGAGTGTGTATGTATATTATAGGTGTGTGTGTGAATTTTATGTCTCTATGTGTATGTTTTGTCTTTGTGTGTGTCTGTGTGTGTGACCTGTGTTTTGTGTGTGTGTATATTATACATATGTGTATGTTATCTGTGTGTTGTATGTAGTGTGTGTATGTGGTATGTTATATGTGTGTTTCTGTGTATTTTGTATGTTATGTATGTGTGTGGTGTATGTTATGTATGTGTGATACATTATGTATGTGTCTATGTGTGTGTGTGATGTATGTTATGTGTGTGGAGTATGTTTTGTTTGTGTGTGTGTGTGCGTGTGTGCTTTGTATGTTATATGCATATGTGCACAGAGGCCAGAGATCACTATGAAGCATCCTTCTTGCTTGCCTTATATCTTTTGAAAGAGGGCCTCTGACTAAACCTTGAGCTCACTGGTTGGCTAAACTGGCTGGCCAGTGAGCTATAGGGGTCCTTTTCTCTCTGCCTCCCAGTGCTGCTGAGGTTACTGACATCCACTGCATCCCTACTGCGGCAAATTCAAACTCAGGACCTCATGCTTGCCTGGCAAGAACTTTACTCAGTGAGCCATCTACCCAGTCCACATACTTGCTCTGATCATGTGTCTACTGGGTAGTTAGAAGTCATTGTTTATAGACATATAGGTAGATGAGATAGATAGATAGATAGATAGATAGATAGGTAGATAGATAGATAGATATGTAAGTTGATTTGTGGTTTAAGTGAGAATGTTCCCTAAACCCCTCATTGACTCATATATTTGGATACTTGGTCCACAGTCTTGGAAAGCATTAGGAGGTATAGCTTTATTGGCGATGTATCACTAGGAACAAATTTCAAGGCTTCAAAGGCTTCCTGTCATTCCCAGGATGCACTCTGCCTCCTGCTTGTGGATCAAGATGTTAGCTCTCAGCTGCTGCTCTAACTGCCTGCTGCCATGCCTTGCCTCCTCCATCATCGACTCTCTAACCCTGTGGAACCATAAACCTAACTAAACTCTTTCATGGATTGTTTCATAACAGCAATAAGAAAGTAACTAATATGCACACAGGTGCACATACTCACACTTGCATATATACACATATATACAGTGGTAGGAATTGAATCCAGGACCTTAAAGCTACACTGACAGACCTTACCCTCAGGCTTGTCTTGTCATTGTTAATGAACACAGTATTTGCTTCTGTGAAATCACAAAGTTTAACCAAATTCTCATTACAGACTATTTCTCTCTCTCTCTCTCTCTCTCTCTCTCTCTCTCTCTCTCTCTCTCTCTCTCTCTCTCCCCCTCTCTCAAACCTGAACAATACTTCTAAAATACCCAGTGTACAGTTTCTGTGTGTATTTGTCTGGGTTATTTTTAGGGTATGGTTCTGTAATCTTCTGTGTGGCTTTGTTCTGCTTGGCATCTGATGTGGTCCTTCCTGTTTTCTCCCTTGTCATAGCTTTGGTGAGAAGAGATGGACCTGTTAGTATTGATTCCTTGGGTCCTATAGAGCTGCACAAGTCCCACTGAGGCAAGCCTGAAACAGGGTGACAGTAAGGTGCGGAGGGAACAATCTCAGAACTGTGGTAATAAGACTGAGTAGGAACCTGCATTTTTGAGGGGTGACTGCATTTTTTATCACTACGGTTGGCTTTCTTTCCTGGCGCTTTGCTAACCAGCAGACTTTTAGAGCAGTTGAAGGTTTGCATCTCTCATTAAACTCTTCATTTTTTTTAAGATGAGTTATTTCTGCGTAGTCGAGGAGGGCTTGGAACTCAACACGTGGCTCAGGATAGCTTGCATTCTCAGCAATCCTCCTGTGTCAGACTTCTGAGTGTCAGGTTACAGACCTGTGTCACCATACCTAGCCTGTCAGAATTCTTTGGACAGCTGTCTTTATTCTGGATTCTGATAGGTCCTGTTCTATGGCTGTTTCTGGGCAGGTCAGAGGTGAGAACCTACATTTAAGAAGCCTGATCTTTTGTCCTTTGGTCCCCAGGCCCTGTTGATGACTGGTTCTCAGTGTTCCTGGTAGGTATGTCCAAGATACTGAATAAAAGAGGGCTGGCTTGGTAAAATACAGGGGGAAATTCCTGCAGTTTCTTGTCACAGCCTTATCACCAAGATCTACAGATAGCATTAGTTTGTGTGTGTTACAGTTTGAAAGTGTATCCTATGCCGGGCGGTGGTGGCGCACGCCTTTAATCCCAGCACTTGGGAGGCAGAGGCAGGCGGATTTCTGAGTTCGAGGCCAACCTGGTCTACAGAGTGAGTTCCAGGTCAGCCAGAGCTATACAGAGAAACCCTGTCTCGAAAAACCAAAAAAAAAAAAAAAAAAAAAAAAAAAAAAAGAAAGTGTATCCTGTGTGCATTTCATCTATTAACCATATATTGGTGACTAAAGCCCTGCAACCCATTCCAGAATGGAACCGACGGGACTCCATCTGATGCCCTGTCTTGTCTGCAAGACCCATCACAGCTGACTGTTTTGAGCCCAGGGCACATACCAACATGCTGCTCAGTTGGGAATGTTTTAACAGCAAAGTTGACAATACAGAATACAAAATGAACAAAGCTGTGGAACTCACCAAAGCAGGCCTCAGAAGGGACGCCATAAGGGCTGGAGCAAGAAGGCCACCTGTCCATGCTCCTCATTTGAAACAAACGTCTTAGGTGCCTCAGGTTTTCCACCATTCTGCACCTATCTACAGCTGATGGCTGAACTCCAAATATTGGCTTTGGAGTAACATTTCACATCTGCAAACAGCCATCTTCTTGAATTCCAGGAAGGAACACTGTCCCAAACTCAGAGGATCCTGGCCTAAAGTGAGATACTAGCCCAAGATTAAAGGACTCTTGACCCAAAGTAAGATGTTGCTGGATCTGGGACCCTTGGTCCAGCAGGTGGCCCTCTGTACAACCACTCCCAACAGTCCTTTAGGTTTTCGGACTCACAGGAACGACCTTGAACCCTGTGCTTCAATCAAGGACAGGACAGCTCTGTGCAAAGCAGTAAGATGCTTAACAGTTTCTTAGGGGAGATCATATCTTGACCCTTGAGGATACAACCATCTTAAAGTTGTTCAGTTTCCCTACTCTGACAGAGAACACATGGGGTGGAGATACAGTGTACAAAGTGGTGTGTGTGTGTGTGTTTGTGTGTGTGTGTGTGTGTGTGTGCGTGTGTGTGCGTGCGTGCGTGCGTGCGTGCGTGCGTGCGTGTGTGTGTGTGTGTGTGTGTGTGTGTGTGTGTGAGAGAGAGAGAGAGAGAGAGAGAGAGAGAGAGAGAGAGAGAAAGCTAGGTGACTTGGTGTTAAAAGATGTAGTAGTCTGGCAGGAGACCCACTCCCTGGAGCATTCATGTGATGGGTTAGGTCTGGAAAGGTGAGGACTTGGATATTGAAGCTAGGCTCACAAGGTAGGTTCAGGAAGGCCCCATCAGAGAACACTGGCCAGGGTGTGCTGATAGTTTGTTGGTGAGTGGGCTATGAACTTGCAGTGCTGAATCCTCTCTTTCATATGTTGACTTTAGTGGACACAGAGAGCCTATAATGCAAACAGGAAATTGCCTGAGTATAGTTTTCCATGTGTGCTTCCATGGGCTTTTCTAAGGAGCCAAAACAGATGTTTAAGAAACATCTAATTTTTCCTTTTGAGGACGGGACATGGAAATACTCTGAGACTATAGGAGCCATTCCCAAAGCCACTTCTTTAATTTCAGAGACAACTTACCTTCTGACCTAATGTTAGTCACTAAGAAGAAAGGACAACAAAGGTAGAAAGTCAGACTTACTATGAGAAGGCTGTCAGCAGAGATGGGAAATATTTATTTAGCAATGATTGAACTCAGGCTAATATCATCTCTTTTTTAATAAGACCATCACCACTCAGGAAGATGTCTTCGCACAGAAACTTAGGCCAGCTGAGGATGTAGCACAGCTGGAAAAGTACCTACTTCAAATGTAGGAAGCCCCAAGTTCCATCCCCCCAGCCATGATGCATAAACTGGCCTTGGTGCTACATGACTATAATCCCAGAACTCAGTAGGATCTGACATTCAAGCTTATTCTTGGCTACATCAAAAGTTTTGAATCAGCCTAAGCTACGCTTAACCCTTTCTCAAACAAAACAAGTCATAGGAAAGAAGCATGCCTTTCGGATATAATGTAAGGGACGGCATTGTGTTTCTCCAGTGGAAAACAAGGGCTGCAGTGTGTCGGAAGTCCTTGTCATTAAAGTCATGGCCCTCCTCTTCCTAGTCACTTCTGGCCTTCCTTTAGGGAGTAAGATTGAGCTCGTTGCTTCCTGGAGTGAAACAAATGTTTCCCAAGATCTATAACCAAAAGAGCTGCACTTTTAACTTTTAAAAATAGCAATTAAAAGAGATTAATGGTCGACGTTTTTGCTTTTTCCAAATGTGTGGGATGTTTGTATTAGCATAACAACAAGTTGATCAGAGTTAACCTGTTGTTTTTCATCGTACAATCTTCTTAAATCAGTGTCTGGGTCATCCCCTGTATTCCATCTACCTATTCACCCACCCACCTACCCATCTGTCTATACACCCACTTATCTACCTACCTATCCACCCACTCAGCCAACCACTTAGCCAGCCTCATTTACCCACATATCTACCCATCAGCTCACAATCCATCTAACCACCTACCCACTCATCCAGTCAGCCACTCATGAATATACCTACCCACTCACACATATTTCCACCTACCCTCCCACCTACCTGTCCACCAATTCATCTGCCCATACACTCATCAGTTCACCATCCATTACTGGCTCACAAAGGGAGTCCCTGTGTGTCAGGGGCCAGTGTGTGCATGCATGCCCTGTGGTCAGGCATTTGCTGTAGGGGAAGGGCTCAAGTCATAGGGCACAGCCAGTGGTATCAGATGATGCAGCCGTGTTTCCTATTCACCATCTCCCACCATGGTTTAAGAACAGGGCTGATATCAGGCGGAGCTTATGGAAGAGGGGGAAGAAGGATTGGAGGCCAGAGAGGTCAAGGATACCACAAGAAAACCTACAGAATCAACTAACCTGGACCCATGGGGTGCCAGTCCCAGACTGCTTTCTCTTCTTGAGTGCTGAGGATGCAGGTAGCCCCTCTGGTACACAGAACCTCTGACTTCAGCATTTCTACTTGGTATATGTGTTTGTGGATTCCATTTCACTATTGCTTCCTCCAGTCTCAGGGAAGCAGCAAAGATCCGTTGGGGTCAAGAAGCCTGGGGTGATCTCTTCCTTGGGTAGGGTTGGCCTGTGGCCTTCTGTTGGCCAGGCATCTGCCTGACTCCTGGATGGCTGCCCAGTGGGATAACATGATTTATCCATCACTTGGCTGCACCCAGAGTGTTCTGGTTTCTGTGCAGAGCAACCTTGGTTAACCCACTCAGTTGTTTAGATAATGATGTTTTTGGTACACTACTATATCCACTGTGTAAGAGGAAGGGTGGCCCTTCACCTCACTGCCTTTCTATCTGTCCATGATGGTGGGTTTCATGTATCACTGCAGTTAGATCACAGCTCCCATATATGTGGTCTTATATTCCAGATGCCTGTGTTAGGGTGTTTAGATGAGAATGAGATTAAATCAGTAGTCTGTGAGTAAGGCAGATTTGCCCCCTAAAACTTGACAGGCTTTGTGCATTCAGTTCTTTAATAGAGCAGAAACAGGTCTCTCCTGAGCAGGAGCTGACAGCCTGTGAACTTAATCCAGGTTCACGTAGCTTCTCTTGCAGGCAGGCAGGCCTGTTTGCCCACCTTCAGCCTTTTGGATCTCTTCCCCTCTGTTCACAGCATCCTCTTGAGACCCCTGACTAACCGAGTCTGTGTGGTCTGTTGCATGACTCTGATCCTTCTAGATCATAGGTGATTGGTTCTGGTTGGGTCCTGACTAAGCTAGCTAGCATCCCATGTGTGATCGCTTACTGTTAAGCTTAGTATAACCTGTACTGTCTCCTCTGAACTTGAACCAAGAAGGATAAAGGGAAAGAATGGCTCTTAAGGAGGTGGGAGAAAAGTAAGAGAGTGCATGCATCATGAAAGCATAAGAGGACAGGGGATGGGGGAGAGGACCAATAAGAACAGACTATGAAAAATGTCATAACAAGACCGATTATTTAGTATGCTAATTAAAAACACTAAAGAAGCCTGTGGCAAGAGCCAGAGACCAAGTTGTGTTAGTAGAGTCCAGAGGGGGCTGTAAGAGAACATCAAAGTGCTCCCGGAAGTAGATGGTGAGACCCCCTCCCAGAGGAGGAGTCAGCTGGGGAGCCTTCTGAGAGGAGCCTGGACAGTCACCTCTGCCCCTGTTCAACACCAGGAATTGAATTCCCAGCTATTGCTTGATTGAAAAGGGAAGGAAGGTCAGAAGGGAAGGAAGGTTCTTTGTACAGGAGCCAGGCCATTGATAAAAGATTTTAAACATACTTTAATTAAGGAAACTTGCTAACCATGGGTCTGTAAGGCATACAAACTCAGGTCCGTCCCCTGCCCCCCCCCCCGCCAGCCCCGGACATCTTTTTTCAAAAATTTTCTCAAGTATTTTTTTTCAAGTATCTTCTAAAGGAAAACCTGTAATGCCCATGTCCCTGTGTCTTTTCCTTCACCATGCTTTCTCTGCGAGTGTGCAAGTTTTGACATGTCCGGTTCCATGTGTTTCCTTGTGTACACTGTGTGTGCCTGTGTGTGTGTTCTTTTGTGGCTGAGTGTTTTTGCAGGTATAGTTCTCTCCATGTGCCTCTGTGCGAAGGCTGAGATCTCGTTGTGTACCGGGGAGCTCTTCTGAGGCTTGAAGCAGGTCCTATCAACCTCTCCCTTGCTCGTCTGAGGGTGTCTGCTATCTTGTTGAGCCCTCTGATGGAATCCCCACCTCAGACCCTGGGAAGCACTGATCTTAGTCTCATTTTCCAGCTCCAGAAGCAAACTGTGGGAGGGCTGTGAATACTGAGGCTTATGAGGGACAGAACTGAGCTCGCCATCACACAGACCAGAGCTGGAAAGCAGCCTTCCCACAGAATCCGGGAGAACCAGGGGCCTCTGAAATCTCATACCCAGAACAGTGAGTCACTCCTATGTCCTGGGAGGGGAAGACACCACCGCTGCACCAAGGTCTGTTCTTTGAATTAGAAGATGCAGTCACTCAGCACCTGTGTCCTGTTTTCATAACAGGAAGACTGGTCCAATTCTCCTCCAGCCTCAGCGGAGTCTCCCCTCGCCCAGTGCTGGAACTCTGCATGACTCTGCATGACTCTGCTAGGCATGGGTCCTCTGCTGTTTTCTCGGCTGGTTCCGATTAGGAAGATGTCTGTCTGGCTATGGTTTCACAGCCACACTTACTTGGAAATGATGGGTTTCATGCTCTATCCTATGTTGTTTTTTCCTACCTCTCTGTTTCCTTAGAATAAGGTCTTGAGACCTTCTTCCTCTTGGTTGGGTTGTTGTTCTCACTCTTGACTCCCAAATGGGGGGCTTTCTGGAACAGAATAAAATGGCCTTGACAGAAGTCTACAAGTATAGCGTTCTGGCCAATTATTCAGGAGGCCGGCAGAATACTGACTTCAGTTTTCAGCATCCATGGGAGATGTTTTGGGTTTGTTCCCAGGGAAACAATATGCATGGGCTAGCGCATTTGAATTGTTTATTCATAAGGTGTAGCAGAAGGCTTTGCAGTGACTACTTGTGTTTGCAAGTGGCCTGAAAAGCAGCGCTGTAGTAAACAAAAGCTAAAAATGCATTGCACTTCTGGGCCCAGCAGTTGGCCAAGCCTTGCAGCACCCGTTCTGTGTCCTAACTCTCTGGGACATAGGGACAATTTGAGCCTGGTTTTGTCCACCTAAGCATTTTACATTTTTAAGTGACTGAGTTTACGCAAGAGTTTCATGAAATTGACATTCAGTGTGGCGAGTGTTGGTACATTGGTTAGTGAATCATAGACCTGGTAGAGGACACAGTGGGGAGACACTGACCCTAAGATACTCAATAGCCCAAAGCTCTTCCACAAACAAGCAGATCTCTCTCCCTGTTCAGCATTCCTGGGCCCTCCCTGTACTTGTTTCATTTCCTGTTGCTATGAAAAAATATCCCAACAAAAGAAACTTATGGGAGAAAGGACTTATCTTAGCTCACGGTTCCAGGTTCCAGTCCATCACTGCAGGGAGATCAAGGCAGCAGGACAGTCTGGAACAGTGAGAGGAGGAGTGGGAGTGTATTTGTGCTTGTCGGTGGCTCAGCTTGGGTTTTCTTTTATACGGTCTCAACCAGGGAATGATGCCACATGGTTTTGGTCTGAGCTTTTCCATATGTAATTTATGTAATTACAACAATCCATTTATGTAATTACATCAATCCCCCACAGAGATGCCTACAGGACCAACTGGTCTGTAGAGTCCCACATCTTTCTAGGTGATTTTAGGTTGTGTCAGATGGACAATTAAAACCATCTAAAGCCAGAGTCCGCTGCCTATCAGGCACACGTGGACCTGTCTCTGGAGCTATCTCTGGAGCACACACACACTCTAGAGCTCTCTGCTTACAGCCATGGCTTGCACAGGTATCACTGCGGATTCAGCCTTGCTCACTTGGTTACGCTGATCTCTAGGGGAGCTGCCCAGTTCACCAGTCATGTGAGAGCCTCACTACTGGGTTTTATAGCTTCCATGTCCTCTTCCTCTTCAATGATCAGTGCAGCATAGCTGAGCACAGATCCTGTCAGTCACCTCTTCATCTTGCACCCTGGTCATCCTTTCCCAGAGCAGCCTCTGTCTATGGACTTGCATGGGCAGCGTTTGAAGAGGTAAAGAAACTAGAAGTAAACACACATGAAGTAAAAACACACCTCGACATGTGTGCCATTCAGGCCCTGCTGTATTTTATAGAAGGGTCAGCATCCAGACCCATTAGGGTTGAGCAAACCTAGCACAACTGACTTTCCCAAACCGAGCCAATGTTCAGCTGCTGACTCAGTGCATTCACACTTGGCTGCACAGGAAGGGCAGATTGGATAGGACATGGGCATGTCTGGCCCTCCCCCAGTTTGGTGCTTTAGGAAGGAGCTCTTGGCTTGTTAAAAGCTGTGGCTTCTATCCCAGGAAACAGTCCCGGACTTTAAAACAATTGTTGTGTTTCTTCAACCATCTCCCACCCCCATCTTCATAAGTCAAGTTGCTCTTGTGTCTGTCACTTTCTTTGTTTCTTAAGTGAGGAGGAAGTGATGAACTAGACAGACACACAAGAGAGTGAGAGACAGATAGACACACAGACAGACAGACAGACAGACAGACATGGGGGCAGGGAACTCTCAGGGGCCATCCTCATGAGGCCCTGGATAATAGATCCCTTTGAGGTACTTCCCAAATATATTCTCCTTACTACCACATAGTACAGTGCAGTGGGGTAGTAGAGTAGGCAGCAGCTCATCACCCTGAGCTTTGGAAGTGACGTGGTCAGAGAACTTGAGGGAGGTCTCTCTGGTCTGTGATGGAAAACTAAATTCTTCAAAGTCTCTGGGGACCTAGATTATAGGTCCCCCCCCACACACAAAATACCGTGTATCAGGGTTTATATTGGAAAACCATCTGTGAAGAATAAAGCAGACACTGGGGTGACTTTTCTGGCTGCCATTTTACTGTGTGCATGCATATAAGTGCTGAGCCTCTGCTCATTGCAGGCATTGCTGATTCTTATGGGCACAGGGAGAACTTTTAGCCCCAGCCTTCTGAGCCTAGTATTTATTCATGAATGGTGTGTGTGTGTGGCTTTCTAAGTATGACATTTGGTATAAAATCTCACAGAGTTATGTTTGTGGAGACAAGATGTCTGCAGATCCATTTTGGGCATTTGGGGTAACTATTTAATATCACTAGAGGGAAAAGTGGCTTCTTAGGAGTTTTGTGGCTAAGAAGGTAGATAGAGTCTGTTGTAGAGGTTGTTGGGGCATCCGGGATGTATGGCTGCTTTGACCTCAGAGGAGCCTGGGGGCTTGCCTCTTGACTCTGTGCAGTCATCCTTGGTCAGTGTCCTTAATTGCAAGTACAATCCTGTTTTGGGCCCCATGGATCATGGAGAGCCAGACTTGTGAGAACCCATCTGTATAAGTGGGGTTTCCATAACCACCCATATGCATAGTTAGCGGGTCAACAGGAAACCATCGTAGACACAGGCCAAGACCCCAGCTTCATGCTTCTCAGTGTGTCATTTGTTATAGCTGATTTTAATTTTAGTAACTGATAAAGGAGAGTATATGTCTGTGTATGGTAGGGAAAGCATACCTAAGGCTCTGTGGATACCTGAATGCTAAGCAGGGTCCACAAAGGCCTCTGGAGGCTGGAAGCATGAACTAAGAGAAGTGAGGTGAAGTTCACTAACTGTTCTTGTTGTGCTGTGCATTAAAGTCATGCCGTGGGCCACAGGGATGTCAGAAAAGCTAGTAGAGCTAGCTATTGACCTGCTCGGCTGCTGAGTGATATCTTCGATTGTTGTAAAATGTTCCCCTGTTACCTCAATCTCAGCAGCAGAACTCAATAGCAGTTCCCTGTTACCTCGATTTCCCCTAAACAGTTGGTTCAATGTTGTTCTGGGACTACTGATTTTTGTATTTGAGCAGATTTCCTTTCTGTGCTGCATGCTGGGACACTCAGGCCAGTCCTTTGTGTATGTGCTCCGTACTGCCCTAATTATCACAAGAGAACCACAAACAAGGGTGTTAACCAGTGTACAACCTGCCATGAAATCACCTTGTGACTTTGTTAGCCATTGTGTACAATCAGTGTGACTAGCTGTTCCTTCAGAGCTGCCCGCAGATGTTGGGGTAGCTTTTTCTTTTCTTTCCTTTCCTTTCCTTTCCTTTCCTTTCCTTTCCTTTCCTTTCCTTTCCTTTCCTTTCCTTTCCTTTCCTTTCCTTTCCTTTCCTTTCCTTTTCCTTTCCTTCCCTTCTCTTCTCTTCTCTTTTCCTTTCTTTCTTTCTTTCTTTTCCATTATTTTAGTTGGGCTATATAATTAATGAGTTTCATTTTCACACAACATAAAATCACTGTATAGTTTTATTTTTTAACCTGTGTGTATACATGTTTTTGTGTGTAAGTGCACATGTCGTGTGCATTTCTGTGCAGGTCAGAGGATAACCTTGGGCGTTGGTTCTCAGGTGCCTTTCAGTTATTATTTAAAGTAGGATCTCCTCTTGGTCTGGAACCTTGCCAGCTATACTAGGAGTACAAATGACCTCATTGTACTTGGCTTTTTACCTGTCTCTGCATACTTGCTTTACCAATTGACCCTTCTCCCCAGCTTTGCATATTTTTCATATGGGCTGCATACATATCAGTTTGGAGCTTTATTAGTTACTTTTGTGTTGTTTCAACAAAATTGTGTGACAATCATAAGAGAGGACAGGTTTATTTTGAGTCACAGTCTCAGAGGTAAAGTCCATTACTGCAGGGATCCCTGGTTCATGGTATCAGAAAATATAGTCCATTATTCCAAAAAGGGCATAAATCATGGTCTCAGGGGATACAGTCCATTCTGGCAGGGAAGCCCTGGCTCACAGGCTCAGAGTGGTTCAGTCCATCATTGCAAGGAGGGCATAACACCAGGGCCATATTGTAAAGGTTCCTCATGTCACATAGACTATGAAACAGCAAAGGCTTTGTAACTAGGGGTGGGCTCTAAGTTCTTGCCTTTTGTAACCTATTTCTTCCAGCCAGACTTAATTTCTAAAGGTTCTGAGCATCCCAAAATAATGCCACCATCCCAGAAACAAATGTTCAAAATGTAAGCTTTGGGGATGTTTCAGATGTGGGGGTTAATTCACAGCCATTCCTGTGGGTAACTCAACAGTACTGTCAGTTCAAGTTCAGCACAGCCAGCTGTAGCTGCCACAAAGCTTGACATGGTTTCCCATTGTTTATGGGAAGAACCATTTTCAGGTCAAGATGAATGCCGGTCTGCATTTCCCTCATGGATGCTGGCTGAGATATGAGAGCCTCAGGCTAGAGACCAGGATGTTGTTATCTCAGAACAGCACTTGGCATCACATAGTGTTGTTTGCCCCACCTGTATTCCTTGTGGTGATGCTGGCAGATACAGCTAGTTATGGGAGAGGAACATTGAGCCTTGGAACATCACTGCTTCCACAGAGAATGGTAGACAGTCTGTTCTTGGCAGAGAAGTGATGCTGCCCTATCCTTCAGGGTTGCATATTGCAAATTCAACACAGAGGAATGGCTCGGATCAGTGGGAGCCCGAATCCTGCATCCTCTCAGGATCATGCATCTAGGCTGGACTTAGGAGCACCGACAGCCTCTCCCCACAGCACAGCCAGGACACACAGCTTTCTTAGACCAGGAGCTATTGCTGGGACAGGACCTATCTCTGCTGTCAAAGTGTGGAAAGATATCTCATCTTGAGCTCCACTCTCTCTCCTGAGGCCCAGATACATGGCTGTCACTTTATTCTGGGCTCCTGGGTTGTAAACCAGAGATTTCAGTGCTTCTCCATTGCCCATGCTCTCCCTACACTGTTCCCTTAGCGCTGGTGTAGTGACCCCTCTCTTCAGGGTGGTTCTGTCAGTGTTGACTGTTGAACAGACAGCCCTGCTACTCAGCCCCTTTTTTCATGATGCCAAAGTCATGTCTGATATTATACCTGACTGTGCCCTTCCTTAGCTTGTGGCTTATGTTACTTTGGGAAGGGTTGGGTTTCACCTTCTGGTGAGCAGCTCCATGCCTTGTATTACAGATTAGAGCTGATTACTGGATGCCCCATGACAATGAGATGGATAAACAAGCATGTTTGTGGATACGATTGACATCGCATCCTAATGTAGCCAGTCTATTGTCAGGACAGGAGATAGATGGGTGTGATGGGGTTAGCCCAGGGCAGAGGTCACTGACGTCCTCCAGTGGATGAGGTCCATGCAGCTGAGAGGAAGTGAGGAACTCTTCCATCATCCTAGCTCCATGAGCTCTGGCAGAAAGAAAGACACGTTATTCTCCCACTGAGCACTCTGATTGGAACCATGTAGAGAGAGAGGATGAGCCTTTCTTCAAACAGTCCAGGCCTTGGAAGTTCTCAGCAGGACAGGGAATCCAAAGCAAATATTAGCTACTGGGTTTACACACAGCAGAGATGGGAAGATAACTTGAGAAGGCCCATTCTTCCCAGCCTGAAGCCTGGGTGTGCCCCCTTGTTCCCAGGACAAGGCTCATTGTTCTGGCTGGGGGAGGGTTCTGATGAGGGTTCCTGGGTCCTTTCCATTCCCAGGCTTTGTGCGAGCTTCAGCAGCCCTAGGAGTTCTCTCAATTGTTGGGCAGGGTACCAGTTATTCTCAGGCACTGAGTCCCCATGTTCCTTCTATAATCTTCTTGGGGATAAACTGACAGATGGCTGCTTTGCGCACATGGGCACAATTTTTTTTTCCTAGAATTTTGTACAAAACCTCTGGCTTCCCTGTTGTGTATGATACAGTCTTCCCTTGCCATACCCAGGTATCCTGTCTGATGTAGAGGGGCCCCTCTGCGGGTGTGAGGCTCCCTCTTGTTTGTTTCACTGTAGAAATCTGGCAACACTACCAGGAGACAGAGTCTGGACAGACCCGGGTGTGTGGTGTGTTATCTGACAAGGCAGAGGAGCCTGCTGTTAAAGAAGAAGTGTCTTTGGTTACTTGTATTTGCCAATTTAATTTTTGAAAGACTTGGCTAATGCAGCTGGGGTAACTTAAAAATGTATCTTCAAAAAATTTTTCAGCCATAAGGAATAAAGCCCTGTCCTTTGTAGAAAAATGGCTGCAACAGGAGTTAGTCATATTGAGTGAATGAAGTCAGCCTCAGGAAGACAAATAATGCATGTTTCTCCCATTTGTGGGCACTAGACTTGATATATACAAAAAAATGTGTAAAGGTGACATAAAAATAGAAGTAAACTGTTTAACATGACATAGGGGACTAACGCAGCAGGGAGAGGGGAAAGAAGGCTTGTAGGATGTACATGAGGAATGTGTTCAGAGGACATTGTGCACACAATATAGATGCCCTTATGTAACTGTATAATAAGACGTGATGAAAACACTTCCTCCAACAAGGCCATACCTACTCCAACAAGGCTACACCTCCTGATAGTACCACTCCCTGGGCCAAGCATCTACAAACCGCCACACAGTGTCAAACATTCTTCTCCTTAAACCATTTGAAAGGATTTTGTTCTAAACACCCTGGTGATGTTGAGTAGAAAGTACTCACATGTTCAAGGCAAGATGGAACTAGAGGATTTGTTCCCATGTTCAAGGTGAGATAGATGCTGAAGAGTAAATAGCTCCTGCCTAGACAGGATGGTCAACAGGACACCTGTTGAGTTCTCTGTCTCCAAGTCCTCTAAGAGAGGAGGACTCTGGAGATGTGGAGGGTATAGATCACATAGCCTCTTCCGTACTTGGGACCCTATCCATGGCAGTCTGTGTCTGAAAGAGTTCTTAACATTTGAGTAGAAGAAGATATACTTGAGCATGCTAGGATAGGATGTTATAAGTCTCAGCAAAAATGTATGATTGCAACCCACAGTATTAAGGCAAGGCAGTTCAGCATTCTGACTGAGGCCACTTATCCTCCTGCACTTGAAGACCCCTTTTCCTACCTGTGCTTCACTGGTGGGGGGACCTGCAGGAAGAGAATACCTGTAAAATCTACTTTGTGCTCTCTGTACCACACCTCTACACATCATTGAAGATCAATCATTTCTATCAGAAAATGCCCCCAATATCATCCTCAAACACAATTTACTGAGCTCAGGAAGGACACTGACAGCTACAGGTTCAAAGCTGCCATGAGATGTAGTCTAGGAGATCAAGTAAAGGCAGAAGGATAGAACCTACTCTACCCAGAAAACTGATCGGTCCACATATGAACCCTCCAAACACACACACACACACACACACACACACACACACACACACACACGAATGCATAAACAAGCACGTATGCACACACAGATCCATAGTGGAGAGGTTGTAAGTGGTCATTTAGCTTAAACACGTCCCTCAGGACAGGTAGGCAGCTGGCAATAGCAGACTTAGAGGAAACTGCTGGGTGGAACCTGTCGAGTTCGTGCCCACCTTCTCCACCAGCATTCATGCAGTTCAGAGCACACTTTCCCTTGGACTCTAAATTCTCCTTCTGAACTTATATGTTTCTCCAGCACATACTGAGCTCTGCCCTGCCCTGCCCGTCCCATCTCTGCTCCGTTTCCACAAGTGTCATTCCAACGCTGGGCAAACAGTTTGCTAATTTACACCACAGGAATTCCCTTTGAGCTGTAGACATGGGTTCAGTGGATTGTAAAAGACAATACATTGATTCCCTCAAGCCCCTTTTACTACTAATGTCTTAAGCTAGGGACCCCCATCCTCAGCAGTCCTCAGTGATTGAAGAGAGAAAGGGGTGTCCACAGTTCCCTCAGCACACAGCTTTCCATCGGCAATCCTATTTGCTTCCCTTCTTCCTTTATGCAAGCATCCCTCATCCCTGTGACTCCTCCTCTCATCAGTAGTCTGATGACAGCCTTGTTCCCAGGCCTCTGTTTTCTGTGTCCTCTCTGACTCCTACAAGCAATGACGTGCTTGTAAGTGTTGCTCTCATCTCCCCTGTGAGCTGTGTATGGGACTATGGTGTTCAGTTGCAGTCATTCAGAAAGTAAGTGTGCTGTGGAAGACTGTGCCAAAAGACATCCTAACAGACAGGAAACAAGCTAATTTATGTTTTCATTCCCCTGTGGGGAATGATGCTGTCTTTAATCATCATAGCCCCAGTTTGTAGCATTATTTTCATTAACAGGTATTCATTCATAAGTACAGAAACTCCTTTAGTACAACCAAACATTGCTAAAAAGAACACAAGATCTAGTTTTAGGGTGTTTTCAGCTGTCATTCAGTAACTATTCATTTCATGATGAGGGGCTGGTCTGTCTGGGGCTGGCTAATCGAGAGGGCTTGCACCTGTCCTGTAATAATTCTGATTTTTTTTTTTTTTTGGTTTTTCGAGACAGGGTTTCTCTGTATAGCCCTGGCTGTCCTGGAACTCGCTCTGTAGACCAGGCTGGCCTCGAACTCAGAAATCCGCCTGCCTCTGCCTCCCAAGTGCTGGGATTAAAGGCGTGCGCCACCACCGCAATAATTCTGATTTTAAAAACAAGAACGTATTTAGAATATGTCCTCTACAAAGGAGAGGAGACATTAACTCCTTTAGACGAGTGGTATGAACCTACACTCCTGGAGGAGCGTGTATCAAGTCAACAATGTCTTCAAGTGTAGGGCACACCACACACACACACTCTGCATCAAGAGCAGAAAAACAAGGTTACCTGATTTTGTACTCAGCGACTTTTGACAGTGTGATACCGCAGAAGTTCTCTATAACATGTAAAGATACTGAAATTCGCATTAAAAATCCCATGATATTAACCTTTAAAATAGGCTGTGAAGAGAACGTGGTAATGAAATCCCATCATGTATGCAGACATCCAGTTCAGCTCCATGATGCCTTACCTCTGGGGTATTTGTAGGCTTACTAGTAGAAACAAATACTAAATACTAAAATACAAATCACAGCCCACAGTGAGGCGTAGGCTCTATGGTCTTCCTGCCTGAAAAGTAGCTGTATGTGCGTTGAGGCACTGAAAGAGTTAAGTACCTCATCAGTGAGCAAAGTGGTTTTGGTTCTCAGACCAAACAGAAGATACTTATTATTTTTAATTTGTTGACTGAATCATTCTTAATATTTAAACTTAAAAATAAATGCAAACATATGGTACTTTGTAATGGGGAAAACATTACTTTAGAAGTGGTGTTATTGAAGATTATAATAAATGAACTTTATATGCAATCCTTAAATATGATGTTTTTGTTTATAGTTAGTTCCTTCTGATTAAGGTACAGATTACTGAGTGGAGTGTGTGTCCTAAGTTATTGTGGAAGGAGATTCTGAGGCAGACTTCCCAGAGAAAGATTTAAACCTGGATTTTGGACTGTGAAGATGGCTCAGAGGGATGAAGACCTGCGTTCAGATCACTGGCACCTGAGCTGGATGTGGCCATGTATTTCCCTGTAACTCCACCCGCCACATATATACATACATGTGCCCTTGCATGTGTGTGTGTGTGCTTGTACTTATAGCCCCAGATCCCAAAACAACAACCAAACAAAAATCTTGTATCTTCTTTTTATATAGTTTTGTAGTAAATTATATTTTTAAAAAATTATATTACATTTATTTATTTCGTATGTGTGCACTCTTACATGTGTGCCTGTATACCACAGTATGCTTGTAGAAGTCAGAGGACAACTTTTGGGTTGGTTCTCTCCTTCTTCCATGGGATGCTGGGGAATCAAACTTAGGTTGTCTTGGGTGACAAGTTTGGCAGCAAGCACCTTTACACCCTGAGCCCTCTTGCTGGCCTCATGAATTACAGTTTTGATATTTAATATAATCATGAACTAGATCACCTCTTTTCAAGCAGTAGGTTTTGCTATTCTGGTAGGTTTTGTGTTTCCATTGAGATTTTGGAATAATGAGGAAAATAAGCAAACATTAAAAGCAAGACACATCTTTGTGAAACTTTTTGCAAGCATTTTAAATTCAAAACACGATTCTCCCTGTATGATGGTGGTGAGCTGGGCTGGGAAATTTTGTACTTCATTTTTGAGCCTTATTGAAGTCTCTTTGCACTTAGAGGGTTGTCCCAGTTCAGAGGTCAGTGCTGTAACCTGGGGGAGAGGGGAAAAGGTGCTTATACTGGCTGGTTTTGTGTGTCAACAAGCTGGAATTATCACAGAGAAAGAAGCCTCCTTTGAGGAAATGTCTCCATGAGATCCAGCTGTAAGGCATTTTGTCAATTAGTGATCAAGGGGGGAGGGCCCATTGTGGGTGGTGCCATCCCTGGGCTGGTAGTCCTGGGTCCTATAAAAAAAAGCAGGCTGAGCAAGCCAGGGGAAGCAAGCCAGTAAGCAGCACCACTCTATGGCCTCTGCATCAGCTCCTGCCTCCAAGTTCCTGTCCTGTGTGAGTTCCTGACCTGACTTCTTTTGGTGATGAACAGCAGTGTGGAAGTGTAAGCTGAACAAACCTTTTCCTTCCATACTTGTTTCTTGGTCATGATGTTTTGTGCAGGAATACAAACCCTGACTAAGACAGTGCTATTGAGAGAGGAAGAGTCTGGAAGGAGCCAGTAGCTAGGTCTTCCAGAACCTTCCCTTGCACTAGTCTCTTCTCAGTCAAGCCCAATTGCCACCCATTGCATTTCTCCTTCTGCTGTGTACAAAATTACAGACTTTGGCAGTTTCTAGTTTCTGAGTTCTTACTTGTCATGTAAGGGAGCTTCCTCTGGCCTGATTCTAATGCCCGCCTCTTTTCCCCCAGTCCAGGGTTTATTTCCTTAACCTAATATCCCAG
Source organism: Tokudaia tokunoshimensis (assembly GCA_036184795.1). NCBI lineage: Eukaryota > Metazoa > Chordata > Mammalia > Rodentia > Muridae > Tokudaia > Tokudaia tokunoshimensis. The sequence continues at coordinate 45,416,620 of BTHU01000012.1, forward strand.
GACCAGGTCTTTAGAAGAGAACCTTGGTTATCATTATAGCCAGATAAGGACTGTGTGGCAAGCCATGATCTTGCCCTAAAAATCACTGTGTAGGGAGCCTTTGAGTGATTGCCTATGCATTCTAGGGCCACCCAAATGTCAAGCCTGCTTAACAAACACATTGACACTCGGTTTGGGCTATCACTGCAGTCCCTGAATTCTGTGGATACACAAGCACAGTTGATAGATTAGTGTTCGTGGGGCTGCTCACTTGGGTCTGCGCCCTTTGTGGCGTGCTCCCTGGTCTCACTTCTATTGGTATTTATGATGTAGGTCCAGGGTTTAGGAAAAAGCTGATGTTCATCACGAAGAGCTTCTGTATGGACACTTCTGGGGTTTGGGTCCTAGTGGCAGCAGAGCACTCAGAGTTACTCTCTCTGAGGTTCGCTCTCAAAGATGCTTTTAGGTAATCATGCTGGTCATGGCCTTCCCAGGACTTTCAAGAATCCATCTCCATTCCTGCTGCATGCCAACTTCATGGGGGGAAGTTTGAGACATTCATTATTTGCTGTGGAAATGTTTTTCCCAAACCATGAGGGTGGGCTCCAGATGGTCTGAGTATTAGCAAGTGGGTGGAAATCACATCGGCTCACTTTCCCCACTCCTGGCTCCCCTTTCCTGTCCTCCCCACTCCTGCCCCTCCCCCTTCTCCCCCCCCCCCCCCGTCCAATAGAGAAGAATGAGAACTGAGAGCCAGAAAGACACTTTGACTAACCAATTTTTTTTCTTTCTTCTTCTTTCTTCCTATTTCGTTTAAGAGTTTTTGGTGGACCTATTATGATTTTAAAAATAAGAGTTAAAAAAAAAAAGAAAGAAAAGAAAGAAAAAGGGCCAATGACATTTGAATTGTGTTAAATCTATGAGGAAGATGGGAAAGGACCCCACACTCCAGTTCTTTATGGTCTGTCTCCCGTGGCATGTGCAGGTGTTTCTATAAAAACAAATGAAGAGTTGATCTAGTCACACTTAAACTTCACAGTAGTGGTAAGTGAACTAAGGGCTGGAGAAGAAAGAGATGTAGCAGCTGCTGCTTGCACACACAAATGATTATACATGTGTGAATGCCATGTCCATATCACGCATGTACACACATGTACAAACACTTCTGTGTGCTGCGACCTTCCTAGCAGACTGAAGGGCATTGTTGTTTGAGCTTCATCTTGCCTTCCCTGGAGAGTTTGCTAAACACACAGGCTTCTGCCCTGGCCCATAGTTCCCACATTGTGCTCTTGGGTGTGACCCAGAATTTGCTTCTGGAAGTCCCCAGATACTACCTCCACCACTACCTTGCTGCTTACTGGGGACACTGCAGGAACCTTGTAAAGGACAGCCTTCCCTATGGCTCCCTAAATGAACATTCATTTATGTAGGCAGCCCTGTCATGAGTCTGTCTGTCCTTGAACTTGGTTCATCCTTGAAAGGGTATTTGGTTCCTCTTGTAACATTCCAAGGCTATAGCATGTGGAACTGAAGCATAGACCATCTATCATCTGTCCTTTGTTTTCTTCTGTAAAGTGACAATGGATGAAGCTGTCCCAGTGTCTCCATGAGGTATGGACATGTAGACTGAATTGTCAGCTTGCTCCAATTCCCTGGTCATGTTCATTGCAGCTCTCTTCCTTTGCTGTGGTCATCTGAAAGAAAAATACAGAAGTGTATAAGGGTAAATATTTGTCCTTCTACTTGGGTATCCTCCAATGTTCAGCTTGGCTTTCAAGGTCCAATTTCTGCAATATTAAGTATGTTGCAAGGTCTGCAGAGTGAGCTTTTCATCTCAGCTACCCTTTGCCAGGTCTAGAATTCCACTTTGGTTCATAGTGGTTTCAGTTTGTTGGTTATGAACCCTGCCTTGTTGCAGAGGGGACCAGACCCTCTGACCTTCTCAGCATCAGACTGTGATTGGCAGTCTGTGACTGCTTATGTACAATTTGTGAAATCACATTCTGAACTTAAACCAGCTTTCTCTAGCAGGAATGCATGGTGACTAAGATGAAGTCACAGAACAAAACAAAAAAAAAAACAACTCAGATACCATCTTATCCAACTCTGCTTAGTAAATGTACTTAGATTTCAGTATGTGATCACTGGTGTGCAGTTACACCATAACCATCTCAGCCCTGACCATGGGCCAAGTGCTCAGAGCCAGCCCTCTGTCCCTACAACCAGGTGATTGGTGGCCCCAACTCTAGACCAGGGAGGATGTCCTTCTTAGCTTTCTCTTTATTCTGTTTGGGCTTCATCTTAACGCACCAATCTCTTGGCCCTCATAGATGCTTTCTAGCTTCCAAGAGGGTCATACACATTGCCCTTCTGTCTTTTGAAATGGAATTTGATAGAGAGAGGAGTTCAAGATGGTGTGTGTGTATGGTTTCCTAAGTTGAGTGTGTTTTCTTGGCTCTACGTAGTGATGTGCAGCACAACTTCTGGAATAGATCGTCTCTCCAACACTTGTGTCAGGTCAGAGCTTCTTCTCCATGTTGGAGCTCATGCTAAAGCCTGACTAACCAGGTTTCATTTCTTATCAACAGTTGGTCCTTTGGCTTCGTCCTTCCCACAGATCGTTTCCCTGGGTCCCACCCTTTCTCCTGACTGCTCCACATCATTTACTGTGAAGTAAAATCTCACTTGAGTGAAAACATCTGTCAGTACAGAGGAGGACTGGCCAGGACAAGAGCAGGGCTCCCAGGAAAATCTTAGGAGAGAGTGAATAAGAGGAGGGCATGATTTGCAGACTGTCATGAAGCTGTGCTATTCTAGGAGCAGAAAGGCAGCAGCCTTGACTGACCCTTCACCTGGAGAACTTGTCCATAGCCAGGAAGAAGTTCGGAGAAAGAACCACATCTCTCTGCTGTCTCCTTAGCCAGATAGTTCACTTTAGTGACTCAGACACATTTCCTAAAGTCTCTTTTTAAATCATTAACTGGAACTGATTTTATAAGTCACTGGCGTCTATTAAGTCTGCATGAAGAAACTAGATTCCTTAAGTGACAGTGAACCCTTTAGGTCTGAGGATGTTCTAGGAGAAACAAGTTCTGATTGCCTTGGCTTTGTGTTGTCCCAGGATTCCTGTTCTGTCCCAGGGATGACAATAGAGTACTCCATATTGGGTGGTTTAATCCGAAGTGCACAGCTTCTGGTGGAGATTGGACCCCTAATGAGGGAACCCCACTCCCCACCTCACTTGACCTCCTCTTTCCTCCTGGTAGACTTGTGACCTTCACTAGCTGGCCCCCATCCTTGCATATTTGTCTCTCTGTTTCCCTTCCTATAAGGATATCAGCTGTGTTGGGTTGGGACTCACCTTTTAACTTGATCTCCTAAAGAAAGACCCCCATCTTCATACACAGCCACACCCTGAGACACTGAAGTTAGGGTTTACATACATGAATTCTGAGGAAACACAATTCAAGCTTCTTCAAAAACCCCTATCAAAGTTGGAGGAAGGAATTTTAATGTTCTAAGACAACTTATTAAAGATACAGGATTCTTTACTACTCAGTGACTTTCACATGTGTAAATTTAGGTTGTTTTTTTTTTTTTAGTTATTTATCGTGTGTGTGTGTGTGTGTGTGTGTGTGTGTGTGTGTGTGTATAACTTTCTGTGTGCTACTCTACCTGTGGAAGTTAGAGGACATCTTCTCACCCTCCACCATGTGGGTCCCTGTTGTCAGATTGGTGGCAAGTGCCTTACCCCTCAGCCATTTCACCAGCCAACCTATAAATGTACTTTTCAGCTCAAGCTAGAGATGAGCTTCCTGTGAAGAGGAAGGCAGATGTCTAGCTGCCCAGAGGCCTCTGACTCAACTCTGCCCCGTCTGTGGGCCTGTCACACTCTGAGTGGTCAGACTCTCCCATGGTTGCTCTGAGTTCAGCTGCGTTGGGCTCAGAGCCGTCTTCTGCTTGACCATCCCAGTTATTTTTCCTCTCTGGTCCCTGTGTGCACCTACATGTGTGTCCCTCCCCAGGGAAAATAAGAATCAGTTTTAATAATTAAAGTAGAACTCTTCTTATCTACTTGTTTGGAAGCACCTGTCTGTAGTCCGTATACAGGATGGCTTTCTTTTCCACTTATCCTGCTGAGATGACATTGTGCTTTGGGACAACCAGTAAGTTCATGGAAATAACACAACACCGTGGGCCCCCAGCTGTGTTTCGGCCCATGTTCTTGCTGGTGAATGCTGATGTGTTTCTGTGTTCACAGCCCGTGTGACACCTTAAATCTATACAGATCTACCTGTGTGTGTTTACCTAAGACTTTTAAAAAGGAGTTTGCTCAGTGGACTTGGCCAAGGCTGGAATGTGCAGGCAGGGCATTCATTCCTAGCATTTTTTTATGTTTATGATTTTTTTTTTTAATCTCCTCACACTTAACTGTTAAGCAGATTAAGTGTAATGCTGTTCCTTCACTCAGAGGAATATTCCTATAATGAGAGAGTTTACCCGGAATGGTGGGCTGTGTGGTATAATTTTTATAATGTCTTTTCATCTTAAAGTCATTTGTTTAAGGAGAAGAGCTGTGCATTTTCTGTCATTAAAATACATTTCCTGTCTCTTCACAGAGATCTTCGGTTCAACAGAATCAGAGAGATCCAACCTGGGGCATTCAGGAGACTGAGGAACTTGAACACACTGTAAGTTGGAACGCGTAGCTAGTGAGAGAGTAAAGAAAGGTGATTGTCCTGTGTACCTGTAGGTAGATGGCAAGAGCTGTGGCCATCCCCGAGTGCCATAGTTGGTGGGTTCTTTTGGCTACTTTATTGGGTTCTTTTTCCTACCACCATTATCTCTTCTAACCCCTCAACACTAAGTAGCCTGCTAATTAAGGGCATCACATTCCTTGAGGCAGGGTTGATCTTACCTTTAGGATATCCAATTTCTTCTTCCCGTCTCTTTGATCACAACCACTTGATAAACCTCAACGACAGAGGCAGAACCAGCTGCACCTCTCGGAGCTCTGGCATTTTTATACCCTTTCAAGAGTGTCCAGAATTCCAAACTGTCTTCAGCTGGCAGAAATCTCACCCCTGCCAGAGCAAGAGACAAGTCATAGTCAGCTGCTGTGGACAATCTAAAGCAGCCCCATACCCCACACCTGAGATTAAAACAAAAACACAGTCACGTGACATAACTGGGTTTGTTTGTTTTTTTAAGAAACCAATATTCCCACTACAAGTAGGGATGGGTGAGGGAAGCCAGGATGGTAGAGACCTACCTGCCCTTCGTATGTAGACAAACGTAAAACACTGTGGGCCCCCAGCTGTGCTTCAGGCCATGTTCTTGCCGGTGAATGCTGAAGTGTCTCTGTGTTCACAGCGGTGTTCTGTGTTCACTGGGCCTCCCGTAGGACTCGCCCTCACTTCACACCCCCCTCTGCTGGCCGTGCTGGCCTTCACCTCTTTCCTGTATGGCCAAGGAAGGTTGTCACCTCCTGAGCTCAGGCTGCCTGCAGACAGGGCTTTAGAGCCACAGAGATTTGATCTCCTAGGGCAACAAGGAGCCACAGTAGACTTCTGGCTCTTGGAAGTACTCTGGACACAGCTAGAAGCTTCTCCCAGGGATAAGGAGATAAGGAATCACTCAAGTCCTGAAGTCTAGAGTGAGAGACGGCTCAGTGGCAGACCTCAGAGACTAACGTCTTGTATGTGCATGATTCTGTTAGACTGGCCGCTTCCTTAGTCCTGCCAGATCAGAGACTCTGGGAGGTGGTGAGCTGAAGATGCATGCTTCTATATCAAGGAAAGATGATTTACTTCCTTAGTGTATATCATAGTGGAAGAGAGCTATCGAGTAGCCACAGTAACTCAGGCTGTTCCTGGATCTGGGATGTTATCACGGCTGGCAGGAAAGTCTGGACTTCATCATTTTCTGACCCTTCAGAGGCTGTAGAAGTAGTTTCCCTTAGTGTAATTTGGAAGTGTTTTTGTTTGTTTCATGTCTGTTGGCATTTTCTTTCACAGGCTTCTTAACAACAACCAGATCAAGAAGATTCCCAATGGTGCATTTGAGGACCTGGAGAACTTAAAATACCTGTAAGTTAAGGGGCAGCTCTCCACCCTGCAGCACTGCTCCCTGTCCTTAGAGTATGTAAATGTAAAGCCAAGTTCTGCTGTTTGTGAGTTCCTATAAAACCATCCCAAATGGTTTTAGTTTTAGAAGGTGAGTGAAATTCTAAAACATGTCATCAGCATAAAGTGATGGTGTGAGGTGGGCAGAGTGACAGACACACGTGGGTACTGCCTTTGTCAGTTTGGTCTGGCCTGTTGGAGGGTCTGTTCCAGGTTGGAGGGGCAGTGCACACAGCTTGCTGGGGGTACACACAGGCTCCTGGGGTATAGCCACAGAGAAATGCATTTTGTAGATATGACGTCTCTGATGCTTTTCCAGCTATAAGTGGGTTATGACTGTAAATTACTAATGTCTTTGGAGTGTCACTAATTCCTGTTAATGTTTTCACCGTCCTGATTTTGCCTCTTCTTATTTGTATCTAGTGAAATTGTTTTTATTTTCGAATGTTCACTTTTGTCATTTAAATCATCTCTTGCTCGTTGAAGTCAGCTCTGAAGTTTAGAAAATCATCACTCCTTTTTTTTTTTAAATATTAGGAAGCCAGTAGTAGTGTTTGTGATTCTAGTACATGAGAAGTTGAGGCAGGAGAACCACCTTGAGTTTAAGGACAGCATGAGGGTCACATAGGGATATCCTGTCTTGTACTTCCTTAGTAACCTGCCCGGGCACATACTGTAAAAAGGAAAACTTGACTTAAAAAATTTGGTGTTCCTATGAGTTGTGCACAGTGTCCATTCAAGTCAGAAGGACCTGTCACCTACATTTATTGAGTTGGATGACTTGCCTAAGTAATCCGTTTGATTAGTTAGTTTTGTAAGAAATCTATACCATATTTCTTTTTTTTTTTTTTTTTGTTTTTCGAGACAGGGTTTCTCTGTGTAGCCCTGGCTGTCCTGGAACTCACTCTGTAGACCAGGCTGGCCTCGAACTCAGAAATCCACCTGCCTCTGCCTCCCAAGTGCTGGGATTAAAGGCGTGTGCCACCACCGCCCGGCTATACCATATTTATTATAAACACCTGTAACTTGAGCTGATTTTAAAAACCAAATCTTTTTTTTTTTCAGTGTGAATATGTACTGGAAATCTGTTTTGACTTTAGATGTCAGTGGACCTCCCTACAGCTCTGTTTATTGATGTATTTTCCTCCGTGAAATTGTTGTGTGGAAACACTTTTCCCAGCTTCTCTGGCATAGAATGCCGCTGTCTTTCAGCACTGGTGGCTTCTGTTCTCCAGCTTTCTTGTTTACCTTCTTGCTGTCGTTGCCCAGATTCCACTGGGGAGCTTTGATTTCCTGGAAAGTGCATGGTGTCAGCTGATGCCAGCACGGGGGCTGTGTGTGCATCTGTATTTTTAACTGTTTTATGTTTCGTTTTATGTTTTCCTTCTGAGAATACACTCAGCATCGGGAGGAAGTCTGGACTTCTGTTTTCCACAGTGCCTTTTAAATCATACCTTCTGGCTTTATCTGTGACTGCTTTCCTTCCCAGATGCCATGCCCTGACTTCTCTCCCTCCCAGTCAGCTTAGAGTGGGATCAGGACGGTTGGTCTCAGTAGAGATGGGTCACACAGGCTGCTAGAACTGGAGCCTAGTGTCTCCTGCACCTTTATACAGGTCCTGAATAGCTTCATTCTTCAGTTCCCTGGGCTTTTATCAGGAGAGTACTTTTACAATCACTATAATAATGTATTTTATTTGGAATTATTTAGATTTTGTCCAAAATGTATTATTTTAACCTTGTGTATTGTTAGTCAAAACATGTTTTTAGACTCTGGGTAGTCCTTATTTCCTGGGTCTCTGTTGCTTCTAGTGAGGCATCAGCCACCCACTTCATTCATATTTCTTGATAATGAGATGGCCTCTGGAGGCAGAGCTCATGGAGCAAGGAGCAAGTGTGTGAAATAAGAAATTACAATTAATTATTAGAACATCAACTTTTTTATTCTTAAGGAAATACATTGTGTTTCAGTGCCTTTAATTTTATTTTTTAAACTTTTTTTTTTTAATTTTGTGGTACTGGGCATGGAATCCAGAAATTTGCCCCTATACCTTTGAACTGTCCCCAAATCCTACCAGTGTCTTTATAAATACACATTCATATCTGTTCTGTATTTTGTACATCCTTCAGAAGGACTCCATCTTTCTGCAACAGTAAAAGGCAATGTTCTTTGGTATTTTGCCTGAAGAAGTCGACATAGAAGACAGTGGTAACTCCGGCCTTGACTAAAAAGCCTTGTGCATAATTAACTCAGTGGCTCTATTTAAGAAACCAAGGTGCATAAAGGTTGAGTTTTTACTATAGGATCAAACAGCCTGGAGGGCCAATGCCTGCGTGGCTTTTGTTGTAGATGCTGGGCTATTGATGGGAATAGACAGGTCCTGGATGGTTTGTGTTAAAGTTTGTGGTTCTTTGAGGACCACTTTCTTGATTTGCACAGAGGGAAAAGGCAAGAGCATCTTTGGTGGGTCGCAGCAATTAAAGAGAGCACTTCTAGTCCCATGAAGTAGGATCCTGTACAGACAACAATGAATACAATGACTGATCTGATCCCGGACATGTCATGCCACAAGAGTTAAGGCAAAGACTATTGTCTTTTTTTTTTGGTTCCTTTTTCTTGCACATCATTTTGTTAGTTGACATCCATGTCTTTTTGATTTTAATTTTTTTTTTATTTTTATTAACACTAGCACACAAAGTACTGGGTTTTATTATGACATCTTCATACCTCTGTGTTGTTATACTTTCTCATTTGTTCCCAGACTCCCTTGCCTTCAGTGTGCCTCCTCTCCAGCTGGTTCCCTGCTGAGCTTTATTCCTGTATTCATTCCCTCTCTACTTCTCTCCTCCCTTAAAGGGTCATATTCTGCTCTTATGACATCCTTTCTAGTTTCATCATATAATACACACCACACCACACACACACACACACACACACACACACACACACACACACACACACACACACTCATTTATAGAAACAGTAATGCTAGACGCTGAGCCATTGGCTTGAAGTCTTAAGTTTTCACCTGACAGGGAATCGTGGGAGAAGCTTGCTGTTTGACTTTCTTTCTGCCTGTGTTACAGGTGAAAACAAACCAGTTTTAATAAAGGACAATGTACACACACCAATCCCAGAGAGAGTGAGAGCCATCTTGTACTCAGTGTGACTGCTGAAGACTGGGTTGTGAGGTGCAGTGCAGAGCTGGCACGTCCACGTGCTGAGATGTCACACTGAGGTGACTCTAGCACACATGCCCTTCCCAGACTGTTGATGAAGGTCCCCGAGTTAGAAACTTCATGTAGTGCTTACTTGTCTTGAAATTCAATTATTGATTGTTTTAATTTCAGCCATTTAAAAATGGAAAGCCCTTTCTTAGATTGCAGGCCATTCGAAAACAGACCCTGTGGTATACATGACTCTCGGAAAGCATTGTGTCTGCTTTCCAATATAAAGAATGGGGTTCTGGGTGGGAGAGAAATTCAAGACATTTTCAGACACCCTGTTTTTTGAAGAGCTGTGCTGGTGTGCCTATGTAGTAGAAAATGCTGATCTTACAATCAATGCATTTTACATGTGTAGGGGGAATCATTTTCTCTTCCCCAGACTTTGAAGCAGATGTCAGGACTCCAGTAGTCGCAATAGGAGAATCTGTGGGCCACTTACTTGCCTTTGGTCCTTGAGGTGTAAGAGAAGTGACCATTGAGAGTGGCCTGGTACCTACAGTGTGATGTTTCCTTTGTCCCTTCATGCAGTCATTGATTTTAAACTCTTCTCCATGTGTCAACTCAGTTCTTCCCACCTGGAGTTGAGAGCTCGTGTGTGTGCTAATACTCCTCCATGTTTCTTGTTTCAGCTATTTGTACAAGAATGAGATCCAGTCAATTGACAGGCAAGCATTTAAGGGACTTGCCTCTCTAGAGCAACTGTAAGTGTCCTTCATGCCATCCGCCTTATTGCCTCCCACAGGGAGAGATGACTGATTGCATGATGCATGTCTGTACTTCCTGGGGTGCAGGGAGGATGTGCATGACGAGGAGAAGCATCCGTGGGTGTTTTTCACCCACCTCTCCCACCTTCCTCCCCTGAGCCCACCCAAGAGCAGACATTGCTGTGTTTCTTCTATGCATCAGACCCTGATCCTGCACCCACCACATCAGGAGCAGGGACAGAACTTGCTTTCCCGTTTAACAGTAAGAGCTTTGGTGTTCACTTGGAGGTGCAGACAGATGTGTAAACAAGCAAGAGATAGATGGGCTATCATGATAAGAGTTTCCAGTATGGGACACGTGCAGTTTCAATCATAGGGTTGTCGTTTTGGAGAACAGAAGCCTACCCGCTTGTAGTTCTAGCTAGTGGATGTTGAGTGTGCCAAAATGCACATGAACTGGACTTTGTTATGAAGTTAGTCATCATGGGTTTTTTTTTTTTAGGCATAAAGTTCCAGTAAAATTATGGAATGTCTTCTGGTTTATGTGCCTTATTGGGTGACCTTTCACTCAGTAAGCTGAGGCAATCCTTTTGGGATTTCAGGCTATCTTGGGTTAGCAATTTCATTGATGGAAAACAGCTAGCCTTGCACTTGAGGCCTGTGTGTCTCTTCCTGTGTTACGCTGGAGGACCTGCACAGCTGGGTCAGGGCAGCAGCAGGTAGGACCATGGGCTGCAGCAGCCCACATGGTGCATCTCTATCCACATTTTGTGAGGTTCTGCATAAATTGCTTCAGACAGATGAAACGGAGAACCCAGATTATTGCAAAAACTCTTGGAAATATCTAGAGGCTTTATAGATGTGCAAGTTTGCAAAGGACACTCTCTGTTTTCATGCAGACAGCACAGCACTAACCTGGCAGTGAGTTCACTGATGGAGCCCAGCCAGGAAGAATTAGGAGCAGAAGGACTTGAGTGGCTTCCATAGCCAGTGGGGCTTTCTGCTCATTGGTGACAGGGAGCAGGATCCAGAGTCATCAGGGATTTTAAGAAACCCTAGACTAGGAGAGACAGGCTGCTGCAGCTGGGGTATGGCTTTCTTTCTGAGAACTGAGGGCTGTAGTGAGACTGGGGGTAACCCCTTCCAGGTGGGATGAGAGGTGGGTTCAGGTCAGTATGTCAAAAAGGCCTCAGGCCTCAGGCTCTCTCTGATGTTTGTGCAGGGTCTGTGACTGGGAAAAGAAAGTTCCTGCTGACTGCCTCAGATTCTCCCTATCCTCTCCTGTAGAAGATGTGTGTTCTTGGCACTCAGCGGGGACCATGGGAACTGTGAGGCCAGGAAGACCTGAATGAAGAGCCCAGGGGCAGCTCTCCTCAGGGGCCCTTGTCATCCTTCTCAGCTCCAGAGTTGGTAGCTGATTCAGCAAAGATATTCCATGTATATGAGGAGTTTCTCACTGTGCTCCATTTTCTCAGACACCCAGAGAAGGGTGGTGGTGCCCAGAATCTACTTGGAGTCCCAACAGTCCAGAGTTCTGCAAACCCTGAAAGCCACTGTCCTTGATGCTTCTCAGGGCAGGATGTCTAAGGCCCACCTGTTCAAACTTCACTGCAGGCTAAAGGGCTTTGAACACAAACCATGATACCTTTCCTTGTAGGGCTCTTGAATATCCCTCTTTTTCCCCTCTTGTTCTTCCATCTAAGATCAGGACTTAGGTTTAACCAGAAACTCCCCAGTAGCAGCTCCCCAGTGTTGATGGTATGTGTGAGCCGTAGGGCCTGGGGACCAGAGGAATATGGGTGTTGGTCTCAGCTGCCTAGCACACACCACCAGGCACACATGATGGAGACTGAGGATGCCTCTTTGGTCCTGTCTCCTTTGGTATCCTTGGATCAGATGATGTGCTGGGACAGTCACTGACATTGATGCCCTTTTTCTGTCTTGTATTGCAAACACTTTGTCAAATGGAGAGTGAGGGCCACAAACCTGTACCCAAGGAGGGTCATGGAGACCGTGGTACTGTGTACCTGAGGAAGGATAGGTGGGCTGTGGACTGCAGCCCTCTGGATTAGGAGACTCTGGACCGGTTCTGCCCGGAGAGTTGCTGGGGAATGAAGCCCATATGGGGACCCAGGAGTAACACTAATCTCAGAGTTAATGTAAATGGGTTTGGAGAACAAGGCTTTATATGGAGTTGTGGTGAGGAAGGCTGTATGTCGTCTGTGCTGCTTGTTTCTGTCTTTGGCCCTTCATTGAATAAGAACGTCTGTTACCCCGGCCACTGAGTTGAGGCTTCTCTCTAGGCCAGTGAAGTCTGAGTAAGAACTTGATTGATGTTTTATTGAACAAATAAAAGTTCCACCGTCATTCAAAAAGAGCAAACTAGCATCCCGGAGAATGAAATTAGCTACATCCTAAATTGTAAATTGTTTGAACTAAGGTGCCATCTTAAATAGGAAGCAGTATGGGATCTGGGTGTTCAGTATGACCTAAGGACCTCAGGGAAGTCCATCACCTCATAAGACTCAGGGCTGCTTATCTCCTGCCTAGGTGCCTGGTTTTGTATCTACAGCATTCTTAGTGTCACATGGAAGCTTTGACAGTTTCAAGTGCAGGGGTCCTGGGCATGCACATGGACAGGGGTCCTGTCTGCTAGGTTGCTTTTGGCTTTTCCTTGTTATTTCTAGCTGGGTATTTTATAGATTAATGTGAAGTGGCTGGGCCACCATCACAGCACTTGGGTTCCTGGAGAGCCAGGGCTTGTCTGTGGGTCATCCAACTACAAGGCAGCTTGTCTGCTTTCACTTGTGTCTTCTTGTCTCCACACACTGTGCAGAGCACAGGGAGGTACCTAGTGATATGTGGATACAAAGTGGGGGAAATCTTTGGAGCCAAAAATCTCGGTTGGCAAAGGTTGATAAGTCATTCACATTGTGCTGCTGCTTTATCCCCTAGGTACCTGCACTTTAATCAGATAGAAACGCTGGACCCTGAATCCTTTCAGCACCTGCCGAAGCTGGAGAGACTGTGAGTCCTGCTTCCTTCTTTAATCTGTGGTCGGGCCCTAACTCCCACTGCCTGAACAGTCAACATCAGCTTAACGCTTCCGTAATGCTTTGGTGTAAAATCCAACTCTTGGCCAATCATCAGAAGTGGGACTCAGTATTTTATGTCTTTGAGTGGTTGTAAAAAATGGAAAGAAATCCAATTATTTCTTGAACCAAAGGACATAGCTGTTAAATCCACTCATTAAATAAATTCAGTTGGTAAGATGTGTGAGCTCTTGGGCTCATTTTCATATTTTAGGATGTTATTGCTGTTGTTTTTAAGTAATTTCTTTCTGTTTTTCTCTTTCCATAGGTTTTTACATAACAACCGTATCACACACTTAGTTCCTGGGACGTTCAGTCAACTGGAGTCCATGAAACGGCTGTAAGTGTGTATTCAGATGTTTGTATGTCTGCAGTGTTCATGGGAGGCCCTCTCCCCTAGTTCTCTCATTTGGCCCTTTCTGTGGACTGGGCAAACATTTCTAGCTTCGGCAAAGCCTTAAGAGACATCTCTATGCCAGGAAGGCAGGCCTCTTAAATCTATTTCAGTGTGAAGAGGCAAGCCCATGACTCTGTGTGGCAGCAGGCTGATCCTTTAATAAGGATCTTGAGACAGCTTTTTAAATTATGTTTAAATTCCCCCAATTAAGTTTTAATTGCAAGGTGCATATTTTACTGGTGAGGATGAAAGCCAGTCTGGAAGCATCTTCGTATGCCTGTATAACTCCAGTACTTCTTCTTGAAATCCACTTACTTGAATAAGAAAACTGATTCCCACTCATTTTTTAAGGCCTCCAGAAGTAAGCTTTGCATACATATTATTGTAAGAGAACTGGGGTATATTAGTGCTAATGGAGTTATTTAACAGCCTCGATTGTTTTCCCTGTGCCCTTAAGAACACTTGCCCAGTTGAGAAGTTACTGGAATGTGTGGTCTCTGTAATGGACACCCTCCCAAAGACGTACATTCAGGTAAAACACCAATGTACATAAAAGAAAAATAAACATATTAAAAAGAAGAAGTACAGGGAGAGGTTGACGGCATGTGTGTACACAGGGCAGGCCTCCCTTATACAGCCTGCTCATGCATGCTTTAGATGGTGTTGTGTCTCCAGTCTGGTTTTTTGTGCCTGTGTCCACTCATATCAGCAAGCCCGTCACCTTTTCCTGTCTGTGTATTCTGGTCAGAGGCTGCTGGGGCACTGCAGTTTTATTTAGCATCTCTACCTTATAAGTGGTAGAGGCAGGCTTCATCTCTGAGTGAGCTGTTACGTTATCATCTGTGAGACCAAGACTTTTTTAGGAAAGAAATCAGGCAAGGTGAATCCACATTAGGGTGGGAAGATAGGATGAAAAGTCATCTTTGGTAGGTAAGAGGGAGGAAAACCTTGCCAGATAAATGCCACAGAAAACAGCCCAGAGACCCAGGGTGAAGGGTAGGGCAACCAATGGACTAGCCTGCAGATGGAGTTCCCTATTCGCAGCCTCAGAGAGACACACTCCTCCTTTAGAGGAATGCCAACCCTTTTAACCCAATACATTCCTTCCTTGACTGGCTTTATCTTGCTCAAACAGGAGCATCCTAGATTTGGAGATAAGCTGAACCCATCAGAGTTGGCCTTGCCACTCAGTGGCCGCACTGAAACATCCTCTCCCAAGGAGCAGTCAAGATGGTGTGTGGCCTTCTTCCAGCTACTCAGCTGGCTGGGGTAGACTAGGCAGGTGTGCCATGGTGAACTACCAACCAGACTCACCCACTGTTGCCTCCTTGGCCCTGGTATGGCTGTAGGGTTTTGCTATTCAGAAGCGGATTGCAGGAGGGGTGCCCCGGCAAGTAGGGGCTCTTATCCCACCCAGTGCTCATCTCTTGTCTGAGCATGGGGTGCTACATCTTATCTGCCATATCTCCTCATCACATGACTAATGCCTAGATGCTCATCATCTTTGGTACGCCTTAAGGCTCCAGAACCTGGAAGTTGTTCTATCCAGGATCGCTCAGTATCTCCTTAACTCCTGGGTGTCTTCTTGACTTTTTCTTCTTCCCACAGGCGATTGGACTCAAATGCACTTCACTGTGACTGTGAAATCCTCTGGCTGGCGGACCTGCTGAAGACCTATGTCCAATCTGGGAACGCACAAGCAGCAGCCACCTGCGAGTATCCCAGACGCATCCAAGGACGCTCTGTGGCTACTATCACCCCAGAAGAACTGAACTGTGGTGAGTGTGGCCTGGAGACCCTACTGAAGGACAAGTATGACTCCAGAAGTCCAGGCTTATCCCCGGTTCACATTGCAGAGGAAGGTTTGTCTTCCATCATTGAGGGCTGAAACTCTGGAAAGACAGTCTGTCATTTTTGTGGGGGCGTCTGTTCTGAGATGTGTATTTAGGCCTTGAAGTATCACCCTGGCATGAGGAAGCCGGTTTGGGTTCCCACGCACGTGAGCCTCATGTTTCTCTGTGGTGTTTGTTCCTTGCATGTAGAAAGGCCCCGGATCACCTCAGAGCCACAGGACGCAGATGTCACCTCAGGGAACACAGTGTACTTCACCTGCAGAGCTGAGGGCAACCCCAAACCTAAGATCATCTGGCTTAGAAACAAGTGAGTTATGTGTGAACAGAAATGTCACTGAAGTCCCGGGGGCCACATCAGGAGCCCCCCATGGAGCTCCCTACCCTTGATAGACACCTTCCCCTTCTATGTAGCAAAGTGTAAAGGAGAAAACAATTCTCTGTCTTCCCTCTTTCACATAGCAGTTGCCTGGGAGCCTCTTTTGAGCCCAAGTCCCTGAGAGAAGCGTTTTCTCCCTACAGGATTCATTCTAGTTAGGCCATAGGTCCCTTTCCCCTGGTCAGCCACTGATCTGGCAGCATGCTGGAACTTTCTTGCCCCATCAAGTGGGAGCTAGAGAAGTACTACATGCCCATTTCTGCCCACTTGTTCTCTGGCCAGGGCCTCTGGTGTTTGGCAAGGTGTTTGTAAGTTTTGGACCTGAGCCATGGTGATGGACTGCCTGGGGTTGGGGGCTATGATGAGTCTACACAGGCCCCATTGGCTTCTGGAGTCGTGTCCTGAGTGAAGGAGCCTCTCTTCATTCTACAGACAGAGGTGTGGCTGCCAAACATCTGGGAGCAGTTGCTCAGGGATGGCAGAAGGGGTTTCCTGCTTGCCTGCATCCTGGCCCAGCTGCAGGATCTGAGAGTTGGGTGTTGGGTTTAGCGTGGGAAGAGGTGGACACAGAGAGAGGTGGAGAGGGACACACATGGTTGGAGTCGGGGCAAGCAGCGAGGACCATGATATAGAGGCAGAGACCCAGGTGGGAATAAGGTCACTGGGAGTTATAGTTGGAAGGTGGAATTCTTAGAGGGAAATCCTAAACATAATACCATTGTATCGTTGCCTCTTAAATCCATTTGTACCAAGAGGCATCTGCCCGAGCAAGGACTGCTCTCATGGCCTGGCTCCCAGTATGTTTATGCCAAGCTCAGTGGCTGTGTTCAGTCTTGTGGAAGCAGAGAGGCCTCCTTGAGAACATTTCTAGTGGAATTTCGGAACAAAACGTTCAGACACTGACTGTCAAGTCATCCTTGTTCTAGCTGAGACCAGATTCCAGCAAACATGAACCTCTCTTAAGGAAAGCTCTGTTAACAGATGAAACAGATGGGGGAGTGCCCACTCAGTATTTGAGAGAGGTTAGGGACACAGTGTAAAGACGCATAAGAGTCATGAAGAGCTCAGGATTGTGCTCTTGAGTTGCTCACAAAATGTGACGTACATCTAGCCATTTAAAAACCTCCATGTCAGGCTGGTGAGATGGCTCAGTGGTCAAGAACACTGACTGCTCTCCCGAAGGTCCTGAGTTCAAATCTCAGCAACCACATGGTGGCTCTCAACCATCCGTGAGATTTGACACCCTCTTCTGGTGTGTCTAAAGACATAGTGTACTTACATATAATAATAAATAAATCTAAAAAGAAAAAAGAAAAGAAAAGAAAAAAAACCCCTCCATGTCATGGGTAGGTCTGGGACTGATAAGAATTAAAATCCAGGGAGGAATTCCCAAGTGTTAGAGGTTTGCATTAAATAGTAGAAGAACATGAATCTGGTTCAAGATCTCCAAAAATGAAAGTTTGTAAATGGAAGACTTGATGATTAAGTTGAAACTACAAAAATAAACATGAAAGACCTTGCTTGAATCAAAGTCCCTTTTTCTTGTTTGGAATTAGGACCATATTAAAGCATTTAGATTGCATGTAAGAGTGAACACATATTTGTACTTTTCTAGACATGCCTGCTAAGTCACAATTGCTGAGGGGGACATATCTGGAAGGCTGTTGCTCTTGTTCTCTGGCATGTGCTATGTGCATTCCAGAGCATCAGAGCCTGCCGTTAGGCTGGCCCCTCGAGAGGTGCAGTGCCCTCTGATGCTATGAGTGCACTGGTTTCTGTCTTTATAGTAACGAGCTGAGCATGAAGACAGATTCTCGCTTAAACTTGCTGGACGATGGCACGCTGATGATCCAGAACACACAGGAGGCGGATGAGGGTGTCTACCAGTGCATGGCAAAAAATGTGGCTGGAGAGGCGAAAACACAGGAGGTGACCCTCAGGTACTTGGGGTCTCCAGGTAAGTGGAGGATATTGCAAGTGAGGGTTACCTTAACTACCCACTTCCTCCTTTCTTTGAACTCCAGCTCAACGAAGTCGGAGATGGTAAGGTTCCTATGCCAAGTGTCCCACAAGACTCCTGAAGCATGGAGTTGTAGGTCATTCTAACCTGTCTCAGGCCTATGACTGCCCGCTGCTACATGGGCGTACACAGAAGCTCTGAGTTACTGTAGGCAAGAAATGGCCATGGGAACCTAGGGAGACTGGCCATGTCTCACTGCAGGTACCTGCATGACCACATCAAGTCTATACTTGTCACTGAGGCTTCTGTTTGCCGAGAATTTTAATTATTTCAAAGAAAATTTTAAAATACTGATTTTTATTTAGTATATCCATGCTTAAGGTACTAGCATATAGCATTTAAGGTGTAAAAAGTCTGTCTAAACCAGAGAAAACAGCTGTGGCCTTTATACCTCTGCTACACATGCACAAGCCCTATTCAGTCCATGGCCTGTGTCTACTGTTGATCCAGACACTGGGACATCATAAGCCTTGGACACCAGGGACATGTGCAGACAGTGGTGCTTTACGCTACTGGGGGTACCTGAGTTTTGTGAAGCCTTCTTGCTGCCTTGGCTTCGTCTGCAGGTTACTAAGCATCTGCTTTGACTTACAACCTATTTTTAGACCTTTGTAAAACCAATCTGATAGCAGTGTACCTGATTCCGCATTGTTTCAAGGTCTTTTTTTTTTCTTTATAACTGTCTCCTTTGTCTTGGTACATCCCAGCATCAATAATTAAATATTAATAATTTAGAATGCCTAGCTGCTTAATTTCATTCAGAGGAAATCGAGCAGGAGATTGGAGTTGGATTAGAGCCCTTAGGCAAGTAATTTTCTGTTAAGTTTGGAACCAAGCAGCTAGCATCTTTGTGAAAGATACTGCTGTCAGCTTCTAGATAGAAGGAAGACATGAGTCCTGGTCATAGACGGTGGTGTGCATAAGCATCAGAGGCAGCCTCCAAATTGGATTCATGGTAGTCCAACAGTGATCTGTGTAACAGGACATGAGGAACAGGATAGGCATGGCTAAAAAACTTGTTGAGGAGAGATACCCTGAGCACAAGTCATTGAATCCTGGATAACTCTGTGGCCTGAGCATTCTGAATTTAACTCCTTTCAATATGACTTACATTTCTTCTTCCAGTCAATGGCTTTATTTAACAGTCTACTCTGAATGTATCCACATAGCTGGCTCAGATGTACACAGAAGGCCTCCTCCAGAATACTGTTCAGCCTGGGATCTCAGGAAGGGGTCAGTTTAAAAGACTGCAGACTAAACCCTGTGAATCAGTCCCGGCCACTTTCCATTCATCTGAAGTTCATAATTTAGCCATTGCATTTTAAAGTGATTGACACTTTTAAAAGAACATTTTATGTGACACATGGTGATTATAAAAAGCTCAAATGTCAGAGCCTGTATGAATGTCCTGTTGGGACATTGCTGGCTGCCTTCTTGCTGTAGCAGCAGAGAGTTGATGAGAAACACAGTCTGTGGGCCACAAAGCTGACAAGCTGCATCATTGACCTGTGTAAAAAGCTTTTAAACTCCTGTCCCAGACTGTGGCAGTAGCCCGTAGTAAGAGGAAGAAGGTCTGCCTTTCCTGGATAACAAACAGATAAATATGATTTATCTATTTTGAAGTACTGTTATTAGGGGCATATACACTGTATACTATTTTTTCCGGTGAATTAAACTTGTGAGCATTGCTATTAAAACTATATTTTCATCTTCCCAGTACTATGTTGGAAGTTTTCATATAGTATACAATACGTGCCACAGCATGTGTGGAGATCCGTGGACAACTTTGTGAAGTTGGCTTAGTTCTCTTCTTTTACCAAGTGGGTACCAGGGATTGAACTCGGGTTGTCAGACTTGGTAGCAAGTGCCTTTACTAACTGAGACTATTCCTGTTGGTTCCTGTTTTAGAAAACTTTAAATGTCTTTTATTACTATTTATTTATTTATTTATTTATTTATTTATTTAGAATACATATGGAGATCAGAGGACAGGTTGTGGGAGTCTGGGAGTCATTTTTCTGTTTTCGCTGTGTGAGGCCTAGGGACTGACATCAGGTTGGCAGGGTTGACGGCAGGCACCTTTACTTGCAGATCCATTTTGCTGACCTTTTAAATGTATTCATAACTTACCAAAGTCTTAAGTTATTTGTTTATGTTTCTCTTCAAAATGCCCATCTCAGCTCGTGCACTGTTGAATTTTGTGTACTTTTAATCTACAAGATGCTTCTGTTATTTCCTCTTCCTTTGCCATTCCTTCTACCCTTCCTGTTTCCCACTCCCTCCTCCTCACTCCCTTGGGAAATCACCATCTTTTGCCTGGTGTAGAGGTGACATTAGGCCCTGAGCCCCTGAGGATACCAACCAGCATTCGAGAGGTGGAGCCTCAGTGAGATGAGAACCCTTTCTCCTCTGGTCAGTCAGATCCTAGGGGGTGGATGGGAACTGCCTTTCTTCCTAGTCCTTTCTCCTCCTTGTGGTGTGACACCAACTTGGGGGCCCAGTGTTACTCCTCTGGAGCCCAATCTTATCCCATCTTGGCTAATAACAGGGGGTCTGAAGATGCCCTCAAGCAGATCTGACTTTGGAATTATTCTGAACTTTGAATAGTTTCCTGTTGGATGAGTGTGCTGCTAGTGAATTTTAATAGAACAACAGATATGGAAAAAAAAATGGAAAGCCCCACTCCTGCCTTTCCTTCATTTACTTAACCCCTTTCCTGTCTTTTGCCTGAAACCTTTGTGTGCACTTCTGTTCCTTCTAGACCAAGCAAGCATAGGCAAAGCTTGTGTGCAAGAAGCCTCCCTGCCCTCTCACTTCCCTGCAGGGCCCATCATTTATTTAACCAGGCATTCTTTGCTATGCCTTCAGATGTTTTTCCAAAGCATTGGGTGCCAGGGTCCCATATCCTTTATCCAAAACCTTTGGACTAGCTTTGAGTTCCAGAAATTCAAGAATATTTAAAAAAAAATAAATAAAGGCAACATAAACCATAATCCATTTCCAACTTACATTCTAGGATGATACACCACTATCCAGGTGCTAATGTTCACAAAGAAAGCTGTGTAGAGAGTCTCGATAAGTACTAGAAGTGTCTCATGCTACCTGTGTCAAATTTTGCAAACAATTAAGAAAATTCTTGGTTTAGGGCTTTTTGGATTCCATATTTATGAATAAGGGTTATGGGCCATAATTGGCTCAGGGGTAAAAAAAGGTAACTGTACATATGTCATGGTACAGATTTAGGAAATCATGTGAGGATGAGTTCCATAGAATATACTTTCCAACACAAAGGTGCATGCAGCTTCTACTCCTATGGCTTTGTCTACCTCTCACCAGGTAGTCTATGTGTATCAACTATGGCCCCATGGTATGCAAACACCTTCCTATGAAACATATTAGCAAATGTGTGGATGCCCCCTCTCCCATGCTAGATTTAGAGTTGAAACTATTCTTTCATTGTACTTATTTGCCTTTTTCATTTTGTGATAAAAATGATGTTTTTATATGGCTTAAATATACTCCACAAACACTTTCATGGGCCAGTAGGGGCTACCACCATTAATCAAGTTGCCAGTGTATTTATAATAAACAGAAGTAAAGGTTCTGCTTAGAGTTGAGGGTGTGTCTGGAGGAAGAAATGCAGCTCTCTCTATAGTGGTCATTGTTCACAGGTTGCCTGCATGTGGATGACCTGGGTGTAGGTACCATTTTATTTTCTGCACTTTGTAAAATTTAATCCGTGTATTCGTGTAGACACATGCATGCCATGTGGAAATCGGAGGGAAATCTTGGCTGTTGATCCATGTCTTGTACCTTGTTTGAGACAGGGTCTCTTGTTGGTCACCACTATGTGCAATGAACTAGCTGGTGAAACTGGAATCTGAGGATTCTCCTTCTCCCTCCAATCTTATGTTAGGAGTGCTGCCACACCTGTGGTTTTATGTGTGCTGGGGATTTAAATTGAGACCTTTGTGTTCAAATGCAAGTGTCTTATTGCTTACTTAGCCATTTCTTCAGCCCCATCTACACATTTATTTGAAAGGGAAAGACAACAAGAAAGCATATGATTACATATTACTGCTTTTGCTTATTTTGGAAGCCATTCCGGTGAATGAGCAACCTGGACATCAAAAATACCATGCAGAAATCTCGTGAAGCTGTAAGAAATTAATTGGGAATTTTTGTTTGTGACAGCCCGACCCACTTTTGTAATCCAGCCGCAGAACACAGAGGTACTGGTGGGTGAGAGTGTCACTCTGGAGTGCAGTGCCACAGGCCACCCTCTGCCTCAGATCACCTGGACAAGAGGTGACCGGACACCCTTGCCGATTGACCCTCGAGTAAATATCACTCCCTCTGGCGGACTGTATATACAGAATGTCGCTCAGAGTGACAGTGGCGAGTACACGTGCTTTGCATCTAACAGTGTGGACAGTATCCATGCCACAGCCTTCATCATTGTACAAGGTGAGCATCCTTGGGTGTCGCCAGACTCTTGGCTTTGCATAGCTCCAACGGCCTTCTTGGTTGTGCCCTGCCTGCCCCACATTTCACTCCTCTGGGCCTCTTCATTGGTTCTTCTCTTCTCTCTGTTTCTTGAGACAAGTCTTGCCAGCTCAGCCTGGCCTTGAGCTTGTGATCCTCCTCTCAAGTGCTGGGATTAAGATGTGTGCCACCATGCCTAGCTATTTTGATATGGATCTATATTCATACTTCTGTGAACATGTTTGTGCATAGGTACATTTGTAGGTAGTTGGTTGTGCATTTATAAACCAGAGAACAATTGAGGCTGTTCTCACTTTGGGGATTTTTGATTTTGTTTTCTTGTTGTTTTGATCCAGACTGTTTCTCACCGCCCTCGAACTCATCTTTAGGCTAGGCTGGATGGCTAGGAAGCTTCAGGTACCCACCTCCCTAGCACCATGCCCAGCTTTGTTTTATGTGATTTCTAGGCATTGAGCTATTTCTCCAACTCTGCCTTGCTTTTTAAAATCTGTGAGAGCTACTCCATTTAACCTGTTATACATGATTTGGTGATTAGACAGCTTTCTTTAGGAGGCTAGGACTTTGAGGTTTCAGAGCACCCGGGTACTGACATCAATGAATGTGGACATGAATACCTGGATGCTGGAAGTGAATCGGTGTGTATATAGTGCAGTCAGCTCTGAATACATCCTGAGGCCACAGTGGTAGCTAGAGAGTGTGTACCCCTTGCATATAGCTTTGAATGTGTACTGACATCACAGTAGTATGTTATAGTACACTGCCAGGGGCACATCGGTAATGACCCAGTGTGAGCACCTTGCATGCAGCTGTGACTCTTCTTAGATTACAACGGCAAGAGTACCTTGCACACAGCTATGAATGCAGCCCGATGTCACAGTGATAGCGAGTAGGTGTGTTCACCATGCAGATAGCTGTACTATTTTCTGAGATAAGGTTTAAAACAGAACCCTGGGAGGAGGCAGTTTTAAGACTTTATGTTTCCAATTCCTTGACTGACTTTAGGTGAGCCTATTTATTTTCAGGTAAGCAGGCTATGTGTTGGGAACCTCTCAGACACATAGTTGTGCCTCTCTCCTCAGTGATCTCATGCCTCACTCACAGTTTCTTGTGAATCGGTCTTTCCCATTTCCATTCTACACACAGCCGTGCAGTCATGGAAGGCAGGTTTACCCCTTTGTGTGGTTTCTTTATAAAGCAGGCTCTGATTAGACACACTGTCCTGTAACGTGCTCTTAACTCTTCAGTAGGCCTTACGTGAGTCAGTTGCACAGAAGCACCAGGTGACGTGTTTAACCATCTGCTTATTGTATCTAGAAGTGGGGTAGGCCTCTCTCTTCAGCTTCCCCAGGCTAAATACAATGTCCTTGGTACCCATTGCTTTGTAACCTGCAGCACTGTGTGAGTGGTCTTCTGTGTCCTACTCTGTGTAGCTCCGAGGGAGCACTGTTCTTGGGTGTTCTTTCTGTGTACTTACCTTTCCCCCTCCTTCACTTCCTTGGAAACACGGTGTGATGTGGTACTATTCCTGGAGAGAAATGGACAAATGTCTACCACCCCAGATAGCGAACTGATGACAGACCAAAGGATGGATGTCACCAGAGTCCAACTTGGGAAACCAATGAGTGAAAGGGGTGGGGCAGTTATTTACAGGAATATGTGTAAGCAGAAATGACTCAAAGGCAGCTGCACACCAGTGCCCAGTGGAGCATAAGTGACAGCTCCCAGAGGCAGGGGATCTGGGGCTCCCCACGCGGCTGCAGGCAGTGCCGCAGGTTGAGGAGTGCTTTTTTAATTGGTTCAGATAATCTGAGTTTCTCTCAGGCAGCTCGGCCTCTTCTTGTTTTTTCTAATCAGCTTGTCTTGTCTCTGCTGCTGTGATGTTGTTTGGTGGGTGGCTGGGACTGTCTGAAAGTCTTCTCTCAGTACCGTTATTGTTTCTACACTCTTGGGGAGGGAGAGTAAGGGTAGTGAGTCTGGTCAGCTTGGTGACTTTCTGAAGCTCTTTTGAGTCGTATGTGCTTGTTGCCTTAGCGAGCTTCCCTGTGATATTTATTTCCCTCCCCTAAGAACATTCTGTTGTCTCACCTTTCTTTCCCATGTCTTATGCCTTAAGTTTCCCTGGAGGCCTTCATCTTGGAGGAACAGCCGAACAGTACACGGTACCCTTGGTACAATCCTTTTGCTGTGCTACCACATTACACAGTCACTTTACAGGGCGTTGCCTCTCAGCGTCACATTTTAAATGTTCTTCCCCCGCAGCCCTTCCTCAGTTCACTGTGACCCCTCAGAGCCGAGTGGTCATTGAAGGCCAGACTGTGGATTTCCAGTGTGAGGCTAAGGGCTACCCTCAGCCGGTCATCGCCTGGACCAAGGGAGGTAAGATGTTACTCTGGGCCCTCCACCTTCTCATTTAGCTATTGTCTGTGGTCAGGCAAAACGAGTATCTTTCCCAAAGCGGTGACCTGGGAAAGAGACTGCAGGTATCCACAGGACCTGCCTTGCGGTGCATTGTGGGTAGTCACTGTGGGCATCATGGATTGAAGCACACAGCATGCTCCCAATTTCCACCCTTGGTGTGTAATTACTTAGCACTTGGTCACTTCATGGCTCCTGTGGTCTGATGGAAGCTCCTCAGGTTGGATGAGATCGTGGCAAGGGCAGGTGCCATGTTCACTGACCAAACCTCTGTAGGAGGTCTCCAGTGTTACTGCCATTGCAGCCTAGGCAGGGGCCCTGGAGATGACCTACCATGTTTTTCTTCAACCAAAAAGCCAAAACCCCTCCCTCTGAGAAGTCATATTCAAGGCTTCTGAGGAATAGACTGAGGTAGTGGCCAGCTGGACACCTCATGGTTGGCAAGGAAGGCCACCTGGTGGAAAGGCTTGTTCTCCTCCTCTAATGGGCTTGCCTTTTCTGTAATCTGGGCCCAGGTCCCCTTTCAGTCTGTTTCCATAGGCATAGCTACACCCTGAGTCCTTGTCTGGTTCTCAATCCTAATTTTGCCTTTTGTCTCTGTTCTCTGTTCCTTTCTATGATACTCCTTGGGGTTGTCATTTGACTCCTCCTTTATGGATGGCCAGTCACTGTCGCAGCCCACATGTGGTGTTGAATAAGGGCCTCCTTACTGGAGCAAGAGAGGCCAGTTGGTATCTGATCCACATTGTTCAGCCCAGTGACACTGCCATCTTTAAAGATAACATTCTCTGTCTCCTATCTCCTAGCCTAATCCTCTGTGTCCAGGGTGCCTGATGTCTTATCCCACTTTGTAGGGAGCCAGCTCTCAGTGGATAGGCGGCACCTGGTGCTGTCCTCAGGAACACTCAGGATTTCTGGGGTGGCCCTGCATGACCAGGGCCAGTATGAGTGCCAGGCTGTCAACATCATCGGCTCCCAGAAGGTCGTGGCCCACCTGACAGTACAGCCCAGAGGTAGGTGCTATTGACTGTGGATCTGTGCATGTCTGTCATCAGTGACAACCTTCCTATAGATCACATTGGCCTTGACATTGTAGTTCTAACTTTTCTGGTCTCTGTGTTATGTTTAGAGCCCTGGCTCTGTTCATGGGAGGTTCAAACAGACACTCAAATCTCTCCATTGTTATGAAAACATTTATTCATGTCATGCTGGTCTCTGTGAGACTGACTGTGTTAGTGAGCCTATTAGGGCAACAGGTTGATTTAGCCTGAGGTCACTAAGGCTACCATGAACCTTGATTTGTCTCTTAGACCCATAATATCCGCTGTGGGTTTTGTGGGCTTCCCTCCCTGTACTTTCTTGGCAGACCCAATGTGCTCAGGTCCAGTTCCCCATGGTGAGATCCAACAACAGTGCCTGTGAAGTTCCCTCTTCCGTTTAATGAGTCTTGAACATCAGGACATTGTTTTGTCACTGCAAGCTGCTGCCTGCTGGTCATGGGTGTGGGTTAGGGAGCACAGGCAGTCTGGTTTTCCAGCAGAGTCCCAGAGCTTTTTGTCTTAGCCAATAAGACCTGAGTCCAGTTCAGTTGCAGGGCTCTGGATTGGCCTGAGTACGGGCTCTGCTTTTCTGAAGCTTCGTGGTATGAATCAGGTTGCTACCTCGTTCTCATACTTGCCTTGTAGTCACCCCGGTATTTGCCAGCATTCCCAGTGACATGACTGTAGAGGTGGGCACCAATGTGCAGCTGCCTTGTAGCTCCCAGGGGGAACCAGAGCCAGCCATCACCTGGAACAAGGTAAGAGCTGGCACCCCACTCAGGCTCCCTGTGATACAGTGTGTGTTTAAAGTACCCTGAAGGAAGTCTTCTATCTATCTGTCTATCTATCTATCTATCTATCTATCTATCTATCTATCTATCTATCTATCATCTATCCATCCATCCACCCACCCTTCTATCTATCTATCTATCTATCTATCTATCTATCTATCTATCTATCATCTATCCATCCATCCATCCATCCATCCATCCATCCATCCATCCATCCATCCACCCACCCTCCCATCTATCTATCTATCTATCTATCTATCTATCTATCTATCTATCTGTCTATCTATATCTATCTATTGGTTTTTCAAGACAGGTTTTCTCCATGTAGCCTTGGCTGTTTTGGCACTCTCTCTATAGACCAGGCTGGCCTATAACTCAGAGATCTGCCTTCCTCTGCCTCCCAAGTGCTAGGATTAAAGGCATTCTCCATAACCACCTGGCTGAAGGAAGACTTAATAATAAAAATAATAAAAACAAAACATAATCTCCAGCATCTGAAGCAAAGAAAGTCCTTTATAGGTCTACAGCTTCAAGGAGTAAAGTTGAATTTTTGCTACAACATTGTCATTTGTCTTTGTTCTTCATGTTTAGCCCAGTTCACATACTCTATACAGAGGAGCTTGCTGGGACATATAGAGACCTCACTACAGTCCTCACAGAGTACCAGTTCTCAGTGCCCTCCAGCTCCCTCACTGCCCACTTACCTTCTCCAGAGTGATGCAGCTGTGGTCTGCACATGGGTTATCGGTTCTGTCTCTGAGTCACTCTCTCTCTCTCTCTCAGGGCATTCCTAGATTCCTGAGCCCTTTCCACCATAGCTCTGGGCCTCCAGTAGTTAGCACAGGTACCCCCAGTGTAGTGGAACACATCTGTTGCACATAGCTCTTTTCTCAGCAAAGGACAGGTGTATAGAAGAGCTTATTTCATGGTGGGTGTTTGTCCTGGAAGAGCAGTAGTAAGTTTCCTTCCCTGGGAAGGTCGGGACAGATGTAAACATAGCCTCAGAGAATTTTCCACTTGAGCCTTAACAGTAGATCAACATTCCTGTCTCCCAGAAAATCAACTTCTGTTCCCTAGTCTTATTGCAATCTCCTTTTTATTATTTTGCTCCAGGATGGTGTTCAGGTAACAGAAAGTGGAAAATTTCACATCAGCCCTGAAGGATTCTTGACCATCAATGATGTTGGCACTGCCGACGCAGGTCGCTATGAATGTGTAGCTCGGAACACAATTGGATATGCCTCTGTGAGCATGGTACTCAGTGTGAATGGTAAGATGTAAATGCCAAGCACACGGCACTGTCTCAGAGAGTTTGGATGATATAGTACCAGGCCTCTTTTCTCATCCTATGAGCATCCATTTGGGGTATGTGCTGATTACTGCTGTCAATGTGACACAATCTAGAATCACCTAGGAAAAGTTTATTTAGAAATTATCTAGATAGCTGGCTTGTTGACACATCTGTGGGTAATTGTCTTGATTGTTCATTCATATAAAAAGACAAGGCCCACTGTGGGCAGCACCATTCCCTGAACAAGGGGTCTTGAACCACACACAAGGGAGGAGAAAGGATGTGTTCATTTTCTCTCTGCTTTTGATTGGATTTGATACTTTTAACTTCTTGCCTGACTTCCTCAATAGTGGACTGTAACCTGAAATTGTAAGCCAAATATATTCTTTCTTCCCTAAGTTACTTTTTAACCAGAATATTTGGTACAGTGCCGGAAATCAAATGAGAATAGGATGTCAGAATAATTCAGAGAACAGAATGGCCCAAACTTGGCCTATGGCTGGGCTTCTCTTGGAGGACCTTCTCCTTCCTGTCTTTTGCCTCAATCTTTAGCAGCTCTTTTCATATCCAACATTTCGATTTATAATGATCCCAGTAGGCATCATGTGCCTCCCAGTTGTGTATATTGACGTGCAGCCTGGGGCGTTACTCATGCCCATGGATTGTCCTCTCCTGGGGTAGTGAGTAGCCAGTGTGTCAAGACTTCATCTCTGTTTCCTCCCCCACCTGCATTCTGCTCTCTAATTTTCTTGTTCAGCTTTGGAGAAGAGGAGATAAAAGAACCTTGCTCAGACGCATCAAGGGGAAGAAACTGATGAGGGAGGTCTGGGTTTAGAGCTTGGGGAAGTCAGGACTGAGAAAATTAACACTTCTGGCCTAGGTGAGGTCACCCAGAAAAGCCTGTCTTAAGAACTCAACTGGCCGTTCTGCCCTGGAGTGTTCAGCCATCAAACAGGCTAGAAAAGGAAAAGCCAACAAAAAGATATTCTCTAAATGACCAATAAGGAGACGGGGTTAGAGGCAAGGCTTGTATGAACTAGATTCTGTACCTATCAATCAACATGGGGAGGGAAAGAGTCAGAGTAGGGGAGAAGAAGAAAGATGATGAGTGTGAGCAAACAGAATGTAATATGAGCAAATGCCCCAGAGACTTAAGGAAGTAGGTATATCCCAAGGAGGGCAGTCTATCCCAACACATGCCTGTCTCAGGGAAAGCTTGTCCGTCCCACCCAGCCAAGTGAAGGACCTTCAGTAAGGTCTCTTCATCTGTGTTCAGGCTTATGAGGATATGAAGGAGAACTAACCATTGGCCTAAGATGAGCTGTTTCGGTGGCTGAAGACTGGTTATGGTTATTTGTGCTTGGCAATGTCTCACTACTGATTACTTTATATGAGGTGAGAAAGGAAGAAATGAGAATCACACTGGACTTGGTGGTGAACGCCTTTATTGCCAGCACTCGGAAGAAGCAGAGAGAGAGCTCTGTGGGTTCCAGGACAGTCTGGGTTACATAGCAAATTCTAATCCAGCCAGAGTCTGGCATAGATGGATGGATGGATAGATAGATAGATAGATAGATAGATAGATAGATAGATAGATAGATAGATAGATAGATAGATGTCTAGCATAGACAGATATATATATATATAGATAGCTATAGAAATATATAGATAAATATATAGATATGTAGATATAAATCTATATCTGGATATGTAGATACTAAGACATTGTCTCAAAAAAAGAATCAAAGTATCAAGCTTTGATAGAAACAGGTTTGTTGTGTTATTTGCTATGTATTGTGTGTTTATCTATGTGGTGTGTATTATGGTATAGGCTTCTTCAGTGTTCTGTTCTGTTTGCTGTGATGGTATAGTATAATATGTTGGTGTGATGTGTTGTTATATAGCATATATATTTTTCCCTATCCTGTGGTATGTGTATCATTCATAGTGTGGTATACACAGGCTGTCTGGGGATTGTTTTTTTGGTGTATATGTATGAGAGAGAGAGAGAGAGAGAGTTTGTTTGTGTGTGTAGGCCCTAATAACAATGCTGTGGTTATGACTGTGCTCACTGGAGGAAGAGACTGGCAGTGGAGGGTAAATTAAGGAGCTGAGTCCAGCACTGGGGATGGTTGTCTTTTTAGAAGAACAGATACTCCTGGAATGAAGACACCTCCCCTGATGTCACTGTCCACCAGATAGACCCGAGGAGCCTCAGCAACAGCCCCACAGGCATCATGCTGGGTATAAGCACATCCGTGCTTTATGTTATAAACCTTTTGCTGCTTCTACAGGATGTCATGTAACTTTTCAAATTAAGAAGTATATGATTTCCGTACTGTTTAAAAACATCTTCTAGTGGAACTGACGATGAAACAACTTGAGCATTGGTTCAGCAAGCAGAAATAGCTCTTGGATGAAAGCATGGCTTATGCCTAGATGATGTCGTGTCTAGACACAGTTGTATGAGTAAGAGAGTGTAGTGTTCTTTTTTTCCCCCAGTAATATGTGTTCATGTTTTCCTAGTTCCTGATGTAAGTCGGAATGGAGATCCATATGTTGCTACCTCTATAGTTGAAGCCATCGCAACTGTTGACAGAGCCATCAACTCTACAAGGACACACTTGTTTGATAGGTATGGTGGACAGGGTCTTGGTGCTGGCCTTGATGGAGAAGCGGGTGGGGTGGGATGAAATGCATGTTTTCCTAGTGCATGGGTCCTTTACCTGTTTCACCCTCACCCACAAACTTTAATATATAAGTCCTAAGAACGTTCGTGTACAAGCCATAAAGAACGTCAACTGACTATGACTTCTCTGGGGTTAGAGTACTAGCAGGAGATGTACCTTCTTCATAGGCGCTGGACTGTGATTCACAAGCAAAACATTTTTAGAAGACTCACCTCATTCTTGTGGCTTGTTAGAAACAATTTGGCAAAAACAAAATGTTACTGAGGTGGCCAGTGGATCCCTCCATGTTGGCAATTGCTACGGACTCTCTGCACCTTAACTGAAATGCGATTCCTGTGACTCTCTCTCTTGACTTATTAATGGTTTGTTTTCAGTGTCTTTGGTTCTTGTTTGTCTGTTTGTTGCTCTGTCGCCTTCCACCTGGGATGAGTCAGGTACAGTGCACCATGTTGTCGAAAGTAGCGGTAGAAATTTAGTAATATCAGTACACTTTTAGTTTCTGATTTTTTTGTCCCCAGTGATATATCTCATTGATTCTCTCCCTTCCTCACTCCTGCCAGCCGTCCTCGTTCTCCAAATGACCTGCTCGCTCTGTTCCGGTACCCACGGGATCCATACACAGTGGGACAAGCCAGGGCAGGAGAGATATTCGAGCGGACCCTGCAGCTGATCCAGGAGCATGTTCAGCACGGCTTGATGGTGGACTTGAATGGAACAAGTCAGTACCATGTTCTTCCATCTTCTGACTTGAGTGTGAGGTAGCAGACATACTCTGCTGCGTGTGCATCATGTAAGAGGCTCTGGTTATGCCTGCACTAGTATCCGAGCCCACTTTTTCTTAACCTTACATAGGTCTGGGTGTCTCTTTGGGCCCCCACTCAGGAGCCTTGGATTGACCATAAGCTCCAGGAGATCCCCAGGCCTTGTGGGTCAGCAGCAGGCCTCTACCAGGTGTCCATGACCTTCCTAAAGTCATCAAAACAGCTACATAATGACCCCAAGATCAAGGACCCTCATGCTCAGAGCTTAGTTTTATCAAATGCTGCTTGAAGACACTGGCACAGCCAAGGCCTTCCCCTTCCTCATTATCTCTCTCCTACAGACAAGCCATCTGTGCATGCACACGCCTATGCACACACATGTTTGTGTGCACCAGGACTTTGTTAGCTAGGCTGATTGATCTGTGTCTGTTTTGGCCTTGCTGTGTGTCCTCCCTACAGATTGTTCTTCCTGCAGGTCTTCTTCTTGTGTGACAGAGATGAAAGGAATGCTTCCTAGGATAATCTTGGGGTAGCTGATGTTTCTACTTGCTTCTCCCAATCTGGAAACCATCTTGGAATTTTGTATGGATATTTTACAGATCATCCTCTGTAAGAAGGGGCTCTCTTACAGCCTTTAAAATGTATAGACTGAGTCTCCAGAGCCAGACATAGGCTAGAGATACTTTAATGAAAAGATGCAGTACTGACTCTGATCAACAGAGAGAGTGAGAAAGAGAGAGAGAGACAGAGAGAGAGAGACAGAGACAGAGAGAGACAGAGAGAAAGAAAGAGACAGAATACACATGGATATTGGTCTCATGTATCTGGATATGTACACATCTGTGAATGTGAGTGTGCCCACGTGTGAGTAAGTATCTTGCATATCTTACATAGGGGCATGACATATGAGTATGCAGGCAGGATTATGAATGTGTGTGTGTTCATGTGTGTGAGTGTGTACACATGAGTTTCAGTGCCTGAGTTTGTCCTCAGATATTTGTGCTTGTCTGAAGACTGGAACACTGTAAGGGAGGGATAGTGAGGAAGGGGAAGGCCTTGGCTATGCCAATGTCTTCAGGCAGCATTTGATGAAACAGCTCTGAGCATGGGTCCTGGGGTGTTTATGTGGCTATGTTTTGATGGCTTTAGGAAAGTCAGACCTCGCAGAGGCATGCTGCTGACCAACAAGACCTGGGGTTTTCCTGTAGCAGATGGACAGTCCAAGGCTCCTGAGCAGGAAGGCAACCTAGTGGGAGTCTGCCCCTGACTGGGCAGGTGGGTGGGTATGTTTTATGATGGATTTTGTGAGATGCAAGACCAGTCTCATGAACAGTGTCCTGGGTTGATGGCAGAGGAATGGAGAGGATGGCAGGAGACTGAGGCCCCTGTAGGTGTCCTTATAGTAGTAGGTGGCTATAGGATAGACTCTGAAGAAAGGTGCTTCAGTATAGTAGTCACTGCAGTGTACACTGATGGGCATAAGGGCGCTGTTCCATAAGGAGAGAACCTAGGGCTGGTGTGGAGGTGCTTCTCTGCCTGTTCCGTGGAACAGTATGAGGTGAGGCTGAAGGGCCTCAGTTTTGGACCTCTGAATGTGCTGGGTTTGTCACAGAAGTACTTTATTAGATCTAGTGGTATGAAACCACAGATGCGATGGAGAGGCGTCAAGGCTATCAGCAAACTGAGCTGAGCAGGAAGGGAACATCCCGCCTGATCATCTGCAGGCCCCAGCCGAGATGCCGAAGGCGTTGGTGGTGGAAGTCAGTGCCCCCCCCCCAACTGTGTTGCAGGTTACCACTACAATGATCTGGTGTCCCCACAGTACCTGAACCTCATCGCCAACCTGTCAGGCTGCACTGCACACCGCCGTGTGAACAACTGCTCAGACATGTGCTTCCACCAGAAGTATAGGACACACGATGGCACATGCAACAACCTACAGCACCCGATGTGGGGTGCCTCACTGACCGCCTTTGAGCGCCTGCTGAAGGCCGTGTATGAGAATGGCTTCAATACACCCCGCGGCATTAATTCCCAGCGTCAGTACAATGGGCATGTACTACCCATGCCCCGCCTGGTGTCCACCACACTGATTGGGACAGAGGTGATCACCCCTGATGAGCAGTTTACACACATGCTGATGCAGTGGGGCCAGTTCCTTGACCATGACCTAGACTCTACAGTGGTGGCCCTGAGCCAGGCCCGCTTCTCTGATGGGCAGCATTGCAGCTCAGTGTGCAGCAATGACCCTCCCTGTTTCTCGGTCATGATCCCCCCCAATGACCCCCGGGTTCGGAGTGGAGCCCGATGCATGTTCTTCGTGCGATCCAGCCCTGTGTGTGGCAGTGGCATGACGTCCCTGCTCATGAACTCTGTGTATCCTCGAGAGCAGATCAACCAGCTCACCTCCTACATTGATGCATCCAACGTATATGGCAGCACAGACCACGAAGCCCGCAGCATCCGGGACCTGGCCAGCCATCGTGGCCTGCTGCGTCAGGGCATTGTGCAGAGGTCTGGCAAACCCCTGCTTCCCTTCGCCACTGGGCCACCCACTGAGTGTATGCGTGATGAGAATGAGAGCCCAATACCATGCTTTCTGGCCGGTGACCACCGTGCCAATGAGCAGCTGGGTCTGACCAGCATGCATACACTGTGGTTCCGGGAGCACAACCGCATTGCGGCAGAGCTGTTGAAGCTGAACCCGCACTGGGATGGGGACACTGTCTACCATGAGACCCGCAAGATAGTAGGAGCAGAGATACAGCACATTACCTACCGGCACTGGCTACCCAAGATCTTGGGGGAGGTGGGCATGAAGATGCTTGGTGAGTACCGGGGCTACGATCCCAGTGTCAATGCTGGCATCTTTAACGCCTTTGCCACTGCAGCCTTCAGGTTTGGTCACACTCTGATCAACCCTCTGCTCTACCGGCTGGATGAGAACTTTGAGCCCATCCCACAGGGCCACGTGCCCCTCCACAAGGCCTTCTTCTCACCCTTCCGGATTGTCAATGAGGGGGGCATCGACCCACTTCTCCGAGGGCTGTTTGGAGTGGCAGGGAAGATGCGCATTCCCTCCCAATTGCTAAACACGGAGCTCACAGAGAGGCTGTTCTCCATGGCACACACAGTGGCCCTTGATCTAGCTGCCATCAATATCCAGCGAGGCCGGGACCATGGCATCCCACCCTACCATGACTACAGGGTCTACTGCAACTTGTCAGCTGCTTATACCTTTGAGGACCTGAAAAATGAGATCAAGAGCCCCGTGATCCGGGAGAAACTGCAGAGGTGAGTACTGGTAAACTGGGGCACTTTGATAGGTAAGTAGCTGTCAAGTGACCTTGACAGTGAACTGTGATGTCACCGTCTCCAGGCTCAAGCTTCTGTGGTGACTTGCGGTCAGGTGGGAGAAATCTGTGGTGGCTGAGTGACAACCTGTGGTCTGCTGGCAAGGATGCTATAGAACCAGCCCAGTGTTGGGGTAGTCATGTCTGCCAGCCTCTCTGTGCTCAGGAGGTGGACTTTGTAAACTATAAGAAGTGTTCTGTTGTGGTAGCAGTTATACTTACCTGCCTGAGACAGTAAGATTCACGTGACAAATGGGCCTCAGACTGGCCAGCGTCCTGGGCCTGGCTCTCCACCTATAGTATGACTCATGCATGAGTGGTTATTGCTCAGAGAAGAGGCAAGCTGGCCTGGGAACTGGAAAACAGATGTGAAAGTTTCATGGGGAGACAAATAATCCACCACTCAAAGGGTAGACCCAGGTCTGCTCAGGATTTGATCATCTCATCTAGGGCTAGGCTTCTTCATACCTGCCTCCTAGGGGCTGTTTAGACCTGAAGGCTTACAGGAGGGCTCTCCCTTGTGAGATGCTGCAGTTTCTGAATGAGAGCTCCCCGTGCTCCAGTTTGTTTACATAATGACATTTGATTACCGGCAAGGGAAGCACGCACATTCTCCATGGGGACAATATATTTTTTTCATCACCGCTATGCTTAATTGGGATTTATGCTCACTGACTGTACTTCATGGGCATAATGTCCCCTGTGTTCCCATCCAGATGGCCATGGATGGCTTTCCCAGTCGTCTTTTGCTTGCCAAAATATTTCAGAACTTCTCCATTTCTGGTAATCTTGCCACTGCTGCTGGAAATGGTGGGCCTTGACCAACTGTAGGGGAGAGACCCCTAGCAAAGACGACAACACACACACACACACACACACACACACATGAATTAGTCATTTATTCTTTCTGTGAACCAATTACAAAGAGGAAAAAATGAGATGTGAACAGGAGGAGAACTGACTGGCCATGAAAGCCAGGACTGTCAGGATTTTCAGCAGGCCTTGGGGAACACAGCTGTCGTCTACTGTCCTGGCAGGAGGCTGAAGGATATCTATTTCGGGTCTGCTAGGGATGCTCTCCACGTCACTACAGAGCTCCTTCACCCTCCTGCTACCCCCCCTTACAAGTGGGAGGCAAAGAGCAGGTATCCTGAGGTGGCACTGGCATCTGGTGCCTGTGCAGCAAGACCAGCAGCCCTCTATGTTCCTTGACAGGTGACTTCCAGTAAGTAAGGCCTTGGAGGCTTTAGTCCAGGGTGCTTGTCCCTGAGCATCAGTGACCACGGTTTGTGCTTGGACGGGCTAGATCCCTGCTTGATGAGAGTAGGTTTGATGTAAGATGGATGTATGTCATGTCGTAAGATGAATGTATATCTTTTCAGTAGCATGTCAAATAGATTCTGGGGTGCTCTACTGTCACTCCAAGCCTGGTGGGGAATGGAGAGTTGGAGCATAGGGGTTGGACAATGTGATTTCAGACTCTAGCACAATCTCTTGCAGCAACTGGAACCAAGACCACCTGTTGCCTTGTAAGCTAATTTCTTGGGAAATTGCACAAGGCTAGAAAAGAAAAGTCTGTTTAGCATTGCTGGTTCTTTCCCTATTTTTCTGTGTGGGCATACATATTCCCAGGGCATGGAGGACTAAGAGAATGCTTGTCAAACATTTGGAAATGTTTAAGCCTCATGCTAGATATCTACCCTGTCTAATTAACCAGCATTTCCATTGACGAATACGTTTCAATATATTGTATGGTTTAATATTATTCTTTTCAATTAGACTATTGTTCATATACTTAAGAAGATAGGTGGGGCTGGAGAGATAGCTCAGTGGTTAAGAGCACTGACTGTGCTTCCAGAGGTCGTGAGTTCAATTCCCAGCAACCACATGGTAGCTCACAACCATCTGTAATGGGATCTGATGTACTCTTCTGGTGTGTCTGAAGACAGCTACAATGTATACAATACAAATAAAATAAATACATCTTTTAAAAAAAAAGGAAGAAGATAGGTGTGAGGATAGAGAGGTTGCCTCATGGAGTTGGGTGGTTGTCCCTGGAGCACAGGAAAGAATTATGTCTTAATTTTCTTATGTTTTTGGCTTTTCAAATCACTTACAAATAAAGATATATATATATATATCTTTATTTGAATATTTGAGAATTTCCTTCTCTTCACACACACATATATAAGAGAAGGAAATTCTTTAAAATATGATTAAAGATGATTTAAAGAAATGACAGTGAGCTCTCTTTGTCCATTAAAAGCCTGGAGGATCTGTGGGGCCTTTTTCCTGTTTGCTGTTTAATATCCCAGGCAGCTATGCTGGACACACTCCACTTTCTCCTTGTCTATTGCAGGCTATATGGCTCGACTCTCAACATCGATCTGTTCCCGGCTCTCATGGTGGAAGACCTGGTCCCTGGCAGCCGCTTGGGGCCCACACTCATGTGCCTGCTCAGCACGCAGTTCCGACGCCTGCGGGATGGAGACAGGTGGGTGCTAGAGAACCTCATCTTACATGGTTGGTGTGGATTCCGGACAGAGAGGACCTGTGCTTGCTAATGACAGTGAGACCCCATCCCAGTCCTGACTTGTTGCCCTTCAAATGGCTCTATAGCTCCTCTAGGCTGCCTGGCACCTTATCATTTCAGGCTAACACACCTGAGTCCCAGGTCCTGTTGGCTTCTGAAGCCAGTGAGAACTGGTAGGTTTCCAAGAGCCTTTTGACTGTCCGTGGCAGTACCAGGATTAGAAGACTGTTGTTTGTTTTGTTTGGATTTTTGAGATTGGGCCTCACTGTATAGCTTAGGCTGGCCTCACACTCACGGCCAGCCTTCTGCCTCACATGTTCACTATAACAACCTTACTGAGACTTAGGGCTTTTGGCAAGTTTTTGTTTTTTGTTTTTTGTTTTTTTTCCATTTTAACAATGTTAATTTACTTTAGTAAATGGGAAAGAGGCCAAAGGGTCAGCTGAGGAGGTTAGCTAGGAGTTTAGCTATCCATCCTTTTGCCAAGAGTAGTCATCTTTTTGCTGTTTTCCCTCATTTATTGGGTGAGAATTTGAGCAATGGTGGCTATTTTTTTTTTAATTCCTGCTAACTGAATCTATGATTTCCATGTTGGAAGAATGTTCTCTTGGATCCTTGCGCTGATAGGCTGATATTCTCCCTGCCCTCTGCTGACCCCACTGACCCTGCTTTTGTCATCCCTGGAGTCCAGGTTGTGGTATGAGAACCCGGGCGTGTTCTCCCCCGCCCAGCTGACTCAGCTCAAGCAGACGTCCCTGGCGAGGATCCTTTGTGACAACTCAGACAACATCACCCGCGTGCAGCAGGATGTGTTCAGGGTGGCAGAGTTCCCACACGGTTACAGCAGCTGCGAGGACATCCCCAGAGTGGACCTGCGAGTGTGGCAGGACTGTTGTGAAGGTATATGATGCCAGCACCCTGCCCTCACTGTATCCCCATTTCTGGTGCTTTGCGTGAGAACAGGGAAAATAGCCTCTGGCCCTCAGTGTAGGAATTATTTGTGATTGCTTTGCTTAGTAAGCAATAACGTGGTCTGAGAGATGAATGTCAAGTTTAATCATAAAAGCATCTAGCCTTGAGCCTTGGCTATATAGGTTGGTAACTCCACCCACTCTGCCTCTTGATGAACTTAGGAGGCACCCAAGGCTGGAGGGCTGCTTTACTGCCTTAAATAGATGTACACTAAAGTCCTGGTGGAAAATGCTCATACCAACCGCTGAGCTACGTGTGATCATAAACTTCATGCGCTTAATGTCACATCTCGTCCTACTGCGACTGCAGTGCATTTCTCTATGGCAGTTATCACCGCAGATGTCTTGTGTTAAGATGTCACTAGAAGAACTTTGAAGCCTTGTGATAATCTTAGTCTGCACTTTATATCTACCAAACTACTATGCAAAAGAGAACAAACCTTTAGTGAGTTTGCATCACATATCTAACATTTAACCTACTGAACAGCTACATCCGGGTGCTTGTGTGTTAGCCCTGTGAGTCCTGTCCACAATCAGCTCCTCCAGGACACACAGCAAGCGTGCTGTGTTACACTGATACCACCCTGTACCTTACAGGAAGGAGTTGTGGTCTTTCTTCTCAAAGACCTAGAGGGTAGCATGCAGGGATGAGAGGTCTTGATGTTAGGTCTAGAGAACCTAATAATGGGGTCTGTGCAGTACATTTCTGTTAGCCTGGGCAGGCTGCTCCCCGCCGTGTCTGTCCATCTCACACAGGCCACCGCCACGGCCCCAGCAGCCATTGGCCTCTGTGGTGACTGTTCTACAGTCTCTTTCCCACTTTACATTCTTCAGTTCCTTTCTTGGTTAACCTCAGTTTCCAGTTTCTAATTGGACTGCAATTTTGGCTTTATTCAAACTATGATCAGAGACCCATAGATGATAAAGCCGGGGACATTTACAGCCTAAGCCAAGTGACGTAGTGTTTGTGGTGAGAAGAGGGCTCCAGAGGATGGATGCTCCAGGCACACATGGTTCTCAGCCCTGCCCTGCCCATTGGACCCTGAATAGGATGAGCCACCTAAGGCTAGAGAAGAGGCACACAGAGTTCAGAACTGTGGTTGTTTTTCTGCTAAAGTAGTCACTCAAGATATTTAGTAAGCATTAAAATCAGGTTGGCTTTTGAAGCTGTGTTTAACATCCTAAGAGGATGTGTGGCGTGGGTGCAACTGTATGTGTGTGTGATCATGTGGTTTGTCCAAAGTGACATTTTTGCATGCCTCTCTCCCATTTGTGTGTGTGTATATATGTGTGTGTGTGTATGTGTATGTGTGTATATGTGTATCATGTTCTCTCTCTCTCCCTCTCCCCCTCCCCCTCCCTCCCTCTCTCCCTGTATTGTAAGAATTCACATAAGGACATTGTGATTACTGTGTATCTAATCCTAAATTATGGCTATTCTTGAGATAACGCTGTGGGAACTTATATCTGCTTTTACTTCTTTTTGTTTTAAATCTCCCAGGTTTTTCCAGTTTAAATACTTTCCTGCAAGGATGGGACCATTCTGTCTGTAGGAGACTATTGTCTTGAAAGTAGTGTGCAAGGCCGGTCCTTATTTTCAGATACAAAGAGCTTCTATTTTCTGATAGCATCACCAGGACCTCTTCTGCTATATAAGAAGAGCCAGGCTTCATTCCTTTCCTCAGAAGTATCCACGGTCCTGGAAGGGATGTCTCTGAGGCCAGCGTTGTCTTGGCATGTGCCTCTGTTCTACTCCATTGGCCCAGCTGCTGCAGAGGCTCAGTGCACAAGGCTCTTGCCAACACAGCTTCTTCCAGATACTGTGCCTCTTAAAATAGCAGGCTCTGTCCAACCCTGAAGGGTTCAAGATTTTAAATTTATGGTTTCCATTTTAGCCTAAACCCATTCCTAACATATAGTAGAAAATACAAAACATTGATCTCTTGCAAGAAAAAAATGTTGGTTGCTGTAAACTTTTTTGGGGAGGGAGGGGAGTGCATGTGCATGGTGTATGCTTGCATCATATGGATGTTTGCATGTGTGCAGATGCACATGCGTATGTGTACACTTGGCATGTAGAGGCCAGAAGTTGGCATCCAGGGCCTCTTTGATCACCTTCCACCTTATTAACTCATCAGGTTCTTTGATTGACCCCAGAGCATGACAGTCCCGTTTGTCTAGCTAGCCAGCCAGCCCTAGAGATTTAAGCTCCACTCTTCTGATTGCTCAGCAAGTGCTGTATTTACGGAGCTCTCTCCCCAGACCCTGTTCTTCTAACTAAGCTTAGAAGAGGGCTCATGAGGGATCATTTCCTGGAGCTGCACCTGGGTCACAGCACTAAGAACAATACCCATGTACCCCAGAACCTGAAACAGCTGCTTCTGAGTTGGGACAGTATCCATTTCCTTAAACTGATGTGAGATCGCAGCCTCTTTCTAGAGACTGATGAGTCTTAGGGCACATACACACACGTACACCCCCTACATATGTATACACAAAGGCACTCGCAGGTGGGTACATGCAGTCACAATTTGAAGTCTTGCAGCAATTATTGAAATTCAAATATTGCAAACTGATTTACCCAATATATTAACATTTTCTATATATTTATTCACACTTATGCATGTTTTATGTGTGTACAAGTATGTATTGTCCATAAACAAATAAAACACAAAAGTTTTTCTATAAATAAATATAACACAAAAGTTGTAGATTTCCTGCTACCTTCTCCTGATTTACTAAAGTATAATCATAAATGGAAATTTTCACATAGACAAAATTGTTACCTAATTTTTGGATCTTGTTTGAATTTTACTATTTTCCCAATGATATTAGTTCGTGACAGGTTCCACCCAGGCTCCTCACTTAATTTTACCTGAAAGTTTTTAGACTCCTGTATCCAGGAAGAGGTCTTATTCTGTCTCCATCTGGGTCCTTTTCGTAGGTTTCACTCCATGTGGGTTTTTCTGACTTTTTCCTAAAGGGGCATGGATGGAGGCACTCAGGGCTGTGTTATGTATGTGTGTCTTATGTACCATAAGGCATAGAGGACAAGTTTGTCCCATGACATTACTTAAAATGTTTGACTAGAAATTCTGGCGAGTGTCAGTCACACATGTGACTTCAGTTAGAATCTGAACAGTCTCCTCCTTTGCAGCAAATTCTTCTACTGTACAAGGAAGGCCTTGAGTGGAGGAGTAGATCACCCCTAGGCAGGCAAGGTGGTCCAGGTGAGGTTCAGATTTGGAGCACAGCTGTCCTGTATACACAGAACTTCCCAGGCGTTACCATGCTTTGGTACATTTGCATTGTGAACATGGCCATTTCTACAGCAGCAACACTGGGTATGGGGTTGCACTAGGGCCAAAGTGCATGCAGCTGACACGGACCAGGCAGAACCGTGTAGTCCAGTTGTACTTTGTGCTTGAGGGATAGCTGCGGCATCTATGGCAAATATGGTGCCTCTGGATTCCCAGAACCCTCTAATATATAGTTCTCAGGTCAGGGCCACTGGGCACACCCATTCACATGGGACACACCCTGCCTTCCTGTTGTTCTCTGGTAATCTGCAGCAAGGCTTTGTGGTGGAGAATCACCCTTGCCCTCTTCCAGAATCTCCAGTTTTGCCTGTCCTGGCTTCAGTTTTCAGAAAAGATTGGAGGAAGAGGTTCTAATCATTGCTGTGAAAGGCCATGCTGCTCTGGGTCTGGTTTGTGTCCCTAGAGTCATCTGAGAAGCCACTTTATCTTCTCTGATTAGAGGACAGGGCAGATTTAACCCTCCCAGCTTAACTCAGGTCAGCTAATGACCAGTGATAGCAGATGATGTGCCTCTCAAGGACAGTTGTGTGGTCAGAAGTGAGGCCTTGGCTCAGTTAGAACACGTCCTCCCATTTCTAGGGACAGACATCAGCACCTACAGTCTCTCATCCTCAGAGGCAGCTGCCACTGGCCTCCGTGTATTACCCCTTGGCCTTTGCTAGGATTTCTGCTTCAAGTGTGGTCACAGGACTTTAGAATTTGGGAGAAACGGCCTTTGCTTTCTTCTGGCCAAGCTACTCTAATGGAGAAATGGAGGTACAAAAATGGATGGCTATAGTGGATAATGTAGGTAGGCTTAGGTGAGAGACAATAGGATTTCTCCACATATCTGGAGCTTGGGATGAGGCCTCAACCAAGGCAAGGAAGTATCTGGAAATTACTTGTGCTTGTTGCAGGTTGATTTGAGTTGATCACGAGGTCTCACGGGGCAGAGTGTCATCTGATGAGGGTATGAGAACTTAAATCATAAAAGTAGAGTGCTCAAGTCTACATGTGTGGGCTGCAGGAGGGCATAGTGGTCACCTGGGATGCCCTGGTGCAGGGCGGTTTGTCCTTAGGGAGACTTGCTTGAAGCTTTTAGCAGTTTTGAGTACTGGAACCACAGACACTCACAGACCCACTGTTAGCTCCATGAGTTCCTTCAGGTGCTGCCTGACATTCATTTATCCTAATTGAAAGGGAAAGAGAGGGGATGGGTCATAAAAATAGCCCCTACTTTACACGATGTAAATGTATCCTAAATTAGAGTCATTTGTAACTGATTTCCCCATTTTGCTTTTTCACCAGACTGTAGGACCAGGGGACAATTTAATGCCTTCTCCTACCATTTCCGGGGAAGACGCTCTCTAGAATTCAGCTATGAGGAGGATAAGCCCACAAAGAGAGCCAGGTGGCGGAAAGCACTAAGGTGAGTGTTGGTGGTATCCTGCCTAATAATCCCACCTATTTCTGGAATAGGCTGAGGTCTTGCTGTTGCTTTCAGCTCAGTCGTAGCCTAGGCTGGCTAAAGCAGAAATGCCCCAGAGTACAGAGTAGACAAGGCCTGTATCCTGCTTGGCAATGCTGGACTGTAGTGTGCTATACTGTGCTGCAGAAGGGCTGCACTTAGGGATGTTGGCTTAAACTTGTACATTGACACTTTGGATCTTACCTTTACTCCTTAGTGTAAAACATGGCAAACATCTTAGCAATGCCACATCAGCTACCCATGAGCACTTGGAAGGGCCAGCAACTAATGATCTCAAGGAGTTTGTTCTGGAAATGCAAAAGATCATCACGGACCTTAGGAAACAGGTAAGGCTGGCCTGAGTTACTCCCATCTGCTCCTTGTTGGACCTTTTACCAGCACACCTCTTGCCCCCTGGGTTCCCAGAGGCCTTGAATTTCTGGGTGGTTGTGAAGGTGTTGACTTGCCCTCACCTGTTGGGGCATGGCCACTTGTATAACTTGCTTTGTTCCAGCTTGTTTCTAGCTAGGTTCCATAGAAGTCATGTCCTCGTGTTTCACTGTGAACTAGTGTGTTAGGTACTTTTGTATTGCTGTGATGAAATATCATAACCAAGACAACGTATAGAAGAGTTTCTTTGGGCTTACCGTTTCAGAAAGTTAAGAGTCCATGGTTGTGGGTAGGGGCAGGGCCGTGGCAGTAAGAAGCTGAGGTTCACATCTTGAACGGAAAGCAGGAGTTTGAGAAAGGAACCAAGCAATGGTGCAAAGCGTTGGAATCTCAGAATCTGCTCACACTGATAGACTTCTTCCAAAATGGCTACGCCTCCTAGACCTCCCCCGAACAACTGAGAAACGTTTGTCCAAATGCTCAGGACTATTAGGGGACATCTTATTCAAAGCACCACAACTGGGATACTGGGCAGTGGACAGTTGCTGTCTCTAAGTTTAGAGTACCCTTCTAGGGAATATGACTAAGAGGATACCATTGGAATAGACGGAAAGTCCCAAAAAACTCAGGCAAAGTCAGATGAAGAAGTGTGGGAGAAGATAAACCTGAATTCCTGTTGGTAAGCCACTTCTTGTGGAATA
This sequence comes from Tokudaia tokunoshimensis, assembly GCA_036184795.1. Lineage (NCBI taxonomy): Eukaryota > Metazoa > Chordata > Mammalia > Rodentia > Muridae > Tokudaia > Tokudaia tokunoshimensis. Next base: position 45,460,602 of record BTHU01000012.1, read on the forward strand.
GTTTGGAAGTAACTGTTTCCAGAGCCGGTAAGTGATGGTAGACCAGCGGAAGCTGTATGGCAGGTGTGATGGTTTGTATGTGCTTGGTCCAGGAAGTGGCACTATTAGAAGGTGTAGCCTTGTTGGAGTAGGTGTGTCACTGTGGGCGTGGGCTTTAAGACCCTCATCCTAGCTGCCTGAAAGCTAGCAGTCTTCAGATGAAGATGTAGAACTCTCAGCTTCCTCTACACCATGCCTGCCTGGATGCTGCCATGTTCCCGACTTGACAATAATGGACTGAACCTCTGAACCTGTAAGCCAACCCCAATTAAATGTTGTCCTTATAAGAGTTGCTTTGGCCATGGTATCTGTTCACAGAGTAAAACCCTAACTAAGACATCAGGGTACCAGGACTACACACTACAGCTCTGGCTGAAGATCTATAGATAATTCCTCTCTTTCTATCTAAGGAACTTTGTTCTGCTTCTCTGAAGCTCTGTGTTCAATTACTAAAGGCCTTGTTTCAAAGAGAGCAGAGGCTGAGACCTCAGGCTAGACATGGGAGGTATGGTCACTCATGGTTTTTTAATGGTTAAAAAACATTAAGTGTGCGTGCAGAGAAGTGTTTTCCTGGGTGGTGTGGTTTGTGGGAATCTTGAGTCTGGCTCTTTCCCTATCCCAAGGCTACTCATGTGACAGGCTCAGGGGAGACTCGTGCAACCCAAATTCCTTTCTAGATAAAAAGCCATTCCTATGGCATCTGTTCCTGCTTGATCCTTGTCCTGCAGGCATAGGGCTCCATCTCTGTGCATTCCCCCACCCACCTTGGTTTGCTCTGAAGCACTATTGGGTGGTGCTGGGGATTCCTGGCTCAGGTGGAAAAGCTCAGACCAACCCAAGAAGACCTTTAGATACTGATGGAAGCAGGTCCTTTGGACCAAGGGTTGGTTCAGGAAGTCCACATGGACTTAATGTCCATGGTACCATGACTTACCTGTAACCAGAGATAGGACTGCTTGGCTCAAGATGCCAGGAGACCTGACAGTGCAGAATGGCCTTTGTACAGACAGCTCGGGAAGGTTTGGTCCTTCCCTGCCATCCCTGTGTGACCTGTCTGTGCAGCTGCCTATGACTCGTCAATGCTGACGGCCGTCCAGATCACAGCCACCTTGGTCCTTATATACCTGGGCTTTGAGTTAACTCAGAGTCAGCCATTGGTGCTCACTCTCCACTTCCTGAGGACACTCATCTGTTCTTTAGTTTTCCTCAAGACTTCAAGTAGGAATGTTGGGAGTTAATACCTAAAGCATCAGTTATGCTAATGAGTTGTTCCTCCAGACGTTTGCTTTGTTTTATTTGGAAATGCTGCCGCATATCTTACAGTGAATAGCTCTTTGGCTCACTAAATTCCAGTTGGGATTTAGGCTGTTGGGAGGATAGCCTTCCTAATACAAAGACAACAAGGTGATCTTAATGCCAAGGGGCCTCACAGAGTAGCTTGAGGTTCTGTTCTGTGCTCTGCTCCAGTGTGGACTGGGGACCACATTGTGCTCAGTAGGTAGGCAGGGACCAAGGTTGAACTCCAAATGGTAAGTAGACTCCCATCACCTGTTCTAACATGGGCAGCCTTTCCTCTGCTGAGTATGGCTGTTGAATCTCATTCTATCAAGTTTGACTGCCTTGTGCCTTGCTGCAGATAAACAGCCTGGAGTCTCGGCTCAGCACCACAGAGTGTGTGGATGACAGCGGTGAATCCCACGGCAGTAACACGAAGTGGAAAAAAGACACGTGCACAGTTTGTGAGTGCAAAGTAAGTATGGGGTCAGGTCTGTGTTTAAACCCATCACACCTGGATAGCCAGTGATCCAGGTGTCAGAGTGAGGTCCTGCTGGCCCTCACCCTCAGCCCTGGTTTCCCCTCATAAGCTGCAAAGAGCAAATGGGGGCATCTGTGTGAACCACCTTAGCTTCTAGTGGTATATAGGGAACACCTGGGAACCTGAAAGCGCCACAGCTTGGGACCCGTCCTCACAAGGCTGACCCTGCCCCCGATTCCTATTGTCCAGGTCTAGCTTGGGATACTAGTTACAGAGAATACTAATGGACATAGTCCATCTTTGGGAAGAGGTGACAGGCAGGCCAATGATAAGCCTTGATTATGAGCACAGGTTCCCCTGCAGCCCTGGCAAGAATACACTTGGAACAGAGCCAGAAAGCTGCACAGCAGGAATGAGGGCAGGTCCAGATCATCTCTTGTCTAGAAGAGGACAGGATTTTTATCTGCACCTTTACCTGAACAGTACAGGGTACTCCAAACATCCCTGGGTTGCCTGGCTAAGGAAGACTAAGCTAGGAGAGGAAGGATTATTTGCAGAGAAGAAGACCACTTCCCTCTGGCCTCATTGTGCTTCCCGGTAGGTTTAAGTGGAGATTAGGTGTGGGACAGTTGAGTCCTTTGACCCTGGGCCTCACAGTAGTGTTAGAGGACAGTAGAGTGTTCAATGGGATCCTCCAGGGGATGTATTTAGAGCTGAAATGCTCCAAGCATTGTCTTCAGTCACAATCCCAGGCAAGCTGAGCCAAGCAGAGACTAGGACATACTGTGGGGGATGAGGGTAAGATCCGTGGGGTGTCACACTGGGTCAGGGTCATGTGGGTCATCCCAAGTAGAGGGGCCAGGGATGACAAGGATGTATCCCCCTCCTTTAGAATGGCCAGGTCACGTGCTTTGTGGAAGCTTGCCAGCCTGCAGCCTGCTCGCAGCCTGTGAAAGTCGAAGGTGCTTGCTGTCCCGTCTGCTTACGGAACACTGCAGAAGAAACGCCTTAGTGTTCCCGAGCTGAGCTCCTCGAAGCTGGTCCACGGAATCCTCGTGAGTCTAGATGACAACGTGGGAGCTTCAGACCACAGGACAAGTTGGGATCTCAGACATTTCAGGACCTCCGCTGTGCCATCACAGAAGCAGCCAGGGCTGCTTCAGACCTTGTGTTTGTAGAAGGAGATTGAGCAGGCGAGAGTGGGTGCAAGCTCTGGCCCTCACTTCATGTTAGACTTCTCAGGTTTATATTTAAGTGTTTTTAAGTGGAAAATTGGTGCTACTATTAAATCACACAGTTAAGACATGGGTTTCAAAATCTCTTCTGCCTGATGCCACTTCTGTTTAAATGAGGCAGGAGGTCTTTGACAGGCTTCCTTTAAATGGAAGCATTTGGCAAATAGAAATAGCATCCTGGGCCACAGTCCCTACAGGGATACTAGGGCTTTTTCCCACCTCTCCTTCATGTCTGCCATCTTCTCCTTCAGGGCCCTTCAGCATCTAATAACAGTACCGACACAATCCTGCACCGTGGGACCATGTCCGCCCTTCTACACACGACTGTCACATTATTAAGCCACAGTTAGAAATGATCTTGTTTCCTACTTAGAACGTGTGTAAATACTGCCTTGCTGTAAACTGAATGTGAAACCCTTTGGTCCCATGCCATGTTGAGTAACCTGAGTAGCCCCTTGCATTGGTAGGATGGTCTGCAGCCACCACCTGCCTTGGTTCCTGGCCACAGTGTAGGGAGAGTGATTCACTCTCCAGGTCCTTTGAATAGGTGACAGACAGGCCGAGCCTGAATGTCAGGAAATCACATTGTGTGAATGCTTTAAAGGAAAAAAAAATCCCTATACCTCATATTTTTTATTGCATGATGTTTTATAAAAATTTTCCCATTTTAGATGTTAGAAAAATTATTTCCACTATGCAAAATTTTTTTTTAGTTCAGTGAAAAGCAACTATTATACCTCATAGTCTCTTGTCTTTAATTGACCAAAATATTCCATTCTAATCTCACAAGGTTCTGAGGACTCTGCCTAAACAAGCAAGTCTTACCTTACATATACTGATGTGCCAGCACTGTATCCCAGCCATTGTGGGTACATCAAGAGGGTCACCTGCCCAAGGGCTGGGGAGGAAAACCTCAAGGACACAGATGAGTCAATGTCAGTTGGAAAAGGACAAAATGGGTGCCATTATAAGGAGATCATGGTCAGATAGGGAGATGTTCAGTTCCTTGCAGCCTCTGGCTTATGTTGGGCAGTAAGGCCATTGTGGTGTGTACGTATATGATCCCTAGGCAGATACGATTACCTTCCTAGAGATAGACACAAAGCCACATGTGTAAGGCTACTGTGTAAGACAGCACGCCAGCATGGGCATATCCACAGTGGATTCACCACACTGCATACATAAAAGTGGTCACTTTGACTTACCCTCATGTTGCTAATGTTATTCAGAAGCTGGTGGTCCAGCAGGGGCGGGCATTTGTAAAATATTAAGTTGAACTTAGTGATGAGATTTCAGAACAAACTTCTGTGAAGTAGGAGATGTAACCATGCATCTAAAATCTGATGGCCATGTAATTGCTCAGGCATAGAAATGGTGGGAGAGCCTGCCCTGGGTATCTGGAATTTTAGGCGAGCCCCAGGGGTATGTCTTGTGCCAAGACACACAAGTGTCCATGGAGCTTAGACAGGTGCCAAGGGTTTGTGTTCTCTGCTCCTGTGTGGGATGCTGGCTGTGATTTACATTAATTTCTGTATTTCAAACCAAGTTGTCTGCAGATCTCCATTTTGATGTTACAGCCTCATTGCCCAGGCAGTGGGCAGTGCCCACACACCCTTTCTGACTAGCCACTGCACTGGGCTTCTGTGATTCAAAGTAGTGTACATATTTATTTACTTTTCTGACTGTTGCCAACAGCCAAATGCCACTTTATGTTCCTTGTATTCAGTCCATTACCAAAGAGGTGTTTGTACTTTGTAATGACGCCTTTCAGTTCAAATAAAAGGACCACATCGTCAAGTGGAGAATCTGTCCTTTTTACACTGACACAAACAATAACTTGTTTCACTGAATGATGTAGAAGTAAGAGGAAGGGGTCCAGTCCTCCACAAAACCCAGAGCTATGCTGTGAGCCACTGTGAGGAAGAAAAAGGAAAGGGGTGGGGGTGGTGTTAGTTAAGAGGAACTTTTCTTTCTGAGATAGGGAGGATGCCCTGACTAACTTGATGCTCTGTGGGTTCAGTCCCTGGAACAAACCTTCTGAATTTCTTTGTGGACCAGTCCGTTGGCCCTCTGAGGGGACAGGATGGGTGAGTAGCTTCTGTTCTTCCTAAGCATGAATATAGATCATGCACGGCTCATCGCTCATCGTACCATCAATATAGAACGTTTTCCGTGTGTTTGTGCTTGTATGTGACCTTCAGCCTGAGCAAGGTGACCTGGGACACAGGTTAAGGAGAGGATGCTGCTCTGGTGGAAGCATCTTTACGCTGTGTCTTTCCAGAGTCTGGAGAAAATGATGCTGTTCATTTAACTATCTTCATGCAAAAGAAGATGTAGTGTTAAGGAAACCTGCATTAAATTTGTGTGCGCATGTGTTTGTGTGTGTGTGTGTGTGTGTGTGTGTGTGTGTGTGTGTATGAGTGTGTGTGTAAACATGTCCATATTTGTGAAGGCCAGAGGTGAAGTAACCACTATCTGCCTTTTTGGTTCAGGGTCTCTTTCATGGAACATGGAACTCACTAATTAGGCTAGAGTGACTGGCCAGGAAGCCCCAGTGATCCCCCAGTCTCCAGCTCCTTAGTGGTGGTATTATAGACACACACCACTGCTCCTAGCTTTTTATATGGGTGCTGGGGATCTGACCTCAGGTTCTGATGCTTATGCAGAAAGCACTTTGGGCTTTTTAAGTTTGCAGATCATTTGAGCAATTAAATGAGAACTTTGAATACCACCGTATGCCTTGCTGTGGGAGAGGATGTGTGGGATTCTCTGCTGCACTGTCCTGGCAAGACAGCTTTCCCACACCTGAACCGCATTCTGTGACAGACTGGTCACATGAGGCTGTAAATGTAATAAAACTGACTTGTGCAACCACCAAGAATCCCATGAAAATTCCAGATGCTCTTTCTTGTCCTAGAATGATAGGTATAACATAACTAGACCTCCATTCTGCTTTGTCTTCTTGCCAAGACTGTAATGAACTACAAATGAGGAAAATGGAGCACAGAAAGGTAGCGTGGCCCAGTGTCAGCAGAGTCTGTGAGCAAAGTAAGACTAGGTCCCATGTGGCGCTTGGCCAGCCATTCCCTGGTTTTCCTTTAACGTTCTGTTAACTGACAAGGGCCCTGAACAATTGTTGCATTTTTACTTCAGATGTGGAGTGTTTTTGCCTTTTGGCTAAAAACCATCTCAACATCTCTATATACATGATAAAGCTTCTTCAAGGGTTAGTGAGATGATACAGGGTAAAGGTGCCTGCCTCTGAGGCTGACAACCTGAACTTTATCCTTGGGAAGGAACTGCATGGTGGAAGGAGAAAACTGACCCCCACAAGTTGTCCTCTGACCTATATCACAAATGCATACACTCACATACATTCATGTACACAAACATTTATATTTATATTTATTTATAATTATATATAATGTAAATTTTTAACTCCCTAAACAGATCAGAGGCTTCAATGGTAGGCAGCAGGAGTGAATTCCAGAGTTTGCAGAAGGCCTATCATGGCTGGTTTTATATTTGGGGAATTTGTTAAAAGACAACTCTGTCTATGTCTCTTTCTGAAATGTCTGCCTTTTTTACTCAGACAAGCGGGACTCTAGAATAAGGAAGCTGAGGCTGGAAACCCAATAGCCTCCCCCACTGTCTTCCCCATTATGTCCTATAAGTCTCTCTGGGTTGATAAAGACCTTGAAGCTACAGTTCCCCTTTGTTCTGAATGCACCCTGTGATCTCCTAGGAGTGCTGAGGGCCATGTGGCAGGTGCAGCTGTGTTCCTGAGGAGAGATGTCGATTTCAAGCATCTTCATCCCATGTAGTGACTGTTTTAAACACTAGCTATAAATTGATGTGGCTTTTTTTGTAGAGGTCAAGAGAGGGTAAGGGACAGAGATCTTACCATGTTCATATTTTCTTACATTTTTCTTGTGTTGACCATTAAGTACTATGGGAAATTTTATTTTTCAGTATGCTTTAGCCTAAAGCTAAATCTCTTTTACTCTTATATATAACCCACTGTTAAAAGCCAAAAACAAAACAAAACTGCAAAAAACAACAAAATAAACAAAACCAAAAAAATAGCAACAACCAAACAACAACAAAACGCACCCCTCTGACATCATTGTTCATGTCTGGTAAAGCATCCCCATCCTGCTGTTTCATTGTTTTGCCCTTGCTAAACCAAACCAGGCAGTACACACACACTGAGCTGGAGAGGCCTGCAGCTGCTTCAGAGGAGATCTCTGGAAAACATGTTTGTGTTCCTCAAAAATGACCACATCAGGAATCATCTCAGATGAAGCTGCTGGTCATCGTTCCTCATAACTATGACTCAGACCCCACCAGGGGAGGAGGAGGCAGGATGTCGTGCCTGTGGTCTCCAAGGGTACTGTGCAGTCTGGTCGCTAGGTTTCCACAGGAGTCCAGCAATCCAGCGCTGCTGTCGAAGGGCTGTGCCTTCTCCCCTCTGCCTTGAGGGTTGAGCTCTCCTATAAGTGAGGAATGGCCAACCTGAGACACAGGCCTGCCTTACTGGCCCTGAAGCCAATCCTTTGTTCCACCAGATTTAAACGAATAGCACATTCCTATTTCAGAAAGACTGGCCCTTTGTGAGCCCTGTTCAGACTGTGAATCTGGTTGATTCGCAGAGCTTGCCGGGAACATGTAGGTGTGAAAGGGCAAATCTGTGATCTTGAGAAATGTTGATGCTTCCTGTTTCCTTCAAGGGCTCAAAGGTGATGAAACCAGACAAGAAACTCTCCTGTTTCACCCAGAACAGCTTGTAAACAGTCCAGTGGCTGATAGCCCAAGTCCCATAGAAGCCAGCATTGTTCCTAAAAGGCTACTCCCTGAATCCAGGCCATTTTCCAGTAACCCCTGCCCCTCCTTGTGTGATATTTCCCAAAGTCCCCCCAAACAAACCTGCCCTACTTTGGTGCCCATGTTAAATCTTTCTTTTTGGTTATTCTTAGCACTCTTGCATCTCACATCCTCAGTCCATGGTGACTTCTCTGGGAACTCATCCATTGGCTTGCCGCCTTACTTACCATGAGTCATGGCCTACCTTCCCCACAGACTTCTTAAAGACTAGCATACATTGTTTTATCTTTTCCCTTCATTGTTAGCTTGTTTAAGACTCTCTGCTGACTGCAGTAGCTGTTATTTCAAAGCTCAGTGCCTTCACTTGTAGCCTGATCTTAGCAGAGACGAGTTTTCTTTTTAATCCTCCTCTCTTCCAAACAACATGTCTAAAGACTTGAGGTTTGGATAAGTTCCATCTCTGTTAATTGCCCTTGGAGCTCAGACTGTAAAATCCATCAGATTTTCAATTTCTTCATCTATAATTTTCTAACTTGTAAGATAAATTATCTAACTTTGTAAGATAAAGCTAGTGGGAAAGAAAGAAATATGGGTATGTTTAATGCCAGGGATGGCTTCTGAACAGCCTCACAGTGTTCTGTATGCTAAGTACGACCTGACCTGTCAGCAGGGATAGAACTTGGCCTGTGTGCTCTTTGGGATTCTGAGGGTCAAATGGTGCTCTCTGTAATATCAATTGGAAATCTAGCCCTTTAGATAAAGGCTAAACACAGACTGGATATAGCCTAGATATGAGCCAGACAGATTACCAGTCTGGGTTAAACCAGCCTATGTGCAGACAAAATATAGACTAGATACATGCTAGAGAAAATGCTGATGCAGATTTGACTAGTTTAACCCCTCAACACCGTGGGATGAAGATGGAGAAAAGCCAGCTGTGGAAGCGAACTGTAAGGCGAGGGGCAGGACCTCCCAGGAGCTTACTTTGGAAGTCAGAGAGCTTCCCACTAGTGAAAAGCATCAGGAAAGACTGTGGTAGCCATAGCAGTGATGATTGGGTGATTGGTCCATCCCAGGAGAGGGGAGGGAGCACCAGGGCCTCAGGGGAGGAGGCAGCAGGTTGGCAGGGTAAGGGTTCCCTAAAGTAAGAGTTGACTGCTCTGGGTCCCTGGTGGACACCTCAGAAGGTTGGCAGCAGGGAAGAAATGTGATGCTGCCCACGGTGGCAGCCTCATGTCAAAAGAGCCAGCTCCTCTTCCGTCAACAGTCAGAAGGCCTCCTTTCATCTCCCTTGCCATGGATGGGGAAAGGTCTGGGTCAAGAAGAGCGGTTAGAATAACATAGCAATGTCTGGGGAAACCCAGGAGAAGGATGGAGAGAAGAACTCTGTGTCTCACTAAGGAGCAGGAGTGGGAGTGGACACACGAAGGAGCTGGACAGCGTAGCCACTGGGGTAGGTAAGCAGCCCCTTCTAGATGCTGTAAAGACCCTGTAAGAAGGCAGCCATTGCAAGTCCTCCAGATGCCCCATGTTTATTTGCTGGGAAATTGCACCATTGTGATAAACCGTGACTGGCAGGTGCATGTGGCCTTCAGGCTGCAACTGTGCTTGGAAACTGGGTGTTGCTCCTGTAGCTGTTACCGCCTTCTCTCAATGCCAGAGTGGAATCATACCTTAGACACTCCTTCCTGCGTTGCCTGCACACTCTTCCTGTTAATTACCTGACAACTTCAAGAACATGTCTTTCCATTATTGCTATAAAATGCACAAGTCTGTGTAGGGTTCCTTTTGGGGTACACTGCCTCACAAAGGTCTGCAGATAACATCCGTCTGTCACCCTGTTGCTTTTTATTTGGACAGAGTTCAGTTTAGGGTTGTTATGACCGTATTGATGCTGACTGATATCATCAGTCATCAGCTAGACGGATGGTCAGGAGCAAAGGTGCACATACACGGAATGTTTGGTGACTATCATTCTAAACTATTGAGACAAGGGATAGAGTTGTCAGCAATGTTCTCTGGCATAGGGAGCTGCGAATGCCTCAGCAGCTACAGGCGTCTGTGTGTTCAGATGGGGCCCAGAGCATCAAGAAATCCTGAGAAGACACCAAGAGCAGGTGGGAAATCAAGATGCCCTAGCCAGGTGAGATGAGGGATGTTTGGAGTAAGGCTAATATAGTCTTCAGAGCTGTCTTCCACACCTCCCCTGCCCACAACTGAGATGCTTCCTGACTTACATTGACTTGCAGATTCACTTCTGGTCCTGTGCAAGTTGTAACTCTGGAGTGGTCAGTCCTACAGGCTCTGTCCTTGGAAAAGGGGGGTGGAGAAACAACCAGCTGGCCATGGCTTTTGCCTCTGAAGCAGGAGACCTTGGCTGGGACCTAGAACATCCAAACCAAAGCACTCGCAGGACCCAGGAACAACAGTGGGACCTTTGAAGTCATCATCCAGAGACTTGTCCTTCCCTTGTGACATGGCGTGTCTTTGTTTCTGAGTTGAGGAGCAGCAGTGTGGGATGCTGTCATAATGAGTGGAAGACTTGGAACCCAAGTTGGGGGTCTACGTAATGGAAGTTCAGCCTCCTAGAAGTGTATAGATCATTGTGCTAAGACAACAGACTTGCCATCATTTTGACCGGAACAAGCAAACACAAAAAGAGCAGAGGTGGTATGCCTGGACCAACATAGGAAGAGTCACACCCACAGTCTTCTCAGAGGGTCTTGGGAGAGCAGTGTGGGATTGTATTGCTGGATTCTGGGGCACATAGGCCCTCAGCGGGATTCATAGATATATCTCCTCACCACAGATCTATGTGTAGTGCATATGACTGTAACATTTTAGAATAAAAATATGGCTTAAGAAAAATTTCTGGGTGAGGTGTGGTAGTGCACATCCTTAATCCCAGTACTGGGATAGAATTAAAAATAGGATCTCTGTGAGTTCAAGACCAACCTGGTCTACATAGTAAGTTCCAGGACATCCAAGGCTATATAGAGAAACTCTGTCTCAAAAATAAATAAATAAATAAATAAACAAACAAATAAATAAATAAGTAAATAAAATTGCTTTTGAAAGTGCATAGAAAACAAAAAGGACACACTACAGAATGGATAAAATAATGTTTATAAGTCACATTCAATGGGAGACTTCAACAAAAATAAAACTCTTAAAACTAAACAGTAGGAAACAAACATCCCAGTCTAAAGAAGGCAAAGTGTTTTAACAGAGGCTTAATCAAAGGGGATTTAAGAAAGCTAGGTCATATGTAGGGCCACTTCTAGTTTGGAGGTGGGTTTTGCTTTTCCTTTTCGTCTTCACATTGACTCCCACAGCTGCTGCATCCACTCACGCTCCCACCGTCAGTAAATATTCCTTCCACACATCCTTGCCAGCATTTGCTGTCATTTGATTTCTTGACAACAGCTCTCTTAAATAAGGTGAGAGGGAATCTCAAGGTATTTATTTACATTTCGAAGTGTTTAATAACCATCTTCTGAGAATTTTCTGCTCAGATCTATCACCCACTTGGGGGATTATAAGGAAGGAAAGCAATAATCATATCAATAGATGGTTGGCTCTGCTAGCTAGCAGGGAGGGAAACTGAGTCGATGGCCAGAAGGAAAGCTATCAATACCATGGATGCCAAAGAGGACGGGGAACTTCATGCTGATGGGAATGCGGAGCAAGCAAGCTTGATGAAACACAGTGTAGCTTTTTGGGAAGTTAAACATGTGCTTCTCAAAGGACCCATAGCCCTGCTCCCAGGAGAACAGGGAGAGTTTATAGTTGGATTTTTCCATGTTGAGTTAATCTCTAAAATCGATCTGTTTCTCTCCCACTTCCTCTTTCCTTCCTTTCTTCTCTCCTTCCCTCCTTGTTTCTTTTTCTTAGTCCGCAGCAAGGCAACACTAATTGCAACTGAAAGGCCTGGTAAAATCCTTGGCTGAAATCCTTGGCACATTATGTCAAAGTTCAAATTCCATTCCACCAATGTCACCCGTAATTGGGGCATACAAGGGTTTCGCTTCATTTTGTGTACAATTCCCTTAAGTGTAATTAAATATATTTTTATACTTCATACGTTTCAGAAAATGTTTTCTCTTATTAACATTGTCTGAAGTCAATAATCTTATTATCAGTGATCTATGACTTTTGCTATAAGATGGGCATAAAAATTGACGTTTAAAAGTGTACAGAATGGAGAAAAAACATGAGACTTCAATCTTAAACAAACAAAAAAACCTACAAGCAACTAAGGAACGCACAGAGTTGGAAAATAGTCTTGCCAAGGGAAGAGCATACTAATTGGTTATTAAATACAAAATGGTCAGCCTTGAAAAGCATACATGACAATGGTATTATACAGACTGACGGGTTGTAATTTGGAATACGTATGTATTCATATATATTCATATATGCATATAACAACAATTAATGATAAAAGAGGCCATTAATTTGAAAGGGCACAGTAAGAAGGGGTATACAGGTGGGTTTGGAGGGAGGAAAAAGAAGGGAGAAAGTATGTAATTATAATCTCAAAAAATCAAAGTAAAAATATACTTGAAGACAAATTTTTTTTTAAACAATCATTTTAGACACAGCCAAAATGTCTTTGGGCAAATTGCATTTGAAATGGGCTACTGGGTGATGAATAGTCAGTCTCCCTGGGTATGAGGGTCTCAGTCTCAAGTTCAGTCTTCATGAGCTAGAAGGGAACAGTCCGTATTTGCAGAAGGTTACCTCAGTCACAGAGCCTAGACTGCTGTCTGTAGGCCAGCTTGGTTGAGATGTTCCAGTCACAACTGCTTTTTAAACACAGCCTCCTTTATTCTTCACTTTGGCATTTCCAGGGATCTCTTGTGGTTCACCGTCTGCTCCCTTGTGTAGGTCTTGTTCAACCAATGCAACTATTGAGGTGAGTCACTGTTGCTCTTCATCACTCTCCTTTCTCACAACATGACATGTGATTTTTATTTACTCTAGACAGTTTTTAAGCCAGAGCTCAAAACAGTCCCAGTCTCCTTGCATTTCATTGTCCTCAGCTGTGAGGTTGGGAGTCCGTGGAAGCTGGAAGCCTTTGCCTTTCACAGGATAGGGAGGACTAGATTGAAAAATATGAAATAAGAAAGTCCCTCGATAATCAAAATACCCTGTGCCCTTAGGTCATCCTTTGACTGTAATTCTGAAAAGAAGCTGGAGGAAAACATATTAGATTCTCATATGATTAGATAGTTCCCTAGAACTCCAGAGAACAACACATTTTAAAGTGGTAAGACAAATGAACACAAGAATTCTCCACTCAGCAGAAAGATCCACCAGGGATGATGTCAAAGCAAGAGGAAAGCACAGTGACTTTGTCGTTAGCAGAGTGGGTACAACCACGATGTGGATGACAGTACTGAAGGCATGAAGAGGCTGCTGGTGGAGACGCTGACCTTCAGGGTTGTAGAAAACAAAGTAGAATTGATACATACTTGGGCAAGTATCAAGTATCCTCCCAGAGACCTATATTTGTGTTGAATACGGAAAATATATTATCCCCACAGTGTCCAGTGACAAGGCTTCTTTGTGAATTCAGAATAGAACTCTATTGGTTCCAAGCAGACCCAGAAAGATTGAATATCCTACAGTAAGCACTAGAGTAGTTGTTGAAAAGTAACTCCACCAGGTATAGAAAATGTTAACATATGTCATGTAATGAAATACTCATAGTAGCTAAATAATGAGCTGTTCGATGATGAGTGTTCAACCTGCCTGGGTTTGAGGGTCTCAGCCTCAATTTCACTCTTTCTGAGATAGGAAGGAACAGTATGTACATTCAGAGAAAGTTCTTTTGGTCACCCTTGGTCACAAGAGACGGGGGGGAAGAGGAACCAAGAAATTAGTAAAATGGTCTTTTTAAATCCAGCTAAGTTGGTGGTGGGATCTTTATGTTAATGATATAGATTCACCAATTAATAGAAGTGATGAATAGAATAATAGTTTAGTGAGTAGAAAAGGAAGTCTTCAACTATGTGCCATTCCACAGAGCCACACTTTAAACGTCCTCTGGGGTAGAATGTGAGAGGATACGCAATGATGAGTGGTGAACACTGAGGACAGACAACTGGAGTGTCTGTTTTAGTGCCAGATAAAATAGATTTTATGGCAATAATGTTGCCAGGGACAAAAAGAGACGTTCCATAATGACAGCAAGGTTGTCAGGAAGTCATCGTAGTTAACAGTGTACAACCACCACTAAGTAGTATAGAAATGGCCAAAGTTGAATATAAAAGTAGACTTTTTTACAAAGCAGGGGATTTTAACACTCCCCACCTGACATCATTAATAGAATATTTAAAAAAGAGAGTGAAGAAAAGAAAGGAAGGAAGGAAAAGAAAATAGATGCCACTAAACACTAGCAATTTTCATGATTATAGATTATAGAGTTTAGAGCTCTGCACCCAACAGTTATTCAGAGTGCATTGCCTTCAAGGGCACACTGGCATTTGGCAAGGGTTGGTGTGTCATCCAGTAGAGGAGGAGGAGGAGGAGGAAGAAAATTCGAGGATGAGAGTCGAGCAGGTGTGTTTGTAATTCCTCCTGAGGGCTGGGGGAGAGTGTGGTGAGCTCTCTTCTCCTGAAAGGGTTTCAGCTGAGATTGAGCTGGACCATTAAGCAGAGAAGAAGAACTGCTTTGCCCTTCTCTGAGTATGGTCAGATAGGCCATTGCGTGTGTGCCTGCTGTCTTCTCTCCTTGCTAAGCATGTAAAGCTCTGACCCTGTATCCCACAGATGAAGAGTGCCATGAAGTCAGATCTCTCCAAGAGCAGAGGCAGGTAAGGGAGATGGCTGCTTTTCCCACTCTCCATGAAGATGTGTAAGTGAGCAGACTCCTGAGTGTTGCCTTCCAGGGTTATGAGATATCCTTGGCATGAAAGCTCTCTTGTGTTGAGAAGGAATTAATCTGGATTTTTGACTATTTCTCTTGGAGATGACTTCAAATCAGCCCCCGATTGTCTGACAGACTCAGGCTGGCATTTGAAATCAGAGCTTCTCAAGCCTAATTTTGCTTAGAAGTCATCTGTACATCAGCAAGAAATCTGGCCTTAGAGATCTTAGAGCCTGTGCCCAGGTCCAGTGGGCTTGGTGAGGACACAAACACTCCACCCAGCTTCCATGTTAGGTATTGAGGAGACTTTAGGGCTACAAACTCCACTAACACTTCCCTAGGACCCCTCACTTCTTGTCTACCAGGCTGGCTGGATTCTAGCCCATATTTTACTGCTAATGGCTTTGAATGGACCTGTTCAAGAGGGTCCCCTGTGCATGTCTAGGACTCTGACTCAGAACATCAGGGTAGCACAGATTTCTTGTGGTTGAACTTGACACTGGTACATGGTAAACCAAGAGCTTTCCCAAAAGAGCTGGTTTGTTGAACAGTTATGAACGTTGTCTCACTACGTGTAGCTCCTTCCTAGCTGGGGGACTTTGGGTTGTCCAAATGGCCCTCATTCTAATTTTATTCAAAAATTCATGGTAGATATATAATATATGGTTTGTTCTTTGAATGTTCATGTTCTGGTAGCTTAGTTACACACACACACATAAAGAGGTAGTAGGGCCTTTGAGAGGGTCCATGTGAAAAGTGAAAAGAGAATGGGCCAGTATCTTCATTAATGGACTTGTATTTTTTATGGTTTGTTTGTTGAGATCATGTTTCACTCTTGAAGTCTAGGGTAGCTTGGAACCATTATGTAGCCCAGGTTGGCATTGAGCTTGCTCACTTGGGTTAAGATTCCTTCTGAAGAGTGAATGAATGAATGAATGAATGAATGGGAGCATATTCAGTGCAGTGCCAGCAGGTACAGGAGCCACAGAGGCTGGCACAGGACCATCTTTGGCCAAATTCTATATGTTAAATTTGGGTAGCATTTATTTAGTGGACCTTGGGCATATGAGTAGCAGGTGTAGAAAGTCTTTGCACCAAATCTAGGCCGCCTGGCTTCTCTGCAGCCTGGAACATAGCCCAGGTCATGACCTCTGCAGAGAACCCTGGTGTCCCCAATAGAGCAGTCAGAGTGAACAACTACTTTAAAACGTGGACAGACTCTACTGGAGTTTGCTGTGAGAGGTTCATTCTCTTCCTTAAGATCTGGTTCTAATTTTGAAAACAATCTCTGTTTACATTTTTTTTTTGTTTCAACAACAGTGTTACCCTCAGGAAGAACCTCGAGATGGAAGTGAGCTCATTGTGAGGAAACTTGGAAAGACAACCCCACCAGAGACTCTGGGGCTGGCAAGGAGAGGAGGGCACTTGAGGCTGCACAGCCACGTGGCTTCCAGTGGCAGGAAAGCCATGTTGTGGATGCCACACTTGCATCTTAGCTGTTCTGTGACACTTGTGTGCAACTCAGCATCTCTGAACCTTGGTGTATCTGTAAAATAATGAAAATCAGCTGTAGGCCAAGGGTCATTTTCAGGATTAAATGAATAGACATTTGGCACAGAGCCTGTAAATCATTTCTTCACCACCGATATATTATCATGTGCACATTTTCCCATCTCTCTGCCTTATTCATTACTGTAGCATATTACTGACCTTACCTAAAAACCTGGAGAGAAAATGGCCATAAGCAAGACCCTAGATTTTATGTCTGTGAGTGTATGTGTTCATGTGTACATGGGTGCACATGTAAGAAGTGTGTGTGTGTGTGTGTGTGTGCATGCACTCACACACGCACACATGCCTTCCACCTCAAGACTCTCGGGAAGGGTCAGGAGGACCTGGCCCTCCCCATGCATCTGGCTAGAGGTCAGGCATTAATACAAATCACTGAAAACAATTGTTTACTGGGGTGGAAAGTCCTGATAATCATCCCTCAGTATTTTTCTTTTTATATGACAGAGCAGTTTGACTACTTGATTAGCAGCTGTCAGACTCCCTGTGCACCCCTTCGCCCATGGCTGCTCCCTGAGAGTGAAACTCAACAGTGACCTCAGATGTGAAGGTTCGTCAGGACCAGTTGCTGTCTTCCCAAAGTTTTCAGGTCTGAGGCTGGGAAGGAAATGGTAGGACCACTCCAGCTGGAGGGAGCAAACGCAGCTTCAGCCCCACCATTTCCAGGTGCCCGGAGAGCAACCAACAACCATATGGCCTCATCTTGGTAGTTCTTCAAACTGTCAGTTGGCTGCTTTCAGCATTCATGTATCTAGAGGAGAATCTGATCCAGGCATCTCCACCTGGAGGAGACTTCAGGCCAGCCACAGACACCTCCAAGAAACTTCACTGAAGTTAGGAGAAGGAATGAAGCTGTCGTGGCCACTGTCCCAGGATGGTTTTGTCTTGAGAAGTTTCATTCTTGCTGTGACAGATCAAAGACCCGTAGATGACCCCACTTGTAGTCACTCCACAAAACCCAGCTGCTATGGGCCTCATCATAGAATTCTTCAGTCTGATTTGGGAGATGCCCCTCCTCCCATGATGACAGTGCATATACACTACAAACTGTAGAAACTGCTCCTCTCAGTCTCTGGGCAGCAGTTGGAGACCTCCCTCCTTTGCACTGCCCCTTTGCAGAGGCCTAGGTTCCAAAGAGTGGTTATATTGCCTGTCTGTGGTCTTTCATTATAATCAGAGTGGGCTGTGGTGGTAACATAAACAGGAACCTCCTCGGGGTTGGGGCATATCCAGGCTCCTGATCCACTTGTCCATCTCTCCCTAGCACATCCCGTGTCCTTGTCTTCTGCTTCAACTACTAAAGCAGTGGTTATGTGACTGACAGCTCCCCAGGCCTCTAGAAATAGTGGGGCTGAAGCTGCTTTTGCTACCTCCAACCCTGCAATTTCCTTCACAGCCACAGACTTGAGAATTTTCCAAGGACAGTAATTGCTCCTGCCCAGACTTCACATCACAGGTCACTGTTGAGTTTCATTCCCTGGGAGCACCCATGGGCGAAGGGGTGCACAGGGTGTCTGACAGCTGCTAATCAAGTAGCCACACTCTCTGTCATCTAAGAGGAAAAATACAGAGGGATGATTATCACAAAGACTTAGCAAGACCTTGGTCTTCATGAAGAATCCAGTCAAGTACGTCAGGGGGCTCCTAGCTCCCCAGTCCTGTAAGGACATGGTCTAGGAGGTAAACACAGACCTCACAGGGCAAAAGATGTGTTTATGCACCATAGGTGCTGTTCATTTGTGAAATTTTGCCTAGGTATATAAACACCCACACAGGTAATTATTTTATACATATGTTTATATAATGTCTTGTTTTGTTTTGTGCTGCTACAACAGAGGGGCTGAGAGTGGGTATATTTACAAGATCTTTTTTTTTTTGGTAGAGATTTGTTTCTAATAGTTTTAGAGCCTGGGAAGACCAAAGCTTCAGCTGGGAAGGGGCTTCTTCAGCAGAGGGTAGAAAAAAAAAGAGGGTAAGAAAACAAGAGCAGGTCCTCTGCCCTAATCTGAAAAACAGCAGACCTATTTCGCTATTGTTCATCAATGAAGACAGATCCTCTTAAAGACCCCTCCTCTCAACACCGTTGCCAAGGAGGCTGAGGTTCTGACACAAGAACTGTCAGTGATTCAGTATATCCCAGGAGTGCGTAGTGTGTATTTAGGATGCTTGTCCATGTGCCATGGCCACCTCCGGGTTTGCAGATTTGTGGGGTCTTTATCCATGTCTCTGACAGAACTGCAGCAAGGCAGAAGCAGGTATAGAGGTGGGTGGGCATACAGCACAGGTATTTAAGGTTCCTGAGTGGAGCTGTGCCGTGTGCAGTATCCCAGATTCTTGGGGAACATTTGAATGCATAGTTGGACAGGAAGGAAGGGTAGTGGGTGGGAGGTCGGTGTGCTTGTATTCCTGACTCGTCTTCCCAGTACTGTGTTTAGATCCCGGTAAACAAATGTCTGAGCCTGTCTCTTCCACCACCGGCTCTTGTACTGGGTCACATTTGCCTCCCCAAGAATGGCAAAGAAGAAACATATTGAATCAGCTACAGTTTGAGGCTTGGTGTGACTAATGTTCCTGGTTCTGGAACATGAATGCTCTGACATCACCCTGGGGTGATCTGGGGAGAATCTAATCTGCTCGGAAGGACTTTCTTCCCCCAGTTGTTTGACCAACAAATGTTGCAAATTGTCCCCATTAGAAATGTTTACTAGTAGCTGAGACAGGCCTCTGTTTAGGCTAGGGCTTCTCAAAGCTGGTTCCCAGGCTAGCAGCACCAACCAAACACCTGTTGAGATGTGGAGTCCAGGTCACTATGACCTATGGACAGAGACTCTGGGGGCATGGTGCCTTGGATGTGTGTGTAACAGGTATGACCAAGATGCCCAGTGAGGTTTGAGGGGCAGTAAACACATCAGCTGGTGATTGCTCCCTTTAAATAAGAATAAAAGCTGGGCCTGGTGGTTTTCACTTGTCATCTCAGCTATTAAATCAGGCTGCAGCCGATGATCATGAGTTTAAGCCATTCTGAGCAACTTAGGAAGGCCTTGTATCAAAATATCAAGTAGGGAAAGGGGGTAGAAGGATACACAGCACAGTGGTAGTGTTCTTGCCTAGCATGGCTTCAATCAAAAGTAAAATTCACACAGGAGGAAAAAAAATGGAGCTATGGATACCCCTCTCTTCTCTCAAAAGGCTCTTCAAGCCCCAGAGCTTGAGTTCTTAGCATGAACATGAACTGAACTACTGGGCACGTAGCTTAGGCCCACTTCCCCCAAATGTTTCTGCTTCTTACCAGGAGGGATTTCCCCTCCCCGGTAAATTTGTAGTTGATCTGGCTTTTCCACAAGGTACTAGGAACTTCTACTTCAGAAGAACTGAGACCTACCTAGGCACCATTTCCTACCCTAGCAACACGTCCCACATTACATGTGTCAGTACAACTAACTTCTGCCCACCCTGTGGTCCTGTCAGTCAGCCATTCTAGCAGTGTGAGAAACATTGACATCTGTCATGAGAGCTCTGGCCCCTATACTGTTGACTCATTTGTATTGCTGGAGGCAGATAAAATATGCTTCACTATGCCTGGCAGCATCAGACCCGTCCTGAAGTGTTTCCCAATCTAGTCTTAGCCTCCTGTGAGCTTCCATCCACTGTGGCCCAGCTGCTACTTCCACTTGAAGGTCTGGAGCTCCAGGCAGGCTCACCATATCCAGAACAGATAACTGGATTCTCCTCACATTGCTCCTACCACCAGTCCCATCTCAGTCTTCTGTTGGTCCTTCAATCGTCAGATCTTAGACAGGAGAATGAGCTATGCCTCCTTTTACTACAGAAAGCCCTTGCTGGCTACCCTCAGCTTTGTGGCACCCTGGGTTGTCATTCTGTTCTCCTCTGGGTCATTCTGAAAGCTTTCATGGAAATGGTCCTCTACACTGTGTTGGGAAACCTGGCTTCCCTCCATGGTATCATTTTTATATTTCTCCATGCCCAGGGATATCTCTCACAGATGAATGCAGGGAATGTGGACTCAGGAACTGGTACCCCCAGCTCACAGATGAATGCAGGGAATGTGGACTCAGGAACTGGTACCCCCAGCTCCTGTTTCCTTGCTCTTTCTTCTCCATCCTCCACGGTTCCCAGGCCACTCAGTTCTGGAAGGTTGTTCCGAATATATCACAGGGATCCACTTATGACATTTTCTGCTTCCATGTAGCTGGTCCCACCCCTCACTGGGTCATCACCGTGCTGCCCAGTGGCCAGGGTACTCACTGCCTCTTCCTTAATAATGGACACGACAGTATTTGTCACGCAGTACTGAACTTGCCCACCAAGGAATCCTGAAAATGGCTGGGAACAACTGTAGTGATTAGGACCATCAGGGAGAAGGGTGGGGACCAGAGATGCAGCTGTGTACCCTATCACACACCACGTCAGGAGTGTTGGTGCAGAGAACCAAAAACCAGATGGGCCGAAGCCCTTGAAGCCCTTTGGTACTATTTTGCTCAAAGGACAGTATAAATTATTTTGCATAGTCTCTATGTCATGTAGTTCTTCTGTTCAAAACCTCGTTCACAACCCTGTCTCCTGAAAGGGAGGCTCAGTCTCTGAATAGATACACAACTTTGGGTTTGCTGCTCTTCCTGTGAGGAGCTGTGAGTAGACTGTTCATTTTCTTAGATAACATATTGAAGTATACACATCATATCCATGACTACAGTATCATGCCTTCATTTCCTTCAAACACTCATAGACCACATGAAGAGCTCCCTCCTTCCAGGCTGTCACCTGGTCTCGATAGTTTACAACACTGCCTTGTGCTGAAACCCTTTACCTTTGATTGATTTGCTTACTTCATTCAGTTGCAAGATTCCCACATATGGCTGGATTGTTTCAGTTGAGTATTAAGACAGCAATGCACTTTTTCTCTCAAAAATCCAAACATGTATAGCAAGGCTTTAGTAGTAGCACGGCAGCTGATCTACCCCTATAATGGTGAGCCATTGCTCATGTTCTCATGGTGGCTACTGAGGCTCCTGCCATTATTTATTTGTTTCAAACAGCAAGGAGGGACAGAGGCAAATACATTGAAGAGATTATTGGATTTGTTGTCTATTTAGGAGATCTGTAGAAATCTATTGGGTAATTTTCTTAGGGACTCAAGGATTAACTATCTGCTTCTGAAGTGGTAAGATACTAGTTGTCTAGAAACAATTCATACTCATCCAGCCTGTTGTCATAATTACAGTCTATTAGGTGAGTCTATCGCTTACAAGTGGTGGAGAACTATGGATGACTGGATCCACACCACGGGGCTTCAGCACCCCTATCTATCTCCCATTTCACCTCTGTGAGGATCTAAGGCAAAGGGCCACTACTGTACTTAGAATGGCCCATGATTATGGTTCCTAGTAATAGCATAACTGACATAACAAACCTAGCCTTACAGACACCTAGAATTAAGAGAGATGTAATCTCAGATAGCCAGGCACACACAAAATCAGACTCCTTGTTCTTCTTTGGGATTCTGCTGTCTTGGGAAACATTGTTTGGCCCTGGGAAGATGTATTAGTCAATATTAGTCTCTAGAAGAACAGAACTGATAGGATTAATCTTTCTCTCTTTGTCTCTCTCTCTCTCTCACCCTCCCTTTTTCTCTCCCTCTCCCTCCCTCTCTATGTATGTATGTATGTATGTATGTTTGTATCTATCTATCTATCTATCTATCTATCTATCTATCTATCTATCTATCTATCTATCTATCTATCTGAAATGAAAACTTATTAGAGTATCTTATAGGCTGTAGTCTGGCTGTCCCTTGTTCAAGAATCTAATATTGTTCAGTCCATAGACTGGATGTCTCAGCTGGTCTTCAGTATATATTGGAATCCCAAAGAAGTAGGCTCTAATGCCTAATATCATCAAGAGAATGCTTTGGCATCAGTGTAGGTGAACTTGCCAGCAAGAGTGAAGGCAAGCAGTCAAAAAGTGAAAGCTCCATTCTTTTATATAGACTGCCAGAAGAACATGTTGCCCATATTGAGGGTGAGTCTTCATACCTCAAATGATCCAATTAAGAAACACCCCTCACAATTATATCCAGCTACTTGAGTTTTAGATGATTCCAGGTATAAACTCGATGATATTAGTTACCACAGAACAGCACGTTTTTCTGTAGTCTAGAATCTAGAATAGTTAAATAGTGGCTTGTGGCAAGGTGATTTTTTTCCCCAGTGGACATGTCTCCATACCAAAGCCTACTTCTAACCTCTCCTCACCTCTGTCCACATCTGAGGCACCGATCTACTCTGTAGAATGTCTGAGAAAGATGTTTGTAGATGCTGTACATGAGACTGAAAATCAGGTTTGTGTTGGAAAGGAAAAGCTGCCACAAATCTGTCTCGATTTTTGTCTGGATGAATGCTTTAAGAAGAAAGCCTGGGTTAGCTCTGTTCTGAACCTGTGGCCCTGAGCCCTGTTTCCATCGTAGAGAGTATCAGTAAACCTCTGTTAGGGTCTCATTTCTGGTTCCCCTTTGTGCTTTTACTCACTCAAGATCTAGATATGGCCTCAACGTCTTCTGACAGGGCAGACAAGGGGCACCAAGTTCCAGTTATTCATACTGCAGCACCAGCTGGAGACACTTCAATGGCTCCTTTGTTCTATGAGTGCTGGAGACTGACTAGGTATTGATGTATGAAATTTGTGGGAAGCAGTTTCCTCCAACCTAGGGGAGGATCAGCCAGCTGCTGTGGGTTCTTGAGGGGTCAGCTTCACAGTCCAGACTCTCCCAGACCTCTCAGTGAAGTATGGTGCTGCCCAGGCCTCACAGAATATTAGTGTTTTAAGACACATAAACATAGGCTGAGCAGTAGTCTGATTTCCATTTCCGACCACACAGTACCACAGATGGGTGAGTTATAAAGAAAAATTAAACCTTTATTTTGTCCCATAGTCCTAGAGACTCAAAAATGAGGGGTGGCATCTGGTGATGATATCTTACTGGCAGTTATGAGAAGCCATAGCGCATCATGTTCTGGAGACAGTTCTCTCTCTCTCTCTCTCTCTCTCTCTCTCTCTCTCTCTCTCTCTCTCTCTGTGAGTGTGTGTGTGTGTGTGTGTGTGTCCCCTGGACTCCTGTCCTCTTCCTATGAAGTCATCATGATTCAATCACAGCTCCATCCTAGTGACCTTATCAAACCACAAACACTTCCCACGGGCCTGATTATTAAATCCCATAGTTGGGTTCTTTTTTTTTTTTCTCTTCACATCTCACAGAGGGATTAATTTCAACACAGGAAGACTTGAGAGACCCACACAAACTCCATCCAACTCAAAGCAAGCTGTCATAACCAAGCAACACAGACAGGCAGCTCAAACAACACAGATGTTTTCTCACCATGAAAGGCCAAAGTTAAGAGATGAAGATACTGGCAGCTTCCTGTCTCCTGAGGCTCCCTCACTGGCCTGTGCAGGGCATCTTTTCCAGTGTTCTCACATGATTGTCCCTCTGTGTGTGTGTGTGTGTGTGTCTGTGCCTGTGTCTGTGTCCTGACTTCTCAGTCGGGACCCCAGTTTACCCCTGTAAACTCCTACCTCCAAGGACAGTTACACTCTTGGATGCTGAGTCTGAAATCCCAACTTAAGCATTTAGGGCACAGTACAGACCTTAAAGATAGACAAGGCTGGAGCAGAGGATGCCAGCCACAGGCTGAGTTTGCTTGTCTGCACCTGGAGCAAGAGAAGAGTGCTTTACCTGGAGCAGAGCTCAGGCAACTTTACTCACCTTCCTCTTAGCACAGCTGCTCGCCAACTCAGCATCCCTCCAGTCCTAGCTATCCTCCTCACCCCAGCTACCCACCACGGCCCAGTCATGTTTCCCTGCCTTAGCCTCCCTGCTGGCCTCTTGTCTCCCTGGCTTAGTATCATTTGTACCCAGCTCCAGGTGGGGTCTGCAGTCTTCCTCTGCTGTTCACAGAAAGTATTAGACAAGGATGGTAGACTTTGCTTTCCTCAGTTTCCCTACCTGTATCTTTGAGTATGAGCAAGGTGGTCTAGATTTTCATGTGGGTATACTCAAGTAACTCTGGCCACAAAGGCACAGTTCAGGGACTTCAACGACTGTCAGCCAGGTCGGTGACAGAGTGTGTATCCCAGGGACTCATGGATACCAGGAAGAACATGGTCCCCTGATTCATCCTAGCACCAGCTGGAGCCTCTGTGGCTTGGGAAGAAACCATTTTGTCTCTTGGGAGATGAGATTTTGCTTGTACCCAGAGTTAGGCTTGATCCTCCTGCTGTGTAAAAATGGCCATTCCTGTGAGAAACTCCCTGTGCACAGTGACCTAGCCTTGATGACCTGAGGGCAGAGAAATGCAGTCTTTATTAGTCGTGTGTGTGTGTGTGTGTGTGTGTGTGTGGTGTGAACATGCATGCACAGGAGTATGTGTCTCTGTGTGCTCGTATACAGTATGTGTGTGTGGGGGGGGGTGGGGAGTCCTCTTTGGACAGAAAATGCATCTTTAGAGAATGACGCAGTGATTTGGGATAACCTCAACACCCTCCTTCTCAGTACAGTGTCCACAAAGGCCATGAAGCGTGGGAAATGTGTGGCTAGGCAGCTTAGGGTGGCCTGGCAGGGCAGCCAGAGCATGGAGCCAGGGAGGCCCCGGCTCTCCCAAAGCCTCTTTCCAACAAAAGGCTTTTGTTTTTCTCTCCAAGCCCCTGTGAGCCATGTGGGACTAGAGGGCCGAAGTCTCCGCTGTGGTACTTTCCAGGGAAGGGTGCCAAAGAAGGCTGAGACACTGTGGTCACAGCTGTCCCACAGATGAAGTGGGTACCCCTGAGCAATGGGGTGGTGAGCATGGGGGCTGGGTATTTATGAGACTGCAGCTAAATTGGGAGAACCTCACATCCTTTCAGAATATCCTGGTGGAGTTAAGTGAGGCGCTTAGTGGAATGCCTGCCCCAACTCAAGGCAGGGAGGCAGAAACGGCCCCTCGCACATGCCAGTGGCCTGCCTTTACTTTCCAGGGGAGTCTGTATTCTTGGCTTCCTATAGTAACCTGGAATTTTATTTGTCCTGTAAGCAGGGTCTGGGGCCAGGGAGGTTTGGCCTTGTTCCATGTTTCTGCAGGAAATGTCAAAAGAGACACTCCAAAGTTTAGGTTCAACTGAAGCAAACAGCTCGGGGCTGAGTTCTGCATCAAACCTTGAAGACTGCAATAATTTGCCTAGAGGAGAGTATTTCTCACCATGGGAGTTTCCATTATAGTCATTACCTACATGTGTTTATGTCCAGGGGCCCCTCTATCTGTCCCTAAAGCATAGCTTTCCTATGGTGCATGGCATGGTGGAGATCGGGAGGAGAAATGCCAGGATGAACTGTCTGTTCTGCTACTCTTCAGATGTACTACCCTCATGATTGCTACTTAGCTACTTGGCCTCTCCACAAACACCTCAGTGGAAAGCTTGGTCCTGGGAGGTGTGTGCTAATCTGTTCTGTGGTTAGCAGAAGAAACTCGAAAAGTCATTTTCATATTGACTCAAATGTGAGGTGTGCGGTATGTTGTTTACTTGAAGATTTGGAATGTGGTTCCCAGTGGTGTGTTGGTGAACCTAGATTCATGAGGAAAGCTCCCATGGCCATAACTGAATGCTAAATAGCTTCTTAGACACAGCTCTGAGCTGTGTGGAGCTTACCCACCAAGGACGGAAACCCTCAGGCTGGCAGCCTCATGGTTTTCTCGCTAGACTTGCTGTTATTGCACAGCTGAACCAGCCTGGCACCCTTTCTGTTGACATTCAGGCTCCTACTAGTGGGAGTGGCCATGGCCAGACAACTGCTGAAGTCAAGGGCTGCTGGGAGTTCTGCAAAGCAAGGGCTAGAGTTCCAGAATAGAAACACTTTTCCCTTAATGACTTAAATCCCCAAGATTACATGGACTGTGGGGCTAGCACATCCATGGGGGAGGGTCCAAGCCCCAGCTCAGGGTCAAAGAGGGACTTTACAGATCAAAAGTCTATGATGGATAGTTTTAAGTCTACTTGACACAAGCCAAAGTTATTCGAGGGGTGGGGGGAGCCTCAATTAAGAAAATGCCTCCGTAAGATCAGGTTGCAAGCAAGCCTGTTAGGACATTTTCTTAATTAGTGATTTCTGGGGAGGGCACAGCCCATTGTAGGTGGCGCCATCCCTGAACTGGTGGTCCTGGGTTCTATATGAAATCAGACTGGAAAAATCCACAAGGAGCCATGAAGCCACTCACTGCTTCATGGCCTCTATCACTCCAGGCTCCAGATTCCTGCCCTGATTGGGTTCCTGTTCTGACGTTCTTTGGTGATAAACTGTGATGGGGAAATACAAGCTGAATAAATCCTTTCCTCCTCAAGTTACTTTGGTCATGGTGTTTCATCACAGTGATAGTATCTCTGGCTAAGATAGAGGCTGGCTAACATGGAATTCTATCTGGAGGATGATTCTTCAGCCTGGGCTGTAGTTTGTAAAAGCAAATACCCTGACCCTCAGTTTCCTCAATGTCTCTGCTACCTGGGTGTCTCCCAGGTGCTAGGATGGTCAGTCCCCAGGATGCAGTGTCCAGGGTGTATGTCTTTGGAGGAGGTTGGTAAGGATAGAGCAGAGCTGGGACAGAGATGAATAGAAGGTAGTAGACTTCCCCAACAGGTTATTGAAGTATTCCTTACTGGGTGTGAAATAGGCCTAAGAAAAGCTTTCTCTGGGAAGAGACCTGGAAACATGCTGGAGCATACTCTCTGAGTATCTGTCTGCTTTCCATTACCTGTACCAGATGTTACATCTATAGACACCTGGAGAGAGGGAGGCAGGTAGCATAGGAAAAGAGGACATTTCAAAAGAGACAGAAAGATGCTATTGGTTTATTTGCTTTGTGTGTGTGTGTGTGTGTGTGTGTGTGTGTGTGTGTGTGTGTTTTCTGCACAGGGACAGGGGTGGAGGAACAGTGGAGCAGAGCCAGAGGCACAGGTGAGCAGTCTGCCTTGCTCAGGATTACCTGTGTGCTAGCCTGGGCTCTGAAAGAAATGGTGAGGGTAAAGCTAAAGAACTCGCTGATGTTCTAAGATGGATGTCAGTGGGAGATAGAACATCTGGGATCATCCTGGGTGCTGTTTCCATCATGGGAACAGGATGCATAGAAATACTGACCTTTTCTCTAACCTCAGCCCCTGCTGCTCCAACAGTGAGAAAGCCCTTGGCAGGAGGCAAGCACCCCAAATGCATCATCTCCATCAGGATAGAGTATGACAGGTTACAGGCTAGGGGATCCAACAACAGGCTAACTCCCAGCTGGAGAGAACTTTGGCTATATTCGGGGGTGAGGGAGCTGACACATTCAATCTTTTTCATCCCATACAGCAAGGGACACAGATTGCAGGGTAGGTAGCCCTGCTTGTCTGACAGAAAGCGGAGCCTGCTCTGCCTTTGGTCTTCCACAAGGTGGCAGCATATGCCCAGAGTCCTACCTGGTAAGAGGGTGGCACTCTTATGTGGTAAAGGTAGGTTCTGCCAAGTCAGGAGGGACATGAGGACTGGTCACTGAGGAGGAGGATCCTGGAGTTAACCCTGATCTTTAACTGCTGTGTTTCAGGACTGGGAAGGAAAACTGTGATGTAATGAGGTGCTTCCTTGTGTCTGGAGAGCCGAGGAATCATGGCAGCTCTCCTCTGCATGAATTTTTTGATGTACAGGCCGATGTTCTCTTAAAAATGAGACGAAAGTTCACCAGAACTAAATACATTGTAACAGAAGGCATCCTGGTCTGCCTAACCCTGTAAACAGGAGAAAAAGAATACATGACTATTTAGAAAAAGTCTGAACCCACCTAACTGTAGCAGCAGGCCAGGTCCCATTTAACAGAAGAGCTGGGTGTGTTCGGTTTCTGGTCTCTCAGCATGTCCCAATTAGCTACAAGACATTTTGTTTAAGGAAACGGACCTCTTGATTTATAGGATTTGGATGAGGCTAAGCTGGGGAGTACTTCCTTGTGAAGTAGTGGGGCTCTACTAGCCCGCTAACTAGAACTCATTCAGAGGGACTTGGGAAAACTTGTTTGAGAAAGAGATAGGAGAGGCTAGAGAGGCTGGAGCACTGACTGCTCTTCCAGAATTCAATTCCCAGCAACCACATGATGGCTCATGACCATCTATAATGGGATCTGCTGCCCTCTTCTGGCATGCAGGTATACATGCAAACAGAACACTCATATACATACAATAAATAAATAAATCTTTAAAAAAGAAAGAGGGGGGAATGGAGGGGACAAAGGGAAGGAAATGGAGTTTGAGAAGCAGCTAAGCATATAAACTTGGCATCTGGAGGGGCCAGGTTAAACACAGCTATGTCTTTGGCTGCTCTGTGTCTGATGTTCCTAACCCCACAGCTGGCTCAAAACCCCTCTCAGGAATCATACTGGGTCTTTGAAGAAATACCAGAAGACATCAAACAAAGACATGCTCAGCACACAGTAGGAGGTGGCTGTGGTCAGAGTTTGGAGTTGGAAATGTGTTACAAGGACCCAGATAGTTATCTTTCCCCTTTGCAGATAAACAAGAAACAAGCAAGTTAGGCAGTGAGGGTCGTCCACAGCATTGAGGCGAAGCTGGCTGTCACAGTTTTAGCAGAGAATTCTAGCCCTCTCTGGAGGTTACAGATGAAAGAAAACGAGTCTCTTAGATCCATATGGTCTGCGCTACAATTTGCCTCTCATCCGTACTTGAGGCTTCTGCATTATCTCAGGCTTGTTTGATATTGTCAGGCAGGGCCCTTGAAGAGCATAGCTGCTCCAGATCAGTTACTGCAAAGCAGAGGATGGGGACTGCCATTCCTGCATGTCAAGGGAAATCTTTTTCGTGACAAATCTGATTCATACAACTTCCATTCAACCTCGCATAAAGGTCCCCAGAGCCCACGTGTGGTCCTAAGAGTGGAGTTGGCCTTGTGTGTTAGAGGCTGACTGATTCCTTGTGAACCGAGTCTGTTAAGGACTCTGAGCGCTTGGCTTTGTGGGAGGGCCCTGCAATAGTGAGAGTGTGTTAGGTGCTGAGCACACCCTACCTAGTTGCTAGCAGTTCCTTTAATTTGCATTATACTGAGTTACCCAGGGTTATCTTCATGCAACTCTGTTTTGTGCCTTGAGCCTGTGCCCCCATACCCTCCTATATCCTCTTTCTCAGCCTCCTCCATTAACCCTCTCTGATCTCCTATACTGTTTTCTTCTATTTTCATATAAACTATGCATATGCGATTTTATGAACTCGTAAAGCCTAAAACACACAAATGAAAGAAAACATGCACTATTCATCTTTTTGAGACTTAGTTCATTTAGTACGATTATTTCCAGCTGCATCCATTTGGGGAACTAGACAAATGGCTCAGTGGTTAAGAGTCCTGACTGCTCTTTCACAGGACCAAGGTTCCGTTCTCAGCACCTACATGAGGACGCACAACCATGGGTCACTCCAGTCCTCTTCTGACCAGACATGCACATGGTACACAGACCTACGTGCAGGCAAAACATCCATACTAGAGAAAAATATAAAAATAGAGAAAACATTTAAGAAGAGTATTTTGGGAGGGTCTTCCTGTCTGCCGTTGCTCATGACTCAGGTCAGTGCTCTGTTGAGTGCTAGAAGTATGTAGTTTCCATTGTAGACACCAGGGGCGCCATTTCCCTCTAGTCGGCCAATATTGGTCTCAGTCCTGAGCTGATAAACTCTGCAAAGAGGACCTGGGTTGTTTTTCATAGACCCTAAGTAGAAGCCTGCTGTCTGTCAGATACTCGGGCATAGAGCAGGGGGCCAGCTGGAAGCAAGGGTCACTTTGCAAGCACAGTATCTGATGTTGTACCATAAGGGACTGAGGAAGACACCTGACTGTCCCTCTAGGGCAGAGACTCTTCTGTACTGAGTGACCTGATGCTACAACACCAGGTTTTCTGCCCAGCCACACATGGTGGCCCTTACCAGGGACTTCCAACACTGTGCTGGAATTTGCTCCTTTATTCTAAGGCCCAAAGGAGGTCAGTATGAAGGGGTGTTTATGTAGAGGACGCTCTAACATGCTCATTTCAAGTTGACACTCACATTTCCCTTTTGGGGTACAAAGGTCTTGGACCTGAGGGGGGTGGGGGGGGGAGGAACCTCAGCATGGTGACAACACGGGGATGATGTCTCAAGGGAGCTGGAGGAGCAGCTCCTAAGTGTTTCCAAAGCCTCCATTCCTCTGTGAGGAGAATTAGAGCAGCCTGGAGGCGGGAAGACTGCTCTCGGGGCCATGCCCTTGACTTGCTGAAGTTTGGCTCTCCCACGGAGACACACTCTTTGCTGAATCCATCAGCAGTCCCTGTTTTCCACAGACAAGCAGGAGCAGAAGAGAAGACTGGGTCACCGCAGACCCTGTGGACAGCTCTGGCCATGCTCTGGGTCAAAGATAGTTTTTCTGAGGACACAGGAGCAGGTTTTAATTTTCAGGGTTTATTCCTTTCTTTTCTTTTTCTTTTTTTTCCAATAAAAGTGTTCTTGTTTGTTGGATGAATTAACTGCAGAAAAGCCTTGAGAAATTCCAGAAGGAAAACATGGCCTACAGCTGCCCACTGAGGACTGTCCTAATGATCTATGTAGGTAGAAGGGAGGGAGCCACAGAACCACGTGGGCACAGGAAGTGCTGCCCCTCAGAGAATCACTTCAGCTGCCTCCTCCTCCTCCCTGCCACTGTTTTCACCTTTTGTGTTTGTACTCTGAGCAGAAAGCTGCTAGGGTCTGGATAGAGAGGTAGGGTGGCGGTGGTAGAAGGTTAGGGAGGTTTCTTTTGATCTTCGTTTTTTTTTGTTTTTGTTTGTTTGATTTTGTTTTGTATATTTGTAAACAGGATTTTTTTTTTCCACCATACATTCTTTGGTGTGGCCTCTGGGGTTATGGGGGGAAGAAAGCTAGTGGGAGCTCTTGAGGAAGACCCAACAGGACCAGCAGTGGACCAGAGGGGAACCTCTTACAGCACCTACAGACTCTAGAACAGTAGGAGCAAGGTATCAGGAACCAGATTCAGGTAGTTTAGACAGAAGGACCTCAGGTGCTCTCCCAACATACTGTGGGTTTGGAGCATACTCTTGGAGCTATCGCAGAGTCATCTGCAGCCCTGAGTGTCTTAGAGTTCTCTAAGTCCCTCCCTTTGGCATAATTGCCCATAAGACTCCCAAGGAAGGCTTAGGGCTCTCCTATGACACTCACAGATACCAAATTTTTGTCTGTGGGACAACACAGGGCCCCAGCTAATTTAAAGAGTATTCTTTGATTATTGGTGTCAGGGGAAGTATTCTAGAACTCCACTGTCTAGCGTTTTCCTCCTAGAATTCAAAAACAAATGTGCAAAGTTTTAACTGGCCCACTCACCCCTATTCATTCTGTAAAACAAGACAAAGGTGATTTAGAAAGTTATTCAAATAAATTCTGCCTGGAGCATACAGTAAAACCATTTTATCAATCGCTTTTCTCATTTCTGTCACAGTAGTAAACTGTCACTAAACTGATTGTCTCCCCCTTGGGTTTACCTGAACCACCCATGTTCACTTAGCCATGCTCTGTATCCTGATTTCAAAGGTTGGCACTAGAAATTGGCTTTAAGGAACTTTTTTTTTTTCCTTCACAATCATTTCCGTGGTGATTAGCTACTCATATGCTCATTGAGGTGAGCATGATGTGTCTAGGCAAGACTACTTGTGGGAAGGAGGCATTTCCCATATCTAAGATTGGCTAATGGGTGAAGGGAGAGGCTGCTGTGAGAGGCAATGGCTTAAGGTATGTCTGAAGGCACAGAGGACTAATGTGAGGTACATTTTTATTATTAAACTCAAAAAGGTTTTAAATTTTTATTATTTTTATATATTGTATTTTTATTTATTTATTTGTTTGTTTGTTTACCCTACATCCTGATCAGAGCTTCCCCTCCCTCCTTTCCTCCCAGGCCCTTCCTCTCCTCTCCCCTCTCCCCATGCTCCCTTTCCCTTTCTCCTCAGAGAAGGGGAGACCTCCCATGGATATCAATCCACTTTAGCATATAAAGCTGTAGTAGAAATAAGCTCTTTTCCTATTGAGAATAGACAAGGCCTAACTAGAGGGAGAATTCTGATAAGGTTCCCCTGTGGGCTCCTGGCTTGTGCTAGCAAAGATGGCTCCCTGTGGTGTCTGAAAACAACATGCTCAGATGAGTTCGCAGACTGGAACAGTGATTTTCAAAGACACTTGTTCATTACAGCTCCTTGGCTGCCTCGGGTGGAATTTGAGTGACTCTTGCTACCAGTTCTAAGAGAGTCCCTAACTTCTCTGAGACACAACTGGATTCAAAGTAAAGTAGCCCGCTGACCCTGATTCCCCTTCCCCTTCTATGAGGCGGCCCTCCCCTGCTATCCAGACTGCATGGGACAGCCAACCTTTGTCTCTAGAGTAGCAGCTACCCACAACCACATCTTGAACTGGTCTAAGTTGAGCATCCGTAGAGAATGAGCTACAAAAGAAAAGCACACTGCTTTCTGGCATGCCCTGAAATGACCTACAGAAACAGAAATGGATGGATTTCCTTGGGTTTATAGAAAAATCCTGTGGCATTTTCTCTGCTGCCCTAGCATACGTCTCTGTGTGATAGTCATGGCTGACTTTCTAGAAAGATCCCTTATTATCTACTAGCCTACTCTGTGGTGCTTCCATGGCAACGTGCCAGCTGTGCCAGCTGTAGCTCATGTGAGACTATACCTGTCAGGCCAAGCTACATTCTGTGAGAAGTGTTATACTCTCTGGATCTCATGCTGGGAAAACTGGTTTGAGCCACCTCTGTGTGTGGTCTCCTAATCCACACAAAGAGGGTCTGGTTGATTCTTCTCCTACACCAAACAGCTTTCCTAATACTGAGACTCAAGGGACAAAACATCTCTAATGAACTCCAGGGTCTCAGAGAATCACTGACCCAACTTTTAAATCAAGTCATGTGGGCGGGATAGTTTCTGCCTGGCCTGGGCAAGCTATTTTTACTAGAAAAGCCCAGCCAACTTAAGAATGGAGTTGCACATAGAAGGAAGCAGCTGGGGTCCCTGAGAAAAGTCTTAGAGTTTCCAATGCTCCTAGCCCCTCCTCCACTGATATTCCAGTGGAGTCTCCATGTGATAAAGCAGATACGAGCTGTTCCATTCTGTTGGTTACTGGGCCAGTCCCATGATGTTTTTAGGAGGCTAAGACATTAGGTGATTGTGTCTCAGTTTCTCAATCTGCCTCCAGAGACTTTGCCTAAGCTCTGCCCCCCTTCACCTCCAACCATACAGAGTTTATTTTGAGGATGAGATAAAGGTATTAAGGTTGGGACCACCTGCCAAGAAATGGACCCAAGAAATGGTTGGGTTGGGTCACTCATCTGCCAAGGCTGGTTTAATGAATACCCAGACACTGATCCAATGTTTGTCTGTGACCTCAACCCTGCCCACATCTGCAGAAGCAGAGAGCCACAGTGGAAGGTTGGGAGTCTCATACAGATGAAGGGCCTGAAATGGACTTATAGAGAACAGGGCCTGTAAACCCTAGAGGAGGCCAACCAAGGAGGTCTATAGTGTAGTCAGGAATCCAGTAGTCTATATTCAGGGTGCTGCCCCATCTTTCCGCCTGGCCCTGGAGATTCCAGGAAATACTCATGCCAATGAACAGATTAAGCATCCATGGAAGACAGGATCTTTCCATAAATACTCTTTTGTCCCACGAGGCTTGTCTGCGCAGGTTTGTTTGTTTGTTTGTGTGTTTTTCTTTTGAATTCTCAGCAGCATTTTCTGTGGCTGCCCTGGGCTCCTTCCCCATCACTGTCATGGAAGTCCTGCCTTGCTCCAAGCTGACCACAGTTCATGTGGTGTAGGATATGGTTATAGGCTGAAGATCCTCTGAGAAGAGGTGTGTGTGTGGGGGGGTGGGGGCTGGCAATAGGTGGCCCCCCACAGCGGTGTTTAGCAACCCCAGCTGAACAAATCTCAGAATCCTGGATCCCAGACTCTGAGAACAGAGGACCTGATTCCATAAGCCATTGAAAGAGGGTCATTTGAAGAACTGAGACCATGTCCCTCCTTTAAAAATCAAACTAAATCACAGGAGAAATAACTGCTCATACAAAAGTGAGAAACTAGAATGTTCCATTATATTTGTAAGAAACAAAGACTCATCTATGGACTAGAGCCTCACAATTGCCATTTTCAAGGGAGATTTGGGTTCAGGGAGAAGGGAGAGGCAGTATGTCACTGAAGCACAAACCAGCTAGACTTCCGTGCCTGGTCTGGGGGATAGCCCCTGACCCTTCATCCCTCCTCCCTCCTCTTCCCTTCTTCCTCCTCCTTTCTCTTTTCTTTCATCTTTTGCTCCTCTCTTCATGGGCTCAGGATCATCCTTCTTGTTCATACAGCCTCTCCATGACTTATTGGCTCATCATGATACAAGCCTGGTATGTATGCATGTGTATGTGTGTGTCCATGTCCTACCTGAAGATTCAGCACAATAGCTACAGCTCAAGGTGTTTCTTGAATGTCACAGATAAGGGAAGATGTCAGTGAGGTGTCTTGTGCAGGGGAAATTGTTACAAGTGATCGTTTCTCAATAGATCACCTTCTCCTCCTCCTTGGGAAAAAGCTGACATTCTAAGCGGGGAAGGAGTCTCTTAGGGAGGGAGAGCAGGTCAGACCAAGGCACTGACCAATCACCATCTCTTCCAGAAAACCCTACTTCTAGGGAGCAGGTGCAGGCTGACTCACCACAGCCTGGACAGTCAGGCCTCACTAAGCACAAGACTGGGTGGCTTTAACCAAATTCTGTTTTCTCAGCTCACCACAGTACATGATCAGAGGGGCCCTCACAGTTGGTAGGTGATAGTAATGAAAGAAACCGGTGAGACAGGGAAGAGAGGAAAGTGATTTAGTAGAGGAGAAGAAAGGCTAAGTGGGGTCAGGTAGAGGATGCCAAGCAAGAAATATCTCCATAGTGGCGCTAAAAAATTTAGAGAGATGGCGAATACTGAAGGTTTAGAAAAAGCACAATTCATAAGTACAAATTTTGTTTGTCTTGTGATGTCCATTCAGACTATGATCACATACGAAGTCTGTCTCTTTTATTTTTATATTGATTGATTGATTGATTGATTGGGTTTTTGAGGCAGGATTTCTCTGTATAGCCCTGGCTGTCCTGGAACTCACTCTGTAGACCAGGCTGGCCTTGAACTCAGAAATCCACCTGCCTCTGCCTCCCAAGTGCTGGAATTAAAGATGCGTACCACCACTGCCTGGCGTCTGTTTCTTTCATAGAAACATCTTCCAGACTCTCTCTTTTAACAAGTTTGTGTCTCAGAAACTCATAGAAGTACTCATCCCTGCATGGGTGTACTTACTCTGCATACCAGTGCTTAACCCTGCATGTGTGCTCATCCCTGCATGCGTGTGTTCATGCTAGTGTCTTTAACAGATATCTCCACTGCTCCCAAGAGAACTAGGGGAGCAGATGGATGAGGTGCCAGGGAAAAGCCCTCTCCAACTATTTTCGGCATCATTAATGTTTGAGGTGTTCCTAGGAGCGGAACAGTTTGTAAGAATGAAGATGTCAAAGTGTTTAGCACCCCTAGGCTTGCTATAGAACCACAGAGTTCTGAAATGTCCCTTAGGGCTTTGTTCCCTCAGCAGAAGATGAATCTATAAGGACCAAGGGAACAAGTCTCTGTTGAAGTTCTCACCAGCTAATTCTACGGGGTCTCAGAGTAGAGGTGGAGGCCACGGTGGCTGGCTCCATGAGGGAAGTCATTTATGATAAGAAGGGGCCATAGCTCTTGGATCCTTTGGTCATGGAGCATGATCCTATTTGGTATGCCTGGCTTCTCAGCTTTGAGGAACTCACATGATTGTGGCATGAGTTTAATCCCTCTCCCCATGCATTAAAATGATAGGTGTCCCCAGCCGTCATTGCCCAGCAAATTCCAATTTTGCATAACTTTTAGAAACAGATCTACAATATTTTGGCATATCTTGTGCTTTTGGAAACTTTTAGTTTAAATAAATAAAACTGTGTATGAATTATACAAATAAAATGTATATAAAACCAATAATTAGAAAGACAAGCTTGCACATAATCACTATTTGCAAGGACATACATGTTTCCTAACTAAACACCTTCCCATCAGCCCCAGCGTTTAGTTTCTTTCATTGGCATCAATCATACAGGTGAGAACTAAATTCTGATTTTCACTGCTCCCTGCTGTGCAAGCTTCTGGTGTTTTGTGCTGTTTGGTCACATGCCCTTGGCCCCATCTGGTTCATGACCCTTCCTGACCCTAGGTCTCCTTGTCACTGTGTCAGACAAAGAATAGACACACCCTGAGATCTGTTCTCTTAGTAGAATGTTCATAGACTTTCCTTCTAGAAAATAGTTTGGAACCCACATCCTTCCCTCCCTATCGCTTTGTGAATCTTTGAAATACAGCTTACTTTACTAAACTCCCTGTGTGTGTAGAGGTGAGAAGCTTTACGGAAGATTTCTGCAGACACCCGGGCTCTTCGGTGACCTGTGGATGCAGTGATTGATGGCGGGGAAGGATGTAAAGCCCACAGCATCTTCATCGTTTTTAGTGACCTTGAGGAACAAATCGAATTGGCTTCAGCAGTCAGTTCCAAGGGGCCTCTCCTTGAAAGAAAAAATAATCAAACTAGCATATGCTTGCCTTGCCTTGTGACCACTGTTAGCTTTCCGTGTCACTTTAGATCTACCCTTGAACTGAGATGGCCACATGATTCCTCCACAAAGCAGATTCTTTTTGAGGCTGGCTGGGGGTTGAGTTTTATAGTTTTTCCCATAAGGGACCCTTCCTTACACCTGATTTCTTGCCCAGTTTGTTAAAGTCACATAGGCATCTGGCAATGTCTCAAATTTTCTTTTGGTGTGCTTATGGGCTAAGGGCAGGGCACTTGTGGTTTGCAGTAAACTGATTCAGAGGAGAGGTGACCTAGCTTCACACATGCTGTCTGCTCAGATGGCACCTAAGTGGACACAGGGTCCACCTAAATTGTTTCCCCCCCATTTGCATAATGAACGCCAACACTGACAGTTGAAACAGTTACCTCTAGAGATGCAGAATGCACAAAGAATCTCCTTGTCATCCCAGAAGAAAGGGTGACTTTTCTCCTTCCAAATACCTTCACAAAGGAAAGATTTACATAAATACGATCAGATATATTCAGTGGTGTTGAATTAAATTCTAAAATTATTTTAATAGAGCCTTTATTTTTGACATTTTTTTTGTCACTGAAAGGACAGTTACAGAATGTTCTTTCTCTAAATTAAACCCAAAAATATTTAGAGAATCCCGTCTCACAGTGACATCTAACATTCAGGTTCTAAGTGGTATCTCAGAAAATGATAGAGCGAGCTAGATAGAGGAATAATTTCCCAACGCTAAGGCACAGCAGACGCTGTTTTCTCAGTGTCTAGAATGTTTTGTTGTTTGGAAGCTGCCTGTGCAGGCAGGATGCATCTTCCTCACGGATGACTGCTTAGTCCTAACCAGCCCAACAACATGCCACGCTGTGGGTTTGTTTGATTTTTGTTTTTTTATTTTTAGGTGAAGGATTGCCTATGTTGAGGCTGCTCTGAGCTTGCCCAGTGGAAATGCTGCTAGCGCTTGACCTCAGTTTTCCATCCAGGAAAGGGTAGTCATCACATGTCACAGGATGAGCCTTCTGCAGTATCTTGAGACCATTGCAGCTATCGACTCCTAAGCTGTCCCACCAACCCGGGAACCGAGCCTCCTTTCTACCCTGTAAGTCTATGGTTCTCCTTTGATGCTGCTGATATGAGCTTACAGAAATCAGATCTCTAAGGGCTTCTGAGGTCTAAAAAGAATGTGTCCTGCTCTGCGGGGTCATCAATGGGAAGGTGCTCACCTCCTTATCCCCCCCATTACCCATGTACCCCAAGATTAATGGGCCAGCCCTTTGCTGCCTGGACTCGCTGCTTAGGAAAACAGGTGCTCTGAGACTAAGACACCACTGACCTTCCTGGGGAATCCCGCTCCTGAAAACTTCAGGGATCCCACTTTGCTCAGATTTGCTGACCCAGTGCTTCTCCTGCCCAAGGCTCTGTGACTAGTGTTTTCCAGGAAGGACAGCTTGCTCCTTGCAGACTAGACCTCTTTCTTAGCTCTTTTGTGCTCCAGTACAGGATGCCCTCTAGCTCCGGGGGGAAGACTTACACCAGCTGGCATAACTGGGCTAAGTCTATTGGCATTCTGGGCTCTAGTTCTAGAGCAAAGATGGTCTGGCTGTTGGTGTTGGCATTGGGTGAGTGGGGTCATCTCCAGTTCAACCCCTTTGAGTCCTGTGCTGCTTCTGTGGGGGATAGGGTAAGGACAATGGGGTAAGGGGTTCGCACTCAGGGAGGAGAACCCTGCATGGCATCAGGCTTGGGCATTTGGGAGCATGGGACTGCTTCTTCCCGTTACTCCCTTGGCACCAGGTTTGTGGCTGCCACTTTTATACTCAGAGACATTTTAGTAAAAGAAAAGCATAGCATGATCACCAACCCAGTGGGGCAGTAGCGATGAGACCATAGATAGGGAGCACAGGAGATTCAGGAGTGCTGTGTTCTGTGCTGGGTCTGGGGGAAAACTGAATTACGAAAAAAAACATAACAGAAGGCCTGGGGCACATTGCTGCTGCTGCCCCTGCGTGGGCCAGGCTGATGGGAAGGACACAGGGAGGACAAAGTTGTCACAAGGCCGTCTGGAGGGAGGAAGAGGTTAGGGGCAACTTTCCTGGGATGGAAGGCTGGCGGGCTGAGGATTCAGGTTTCTATGACTGACCCAGGGAGAACAGGACTAGAGGAAAGAAACCCGTTTGGCACTCCCCACCTACTGCAGCTCACAGCACCCAGAGGTCAAGCGGGACACAGCCGAGGTCTACACGTAGTCCCCAGGAAGAGGTGGCAGTGAGAATGCAGGTGACATTCTCATGGGGTGGCTGTTTCACAGACTGGGTACCAGGATGATTTTAGTGTTGGGTTCTTGGCCTCCTTGTAGTTTACTCTCGGCCAAACTGCAGGTGGCACCAAAGGAGGGCTTCCTGCTATCACATAATTCCCTTGCATTTTCACCAACAAGCCCCACACACTGCCCATGTCTAACAGTCTTAAGAGTCCACCACTGCCTGACTCCATGATGGGTTTTCTTCCTGTAGTTCTTGATAGTTTATTTCTATCTTATTGGACTGTAGAAGCACACCCAGTGCTCCTGAACCTCTGTAACATGCAGGAGGGGCCATGCATTTATTTAAGGCTTTTTCTATTTTAGGGTCCCAGGCCTGCCTGGAGCCACGAGACTTGCTGAAGGGGCAGCAAAGAAGCACATTCTGTGATTTGGACAAAGAGCTGGCCAAACACTATGAAGCTAGTGCTGGAGTCAAGGGAAGGGAGCTCAGAGCTTACAGCTTCCAGCCTGAAACACTTTAGGATATTTTTGGAGCTTGGAGTCTAGCGTGAGGCAGCGGTTGGGCATCTCTGTCATTCTTCAGTCCATCTGTCCCTGCAGGTGCATGGCAGGTGATGTAGCAGGAAGGGGTGAACAGGTGTGCACTCTCAGCATGTTGCTACGTGACTCTGGGGAAGCCATCAGTACAGCTAAGACGATGATGCTGCAACAGCCCTCAGCTCATACCACACTCAAGAGACGGCTGTAAACCATGGTATTCAGTTTCACAGCTGAATAAGAAACTAAGCGTGTTTGTATAACTCTAAGAACACAAAAAAAATGAACCAAAATGGATGAAATGAAAAGGCTTCTGTGGGATTTAAGAAAGTAAATGTTCCCAGAAGAGCCAATACCATAGCAAAAAAAAAAAAAAAAAAAAAAAAAATCAGCAATTGTGAGTGTCCCCTGTATCCGTCAGCAGGTGGCGCTGTGGGACAATGGACAAAGCAAAATCTGCCTTGCAGATCTCCTGGATGATGCTACCTATTTGCCCTTTGTTCCCCTAGATTCACTGCCCAGCCTCACCTTTTGGTCCTGGAAGGTTCTAGGAGTTCTATTAAAGTGTCAGGGGATAGGAGCAGCCAAGAAGGTACTAAGATGTGTCATCAGTAGTAAGTGATGGGATTAAAAGCTACCTGCCAGAGGGAAGACACTGGGATAATCTCAGTGGGTAAGGAAAGCACCATAGTTTGAAACACAGGTGTCTGTCCCCAAAGGCTTGTACCCAGGGAGGCAGCATTGGGGATGTTGGGAACTTTCATCTTAGTTTTTAAAATTTAGCTTGTAAATTAAGTAGTTTTCTAATTATTTTTTCCTTGTTATTTAAAAATAGTTTATTTTCTCATACACTATATCCGGATTATAGTTTCCCATCCCTTTTCTCCTCCCAGTTCCTCCCCATCTCCTCTTCCATTCAAATCCACTTCCTTTCTGTCTCTCATTAGACAAGAACAGGTTTCTAAGAGATAATAAGAAAACACAACAACATAAAATGAAATAAGATAAAAAACACCATGATGAAGTCGGACAAGGCAAAGGGACAGAAGGAAAAGACCCAGGAGCAAGCACAGAAGTCACACACACAGAAGGAGTTCCATAAAAATACTTGAAAAAAAATTAGCTTGAAATCAGGGATGGTGATAACCTCTGGGAAATCTTTTATTGTTCAGGATTGTTTTTAGCTATCCTGGTTTTGTTTGTTTG
Organism: Tokudaia tokunoshimensis; assembly: GCA_036184795.1. Taxonomy (NCBI): domain Eukaryota; kingdom Metazoa; phylum Chordata; class Mammalia; order Rodentia; family Muridae; genus Tokudaia; species Tokudaia tokunoshimensis. The sequence continues at coordinate 45,501,647 of BTHU01000012.1, forward strand.
TTTTCCTTTGTTTTTTGTTTTGTTTTCATTTTCCAGATGAAGTAGAGAATTGTCCTTTCAAATCTTTGAAGAAGTGTGTTGAAATTCTGATGGGGATTGCATTGAATCTGTTGATTGCTTTCGGTAAGATTGCCATTTTCACTATGCTAATCCTAAGAATCCATGAGGATGGGAGATCTTTCCATCTTTAGATATCTCCTTCAATTTCTTCAAAGACTTGAAGTTTTTATCATAAAAGTCTCTCACTTGCTTGGTCAGAGTTACCCTAAGATATTTTGTATTATTTGTGAATTTGTTTTATCTGTGCACTGTTGTGATAGGTGTTGTTTGCCTGGTTTCTTTCTCAGACAATTTGCCATTTGTATATAGGAGGGCTACTGATTTTTGTGCATTAATCTTGTATCCAGATATTATGCCAAATGTGTTTATTAGCTGTAGAAGTTCTCCAGTAGAACTTTTAGGGTCACTTATGTATACCAAATCATCTGAAAATAACTTCTTTCCAATTTATAGCCCCTTGATCTCCTTCATTGTATAGTAATGTATATTACTTCATAGTAATGTAGTTGTGTTATTGCTCTAGTTAAAGCTTCAAGTACTACACTATATAAGCATATAGAGAGTGGGAAACCTTGTTTTGTTCTTGATTTTAGTGGAATTTGTTTTGAGTTTCTTTCCATTGAAGTTGATGTTTACCATGGACTTGCTGCAAACTGCCTTTGTTTTATGCCGTAGAACCCTAATCTCTCCAGGATTTTTATCACGAATAGGTGTTAGATTTTGTCAAAGGCCTTTTTTTTTTGCATCTAATGAGGTGATCATGTGCGGTTTTTTTTCAGTTTGTTTACATAGTAGATTACACTTATTGATTTTTGTATATTGAACCGTCTCTGCATCTCTAGGATGAAGCCTACTTGATCATAGTGGATAAACCTTGAGGTATTCTTGAATTCAGTTTACATGTATTTTATTGAGTATTTTTGAATTTATGTTAAGGGAAACCCATCTGTATTTCTTTATTGACTCTTTATATGGTTTGGGTATCAATGTAACTGTGGTCTCATAAAATGAATTAGACAATGTTCCTTCTAGTTTGTGTTATAATTTGAGGAGTATTGGTTTTAACTCTTCTTTGTAAGTCTGGCAGAATTCAGTTCTAAAACCATCTGACCCTGGGTGTTTTGTTTTGTTTCGTGTTTTGGTTGGGATATATTTAGTGACTGCTTTTATTTTACTAGGGGCTATACATCTGTTTAAATTGCTTATCTGATGTTGATTTAACTTTGGCAAGTAGGATGTATCTATAAAATTATCTATTTCTTTTTATTTCCTATTTGCTAGAGTAGCTGTTTTTAAAGCATGCCCTTATGAGTCTCTGGATTTTCTTGGTGTTGTTATGTCCCCCTTTCCATTTTTGATTTTTTAAATTTGGTTGAGAGTTTGTTGATTTCCTTGATTTTTCTCAAAGAACCAGCTATCTGCTTCATTGACTCAAGTTTTCTTTATTATATTTATTTCAGCCCTGAGTTAGAATATTTCCTGCTGTCTAGTCCCTTTGGGTATAATTACTTCATTTTGTTCTAGGGCTTTCAGATATGCTGCTAGGTTGCTGGTATGAGATCGCTCCAGGTTTTTTGTTTTTCTTTTAATGTAGACATTTAGTGCTATGAACTTGTCTCTTGGAGCCACCTTCAGTGTATCTCATATATTGTGTATTCATTTTCATTCAATTCAAGAAAGTCTTTATTTCTGACCTGACCTATTTTTCATTCAATGGAGAATTGTTTAGTTTCCATGAGTTTGTAAGGATTCTGTTGTTGATATCCAGCTTTTAATATGTAGTGGTCTGATAAGATACAGGGAGTTATTTCTGTTTTCTTGTGTTATGTTGAAACTTGCTTTGTGACTGAATATGTAGTCCATTTTTGAGAAAGGTTTATAATGTGCAGAGAAGAAGATATATCCTTTTGAGTTTGGGTGAAATGATTTGTAAATATGTTAGATTCATTTGGTTTAGAATACCAATTAGTTCCAGCATTTCTCTGTTTAGTTTTTATCTGCATGATCTGACTACTGATGAGAGTCGGGTATTTAAGTCTCCCATTACCAGTGTGTGAGGTTCAATATGTGATTTAAGCTGTAGCAGTTTTCTTTTACAAACTTTGTTGCCTTTGTGTTTGGTTCATAGATGTTAACAATTGAAATGTCATTTTGGTGGATTTTTCCTTTGAGTATGTGGTGTCTTTCCCTCTCTCTTCCAACTAGTTTGGTTTGAAGTCTATTTTGCTAGGTATTAAAATGGCTCCATCAGCTTGCTTCTTAGGTTTGTTAATTGTTCTTTGATTTTGTTATTCTCTTTCCACGCTCCCCTCTCCCATACCTTCCCATCCTCCTATTGATTCCCATTCTCCCCTCTCCCACACCCTCCCATCCTCCTGCAAGTCCCCATCCTCCCCTCTCCCAGCCTCCTATTGATCCCCACCCTCCTGGTGGTCCCTATACAGCCCACTCCTGTACCATCTAATCCTCCTGATGGCCCCCATCCTCTCCTCTCCTGTACCCTCCTGCCTTCTTGATTATCCCCTTTCTCCCTCTTCCCCCTTCCTCTAGAGATCTTTTTCCCCTTCTCATGGCTCCCTTTCTAGTTTTAGTAATTACACCCTCCCTGCTTTCATACAGTTGCAAAAATTAAACCTATAGCCTTCATATGTGGGAAAACATGCTGTCTGTCTCCCAGAATCTTATTTAGGTTAATGTAATAATCTCTAACTATCCCTTTTCATATAAATGTCAGGATTTCAGATTTCTTTGAGGCTGGATAAAGTTTTGTTGCGTTTATACACCACATTTTCTTTGTCTAGTCATCTACTGATGGATACCTAGCCTGGGTCCATTTCTGAGCTCCTGTGCTTTGAGGAAACTCTTTGGTGTGCTTTCTTAGAGCCTTCAGGAACATGCTCAGGAGTGGTGTGGCCAGATCAAATGATAACTTTAGTTTTAGTTCTGTGATATCAATAGCGGCTGTACCCACTTTATAATTAGATGATAGGACCCCCAAGAGCTAGGCCTAATGGGAAGATCAGTGGAACAGACCCTTAGAGTGGATGGTAGGACTATGTGACCCCATCATAGTGTTCTGTCTTACTAGAGGCTTAAAGCAATGTGGCCTATTCATCATGGACCAAAACCCAGAACCATGAGCAACAATAAAACTTTCTCCCTATAATTTATCATGCCAGGTGTCAGCTACCATAATACAAAGTTGACTAACCCAGAGTGGGAAGACAAGGAAGGATTAAAGCTGGGGAATGAGTGTGAATGGTTATGGTGAAATAACATTTCTAAAGCTTATAAAGATATATAATATGTAAATATGTTTTTAATGCAAGCCTAGTGGAGGAGGAGGAGATGATCTGGGCCAGACCAGAAAACGGCTGTGGCATTTATTCGTCTGTGCTTTGTGGTGACTAAAGAGAACTGAATGTATTTGGAGGAGAGTCTTGCTGATTCTGAATGAACATGGAACTGTCTGGAAGGATCTGGAGTCTACACCAGCTTCTCTCAAGCCTTTCAGGCTTATGCGATTCTCTTAGCCTGCCTCCCACTCATCCATTAGCCTAGATGTGTAGGAGAGGCATTAGCACGGTCTGTCCAGGGCTGTTCCTGTGGAAAAACATGAGATGGAAGCTATTGCAGCCTCGGACTGATGATAAGATTAACCATCTGGTTTCTCAAGCCTCTGACTCCAACATGTGTCATGTCTTTGCCCAGGCAGCTTGAGACTTGCATTGGCTAATGCCTGGCTTCAAATCAATGAGGATCTCTATTCACACAGGAGGACCCTGGATCCATATGCAGGTTCCTGCGGGAGAGAAGGTAGGATGAGCATTGTCCCCAGTACTAATACCCCTGACATTTCAGGTGCCACTCACTGAGGTGCAAATGCAAATTCAAAGGTACCATTTGCATTTAGCTGAGCAGAGCCTTCCCTTCCATCAGAATGAGCCCCAGGAGGCAGGCTCTAACTTTCATCTTTGCACCGAGGCCAGAACCTCCGCTCACCTTAAGGGATGAAGTGGTAGTGAATATCAGGGTTAAAAATGGTCATTTCAGCCGGCAGTGGTGGCACATGCCTTTAATCCCAGCACTTGGGAGGCAGAGGCAGGTGGATTTCTGAGTTCGAGGCCAGCCTAGTCTACAGAGTGAGTTCCAGGACAGCCAGGGCCACACAGAGAAACCCTGTCTAGAAAAACAAAAAAAACAAAAAACAAAAAAAATAAATAAAAAAAAATGGTCATTTCAGACAGGTCTCTCGTGTGATACATGACTTCGAATTCATTTTTGTTAAAAGAAATTAGTCCATTTATTTTATAGGCATGAACACGCCACAGCATCCATGGGGAGGTCAGAGGAAGAAAACCTGTAGGAGTTGGTTCTCTCCCTCTACTGTGTGAGTCCTAGGTGGGAGTGGGGGTGTCAAATCTGCTTTCTCAGGAATAAACGTACCTTTACCTGTTGAGCCATGTTCCCAAATTTTATTTTTAGAGGATAATCCAGTATATGTGTTGTAAGCCCTTACATTTTGATAGGTGCTGAATTGTGGAATAAGCATACTAATTAGCCAACCTAGCACCTGACACATTTAGTTTTTGTAGGGAGAATATTTTGCACACCAGTCTTTCAACAACTCAGACATAAAACACAGTGCTGTGGTCACATTCTGGGGAGCAGCCCTTCCTGTCTGACTGAAACTTCACTTTCTATCCTGCATCTCCTGACTCACCCACCTCACATGCTGGGTAGTACCCACTTGCTATCTGTGTCTAGAAACTGAAGTCTAACCTATGTCATACATGACCTGTAAATATATCATCTGGGAGTATGCATGGGGTAAGATTAAAATTTTATACTGATTTTCTCATGCTGGTTATAACCTTATTTTTGTTTTTGATTTTTACTCCTGTATGTGTGTATGTCTCTGTGGGGATATGCATATGGCTTCAGAAACTGTATAAAAGACTCAGATCTTCTGGCGTTACAGGCATTTGTGAGCAGCCTCAGGTATATACTGGGAACTATGCTATTCTAGTAGAACAGCAAGCCATCCTAACTGCTAAGCTGTCTCTCCAGCCCCTTTTAGCCATTTTATTTTTAAAAGAAAATTTAATAACTCTTTTTTTTCTATTTTACTTCTTCCAAGTAATAACTTAGTGTTGAAGCAAATGCTGAAATACTTGCAAGTAGTTTCAAGACCTTTTTGCACATATCTTTTACACCATACAAAGCGGGGGTTTCAGCACCAAATGTATAAAGGAAGGGTATGACTGCTTCAAGGTATGATTACTTTATTATTATTATTTTTGGTTTTTATTATTATTATTATTATTATTATTATTATTATTATTATTATTATTATTTTGGGTTTCTCTGTGTAGCCCTGGCTGTCCTGGAACTCACTTTGTAGACCAGGCTGGCCTCGAACTCAGAAATCCTCCTGCCTCTGCCTCCCAATTGCTGGGATCAAAGGCGTGCGCCACCACCGCCCGGCTCAAGGTATATTTAAAAGGAAGGTTTTTTATTTTAAATCTGAGGGAGTGTACTGCAAGAGGTATCTGGAAGAGTCCAGAGCAGAGAGAGAAAGTAGTAGACTAGACATGGTCAGTAGAATGAACTACTACTACTACTCAGAGGCCAGATGAGAATCCTGCCAAGTTCTGTACCCTACAGAGCCCCTCCTTTGGTACACAAAGCTAGATCTTAATTGTCAAGAGGGCATGCTTATCTTCTCACTTCCTGTTCCACTTAGCTTCCAATATTAGAAAGAAAAGAAAAACTTAAAAGGTTGGATGACAGCTCTCAAACTCCCCAGAGAGATTGGCTGGATGTGGCATTTAAGGTGTTTGATGGAAGAGAGAAGCAGAGAAAGATATAAATGACTTCCCGTGAGAGACAGAAGTACCAGCTCCTGGCCACAGCCCTATGGTGTCCTCCGGGACAAAGATGGGGGCAAAACGAACCCCACTTGGGGCTTGCTTTAACGTGGCAAAGCTGACCACTGGGTGAAAGCCCATCACTTTGCCTACCTCCAGGACCCTGCCTGAACTATGGAAAAGCAGAACACTGGAGAGTTGACGGCATCTCTTTGCCCCGCTAAGGTAGGTCAGTGCCCTAAGTTTCTCCTACACAGGAAAGACTCTTGGATCTTCTGGACCTGCTGTCCAAAGACTGACACTGCCCTGGGATTTCTACTTCTAACAAAACCATCAAGATTATCACAGAGGAGTCTAGGATAATTGTCCAGGTAGTAGGTAAGCCTCTGCCATTCCTAATAGATTTAGAGCTATTTGGTCTTTACTTCCCACTTACTCTGATGAAAGTTATCCTTCTCAGATCTCTGTGGTGGGTGTGTTGATGGTCAGCCTACCAGCCTCAGGCTATACAGGTCCTCTCCTCTGTTCCCTCTGGGGTCACTTGACAGCTCACTCCTTCCTCATTATTGAGCGGAGATAATCATTGTTAAGTTACACTTTTCCTTTTCAACCCACTCCCCCTGGAATTTCTCCCCCTTTTAGCCTTTGAAGAGCCCCCTTATTCACTGGCTAACATTAATGCATCACTCAATCCCCTATCAGACTCCCTCATTGACCCACTCCTATGGGACACTTCCTCTTCCAAAGTGGCCTCACATCATCTCCCTATTAAGATCCTACTCTGGGACCCTATCTCTTACACCAGTCACTCTCAATACCATATTTGTCTAAAACGTAGATGGGGCTTAAAACCTATCACATAGTGCTTTCTTGATAAAGGTAGTCTCATATGCACTCACTTACCCCACAACTCTTCTACCTTGCCTGTACTAAAACCTGATGGGTCGTACTGTACTGCCTAGTTCCGGACCTCAGAATTATTAATGCAGGTGCCATTCCAATACACCCAGGAGTCCCTAACACTATATTCTACTCTCACAGATTCCTTCCTCTACCTCCTACTTTCATGTCCTGGACCTTAAGGACACTTTCGCCACTATTCCTTTACACTCAAATTCACATGATCTCTTTGCTCTTACCTGGGCAGATCGTTACACTGGCACAGCATCCCAGCTTACTGTGATAGTCTTCTCCCAGAGGTTCCAACATAACCCACATTTTTTTTTCAATGAGACTCTGACCACTGACCTCCTCTCCCTAGATCTGCCCACAGCCACTTAATTCAATATGTACACAACCTTTTACTATGCAATCCCTCACTCTCACAACCACATACTGCTTAGCTTCTTACTGTCTAGGAAACAAAGGATACAGAGTCTAAAAGCTCAACTTTGTATTCATAGATCAAGAATATAGGCTTTTTGCTATCCATGAAGAGTTTTGTAATCTCAATCTTGATCACAGACAATATCTGTGGACCCTCATGCCTCCAACCATCAAGGAAAAGATTCTCTCCTTTCCTCACCTAGTAAGGTACCTTAGAATCTGGATTCCTAATATTGCTCTTCTGGCCCAGCCCCTCTAAGAAGCATCTAGGGGTTCCCTGATGGAGCCTTTGAATCCTATTAAGCTGTCATGCCTGCTTTCCCTCGCCTCTGAGATGCAGTCCCATAGGCCCCTGCTCTGGCTTCCCCAGACTTTAACCAACGCTTTATCCTCTGTACTACTGAAAACTGGTAAATGGCTGCAGGGGTCGGGGATAAATGAGAGGACACACATTTGCTCCTGTTACCTACCTTTTCAAACAGCTAGACACAGAGGAAAGAGAGCTTGCTTACGAGCGCTAGTGATAGACTTCGTACTGGCCTGGGAAGCTTTTAAGCTCACTTTTGGTTGCCCTATTTCTGCCGTCTCATCATACCAGCTCAAAGATCTCTTTTCATACAAGAGACTCTCCTTCTGGTCCCTTCTAAGCTTTGACTGCTACACGTCATCATCCTAAAGAAAACCTGATATTTCATTTGGCCCCTGACCTTCACCTAACCCTGCTATTCACTCACCTTCCCAAGGCCACTGTCCTCACCATTCCTGCCCAGAGTCACTTGAAAACCTTACCTACACAAACTCACAACTTCCTGTTTCCCCTCTAACACATCATGACTATACTTGGTTCATAGATACATACTGATCTCTCTGCTCCACAGGCTCCTGTCAAGCCAGAGATTCTGTAGTGACCTCTGGCCTGGTTGTAGAACTTTCCCCTTTACCCCCAAGCATGACTTCTCAGAAGGCAGAGATCATGGCCCCACACTAGCCCCCACCTTATCACTACGCAAAACCGGCTAACATATACACAGATTCTAAGTATGCTTTCCATAGTCTACATTAATATGCTTCTATTTGTCAGGAGAACGGTTTTTCTCACTACCAGAGGGACATCTGTTACCAAGAGACCTCTAATTCTAAAGCTGCTAGAAGCCTCTTCCCTTCCCAATCAGGCAGCAGTTATTCATCATTGGGGGCACCAGACACCTACTAATGATATAACATTGGGAAACGCTTTTGCTAGCAACACTGCTAAAGAGGCAAGCCAGCATTCCTACCATCCTTCCTCTATTCTCCTCTTGATTCTTCCAAGCTTAATCCCTAGGTACTCTGAGTCCCAATGACAGGCCCTCCATGTTATGGGAAGGGTCATGAGTTTTCAGGGTTAGCTCCTACAGTATAGGTATTATCTTCCTGACCTTCAAGCAAAGTCCTATTTACGCATCTTTTCACATTGGGTCTCAATCTCTCTACTGATTCCTTCAACTCTTATTTCACCAGCCTTTTTACCCTCCTGAAGGCTACCATTCAGGCATGCTCTACCTAAATTCAAACCTCCCAACAGGACTTGCAATCTTCTCCTTCTTTGAGACCACACCAACTTTGGTATATATATATATATACACACACACACACACACACACACACATATACACATATACATATATATGCATGCCCTGAGCTCACTTTGTTCTCCCAACCTCCCAGACAGCAGAACCATGACAATCCTTGAAGTTCCAGATATATGCCATTCACAGTAATAGACTCCTTAGTTCTGCCTTCTGTCTGGTCTCTGGCTGCCACTCAGAGATTTAACTGTTTTAATATGCTTGGCCCAGGGAATGGCACTATTTGGATTTGTGGCCTTATTGGAGTAGGTGTGTCACTGTAGGCATGGGCTTTAAGACCCTCATCCTAGATGCCTGAAAGTCAGTCTTCTCCTATTTGCCTTTAGAACAAGATGTAGAGCTCTCAGCTCCACCTGCACCATGCCTGCCTGGATGCTGCCATACTCCCACCTTGGTGATAATGGACTGAATCTCTGAACCTGTAAGCCAGCCCCAATTAAGTGTTGTCCTTATAAGAGTTGCCTTGATCATGATTTCTGTTCACTGCAGTAAAACCCTATCTAAGACACTAACTTTCCATACCAAGTAGCTTGTTTCCAAAACTGCAGCAAGGAACAACCCATCTTCAATTTATGCAACAATTCCAGGTAACTTTGTCTTCTCCAATACCAAGCCCAGTCTGCACTGACTATCCCTCCTGGGATAGGTGCTCACATTGAAGTTGTAAGTACCATCACCCTAACCAGGATGGGACACACAACCTCAACAACTGTATTGTGAACCATGCCAAATATGGTCACCTTCATGGCCCTTGGGTTAGAGAATAAGTCCAAGGGGTTGTGGGATAGATCTAAACCTATATAAACCTAGACTGGGGCTAGCCCATCTGGCAAAAGGTGAGTGGTAATTTTTTTTTTAGATCCCTCGAGGAAACATCCACCATCCTTTTAGGTTATACAGGGGAGGCTTATTCAACAGTCTGAAAACACCCTACAAGTTCAAGTTGCAGGAGACTTGCTCGGCTCTTTGGAAGACTATTCTAAAGAGCCTCTGAGTCTCCTCCACATCTATGGCAGTAACAGTGGGTAGTAGTAATGTAACTTCATTCTTCCTTTATGTTCCTTTGCAACAATCCCTAGAGGCAGCTATGCCTCTTCTCCACTTAACCCTACATTCTGTAACCTCAAAACATGCCCCTCCATCACCTCTTGTTAGCATTTCCTCTAGGCTCTGCCCAACAGTTGCCTAGCAACAACCAGGTACAAGAAGAACCATTAGTTATCTTTCTCCATTCTCTCTCATGTTTCCGGCCAGCTTTTCCCTCTCTTTCTGCCCTTCTCTGTCTCTACCCCCTCCTTCAAGGTCCCAAATAAACTCTCTTTTATACTAAGCCTGTCATAAGGCTGATTTCTCAGAGGGAATCCATGGGCCTGCCCAGGTGCTGCCTTCTGCCCCCCCCCCCAACCCCTGCAGTATCTCTGGTGCCTCTTTACTCTCTGGCAATACCAGGTGACTGCCTGTTCAGTAACCACTCAGTTCTTCTCTTTGTCCTCACATATTAACATCTCAATTTCAAGAACCTTCTTTTGGTACCAATTCAAGCTGTACTAAGTTTACCAGTCTTCACAAGCTTTACCAACCCACTCATGGTCCCTATTTCCCAACTCCATTACTTCCCCAACTAATCCTATACACAGAAGGAGAGTTCTCTATTCTCCTCCAAGTCTCACACAGGGTCTGATGGGGTGTAGCCCTTCCAATCATGATTGGAATTAGTCTGGCAGTCTCAGTGGCTGCTATGGGTTTGGCCCCAGGCAGCTGGGGTTATAGTCTGTATCTATCTCAGCAGATATCTGCCCAGCTAGGAGACACCACACAGGAATCATCCTCTGCTCTGCAATTACTCCAAAATCAGCTCAATTTCCTAATCTTGGTGGTTCCCAAAAAATGGAAAGGCCCTCCACTTACTAGCAGCTGAAAGGGAGGTACCTGCCTCTTCCTCAATGAAGAATGCCGTTTTGTGTTAAAACCAGTCTGGCGAGGTGGAAGAAAAGAATGAAGACTTACACGAGCTAGAAAAATCTCTTTGGTGTCCAGAGACTAACTCTCTTGTAGAACTATCATTTTTTGTCTCTCTTAGACCCCTGGTTCTTAGATCTCCTTGGCCCACTGATTTCTATACTCCTAGTAATAACAATTGTTCTTTGTCTCTCCAGTTCTTTTAGAAAGGAATTAGCAAAATTACCTGATGTTTGGTAAACCAGATACTACTTATGGAATTTCCCCTGGTCACCTACCATCAGCTATCAGCCTGAGCCCCTAACTGCTCCAAAGTGGCCTGTAGTTCATTTGCCCCAGATAGTCCTGCAGAACTTGGGCAGTGAGTGAAGAAAACAGATGTTTCTGACCATTGAGTGACTCCCTCTCTTCCTGGCCTTGTGACTGGCATTCAAGGCTTCCTGGTTCCTAACAAATGAAGTCCTAATTTCATCTGACAAATAGTTAGAGGAGAGATTATATTTTAGTCACCTAGTATCAACAACCAAAAGGCTGTGTAATGTCGGGTCCCGTGACTTTCCAAGGTCTGCCAGTTAGACAGAAACCAATGTTCCTTCTGGGACTTGAGATGCTAGTTTCCACTTGCTTGAAGGAGTTATATTCCTCATTTCTGGCAAAAGGAACACATGGCTCTTCCATTAACATACAACTGTGGTGCCTATAACTATATCAAGATCCATGCCAAGCCTCCAGGCTACCTCAATTCCTACTCATAAGGATTTGTTATAGTTCAAAGTCACCAACCCCTTTTTCCCAGGTACATATTCCCTGAAGAGTACCTTCCCCTAATCCTCCCGCTGCTTCTCACTACTTTCCTGAGAGACAGAATAAATTCTTCACTACACCCCTCACATTCAGGAAGCAGTTCCCAGACTCAGGGAAGCAGGGAGAGGGAGAGAGAGAGAGAGAGAGGGAGAGAGAGAGAGAGAGAGAGAGAGAGAGAGAGAGAGAGAGAGAGAGAGAGAGAGACAGAGACACACAGAGAGAGAGAGACAGCGAGCATGGGGGAGGGGATAGCAGGTTTCCAGAGGGGAGACCTGGAAAGGGGATAATATTTGAAATGTAAATAAAAAAATTCAATAAAAGAAAAAAGAAGAAGGGGGAGGGAGAGGGAGAGGGGAGACAGACTCCATCTTCATGAATAGGCAGTAGGTGGTGAGCTTAGCTGTTGATTGACAGGAGTACTTACCTGGAGTCTGTTTGAGCAGTAGGTGGATCCAAGTCTCAACTCCCTGAAGCTTATAGGAATTTAAAATTTTAGATATATTAGCATATTCGTTGTTTGTAATCTTCACTGAAACCCCTCATTGTGTGTGTTTATAAACAGCTGGGGTAGACTCGAGCTGTTGAGTCATAGATAAAGCTATGGTTTTGGGGTTTAAATCATGAACACTCCTCTGTCTAAAGGGCTGGATATGTAGACTGGACAGCAATGTTTTCAGCATGATGAGAAGTACTTTGAAGTCTATTCGACCAAAGGAAATTTAAACATTTGAGCCAGTGACTATGATAATAGTGGTCAGTATTTTACCAGAGCTAGATTAGTAGCTTATCAGAACTCCATTGATTAATGTTAAAACTATGAACTTTTGAAGTCTTAATATAATAACAATAGTATACTCAGAGTGAAAGAAATCTGAAACATTTTTCATTTTCACATACCTTAAATCATTTTCTTAGACCTTTACACTTTGCATTTATATATCTTAAATCACTTTTATAGACCCTCACAACTTACATAAACTTCAAACCCTTTCCTCCAATTATTTGCCATGACACATAACTGGTTGTTTATTCAGAGCAGTCATTGCAACACGAGTTCCTTTAAATAAAGGAATAGTAAAATTTTTTGTTGAACCCTGTTTTGTGAGTTCATCTCTTTCAATGTGAAGTCTGCCAGCACAGTAAACTGTCTATGTCTGATTTTTACATAGGAAATAGATTGACCTTGTAGCTGCAGCCTTGGGGGAGGAGCTGATTTGCTTGCTGCTATTAAACTGATAAAGCCACTAACATAATCAGAGATCTGAAAAGGATAAATTAGGGCAAGGAGTATAGCTCAAATGGCCTTTGCATCAATTAAAATGACAAGAGATTTACTCACTATCTAGACAGTTACCCTAAACTGCCCATGATAATCTCTGGGGTTTCATGGGGGGCAGAGCTTATCAGTCTTCTGGCTGTCACCCAGGATAGTATTACATCTCAGCTACCAGACCCAGAAGGTCTGAGAGATTTTTTTCTGTGGAAGAACAACTTGGGAAAACTGACATATCTTGAGGAGGCAGAGTAAAGCTATTAACCCTATAGTTCAGTGTCTACAGTTCAGGGAGCAGAGCTCTGGAAGAGGGAGAGGCCTGGAGCAGTTCATTTCCCCGGGGGCTAGTGTTACCACAAGCCAGGCGGAGTCATCTGTGCCCCATTGTCTTCTTTGGAGAGCTAGCCTTTCTATCAGGGGAAGCTTTTTCATTAAACACTTTCAATGTATTATTCAGCAGATCTCTGAGGAATTTGAGGACCATCTATTTAGTGTGCTTATTTAAACAAACTTTACTGATTTTTAGTTACTTGCTTTAGGCTTAACTTAAAACCACATGCAGAAAGCTAACTAAAGCTTGTCCTTGCAAATGAATTACATTTGTTCTTAGCATCACTACGAGCATAGTTCTGAACATATTAAAAAATTTGATCATTTATAAAGTAACTGACCATTAACTTGCATGTCTTAATTATTTTTAATAGTTTACAACAAGTTAATAACTTATAAGATTGGGATTTTACAATTTTATCTTACTTAAAGACTTGAAGACTAAATTAAAGATACTTTAGCATCAAAATAAAACTTTGAACCATAAGTACAGTGGCAAAGACAAAGGGGCACAGACATATGTCTTCAGCTCAGTTTCTGCCAGGCTAAAGAGACCTTAGGAATTCATAAACCTTACTGAGCAAACATACTTTATTCATCAAACATATGTGCTGGGTTTCAGACCTGGGACAAGGGGCTGAGGTTTATATTTTACATATCGAAGTAACCTGGCCTCCATGTTCTCCCAGCATCCCTCAGTCCCTCCTGGCATACAGGACCTCTACTGAGAACTTTTCAGTTCCTGCTGCCTTTTCCTCAGAGCCTCTTCGTATAGGCCAGACATTTCGGTCTCTCCCCACTCTTTTCCTTCTCTCTGAATGTACTTTCTTTCTTTCTTTCTTTCTTTCTTTCTTTCTTTCTTTCTTTCTTTCTTTCTTTCTTTCTTTCTTTCTTTCTTTCTCTTCCCCATTCCCTCTGTCTCCCTCTACATTTCAACCTCACTAGGTTCCTTCAGGACCAGTTAATTGGCCTGCCTGAGAGCAACTTCCCAATAAACCTGTGTTTATAAATATCTTATTCTGGTTTGAATGGGCTCATTTCACCCACAGAGAAATAACTTATCAAGGCATTGCTCCTTTTAAATTTTTCTAGAAGCCTGACGTTGAACACAATCAATAAGGATATAAGTGATCAGCCATAAATCTCTAAGTCAGCTTTTGTTTACCTGAGTAGACCTTTATAACTTTAGGAATTTATAAACCTTATTTATTAAATATTCATTATTCATCAAGCATATGTTGTTCATTATCTAAAATTTTCTCGAAGCCTGGTATTGAACAATTAGCAAAGATATAAGTAATGAGACATACATCTCTAAAGTTCTGTTAACATAAGCATACCTTTATGACCTTAGGAATTTATCATCATACAAAAATCTATTCTAATCCACAATATTTGGAGATCTGCTGTTTCCTCCTTAGTCTAAAGAGGAGATACAATGATTAGCAGAGGGCTCAGTAGCACTAAGAAGTTTTATGATTGTTGCCTTGGTTTGTTTATATCATATAGTCATCTTAACTAAGATGGTGGTGAAGTTACATGTACCCTTTATAACCTTAGTAAAGATGGCTGCCAGCCACATGGTTGTTTCCTTCCTAGTGAGGCCATCAACCAAGATGGAGGTGAGCAACATGATTGCTATTTGAAAACATCTATTATATCTTGGGTACTCCGAGCACATGAAGCTCAAGAAGAAGGAAGACCAAAGTATGGATACTTCAATCCTTTTTAGAAGGAGGATCAAAATACCCATGGGAGGAGATACAGAGACAAAGTATAGAGCAGAGATTGAAGGTAAGGCCATCCGGACACTGCCCCACCTGGGGATCCATCCCACATACAGTTACCAAACCCAGACACTATTGTGGATGCCAACATGTGCTTGCTGACAGGAACCTGATATTGCTTTCTCCTGAGAGGCTCTGCCAGTGCCTGACAAATACAGAAGTGGATGGTCACAACCAACCAATGGGTTAAGCACAGGGTTCCCAATGGAGGAGCTAGAGAAAGGACCCAAGGAGCTGAAGGGTTTTGCAGCCCCTTAGGAGGAACAACAATATGAACCAACCAGTACCCCCAGAGCTCCTATGGACTAAACCACCAACCAAAGAGTATACATCGAGGGACCCATGACTTCAGCCACATATGTAGCAGAAGATGGCCTTGTTGAACACCAATGAGAGGAGAGACCCTTAGTCCTGTGAAGGTTCAATGCCCCATTGTAAGGGAATGCCAGGACAGGGAAGTAGAAGTGGATGGGTTGATGAGCAGGGGGAGGGGGGATGGGATGGGGGTTTTCAGGGGGGAAACAAGGAAAGGGGATAACATTTGAAATGTAAATAAAGAAAATATCTAATAAAAAAAAAAGAAAACATCTATTTTCCTAAACAAGAGTTGAATTCAATTTACACAGACAGTATACTGTCATAGATCTAGTTCCTTAAACAAGACTTGATTCCCATATATAGGCTGCTGTAGTAGATTAAGATTACCTATGTATAGGTTTTTTACAATTATCAGCCATTTGTTACAAGTTTTAAGCCTTTTGTCACAGGTTTTACAGATATTTCTTAAAAATCATACCCAATAAACTTACAAACCCTGAGTTAAAGAGTTTACACAATAGTTTTTAAGAGATTTTGTTTGAAAGTAGAGCGAAGAATTTGTAGAGATAAAAGATTTTTAAGAGTGGAAAGTAGAAAAAGCTTAGAGATAAGAGGCTTTTGAGCAGAGGAAGTTTATATAGAAGAGATGTGGGGATCATTTGTGCAGTGGCAGAAGTTGTTACCTTATGAAAGAGTTTGGAAATCAAGTGTGCCATTTTTAGTCGTTGAGTTGTAATGAGAACAAGATACTTTCAGTAAGACAGTAAGGGTTTAATGAAGTCTCTGAGTCCAAGAAAGGGAAGAAGAAAGGGTCACAGACAGGAGTTTAACTAGATGAAAGGTTCTAATAAGTTCCAAGAGGGAGCTAGGAGACAGAGGAGATCCTTATGGATCTCCATGAGGGACAAGGGTCACAAGCAGGAACTCCACAGAGTGAGGATGGTAGAGGCTCAGGGGGGCATAAAGAAGCTGAAGGGCTTAGAGAGCACCCCCTAGTGGGGAGGTGAGGAGGCCCCAGAAAGAAACTTGTAGGAAGAAAGAGAGGGTGGGAAAGAGAAGGGTGTCTTGGTGACAAAATATTCAATCTGAGCATCCCCAAGTGGAAAGAGAAATGTCCCAAATTATAGAGAGGTACCCCTTTCCATAATGACGGTGACCAAAGGGTATGAGAGGAGCATCCTGGCACATTAATGTGGCTTTTAAAGTAATAGTAGACAAAGCAGGTGGCTCTGGAGTGATATTTACCTAGTAGAGGAGAGATTAGTGGTTAGATCAGGTAGATGAGAAAGCAGCTCAAGATGTGGACTGGGAAAGGCTTTTAGGAAAAGGGAGGACTTGAACAGAGGAGGAGAGCTAAGTTGTCTTAGCAGAGAGATTACTCCAGAAGCCAGAGAATTAAGAGGACATTTATTGAGTGGGAAAGGAAACATAAATGGTTAGGGCAGGTTAAGTGTAAGCATGTTTTTGTGCACTGTGTAAAGATTATCCTGGTGATGTTCAAAGGATGATTTCTCTGCCCTCATATGTCATCTCAATCTGGACACATGGCATTGTAATGCTTATGTTAAGAATGTCCTGTTTCAAGTTTGCATAAACTATTTTGTTTTTTTTTTTACCACTTATTCTCTGCCTTGTCAATAAATGCTGCTCATTCAATGGCTGGGTAGAAGAGAGAATAGGGTGAAGGAACTTCCACCAGCCAGGGGAAGGAGTAAGGGGAAGAGGAGTTGGAGTTGGAGCAATGAGGAAGTGGGGGGGGAAGAGATCGAGAGAGGAAGGGAGAGGGGGGGGGAGGGAGAGAGAGAGAGGGGGGAGGGAGGGAGGGGGGAGGGAGGGAGGGGGGGAGGGAGGGAGGGAGGGAGGGAAGGAGAGAGAGAGAGAGAGAGAGAGAGAGAGAGAGAGAGAGAGAGAGAGAGAGAGAGAGAGATCATAGAAACACACCTGAAGCCCAAAGAGCCAGGCCAATTATAAGAAGCAAGTATATTGTGATCATGGCTGAGAAGTAGCTAGATTAATTTAGGGGATTAAGATAGATCATTTGACTGCCCAGATATTGAGGTGAAGTATTAAAATAAATCCTAGTTTTTCTGTGTCATTATATTATATAGCTAGGATAAAGATATACAGCTGCTGGATTAATTCACTTATACTTATATTACAATAATTCATTTTATAGGGAAGAAGCAGCTGAAGAGCCAGACCCTAGAGTTTGGAAACAAATATGATGGGTGGCAGAAGCCAGCAGAAACAAATGGTTAAAACATGCCTTAGGGGAGTCAGATCAGTAGACTGGTTTGGTTAGGAGTGGCTGAGCTGATTAGGGCGCTCATATATGCCTCATCTGGGTTTTAGCACCAGGTGTATAAAGTAAGGATCTGACTGTGCCAAGGTATGGTTGAGGGAAGGTTTTTGTCATAGATATGAGGGAGAGCACAGCTAGAGGCATCTGGAAGAGTCCAGAGCAAGGAATGAAAATTAGTCATAGACTAAATATGGCCAGTAGACTGAACCAGGCCATGAAAGGAGAGGGACACACACACACACACACACACACACACACACACACACACACACGCATGCACGGGGGGGGGAGAGAGAGAGAGACAGAGAGACAGAGAGAGAGACAGAGAGAGAGAGAGAGACAGACAGACAGACAGACAGACAGACAGACAGACAGACAGAGAGACAGAGTCAGAGACAGAGAGGAGAGGAGGACCAAAAGAGTGGCAAGGGGTGGGGTGGGGCAAGAGAATCAAGAGAGGGAGGAGACAGAGCATATGGCCAGAATTATATAGGAACTGAGAAACTGAGGGGAGGGAGGCCCACGAGCTGGAGAAGTTTAGGGTAGGGGGTGGGGTGAGAAGAGCTAGGAACCCAGCATGGACTCAACAGTAACAGGTACTTGCTATATTGAGAGGACCTGAGGCCAGCATGTGCTTTGATATGCTAATAAGCACCGCAATTAGCCATTTGTCCCAAGTTTCCTTTGAACTTGACAGTTACAGAATTCTAACTCATTTGGTACTTCTTAAATAGTAGGTTCAAACTTCTGACAAATTATCAGTCTTTTATAAATATAATTAGTGTGACAAAGAAAGTCAGAAGGTGGGGAGTATAGAATAGAACAGGGCTCCGTATTGAACAGCTGTATGGAGGGCACCTGTGTACAGATGCAAAACCAGCTAATAGTCTTAGTGACATCCCTGGGATTGGGAAGACAGACATATGCCAGTGTGTACCCACCTGTCCAGTGTCTTGAGCTGTGGCCTTGTGTGGTGAAATCCCCCTCTCCTGATTCTTTCTGAATCCTGACTGGGTGATCATTCTTGCATCTCTCTCTGTGATTGGCAATGTGGATTTCTTAGCAGCATGTGTCCTGTGAATAAACATATATCTAGTCATTGTTGTCAAAACTTAGAAGACCGCTCCAGGCCCTGAGACCCTCCTGCTCCACAGGAGCTGGACACAGACATAGAAACAGTAGCCACCTCTCTGGACTTAGAGTCAGTGAAGTCACTCAGGGGACCACAGAGAAAGGCCTTCTCTATGGCCTCGTGCAGGTTGTTAAATGGTAACCTGACTCTAGAGAAGCCAGTGGAGAGTAGTTTTTGGCAGGGTAAGAGGAGTTCCAGGCACAGTAGTTAGCAAAACCACTCATTGTAGCTTGCAAAAGCTGCATATGTGCCTGACCCTGCCTCATTTAATTTATCATGCTTTTAATTATTCAAGAAATGTGTTCATCAAATCGCAGTGCCTGCAAGGAGAAACCAATTTGTAAAGCAGAGGCTAGCTACTCATTGCTCCCATTCTTGTTAATGGCCTGTCACATTTGCTGCAGCTGTCGGTTTATAAGCTGCCCTGTAGACATGTAAGGCCATGTCACTGTCATTTCACAGAGCCTACCTACCTGATGACTCTCCTCTCCCATGCGCATGCAAGTGCTTGTGAGATACTTGAAGAAGAGTCATGCTTTCTTCCATCTCTGTCTGTACATTTCCTCTTCGGTAGGAATTTTGTCATGTGCACAATCCTAGCCCTCTTACAACAAAATGACAGTTTTCTGTAAGGGTGGTGATGATGGTTTAAAGAAATGCCTTTCCAAGAAAATTAAGTAGGACCTGGTCCTGGATTCTGGAACCCTAAAACAGGCTACCAAGTCCCACTTTGTGTATAAATATCTTTACCTGGGGGATGCAAGATGTATGAGCTGTGGTTAACTGTGTGCTTGGGAAAGAATGCTATGAGCTTCAAAAGGGAAGTCTTTCTTTCACAGACAGGATGGGGGAGAGAAAAGGGAGGAAGGGAGAGGTGAAAGATGAATGTCGGGTAGGGAGAGCAGGAGAGGAGGAGGATGGGGAGAGGGAAGGGGAATAGAAAACCTGACACAGATTAATTTATGCTAGACACTGATAAGCCAGTGGTCACCATGGCCAGAGACTTGGGATGTGTGTGAGCCGCTTAGTGGAAGAACCACTCATGATGTCACAGTTTCCTGGGAACACCTATGCAATGCTCTACACACTGTGGATATGTGCGCATCCTCCACTCTGTCCTGTTATTTTAGAGGCCAACCTTGCCAACTCAGACATCACAGCTGCATCCTGACTGGTTCCCACATTTCGTAGGGCCCCGCCACAGTGGTTGGTTGGTGGGTAGTAACTGCCACAGCTTGCCACCACTCTGGTCATATGGCAGTTACATGCATGACCTGGGTTCTTCTCATTGAATAAGTCCAGCTCTTCTCTGTCCCTACATTGCCTACTTCACCTTTATTACCTAAACCACACCTGATAGTCTAGCTTGCTATGCGGTGCCTGTGATAAGTAGGATTGGACTTTCATAACAGGGGACCTTTTGAGAAGAGCCACACCCAGAGGAGAGGAAACACCCTGTGTAGGAACTAGGCAGGAGGAGGAACTTACCACCTGCAAATTACAGTCCAGGTGAGGCTGGCCAAACCACCAATGAGCAGCGCACCCAGTGCAATGGAGACCCAGGATGCTCGAGGTAGCCTGCCAGAATCTGTATAGGACGACACAGGTCAGCAGATCTGGCCAGCAAGGTCACAGATCCCCACCTGGCTGGCCCCTACCACAACTCATGGTGGAAAAGCTGTTTAGATAATATGTCCATCAGAGCTGACAGGGACTGGCCCTTAACTGGGAGAGTGTTTAAGTCCAGTGATGGCCACAGTTCCACAGTGATGGCCACTTACTAGGACAGTGAGCTTCCTGAGTTTCTTAAGGCTCCTAAAGGACTCAGATGGGGCATGACAAAGGGGACACAGCAGCTATACCTGAAGAACACAGCACAATACCCAGACTGTCTTCATACGCATTTGCAAAGACTGTGGGATTCAGCTAGGGTCTAGGAAGGCAGAATGGAGCCCTGTGCAGTTAGAATTTCTAGGGGATCTAGGAACAGATAGCAAATTTCCCAGATAAATTGAACTATTCACTGGGAGTTAGAGAGCAAAGGGCAGAGCCCTGGAACGAAACCAGCCTAGCCAGGGACCTGTAACATCGGATTCTGGAGTCTGAGCATGAGTTGCTCTCACATCTCCTATGCTGCTGCCAAGTTCCTAACCCAGTGTCTTCCTGCGAGGAACTGTCTGTCTGGGGCCAGTAACCTTTGCTTCAAAATCTCTGCTATCACAGTCTTGCTATGAACTCTTGGCTGCTGCTCATCACTGACTCCTTGGAATTGTTAGAAGTCAAGCAGCACGGAAAGGTTTTTTTAAGTGTCATGTACTGAGTCCATCACTGTAAAAGGTGCCACACCCTTAAAGCTATGAGGACTAGTCCCAGCAGCAGGCTGTAGGGGTTGGGTCAGTGCTGGCTAGGGATGATTCTGAGTGAGAGAGGAAGCAGTGGAGGCCTCGTAGTTTAGACTGGCTTTCCAGCTGGGACCTGCACCCCAGCTGTTCTCTCTCTCTCTAGAATCTGAAAATCTCTTGGAAGGTGGGGACACTAGTGTTTCTTAAAGTTGACCCTTGGAGTTTAAATTTGGCAACCTTTCTATTAAAATCTATTTAGACGACCTTCATTCTCTACCTGACTTTTTTCCTGGATGCTGCGTTACCAAGATCTCTCTATCCTTCCCTGGTTAGGACTTGGCAGCGTATTAGGCCATCTACTGTCCCTTGGCCTATGCATGACTGTAGAGTCTCAGGACTGGGCCTGTGACCTGTGCTCAGCTCTTTGAGTCCTTTGTGTAGATGTGAAACCTCCATATTTTTTTCACTCTGGGATGACTTGATCAGTTTCAGCTTGGCTAAGACCTTCAGTCCCACACTTACAAGGGCCATTGTCCATCTCTTGTGTTTTTGGAATGTGTGCTCTTTGGTGATAACACATCAAATGAAGAAACCCTGCTCTCAACACTTTTCTGGCTTCAGGGCTAATCATTCAGAAAGGAATTCTGAAGACATCCTGGGCCATGCATTAGAATTGCAGACAGGTGCCCTTTAGCTGACTGACAGCATCGGGAGTTTTATTCTTGGCCCTTGAAGCTCTCTCATGGGATGAAGTGAGATTAGCAATGTTTCTGGGCCTATAGGGAATCAGGATGCTGACTCCAGTGCCTCATGGTTCACGTTGGCAGGTTTCTTTCTGAATTAGATTTCTTGAATTTACAATGGCAAATGCAGACAGAAGTGGCCTCAGATTTTGTTCTACATACTCTGTGGCAGGATTTGCATCAAAAAGTGTTTCAGACATGCTATTGAAAGCTGCCAGGGTGCCAATCCTTGAATTTCTCCAGGATCTCATTGTCTATTTGTTACTTGTGCAGGGTGAGCCTCAGTTTAGCACTTGGGAAAGTTCGGGGTCACCCTCTAGGAACATAGCTAGAGTCTGAGAGCCTTAAACATGGTATTTTTCTTATTTCAAAGAAACTGGCCAACAGACACTGCAAGGAAGCCACTCACCTATGCAGGTTTTCTCATCCTCACCTAGCACGTAGGGGTCTGTGCACACACACTGGAAGCTTCCCTTGGTGTTCTTGCACTTTGCAGAGGGGTGGCAAGGTGGGTGTGTCAGATCTGCACACTCGTTAACATCTGCAGGAACAATGCACAGTCAGTAATAGGGAAGAAAGAGCCTGTGTCCTCAGTTCCATGTAGCAGATCCTACTTTTCCAGGCCACCTAGGCCCATCATGGGTCTCAAGGACACCAGTGTCGTAGCCTTGTCACTTTCCATGCTGTTTGGCTACCTCATACTCATGGTACTTAAGATAAAGCACCCGCAGAATGCCTTAGTCCTGGTTCTGTGACCAGGCCTATCTCAGCAGCTCCTGTGGTTCATGGTCTACCTTTGTCCCTGCTGATGCTGACATTCAGGCTTCCACTTAGCCTCCACTGCCTTTTTCTTATGAGCATGAGTCACTGAACATAAGGACCAAACCTGCCATTTCTGCCTCACTGTATGACTCTGACAGTTACTACTTAATGAAGGTGTCAGAGAACAGTGTCTCCCCAAAGGCTCTTCCTTTTCTTCTCCTAGAACAACTCTGAAGGAAAGCTGGTAGGCTTCCGCCCAGTGCGGGGTCAGAAAACTGGGCATGACACTCCCGGAGGATCCGGCTATACCACTCCTGGGCATATACCCAGAGACTTTACCTGCATGCAATAAGGACACATGCTCCACTATGTTCATAGCAGCCTTATTTATAATAGCCAGAAGCTGGAAAGAACCCAGATGTCCCTCAACGGAGGAATGGATTCAGAAGATGTGGTATATCTACACAATGGAATACTACTCTGCAATTAAAAACAATGAATTCACGAAATTCCTAGGCAAATGGTCAGATCTTGAAAATATCATCCTTAGTGAGGTAACCCAATCACAAAAGAACACACATGGTATGCAGTCACTGATAAGGGGATATTGACCCAGAATCTCGGAATACCCTAGACACAATCCGCATATCAATAGATTTCTAAAAAGATGGAAGGAGAGACCCCTGGTCCTGGAAAGACTGGATGTAGGGGAACGCCAGGACAGAGTAACGAGAGGGGGTTGAATGGAGAAAAGAGGGAGGGAAGGGGGCTTATGGGACTTTTGGGGAGGGAGGAAACGGGAAAGGGGAAGTGATTTGGAATGTAAATTAAAAAAATAAAAAAAATAAACAACTCTGAATGTGTCACATCTTGTAGACTCATTGTCATGTTCCCCAGTCCTCTCCAGCTGTCCTTGTATCTTTTCTTGTAAGGACCCTGGACCCTGGGTGAGGGTCACCTGGAAGTATCTGAAAAGATTCTATTTTCAAATAGGGCTACATCCTGAGATACTGATGCTTAGGACATAGCTTTCTTGAAGACAACAGTAGATCTCAGACTCAACAATTCCTGTTTATTCTAAATGGAGGTCAATCTAGGAGATAGCGATTGTGAGATCACACACATTCTGGGTTTCCTTGCAGATTATAAACCCTGAGGTGTTTGCAGCAAGTCTACCCTGAGTAGAGATTTGTGCTTCCTA
The DNA here is from genome assembly GCA_036184795.1 of Tokudaia tokunoshimensis. Taxonomy (NCBI): domain Eukaryota; kingdom Metazoa; phylum Chordata; class Mammalia; order Rodentia; family Muridae; genus Tokudaia; species Tokudaia tokunoshimensis. The sequence continues at coordinate 45,525,484 of BTHU01000012.1, forward strand.
TGAAGGAAAAAGAAGATATGTTGAGGTTAGCTACCTTAGTAGAACTCTAGTGCAGCCTGAATGGAAGATCAAAGTATTATGTGTCTGATAAGATTTGGTTTTTATTCAAAAGCAGTAGAATGTGTCCTCAGATCACCATGAACATATCTTCACAGATCTGCTTATTCCTGAAAACAGACATAGAAATAGATGTGCTTATCCCTTAAGAGGGAGATGGGAGAGCCAAGGACAGCATTCAGGAGGCCAAAAGAAGGGGCAGAGAGAGTAGGTAACTAAAATGTTTGAATTATATAGGGAAGAGTCTCTGGGGAAAGGGCAGTTCAGTCCCTGGGCTGGCAAGTTCAGGGTAGAGTGTGGGATATATCAGCAATACCCTGTAACAGGTAGGGACTGAGGGATGTTGGGAGAAGCCGGAGGCCAGATCCACTTTGATATGTTACCTTAGCAACTTGTCCTGGGTGTGAAACTTGACACACACATGATGAGCCTCCCCAAACCGTGAAATCAACTGTGACCAAGTACTCAAATGCCCAAGACTATGGGAGACATCTCACCTAAAATACTACATTCCACTCTTGGTACCCTGTAGGCTGATGGCCATATCATAATGCAGAATACATTTAGTTCAACTCTAAAAGTCTTCATAGTCTTTGAGTTTTAACATAGTTTAAACCTTCAAAGTCTGCATCTTTTCTGAGACTAAAGGCAATATCTAATCTGTAACCCCTGTAAACTCAAAAAGCAAATTGCATACTTACAACTCATAATGGCATAGAATATACACTGCCATTCCAAAAGGGAGGAAAAAAGGTATGGTGAGAAAACAATGGACCAAAACAAGACCAAAACACAACACAGAAAATACCAAATTCTGTAGCTACATGTTTGATATCAAAAGGCTTAGACATATCTGCCCTTCCTTTTTTTCTGTCTGTCTGTCTGTCTGTCTGTCTGTCTCTTGTTACCTCTGTCTCTGTATCTCTCTCTTTCTCTCTCCCTCCATTACCTGTGTTCAACTTTCCTTGGCAGATACTCCACTGCTGTGATGTATGAAACATCTTGGTATCTCTACTAAAACACAGACTTCATTTCACAGCCTCTTAGGACCTCTTGCTCTCTTAAAGACCTTCATGTAGGGACTCCCCTGCCACACTGTCTGACCTCAGTGGCTCTCTGAGACTGTAGGGGAGGATTCCATGACCTCTTTACTCTCACATCTTTCATGATTCTAAATCTAGCACCATGTGGATAACACTGGAAAGTTTCCTACCAGCCTGTGATGGACTCTAGAGCCCCTGAGTCACATATGAAGTTTCTTTTGGTCCTCCTTGCTCATTTTCATTACAGACATGCATAAGAGTGATTACTAACAACCATTTGCTAGAATCAATATTTAGGGTATCTTAAAATCTCCTTCAACAAATAAATTAAACCATTACCTTTAAATTTATTCCCAGGCAAGTTCTTAGGACAAGGGCAGAAAGTGGCTAAAATTTTACCAAAATCTCACAATAATGGTCTCTAGCCCAATTACTAATGTTTTTCTCCTCTAGAATCTTTTGACATGGGCCTCCACAGTCCATAGAGCTCTCAGGATTACTATCCTCTAAGATCCTAGTAGGAGGGTCATTAAGTCACACTGCAAGATTCAACCACTTTTCTAGTCCTAAGTTCCAAGGTTTTCCACATTCCTCCAAAACCCAATATGCTCAGGTCTGGCATAGTAATAGCTCATTCCTAGTACTAAAACATCTGTGCTCATTACTTTTGTATTACTGTGATAAAATACCATAATCAAGGCAACTTGTTGAAGGAAGGGTTTATTTGTGCGGATGATTCCAGAAAATAGTCCATCATGGTAGGGAAGTGTGGCAGCAGGCAGGCATGGTGGCTGAAACAGCTGAGAGCTCACATCTTGAACCACAAGTACCAGAGAGCAAAATTGGAATGGCACAAGCTTTTGAACTCTCAAAACCTGGTGACACATTTTTTTTCCCACCAAAACCACATATCCTCAGCATCCCTAAGCACCACCTACTAGGGATCAAGTATTCAAATGCCTAAGAGTATAGGTTTCAACTCATTCAAACCATCATAGATGGTTTTCAGTGGCTAAATGGGATTTGAACAGAGAAGATACAATAATCTCATTGGATTTTAAATGCTTAATCTCGTAGCTCTCCCTTCTGTAGCCAGTCATGTGGATTTGCAACTGGTTGAAGATTGGTTAGACACATACTCATGCCAGTTCACCACAAAAATATTTAGTCTCTATCATTCTTTAAGGGCTTAGTTTGTTGCCTTGTAATTCCTTCTTTAGATATATGTAGAGGTAAGATTTAGTAAAGACACCTGTAGATGTAAACATATCTGCACCTAGACGGGTTCCTCAATGTACCTCCATGATTTGTGTAAAAAATATTATAAAAACAGGACGGCAGAAAACATGGACTTGTGTTCATAAAACTAACAATCTCTCTTCATTATCTCTTCCCATCTTGGTCTGTAGAAACACATGAAGTTATAAAGTCTCAGTTCCGCCATGCTCTTTACAAGCTCATGAAGACCTTTATCTGTGTAGCCCATACAAATGGGTACCATTTCTTCCAAACAAATCAAAATGGATTCTCATTTACACATACCTCTCTGTCACTTCTGTTTTTGTTCAGTGGTGTATCTTGGGTAAACTTGGTTCTAAAGTACTAGCAGACCCTCCTTAATGTATTCAGCATGGTATTTCATGATGTGCTGAAAGGGCACTAGGCCTTGTTCTTGGTGTTGTGCCCTTATCAATCAGTTTAAACATATAACCAATGAACTGGATCCCATGACCATTCTCACTGTACTTTTGAAGAGTTGGAGGCAGGAGTAAGCCAAGTGACCTCAAGGGGCAGAGTAATTAGCTTCTGGAAGAGCCAGTCTGGTGTGTAGCTGCTGAGTTACTGCACTGGGGAAAGAGGTCACAGTCAGTACTGCTCAAGGGGGGCCTCACTCCTAACACACTTGGCTTTGCAGTGTCTCAGAGACAATGCCAATTTAATCTCAGAACTGTTGGCCCTATAAGGTCTGAAAAGAGGATGTTGGATGTCATGTCTTCTGCTCACAGAGTCTACACTATGAGCTCACTTGTTGCATTTGAGGCCATGTCACCTGATACTCCTTTAATTAGAAGAACCTGGGAAGCTTAGAAATTAAGCCAATGGTCACTAAGTCATTAGTCCCTACTGACCATTGTACTACACAACTTCTTTAACTTTAGAGAGCTAGGGACTCTTGAAATAAAAAGTTAGGATACAAACAGCTGAAGGATGTTGACTGGGGACACCCCCCCCAATTATTTCTATGACATAAAACAGTCTAGAGAAAGCAGGGTGCTACTTTTAAAACTTCATCAGAGAGGAGTCCTGTGAACTGTTATGTCAGCTCATATTCAGCACGGTCCACCCAAGCAGAATGAGGATATGTAGGGTTTTCCTTAGCCAAGCTTTTCTTTGGAGTCATAAATCCTAAAGCAAACAGCCTGAATGAGGACATAGAAGTTCAGGTTTTTAGACAAAATGAAGTAAGGTGTACAAGCTAAGAGCTCACTATTCCAGGGCTGGTGAGCCATAGAACATCACTGTGCCAAACCCGAGGGTCACACACCTAGTGAGATACCCACCAGCAATCCTAGTCAGGTGAGCATTTCTTGTTTAATTGCTAAGCCAAATCAACATGAAAGCTTTGAGCTTTGTCATAACGTTAATGAAGATTAACTACAAAATGTGATAATTCAGAGTGATCAAAGTAGCAGCTGTCATAATCAACACCTGCACACAGATGTCGCCACTTCATAGAACATCTGGGCGTCTGTCACTCCATGGACATTCTGTCTTCTGGGAGAGAATCTCTGTGTTCTGAGTGATAAAGTCCTAGGCCTTGTTCCCTGGCCCACTGTTGAGCAAGATCCGATCCAAAACAGAGCTGGGGAGTCTGTCAGCTCTGGGCCTTCACGGCCCACTTTCAACTGGTACAAGTCTGGGAGAGTGGAATTGTTGGTTTATATCCCAGGATCCAGGTCAGATGGGTGTATTCTCTCAATAGCTTTCATCTCTTACCTGGTAGGCTTCAGACCCATTGGTTCCTGGGCAGCTCACCATGCTGCTAGCTGTTTTCCTATCTCTGCTTCCTCTCTTCCTTGCCCTGCTCTTAGACTACAGTTATGCACTGGGGGAACCCAACCAGACTGTCTGTCATGGTGTGCAGAATCATGGCCAAGGCTGAGACTTGACCCTCTGCCTCTTTACTATTCAGAGTTTAGATGTGATTAGCATTATAACCTTTCAAGAACAAAACACTCTGGGTTTCAAAGTTAAAATGAAATGTTCATCCTTGTGGCAAAGGAGATGTAAACTAAAGCTCACGCTCAGACACTGGATGTGGGAGCTCAGGGGTGTCTGTCAGGTTCACAGAGTCATACCAGCTTTCCATAGCTCTTACAAAGAAAACAAAACTTTGGATTTTATCTCTGTTTGCAAACCAGTCAAATTCTTTCATGATATCACCTCTGCATTCTCCCATAGCAAGCAGGCCATGGAAGACTGGCTCTGGCATCCTTCTGTGGGACCACTTGGTATGCAGGGTCTGTCTTCTATTCGGGAGTCTATCATTGATGTGACTAACAGACACTAAGACAATATATCCTTTCTAAAAGCAGGAACACTGTGCCCTCTTTCACTGCTCCATGCCCCTGGCAGAAGTACTACTTATAGGAGGCAGATTTTAAGTAAAACAGATGCTATCTACTGTACCAATAAGTCTCATTGGCAGAGAACTTGAGCCTGGATGTATCCTTTTTCACAGGCTTGTCTCTCTATGCAGACAAAACCCAGGACTCAGGATTTTCCACAAGAGGCTAACACTCTTGTCAACTTCCCAACCATTTTGGGGGTGATTCCTACTCTGCACAGTCATAAAAGAGAACTGGGTGGAGGAAGGCGGGGGAGTCCTTACAGCAGGATCTGAGAGTGCCTGCATCCTTCTCCTCTCAGGAATTGATTTCCTGAGCCTAAGGAGGCCACAAACACAGCTGGGAAGGCAGTGCTCAAAGGTGTGATAGTTCTGGGTCTTTCTATGGGTACCAGGAGCGAGAACCTTCTCTGCTATTTCATTTGGGTAAAAGTGTCTATAAATTCTGTCCATAACCTTGTTTAGAACTTATTAGCTCCTTTTCTTCTCTCCTTGCCCAAATCACCATGAGTCCATATTTGATGTGACTGTCTCCATGTTTTGCCATCTGGAGAAAGCAATGAAATGCGGGCAACAGAGAGATATTCTTTCTCCTCAGTGCCAGATCAGCTCTAGGGATACCTGTGCTCAGAATAATGTTTTGGTAAAGGATCTGATGTTTTTCACAGGGAAACATTGTTTTGTAATTATTGTTAACCACACCACATTACACCACTAACCTTTACAGACAGGAGGCTCTGAGTCCCATCCATTCTGGGTACAAGTGACCTGCTCCTGGCCTTGTAGTTTGTATCCATGGAAACAGGAATATACCAGTACCAGCTTCCCAGATTCTTCACAGTGCACAAAGTTCCCATTGTCCACCTTCTCTGGGAAGACACACTTGTCATCTGTGGAATGTTGAAGGTCAAAATGCAGTGAAGCCACCAGAAAAAAAGACTCTAGATCAACAGCCCTACTGTAGGCAGAGCTGCACATCTTCATTAAAACTTTACACCCCAATACCCTGTATTTGCACAACACTACATTTGGAGATGGAGGCTGCAGAGAGGTTTCCTTGGTCATTTCTTTGCCTGGGATGGAAGTGGTTAATAAGTTTGTATATGTGTCTCTCTCAATAGGCAAGAACAGCATCCATCCCTGTGTTTCTTTTGGTAAATGGGTTCTAGGCTTTGAAGAAATGCCTGCCATGTAGCTAATTCTTCTGCTCCCACTTGAAGCCAAGTTTTACATGGCACACATCTGATGTCATAGTTAATGAAAGAGAAAACACCTTGTGTGGTTGAGAAAATTCCTCAGTGGGTCAAATGCTTGTCATGCAAGTGTGAAGATCAGAATTTGGATACCCAGAGACCACATAAAATCTGACTGGGCATAGCAATCTGACCACAACCCCAGTACACAAGAGGCAAAGACAAGAAATTCTCAGAGCAACCTGGCTAGTCAGACCAGGGAGTTCTACAATCAGTGGGAGATCCTGCTTCATTAAAGTAAGGTGAATATAGATTGAGAATACTCAATGTCAGCCTCAGGTCTTCAGATGCATGTGTACACAAATGTGTATCCAAACACATGCAAGATCTACACAATATCCATACACCACACACATACATATGCATACATGCAAAAATACTAAATATTTTGAGTCAGTGGTAATTCATGAGGTATAATTTAGTCTGTCCTAAGCATGTATAGAACTAAAACCAATGTGAGAACATTCACTGTGCTAATTAAACAGGAATCTGTTGGTCCCTGCTTGGTCTTACATCTTTTCTATGTAGTCAAATGGCAGTCACTACTTGCTCTTAAATGGAAGCTCATCTGCTGCTTCTTAGCCAGGAAGACTGAGCCAGCAGGATCCCAGGAGGCTCTGTAGTCATCCATGGCTGCCAGAACTCTAGAGTAATGCTCAAATCTCATGGGCATAGAGCCCACGACAGGAGGAGAATCTGGGGATTGCCAGTTCCCAGAAGTTCCCAAGCACAGTGTATAAACCTAGATGGAGCACAGGCCTGCCAACTGTTGCAGACCTCTGCTCTAATTCTTTGGTCTTGCTAGGGTGCTACCATTCTACAGGAGAAGACAAGGCTCAGTCTCACCATTTCTCAGCAGGACAGGTTTATAATCAGCCTCTTTGAGAGGTTAAACTGACTTTAATGCCATAATAAAATAACAAGAGGCTCAGAGTTACCTTGTGGGAAGGTCTCCCTCCACAGTTCAAGGTCCATGCTAGGGATGTCCTCACAGGACTCAAAGTCTTGGGGGAACTTTCCAATATGGAAGGCATCCACAGGTACTCTGGTGAGGCCAGTGTTGTCACAGATGACCCGAGGTAGTGAATGCTTTTCTAGTTCCTGCCTCTGAGCATCAGTGAAGACATGGCTGTTCTCCCACCAAAACCTACACAGGAGAGGGCATGTGAGTGGGGTAGCATGTTCTGCTATTTCTGTTTCCTCATGCACTCAATACCCCCATGGAGAATCCTGTCATAGGGTAGCCATAGTATGCAGGGCCCATGAGAATCAGGCATCATAGACATTGAGGAAAAGTGTAGGGTATGAGCCTGTCTGTGGGATGGGCCACAAGTTAGTCAACTTGTAGTGGAAGGGCTATCCGGAGTCTGTATGGGTGTATTCCTGCCTCAGAAACAAGTAAAGTAACAGTAAATCAGCCGCCGGAAGAGGTGCTATTCAGCCCAAGGTCCAAGTTTTGTCCCAGGCCAGGGACATCAAAGAGAAAGAAAATAGTGTTAGTTCTCAAAATATCAATATGGACAAAGTTCCAATTTTCCATAGACCTTTACCATATAAACAATGTGTTCATTCCTACTTGGGAACACATTCCATTAGGATGGGAGAAGGAGCTGAAACCTGCAAAAAGGACCCCAGTTGTATTAGACAACATGAGAAGGAGTCTTCTTTATATCAGTTGGTTGACTGGAGTTTTGCCTTTTGGAGACATCCAGTCATAAACACTAGGGTGAAAAATCCCAGCATCACTCCAACGTCTGCCAGAAACTCTTGGACTTTGCCATTGAACATGATCCAAAGGCCATTTCATACTCAAGGGAGCTTAGGAAATGAGCTGCCTACCAAGTTTGTGTCTTCTCATGTCCTAATTATGTCAAGTCACATCATTTTTCTAGAGACACAATTTCAAGGAAGATAAAAACTTCCAGGATTTCTTCCAGGTGTTTCAGGTGTGAGAAATGCTGTATCCCAGAAATTAATGGCAACATTTTTAGCAAAGGTAAGGAAATAGTACAAAGGGTGTGGCTAAAATCTGAGCTGTGCCTGAAAAGCACTCTGATGGGGAGAGAGGGATGGATGGAGGCAGGCAGGCAGACAGTTTGTGGGAACTGTTAAAAATACCATAAAGAGGGCTAGAGAGATGGCTCAGAGATTAAGAGTACTGATGGCTCTTCCAGAAGTTCTGAGTTCAATTCCTAGCAACCACATGGTTTGCGGGACCTTGGTGTGAGACAGTCTGTAGCTTGGTTGAGCAAGGCCACTCCGGAGACCCGATAGAATACTTCTACAGGGATGGAACCCATGAACTATGCTCCCAGACTGCTGACTCTTCAACTCCATAATCCTGTGGCCATCAGTCACATGTGGTCATGCACCAGGCCCCTTGTGTTCTGGCTGGACTCCACCTCTGCAGTCACCTGGCTACAGCCAGGCTTTCCCCGCCTCTCGGTTACCAGGTAACCTAGCCCACTGTAAAAGGAGGCTTCTTGCCCCTCCTTGCTCTCTCTCTCGTGTCTCTTCTCTCTCTCTCTCTCCCCCCCCCGTCTCTTTCTGCTCCCCCTCTCTATTCTTTCCCCCCTTTCCACGTGATCATGGCCTTCCCTCATCTCTCTATCTTCTCTTTTTCTCTTTACTTTCCTGTCTCCTTTTCTCTTTCTACTCTTTTAATAATAAAGCATTAAAACCATGAACTGTCTATTCTTATCGAAACCCGCCTCTTAGAAGCATGGAGCAGGCCTGAGCATTTCCATCCGCCAGGGAAAGGATTGAACAGCTGCCTCTTAGCCAACGAAGCTTCTTTAACAGGTACCCGGGAGGTCCATGCCAGAACTGCACTGCCTTCTGAGAAGGACCTCCCTCCCCGCTAGCCAGGCAGTCTCGTGCTCTATAGGTACCTGGACGCCCACAGTCCCTATCGTGGTGTGGTGCGTGGTCCTGCCGGTGTTCCCGTATCCCCCATGTGGGCTTTGCCTGACAGTGTTTCTCCTGTGGGGACCCGTGCCGCTGCCACAACCCTCCTTTTTTTCCCACAATGGTTGGCTCACAACCATCATCTATAATGGGATCCGATTCCTTCTTCTGGTATGTCTGAAGATAGCTGTGGTGTACTCATATACAATAAATAAATAAATAAATAAATAAATAAATAAATAAATAAAGTCGCTTACTTAAAAAAACACCAGAAAGAAATGCTTCCTTTTTTTAGTGTATGGTTCCATAATTGTAATGGTTCATGGTTTACATTCTGCTGATCACTATCTGGCGTCATACTAGGAGGTGCCCAGATAACGACTCTGCTTCCCTAACCTCCTCTGGGTGCATGAAGTTAAAAATTTTAGGCTGAAATGGAGGAAGGAGGAAGGAGGAAGGAGCAAGTACAAGGGCAGGCAGTTGAGGAGCTGAAGGTGGAGGCATGTTGGGGAGGCGGGACTGAGTCTGTTTGGCTGGAGACTGCTCCTGGGCACGAGTAGGGGCCCACATCTGCATCAAGGCAGGTCCATCTATTCCGTGCCCATGGTGTCATTGAATGACCAAAGATTGGAGATGCAGATTGTCACAATTTGGGTTTTGTTTACATTTCTTTTCATCCACATGACTAGAAATATAGCAAAACAATAGTCATGTTTTTAAGTGAACAAGATATTCTATATGTCTTGTGGTTCTGTTGTGTTGTGACAACATCGTTTTATCGTCAAAGATGATACATTTGAGGGAAAACCTGTCCAGGGTCACCAGAGTGCATACTGCATATACCTTGCTACATGTACTGACCTGTCCCCATCCCTCAGAGCCTTCATCTGCTTCCCAATGATACATGCAAACAGAGGACCAGTGCGGGCCCCTGGCAAGAACTTTTCAGCCAGGCCTCCCAACCAGACGTCAATGTTGTCGGCATGCTTGTATAAGTCCATTATCTTATTGACTATACTTCTGTTGGCAATGGCCTTGTTCAGCTCAGCTGGTGTCTCCAGGCGTGGCAAGCCACAGAACTCTCTCCATTCATTGTAGCCTGTACAAGAAAGAGCATAGGTCCGACTTTACAGGGACTTAAGTTTCACACAGTCTACCCATGGGTTCTTGCTGACCCCTGGAAGCCAGGGTTACAGAAACACAGCCCAGTCTGCTAGCCCCTACTGTAGAATGATGCTGCTATTTTGGCATGACATTCAGCACTATGGAGTTCAATGGTACAGACCATGTAGTGTAGACTTGAAGCTCTTATAAAGAGTGTTTTTTTAGGGGTGAGTTGGAATTAGAAAGGGTGCCAAGTCAAAACACTTCAGTGGATTTATACTGACTGACCAGTCTTTCCCTATAGAACTCTGGTGGCAGGTCACACTGTTTTCAGAGCTGTAAATGCTAAAGAAGGACCCTGGGAGCTCATGGAGAACAAGAGCACACTAGGATTCTCTCTCTCTCTCTCTCTCTCTCTCTCTCTCTTTCTCTCTCTCTTACACACACACACACACACACAAACCAAGATATTTCTACACATACATTCATAAACACAGACACACTCTCTTAGACAAACTCACAGACATGTTTTTATACACACACAGAGACATGCTCTCACATATACATTCACTCAAGACACTTTTATACACATACACACTCATAAAAACCTACTCTCTTACACAGATACACTCACAGACACACTCTCTTACACACATACACTCACAAGATACACTATCTTATACATTCATTCACACATACACACTCACAGACACATACTCTATTGTATACACACACATTCACTATTTTATACACACAAACACATTCGCTTACAGATACACTTACACACACTCACAGACATACTCTTACACACACATATGCACACACACGCATACACACACAGAATACACATACATACATGCCTATCTTTCCTCATGTGATTGTCTCTAATACTGCAGATTCTCTACCTGTTTGAGGGTGATTTCATCATTGCTGGAAAAGCCCATCCCTGACCTCATGGTCCCAGCATTTCTCAGTCTTCATCGACTCTACATGTCGTGCTCTGGCTTTGCTGGAATGCTTTCTCCACTGCCTACATGACACGATCTTACAGTACCCTCCTTACAGGCTGCCTTTGGCCTCATCCTCCTCATCTGGACTTCTTCCAGAAGTCTCTCTTCCTCCTGACAGTGATGGGAAATGCCAGCCACAGTCTGCTGTAGGACTCTACCCTGAGGCACTCAGCAGGTAGCACAGTTCCTTGTCATTCCCTTCACCTGTCCATCCTGCCAACAACATTCCGTCGGAGTCTGCCTTGTGTTATTTCCACTGCCTTCTGTACCTAGACCCTCAGCACATATTGTATAAACACACAGAAAGAAATGCACAGAGGACCAGGTCAGGTCTCCACAGGGATGACGAGGCATTAATGGGATAAAACCTTTGGGGTCTTGTGGTGAACCCCATGTGTGGATAAGGTACGAAATGATCGTGTATCTTCTGGAGAGTCTGAGATGGGATGCTGGAGTAACAAGAGCTTTGCTGAGACATTGGATGGGGTGTGGGAGCATCTAACTACAGGGAAAAAACACAGAGGTAACAGGTTACAGCAAACAAAAACCAAAGTGAGGAAGAATCACCAGTGAGATTTAAAATCTGTAGTTTATGAGCTCTGCCATCTGATGGTATTGGTGGGAGCCAGATGATGGCAGTTCCCACCATTCTGATTCAGGAGAAGCTGGGGTCTGTTTAATGAAGCTGTGTGTTTGGTGTGTGTGCTTGTGTGTGTGTGTGTGTGTGTGTGTGTGTGTGTGTGTGTGTGTCTGCATTAATATTTGTTGCAGCCAGACATCATACCACCTTTTTAGAGTAATGGCTCCTGCGTTTCCTTGTCAACAAGACTGCTCTGACTCAATTGAGTGTCTGCCGTTCAAAGCTGGACCTGGTAAGTGGTAGGGCATTAGGAAGTCCTCTCTTTGTTCTCTAATTTCAGTTGGGTCACCTCAATCATGCCTCTCAGGAGCCATCTAGTAAGATGACAGCTTTCTCTTTTCCTGTCTCCTAAGTCCTGACAATTCCCATAGCATTTTGACTCCATTACAGACTGCTTTAGGCCAGACCCTCGCAGATCCTGTAATCTCATGGCAAGCAAAATAAAATCAGTGAATCTGATTTATATGAAAACATATATTCCCACTGCTTGTTGCAGAGGTTGGGGAAATATAGGAGTTACTTCATTAAATATCCACTTGAAGGATCATTTACTTTCAGGATAATTGAAGCACCAAGAGTGGATGAATTACACTTGAATATTGGGAAAGAGATTTCTCAGGGGCCGTAAGCAGCAGAAATATGCTTCACCAGCTTGGAGAAAGCAATGCACCTGGAGCTCAGGGTGAAACACATAAGGAATGTAGCCTGCCAACACATGCAGAAGGGACCCTTTCTATAACCTCCCAGTATATACATGTTCTCCAGATCCCAGTTGCTACAGTCTCTTCAAAGGCTGCAGTGAGGGAAAAATGACTCAGAAGGATGACACCAACTGCATTGTGCTCTGCAGTCAGAGCTTCAGAATGGCAGCCTAGGTCATAGCACCTGTAAGTAGGGCCTTTTCTCACACACATTCATAGGGCAGAGGACACTGGCCACAGGCCCTGTGAGTGAGCCTCTGGGTTAGGTCAATATGGTAGTTCTTGGAGAACCCTGGTGCTCCACAGACTTCTCAGTTGCTGACTCCATCAGGGTCCTGGGAAAGACTCTGTAGTTGTGAAGTTAGATGCCCTTTGCAGATTTGTCCCCAGAAAATACAAGGAAACACATCAGAAAAGACATCTCAAACTCATTTCCCAGATAGAGACGCAAGCCCTTATGTGGAGTTTGAGGGTAGTCAGTCTACACACAACTACATGGTTAGTTACAGGCTTGGTACATACCTATAATCCCAGTTACTTGGGAGGCTGGAGCAGAAGGATCATGAGTTTGAAGTTAGTCTGAGCTACATAGCAAAACCTTATCTAAAAGCACAAACACTAACCAAACAATCAAATAAATAAAACCTACAAATCTATTCCTTTGAAGCTGGCAGTGCACTAGACATTTCACTTTATGCCAGATACTGACCCAGATCGTTCTTCCTTCAGCACACACTGAGGTACACCATCTAGAGACCTGACAAACCTGGTAAGCCATGATCCCGGCCCCTCTGCAAGTTTAAAGATGCCAAATCCAAGGTGCCCACGTTAGACAATACAAAGAGCCTCTCGGTCAGCTCCTCATTCATCAGCTGCTCCTGTACTTGCAGTTTGGCTGGTCTTGCCAGGAGGCCTCTCACTATTGGATCCAAACCACCTGAAAGACATCACGTTCAAATCAGAGAGGTCCCTAGGTCCCTGCTGGGTTCTGGAGACACAGGATAAATTCTCAGTTATAAGACATGTTTACTCATAAACGTCTGTGCACCGTCACCAAATTACCTTACACGATCCCAAGATTGCCAGGTTCCTTAGGACACTGCCATTAATAGTAACCATGTGCCAAGGATACACCTTCAGCACCTCAGAGACTAGTCATAAGCAGGGTCACGTCACTCAGATTTATCATTATTTATTTCCCAGCAGCAGAATGTTTAGAGCCAAAGGAAATATTCACTGGCCTCCACTGCCTGGAGCAATAAGATGTGGCCTGGTCTGGCAAACTCTGTTTCTCAAGAACCTTGCTCCATAACCTACTGAATTCTGGGCCATCCTCAAAGAAGGCCTCAAAGAAACCAAAGCAGTCATTTCTCAGGTCTTGTCCTCCTTAGCTGCATGAATCCAGAATTACATGCAATAACATCTACTGAGAGGCCAGTTGCCTTGGGTTGCCTCCCCCTCCCCCACCCCACCTCAGCACAATGGCAAATGTATGATACATTTTGAACTGGGTAGAGTGACTTGGAATGACCCCAAGCCTCTCTCTTCACGCTCTGCATGAAAGCAATGTGATCATCAGTGGTAGGGAAAATGGTTTCAGCTGCTACCCTCTCTTCCCTCCAACCTGTCCCTGCATCTACTTTAGAGACAGGTTAGAAATTATCAGAGGGACAGGAAGAACATGGGGCATGGGAGGATGAGCAATACAAAAACTGTGGGGAAGCATGCAAACTATCCTCCAGAGCAGAACCAGAGAGCGACAGGGTTTTGTTGCTGTTATTGTTGTTTTCTTGCCTTTTGTTTTTATTTTCAAATTCCAACATTCTACAACTCACAGTGCAGGTCTCACCAGAGAACAGGCATAGCGCTTAATGGTTAAGGAATGACAGCACTGTCTATGAAGCATGACCTCCAGGACACTTTTACTTCTCTATCTACAAACACAAAGAGTGTACTCTACCTGGATAAACTATCCTGAGCTCTAAAGAACTCTCAATGTGAGTCAAGGCATTTCTCATGATCATGTCATCCTTTAAAACAAACTTTGAACACTGGACTGGGAGTGGGGGGGCGAGATGAGTATATGGCTCATCAGTAAAGTGTGATGTTATGCGTGGCAAGCACAAGAACCTGAGTTTGTTCCTCAGAACTCAGAAGAATAATTGTAGGGTGTGATGATTGTGTGGTTATAATTTTGGTGTTGGGGCGACAAAGACAGGGATTCCTGTGGCTTGTCGTTTGGCCAGTTAGATTAATTGGTGAACTTTGGGTCAATTCAAGACCCTCTCTCAAAGGAAGTGAACAGTTTTCCTAAGGATGATATCTGATGTTGTTCTTCAGCCTATAGTTGTAAACACATGCACCTAAACACACACACACACACACACACACACACACACACACACACACACACACGTATGGGGGAGAGGTTTTGAATACTCTTCTTTCCTCTAAATACTAATAAATTAGCATTAGCATGGAAGGTGATGCCTCATGCCGGGTTCCCCTGGCTTGTGCTTAGCTGTAGGATTAAGTCAGGAGGATGGGCATACCTTCCTGAATAAGCCTCCAGGGTCTGAAGAAGACATCATGCAGCTGCAACCTGGGGAGATCTGTGTGGTCCTGGAAGTCAGTGTTTAGTCGTCTTACCAGTGGATGGACTGTGGCATGGCCAAAGCGGAAAGCAGCAGTGGAGAAGATGTTGGACACAGTAGGGTTCACAGTGGGGTTATAGCCTTCATAGGGTCCCACATACTGCCTGAAGGCATCTGGACCCAGGATCTTGGGGATATAATCCCTCATGGTGATGATCTATAGAGGGGGAGAGAGATGTTCTCTGAGCAGGGATGGTGTTCAACACAGCCCAGGGATGCCTGTAGGTCAACCGAAGGTTAAAGATTAAGCAATAGGGAGGAATTCTGCCTGGGCATCCTTAGGATGGAGCATCATAGGATTTGTGAGGCTTCCAAAGAAGGACATAGCCCACAGCCCATCAAGAAAGAATACAACCCACAGGAATGTATGAGAGAGAGAGAGAGAGAGAGAGAGAGAGAGAGAGAGAGAGAGAGAGAGAGAGAGAGGAGGAGGAAGAGGAGGAGGAGGAGGAAGAGGAGGAGGAGGAGGAAGAGGAGGAGGAGGAGGAAGAGGAGGAGGAGGAGGAAGAGGAGGAGGAGGAGGAAGAGGAGGAGGAGGAGGAGGAAGAGGAGGAGGAGGAGGAGGAGGAGGCGGCATAAATCTAGAGAGCATCTTTCCTGTTCATTGAGGTTATTAGCACATTCCTATTGAGAATAGGCCACTGGATGGTTAATGTTCAGGCCAGCTAAGTTCTTCAGATATGCAGAATTAAACCCTCTATCTACAACTACTGAGCTCATGTGAGGGTATACCCAGTGATTCACACATCAAATACTGTAGAACTTTACTAAGGAGAAACAGGGAACCAGGGCCCTAACCCAGCACAGCATTTTTGTACATGCAAACAGCCAATTGTGGATCTGTGTGCAGCAGCCCCTTGGGCCTTCTTTGGATGGCTTGCCAACCCTTATTTAGACAATATGATCCCTAAAGGAGGCAGCAGGGACAGTCACTTCTGGGATTATCCCTGGGACTCATACCTCTGGAGAAACTCAATCTGTATTCATGAGACATCTACCCTTGCCAGCACATTACAGCTGCCAGGAAAGAAGAACAAAAGCAACCTGCCTGAATCCCTGTCCCTGTGGCTTATGTTCCGAGAAGGGTCAACACCAAACAAACTGAAACTCACCATTGGCCAGGTCTGGAAGTCATGGCCAGGGAGAGACTCATCACAGATTCATGTCACAAGACAAGGGGAAGGTAGCCAGCTTTGGGGATGGGGGCTCTGGTTGCCATGGACTGACACCCCACTCTGCACAAAGAAGTCAATGTCTGGCCAGCTCTCTGAAAATGGCAGGGCTTTGAGGCTCTGATCATGTTAGAAAGCTACTATACAAAACTGTTTTGGTTCTACCCTCCTCATAGATACTGATGGAAGTTTCCATTAACGGTACCTACAGTGATTAAAACAACAAGAGTATCTGTTTATGTATGCCTGCCAAGCAAAGTTAGAGCTGCTCAGTCAAGCACTTTGCACTCAGAGTTTATGATGGGCCTCAGTTTCAGTTTCATATACCTCATTTCTACCTTATGTAGCCCAGCACAGAATAGGCACACACAGTCGTATGAATATAAATGGACACTCACACATACAATTACTATGGAAACATACACATAGAACAGATACACAGAGCCATTTAAACTCACATGACAAGTGGCACACAGACACACAAAGCACACAAATACTGAGCTCAGACACAGTGTACACAGTGCATGGGACCCCTTAACCAGAGCTGACAGACACCCAGTGTACACCGATGTGCATGCGGTCCTGGAGTGTTTGACTACTTCTGTGTGGTTGGCAAGGATGTTCCAGCCCTGAATGTTGCCTGTCTTCATGTCCTCTGGATGCTCATATTCTCCTTACTCCCAGCAACACAAAGACTAATGCCTGGTCCTCAGATGCCCAAGCCCATGGTAGGTCAGTGACTCCACAATGCCCCTTTCAACAATGTATAGGAGGACAACACTTCCTATTTTGCTAGGCAAGATTGAAGTTATCTTCTCCACAGGGTCTCTGTGAGGACACAGGCATGATGCCAAGTGCCCAGCACAGAGCCTGTTCTAACCTGACATGGGAAGAAGGTTAGTATAAAGTAAATCAATTCTCCATCACAACCCAGGGAGACTGTGAAGTCAGCACTGCCTTGATTATCAGTATGATTTTTCTCTTACACAACTGATCAACAGCCAATAGGAATCTCCATTTAAAATCCTTTGGCTTTTAAAAAGAATCAAAAAATAAAATCTGAAAACCAACTTTAGTTTAACATGACAGAGCGATTAGGAACTTTACTATTACCAAAACCACAAATAAGGCAGAATCCAGCTACATACCTACTTCACAGGGCTGCTACTAAGAGTAGTGGAGCTATAATCTGGCTCTGCAAGTTCCAAGTACCAGGCAGCAGCCACCGAAGAGACTACTGCTGAGTACGGTTGTGAGTGCAGGAGGTCTGTGGCTTATGGTCATTATAGATGACCCAGTGCTGGATAGCAAAGCCACAAGGAGCCTCCTAGTAGTAGAAGCGCTTTGCTCACACACACTTTTGCTTTGGAAGTACCCACTTGAATATCCCAAGGTGATCCTGCCAGAAACTAAAAGAGCCCATGTTGGTGCTAATGGAAACTATTGGTGAGCCTGCATTGACCCTAACACACCCCTGGGGTACTCATTCTTTCAGACATATCTTAGGAGCGTCCACATTTTCCTGTCAGTACTGTCCCTGCACAGAGGCACATACCTGGTGCAGTGCCCCAACCACCTTGCGCGCCTCTTGGTAGGCAGTGTTGGCGCTCCAGTGCGTGTTGATGGCCTTGAAGGCCGCAGCCAGGCGGTTGTGCTCGCGCAGCCACAAGGTGTGCACCGCTGCCAGGGCAGGAACCTCGCTGGCGCGACCATCACCAGCCAGGAAGCAGGGCGTGCGGTTGGCGCGTGGGGCACCAGGCTCTGAAGCGCAGGCAACTGATGCTGATGCGAAGGGCAGGTAGGCACGGCCACTGTCTAGGTGGAGAGTGTTGACGCGCAGCAGCCCTGCAGAGCTGCTCCAGTTGCGTAACTGCTTCTCAACACCAGGGGAGCTGCCATACACAGTGGAAGCATCAAGGAAGGAGGTCAAGCCATTCATCTGCTGCCTCGGATTGGCTGCAGACAGGTTGCCAAAGACTGCTCCATGGTCCCCAGTGCCACAGGCGGCTGAGGAGCGGTAGAAAGGCAGGCATGCAGTGGTCCCTGGGGAGTTTGAGGGAAGCTGTGGCAAAGGGGAGACTGGATGTCACTTCCAGCTCTTGGGTCCTTTTAGAATTTTAAATCATAAATTTGTGTTTGATTAGGTGATGGGTAAGGGGTAATACTTATTGCTGAGTGACAATCCCTGCTTCGGAGCATGCACACGGCATGGTCTGGGAGTTATGGGATAAGTTGCACACATAAAATGGTATTATAAGTAGGAGTGCATTGAATGTCCAAGGAGTATATATATATATATATATATATATATATATATATATATATATATATATATGAAGCTCTTGGGGATAGGGCACGGGAAGGAGACTTTGCATTTTATTTCAAGCTTTTCTGTTTAATGTTTTAAAAGTCATATGCCATTTCATAATTAATGAAGAACTGAGGGAAATTACCTGTATGGGGAAGCAGGGATTTTGGTTCTCACAGGTCAGCTGGCAATCGACACCTCCCCAGAAGGCTGCTGTGCTGGTGCTCTGTGGTGTGAGAGCAATGTCATGATCGATGTACTGTCCCCACACTGGCAGAAAATCAGAG
Organism: Tokudaia tokunoshimensis; assembly: GCA_036184795.1. NCBI lineage: Eukaryota > Metazoa > Chordata > Mammalia > Rodentia > Muridae > Tokudaia > Tokudaia tokunoshimensis. The sequence goes on from BTHU01000012.1 coordinate 45,544,248, forward strand.
TACTGGTCATCTTCGGTCACAGCATCATTTGAAACTTGAATGAGGTGTCTTGTCACCTCCCGTACCTGGGTAAAGAGAATAGCTTGCAGTGGTGTAGTTAGACTGCAGCGTGGCCAATAATGGAGACCTTGGGGACTTAAATTCATGGTGAGACTCTTGTTCACAGCCCTGGAAAGACATGTTGCTGTGGCCATAATGGGAAGAGCCAAGATAGAAGACAGACATATTTGGGCTTGGACACAGAGATTATTCTAGGTTTCTAAGTATATTCAGTCTGGTCACATTGGTCTTTAATTTTTGAGAGTCTTCTTGACCATAGTTAGAGAGTTGTGACTTGGGGTGGAAGACATGGATAGATTCTACCTTGTAGACTTTGTTGGAGGAGCCACAGAATAGGCCATAGTATAGCCTTTAGAAGTTAGGAAAGATGAGGCTTAAGAGATAGTCAGTAGAAAAAGCATTTGTTTTGTGTTGCATGTGTAAAGCATTGGGCTTGAAGCTCAGCACGCCAACCACACACAAATGTGGGAAAGTTAAGGCATAGGATCCTCCCAAGAACCTCTAAAAGGACGCAGTGCTGCAACACCCTGACTTTAGACACTTTAGACTTTTGACTTGCAGAATTGAAGGTTTAAAATCTGTATTAGTATACCCACTAAAATTGTATTAATGTTAGAATAAAATCAAAAAATGAAAAAAAATAAAATCAAGAAATGAAGAGAGAATAAAATCAAGAATTAAAAAGGCTACAAGTAAACATACTTAAGTGCTGATTCTTGTAAATGTTAATAATGTATAAATAAATACAAATTTGTACAATCTCAGTATCAGTACAGAGCTCAAAAGAACTCAGGATTTGAACTGGTTCAATGTCAAACATACAATAGGAAGAGAAACATTTGGTAGGAAGTTAAGGGTAGACATGAGTGCTATGTTTTCTTAGAGAACCTTGGTACCCAACTCTACCTGCTGGTCCTTACCAACTACCGGAAACACTAGGCTCTTTCACTAAAAAGATGCCTGAAAAACTGCCTATGCACAGGGGTGACTCTGCTGGAGAGCTTTGTGATGGTAAAAGTGTTAGCTCCTCACTTAGGGTACTGGTTTTATCTATGCTGAGCAGAGCACCTGCTATCTATCATATATTTTGAAAATTCTGTTGTGGAATGTGGCTTAGAAACAAATGTTGAGTTATCCACTGACTGCGAAGAGTCAAACTAGGGCCGAAATGGGCCATGTTTTTGATGATGTAAATCAATGAACCCAATGGCAAATGTTGGACCAAAGGACAAGTAGGAAATGAATGCACCCCACTCCCCAAATCTGCCTCTGATAGCAAAACAGTAGACAGCATCTGCACAGATATAGTGTGCATGAGTGAATTCATTAATGAATACATGTCATTGCTGAACCTTAACTTCTATCTGATGAATAGAAGAATTTAGGGATATTAAAGTGCTTATCAAGAGGAAAGGTATAAAATTAGATGAGAGTGACTAAATCTCACTTGTTCTCCTCACTGGCTGAGTGTGGCTAACCTTCAGAGCCTCATTCATAGGTGTTATGCCTCAGGGCTCCAAATCTTTAGGGAGTTTGGGAAGCAAGGGGATGTTTGCATAATTCCAGCTGTTGCCTATTGCCCCTGCAAGGCTATGGGGAATGTGTTAGCATTATGGGAAACCTGTTCTTGTCTTGCTGAAGTTAGTTCTAAATGAGTACCAACCGGGGGCAGCGGGAAGCCGTGGTATAAGAAATTAGGGTTCCAGCCTCTGGGCTGACTGAAGCCATCTTCATAGACAGGAGGCAGCCATCTTGCTAGGGCTGTGTTGGAGGCTCCCCATCTGGGGTGATCTCTGTGAAAACAAATGAAGGGATGTGTTTGAGACAGAAGAGAATAAAGAAATGTTGAGGTCTCAATACAGTATAACTCACTCAAGATGATCCACTCTGGTAGGCCTTAGCAGCTAAATTTCTCTGGGGTATGTAGAGGGAATTGACTTCTAGGACCTTAGTCTGTAAGCTTCCTGAGGGGGAATCTCACCTCACAGTTCTACCTATTGATAACTGCCTCACACTGCTCTGTTCAAGAGACTCGCCAAGGCTTCTCTCCAAAGGAGGGTACCCCTCTTTCTAGAATGTACTATGGGGGTCCTAGTCAAAGGACAGATATTTGGGGCATTCAAAGGGACTATTTGAAATACTGTAATATATAAACACCTTTAATCAAGACACATCCAGATCCCTTGTGCTCATCGTGATGACAATATTTCTACTAGAAATGAGGTGCCTTGGAAAATACCAGAAGCAAGAAGATTATGGAGGGGATACATATTAATATGTGCATTTGAATTAAAAATAAAAATAGACCTTTTTCTGAGTTAATTGTTTTGAATTAAGAATAAACCCTATCACCAAGGCTAAGGGGCAATGTTTTCTACACTGAAACTGATCCTTGATTTTATTCTTCGGTCAAAGTATAACTAGGCAAAAATATATTTAAGGTCCATGTTAAGGTAAATGCGAGTTGATCAGTCTTTATTGGTTTCCCAAGCTGCTACTGAGTATGTCAGAGACAGTGCCTCTAAGTCAAAGGGGAAAGACAGGATATAATTAAATACTGTTTGACACATTTTCTCCAGAAGCTGAGAAATTTAAATAATAATGATTGGTTACTAACCCCAATGAAAAGGAGACGCTTTCCAAGTCTTGTTTAATTAGAGCAACCACCTGGATTTTGTTGTTTTATGATAGACCAGTCTGTGTTTGGTTTTGAGATAGTCTTATGTAGCCCAGACTGGTTTTGAATTGATTATGGGCGACCTTGAATTTCTGATCCTCCTGCCTCTACCTCTCCAGGAGTAGGATTACAAGCAACAGGAAACTGTGCTCAGTGATTTAATCTGCGTCCTGGAAGTTGGAGGGACAGATCAGAAAGGTGCAGAAGGGCAGAACAGAGTTTCAGAGTTAAAGGTAGGTGGATGACTACTGTTCACGGCCTGAGAGGTCACAACGAGAGGAATTTGACATAGAAATGCCTGAGATGTTGACTTTGAAAATTGTTATCTGTATTCCTTCCAGGGAAGTCCGCAGACTGACTCCAGAACTTCCCCTCGCCTTTTGCTCCTCCAGATCCAATGCCCTGGTCTCATCCCCAGCTCTGTAGCTGAACTGAAAGACTGCTGCACTCTCCCTTTCCTCTCTGATTCCATCCCCAACAGATCAGGACCATCTTCTCCTCCAACCCATTCACTTTCCTCAACTCATCCCAGCATCCAGGCCTCTAATGCCAGCAGCTGAGCAGGCCAGGAAAACAGGTAAGGCAACTGAAGACCTTCTCCACCCCTTCCTTCCCTTGAAACTCAATGCCCCCTCTCAGAACTCTGAAACAACACCTGCTGTAGCAGCCTTCCCTGCCCCTGCTCACATCCCCTGTGGACCCCACAGAACTTTCCCTGCCAATCTCCCTCTCACCACCCATTGCTTTATCTGAATCCCCAACTCCAGCAGGCTGTCCTAGCTAACCCACAGACCACTCCTGCCAGGTCAACAGGTAGGCTGACTACAGATCCATTGTCTTCTCAGTGGAGGCTCTAAAAGCCAGAAGGCCTGGAGAGATATGCTATAGACTCTAATAGACCACAGATGCCAGCCCAGACTAATGTACTCAACAAAACTTTTAATCACCAGAGGTGGAAAAATATAAAGCATTCCATAGTAATACCAAATTTAAGCAGTATTTATCTACAAATCCAGCCCTTACAGATTGTGCCAGGAGTTTCAAGAACTCCCACATAGGAAGGTTACCTATGACTTAATGAACCAGTGTCCACTATTTTGGGTAATCTGGCAAACTATCAGTTTGGCATTTTGCTCCAGAAATCCCTTGTCTCCACACCCTGAGTTTTGTGGTTATAGATGGGCTGCCACATTCACCTGACATCTACATGGACTCTGGGGATCCAATTGTGGCAAGTAGTTTACCAGCTGAGCCATCTCCCTAGCTCAGGTTAGTGATTTTTTTTAGATCTTTTGGAGTATTTCAATATTGTTTTTTTCCTTATCCTCACTCTTGCCGATAGACTTTGTAACACTTTGAGATACTCTGCAGATGAAAGGGGGAGCAGTTATGCATTACAAAGAACTGCTTGAAATGACCCTGGAGGGGAAAGGCTTCATTGTTTACATGCCTGCTTCACCTAGGGACATTCCAGGAGGACTACTTAGTAACTGGCCAATGCTCCAAGGAGGCTTGATGACTTTTGTATGTCTGGAGAGACAGTAAGTGGAAAACAATTCTACTATTAATATTCTTCGTCGACATCTAGCCCACCAGTTGGCTTAATTTGGAGTAGTGCTTTTAATTAGCAACATGAAGGCAGCCAGCCTTTTGCACAGATTTGTTACAGTCAGGTGTTCCTTACTATAGCTCCATAAAGCGCAGCTCTCAGAGAGACCTTATTTCACCCAAACTAACATGTTTACCCAACCTTGCTGTGAGTTCTTTCTTTTCTCACCCGTTGGCTTTTATATTTCAAAAATCCACTAGGTCTTAGGTGCTCAGGAACACCGCTGTGAACACACAGTGTATCGCTGAATCTGTACAGTTAGGGTTGGCTGCTTAAACGGGACCCCAGATGGACATTATTAAATGTCTCTTGTTGGCTCTGGACTACATAAACACCCACGAGCATGTGTTGAAAGAGCCTTCATCCTTGGTGGAACTGCTGTATCACACTGCATTCATCTTCAGCTCTTCCTTTATTGGGCTTGGATTAATGGCGGCCATTGGAACATGCTGGTAGCAGCATGAACGGAAACAGTTCTAAAAGTGCTTTTCTGGGGAGTAGTGCCTGTTCTTCCATCAGAGCTCTGGTGACCGGGACTTAGGCACAGGCACTAGGTATTATAGTCACCTCAGTGTTCCACATTCTAACAAGGAAGATGCTCTTATATCTCCAGCTTGATAGAGAAGCTGCTGTGCTGGGAGATACCACTGGTTGTTTTTCTGGCCATGTTCCTAGCTACAGCACATAGGAGAAAACAACAGAATAGCCCTGGGTCATATATAAGATTAGTTTTTCTTCTCACTTCTACAGACATGCTGCTTTCTCAGCAGAAAGGTAGAATTCCATGGACTGAGGAATGTAGCTGCTTTGCATAAGGTAGGCACACACAGAATAGCTCAGCACACCTCAGTAGTCATGTGGTCCCAGAGTGATCCAAGGAGTTCACTACACTTCCAAAAGCTGGCCTGGAGGAATGAGGAAGCTTGATCCTTGACTTGGGGGCGGGGGGAACTCTGACAAGAGCTGCTTCACTGGAGATAGTTAACCCATCCTGGAGGTGGGTTTGTCATTGCTGTGGGCAATGAAGCACGTTGGGATCTCACAGATGGGAATGACTTTTCCATATCTATACAAATGTGACCTTCTTTAAGAGGTTTAACAATTTCTCTTCTGGAGCCACTGGTACCCATGTCTGAGAGTTCTACAGGACACCAGCAACAACAACTCCTTTTCCTTTAAGGTTAATGAGTTTGTTTGGGGTACACTGGTCTCCCACATAATCCAGAGGATTTGTTTTGATTTCTAATATCTAGTTTCTACCTTGTTAAGTGATATCTTTCCTTTTGAATTTTGAAGTATGATTTAGACTCTGCCTGGGCTCATGTTTGTAACACCTATTGTTTGAAGCAGCTAAACTATGAATGCCTAGACTTCCCCCGAAGGAGATGAGTGCGTTAATTTTTCCCAGGAAAGCTTCAGAAAGTATCACAATTTCATGAATTATGTTAAAACCCAAATGATAAAAAAAGTAGGGATTAAAGGTTCCTGTGAATATCTGCCCAGAAGATATGTATCTAGGGAAAGGACTTACTGTGATGATTTCCCGGAAATCATCAGGCCTCCCCAGAGTATCACACCTGTTGCTAGCTAGTCCTTCTGGAATGGTCTTAATTGAAACTGTTAGTTATCAAGAATTAGATTATTTCACAATGTGTTTGGAAACCAAACTCAAAGTTTCGTTTAATTCTCAGGGAATAACTATAGACAATTCTGTAACAAATTATATTCTATGTGCAGATGGAGTTGGGAGTTCTTCTGGAAACAGAAATACAACAATTAAATTTTTGTTTCAGAGTCTTTCATTTCCCCTAGGAATTATTTTTATGTATTTAGACGCGATTAAACAGAAATGTCCCTCAGGAAGAGGAGTGAGTGAAGATTAGCCTGCAGGGAAGCTGATGTGCTGGCCCTTAGTAGGGTTCGTCCTCTACAGACCATGGCACATGTCTGTCTTTGAGTGGGAGCCACAGTTGTTTGGGCAAAGGTTAGACTCCCCTGAGTCAATTCTGGTGAGGGAGTAATAAGCCCATGAGAGCCTAGGTCATCAGGGCTCATCACAGACTTTCCACAGACTGAAAAGCCTGCTTTAACTCTGAGATACAGGAATACCCTGAGAATAGTCATGTCACCTGCTTACTGTGGGAATCTTCCAGAATTGCTCTCCTTGGAAAAACATGATGAGTTACATTGGGATATTTTAAGGCTCTAATCTGGGGCAAAGAACAAAGACATTAGATGCAAAATTGTTGCTTCATGGTGACAGTCATAATAATTATTGCTAGGCTCCAGAAGACACACATATTTGGTAGGGCAAGCCACATTCTCATCTGTGTTCTTTTCCAGATCTTGGGCACGATCCCACAAGGTTGGGATGCATGCTCTGCCCTGCCCTGTCCTCATCTGTTGCCATGCTTATTGGAAGGGTCATACTTGCTCCTCGGGGCCAAGCTTTGGATCCTAGACTGTTCTCTAAGAACTATCCATATTTATATCCATCTATAGGGGAGGGATCTTGGTTCCACTCTTGGTGTTTCTTCACTTCTTGTAGAGCTTCACATGCCCCTTCTTTTTCGATTTAGTTCCTTAAGTAGAAGACTGCCTTTGGAAGTAGGTGGACATCTCCCCTCATGGGGTATCATGGACTATATAAAGCAGAGAAAGCCAAACAGCAGCAAGTTCTCATGGATATGGGTTGTTGTTTAATCTGTTTCTGTTAGAAGGGCTGGCCTCATTTGAATTATCTAGGATCTCTCATGCCTCTTCTGTGTTCTGGGAGGCACTTTTTAAACACAGTATTTGTAACATGATTTACCTGTTTCAACCAGACTATATGTTTAAGTCTTGAGTACAGAGACATGGCTTTGAACCATCTCATGCTTGGGATCCCTCCACAGTGTCAAGCATGTATGAGCAGGATGTTCAGACATCCTGCTCACCATCTTTACCTGTTCTGCTATGGCCTTTTCTCTACCCTTCAGTGTGAGCCTCCTGCCCGTTGAAGCACATCAAAGGCTCCAGTATTTAGTTGGATCTTAGGTTGCTTGCTTTCCTTATTCTGGAATCTTTTCTGGAGACTGTTTTAAAAACATGAAAGAACATCTATGCTTTCCACTGGTAGGTTCCTAAACCCAAGCAACATGGGGTTGGGTATAGGAAGCAGATATGGTTCTATAAATTCTGGGTGTCATAAATAGTCGTCACATTGTTAGGGCTTCATGAATAAAGTTGGAGACTCCTGCTAATAAACTGTCATATGGGGAAAGACTCAATAATCAGATGACAGCAAGAGTGAGAGAAAAAGCCTACATGAGGGGATAGAACACACCCAGGTCTGAGAAACAGTTCTGAAAGGCAACTGTTGGATCGAAGGGCTGAGAATTTATCCATCTTCCTACTGTCAGGATCCCTCTAAGGAGGCAGTTCTAAGTCTCTAACAACTACTCACAGAGAAGTTGCTTGAGGGTGGGCCCAGCCTTTTTGCCTTTGAATTCCTGCACTTGGTACAGTTTTCAGTTCCCTAGGATACAAGTTTGTGGAATAAGCTCCTTGGTAAGTAGTACTTAAGGGCTGTATTTTAAGGGAAGGAAACAGTGGCCAGGGACTGAAATTGCTCCTGCAGCCAAGTTTCGATTACCGAAGCAGCTCTGCCAAGGGAATGGTTGATGTTCAGTGGAGCTTCAGCTGGGTGGAGGAGGGACCAATGACAGTAGGCAGTCCACCTGGTATTTTCTAGTGGTCAACAGCAATCAGATCAGTAAGGGGCTGGAGAGATGTCTTAGCAGTTAAGAGCACCAACTGCTCTTCCAAAGGTCCTGAGTTCAAATTCCAGCAACCACGTGGTGGCTCACAGCCATTTGTAATGAGATCTGACACCCTCCTTCTGGTGTGTCTGAAGACAGCTACGGTACTTATATAAAATAATAATAATAAATAAATCTTTAAAAAAAATCAGTTCAGCAAGAACAGTACTGACAATCAAACTTAGAATCCCAACCAAATTGTGTTTAAAGGTGATGGTGACTGGGGAAAGAGCTTTGCTTTGTCCCATTCCTCACAGTCACCTGGCCTTAACTTCTTGAGTAGGAAAAGCCAATGTCCAGGTGGCTATTCTTTGCTAGTAAGATCCACACTGGCCTCTAGTATCGCACATGACTGAGGTCTTTGTTTCTGTTGTATTCTAGCTGTTTTTCTAGTAGGGTTATGACCTCTGGGATCAGTTGTATACCCCTCTTCTCATACTTAGCAGAGTTCAGCAATAAACGATCACATACATGAGGCTCCTTGGCTCAAGATAAGGTACTAATACAATTCAGCATGTAAACAATGTTTTAAATACACTGAGCATCTTTTATGTAGACACACACGCAAAATTCTCCTTAGTGCCCCTTACAAATGTCACAGAAATTACCAAATGAGGAACCTACGGGTAAGATGATGGATTAGAAGCCCATTCTGATGGTTAGTGTTGATCATCAACCTGATAGAATTTAGCATCATCTGGTAGAATTCTGTGCATGCCTGTGGAGGACTATAGTGATATAGGAAGACCCGTCTTAATTGTGTGTGAGACTATCCCTTTGGTAGGGGATCCTGGACTACATAAAATGGAGAAAGTCAGCCAAGCAGCAACCACTGTTCAGTGTTTTCTTTCATGACCATGGTACAATGTGAGCAGCTGCTTGTGATCCTGTCCCACTGACTTTTCCACAATGATATAGCCCAGATCTGTACATCAGAATAAACCCTCTCTCCCTTCAGTTTTTGGCAGGGTATTTTACCATCGCAGCAGGAAAACAAACTAAGACAACCTCAGTGTAACCTACAGAAAGAAAATAGCCAGGATAATAAGCAGTAGTCGCTATTCTAACAAGAGCTGAAAAATGAGGGGATATACCAGGGGAAGTCTTCAGGAGCAAGACCATGACGTTCTTGCTAAAACTAGTGGGAATTCCAGAGATTCCTCATATCTACACAGAGGGAACTCTGGCCTGGAGAAAGAGATAAGACTGTAGAACAGTGACCAGGGTTGGATAAACAGCAGAGAGACACAATTCTAGCTCTGGAAATAGAGGCTGAAGTGTGTCTGAAGCCAAGGCTCACTGGGAACCTGGAGGGAATGGCCCAGGAAGGAAGCATCCTGCTATTGCCTGGGTAAGTGGTGACCTGGGAGCTGAGAGGCACACTGCTGAACTTGGTGTAGAAGTGCCAAAATCACGACAAAAGAAGCAGCTTGATCTGAAGCTACATGGTGATTGCAGAATCAGATGCTAATAGAGGCAGCCAGAGTCCTAGTAAGAGGAAACTGCCCTGGGCAGATCTCATACAGACTCTAAGAAAACACAAATGCCAGCCTAGACTACTATACCCAGCAAAACTCTCAATCACCATAGATGGAGAGACCAAGACATTCCATGATAAAACCAAATTTACACAATATCTTTCCACAAACCCAGCCCTGCAAAGGATAATAGGTGGAAATCGACAATACAAGGAGAGAAACAACACCCTGGAAAAAATGAGATAGTAACCTTCTTGCATCAAACCCAAAAGTAGATAACCACTCAAACAAAGATAGCGTCAAGAATAGCAGGTGGCAATAATCACTATTCCTTAATCTCTCTTAATATCAATGGTCTCAATTTCCAAATAAAAATACATAGACTAACAGACTGGATATATAAACAGGACCCAGCATTTTGCTGCGTGCAGGAAATGCACCTCAGTGTCAAAGACAAACACTACCTCAGAGTAAAAGGCTGGAAAACAATCTTACAAGCAAATGGTTCCAGGAAACGAGCTGGAGTAGCCATACTAATATCAGATAAAATTGACTTTCAACAAAAACAACAGAAAGCCCACATACACGTGGAAGCTGAACAATGCTCTACTCAATGATACTTTGATCAAGGAGGAAATAAAGAAAGAAATCAAAGACTTATTAAAATTTAATGAAAATGAAGGCACAACATACCCTAATTTATGGGACACAATGAAAGCAGTGCTAAGAGGAAAATTCATAGCCCTGAGTGCCTCCAAAAAGAAACGGGAGACAACACACACTAGCAGCTTAATGGCACACCTGAAAGCCCTGGAACAAAAAGAAACAAATACACCCAAGAGGAGTAGAAGGCAGGAAATCATCAAACTCAGGGCTGAAATCAATCAAGTAGAAACAAATAAAACCATACAAAGAATCAACAAAACGAGGAGTTGGTTCTTTGAGAAAATCAACAAAATAGATAAGCCCTTAGCCAGACTAGCCAGAGGGCAAAGAGACAGTATCCAAATTCAAAATCAGAAACGAAAAGGGAGAGACAACAACAGAAACTGAGGAAATTCAAAAAATCATCAGATCCTACTACAAAAACCTGTATTCAACACAACTAGAAAATCTGGAGGAAATGGACAATTTCCTAGACAGATACCAAATACCAAAATTAAATCAGGATCAAATAGACCATCTAAACCGTCCTATAACCCCTGAAGAAATAGAAGTGGTCATTGGAAGTCTTCCAACCAAATAAAGCACAGGTCCAGATGGTTTTAGTGCAGAATTCTATCAGATCTTCAAAGAAGACCTAACACCAATACTCTTCAAACTATTCCACAAAACAGAAACAGAAGGAACACTACCCAACTCGTTGGGGTTGAATGGGGAAAAGAGGGAGGGAAGGGGGCTTATGGGTCTTTCAGGGAGGGAGGAAATGGGAAAGGGGAAATGATTTTGAATGTAAATAAAAAAAAACTTAGAAAATAAAAAAAAATAAATAAAATAAAAAAAATAATGAATTCAAATGGTCAGAACTGGAAAATATCATCCTTAGTGAGGTAACCCAATCACAAAAGAACACACATGGTATGCAGTCACTGATAAGGGGATATTGACCCAGAATCTCGGAATACCCTAGACACAATCCGCATATCAATAGATTTCCAAGAAGATGGAAGGAGAGACCTCTGGTCCTGGAAAGACTGGATGTAGGGGAACGCCAGGACAGAGAAGCGAGAGGGGGTTGAATGGGGAACAGAGGGAGGGAAGGGGGCTTATGGGACTTTCGGGGAGGGAGGAAACGGGAAAGGGGAAATCATTTGGAATGTAAATTTAAAAAAATATAGAAAAAAATTAAAAAAAAAAAAAGAGGAAGCTGCCCTGCTGAAAAGGTAAGCAGTAGTGTGAAGTGTGGTCACATTATACTTTAGACATAGAAAATTACGCCAGGGAAGCAAGATCCATCTAGTACATTTGGAAACTACCTAACACCAGTCCATTCTGATGGTTGGAAGATCCCAAGAAAGAGCTGGAATCTTCTGGAAGCTGAACAGAAAGAACCCAAAAGGAGATTTGTCAGAGTGTATGCAGTGTCTCCTGTAAGGGACTTGCCTCACACAGATAGTGTCCCTTGCCCACACTCACTCCACACACTTCTTGGATACTCATTTAACTCTACCCAGCCTTAACATGCAGCACTTGTGTAGAATCAAGGCAGGGTTATGAACCCCTCAGTATATGGGTACAAGATTGGGAGAGGGTAAAGGGAGGGTTGAAATGAAGAAACATGAAGGAAGTAGTCAAAGCATTGATTTAACTCTCTGGCTGGACTAGGTGGGAAGCTCCCCAAGAATAGACTGAGCTAGGATCTTGCTCTGAAGCTAAGAGAGGGCAAGAGGTATAAATTAATAAGAACTAAGCTTATCCCCCTTTGGCTTCAAATGAATGCAACCCAAACTATGATTTATTTATTAGGCTCTGCGTAATTACTTGGGGATTACACCAGTCTAATTCTCTTAACACTAGACTGGCTCCTTTCCCAACTGTGCTCTCCAAATACTTGCTGTTTACATCTTCCTAGGTTATTTCTGCTCCAGCAGTCTGGTGTCCTGGGGAGGCATTTCGTTTGGGCAGTTGCTGCTGGTCTATCATTGCTAATGGGGACCTCCTGTCTCCAGTCTTCCCCCTTCTGTACTCCTTCTCTCTTTCTTCTTTCTCCTTCTCCTAGTCATCCCCTAGGCCCAACCCCTAGCCCGGTGACTCAAACTCTACCTCTCTTGATTTCCTGCAGTAATTGGCTGCTGCCAGTTTTGTTTAACCAATAGTTTTAAATTGGGGAGCAAGGTTTGCACAACAAAGGCTTATGTATATGGGAAATTGCTCCATCTTGGGGCCACCAGATCTTTGGGTACAGAATTTAGTGTATGAATACAAGCAGCACTGGACCAACCCCCAACAAAGAGGAAGGGGGCATTGTGATGGTTTGTGTCTAAGAGGGCACATCCATTAAGAGAAACAAGAGCTACCTGCCACAGGGCCTGATGCTTTGTGGCAAATGGTCAAATTCTTCCTTCAGTCAGGTTAGTGAGAGGAAGCAGACCTGGTAACATATTAGAGACAGGTAGGAGATTTGGAGAAATCAAAGATGCTAAGTACCTGACTTGGGATATTAGGTGAGGGCAATCCATTCTGTGCTTTTAGAAAATAAGGGTGAGACAGATTGAAAAAATGCTCCTCTGCCACCTCTGTCTTCGAGTGTAGCACAGCATGAGGGTAGCAATGGCAGATAGTTGGAGTGTGAGATAATGGGATACACAGAGGGGTGGATGCTCACAGCTTATGGATTTAGAGCCTACTTCAGAATGACTTGTGGTCATGATCATGATGAGTAGAGGGTCTTCACATAGTACCTGTTGTTGCACGCCCCTGTGATGGGCCGGTACTTATTTGCCAGGCAGGTGTCAGGACATCTTGGTGGCAGCATGAAAGGCAAGCATCCTGACAGGTTGGCGATTGTGCCCAGAATGTCTGCTGATAAGGCATCTGCATAACAGGACAGACCAGTATTGAAGTTAGATCCACTTGGTTCTTCCTCCCAGCCCCATGCTCCCAGAAATAATACTCAGACTCAAAATATATTTACAAATACCTTGGCCATATAGCTAGGCTCTTCTCTGACTAGAATGAATTTAAAATATCTCATTTATTTTAACCTACATTCTGCCATGTGGCTCATTACCATCTATGCTCAGGTACCATCTGTCCATCTCCTCATATGTCCCTGGACTGATCTTCCTGTGCTTGGTTCTATCCTGGAATTTTCACCTCCTGGATGTCCCACTTCCCATTTCCTGCCTATGCCATAGGCAATAGATTTTTTAATTGACAGGTGATGCATCCATACAATAAACAAGATATTCTCTCTACAGACCACACTTTGCGTGACATCTGTGCAAGATAATATCTTTCCAACAGTTATATTAGCCATAGCCTCAACATCTAAGTCAGGGCTTCCTGTGCAGTCCCAGTCACTACTCTGAGAAAACCAGCCATCTCCCTCTTAGTCATATGCTTCTTCATTCAGTCCTCTTAACCATCTTCATTGCTAGGAGTGTGTGTGTGGGCATGTGTGTGTGGGGGGGGGTGGTTGTTTACTTTTTTGCTTTATGATGTTTCTGAAAGGCAACCTAATAGCCATTTGGCTCTAGGAAGAAAAGCCAGCAGGCTACTCCTCAGAGTTGTTTCCCATCTCACAGAACACATCACCGGGACCAACCTGTTATATCTGTAGAACAAAACATTCTTATCTCACAATCACCCAGGAGAGCACTAAGACAGTATGTGTACCCTCCTGTAGAAACCCACCTTGGTTGAGCTTGCTAATAGCATTCATTCCTTCTGCTATGAAAAAGCCTTTATTTTTTTCTCCTATTGATTTCTCTACGTTAGCACCTCTGAATGAAGTCTCTTTTGTTTATATTTACTGTTTTTCTTCCCAGTTCTGTCACTGTTTATGCTATTCAACAAATCAAGGTTAAGGAAACTCAAAGATGACCCTATAAAACTGTGTGATGAATATATACTAAAGAAATTGAGATTCTCACTAGAAAACATAACCAAGAGGAATGCATCCTATTTTCAAATAGAAGAGAAATGGAGCAAGCATTTCAACAGTGAGTTCTCCACACCTATCCTTAAACTATTCAGTGTAGGATCTGAGAATTGTGATTAATACTGGTTTAAAATGAGTTCATCTCATCAGGCAAAGCAGCACCACATTAATTTAAGAGATCAAATACCTCACAAAACTGCCCTGAAAATAAATCTCACTGAGGTTGTTAAAAAGAAAGCTTATTTTTGAGTGTGGCACCATAGCCCACTGAGGCTTTAATCTGGCTTCTGCTTTCTTCAAATGTACTCTACCATGGCTACCATGTGAGCTGCCAGAGACTGCAGACTGGTCTCCTTTTTGAAAAGCCCATAGATTGCTACATTCCTTGGGTAACAGATTATAAGTCAGAAGGTCCTGGCTACAAACTGGGAAGTTGAGGCTCCTGTCCAGTCCTCTGTTTGCTGTGACAAGACACAACCTGAATGGATGTCTCCCCAGAAAGCCCTTATGAGTGAATGCATTCCCTGTGTTTCACTAGGTGGGAAGTCTATAGGAAAATTCCCAATGTATTTCAGAACATAAATTAGAGCATGTTTAGCTGTTTCTCCAAATAGGATTTGAATAGGAGAGAAACTGTATTTCCCAGAACAACAAAAATAAGAAACTGTGAATGGATTTAAGCAGGGGTAGAGGCAGGCAGCTGCTTACCTGTGGAGAATTGTGATTGTTCACGTTTCATGACTTGTATTGATGTTTCCATGATCTCTGCTGCTCGGGAAATAGCCCCACTGGTGGACTCTGGCAGCTTAGAGAAAGAGAGAAGCTGGGCTGGAGAAAGGACTTCCCTTTTCTTGAGGTTTCTGGAGCATAAGGAGTCATAAGTTAAATCAGGATGGAGAGGCAGCTTAGTCTGCAAATGCACTTGATGAACAAGCATGTAAGTACTTATATTTGATCTCCAGAAAAATCTGGGCATAGTAATAAGTTCCTGTAGTCCCAGTGCTGTGGAGATAAAAACAGGCAGATTTCCTGGGTAACTTCCAGCACATCTTTACTGGTGAGCCCCAGGTTCCAATGAGAGATCAAGTCTCAAGATACAAGAGGTACGGCTCTTGAGGTTGGCTTCTGTCCCTTCACACATGCGCGTATGAATCTGCAAACACACATCTCTTCCGTCCAGCCTCTCCCTATCACTAATACATATACCACATACACACACACATACACACAACAACAACAAATAAATCAACGGAACATTTATTAAGTGACTGAACATATCAGACAATGAACTGTGGGCCATACAAAAAAAATCCTAGATAGTTCTGAGCCACAGAAGTACTAGGGTCAGTAAAAGGGATAGGCCACAACCAGAGAGTAGCAATATTGGGTGCAGAAGAATATGGCCAATATTTCCTCTTAAAAATATCCATATCTCACTTATCTTGATTCTCTTCAACAGTTTTTTGGTTTTCACCATAACCTGGCCCAGATGGTCACTGAAGGGCAGAATCTCAGCTGGAGTAGGGAGAATCACAAAATCCTCCAGATTCTGATCTCTGAAGATCTGAGGCCAAGCAGAGGCCTGAAGTTGTCACAAATGTCCCTTTCCTGTTGTCAACTCTCCCAGAAGGACCCAGGTTTATATCACTATGGCTTTGGGGAAAGCAGTCCTCTTTTTAGTTTTATCATACTGTGAATAAATGGAATGCTATATTTTCCATGTCTTAGTAATAGTCTAAAATACATGCTGCTCTCTGAGCATGTCATGTCTCAGGGGCTTCACTGCAGTTACTTTATACTATAGCCTGAAATGTGATGAAATCCTACCTGCTCTTACCACAAAACAAAACCAGTTACTTCAGATGATGGACAGTGTCTGTTGTAATCCTCTCTGTATTTCTGTGTATTTCCAAACATCATGCTGCATACCCCAAGATGTATAATACAAAGGAAACTTAATAACCTCAAGAAATAAATACTGTAATTATGTAGATGAGGAAGTTAACACTTAACTCATGCAAGTTGTGTAGCTTTTGCAAGAGAGGCATGAGGGACAGCAACAAGGTTGAGATGCAAATACACCTAACTCACATAGATTGGAAATGAGTGTCTCAATTCACCAATGCCCATGATATAAAATGTGACATATTAAATACTCACATTCTTTATATGCCCACATATCAGTAAAAGATCCAATGACATCTTGAGCCTTGAGGAGACAGGTAATTCCAATTATGAACTACAACATGAACTGATCAAAGCTTCATGGGAACTGGCAGAGGTCAGGAGACCCCAGTTCAGAGGTAGAGATTATTGTTCCTCACCACTAGCAGGGCTATATCTTCCTGAAGTGCCAATGGTAGATAGAAGCATGGCCCTTAAAGATATATTTCTCTAAAGGATATTTGGGCAGAGGATGTTGCTAAGAGGGAAAATGTGATGTTTAACGTTTGTATTGTGAGCACTCCTTCTGATGTTCCTCTTTGTAAACAGGCAAATATTTGAATGCAGGGTGATTTGTCTTCCTACTTAGTGGTTGGTGAACTCTCCCTTGGTGCTCTAGCTGCCTTGAGGGAAAAGACTGTCAGTTTAACAGTCTGACTACACCGCAGACACCTTACCAAAGTCCGCAGATTTACCCCAGCTCCTCAAAGTGGCCCGTCCCAGGCTGTTTGCTGCCATAAGCCTTGCTGAACATTTTTTGTCTCATTAGAGGGGCACATCTTCTATTTCATTAGACTGGCACTGGGGCACGGCCGCAATGGGTCCAAAGCACAAGGCTTGATGGCTGTGATTAGTGCTAGTACTGAGGAGGGGTTGAGTAGCCAGGAGTCTGATTGCCAAGGAAGCAGCCGAGCAGTTTGAGAGCAGCTCAGCAGGAAGAAGAAATCAGATGTCAGAGAAGAGAACCTGTAGGCCCTGGTTGCTGGAATATTCTCATAGAGCTGTCAATTCCTTAGAGTCAAGGGTCTCAAACTCGAGGCTGAGAGCTGTAATACTAGTCCCTACCAAAGGCTAAATGTCTAAAACTGCAGGCCTGGTAGAGGCATTTGCAGGGCTTAGGGTTCTCATACCCGAGACTCACAGGGACCCTGACACTGAAGGGTGACACTTACTGTTGTGTCTGCAAGCTTACAACTGTTGCTCACTGCTGCCAAACAGGAAATGAAAGCCACTAGAGATCAGCATTTGAAGAGCTTCTTGGATATCCAGGAGTCCTATCTGGATAGAGCGAAAGAACCCTTGGCTGGCTCATTGATGATGCCAGTATCCTGCCCTGTCTGAAGTGAACAGTCACTGGAGACTGGCTGTCCTGGTGCCTAGAACCCTAGACTGAACTTTCTAGTCTTCATAGCTTGCTGATGAGAGTGGCCATTACCAAGGATTGGTGCCCATATCTTCCTCTGGTTTGTCCCCTTAGCTATCACACTGCCCTTTAAGAGGACTGGTCCTCCCTGCTGCTTACCTCCCTTCCATACACTATGCTCTCATCTTAGGGGCTTGGTGAGGTGTTTATCAATTGCCCAGTCAGCTGTCCATCTGCTGCTCTTCCAGGGGAGGTGCAGAAGAGACAGCGTCATCTGTTAACCCTCCAATCACAGTGAAGGTCTACAGCCATGTTGTAGGGTTCATTTACACTCCAGCTGCAGGGAGTGGGAGGGTGTTAAGTGAGACAGGTGAGTATCCTTCTATTTGAAGAATGATATTGATTATATTCTCATATTTCAGGAACTTTGCATTTAGCTGGCTCAGCATTCCTCACATAAAAAGTCAAGGAGGAGAGCTACCTGTCAGATTTATCTTCTCTTTAGTCCCCTGGGTGTTTGAGGAGTGGAGAATGAAGAGCAACAATGTCGTTCTCAATAAGTCATTCTATGCCCTTTTCTTCTCAATCTGCTGCCAGGCAGAACCTAGAATATCTCAGTGTCAGCACACTGAGATGATGTCACAGATCTGAGCACAGATAATCCAGATGAGTATAGCCTGGAGTTGGCTGGCAACCATGAATCAGAAACTAACTTAGAATGCTGGAAGGGAACAGATTTGTCAATCCAGGAAGTGGTAAAGATGTGATCCTGGTTCTTTGTGCTGTCTAGAGCTTCCTATTTCCCCAGACCCACTGCTTCTCAGCAGAGAAAAAGTTAGAAAAGTATATCTATCTATATTCTGGAAGGGAGGGAAGGAGGAGTGTGGGACAATGGACTATGCCAGGAAACTTGGTAAGGTAGAGTGGGTCTGAGACTCCAGTATGTGGTACCCACCTGAGACATTAGGTATCCCCCCCTCCCTGCTATATTCCTGGCCTGGAACACATGTCCACACTCCCTGCGTTGGTCACGTAGCCCAAAACAGAGTTCTCCATGCTATTGTGGTACCTAGAGTCCCTGAGGGTTTAG
The DNA here is from genome assembly GCA_036184795.1 of Tokudaia tokunoshimensis. NCBI lineage: Eukaryota > Metazoa > Chordata > Mammalia > Rodentia > Muridae > Tokudaia > Tokudaia tokunoshimensis. The sequence goes on from BTHU01000012.1 coordinate 45,562,872, forward strand.
CCAATAAGCTTCCCTTCCTGGATATTCCTCCCTGCAAAAGATGCTTAATCGCTGATCCACCCTGAGAAGTTGGTTGGTACACATCCATTTTCCACGATGAACATTCAATAAACGCTATGGATAAACATGGATTGTCTCTTTCATTGAAACCGCCATGGGAAGCATGGAGAAGGCCTTTGCCTTCTGAACCGCAGTCTAAGTCTCCTATAGAAGGCCTCTCTGTGCTTTCAGACCACCACAGTATAGATAGATAGATATGGTATAGATAGATAGATACCTTTCTCAATGAGCTCAACCAGAGTTCCCCATTTCCGCGGCCCCAGGTTTGTCATTGTTCTCAGCCCAAGGACCCCCGATGGTTCCAGCCTCATTGCAGACCCGTGGACACCCGATCCTTTGTTCCTGACTCTTCTGTGTGATACTCCAATGACAACTGGGTGCCTGAGAGTCAAGGAACCCAAATTTTGGTTTCCCACATCTTAGACTGTGTTCTTTCACCCCCTGAGTGGGGTCTCAGAGCTTCCCTAAAGCCCAGCACCTGACAGTGGTAGTGGTATGGGGAGATGCAGTCAAACACTCCCTGTGTTTTGTCTGCCCAAGCAGTGTGTCCCATAACCCCACTGTGGGGCTGAACATGGGAACAGCAAATGGGGAGGGAGGGAGAGAAGGGAGGAAAGGGGGAGAGAAGGAGATGACGAGCAGCCAGGAGAATGGGAGATAGATAGATAGATAGATAGATAGATAGATAGATAGATAGATAGATAGATAGATAGATAGAACCACCTAATGAATATATAGATATAGGTTTTGCTCTAAAAATGCACAAGTGAAAGTTTGAACCAGGAAATCTCATCTCCTTGGTCTGCTGAGGATTCTTGGTTTGAAAGAGCGGAGGAGTTGGTGGTTTCACTCCTATAGGTCCAGAAAGGGCTACTGAGTGTAACTGGTCTTCAATATGTGCTGGTAGGAGCTACTTCCTAGGTGGCCCAGCCATGACTGACAACAGGTCTTATCCACACTTGCCAGCTTTTAGACCTGGCTCTACTTCCTGCTGCAGAAGCACAGATTGCTGATCACAGGTGAAGCTGCCATGTTTTTGGTACAGCCTCATGCCTCTTCCTCCCCAAATGGTGCAGTCATGGAGCCCTATGTCATCAGCTGTAGGCCCTGTACTGAGGTTGACATCATGAAACTTAGGTTTATGAATTTTTCTGCCACCTCTCCCAGCTCCAGTGGGTAACTCCTCTGGCTGTAAGACTCTAGGAGCATTCCACACTACTGAAAACTCCCTTTCTTCTCTGGTGATTCCCATCAGTTCATCTGCTCAGAGAATATTGTTTCCTCTTTCACCTTCAATTTTTTTTTAAAATAGATAACAATTTGTATCTAACCAACGTGGGATAATAAAACAATTTTCTACTTGAAACAATAGGAATTTGAAGTAAATCAGAAGATGTCAGGTAATAATTTGTACCTTGAGAGATGTTGTAACTTATCACCAACTTCCAATAAAATGTTTGTGAAGACGTAAACCTAGTATATTTCTGATGTTTTCTGAACATCTAATGAGACACCATGGTGCCATTAGCAATGGTGTCTGTTGCATATTTAAAAGTGTGATGTGAAGGACTAGAGATATAGCTCAGAGTTAAGGGCACTGACTTCTATTTTAGAGAACCCAGATTAGATTACCAGCACCTACTCAATGGTTTGCGACTGTCTATAAATTCAGTTTTAGGGGATCTGATGCCTTCTTATGCCCATTGAAGGCACAAGGCATGTACATGTTGCTTAGACATGCATGTGGGCAACACATGTACACACATGCAATAAGATTATAAAAATTTTTAATTAAAATTAGTATATAAAGTTAATTATTTTGGGAAACAATGACAAGTAGGTTTAGGCTCTGGGTTCTGTGCTTGAGGTAGTATTATGGTGACATTACAGTGGCTAGGCACCAAGCCTGAGTGCACAGGACCGCTTTCTCTGTAAAGTGTCCTAATGTTATTTCTGTCCAAGCTTCAGACTCTGTCACCATGGCACCTTGAGCTATGGTTAGGTCTCTGGCTTTTGATTTTCGTTTCTCTGAGCCGAGTTTTGAGAGTGAACATTGTTTTTCCACTGTGGCCAATCACACTGAAACCATGAATCATAGCACATGAGCTCCAGTTCCTCAATTGCAAAAGGACATCATAGTGAACACCATCACTCATTGTCTCTCACCTTTTCATGGTATTGTAGACTGCATTGTCCACCATGAGCTGGCTCGTTTCCACAACACTGATAACACGGGACTCCATAGTCTTCCCTAGGATATAAAACACAGCACCATTAAAACAGACCCCAGTGCAGCAACTCTGCCAACTTTAGCTTTCTTCCTCAAGTGCAGATGGGTGTAGTGACAGTCATGTGGTCTCTAGAAATCATCGGTTTCTTGGAACTCTCTTGAGCATTAACATCTATGTAAAATTGAAACAAATTGTGTAAAGGTAAACTAAATAACTGCATATTTCAGAAACTGTATCAGTGAGAGAGCTTTGCAACATTTAGCCCCTGACAGCATCTCCCTTTGATATTTGATGCAAGAAGAAACGATATGATAGAAAGCTGTTGGAGAGTCTGAGGCAGTTAAGATCACAAGTTCCCAAGACCACACCAGTCTCCTATGTGAGGGACAGTATGTCTACCCAGTTTCCTTCTGAATCTAAACTGCTATATCTAATTCTCATTTCCATTCTTGAAGTCAGCTGTGGTCCTGAATTTACCAGCTGGGAGAAACACTCATTCTCTAGACTGGGTGGGCATGTCTGGTCTTCTAGCAGGGAGGCTGTATGTGTGGGCTCTAGAGTCAGGATACTGTACCATTGCTGATGTTGGTGTGGGTCTCCCTCCCTTCATGGATTGTTGTCTGATTTGGTCCACAAGGGCAGTGGAAACAGAGATACCAAGCACAGGTTGGGTGGGAGTGAGGCGGGGGGTGTTCAGAAGCCCTGTGAGTATGTATGGTAACTGACCACACTGGGACCAGCTGTCAGTAAGCAGATATCAACTTTACTAAGGGTGATTGAAAGTTTACAAAGTTTTGAGGGACTGAGGGTAGGGACGTCTAGGTCAGGCAAGTGTCATTGGCTGGGGACTTAGGGCACCTAGAATGCCTTATTAGTATGGGGAAGCATTTCAGGAATCTCAGGTGCTGCCTGAACAGGTTTTGTCAGAAGAAATGAAATTGGTCTTATGAACTAATTGAGGCTATGTGACATTCCTCAGGTAGAGGTGGGCATGGAGGCTTAGAATTCTTTGAACAAGTTCAGAGAAGGAGAAGACCCACTAATGAAGGGAGTCTCCCATACTGTGCCAAGCCCAGAGACTATCTGGTCATGATGGACTTTGACCTCAATGAGCAGTTTCCCCACAGCTGGAATGCCACATCCTGCTCAGTGCTAATTCTCTAAAACTGTCCCCAATTAAATGTTTTCTTTTTATAGGCAATGCCTTGGTCAGAGTCTTTCTTTGCAGAAATAGTACAGTGACTAAGAGAACCTTTGACAGTTTGGAGTCAAGTGGAGTTGGGGACCCTTGAAAATGTGTCTTTCCCTTTCACTTCCTTAATGCCTTTTGGGAAGTTCTGTCCACTCCCATCACTGAATGGGAAAAGTTATGGCTGAAACAACTTACTTCTCTTTTGTTCTTGCTGTAGGTCAGGTGGCTTTATATATACAGACCTGCTGGGTTGTGCCTCCCCTTATAGCACAAAGACCCTGATACCCACAGAGTGACACCCACACTCCTTTCCACGGACTGTAAGACCCTCACAATCTACAAGGACAAGGTTTAATTTTCAAAGATCTAGGTATAATAGCTTGATTCCTCCTTACTTTAAAATGTAACAATATCTGACACTAAGGAAATGGATTAGTGTATATAGGAACATTCATTGCTTAAACAGCCCAGCTCAGACCCCAGTATTCAGGAAAAGAGTTTGACATGGCTTCATGCACCTTTTACCTCAATGCTGCACAGAGCAGAGTTGGAAAGATCACTAAGGCTTATTGACTGCCAATTTAGCTTCAGGCTCAGTAATAGAACCTGTCTTAGTGTAATAATGTGGAGAGTGATAGAATAGTAACCTTGATGCCCTCCTCTGGCCTCTATACACATGCACATGGGCAGAAACACCCTTACATACCTGTGTGCACTCCCTCCATTCCCCCAAGTATCTACTTAAATTATCCAACTCATTCTCTCTTCCTTAGCAGAATAAAAACCCTCTGGGATACAGCAGAACAAAAAAAGATCAGTTCTTCACTGTGTGCCCTGTGCACTATGAGCCTTAGGGTGCTGGACCACATAGTCTTTACCTCTTTGGTACCCAGGTGGAGTTGGACTTAGTAGAAGCTTGTCATTATGTGAGAGCTAAATACTTGTATAGAACAATTAACTATGGAGAAAAATTGTGTGTGTGTGTGTGTGCGCGCGCATGTGCACATGCATTTCTGGGGAATAATAGTTGCTAGTGAACTAATTTCCTGTTATTGACCAATATTAAGTTAATATTTAAATTGTCGCGATCATGTATTGCTTATGCTTCCATTTTACCAAATTTTAAAGAAAGGTTGATTATTTCAAATTTTATCTTTGAACCAAAGATTTTTTCTGTTGAAAACTTTCCTGCAGAAACACTTCTCCTCTATGATCTTCCAAACTCTCTGTGGAACTGGATAGATTTTAACTTAATTATGTTTGGGAGGTGTCTCATTCATCTGCATCAGAGGAGAGAATCTTCTCTTCTGCCCATCTGAACTTTCTGGGGCCGAATGAATTAGACAGACCAAAGGAAGGATAAACAAGAGAGAAAACTGGCAGGCAGCAGTCCTTGGTCTGTGTGCTGGCATCCCATGGCAGCTGCTGGAGCAGACACTTGGCTTGAAAGAAAAGGAAGGAAGGAAAGAAGGGAAAGATAGGGGGAGGAAACAGGTTGTTACTTACTAGGGAACAAGCTGCAAATAGGCAGATAAATGGGGAATGCCCCCGGGCAGCTGGCAGCTGTGTTTTTAATGTGGCTTCCTGGTTATTTGTGGCTGCTTAGAGACCTGGAGTCTCCTTTCCTTCTTCCTGGTAGGGAGTGGTGAGATACTTTGCAAATGGATTTTCTGGCCAGAAGGGGGAAACAGAGTGCTTTACCAAGACCTGTTGGCATTCTTTTGCATCTCAAGATCCACCCAGCAGATAGGTGCACAGGCTACCCCTGACTTGTGGTTGAGGCTAGGGTCAATGATCCTAAGGATTTCAACTTGGTCTCTTGTTTGTCTAGAACAGAAATCTAGATTCTAGAGAGTAACTTGACTTATTCTGTCCTGGAGATATCATCCGTCATCTGGCTGTCCACGTGTATGTCCTCAAAGTGCCATCTGCTCTGGGAGGCACACTAGCCTCGAGAATCCCTCTTGCATATTCATAACTGGAATGCAAGAAGCCATTATACAAGAAAGATACTGTATGTCAGGACAAAGAAATAGGCTATGTAGTTCCAAATATGTTCACAAATACAAAGCAAAAGAAATGAAAGAAAGCCAATGTCTTCCTCCCCAAAGTCACAGAGGGCCCAGGCTCCCACGTGCTGCCCTTGGCTGACTCTGATCACTTGGGATTCACTTAGAGTCATGTGTGGATCCTGTTTTGATGAACTCTGTTTTCAGAAATCTGGTGAACTGGAACAGAGCTGGCCAGCTTTCCTTTTAAACAAACTCCCCCACTAGGCTGGCTTCCCAATCTCAGGATTTGCAGGCAGCTTTCCTGCTCACGCTGTTCATTTGCATCCTATTTTCTTTTCACAGCTACAACGAGCTGCTGAGTTCGCCATAAAGATAATTTCGCATGGATCTTAATTTTGCACCAACCCTGGAAGCCCATCTCAGTCTGTTGAGAAGAATACTCAGTACTTCACGGAGCATGTGCTACTGAGGGTTGTCAAGAGAGGCTAGGAGCAAAGTTTTCCTCGATTTATAATGGTCGTGGGTATACTTTAGGAGAAAATGAAACTTTTTCATTTTCAGTACTTTATTACCAAATTTCCAGGTGCCGAGGTTTCTTTTCCTCTGTGCTTTGAGGCATCTGGCTTTGCATAATAATTGTGTGTGTGTGCGTGTGTGTGTGTGTATGTGTGTGTGTGTTGTCCCCTGTAACTTTGCTTCTCAAAGGGTCATTGATGTCCCCTGCATTGTCATTTTTCAAATACATTTAATTTTGACTCTAGTGAAATACATCATATGAAAACTGCATTTCAAATACATTTTACCAGTGAATATTTATTATTTCAAAGTCACTATTGTTTAGTTTTCAACTGATAAATGTTCTTATATTAAAGAACATAAATTTGAACCATTGTAAAGCAAAATACTTTCTGCTTGTTTTTGCTTATCTATTTCAGGGTCTTACTAAGCCCAGGCTGAGTTCACTCAAATTTGCTATACATCTGATGCTAGACTTGAACTCATGATCCTCCTGCCTTAAGTGATATTACAGGGGTGCTACCACACCAAGCAGAACTGGAAGGGCATTAGCAGTGCTTTTGATGATTTAAAAAAAAATTGTTATAAAATCTAGGGCCTCACACATACCCAGCAATTCCTCCTTCATTGACCTATACCAGACTAAAGGTACAGCCAAAGCTGACCTTGGCCTTGTGAGTTTCCCGTTTCCTCCTCTTCAGTGTTTGCCAACCAATGTGTGGCACCACTGCCAACAGATTTTCTACCTAAGAAATGTATAGAGTAGACGGATAAGAAGCCAGCTTTAAAATCCTAATGAATGATAAAATACACTCCAAAGTGCAACATCAATTATAGAAGTAAGGGTGTATATTATTATACACTATTAAAATGTAAGCAAAAGAGTAGACTCTCTTACAGATTTATACATCATGCTTTTCATTCCAACTCTCTGGAGGCAGAGGTAGAGGCAGGAAGATCTGTATGTTCTGCATGGCGACTTCTAGCCTGATAGGAACTACATACTGAAACCCTGCTTCAAGGAACAAAGCAAACTCTGTGGGCAGAGTTACAGATGTCCCATAGCCTTATTTTTTTAAAATAATATCGTTTCAAAACTTTAAGGCCACACTGTGCAGATGTTTTTATGAACGGCTCACAGGTGCAATATCGAGCTCTTGACCATCCTCTTGACAGTCTTGCTTTATTCCTCTAGGGTCTTGATGGGTATTGAACAAAAGGATAAAGTGGTTTACTTCCTTCTGTGCGCTGAACACCTGTCATGCTCCAGATGTTAGAAGGATTGGTATGAAGGGGTATACTTAGGTTTTCTTGAAGATTTAAAATGAGCACCCGTCTTGTTTTCCTTAGTTGTCATGGAAACACAATTCCCAAGTTATCAATGCTCACCAGGAATACCCGTAGTGGTGGTCAACTGAAGACACAGACTTGGAAGGGGAGTGACATGCCCATCAGAAAGAGTGCTTTACAGACCCCAGAGTAGCCATTGGGGTTACCCAGAATACCAAAGGAAAGGTGGAAGGATCCTTTCTTTAGGAGTTCCTGAGCCTGGGAAGGCAGCAGGGTGACTTCAGTGCAGTCATGATGTCCAGGCAGAAAAACTTAGGCAGAATGTAGCTCCTAGCACGAAGCAGGTTTCAGTATAGACAACGATGCTAAGGCCCAATGGCTGGACTGAAAGTGTCCCTTCCCCAGCATCCTGCCATCAGGAAACTTGCTTCAGGATGACCACTTGTCCTTTCTTCCCTTCTTTCTTCAGGTCCCTTCCTTTCCCTTTCCTTTCCTTCCCTTTCCTTCCCTTCCCTTCCCTTCCCCTTCTCTCCCTCTTCCCCTTTCTTTCTTTCTTTCTTTCTTTCTTTCTTTCTTTCTTTCTTTCTTTCTTTCTTTCTTTCTTTCTTTCTTTCCTTCCTTCCTTCCTTCCTTCCTTCCTTTCTTTCTTCCTTTCTTTCTTTCTTTCTTTCTTTCTTTCTTTCTTTCTTTCTTTCTTTCTTTCTTTCTTTCTTTCTTCCTTCCTTCCTTCCTTCCTTCCTTTCTTCCTTCTATCCTTTCTTTCTCTTTCTTCCTTCTCTCTCTCTCTAGCAAAGAATGATTGATTGTTAACCCAGACATCTCAGTAGCTTTCTTACTATAACTTCCCATATAACTAAATCAAAAACTATACCAGAGATATTTAGTTTAAGGTGATTTTAATAACAAAGAAACAAAAATTCCCAAAACTTTTTAAAAAGTACAGATAACATGACATGATCAATTCTATAATCATGGGAAAAAAAATCAATTCTTTTAAAGGAGGAATTATAATTTAATCTTTCTAAACTAAAGAATTAAATTATTCTTTTTAACAAGCACTAAAGGATCTTAACTGATCCTCATAAACTGCTTTGACATGTTTGGTTTGTTAAGTGTGAAAAACAACTTTACAAGACTAAAAGATCACACATCATTTGTTACTTACCCCACAAGACGTTTCTGCTTCTTAGGAAGAAAGGGAGGAAAATTCCAGCTCCTACTACCACCAGCATTATTGTCATAGCTCCAAGTGTTCCCATTCTGAAGTTGAAGTGAGGAAGAGATAATTGGATAGTCAACAGAATACTTTGGGATGTACCATAAATACCCAGTTCTCTCTTCTGGTGGGTCCTTCCAAGTCCAAGGATCTAAGGATGTTGAACCATCTTCAGACCCAGGAAGACACACAGTCAGCCTAGAGTGCTGATGAGACCTGGTCTCCAATTCATCAGAAAGGTGTGTCTAGAGAATGGGAAACGTATCCCTTCAAACACAACTACGTGAATAGCTAATATTGAGAATTTAGCACTTGTAAAGATAAATAAGTCCCTGGCAGCTGCTGCATCTTTTATGGCATGGGGATTATAATGAAGTGATTTCAGATGAACAAGATCCAAAATCAATCACATCCTCTTTCTAAGTTTTTGTTTTCTTAGTCTTAGATATTGATATTCTTGAATCCTTGACTTTGTAAGAACATCCTGAGGTGAACACATCATAGTAACTATGGGTCTATAGGTGCCTTAGCATACCTGAAATGAAGTAATGGGAACGGGGCACCACCAGACTTCGATAGGGAAAACATCTATTTGCCATACTGCCCAATAATGGCCTCCCATAGAAAATTTTACACTTTTCATGATAGATTTCTCTTAGAAAAATGGGAAAATAAAACATTTTACAACCTGAACATTTTCCTTTTCTCATCTGAAGAAGCAGGGTGTGCACAGCTGGGGTGGTCTCTGTGGCCTGAACTTCCGAAATGTGAATCTTGACGACTTTCTGGGGGCTTGATCACCCACCATATAAATGGACTCTGTGCTCTGATGCCCACTCAAGCTTCTGATGGGAGTGGCTCAATTCTATGTTTGTTTAGTATTGTGTTTCTGCCAAGTGCTTGTGTGTCCTGACTGGCCAGAAAAAAAGCGCCGTTCATAGAGGACATTCTGTCCACCTGTCCTAAAAAGACAGAAATGTTCCATATCCCTTATTTCTAGGAGTCTTAGCTAGGCCACCCACGTAGGTTCTTGGGAGTTTCTCTTGTCCTACATTTCTAGTTCAACCCAGAAATGCCTCCCCTCCCCCAGTTCTCTCTCTCTCTCTCTGACCTCCCCACACTTGATCCATGTTCCCCTCCTAACCACCTCTCCCAACCCAGTTCCCTTCCTCCATCTAGTCCAGATGCCTCCTGTAACCAGGCAAGACTTTCAATGGAGGGAAAGGAACACCATCCCACACAACAAAACCTTTGACCCACAATTTTTCCCACCTACAAGATGTGCAGGATAAAGATGGAGCAGAAATTGAGGGAATGGTCACCTAATGACTAGCCACACTTGAGACCCCTGCTACGAGAAAGAGCCAACCCCTGTCACTGTTAGTGATATTCTCTTATACGTTTAGACAGGAGCCTAGCATAACTGTCATTAGAGAGGCTTCTCCCAGCAGCTGATGGAAACAGATGCAGAGACCCACAGCCAAATGGAGATGGAGATTGGGGAATGTTGTAGAAGGAGGGGGGAAAGAATTGAAGGAGCCAGAGAGGTCAAGACACCATAAGAAAATCTATAGAAACCAGGGCCCACAGGGGCTCACAGAGACTCAACTACAAACCAGAGAGCATTCATGGAACAGACTAAACCCTTCTACACATTTGTAACAGATGTCCAACTCGGTCTTCATGTGGGATCCCCAACAGCAGGAGCAGAGACTTTCTCTTACTCTGCTGCCCGCCTTTGGCTTCCTTTTACCTAGCTGGGCTGCTTTGTCTAGCCTCACTAGGAGAAGATGCATTTAGTCCTACTGCAAATTGATATGCCAAGGCAGATGGATATCCATGGGAGTCCTTCCCTTCACTGAAGAAAAAGGAAGGGGGATGGAAGAAGGTGAGGTGAGAGGGAGGAACTGGAAGAGAGGAGGGAAGGGAAACTTCATTCCAAATGTAAAGAAAATAAATACATTAATTAAAAAAAAGACAGAAAGAAGTGTGATATTCAGAGAAAGAAAAATCTTATTAAAACCAACCCCTTTAACACTCGCATTTTCCTGAGATGATGAAACCAAACTGAACAAGGACACACACACGCACACACACACACACACACACACCAGTAAAGTAGAAAGCAGTCTCGGGAAGAAGAAATTTGGTGGGGGCTGGGTAAGGGGATGAGAGGACAATAGGGTACTTTGATTAAAAATCTACCACACACACATATATAAGATACATATGAGAAATTGAAAGAGAATAAATAGAATAAGTAAAAGTACCACATGAAAGAGAAGATATGACTAACCTGACATCAGTTAGATTGTGTCTCCTGCTGGTCCCCCCAGTGGCAACTGCAACCTGAAACCTTCTGTATATCCCTGAGGTACCAGGGTCCTTCTTGAAAAGATGACGGAAATACATCTACTTTTAAAAGGGCAAATAAAGAGTCTCATTCAAGATATAACATCCCCAAGCCCACAATCCCTGAAACTGAACAGATTCATCAGTTCTTGCCGGTTCAAGTAAACAGTAAAAGCCAATGTGCAAAGAGAACTCTGAGGCCAACTGAGGCACCAACAGGCTGAGCTGCCTGCAGGCTGTGTAGTGTGCTCCATGGTCCCAGATCATGAGCTATCACCCATGCTGGAGTGAGGTTTGGGGATGCAGTTTTCTTTGATTAATTTCGGCTTTTGCAAGTAACTCCTCACCCATAATTCTGCAAGTAACCCCAATAATCCAAGTAGGATTTTGGTGGTATCCCTACTTGGGACTGTCATCCATTCCCTCTCTCGGTGAGTAGACAAGTGTGTTGTGTCTCCACAGAAGTCTTATTGCACATCTGTAGACACATTTCAACGGCATCTGGAGGCCAAATCAGAGTACCCAAAGAACTTTAGAATTCTTCTTAGAAAAAAATTACTCCTATGAAGGGAGCAGAGTAAATGTTAAAAACTACAACTTTCCCTCTGAACTTTTTTCCCTCTGCAATTTTTTGTTTCCTTTCATCTTTTTCAAACTACAGTGATGAGTAAAAATTATATCCTTGTGTGGACAGCACTTTAGTGTATAAAAGCAAGGACTGGCCAGATCTATTTAAAACATCCTTCATCTCATGTGCTCCCCATAGCCTCTCCTCACATCTCTTTGTAATGCCTCATGATCCCTCCTCACATTGTCTCTGTATGTTTTCTCTTCTTCCCTTACATTCTTTCCATGCACCCTCTCCTCACAGGCTGCCTTCTCACCTCTCAGCCTCTCCTCACACCCCTTTCTCATTATCTCTTCTTGGCCTTACCTCTCATCTTCTCCCTGTATCTTTTCCTAGCTCCCTTATCTCATTGTGTCTTCTTTACGGACACTACTGCTGTGATGAAACACCATGACCAAAAGCCAGTTGGAGAGGCTTACATTTCCACATTACAGTCCATCAATGAAGAAGCCAGGGAAGGAATTCAAATATGGTGGGAACCTAGATGCTAGAGCTGATGCAGAGGTCATGAAGGAATGCTGCTTACTGGCCTGTACCCTACGTCTTGTTCTTCCTACTTTCTTATAGAAACCAGGACCACCAGCCTAAGGAAGGCATCACTCACAATGGGCTGGGGCCTCACCCATCAATCACTAATTAAGAAATGCCCTACACACTTGTCTACCACCCAGTCTTAAGGAGGCATTTTCTTTTTTCTTTTTATTGAATTTATTTATTCACTTTACATCCCAATATCAGCCCCCTTTCTCCAAGTACCCCCTTCATGCAAATCATCCTCCCATTCCTCCCTTCCCATCTCCTTTGAGAGGGGGAAGCCCCCTTCTACTGCACATCAAGTTGCTACTGGACTAGGCCCATCCTCTCCCACTGAAGCCAGACAAGGTTGCCCATTTAGGGAAATGGAATCCACAGGCAGGCTATCAACAGATTCAGGAATGGCCCCCACCTGCTGTTGGGGGACCTGCATGATGATCAAGATGAACGTCTGCTACATATGTGCAGGGAGCCTTGGTCCAGCCCTTGTACACTCTTTGGTTGGTGGTTCAGTCTGTGGGAGCCCTCAAGGGTTCAGATTAGTTGACCTGTTGGTCTCCCTGTCCTCTTTGGATCCCTCAGTCCGGATCTTCCACATGATCCCCTGAGCGGCATCTAATATTTGGCTGTAGGTCTCTGCATCGCTTTCCATTGACTGCTGGGTGGAGCTTCTCAGAGGACAGTTATGCTAGGTTCCTATCTGCAAGTGTACAGAGAATCATTAATAGTGTCAGGGATTGGTTCTTGCCCATAGGATAAGTCTCAATTTGCAGCAGTTATTTGTTGGCCACTCCTTCTCAGCTCATCTTTGTTCCTGCATATGGACTTGTTTTGGATTAAGGGTTTTGTGGATGGGTTGCTGTCCTTACCCCTCCCCTGGCTACAGGAAGTCCCTGGCTACAGGAAGTGGCCACTTCAGTATCCATATCCTCTACTGATAGGAGTCTCAGCTCCCACAGACCCCTGGGGCCTCCCCCATCCCAGGTCTCTGACACATCTTAGATATTATCTTCCCCTGACTGCCAATTTGCCTTCTCTCTCCCCTACACTTCCTACACCTGATCTCACCCACCTCTGCCCCATTCCCCTCCCCCTCCCCTCTCCTACCCAGTTCCTTCCTTCCATCTACTTCTGATACCTATTTTATTTCCCTTTCTGAGAAAGATCCAGCCATTAGAAGTATTTTCTTAATTGAGATTCTCCCCCTTTCAGATGACTGTAGCTTGTGTCAGTTGACATAAAAATATCCAGGACAACTGATCCCTTGTCAACTTGACATATAAACTTATCACCACTAAGTTGAAAACTTTCCTTTCTCATTCATCCCAAGATCTCATATTCTAAACACAAATAGCTTTAAAAGTCCCATAATGTTTATAAATTCAAATATTAAAAATTCAGTTCCTTTAAAATATCCAGTCTCTGTAGAAATCCAAATGTTCCTTGAAAAGTCCAAAAATATTTCAACTGTGGGGTCCTATAAAAATCAATATGAAGTACTTTCTTACTTCAAGAAGGAAAAACCAGGGCATGTTCATAATCAGAACAAAGCAAAACCAAACCGCAGTGATGTAAATAACAGAATATCCAGTATCTGGGGTTGACTTACAATTTCCTAGACTGCTCCAAAGGGTTTTGGTTATCTCTCCAGCTTCATCCTCTGTAGTACACACAGCTTGTCTTCTAACCTAAGGGAGGCTCCACTCCACAGTTGTTGCTGTTCTTGGTGGCTGTCCAACGATACTGGCATCTCCAAAATACTGAACTGCACTTTCACCAGTAGCCTCTCCTAGCTCCTCCATGGTGCTTCATCCTCCCTGGGTGATTCCTTCAATCCTGAGCCTTCAACTGCTAATAAGGCTGCATCTTTAACCCTTTACCAAAGGCCTTTCCTGGCCTATACAGCACAAAGCCTCAGCTGTTCTCCTTGAGACTTCATGCTTTCAAGACCAAAACCAGTACCACCTGCGTGACTCTTACCCTACCAAGATCAGCTGTCAGCTCCAGCTACAACCTTGGCTGCCTCTGGAATGCAGCTTCTCTGCTGATTCTCAGGAAATAGGTTCCAGACTTCACCTCAATGATGCTGGTCCCGATCACCACTAATTTCTAAGCTTCAGCTGACCAGCATCAAATGTCTCAGTAAATCAAAGGTTTTACTTTAGTGGTTCTGGTCTCTTGTTAATCTCAGCTGACTCTTCAGCTCCAGTTGATCAGAAACCATAGATTCTTCATACAAAATTTCTGAAATGTTCCTGTTGGGGGAGGTGGTAAAGGTAGCTCCAGTCGTCCAGCTCATTTGAGAATCATCTTAAAGTTTCCTAGGATTTAAAAATGAATAATTTATTGCATTCAAAATTAATTAACTTATCTGGTAGAATTCAAAAAAATCATTTGGTTTTGTTCAAACTTAAACCTAGGTCAGCATGCAATTTGCTAATTTACATAAGTCAGAATAAACCAAAGACGTACGTACAGAAGAGACACCAGTTGACAGAAATGAGATAAATAGACAATGGCTCTCCCCCACACTTTAAAACCTCCACATCTAGTGATGACAGTTTCCATAGTCCAGATGTGAAGTGGGAGCCTCAGTCTGTGGGAGCTTCAGTCTGTGCAAACCTCAGTCTGTACTGGCTTATTTATTTCATTCAGCCAGTGAGCACCATGTTATGTCCAGGGTAGAGTCCATGCTTATGGAATTTTTGTGTATGTGGTCACTAACTACAATCAATTCAGTTAAACTCAATTCAGTTAAAGAGACCTAGCCATAACTGGATGCTGTGCATGGCCATTTACGTGCCTGCTTTCACAGTGTCTGTGATATGGCTGCATATCTCTCCTAATATCTAAAGGTGTGCACTGTGACAAATACCTTTCTGTGAGCTAAAGCTATACAGTGGCTCTCATCTGGGAATTCAGAATATCCCATATACCCACCCAGAGTTATCTTCTCAGCATGGTGTTAGGTTTTGCTGATGTTTAGACATGCTGGCTATGGTGCTTTCAATGATAGACAATCTTCACAGAGATAAAGTGGACAAAAGAAGGAACTTAATGTCCATGTCCAGTTCACAGGTCAGCAAAGAGTTTTCATTCTATAACTTTCCATTTTCATGGGTCTCTCCTATAACTACAGAGATCAAATGGATATTTTGGAAATATGAACCCTTATACTATTAGAATCATGCCCTGCTTTGGACCCACCATGCCTCTGACAGTAAGCACTTACTCTGAGTACTAGGATTGAGAAGGGATTGTTTTCTGTGCTCCTTCCCTGGCACTTTGGAAGGCACAGCAAGCAGAGTGAGGGGTAGAAAGCTCCCCCATCCCAGTTTCTAGGAACATGTAGCTTCAATCACACTGTAGTGTGAGTTTTTGTTTCTTTATGAGATGCCTAGTGTGCTCCCACTCCTAGCTGGATACACCAACAGCTAAACCAGGAGACCAGATAATCTCTTGGCAGTGACTATGTGTAACTCTTCTAGAATCAGTCTTGAGACACCCCTTCTGGGGCAGGGTAAGGATACCCTCCCCAGTTGAAACACAGGAAGCCAGGTGGCACTGCCCTACTAAGGACAACCAGTAAATTCCTGTTTCTGGAGAAGAAATTACAAGTCCTTATCTGACTGCTCTGGTTTGACGTCAGATGCTCAAGTACCGTGTGTGTCTTCCACAGTTGCTCTGTGGAGTGGGAATGTTGAAGGGCCCTTCGTCTCTCTCAGGAGTTTTCAGGGAGTTCTAAATCAAATGTCACACCATATCATACTCCCATAGATGGATCCAGAGTGCTGTCCTCGGGCCCAACAACCATTAGGATAAGTGAACTGTAGTCTAAATTCTTTGCACCTATTACTTGAAGTTCTAGTTCAACTCACCTTTACAGGGTTATCCTGAAAATGAGTTTCCAAACATGATCATTGTATACTTGACCTAAGAGACAGAAAAGATGGCATAATTGTTCTTGCTTTGGTGAGCTGAGGTTGCTGACTGATATGAGGGAAGACTGACATATCAGTAAACCTAAGATGGTATGTAGTCACATGCTTTGCTAATTCTTCTGATAAACTCAGCCCAGTGTTTTTATTAGATATATTCTTTGTTTACATTTCAAATGTTGTCCCCTTTACTGGTCCCCCCACCCCCACCATAACCCCCTAACCCATCTACCCCCCAGCTCACCAATCCACCCACACATGCTTCCCTGTCCTGGCATTCCCCTATACTGGAGCATCAAGCCTTCTCAGGACAAAGGGCATCTCCTCCCTTTAATGTCCAACAAGGCCATCCTCTGCTACATATGCAGCTGGAGCCATGGGTCCCTCCATGTGTACTCTTTGGTTGGTAATTTAGTCCCTGGGAGCATTGGGGGTACTGCATGGTTCATATTGTTGTTCCTGCTATGGGGCAGCTCCTTGCTCAGCCCAGTTTTTAAAGACAAGTTTTTTATTACATATCCCAGACTGGTCTTGAACTGGAAATCCTCGTGTTCTGATTGCCTTTTGAATTTGGGGATTACAGGCATTGTACCACCTCTCTTTAACTGCTTTAAGCTCAACTTTATAGTGGGCATTAAGACTCTGATACTGGATGACGTAAAGAAAAACAACTGCAGGGTTGTTCTAGAATGTAGAATTCATTTATAGGTTTCAAGACAACCTGGGAATTAGAGTGCTTTGGGAGATTTATAAAAAATAAATGTGCCAATTTTAAAAAGAAAGAAAATAAGACAGTGGCTTTTCTTACGGTGACAAATAATGTCAAGGACCTGCTCAGTTGGTTGTAAAAACCAATGGGGCTGCATTTTCACACAGCACTCAATTAATTTTCTTGTGTCTGAGAGCCCTAGACCAGCACTTTGTCTTGATGCCTGGATAAAATCACTACCAGTGTCCCAGATCTACACCTCAGCTGCCTTGGGCTTCAGGTGAGGGCCCCATGGATGGCAAGGTGCTTTGCTGCCACTACAACCTTTCTAAGGGCATGGGGAGTGAATGGTGCCCATATGACTTATCAGTGTTAGCATAGAATGAATTAGAAACCCCAGGAGAATGTGCAGAGGGGACCATTCATCCTGATGTGCTTGAAGGCTGCCTGTGAGGTTCAGCCTTTACCCTACAAACCCCCGCACTACTCTCCTCTTTCATTCCTATCTGTGTCTCCCTCTGCATCAGCCTTTGACTTCCAAGGTTCATAGGTAGGAAAGTGAATTCCCTGCTGTCTCTAGGGTAATGTGCTTATAGAATGGCATGATGACAAATTCACTCATATCCCTTAAAGGCCTGTGATCTTCCAAATGACAGACTTGCTCGAAATGGTCTGTTTCCTTTGAAGAGGTCCTGACAGCTTCCTCTTCTCCTGACCACCCCACCTCCTTTAACAGAGAAGCAGCTCAGGCTTTTACTTCTGGAAGGTCAATGACTTTTGTGCTGCAGGAGGTTGCTAGGAGGCAACTAAGGTCGATCTATCCTCACCTCTCAACATTGTGGGAAGCTGATCCTTTAGTGTGAAATGCCAGGACATGAGCTAGTCCCAGACCCTTCAGCTCTAGAATATACAGGCAGGACTATGATGGACAGATGGGCAGAAGTTCAATTTGCTGTTCTTCCCATGTTCTGGAGGCTATAAGCCAGGAGTGGTGATTTCAGCCCAAATTCCCACAGGCTGAGAAGGCTGTGATCAATAAACATCAGTGGGTGTGATAATGCTCAGCTAGACTCTTCACATGCTTTTCATGGAAAGAAAACCACAGTACTGTTGGTCTAAGGGAAAAATAGAACCATTTTGAGGTTTTGAAAGATAGGCTGCATTCCTACATTCCTCACTTCCACCAGACTCAGAATTGTTAGTTGTTAGATATAGTTCTGGAATACCAGAGCACAGAGCTTCTCATCAAGAACACCTTTCTAATGTGAACAAGGAAGACCACTAAGTGAACCTGAGAGGAGGGCACTAATTGGAGGTGTGGCCTTGTTGTACCAGGTGTAGCTTTGGTGGAGGAAGTATGTCACTAGGGGGTAGGCTTGAAGTCTTAGAAGCTCAAGCCAGGCTTAGTGGCTCACTGTCTCCTCCTGTTGCTTGCCAATCCAGATGTAGAATTCTCAGCTCCTTTTCCAGTACCATCTCTGCTTGCATACCACCTTGCTTCCCACCATGACAATAACGGACTAAACCCCTGACACTGTAAGTTCCAATTGAATGTTTTCCTTTATAAGAGCTGTGGGGTCATGGTGTCTCTTCACAGCAAGGAAATCCCAAGACAAAAGCTGACTGTCACCAAACATCCCCTGACTTAGAAGCATACCCTTTTTCTGAGGGAAGCAAGGAGGTATTTGGTTGTGTTTAGTTAGAAGAATAATTTGCAGGAAGGTAAAATCATCAAGCTGATTAATTCAGGAATGTGAGGAAAGCACAGACCTCCAAATGAGATAGCCCATGTTATGTAGATTAAATTACAGTTTGAAAGGATACATAATCTCTTTCTAAGTAGACCTGGATACATACACTGTTGTGATTGCAAAAGGAAAAAAAGAACACAAAAGTATTTAAGTAAACCATGTTTTAGAACTCAGTTGAAATTTCTTATGTTGACTCATCAGAATAAATGATAAGCATTTCTTCTTGTATACAACCAAATAAATTACAACACACCACTTTAGGGCTAAGGTTTGTGTTTGGGAAGTGTATAGGGTATACTTACGTCTTTGTAGAAGTTATATTTCAATCAGGATGACAAATAAGCAAGTAGTTTTTGTGGGTGTGATTTACTCCACTTGGAATTATGGGAGGTAAACCTGTGGGAGCAGAGAGGGGTTATCTGATTATTCATTGTATTGAGAGATAACAGCAAGGAGGAAGAAGAATTCTGGCAATGGACTGATGGATGGGTATATGAATGGGTGGATAAACAGATGGATTGATGGACCAATGGATGGTTATGTGAGTGGATGGATAAATGGATGGATTGATGGACAGATGGATGGGCATGTGAGTATATGGATAAATGAATGAATTGATGGGCCAATTCATGGGTATGTGAGTGGATGGATACACAGATGGACTGATGGACACCTAATAGTTGGATGGGTGAAAGAATGTAAATGGTAATGGATGAATGGATGGATTGACATGTATGTGGGATAGACAAAATTCATGGGTGGATGAGTGGATGAATAAACATGTGAGTAGATGATGGATGGATAGATGGTTACATGGATTGATATGTGAATGGATAGAGGGATTGACATATCATTGCATAGATAAGCATGTGAAAGATACAGGCAGATTGCTGGGTGAATGGGTATAAGGTGAGTAAAATAAGTGAATGAATGAATGAGTGATAGACACACTTTAGGAAGTGTCTGGGTCATTATAAGGATATATTATAGTGAATGAGCTATAAAATTACTCTTTTAAGCTGAGAGGAAATTACTTTTTATGATAAATTTATAAAGGGGTAGGAAGATGACCTTTTAGAAAGGATTTTCTTTTTATTTAGATTGTTTGACTTTTTGGTACAAAGGACACATGATTGCAAAGCAACTTCTCAATCTCTCTGTGTCTCTGTCTCTATCTCTGTCTCTCTGTCTCTGTCTCTCTCTGTCTCTGTCTCTGTCTGTCTCTCTCTCTCTCTCTCTCTCTCTCTCTCTCTCTCTCTCCACTCCCCTCCTCTCTCTACTCCTCTCCTCTCTCTCTGTTTTTATAACAGATAAAAGGAATTTTAAAGACAACATTCTTTAGGCTTATAGATCAGTGACTGACTTGCCAAGACAGAAGGAGGACTGGTGGTGAAATCAGTGGTCTTTCCTCTATCAACTAGCTTCTACTCTAAAAGCAGGCACTGCTTGCATGAAAACAGAGGAAATTCACACACCCACCTTCCCTGCCTGGACCCGTCATGGCAGCAAGGAGTTTATTGCAATGATTTTATTCTCAGATAAATGTGGGGCCAGGTACAAATATTTTGTTTTTAAAGTAATGGCTGTTTGCAATTTCCTGTATTTTTTGTAACTCCCACGGTTCTTCCATAACAGCACTTTGAAAACAGGTTTTCTAAAGGTAAGAAGCCACTACAGAAGGAAGAGGAGGAAAGTACCTGCCTCGAGCAGGCTGTACCCTGCTCTAAGTGGTTCCCATTGTGTGAAACAGCAGCTTTCGGGCTGTGTGTTGCCCTGGGTGATTTTGCCCTCAATGTTTGACTTAATTTTGAGGGCAAATGTAAAAGCAGGATGACTCTGATTCTGGTTGTTCGAGTCAGCACCATTCTGGTCCACTGTCACTCACTAGGCACTGACTGGTAAATAACTTACTCCTAATAATAAAGACTACCACTTTATAAATTTACCAGAGTCAACTGGCATGACATGAGCCCATGGATATAGTAAAACCCCATCAGAAACAAGACTGAAGAACTTATCAAACACATCAGACCGAGGAAGGGTGCAAACTCCTCTGTGCCTCATATGGAAGAGGACATAGTTATTAGAACATTGGGTTGGGGCTGGCACCCACAGAACTGACAATGTGTGTCTTTCAAGGAACCAACCGGCAGATAGTACTATGTCTTCCTCTTTGGCCTCCACAAGCCCACACCTCACTTTCATAGCTTGACTTAGCTACAAATCTCCCTAACTCTGAGACTAGTTAGTCTTACAATTTAGCTCTTTAACCCCTGTGGCTCTCTAGTAAGATCCAATAGGACTCTTTTAACCCTACTGGGAACCCTGGCAAGGGAGATGAAAGGACCCAGCCCTTTCTGGGCACTAGGTAGATATTAAGCCTTGTTTAAAGTCCATCTTAGAATCAGGAAATTCTTTGTGTTTAAATGGATCACTGTGTATGTGTGTCTCTAAGGAGAGATGTAGTGCATGCCAGGACCTTAAATGGCTGGAATCAGAACACATATGGGTAGTCATTGCTTCAGAGAAGCTTGGAGAAGCCATTTGAATGAGATCCTTGTAGCTCTTCAGTGTGCATTCCAGCATGGACTTGGCATAGGGAATTCTGTGGAGAAGGTCTGAGCTAAATCCAGAAGTTTCTAGTAGATCTGGAGCCCAGCATGAAGTGGCCTGAAAGGGGATTGGGTATGTTGACTTGAGCTGATGGGACATGGGGCCACAAATGTTCTGCTTGAGTCTGATACCCACCAGCAGAGGATAAAGAGTAGGCAGAACCTTCTCTCTCTAACAGTTTTTCTGAGTATTATGGTCCCTACAGAGAGATATTTTCTAGCTGGATGACAGGTTTTCTGTTTTTGTTTGTTTGGTTGGTTGGTTGGTTGGCTGGTTTTTGAGTGACTGGGTTCATTTTTTCTCACTGTTCTCAATGAGAACCTAGTATATAGATAAAGTTTCACACCTAAAAATACCTAAACAATATTTTCTCCTGTCCTTTGTAGAATGGGATTTTGTTTTGCATGTTTGCATATTTGGATTCCTATAGACAGGCCCAGTGGGAGTTAGAAAATGAGTTTCTGAAATGTGAGGTAGGATCTAAAAATGTTGTGCTTAGACATTCTGGGGGGAGAGGGCAAAGGAAGTTATCTGAAAGAATGAGGAAGATCCAAATAGGTGGGAAGAGGCCAGAGCAGGTACAGGGTTCCAGGACAACAGACAATACAGTATATGGGAGTGCTGTAAGGAGAGGGAATATGTAGGGAATTATGACCAGATGAGACTAGAAGGCAGTGGATATCTTCTGGAGAAGGACCCACAACACAACTCAGCCTTCTGAAAGAACTTAGAGAGACCCCTGTACTTTTAGCTAGACTGTGGGCAGACATTGATGCCAATCTGAATCACAATCCTGTGAAGAGCCTGGAAACCACTAGGGAAGCTGTTGGAATTTAGCCAAGGCTGTGCCAGTGCTCTTTTGGAGGGCTTTAGGGTGTCTGGGGAAGAGATGTGCTAGCTATCCTCCTTTTGAGGATAACATAGGATAGTGATTTATGTTTTCATCAGTGACTGCCTGAGCAGAGCATTTGCACCTATCCAGGCCCTAAAACAGCCCCATGCTCTGGGCTGCACATCATGTTTCTGTTTTCTCATGTTTACCTGCAGTATATATGGGTACCTGGATTTGGGAAGAATGCTTTCCAAAATGCAGACAGTTTACAGACAAAAACTGTAATACCAACTACATGCTGGTAACTGAACTTATCAAAAGAGAGTCGAAATACATTAAACTGCATATGGGTTGAGTCCTAATCACATCTACCATTATTTCTCTTTTTATAGATGAGAGAACAGATCAGTAATGATCAGCTTTGAGTCTGGAACAGATTGTCTTATTTAAAAAAACACCTTCTATGTGAACATATCTTCAACAAGTATGAAGTTTTAGGCAGTATGAGAATGTTCAATTCATATTCTATGATTTATTCCTTAGTAGTACTTTGATTATTTAATTAATCTATTAAACATATGGCCTTCATTAATTTTAAATTTCACATAACTGAAGAATGAAATACAAATATGTTGAATATCTTTGTTCATAGTTATTTTGCAGAGTCTTGCTTGTGTCCTGTGGGACCTCACGTGGGCCTGTCACTAGCCTCAAGTACAGAGCTCAATTCCATTGACTGGGAAGGCATTTAGGCAGAGACAGTGTTTCTCTGCTTAGAGGATAACCTTACCTGTACACTGTAGATGGAATGGCTGGTAACATTGTATCTTCCCTAGTTATTACTTCAACAGGTGGGTCTGTTTCCAGGGTAACTGCCACTGCAACTACCTTCCTGGTTACTACCTTACAAAGCCACATACAAAGATAATGAATAATCTCAGAATAGCTATCTTGTGGCTGAGTGAGAAGTCTAGAAATGTTGGCATATTTCACATGACAGCTGTGTATTAGGCTTCTGTAGGTCCCTTTCAGCTGGGATTCACATTGCTCTGCTCATGTGGTTTTGGAGGACCCTCTCCCAAAGGATGTGGCTGTCAGTACCAAAGTACAGTTCCTAATTGAAAGAGAATTTATTCTGAAGTCATATTTGAATGACCATAGCTTGGAAATAGATTTAATTACTCCAAATATCTTGTTTTAGAAGTAGTAAATTTCATGAAGTTTTATAATCTCATAACAAGAAAAACAAAAACATTCCTTTTAAAAAACATTGGATGAAATGTCAGGTAAGCAGGTTACAAAAAATAAAGAAATTCTGCTATAGGTGTCACATGCCATCTGATGACATTCCTAGCCTTTGTGTGAAAGCTCTGAAAGAAGCTAGGGGACAGGATTCTATTGCTCCAGGGAAGAGAGGATGATGGCTGAGTTCCAAGAGTCATTAATGCAGATTATAATAATAATAAGATATAACATATGTTAACATTTTTCATGTGACAAAGCACTAATTTTGTTTTTCTTGTCTTAATTGATTTCACTAACAATTCTGTGAGGAAAATACAATAGTATAGAAATGCATCTATATAAATAAAAATAAAAGACATCCTGAAAACAGAAAATGGGACAGTGATTTGTGTGTTCACCAATGACTGGATATGGGAGGGAGAAATGAAGGAATTACCATAGATGTCCTCACCATCTCAGCCTGGGGACTGTTTGTCAGTGATTCCATTTGTAGAAACACAGATCATGGACCCATAGACTTACCTGGTCTCAAATGTCAAAGAACATTCAGGCTTATATTATTTGTATAGATTCCCTTTGCATTTGGTAGTTTCACGTAGGAAAGACACTATGTGATCCAGATAACATCAAATGCCCATGAATTACCTAACACTGCAGCTCAGCCGTACAGCACAGTGATACATCTGTGGGTTCCTTTGGGACCTAGAGGCAGCCTGGAGCTGTCAATGCTCTGAATCATGAGACAGTTTCACAGTGTGTACCACTAGCCTTGGGAAAGGTCAAATGTAACCTCTGAAGTGTGGCTTAAATTAGATGCACATTGCTTTTGCACCATGGAATTAGGGACTGTGTGTAAGCCTACAGAGCTATGCTTTATATGAATTATGGACTGGTATACATGACAGATACAACAAATAAGAAAATCAATGGAACCATGCATTGAGTTCCTATTGGAGAAGAACATTTAGAGCACTCTTAATAAGACTTTTTTTTCCATTATAACTCTCTTACTTGCTTACTCATTTATATTATCTACAATGGATCTTTGTCAACTCCAAGAGGAACTTTAATTTACCTCCTTTTCAGTGTCTACATATCCCTTGGTAGCTCAGTTCCTTCACACGCAGTCTTGCACTGCCATTAGATCTAGTTCATTATAGATCCCTCACTGTCAGCATGCACAAGTGCATGGGCATTTGAAAGGCTGTGCCATTCTTTCTCCCAGTCTTGCCCAGCTTCCCATTCCTGTTCCCCACCCCTGTTCCCCTCTCTACCCTTCTCCTACCCAGTTCCTTCCATTCAGTACTTCAGATGTCTGTTTTATTTCCCTTTTGGAGTGATATTCAGTGTGGGAGCATGTCTGAGTTGTGGAAGACTTCTGAGAGTCTGTGGGGGTGACCCTAGCTGAGATCTCTATCAGCAGGGGATATGGACCCTGAAGAGGTCCCCTGCTGTGTAGATAGGTGGGACTTCCAGTGGAGGGCGGGTGACGCCAACCTACTCACAAAATCTTCAACCAGAAATTCGTCCTGTCTACAAGAAGTAAAGGGATAAATATAGAGCAGAGATCAAGAGAATGGCCAACCAATGACTGACCCAACTTTAGACCCACCTCATGGGAGACAGCCAACCCTTGACACTATTAATGATACTCTACTATGCTTGCAGACAAGAGTCTAGCATAACTATCTTTTGAGAGGCTACACCCATCAGCTGATGGAAACAGATGCAAGAAACCTACAACAAAACAATAGGTGAAGCTTGGAAAGTTTTCCCGGAGAGTCGGGGGGAAGGATGGAAAAAGCCAAAGGGACACCACAAGAAGACCTATAGAGTCAACTCACCTGGGCCCATTCTGAAGGCTCACTGAGACTGAACCACCAACCAAAGAATATGCATGAGCTGGACTTGGCCCCCTACACATATGTAGCAGATGTGCAGCTACATATGTTCTTCATGTGGGTCCCTGTGATGGTTTGTATATGCTTTCAATTCAGATGAAAATGTAGAACTCTTAGCTCCTCCTGGACCATGCCTTCCTGGACGCTGCCATGTTCCTGCCTTGATGATTATGGACTGAACCTCTGAACCTGTAAGCCAGCTCCAACTAAATGTTGTCCTTACAAGAGTTGCCATGGGAACTCTTGGTCATGATATCTATTCACAGCAGTAAAACCCTAAGATAGTCCCCTAAAAATTAGAGCAGGGGCTGTCTATGATTCTGTTGTCTGTCTTTGGATAACTTTACCATAGCCAGGCTGCCCTGGCTGGCATCAGTGAGAGAGGATGCATTTAGTCCTGCTGTGACTTGATGTTCTGGGGTGGGTTAATACATATGGAGGGCTTCCCCTTCTCTGAGGAAAAGAGGATGGGGAATGGGGGATGGGATATGAAGGTGGGACTGGGAGGAGAGGAGGAAGAGGGCTTGTGATCAGGCTGCAAATTAATTAATGAGATAATAAAAAGGCTGTCCCATTTACCAACAACTCCTATTTATCTTTGTGGACTGACTTTCCCTTTTATGAACTATTATCTCACAATCCTTCACTTTCCAAACTCTGAAACCTCATCCTTCACTTCCCCCATAGCCATGATCCTTTCCTACTGACTTAGGACCAACAGCAGCAGTGAGTGGCTACTGATGGCACCATTGCTCAGATCTC
This sequence comes from Tokudaia tokunoshimensis, assembly GCA_036184795.1. Lineage (NCBI taxonomy): Eukaryota > Metazoa > Chordata > Mammalia > Rodentia > Muridae > Tokudaia > Tokudaia tokunoshimensis. Next base: position 45,588,654 of record BTHU01000012.1, read on the forward strand.
TTCTTCTGTTCTGCACTATTTGTACTAGGTCTACAGTCTTATCAAGGCTGTTGGTGTGTTAGATTCCAGATAGGGATGGAATCTTACTGATTATGTTCATGGATTGCCTAAGCTGCAGCAGGGCCTTGATATTCAACTGTCAGTATACAGTGACAAGCCATTTCGATGTGTTCCTTATAGTCCCATATTCCCTCGAGTATATGCACTTGTCTGCAGTGGTTGGAGAAATGTGTTCCCGTTTTACGTAGGTATTGGACAGTTATTGGCCTTATTTGGCTCATGATATTGGTATAAGATGCTCCTTAGTAAATTTAATTAAAGTCTACGGTTCTTTTTCTATGACTAAGACATCTCACATCACCTTGGTGGTCCTAAGTCCAAAGATGAAATTTGTTTCTTTTAGCTAGAAGAAGGATTAAAAGATTTACCTGTAGGTTATATCTCCACTAGTGTTGCCTGAATAGAAGCCCAGGTGTGCTCCTCTTTCTCACCTGGTCATTGATAAGGTCTGCTTGGGTCTCTGCCATCAAGAAACTGGCTTTATAACCCACCCACAAAATTTTCATCCCCAAATTCATCCTGTCTATAAGTAATGCAGGGAAAGGGGATGGAACAAAGACTGAGGGAATGGCCAACCAATAACATTCCCAACTTGAGACCTATCCCATGGGCAAGTCTGAACCCCTAATACTATTAATGATAACTCTGTTATGCTTGCAGACAGGAGCATGTTGTCCTCTGAGAGGCTCCACTGAGCAGCAGCTGACTCAGTCAGATACAGACACCCACAGCCAAACAGAGGATGGAGTCTGGGGACTCTTATGGAAGAATAGGAGGAAGGATTACAGGCCCCATAAGGGAAAGGAACTCCACAGGAAGACCAACAGAGTCACCTAACCTGGACCCTTGGGGCTCACAGAATCTGAACCACCAACCAAAGAACATACATGGGCTGGACCTAGGCCTCTCTGCTCATATGTAGCAGATAGGCAGCTTGACCTTCTTGTGAGTCCTGAACAACTGGAGTGGGGGATATCCCCAAAGTGGTTGCCTGTACATGGGATATGTTCGACTAGCTGGGCTGCCTTGTCTGGGCTCAGTGGGAGAGGAAGGATCTAGCCTCACAGAGACTTGAAAGTGCCAGGGTGGGGGAGATATCTAGAGGGCCCCCATTGCTCAGAGGAGAAGGGGAGGGGGAAATGATTGTGGGAGGAGGTAACCAGGAGGGGGGCAGTGAGCAGGATGCAAAGTGAATAAGTTGAAAAAAATTAAATTAAATTAAAAAAAAGCTGGTTTTATATTTCGTGTCAGCATTTTATTCTGTACTGAATTATTTAAACACACTTTGGAACATTCCCTAAGGATCTACCACTTTCTCTGATCTGCTTTGCAATTAAACCTTTTAAAAAGACAATCAAAAGTTATTGTGGAGTTGCTAGCACCTTTGTGTACCACTGATGGGACTGTTAATGGAAAACAGTATAAGTGGGTCCTGAAAACCTAAAAATAGAACTGCTGTAAAGCCCAGAAACTCCACTACTGCATTTTTTAATCCAAAAGAATTGAAGACAAGGATTCAGAATTTGTATAATAGATGTTTGAACACCCAGGATCATAGGAGCATTGCTTGAGATAGTCCAAAGGATGAAACAACCCTCATATTCAGTACACACATGCAGACGCACACAAGTACACAAATGTACATTTAAGTGTGCATATAGATCCATGGACACATATAAAACAGAATATTTGACTTTAGGAAAGAAATTCAGACAGAAACTACAACATAGGTGAACCTTGATGATACTGTGCAGAGTGAAATAATCCAGTTAAGAAAGGATGGAGACTATGTAATCTAACTTATAAGATGTCCCTAGAGTGTTGGACTTCATAGACACAGAAAGTAGACAGTGCCTTTGCAGGACGGTGAGGAGGGAGGCATGGGAAGATATCTGTAACCGGAAAGAGCTGGTTTGGGATAAAAGCATTCTGCCTTTGAGTGGGTGATGGCTATACAGCACCATGGCTGTGCCTAACACTGCTGCCCTGCAAACTGTCCTATGACTTTTTACCCAATTGATGCAAGCCTTCCTGTTCTCAGTTAATTCCTCTCCAGGCTTTCTTTCCTACCATCCAGGGCTACCTTCCACAGCCAAGGTTATGTGGCTCACGGTCAAGATTACTTAAAGCAGTTTAGACACAGTCAACCATGTCCTTGTTCCTGGAATACTTGCCCACACAATGGTCCTGGTACCACACTGTCTGACTCTTCCACTCTCCCTGCAGTTTTTAGAGCCCCTAACGGGTCTCACCTAACTCTTAACTATTGAGGCAGCCCCTGCATGGCTGTCACGTCAGCCCAGTTTAGTGTGCATCTAGGCCTGTGTGGTCTGAGCCAGCTTTAGAATTCTAAATGCCACCTGCAGCTGAGGCTCTATGTTTTGGGCTCCAGCTGGACTTTGTTCTTGGCCTTAAAGACTGTTCCCCAATTAGCTTTTGTCATCCATCCTACCTCAATTTCAAAAGGAAATTCCGAAACATTTCCCAACCCTGCTTCTCACGCTCCCCTGGCTCTGTAACAGCTGCTTAAGCCTCACCATCTTGCCCAACACTGAGCCCCTCACAGATCTTTCCTACCATCTGTACCATGGCCGTAGGCCCAGGAAACAGCCTCTTTCGTCTGCATCTCTACAATGCCTCCTAAGAGGCCTGTGCCATTGTTTCTGCCTCCATCTCTTCTCACCATTGCAGCCTGGATAAATGCTCTTGTCTGCAAGATCAGACCTGTGCCTGTCTTCCATTTCCCCTGTGACAGCAAATATCCTGTGGACCATAAAAACCCTGCTGGTCTGTTTCCAGTGTATAAACCTCAAATCTTGCCAGTAACCTCCCCTCCCCTACCTCACTCCTTCCCTCCAGCCAGGATCTCTGTCCAGGTAGTGCCTCAGAATGCTCTCACCTTGCTTGGCAGTGCAAAGAGATGGCCAACCTTAGCAAGCTTCTGGGGGTTTTCCTCCATAGTAGTTTTCACGAGATACTGTGTCAAGTGTTTCTTTTATTCTTATGATCGTCTCTTGTCCTGGATTAAAAGTCGCAAATTCTTTGAAGTTTCTTTCATCAAAGAGAGGGGAAAGGTTCAATATCACCTTTACTCCATGCTTAACAACCTATTAGAATGTGCAGGTTTTATGTAACAGCAATAAGACTTGGTGTGTACATGTTCTAACGGAACGTGAAGAGCATTCGCTGTGTGCTTAAGTGTAACAGAAATCCTCAACTTTCAGTAGATGAAGGGCATGAACTCTGGGGCAGCAGATCGATCAGACTCCCCTTTCCCCCCACCTTTCTGGGTGTCCTTGAGATGACACAGCAGGTCAAGGTCACTGTAGTGAGTGAACAGATTCGTATTGGTACAAATTTGAGTGGATTTAAACAAGTAGACAGTCCTCTTCAGTGGGGCTTCTGCCGTGTGCTACATATGGTATATATAGATAGAACGTAAGTATATCCTCTTTTCTGTCAGCAGAGTTTTTACTATAGGTTTAAAGCTCTTGCCCTGCTTGAGTTTCTGCCTTGACTTCCTTCATTGATGGATGGTTAACTGGAAATATAAGCTAAAATAAATCCCTCCCTTCCCAAGTTGCTTTTGAGCATGATGCTTTTTTCACAATAAAACCCTGAGATGGAGGCTACGGAAGGCACTTCAGGATGAGGTCAGTGCTGTGATTGAGCAACAGCACATCTGTGGAGCTGTGACTGAGCATATCAGAGTGGGAGGCTCCCTTCCCCACACCCTCCCCGCCCTAGAACAGCCGGCACCTCCCTGGGTAACTACCACAAGAGTTCAGAGTATCTAGCTTGAGAACCTCTCACATGCACACTGAGCCATGAACTCAGCCTAGGGTTGGGCTGCACCTACTTGAAAGTGGCCCAAGAAATGGATTCTTTATGTTTGTGCCAGGACTGCTTTCCAGCACATTCCGTCCCTTCTAAGAAAACTTCTCAGAAGTAATTCACCTTTGTCTGGCATCTTGTGTGGGCACATTATGAAGGTAGGTGAAAGAAAGCATTTGAGGGTGTTCCACGGGGCATCCCTAGGCCTCTGTGTCTTCTTCCTGTCTCCGTCTCTCACTATTCTCAGGATGGATACACGGGTTCATCTCCAGCAGAGACTGAGGAACTTGAGAGAAGTTGCCCACATGACAGGCCTGCTGCAGGGCTCCCTGGTCGGAACACAGATGTCCTCGGCTCAGGTGTTTCCTCAGCAGTATGGTCCCACGCCTGGGCAGGGGATCTATGATGGAGGGTCACCAAGTCTGTGCTGCCATCCCGTACTCGTGGGTTGTCAGCAGAGGTGGGGACTGAGTCTCAGCTCTGCACTGCCTTAGGAGCAGTCTGAGAACTCCATTCATCTAGTGACATCTACTCTGACAGAGCCAGTGAGTAGGAAATTTATCCAAAGATATTTTAAACATATATATTATATATATATATATATATACACACATATGCACATATGCACATATGCACATATACACATACACACATATGCACATATGCACATATGCACATATACACATATACACATATGCACATATGCACATATACACATATACACATATGCACATATGCACATATACACATATACACATATGCACATATGCACATATACACATATACACATACGCACATATACACATATGCACATATGCACATATGCACATATGCACATATGCACATATACACATATACACATACACACATATACACATATGCACATATGCACATATACACATATACACATATACACATATGCACATATGCACATATACATATATACACATATACACATATGCACATATGCACATATACACATATACACATATGCACATATGCACATATACACATATACACATACACACATATGCACATATGCACATATACACATATACACATATGCACATATGCACATATACACATATACACATACACACATATACACATATGCACATATGCACATATGCACATATGCACATATGCACATATACACATATACACATACACACATATACACATATGCACATATGCACATATACACATATACACATATACACATATGCACATATGCACATATACATATATACACATATACACATATGCACATATGCACATATACACATATGCACATATGCACATATGCACATATACACATATACACATACACACATATGCACATATGCACATATACACATATACACATATGCACATATGCACATATACACATATACACATACACACATATACACATACGCACATATGCACATATGCACATATGCACATATACACATATACACATATGCACATATGCACATATGCACATATACACATATACACATACACACATATACACATATGCACATATGCACATATACACATATACACATATACACATATGCACATATGCACATATACACATATACACATACACACATATACACATATGCACATATGCACATATACACATATACACATATACACATATGCACATATGCACATATACACATATACACATACACACATATGCACATATGCACATATACACATATACACATATACACATATACACATATGCACATATGCACATATACATATATACACATATACACATATGCACATATGCACATATACACATATACACATATACACATATGCACATATGCACATATACACATATACACATACACACATATGCACATATGCACATATACACATATACACATATGCACATATGCACATATACATATATGAGCTGCTATGAGTATTTGCTGGGAGTTGAACCACAGTCCTCTGGAAGAAATGCCAGTGCTCTTAACTGGATGAACCACACAGAACTTAGCCAGTGTTCATAACCACTGAGTCCCCTGTAGATCTTAGGTATGGTGATGTTAGGAAGAGAAGTGCTGTGGAAGAAAGTTCCATCCGAGAGCACTGGCCAGGATTACGTGGCTCCAGAACAGCCATGTGTAAGGACCTCCTCTTTTCATGTAAAGGAGACCTCAGGCTGATTCCTGCTGTTCCTGGCATAAGATTGCTGGATTATAGATCATGAAGTAAAACCTTGGTCACAAGGGTTGCAGGGAAGTTAAGATTTTTTTTTTTTTTACACTATAAACGAGGTTTACTTTTGTTTTTGAGATTGGCAAAAAGAAAAAAAAATGTCTATGAAAGCCATAAGGCCATACCTGTGGGTCGTACAGGCTTAGGCCTTAAGTTGGCTACATTACTATTTTAATAATCTCTACAGCAAGTTCTGTTAATTGTGCTGTAATTCTTGATTCTCAGCTGGAGAGAGAGAGTGATGGGGGGCGGGGGAGAAAGAGAAAGAGGCTTCAAGGCTTCAATCAGACTGCAGTGTGAGGGTCTCTTTTCTTCTTTTTATGTATCCATAATTTTTTTTTTCAGGTCAAAGATGAAGATCAAAGCTCGCCTCGGCCACGAGAGCAGCTGGAAGCCTAGCTCTGCCCATTTAGTGCCCTCAGATCTCACTTTCAAAACTTCTTCGGTGGAGCCAGAATCGCCATTTTTAATTTGTTTCCTCAGAGTCGTGGTGATCTCCGCTCGTCCTGACATCACATGGGCCTGGGATAAACAGGTTGAAAGGCTGAACTGATCTCCCTATGAAACCCAATGGGAGGAGACAAGTAACTTTTACAAAATTCTTGTCAAAGCATAAAGCAAATGATCAAAGATTGTAAGTGGAAGCAAGAGTTCATAGAGCATGAACCACGGGCGCGCAGGCCTTCAGCAGACCGAGAGACACATTGCACGCTGAGGCGACACAGAAAGACCAGGGTGAGGACAGAGCTCGGGATGGTGTGCAGGGAGTGGATGCTGTCAAGTTCATTTCTATTCTGCTTGTGAGCTGTTTCCTTCACCCACTGTAAGGCAACTGTCTGAATCACTCTGCGAACCTTTCTTTCCCTGTCTTCCTTTGTTGGAACTCTGATTCCCCTCTAATCGCATCTTCCAGATGCGGATCCCAAGGCCCCAATACTTTTGGGGTATCTGAATTTCTATTGAACAACACGTTAACAGTCACTGAGGTTCTCACTTTTCCCTTCCTTAAAATGGGGATAATGACACCACATTACAGTGCAGCAGCAAGTGAGGGTGAGCCATGGGGTGTTCAGACACTGAGCACTTTTTAGGAAGCACACGCATGCGCACACGCATGTACGCGCAGTGCTGTGAATGTTAAATTCTAATTTCCTCCATTCCTGTCACTTTTGCAATATATAGATAAGATGGATGCAGATTATCTAGGGGAAGAAACCTTTCATGTTTTCCCATACTTTTTTGTTAGTGTTGTTGTTTTGTTTTTGTTTTTCGAGACAGGGTTTCTCTGTGTAGCCCTGGCTGTCCTGGAACTCACTCTGTAAACCAGGCTGGCCTCGAACTCAGAAATCCACCTGCCTCTGCCTCCCAAGTGCTGGGATTAAAGGCGTGTGCCACCATTACCCAGCCTTTCCCATACTTTCTTGATTCTTCTGTCAATGGGAGTGAAAGCCAGGAAGCAGGAAAAACAAAGAAGAAAGTTTGGTGCACACCTCACCCTCTCCCAGGGAGCTCAGAATCTGGTTTAAGGGACAAAGCAGGATAGAGCTCTGGCTGTGTGAGGGGATGTGGCCGTGGGAGGGTGGCCAGGACAGAGACGGGCCGTGCTCTTCAGGAGAGTGGCTGTGAGATTCTGCATTGAGCTGAGCTGTAGAGTCGACTTCTCTTAAACACCATCCACAAGTGGAAATCTTGTTCAAGGGAGCAAGATGCCTATCTCCACATTAGTATTTCCTGGGGAGCTGCTGTCCACAGTGGCAGTTAGGTCACAGCAGCACACCTGATGAGACTTCAGGGATGAAACTCCCTGGACACTGCTTTTGGTCTGCATTAAGGGGAGTCCTCTGTCTGTGGTGTGACATAGAAAATTTGAATACTCAGGCTCTATAATGATTCAACACACTAGAACATAGAGTTTTTTGTTGTTGTTGCTGTTGTTGTTATTTGTATGACAAATATTCATTCAGTATAACTCCTTTCTAAGAAATTATTAACCTCCTCATAGCCTAATAGGAAAGCTTGTACCTTCCTACACACGTAGAATTTTATTTGATTGACACCATTCCTAGTGTGATCTAAGCTACTTGAAGAAGAACTTTATGAATGTTAAGTGTTGTGACTCTGGATGGTTTTGATCTCCTGGTCTTAAACAGCTTCCTGCTAAAGGCAGAATGATGCGAAGTCTGAGTGTGGTAAATCTGATATGGGAGAGTATACAGAGGCACTCAGTGACAGAAGGACCGTTTAAGTTCCATTTAGGAAAGGGGCTCTTCCTCAGGCCTAGAAACTGAGGGGGATTGTATCACTGTAAGTTCATTTGCACATGTTGGACAGCCAGGCTGACTTATCTCTTTGAGTGTTGGCCTCAGGACCTGGGATGAGCAGATGTACAGACATCACAAACTCATAGTTCAGGCATGAGGACTCATGGGAATGACTCTACTTGGTTGGGGTTCAAGGTGATTCATGGTCACAAGAGCTAGGATAAGGCTTGGTATCCTCACAAGAAGTATAACATGCTGTGGATCTTCTCTGGCTGGAGGATGCTGAACGCTAGGTTTCATTTCCATGCTTCCCAAAACAACACAGCCCTAACTCATGATGAGATAGATGCGTTACCTTTGCACATCTTAGTGGTTTTCTGACCTTTCCCAGAGGGAGTTGGTAACTTGCTAGGAGTTCAGTCTTTACATAGGCAAGGAGCATTTTCTCTCTCAAGATTCTTATGTCTGTATGTCTGTTGGTGGATATGTGCACAGGAGTGTAGGTGAGGAGACCAGAAGAGGGCGGGCATCTGATTTCCTGGAGCTGAAGTCACAGGTAGTTGTTCATGACCCAAGAGCTGTGACTTCTGGAGACTGAACTTGAGTCCTTTGGAAGAGTGGTACTCTCTTAATTGCTCAGTCATGTTTCCAGCCGCAGTTGTTGGTTTTCTAACTGACACTCAGGCAGATAGCCTCTCTCTCCTGTGAATCCATATTTCAGGTTTTCCCAGAATTGTCCATCATATCCCCTTAAATAACAAATGGTCTTCAAAAGCCTTGGAGCAGTCTTCCTGTCTATAGCCCTTGGACCAATAAACTTCAACAGTTTCCATACCTGTGGCAAAAATGATGGGCTGTGAGAAGAGGATGCTGTTTCCCTGATGGGCACATAAAGACAGTTTCTAGGCTCAGGTTCAGGAAGAAGTGAGCTTTTCTTTTGCCAGAGGGATGTGAATACATGCCACTTCTTTGACTCTGTGATGATCTGCATGGAAGCTGTTGACATTGTAGACAAGAGAAACATAAATGAATGGTCAGGAAGAGAGGACCTATGTGTCCATTCCATTTGGGGCCGTTTGTCCAAGTGGGAAGTTATTCTTCATGACAACCATTCCCAAATGCATGACTCTCCTTAGGGTTTAGGGTTAAAGTACATTCAAAAGGTTTACAACTTTAAATGCTGCATGGCTGCTCCAGCATTGGGCACACGGCTTTGAGGACTCTATCTAAACACTTAGGTAACACAGCAGGACTGGAACATACTACCTATATTAGCTTAAATTCAGGAGATAGTCTTGTGAGACAAGGTCTAATCTAGAAAAAATTAACCAAGTTAGCTCTTTGAGAATTCAATTGTTTTATGTTGAGAATTAACAATAGATTCTTATGTTCATGTATACGTTTTATAATATGTTAATTTGAACAAGGTTTACAGTTTACAGGGAGAGCTTAGAAACTGGGACCCCCTACACACACACACAGCTCTATTCAAACAAAGCCCTCCTTCCTAGTACTTTCCTAACATCCCACTAGAATCTCCCCACTACCACACTCACTTAATAATTTATTTATTTATCCAAACACATGTTCAGCCACATCGTGGAGCTAATATCAGTACACCATTCAAGCTTAGACTGATTTGGAATCTGTGCACAGTAAGTCAGACTATGTCATAAACTGAACTTTTAGAGGAGAGGAAATCCTCTATTTGCCTATGCATGACTGACCATGCACACTGTTAAAATCAGATGCATGTTGGGAAAAACTGTGAGTAGAGAATAAAGGTTAATATAGCCTGTCAATCAAAACAGAAAACATTCATGCTCCTGCTTCTAGTGACCAACACCTTCACAACCCATGGAAAGAATCCCTAAGAAATAATTCAGTTCTTAAGCAAATCTCACTCAGGGCCTGTAGCCCTATTGCAGTATATCTCCTCTACTTTCATTTTACCTTTGAATATACTCTCTTATCACTTTGCTATTTGTGGGTACTTTTAAATTCTTTGAACTAGATATCAAAAACAGGAAATACTCAGTCCATTCAGTGATCACTGGTTACCATTTCGTCATTCAAGAGACTCAATGTTTCAACCCTGATGATGACAATGATGCTACAATGCTGTGTCATGTGATGACAAGTCTGATGATGTATCCCATGGTCAAGGCATACAGCTATTCTAAGGAAACAATGGGATAACAGAGGTTTTTATTGGGAAAACTATTTTTTTATGTTATTAGATAACATAAAGAACGGATTTCTTTCTTTCTTTCTTTCTTTCTTTCTTTCTTTCTTTCTTTCTTTCTTTCTTTCTTTCTTTCTTTCTTTCTTTCTTTCTTTCTGAGTACTTGTCAAAGCAGAATAAAATAAGAAGACGGATGACACATGTTCCTAAAAAGAAATCAATGTCTATTGTGCTAACATTATGTCTATGAAAAATACAAACAATTGAGGTAGATGCCTTTTTCATTTCTTAAGGCAGGGCTTAATTAAATGGCCAAGGCTGGCTTCAAATTTGTGATCCCGAGTCCTGGCTTCAGCATCCTGAGTCCTGGGATTAACAGGTACCACCATGCCTGGTTTTACAATTAATCTTTTAAGAAGCCAGGAGAAAATATTTCTCCGTGTTTAATAGAATAATGAATATCCAACAAAGTCAAAGTCTTCTTATGGACAAAGTCATAGCCTGTTTAACATAAATAAATTATTTTTAAGATTCGATGTGTCAGACAGCACAATATTAGCAGAGTGATACACATACCAATTTTCACCTGAACAATATCGAATGGCTGAGAAGCACCTAAAGAAATGTTCAACATCCTTAGTCATTAGGGAAATGCAAATCAAAACAACCCTGAGATTTTACCTCACACCAGTCAGAATGGCTAAGATCAAAAACTCAGGAGACAGCAGGTGTTGGCGAGGATGTTGAGAAAGAGGAACACTCCTCCACTGCTGGTGGGACTGCAAGCTGGTACAACCACTCTGGAAAGCAGTCTGGCGGTTCCTCAGAAAACTGGGCATGACACTCCCGAAGGACCCTGTTATACCACTCCTGGGCATATACCTAGAGGCCTCCCTGGCATGCAGTAAGGACACATGCTCCACTATGTTCATAGCAGCCTTATTTATAATAGCCAGAAGCTGGAAAGAACCCAGATGTCCCTCAACGGAGGAATGGATTCAGAAGATGTGGTATATTTACACAATGGAATACTACTCTGCAATTAAAAACAATGAATTCACGAAATTCCTAGGCAAATGGTCAGAACTTGAAAATATCATCCTTAGTGAGGTAACCCAATCACAAAAGAACACACATGGTATGCAGTCACTGATAAGGAGATATTAACCCAGAATCTCGGAATACCCTAGACACAATTCGCATATCAATAGATTTCCAAGAAGATGGAAGGAGAGACCCCTGGTCCTGGAAAGACTGGATGTAGGGGAATGCCAAGACAGAGAAGCGAGAGGGGGTTGAATGGGGAAAAGAGGGAGGGAAGGGGGCTTATGGGACTTTCGGGGAGGGAGGAAACAGGAAAGGGGAAATGATTTTGAATGTAAATAAAGAATATAGAAAATAAAAAAAAAAAGAGTCCTCAGCAGATGGACCTTTTCAGGGATGCTCCAGGGAAGGCAACACTTAGTGGCTGAAATCAGCAGCAGGGGAAAGGAGCTAGTGAGAGAGTTTTCCACAACTTGGAATACTTGGACTGGAAAGTAGACACACGTGTATGGAAAGGACAGATGGATGCAGGAGGAGGGTGAGCTATGAGATGGTATGAGGATGCAGGGCAGCTAAGACCCTGACTCTCCATCTTCTGCTATCCCCCATAGCTTTCATTAACATCCCAGCATGAGGTTTGTGTATCCCAGCAGGAGGCAGATATTGCAGTCTGTGTTTCCACATCTCTCCAGATCATTGCTCTCTTTTGCCCTCCCCCACTCAGCTGGGTACACCCTCTCTTTGGAGTTTGATATTGCTCTCTGAGGTATGCTGGCCACTGGAATTATTTCCTCCTCATCAAACACCACTCCTTCTTGCAGACCTTAGTGGACCATAGGTGGGGTCAGATGTTATCATATCAGATTCCCCTCATCAGTATGCATAAAGTTGCTCTGGAAACCCTTTGTAAGTGGAAGAAGAAGCCAACATGTGAAAATCAAGGGTAGCACATATGCTTATAGATCTTCAGGTACATTGTGTTAGGCGAATCTGCCTGGTCCCACTGTGGTGTGGAGGCATCTGGGAGATTCAAAGGTGAAAGAATGTAGCTGGGATCTAGGAAAGGGATTCACAGAAACAGACAATAGAAACAGATCTGACCCAGGGCTATATTTTACTGATATTTTCTGGTTCCTCCACACTAAACACTGACCAATTTAAAATAGCAGAGATAGCCACATGAGTTCTGTGTTTTCAGTCAATAGGGAAGGGTCCAGAGGAAATCATTATTCTCTTGGTGACTGTGCTTAAACACGCCACCACTCTCTGGATCTACAGCTCCATACCTACACTGCCTTCTGGGCACACTGATGTGGGACATGAGGCCTTTGGTGGCTGTCTTAGTTTTCTCCCCTGTTGCTGTGATAAAATAGCCTGACAATAACATCTTATGGGAGAAAGGGTTTATTTCCTTCCATTTACTGTTCACAGTTCATCATGATAGGGGAAGGCAAGGGAGTAGGAGCTTGGAGTAGCTTGATAGCTAGCCACTGTGAGGTGGAGAAGTTCCTCTGACACACATTCCTGCTGACATGATGTTACATGCTCAAATGCATATTCAAAGCAATACTAGACTGAACCCTTTGAAACTGTGAACCAAAGTAATTACCTGACTTTGTAATGTTTGCATCTAGCATTTTGGTCATGGCTATGCAAAACTCACTTCTCCTGTCCTGGAATTCTGGTTGGACCTATAAATCTTTCCTCAAACCAACCTGCACAGAAAGCCTGCTTCTCTGTGCAGCCTCCTCCCTATGCCTCTGAAGGTTGAGCTGAAGAACTGCCACACATCTACCTAAAAGGGAAGTGTCTTCCCTCTCCGCTGTGTATGCCAAGCTTCAAATTTGCTCCGAATCCCAGTTTTAAATGAACAATTTATCGCAAGAGAAACATTTTTCTTGGTGGTAAATATATGTGGTTTAAGTTTTGTAGCTGCAACTCTGGTGAAAATGTAAGAGTTAAGAACCAATAAAATATCCATCCTTCACCCAGTCAAATTCTGTGGAATCTGTTTTGCCACTTCCAAATATAAAATATATTTTTTTGAAGTCAAGTGTTCACTAAAGCTGTCTCCATTGCCTCCCCGTGCACTGTTCTTTTCATACTGCTGTCATACTGCCAAAGCTGTTGGGGGATTTATTTTTAAATTTCGAGATATGACTTTGGCTTTCCACTCACTTTCAGAACCATTTAAGTTTCTTCAGCTTTTAGACTGATGCTGTTCTGTCAAGAGATGCTGTTTTTCTGTTAGATGTTTGCACCGTTGGATTCACCAGGGTTCTCTAGAGGGACAGAAATAATAGAATGAGTACATATTACAAATGGGATTTATTAGCTTGACTTACCCAAAGGCTGGGTAGGTCAACAATGACAATCTGCATGCTGGAGAGGCTGAAAACCCAGGAGCTACTCAGTCCAGACTCTCATGATTCTTGTGCCTCAACAGTCCTAATCTGGTCCCGGAGGACTGGAAGATTCTAGAGAGCTGCTGGTCTTCAGTCTATGGTGGAATGCTGAGGAAGATGGGTGTTGGTGTTAGCAAATGCTGTCAACAACAGTGCAGAAATAATTCCTCAGAGCTCCCTGTCAGGATTAAGGGTCCAAATAAGTTTCATTTGGTTTGTCCTTCTCTGTGTTTCTGGTCTTTGTTGACTAGAAACAAATGTTTCTTCCATGATTCAGACAGAAATACCTTGACTTAGCTGCACACAGATTGGAAGTGGGGCTGGCTTATTGGCCTTCTTCAAGGTTATCTGGCTCCTTAGTCCTGAATATAACCAGTGGCATATGTAAGAGAGAGTAGAGGGGCAGTGGCAAGGGCAAGGTGTGGCAGATGGACAAACTGAGTTCCCATAAAATCAACCTTAAATAAGATTATTTTTCAGAAAAAGAACTTATTTTGGTGTGTGTGTATGTGTCTGTGTAAGTACACATACATGAATTCAGTTGTTAGCAGAGGCCAGAGAGAGTGGTGGATAATTAGAACTGTAGTTATAGGCAGTTGGGTACTGGGAACTGAAGGCTGGTCCTTTGGAAGAGTAATAAGTGCTCTTAACTACCAAGCTATATGTCCAGGTCCCATTTAAAAGATTTGAAACTCCATCTTCCTTTTTGAAGAGGGAAAAGGTTTCTCCAGTAGCTGTAGGCACTATATATTGATGACTCTGTTAAAAATCTAGCCACGGGATGGAGCCCTGCTCTCACACTCAGTCCTTTTTTTTTTTATTTTCTAAGTTTTTTTTAAATTTACATTTCAAATGATTTACCCTTTCCCGTTTCCTCCCTCCCCGAAAGTCCCATAAGCCCCCTTCCCTCCCTCTTTTCCCCATTCAACCCCCTCTCCTTACTCTGTCCTGGCGTTCCCCTACATCCAGTCTTTCCAGGACCAGGGGTCTCTCCTTCCATCTTCTTGGAAATCTATTGATATGCGAATTGTGTCTAGGGTATTCCGAGATTCTGGGTTAATATCCCCTTATCAGTGACTGCATACCATGTGTGTTCTTTTGTGATTGGGTTACCTCACTAAGGATGATATTTTCCAGTTCTGACCATTTGCCTAGGAATCTCGTGAATTCATTGTTTTTAATTGCAGAGTAGTATTCCATTGTGTAGATATACCACATCTTCTGAATCCATTCCTCCGTTGAGGGACACCTGGATTCTTTCCAGCTTCTGGCTATTACAAATAAGGCTGCTGTGAACAGAGTGGAGCATGTGTCCTTACTGCATGCAGGGGAAGCCTCTGGGTAAATGCCCAGGAGTCACACTGAGTTCTTTAACCCAGTCTAAGAAGCTCTGCCAGTGCTGGTGCCTTCCTGATCTCAGGCTTGGACTCTGTCAGCCAGATTTTACCCTGATAACCCCTACATCATATTCATCTTCTGAGCCAACCCCTGTTCACAATTCCTATGCTCTGGCCAAGCCTGATAAGTTCATTGTCCCATCCCTAAAGGCCCCTGCACTCATGCCAACCCTCAGGCAGAGCCCAGGGCTCGCACACAGTGCTTTGGTCCAGTCTGAGAAGCTGTGCTTATTCCTTCCCAAGCTTCAAGGCTGGGTCTGGATGCACAACCTGTGAGACAATATAGCCTGCCATGTCCATATCAGAAACAGCCAACACAAACCCACATGCCCAGGTCTCATCTCAAATACACAACAGTGTGGAAGGTCAAAACAATACGCTCCTTCCCCAATCTATCAATCTTACAGAAATGCCCTTCAGTAAAGATTACCTGATAGAACAATCATAAACATCATCAAAGGAGTTTAAAGAAAATGCACATAATTCAATGAACTTACAGAGAATGAACTCGAGGAGTATCTGAGTGATTCCCCAAGAAAACAACCATAAGGTGGAGTGAAATTATAAAAGCCACCCAGAAGCAGAAAACTAAATTCAATAAAGAGATAGAAACATTGAAGAGAACTCAAGCTGAAATGACAATATGCAGAAAAATTGAAGAACCCAGTAAGAAACTCAGGAAAGAGGATCAGGTAGAAGACAGACTTTCAGGTCTCAAAGGTAAGTCGAGGTATTAGACTACACAAACCAAAGCTATAAAAAAAATCAGGAAAGGAACATACAAAAACTGTGAGATACCATGAAAAGAAACCCTTCAAATTATAGTCATAGATGAGGGGGAAGAATCCTAGGGTAATAGCATAGACTAGATCTTCAACAAGACAATAGGAAGAATCCCAAATTTAGGAAAGACACACTCACACAGATACAAGAGCACAGAGCACCAAACAGACAAGACCATAAAAGAAACTCCCTAAAGCATATTATACACAAGTATATGTATAATATGAGAGAGAGAGAGAGAGAGAGAGAGAGAGAGAGAGAGAGAACACAGTATAAGTATGCTCTTATATATACATAAGTATACAGAACAAAGAAAGTATATTGAAAGATGAAAGAGAAAAAAGTAGCTACACATATAAAGGAAAACCAATCAGAAAGCTGATTTCTCAACAGAAACTCTGAAAACCAGAAGAGTTTTGAAGCAAGGCATACCAAGTCCAAAATGGTCATGTCTTCAGAATTAGGCTAAAAGAACTAAACTGTGACAACTAAAATTATCTGCCACAGCTGAAGGAGAAGGAAGAAACGTCCCATGCTACAAATAGGCTATAAAGTTCATGTTCACCAAAACAACGCTATGGAGAAAACTGGAATGGAGTGGGGGTGGGGGGTGGGAGTCAGGTGATGGGCAGAGTATAAGCAGGCCAAGATACCTAGAAAGAAAGCCCACAAAGAATAAGCACTGGAACAGTGTGTCAGGGTAAATATCAGAACTCAAGGCTCATGGCAAGTTATTAGTTGAATGAGTCACATATTCAAAAAGAAGTTAAAATCAATACTAAAGGAGATTCTGAGTAACTTGCCAGTATTTTCAAGATGAACTTGGAGGTCACCAAAATCCAGATCAAAAGTGGAGAGTGAATTCATGTGTATCTTTGAAATCTATCTCTAAGCCATATCTGATAGTGCTGGACTATAATCTCAGCTATTTGGGAGGTTGAAGTAAGAAGACCCTAGCCCACCAGGACAACTTAGTGAGTTCAAGGCCAACCTTGGAAAGTTAGTAAGGCTTGTGTTGGGGTAATTTTTTCTGGGGTTTCCTGCCCTACTCTAGCTCATATAGCTCCTGAATAAAAGACACAGAAACATGGTCTTTTTATTAACAAGCTCTAAACTGGAATGGGCAGTTCTGAGCTATTCTGACCTACATCCCAGCTATAGGCTCCAGGTTACTTGCTGCTTGAGTCTCACCTGGCTCTCTCTGTCCATGTGAGTCTTCAGGATAAGCTTCTCTTGGTCACAGGCTCATGGTCTATGCTCATGGACCATCCTGCCTCCTGGCAGTCTCCTTCTTTACTCTCCACTCTCCATCTCCTCATGTCACCCTTGAAACCCCTTACTCCATCCTAAGTTCTGTCTTCCTGTCCTCTCTGCCCAGTCTTAGGGTCCAGCTTTTTACTAACCAGTCATGGACTATCGGGGAGCCTTCTTTACAGAACATTGGCTAATACAATTCTCCAAGATCAACGTGCAGTCTGGTCAGGGGCACAGAACTCAATTTCTGAATACATAGAGCAGAAGGGTAACCCTAACAGAATTGCCTCAAAATAAGAAGCAAAATGAGAGCTGATGATATGCTCAGGTGTGGAATGTTTTCCCATCATGTACAAGGCCCCAAGTTCATCCTGAGTGTTACCCACTCCCTGTAAAATTCCCAGTGTTAAAAACTATTTGCTCTGCATTTCATTCTTACTAAAATTTAACCCTGATATGCCAAAAGTGTCAGGGCTTAAAAATAACTATAAAATTTATGTATTTCTCTTTTTTTAAAATATAGCTTACATGTTTTGAAACCTGTTTTTACTCATTGGTTTGAGACCATAGTGTTGATTTGAAATTATGCCTCAACTGATTTTTTTTCTAAAAGAGATGAGGCTCTTATTTCTTCTCTCTGTAACAGAGTCCAATCATGTCTGCTAGCTTCACTTTGTTAAAATCCAAGGTGCTGTGTATGAGCCGCACAAACCCACTTTGAAGGCATGACACACAGATGGGTTGGGATCTACCCTGAGACACGTACAATGAATTTCTTTTAACCTCACTTATTTTTTTGCCTTTTAGGGTCATTGGTATTCCTGGCCTTCCTCATGAAGGTTGTGAATAAAATATCAAGATAAACAATTACCAAGAAACCAATGGGAATGATCTATCTGGACTAATCTTCTATCCATATTTGAATTGTAAATTAAATAACGGTTGATAACTTGGATTAAAATAATTTCCAAAATGAGTCTCTTCCCCATTTACTCACACTTAGTCAGTAGAAAGCTTTCTGTTCTTAGTATTCAAATGCGACATAAGATGCATGAGTGTTCATGTTTATAAGATGACCACCCCTATCAGCTCAGAGTCTACAGGTTGCTTGGTAGAACTGCAAACACCAAGTGGGGTGTGATAGGTGCTGGGGACATTGGCGTGGCTCACAGTCAATCTCATCAGCACCTCTTAAGCCTCAGTGTCTTCATCCTGGAAGTGAGAGCCCAAGACAGTTTTTATTTGCACCTAAGTGATCTGGGAGCTGCAAGGACCCTGTGGGAGTCCACAAATGGCCTCTACAGAGATCACAGTTTATTTTCTAATAGAAATATGGAACTGAGATGATCTTAAGATTAGTTAGATAACCCAAAAGAAAATAAATGTCTGACCCAGGAGCAGGTGGTGAGATCCTTGAGGTATCTTGTTCTGAGAATGGTTTGGGTGAGAAGGGTGAAGAGTTTGAAACCTGGAGAAGCCTGGGCTTAAAATGTGCCCGCAACCATTTCAGGGTACAGTACTTGGCACCTGAATAGTGTACAGAAGGGAGTGGGAATCTGGTTATTTTTAAAATGTGCATCTTCCAGAAAGAGCTGTGTATACACACACATGTGAAAATAAACTGTAGAGTTTAATCTTCTGGGGAAATGCTGTCACCTTCTCTGGTATCCAGTAAGGTCCATATTGGATACTGAGCTTTTTCATAAAAACAAAATGAAAAATTTCCCCATTTCCTCAACTCTAGTCCAAAACACCTTCCAATTTGGAGTGGTTTTGGCCATATCTTGGAGATCAGTGTATATGTCACAAAAGAGGATTTGGAGAGAGGAGACTTCATCATTCTGTCTCTTTCCCCTCTGAGTGTGTGTTCACAGAACTCTTACCTCCTATTGCTACAGACAGTCAACTAACAGGAAGTCTGAGTAGAAACACGAGGACCAAGCCCCACACAGACAGTTCTAGGTTTGAATAGGAGGACTACTCCATTCCCACTAGAGTCTGAGACGAACCTCAAGTGTTCAGAGGGGCGTCATGTATAACACATATTCTACATACATGATGAAGAAGCATTGTGTAAGGAGGAAGTTGCAATTTCAGCAACAGAAGCACAAACTATGTTTGATAGGTTAAAACTATATCCTTCCTCCCAGGTATCAGATAAACATGGGTGGATGGCAGTCAAGGAACTATGGCTGACTGCCAAAACCCTTCATTGCTTCTAGGTCTGAAGGATAACTAGCCCCCAGGGGTGTTTCTCTCTGCTTCGCACATGGCCCCTGTGTTTCCTTAGGCTGCTATGCTCTGCATTCAGATGGTTTATGTTCACCCTTTTCTAGAAGCCTTGACAAATGAGAATATGATCACACCTTTTCCTAACCACAGCCTGAATTTCTGAAAGGAAACTCAAGAATTCCATTAAATTGCTTTTAATAAGAAAAATAGAAAAGTCCCAGATTAGAAGTTATAAACAATATGAAAGACAAGGAAACCAAAGCATGTACTATATTTGATTAATTAGGAAAAAATAGAATTCACATTTAAATGATATATAATTCAGTTGCATAATAAACATGTAAGCATTTAATATAAAACTAAATAATTCAAATTCCCTCATCTCTTTATTCACTTATCATCCTATTCATTTTACAACCAAAATGCTGGTCCCACCAGTGACAAAGGGAGAGTTACTAACTTGCCTGTGGGAAGCCCATTTCTCCTAAGAAAGGGTAAATGGTGGCTTCTCACTCTCCTACCTGGTACTTTGCAAAAATAAAATTTGGATTTCACAAATGCAAGCAGTAGACTGTGGTGTTACATCACCGGCTGTTTGAGACAGGCTGGAATGGGATGGTTTCAGAGGACCCTGAGTTCCTACCACCACTGTGCCTGGTCAGAGTGATACCCCATTGTCAGATTCAACAGTCTGACCCATCTGTGAAACTAGTGATGTCTTTATTGGTATCACAACTATAGGCTCATTATAAAACCACACAAAGTTGCAACATTGTGCAGGAAAGATTTGTTTCTTAAGAAAATAATTTAATTGCTGGCAGCACTCTTCAGACATGTTTTAGCTGCTGCACATGTATCTTCTTGCCATACTCTGGCTGTCCATGAACACAGGGTCCAGGGAGGCCACCTTGGCGGCAATGAAGGAGTGGATGCAGTGGAGGACCGCCGTCAAATCCTGGAACTCCAGCTCCTGAGGGGAAACAAAACAGGACTGTGGTCACTGGGAAAATGCTCTATGGCTACTTTTAACAAATTCAGTCCTTTGTATACCCCAAGACTTGCTCTCCAAGTAAGTATAAGTATATAGTGAAACAGGTAATGGTAAAATCAAGGCAGCATAGCACAACCAACATATATTTATAAAGATGGATATACTGTTGTTTGTTTTGGTACTCAGACAAGGTAGACTGTGTCTCCTTTATCTCCATACAGGGTGAGACGCATGCCCTTCATTCAGCATTCCTCCTTAGTTTGTGCTAGGTCTTAGTCCTGACAATCAGAGTTATGGTTTATGTCTTCACCACAGGTGAAAACACCAGGGCTAACAATGACAAGGGGTCAGAGTCTCATGGTGGTGGGGCTGGCTGTTTGCTGACCCTGGTCACATGTGTGCATTCTTCCATGTGTGGCTTGTAATGGGCATTTTTAGAAGGGCAGCCAGAGTCCTACTGAATGAACAGCACATAGAGGAAGAGACCTTGGTTCCTCAACTTCCAGTTGCCATGTCAACAAAAGAAAGAACTGATGCCCAAGAACAAGGTTCTTTAGAAGATGGTGGGCTCCTTAAATTTAGGTAAAAAGTACCTTAAATTCCTGGGTCCTTACATCTTCACCTTAAAGCTCTCAAAGGCTAATATTGAGGAATAAAACCTATATAAGTTGTTACAATTATTTTAAAAGTAATGATGATAATGAAATATAATAATAAATAATAGTTAAAATAATAAATTTATTATTATTATTATTATTACCATTACTATTAATGATTTCGTGAGTGCCACACATGTGGAGATCAGAGGACAACTTTGTGGAGTCAATCCTCTTCTTATATCATGGGTTCTGAAATCAAACTCAGGTCTCCAGCCTCTGGGCCATCTCACTGGTCTCTGAGATTATTCTCTCCCCTACATAACTCTCCACACAAAGTTCCCAGTCCCAACCAACAAAACTGGCAATGAGCCTGCAAGGCTATATACAAGTTGAAGTCTTCAAATGTCATGCTGCGTTAGAGAAGCAATGTTAGTGTCTTGGGATACAAGTCCACCCCAACCTGCAACCCATCCAACAGGCAGAAAAGGTGACTTCAGTACGTCACTGATTATTTCTTTCTACTCTATGCTGTTTCCATATGGTGAAGTTCCAATATGTCAAAGAACAGCACACGTCCTTTCAAGGTGACTGTTCATTCATTGACATCCCATTTATTAAATTTGAACCAAATTCTGCCATATTCTAAATTGCTGAGATAAGACCATGGAGAAAATTTCATCATTTTTTTCAGGAGGACAGCCTGCTTGGGCTTGTCAGTCCCCCAGTTGCACTCCTTGAAGCTGGCCAGACAAGACCTCTGGGATGGGGAGTCAGCACACCTAGCTAAAGGGGAGATGGCAGCTCATCACAGGTGCAGAAGTCCTCCTGGACCCCTGATATTTTTACTAAGACACTTCTCTTCCTAAGCGAAGGATCTCATCCTGAAAACTAGCTTCTGCCTTCCTTCACAGAAGGCCCCACCCACATTCCTCTCTTGGTCTCTTGTCCATCCCTTTCAGAAACTGCTCCTTTACTGGTGCTTAGGACCATGAGCCAACCAGAGTGCCAGGGGAGGGTGACCCATGAAAGGGGACAGAATTCACTTTGAAATGACAAAGAAGTTTAGCTGCTGCTACATGGAAAGGGTAGTCAGAATGTTTTATTACTTAGGATTTTTCTCCATAAGAAAGAAAGACCAAGGAACATTCTTGAGAGCTTACCAACACTCTGCTTCAATCTGTATATGTTCTTGATCATAATCATCTTCTCAGGGAGATAAGTGGAAGGACAAAGTCACAAAACCCCGTATCAGGGATGCTTCCGCAGCTGTGCTTTACATACAAAAGCTGAAAATTTGCTTTACAAATTCCTACGATTTGCTCAATAAGAGAATGGCACACTGGAAGAAGCAGCCAGATGGCCACTGGCATTGAGACACACGTCTCAAAGCAGCCTTGGTATTTCCTGGCATGGTAATTTGAAGCCACATCAAAATTTTTTTTGAAAAGACTATCTCCCACAAGAGAGTCACTCCATGCAAAATTTCAGCCAAGAGTGTTTGTATCCAGGAATTGAGTGTGAGCTTCTGAAGCAGGAAGCAGTCTTGATCCAGATACAGAATCTGAACATTTCACAGAACATCCTTGGTTCAGGCAAGGGCCAAGTCATGGTACCTGCTGCGCTGCCTATATCCTAAGCAGATGCTGCCAGCAGGACCATCCTGAACTACTCCTTTGTAAGAGTTGTGAGCCAAAGTCATGTTTAGCCTCTATGGGAACAGGACATTCATATTGATTCCAGTGTTATCTCTGTGCCTGCCACTCCCTGCTGGCCCCAAAAACATGTGTCACAGGTGGTGGTAGGCTGCCAACTCCCACCTGCTGAGAAAGAGAATCTGTGTACTGGAGTAGGAACTCATACAGCGGGGATACAGCAACCGCCTCCAAATTTGTCTGACAGGCCTGCGGTATATGCGGTATATTTAATAAAGATAATTCTTTTTAAAACAAGCTTGGAGAAAAGCCAAGAAAGCCATATAGTGTCTGTAACTACAGACTGTTGCTGCTCCTCTCCCATGTCAGCTGAGCTGTCTTGTCTAGGAGTGATGCATGTGCTGTTTTTTTCAAACATATTTGACATTTTGAGAATGGGGGGCTTCCAGATGCTCACTGGCCACAAGCGCAATGGAGCCATGAGAAGCCCAGGTTAGGATGAAAACCTCCTGATCCTTGGTGTGTTATACTGCTAAAAAACAAAAAACAAAGGCATTTCTACATTTAATCATAGCTTATTGTCAGTGGGGCTTCAGTTCAGCGTCTGAGTAATAAAAAGGCAAATCTGGAATGAAGCCCTGACCCAGTGCCAAGCCAGGTTGAACGGGAGTTGAGGGTTAATGTCTGTGGCACACAGATATCACCTTGCAATTTTGACTTTGGTTCCTCCATTTTACTGGCTGGGCAGTCAGGTAGTGAGTGGGCCAGTGCCAACTGCCCTCCAATGCTTCTAACATTCATTACTAACTCTAGTGTCAACAATCATGATTGTCTTTAAATTACTAATGGCCTGCCACATGGCTCGTATATTTTCTGAGAATTTGCTCCATGAGTCTGGTGCGGTTTTTGATCAAATATAGCAAAGGGCTGAGCTGAGGAAGCAGGAGACTGTGTAATTTCCCTATCGGTGAAACTGTAACCCCACAGCGGCTCCCTTAGCATCCCTGTGTTATTAAGGTGACTGAGGGGGACAGTCACTGGGGCAACATCAGTGTGAAATGGATATTATCCCTTTATCAACATAGCTTTACCAAATCAATAACATTGCCTCACCATACAAAGCCAGATAAAAGTCAGAGACCACCATTCCAGTTTTAAAATGAGGAAATGGAGTTCCGAACAATCTTCCAAAATGACAAGGCCAATTATTTGCAGAAATGTCACTTGATGCCAGGGATCTAAGGAGCCTCATAGGACTTCCCTGTGCTCCCCCTGCTAGAGTTTTAGGAACTTGGTACAATAGTGTCACTATGTGGCAAGCTGTCAGGAGAATGAGAGTTATTCCAAACAATCCTGCATAATCCTGAGGTTCCATGAAGTGCAGAATTTCAGCCTTTTCCAACTTCCCTATTCTGCAACAGTCTTTGGTCTTTGTCCTGGGTATATCTTGACAGGTGGGTAGTGCTGTTGAAGGGATATCCAGATAAGCCAGCTGCCTTCATACTGAAGGAACATGGCCAGTAGCCCCACAGGAAAGGTATCAAGGAATGGAGGAGAAGGTAATTTTGAAGGTACCTTCTTAAACTCATGGTGCAGTCAGTCTGGAGCTGGAGGGGATTAATGGAGAGTGTAAGAATAAATTGTTCTCCTCAAAGGAAGTGCCTCTTCTCATTTTATTTGGAATTTATTTGTATCAGATAGACTGTGGTTTCACTTTCTGAGTCTAAGCCACATGTGGTTCACTGAAACATGAAAATACTAGAAATTTCCAGAAGTCAACAATTTGTAAATTTTAAGTTGTCCACTAATTTGTGTAGCTTGATGGAGCCTCACATATCTCCTCTTTTTTACCGGGGATGTGAGGTATCCTTTTGCCCAGCGTGTGTGCACTGTATACGCTGCCTGCTGCTAGTCACTTAGGAGCCATCTGTTACCACACCAACTGTCTTGGCACCACAGTGACCCTTACTTGGCTTCATGATGACCCTAAAGTAGAATACTGATATTGACAATTCAGATAATGACAGTAAGAAGGCACAAACTGCTTCCCTTAAGCAAAAGGTTAGGATTATCATAAATTTGTATAGGAATATTTATATGACATACACTGGAGGAAACATAGATGCACAGGCTTCAGTGTTAAATTAATTACTTTTAAAATCACTGTGGCAAAGCGTCTAAAGGAACTAAGGGAGGGAAATTTATGTGAGACTGTGGCTCACTGTGGAAGGCACCAGGGAGGAGATGCTCCTGGTGGTGGAATGCATGGGGCATGTGGTGGTGGCAGCCCCTCATATCTTGACAGATCACGAAGCAGAGAGCTCAAGCCAGAACCAGAAGCGGATATATAACCTTCAAGCTCTACCCCAGACACCTCAGGTCTGCTAGCTGGAGCCTGGCACTAAAGTTTCTACAATGTCTAAAATCATCAATAGCAGCTGAGGACCCAGAGCTCAGACACACATGGGGAACATCTCAGATTCAACTCCAACAGATATTAACTGTGTCTTCTGGTAGCCGCTGGGTCAGGGATGTGTAAGAACACACCTTCTGGAAATGGAAACCGTGTCATCTCCTCTAGCAAGTTCATGTTTGTCTTAGTCTCTGTTCTATTGCTTGAAGAAGCACCCTGACCAAGGCAATCCTTATAAAAGAAGGCATCTGATTGGAGGCTTTCATATAGTTTCAAAGGCTTAGTCCATTATCATCATGGTGGGGAGCATGGCAGTGTGCATGGCACTAGAGAACTAACCGAGAGCTTTCCATCTTGATCTGCAGGGAGGCAGAGAGAGACTGGGTCTGGCATGGGCTTTTGAAACCTCAAAGCTCATCCCCAGCGGCACACTTCCTCCAAAATGACCACACTACTTAACCCTCTAATTCTTTCAAATAATTCAACTCCCTGGTGACTAAGCATTCAAATATATGGGTATAGGTGCCATACTTATTCAAACCACCATAGTTGGCATGTTTTGAAGACAAATATTTTAAAATGTCACTCTCAAAATTGGCATTGTATTCTGTCTGTGGGCTGCGGTCTGTGTTAGGTGATGAAAATCGTCTGTTTTCTCTGATTCACATGATGTTTTTCAAAGAAGGATTCATTTTAATTTTTTAAAAAAATTATGTGTATGGTTGGCTATCTATGCCAGGTATGCACATGTGACTACAGGTGCCAGTGGAAGCCAAAACATGGCATCAGACTCAACTAGACTTGCATTATGGGCATTGCAAACTGAAAGGCATGGGTCCTGTAAACTGAGCTTGGTTCTTCTACGAGAGCACTCTGTGCTTTTAACCACCAAACCATCTCTCAAATACCTCTGGTTCACAGTCTTAGTCTTTCTCCAATAAAAAACAGAATTACAAATTAATGCATTTTATTGACATTGGCAGGATTTTTTTTTTTTAAGACAAACATGACTTCTCCAAGAAACCTTGATTCTGTCAGGTTTGGTGTTTCCACGTATTTTTTTTTTGTTTTTTTTTTTAATTTAATTTTATTTTATTTTTTTAATTTACATTCCAAATCACTTCCCCTTTCCCGTTTGTTTCCACGTATTTTAAGATGAACAACGAGAACCTTTGGCCACTCTGTTTTAACTAATACAGTTTTTGTAATTTGCACTGGCTCCAGGGTATCTCACACCCATACCGAGAGCAAAAGAAGCTGGGAATGAAGAAAGTTTGTGTGGTTTCACTTTTTTTCCCCTGTGCTAGTAAATATTTTATTTGGAAATTTCAATGTTCTAACAAAGATAAATAACCTCTACACATTTTATTCAACCAAGGTCAATATCTTGAAGGACAATATAGAATTTCCCTCATTTTTAATTTAATGTCGAGGGGTAAAATATTGATAGTGATGCCATGGAAAGATACCTTCAGGTTATTCTGGTGTACAAATAATTTACAAATGCACAAAGCTGGCACTAGGTCATACCACGATGTGCTTTGCCACTTAGAGTATCATCAACCTCTGCAGGGACACCCAGGGCAGCCTCCTGACTTTTCTTCCTGTCCCAGTGAGGACATAGCATAACTTCCATCTTTCTTCTTATGGGGACATACCCACCCTTGAGCTTCTGTTTCCCTTTCTTAAAAAACACAGTACTCAAATGCACTTTTCATTCTGTCGTTAACATGAGTTGTTTCTTTGAACCCAAATCTTCAGCCTTCACTCATCTCCAGGGGCAGTGAATAACGAGTACACTCACATTACAAAACATAGATGGAAACTAGACCCAGCTGCCTCTGCTTGTAGAATCTGTTATTTCATAAACTATAATTAGAAGCAAAGTGATTAATGAAATGGATGGGGAGTAGACAATCTAGGCAGCTCCCCTGCATAGAGGAAAAAAGTAAGTTTACAACTCATGTCCGCAGAGGCAGCTAGATCATCTCTGCTTCAGGGTGATCAGCACTCTCATGGTGCTTGCCCATGGGGACAGTGTCTTTTCATATGTGGAGATAATCCTTTGACAAAGATCCAGTAACTCAATTAGCTTTCTAGATATCTCCTCTTTCCAGGTAGAGCCTCATCTCTGTGATGGTTCAGTCCAGGATCACTGCCCAGGGGGTGAGGGTCCTCTGCCTTTCCCCAAATCTCACGGCATCTGGAAAGTGGTATCTATGCTATAGAAGAGACCCAAGACATAGGATGTGACTAAGGGACCTCTTGGGGGCTTTCTGATCATCTAATTGGATAGCATTTACTTGTCACTAATAAAATCTTTAAATTTCAATTAAAACTTAAACTTTAAACAGACACTATGCTATGATTTATTATTATCTTCAAAAAGCTCATAGCTCATTAAAAAAAAAAGAGAATCATTTATAGAGGTTGGGGTGAGCTGGCTCTGAAGCACACTGGATGTGTATCGTCCCAAGTTTGACTGATGGTGATGATTACAAGCACATCCCTTGCCTGCCCACAGGTAGAAGCTTCTGGAGAAACCTGCTGAGATAACGGAAACAGTGCTATCAGCTGAGATCCCATGCACACCCCCAAGTCTTGTTATAGGCTAATCACCAGTGATAAGGGACTTTTTGGAGATGGTGGGGGTCACATGAGTGGAGACCATATTATGGGTTTGTGCTCTTATTTAAAAGCCCCTTTCACTAAGGGAGGATACAGAGAAGGTGACATTTGTGAATCAGGAAGTCTCAGATGCCAGAGATCAGATCTGACTGGATGTAGGACTTGAAGCTCCCACGACTATGAACAGACCTGTCCACAAACCCAGACTACATACATACCCACCAGTCTCACTCTAGAAAGAACATCCCAGTGTCTAATTAGGCTAGTTTTTCCTGCCTTGAACTCTTCTTCCTTCCTCTAGCCTAAAGGGAGTTAGTAGCAAAAGCTTCAGAGATCCTTTTTAGGGGGCAGGCTTCCCACTTGCTTGCCTCACGTCAGGGTCAGCTTGTTCAGAGAGCTTAGGATGCCAGCTGCCAGAGAGCCTCAGAAACTAGCTCCAGCCCACATCCTAGATGGGTAACTGTATCGTCAAGTTACCATTTGATACAAAGTGTCTTCTGATGGAAGAGGAGTTACACGCTTGCTTAGAGATTACATTTAGATCTGTGTTTCTGTTAATAGGATCGTTCTATTTCCATGGGTCAGCTAGGACACGGCAACTCTAATTCCACAACAGTCAGGACACACTCAAAACAAAACGAAGCCGAAGAAAACCACCCACTGTTGTGTGATGACCAAGCAGTGTGAGCAGGCTTGCATGAGAGCAGCCTCAAATGACTCTGAGGAACGTTGGAACCAAGCACTGCTCCTGAGGAGTGTTGTACCCCTGTCTCTACTCTTCCTGCGGCAGAGGTCATTCAGCTGTCCCTGGTCCCTCCTCATGAGCAATGTAACAATCTGTGTAATGGCTGGAACGCATTGTCCACTCCACTTTGTTTCTTCTGACTTCAAAATAGTTTTTCAGTGTGACTAACAAATTTGTGCCTGGCATTGGTCTCTGCGGGGAGACTCAAGGGCAGAGTTCTGTTTGCTGCCCGCTCTTCGTTCACAGTGGCTCACCCCCAGTTCTCCTGCACTGGTCAGGCTTCATTGACTTCCTGATAATAGAGACTGCTCTTACAGACTGAAAATTATGTGCTATTGTTTCTTCCAAAGGCAGAATTATGCCCCATTAGACTGTGCTTTGTTACAGGGATACAGATGGGAATATTAAGATGACTGTATTAGTCTGCAGTGATGAAAGTACTTCATTTTAATAATAAGAATAATTTTCTTCTGAGAAATTTGTAAAACTCTGGGTGAATTTGGTAACCCTCCCTTCTTCTTCCCTTCTTCCTCCTTTACCCTTCCCACTCTCTTTCTTCCTTGAGACAGGGTCTCATGTATTCCAGGGTGATCTTGATCTTGCTGTATAGCCAAGGATGACTCTCAAACTGTGATTATCCTCTACCTCCCAAACGCTGGGATTTCAGGCATGCACCACTACACCCAACATTTTACAGTACTTTTTGTATTTCTGTACTAAGTTTCTCTTTCTTTCAGTGTTAACATACTAATTTAAAACGGACTCATTAAATACATGTGCAGCGAACTTCATGTTGCAAAGATAACCTATCTAAACCTGCTCCCAAAGCTCAGTCTCAAACACAGAAGAAACCATAAGAAACTTAAATATAGCCAATGAACCCCGAAATTGTGTGTATGTGTCTGTGTGTGTGTGTGGGGGGGTCACAGCACAACAGGAGCTAGCTGTGGGTGTGGGGACAGTTATTCCACCATTATCCAATATTGCATCTCCTCATAATCTCATGGTAAGTCATATAACCAGGGAGCTAAATAGAGCTCCAAGAAAGTAAGTCATTCATTTATGAGGATTTTAGAAGTAGGGAAGATGGCTCAGTTGGCAAAATGCTTGCCACACAAGCATGAAGATCTGAATTCAGATATTAAGTAACCACATAAAGACAGCATCTTCTGTCCCAGCATGGGGCAGGCAAAGACAAGTGGATTTCTGGAGCTCACTGGCTAGTCAGTCTAGCTGAATTAGTGAGCCCCAGTCCAGAACCAACTCAAAAAATAAGGCAGAGAGGAACTGAGAAGACATTAAGCATCAACCTCTGGCCTCTACACACAGTACACATGTATGTATGCGAACTCACATGTACATGTGCACATGCCTACATGAATGCACACACACACACACACACACACACACACACACAGAGAGAGAGAGAGAGAAATCAACTGATTGATTGATTGATTGATTGATTGATTGAATGATTGAGGATGTGCGCTAACTCCAAGAACACCTAGAGGTCTAATTTTTCCCCTGCTTCATAAGCTATAGCAGCTGCAGCTGGGGAGGTTATTTCTGAGAGGAACGGGTTATATAGGTGAGGCATCGCCCCTGTTTCTTTCCCTCATTGTGGTGAGCTTGGGGCTGAACCTGCAGAAGCCTCCAAGGCCAGGAGGTGCCCCTCACTCTTGCTTCAGGTAAAACCTCAGTCTTTAACCAACAAATTGGGAAAAGATCTTTACCAACCCTACATCCGACAGAGGGCGAATAACCAAGATATACAAAGAACTCAAGAAGATTGACTCCAGAGAGCCAAATAACCCTATTAAAAATGGGGTACAGAGCTAAACAAAGAATTTTCACCTGAGGAATATTGAAATGGCTGAGAAGCACCTAAAGAAATGTTCAACATCCTTAGTCATCAGGGAAATGCAAATCAAAACAACCCTGAGATTTCACCTCACACCAGTTAGAATGGCTAAGATCAAAAACTCAGGAGACAGCAGGTGCTGATGAGGATGTGGAGAAAGAGGAACACTCCTCCACTGCTGGTGGGATTGCAAGCTGGTACAACCACTCTGGAAATCAGTCTGGCATTTCCTCAGAAAACTGGGCATGACACTCCCGGAGGATCTGGTTATACCACTCCTGGGCATATACCCAGAGGATTCCCCAGCATGTAATAAGGACACATGCTCCACTATGTTTATAGCAGTCCTATTTATAATAGCCAGAAGCTGGAAAGAACCCAGCTGTCCCTTAACGGAGGAATGGATACAGAAAATGTGGTATATTTACACTATGGAATACTACTCAGCTATTAAAAACAATTAATTCATGAAATTCTTAGGCAAGTGGGTAGAACTGGAGAATGTCATCCTGAGTGATGTGACCCAATCACAAAAGAACACACATGGTATGCACTCACTGATAAGTGGATATTAGCTCAGAAGCTTGGAATACCCAAGACACAATTCACATAACAAGGATGCCCAAGAAGAAGGAAGGAGAGGTCCCTGGTCCTCAATGCAGCAGTGTAGGGGAATACCAGGACAGGGAAGAGGGAAGGGGTTGATTGGGGAACAGGGGAAGGGAAGAAGGCTTATGGGACTTTTGGGGATGGGGGTATCCAGGAAAGGGGAAATCATTTGAAATGTAATTAAGAATATATCTAATTAAAAAACAAACAAACAAACAAACCAACCTCAGCCTTTTTGTGCCCAGTCCTTGCTTGTGTCCCCAGAGAAGCCCTGGTAAAATGAGATCTGTGAAGGATCATGGTTGGGCTGCAAGTGGGTGCATCTGAATTTGTTGAGATGTATCTACACACCTCCCAGACCTTTCTATGTATGTACATAAAATTTCTTATTTTTTTCCTTAGAAAGATCTTTACATGTTGTTTAAATATTTTAGTTTAAATTAAACTTATTAACTATTATTATTATAATTAAACTAATTTAAACTAAATTAAAAATTTTTAGTTTAAATTCTTATTTACCCACTATATTCATCTCTATAAATATTAGGCCTTTCTCTTTTTTTTTTTAACCAACCAGGATGGAAATCCACATAATCCAAGTTAAGGGTCACAGAGAAGTTGACATTCATTTTAGATCAATTCATGACAATTTTCATTCGTCACAGGCTGACACGTCCTCCCCTCTATCAGCATGGCTAACCATTGGTTGACTGACTGATGGTTAAAAGATAGGAAATCATACCTTTAAATCCCACAGTACCACCTGCTAAAGGGGCAGCTTAGACGTCAGGCAGGCATGTGCCGTTCCTTCAGCGTGAGTTCTAGGGAACAATAGTGCCTTAAGTCGACCATGAACCAACATCCTCAGGACCCTGTGAGTCCCAGGCTGAAGGAAGGACAGGACAGATGCAGGGAAAGGTGACAGGGCCCTCCCTGAAGAAATCCTGACAGGAAAGTGCTGCAGGTCTCTCTCTGCCTTGCTCTCCCCATAGTAATCCCCACTCAGAACCAGGACTTGGCTCATCATAGAGGGTAGGATGCAACCTCCCAAGACCACGCAGAGTGCTAAGAGTCTCATCCCATCACTTTTAACCATAACACAGCTAACCCCCCCACCTTAGGGCTTCACAGGTTGTCCCTACCCCACTCAAGAGCTTCATACAAGTTCCTGTGGCTCAGGACCCTACAGCTTTTCTGTTTCCCCAGCTTATCACCTCAGGCTTCCATAGTCTGCCCTCACTGCAGAGTTCCACAGCCCTTCTATCTCCACCTCAGGAACCCAAAGCCTGAGTGTCCCATATAAGGAACCCACAGCCTCCCACTTCCCTTCAGGGCTCCTCACCCTTGAACTGTCCACAGCCTGCCCACTGTGTACCTCTACAACTGGCTTTGGCCAATTATCCACCTAGCAAAAGCAAGTAATTCTATATAATTTCTCTTCTTCATAGAAAGCAGTTTTGAAACGTTCTTTCGTGGAGTGAGACAAGGGCAGGATAAAAATAGATCCTAATCCTTCACATATAACAATGTCGGGTGGGTTGTGTTGCTCAGGTTAATTTCATAAGAAAGAAATTCAAGGAAAGAGGTGACATTCTGTCTCTAAATG
This sequence comes from Tokudaia tokunoshimensis, assembly GCA_036184795.1. NCBI lineage: Eukaryota > Metazoa > Chordata > Mammalia > Rodentia > Muridae > Tokudaia > Tokudaia tokunoshimensis. Next base: position 45,621,436 of record BTHU01000012.1, read on the forward strand.
CGTATGTGTTACACACACACACACACACACACATCTTTTAATGAACTAAATTTAGACTTTTATTGACTTTAGTTTGTATTAAAGCTAGTTTGTTGATGACACATTTATGTAAGAACATGAAGAAAGTCTATCTATTATTAATAATAAAGAGATACCTCAGTGCAGTGCTTCTGAAAGGGGACAAAGGACTTTTTCTTACATTCAGTGCCTCAGACAATCTATCAGACAATGCAGCTTGCAAAACTCCTCAATTAGATTTTGGCTTCTAGAGCATTTTCAAGTTTCGACCTCATGCTGCTATTTACTAAGCAAAATTGTGGATTTTTGCTAGAATTAAATACTTTGTTTCATCTGTCCCAATCTCAGGTCACAAGCTCTCAATGGAAAAGTATCAGCCCTGAGTTTAGTTGACTTCTGACTCTGGGCTGAGCGTGTTCCCTCTCACGCAGCCTTTCTTCAGCTGACCCCTATCCCTAGGTGTCTGAGTGCAGGATTCACAGGCGGTACCTTCGTTTCAATCTGCTTGGTGTCCAGATTCTGAAACAGCAACTTTACACGTGTTTTCCCGTCATCTGAAGATCCCTTAAGCTGAGAGAACTTGAATCTCCAGAGTACATTCTGCAGAGAGATGAAACAAATGAGTGACTTATAAGCAGGCTTATATTTAATTCATCAATTAATTCAATTAATATCTGCCAATAATATAAACAACATATTGGGTAAACGCCACTTGTTCTGACATATCCACCTTCAGTGTGCAGAGGATGACGCCATGCCCAGTCAGCTCAGGTTCTCATATTGGCCTCTCTAGTCCTCACCCTGCTTTCCTCCTGGCTCTCCTGTACCTACCCTGGAAGGTTCCTAAGACCATTGCTTCCTTCTTTACTTACAGAACTACAAAGTCTACTGAAGTCTCCTGCCCTGTAGGATACCCACCCGTTACAATGCAAAGTTTGGCTTCTGGTTGATCACCCCACCATGGCTACATCCTATCATTTAGCCTTGGGTTCCCAAGAACCAGCAAGAGGGCATAGGCAGGCAGCGCTGCCTTCCACCATGACCTCAAGTGCCTCTGAAGTCCTTGCTGAGGTGCTTCAGAGGTAAGATGTGATCTCAGTCCTTAGGAGGCTAAGATGGGAGAGTAACCACAGGTTTGAGGCTAATCCGGTTCACATAGTGAGCTTCAAGGCAGCAAGGGCTACCAAGGGAGAACCTGCCTCCAAAAACAAGAAAATGCAATCTTTGTTGACCTAGAAAAATACCAATGGGGTGGAGGGTAGCAATGTTTTAATAGCCTACAGGTTGCTTCTATTGCAAACATCATTTTCTAAATGAACAAAGCATTTTCGATGTTAGGCAGACAAGGAAGGGGGGAATGGAAAGTCTCAAAAACGGTTCTGTCCCTCTAGATGGTGAGCCATGTGTCAGGCCGGCCACAGTGGCCTTAGAATTCTTTGTGAGATTCCTTGTAGTGAACTGAGAACCTGGATCAACAGAAAGGTCTCGAAGCTCATGCTGCTTTTATACGTCAAGACATTTGGACTCCACAGCATCTTGAGAACCGTTCACTCTATCCTTGCATTTCCTCCGTGCTGAGGCTGAGCCTCTGCCTGCCCTGGCAGAGCTGAGTACCAGGCTGTTTTCAGAGCAGGAATTAAGGGAACATGAAACATCTCACCCCAGTCACAGCACAAGATCACCAGTTTCATCATGTAGCCCTTATTTGGGGTGATAGAAGAAAATGACGTCTTGCTTCTCCTGTTGTGGGTGTGTTACAAAACATCCAGACCCACATGGTGAATGGGGTGGTCAGCAGGCTTAGACCCTATTTTGTGTGTGTGTGTGTGTGTGTGTGAGAGAGAGAGAGAGAGAGAGAGAGAGAGAGAGAGAGAGAGAGAGAGAGAAAGAGAGAGAGAGTTTTATGTCCTCAGCATGGTGATGCCCTAGCACCTTGGGATGTTTGACACTTATTTAGCTCATTGTCTTTAATAACTCATGGTCATTTGTCTCAATTTTCAAAGTTCCAAGCTTTCTTTCATACACTTAAAGTGTAATCTTTTATTTAAAAAGAAAACTATTTCTGGAAACCGTGAATACTATTTCTGTCTGTGGTCTAAGTAAACTACTTAACCTCCAAACACTGAGCCCTTCTTAATTATGCAATTGAGCCTCTGTACACAGATTTGGGTTTGCAAACTGGGAACTCAGAGCCCAGATTGGTTGCTTAGAGATCATGACACAAATAGTGCTCACTTTAGAGCAGACATCAGGAGACGGATTTGAAAGGGCATTGAGTCCTGCTGGAGTAATAAAGCCTGGGGGGCAACTCAACTCTCAGCATCCAGTCATGTAGCAGGAAGGCATCTTTGTGTGGTTTTAGCAATCAAAGCATTCATATATATGTATATATATATGTGTGTGTGTATGTGTCTATGTATATATATGTATGTATGTGTGTGCATATGTGTGTGTTTGTGTGTGTATGAAATACATGACCCTTCCTTTGCTTTCACCATTGACAATTTTGTTGACAGCCACAGCTCACCCCTTCAAAACTACTTGGGGCTTTAATATATTTAGGGTAGGAAGTGACACGGATACCTATTTAAGATGCCTGATGGTATCCACAGGGACTGTGACACTGAAATCCTGGTGTTTTGCTTCTACTAGCAGAATAGCCTCAGTCCTTTTTCTTTTGAATTTGGTTTCTGTGTTTCTACCTCCTCCTATCTTTATAGAATTAAGGGATTCCAGTCCAGAGACCAGGCTTCATAGACTCCAGCCCAGCATAGAGCAACCAGGAGATCTGCACTGAGCAAACTGGTGTATCACTGCTGTGAGCAGGGAATATCCATGAGGGAAAGAAAGCAGAATGCTGCCATTCCAGGAATTCTCCAGTTAGTGGCACCAGAAATGTTTGCTCCTTCCAATCTTGAGTGGCTGAACATTCTGGAGTGTGGCTTATTTCAGAGAAGGACAGAGCCCTGGTGTTGCTGGAAATCTGAGTGGCATAAACCCTATGTTGCTGCTGCAATCCCACTAGAGCCAAGGCTGAACCTTCACTTTCCATGATGGCTGGTAGAGGAAAAGAAGATCTTCTTTGAGTATCTGGCTGTTCTTTATTCTATACTTCTGAGCCTGGAACTCAGAGAGTAAAGAGAAGTAGTCAGTCTCTGCTTTACTCTTCATTTCTAGCTCTTCCCCTACCTCCATGTACCATGACAAGACCAGAACATCAGTTAGAATCAAACTACAGAACAAAAAATGCTGTGTTGGCCAGTGTTCTCATGCTCAATAGCTTGTAGACATGTCAGGTCCAGGGCTGGGACCATATACCTAGAATGGTGTTCTAGTTTATTCTCATTTTGATGGCTTTAAATGGTCTTCCTATTTAGTATCAGGGTGGGACACATGTTTCCTGCCCTTCCTAATTACTCTTTATGTTGGCAAAATAGCTGATAACAATAGACTGATCCTTGGAGATAACTGTTTGTCTCTCCCTGGTAAAAGGGAAGTGGGGATTACAGAATTGATCCATTAGTATATGAGGGGCAGCTATGTGGATATTCACTAAACCACAAACAGTTACCAGAGTCCTACCACTGAGTGTGTGTGTGTGTGTGTGTGTGTGTGTGTGTGTGTGTGTGTGTGTATGTGTACTACTAAGGATGGAACTTAAGGCCTTATGTATGCCATCATACTCTCCCACTAAATCATATTATACCCTCAAATTGTGTTTTCATAGGTCTTTGATATGGAGAGCTAATGTCAAGTCATGGATCTAGCGTTGGTTCAGCAATGATACAGAAAGGAACTGGTTCAACAGTATACCTTAAAAGGGTCTCCTCATCACATTCTCTTTCTCTGTCTCTCTCTCTGTCTCTCTCCTCCTCCTCCCCCTCCTCCTCCCCCTTCTCCTCCTTCTCCTCCTGCTCCTCCTCCCCCTTCTCCTCCTTCTCCTCCTGCTCCTCCTCCCCCTCCTCCTCCTCCTCCTCCTCCTCCTCCTCCTCCCCTCTCGGTATGTAGGTGTGCATGTGGAAACCAGAGGGTTAACTTCAGTCACTCCTCAACCTTTTTTTCCTTTGTGACAGGCCTGTCATTAGCTTGGAACTTACTAAATACGTAAGGCTGGTGGCCAATAAGCTCCTGGGATTTACCTGTCTTTGCCTCCTCTGGCTTTCTTATGTGGGTTCTGGGGCTGGGCCTAATGCTTGCAAGGCCAGCACTGTAGTGACTGAGCCATCTTTGACCCTATCTTTTTCCATGGTATTCTCGGTAAGGGGCAGCCTACTTCATCTAGCCCAAGGAGGCCTTAAAGGCTTGACATAAATTCTAATGTTTAATGGTCAAGATTCAGACTGATTAGATAGTCTGATACCAGGGAGTCCAGTCTCCAATGGCTCGTAGCAGTCATGTGCCATGTTATGAAACAAATGATACCATTTAAAACCTTTGAAAGGTTAATTTTCAGGGAAAGATGCTAGATTAAATGTTAAGACATGTCCTCAGAGCCCCATTTTTTTGAGGCCTAGCATGGGAAGTAGGGGCATTGCCTGGTACAAAGGAAGACAAGGGCACAGGAAGGGATTTAAAAGTAAAGGAAGATGGCTGATAAATGACTTAATTGATACTGTGTACTGTGGGTTCAACCCCCACACATGAACAAGGGGCCGTGTAACCATGAGATCGAACACGTTGCTTGTAGCCTGTGTAGACCAGCTCAGAACTTCCTACAGATCCTTATAGAAACAGGAAGGGGGCTACAGAATACTAGATCCGACTTCCAAGACATTAGGAACCAGAGTTCATATCAAACTCTTCCCCTGCAGTGTTGCCGCCCCTGGCTGCACACCAGACACTGGGCAGACATGGTAAGATTCTTACAAATGGCTTCTTGAAGAATCTTGTGTGCACTGTTCTAATCTCTGGAGTGACAGGAAGACTGACTGACCATGAATAAGCCAAAGACAGAAGCACAAGTGGACCGTCAGTGGAATCTCCAGCAGGCAGTAGGACTGGTGTCCTTTGCTTTGCTCTTCCTAGGTAAGGACCTGGGCCGGGATCTATTCTAGGATACTGCTAAGTGCAGCACAAAAGACACATATAGAATTCTTTGAACTGTGTGGAGGTAGACCATGCAAACCTGTCCTTAAGGTAGAATCCTGAAGGTCTTAGATTTGGTGTCCTGAAGTGTGAATGTCAGAGGAAGAAGCAGAAACTTCATGGAAGGCACTTCTTCCTCCACGGTAGATGCTGTAACACCATATGCATCCCAGAAGGTCACATGTGGCAATAGCATTCAGGTCTGGAGTCTAGATCAAATTAGTAGCAAGTGCAAGTCCTATATTTGTGTGAGTACCATGGTCACAGAAAGGTACAGTGGCAAGAACCCTTGACAAGGATCAAGAAGTCATTTGCTCACTGACTCTGTGCTATAAGCATTTGATAGAAGTCTTTGATGCTGGATGCAGAATTGAAATCCATTCATGATATTACATTTTTATGCAACTGCATTTCATTATTACTACAATCACCATGTGAGTCCATGGGGGAAACATCATGATAATTTCCCTGTGAGGAAGTGAAGTGACAGTGTTTGTAGTGAGTTTTCAGGTACCAGGATTCTGTAACAAAAGCGGGGTTCCTTTTCTGTCTCAGGATTTCTCTACCTCTGCACAGACTGCTTCAGTATTCTATATGGTGTTCTGTCCTGTTCACAGCAGGTGCTAAGCAGCACTGTGGGCCCACATCATAGATATCCTCAAGAAGCAGAGGACGGTTCCCTTCCAGGTACTGGTGATGAAAAACCTTCTCCAGACATCTCCATGTGTCCCCTAGAGGGCAGACTTGTCCTGGCTGAAATCTTTGTTCTGGATAAAGGAAGGGCATGGGGCAGAGTTCTAGACAAAAGTTGCTGTCTGGGGATTCATCCTACAAACAGTCACCAAACCCTGAAACTACTATAGATGACAAGAAGTGTGTACCAAAAGGAGCCGGTTATGGTTGTCTTTTGGAAGGACCCTGCCAGAGCCTTACAGATACTAGCAGCCAACCATTGGACTGAGTGGGTGGTTCACAATGGAGGAGTTGGAGGCTGGACTGAAGGAGCTGGAGGGGGGCGGGTTGCAGCTCCATGGGAAGAACGACAATGTTGGCCAACCAGACACCCCAGGGCTCCCAGGGACTAAGTCATCAACCAAGGGGTACACGTGGTTCCAGCCAAAAGAGTGGCAGAGGAATGCCTTATCGGGCATCAGTGGGAGGAGAGTTCCTTGGTCCTGTGAAGGCTCAATAGAGGTCCCAGTGTGGGGAAATTGAGTGGGGGTCATGGGAGTGGGTTGGGTGGAAGAGCATATTCTTGGAGGCAGGGGGTAGGAGGATGGGTTGGGGGTTTTCAGGGAGGGGGGAAACCGGGAAGGGGTATAACATTTGAAATGTAAATGAAGAATATATTCAATAAAAAAAAGATTCTTAAACCACCATAAAAAAGTTGCTGTCTGGGAGTACTTAACAACTGGTTGAGAGATTGAGTCTCAAAAGAGCATAGCCTAAGAGGCTCAGATACGGCAGTTCGGAAACTGCTAAGAGAAAAAGATTGCTAGATTTTAGAAGCCTTCGATGAGGCTTCACTTCTTCAGTGTGAACTCTGGGAACGAGGGGAGGTCAAAGCCAAGCCTGCACAAGGCATGTGGAAAGCAGGTTTCAGGAAATGTCCTTATGGTTCATAACAGAAATGAAGACATGATCCAGTAGAATCCATGTGTTATGAATGAGCTCATGCGTGAGGCCCCCAAAACCAGACATATCCCCATCATTCATGTCGAATGGCACAGCGTCAAACTGAAGCTTCGTACAACAAGAAAAGCTCTGACAGGACAGTCCAGAGTTTCCTAAGTGCTGATCATCAGCAGCCAATCTGAAGGGAACCAAGCTAGCCCCGAATGGACAATAAAGACATCCTTTCTGTTTTGTTCTGCAAGAGAAACCACAGGAAGCTGCTTTCTGTGAGCCGTGGGGTTCTGTAGCATGGGGGCCCCTTGATCCTCCTCAAGCCACCCATAGAAACCACTCTTCTGTGATCTGTTGTAGGCAGTTACGCTTTGTCCTTGCTAATAAACGCCAATGAGGTCTTCTAACTAAATCTGCCGGCATCCCAGGTTCACAGCAGCATTCCCCACAGGCACGCTTCCTCAAACATCACTCATGTAATTAGCAAAGTAGGTCTTTATAAATATTATGTGAAAAAGCATTGGTTCTTCACGTTGGCAAAGGATTTCTCAACACTTAGGCAATTTGGAGAGCCCTCAGATGATGATGGAATTAATCCAGTGATTTCTACTGCTTACACAGGCAGCTTAATCAATACAGCTGGAATCAAGGACAGCTTTCCATTCCTGGATGCCTTCTACCAGCATGCAGAGCTTACTCTCACCAAAACCACTCAGGTTTTAAGCAACTGTTCTTTTCACTATGTTCTAGTGTTGTGGGTTTTTTCCTTCAGAGAGGTTATGAAAACCCATCCTGTGTTTTCCTCTCTCTCCTTCCCTCCGCAGCTCTGTCTGCCTCTGAATCATAGTTGCCAAACACCATTTCACTGGAGTTTTTGTTGCATGGGTTCTAGGCTTGTAAATACCCAGGGACCCCCAAACTAGTAAGAAGGAAGACACTATATAAGCAGACCTTTGGTTCAAGCACAGCTGGCGAGAGCTGCCTGCTTGCAGACATATCTGAGGAAGCGCAAAGAAGTAATATGTACAGATCGGCAGGAAGTCCCTGCATCTTACCTTTGTTTTACTGTCAAAGCAGGTGAATCCCAGAGCGAAATCCACTGTGAAGCACAGCATTTCTCCTTGCCAGCTGCACAGATAGGTTTTTGACTAGAAAAGAGTATTAATTTTGAGTGAGAGCTCTGCAGTAATTCTGGTTAACTATAGGAAGGCAGTTGGCACATTAGCTACTTTAGCCAAAGTACACTGTTTTTAAGTCTGAACACGCAAACTATGTAGAATAAAAAGGCGGGTGTGGGGGTTGCAGAGATAAGTGTAGGCTTTTTGTTTTTAGACAAAGGATGCCTTTAAAGATACCAACTAAACAAAACCAAATCACTAAGACATTTCAACAGATATGTGTTCTCCAAGCTACTTTTAAAAACACTCTTTGGAATATCTGTGTGTTTTAAGTGTTTCTCAGTATTCCAGGGTCTACAAAGGGCATAGAAAAGAATAACAGTTCTAACACTGGAAAAGTTGTTTTTGTCAATTCCAGTAATCCCTCTGCAGGTGAAATTACCCCAGTCTACAGAAGATCAGAAGCCATCATTTCTGTGGGGAGAATCAGGATACTTTTCATGGGATAGAAATGAAGGTCTTGCTTAGGGATGATGATGAGACAGGATTTGATTTTCTGACTCTCTGACATATGTACTCAATACCGGGAAGTCAGTAGGAGCCCATCTCACATCTGCACTGCTCCTTATCCCTCTACCCAGGGTACCCTGGACATCTGTTGCACTGTTACTGACTCTGCCACTCAGATCCACTCTATTATATTCTTGTCCTAGTAACAAGACAGATGCCTCGAATATCATTAAAATATATCAGAGATCCCTGGTGAGGTTGTCAGTACATCTTGGCTCCATTCTCTCCTTCACCTTTCATAGGGGGTACAGAGAGCAGGCCCATGAAGAGAGGATCCTGTCCAACATGGTTTGACAGCCCTTTGTCTTTCTCAGCCTTCAATCAACTTCCTAATGCTGCCAGGTATGCAGGCTATGAGTGTTTTGATGCTGGTAGGAAATGGAAGCTCCAGCAATAGCCCCAGCTCTTCCCTTAGCTCACCTTCCCTAACTCGACCCAGAGCAGAAGTACTGGACTTACTTTTGCAAGTCCATGGTAATTTGTGTTCTCATCCTTTAGTACTCACTACATGTCTAGAATTTAAATGTAGTGATTCTAAACTGGGAGAAAACATCTCTAGGGGACCATTGTATTCTTATATCCCAAGTCTCTGACATCATGAGAAGAGTAGAACTGTGAGACCCAGTGGATACAGCCTGGCCTTTCGAGGGTGGGGAAACACTGTTGTAGAATGTTATGAGCTCATGTGCTTCACCAGCTCCTCAAGGTCTCAGGAAGGACAGGTTAGAGACACGGAAGGTTTGTGCAGAGGCTCAGTCCTGTGGAATCTCACAGCAGAGCCAGCCAGTGGTTGCCAGACACACAGCCTCTCCTCATTCATAGCTTCAGAGTCTGGCGTGGTGTGTGTGTGCATATGTGTATTAAATCTCAGCATCTCCATTGTGTTGTATAATAATTCCTTTTCTTTAATATGTTGGAAAAAAACTCAAGTTGACATCTGTTTCCCAGTCCTTTGAAAAAGAGTAGGCCTCATGGTCCATCCAATGGGAGAAGGGTATCAGAGAAGTGGTCATAAACATGATCACTTTAAAGGTACCCTTGTGGACTGCTTAAAGTTTAAAAATATATCAGCAGCTTAAGCATTTTAATGTTACTGATAGGGAGTATTTTTATGACACATGATTGGAATTGTTCAAGATATACAGGCTATAAGAATGACTTACCGAATAGTTTTGGATCTGCTGTTAAATTATGGATAGAAGTTGCACACAGAATACTGACTGGCTGGGCAGAGAAGAAGTGCCCTACCTTATGGGACGATACAGCATGGTATACAAAGGCCCACTAAATGCTTCATGGTTGACTGTGGCATAGGACACCTAACAAGGCTCTGTGAATAAATTACTGTGCTCAGGAGAGATGTACTAAATGCCTCCCACTACCAATGCCCAGACTTTAGAACAAGTTTGCAGAGCATTTTAGAACATAATATATGAAAAGGTCAGAGAGGCCTTAATAATAGCTCAAAATATATGGCTGTGAAGGTCAGCGTCGTCAGAACAAAAGAAAAGGCAGCAACAAAGAAGAACCAGTGTTTAAGAAAAACATCAAAAACCTCAAGCACAGAATCACCTGGAGTTTCTGTTAAAAAAAAAAAAATCCCAAGACAAAAACCAAATGAGAATACTAGTGATCAAAAATGCCTTCTCGACTTTGTTCTGGAGAAAGCCTTGTTGCCTAGAGATGGTGCAGAGTTAGCCCGTGCAATTGCTCATGTCCTAGGAGGAGACTATGTGCAAAGAGTTAACAGTCTGTTAGGCTTAGTACGGCTTGCCTGCAATGCCGGCTTTTAGGAGGCTGAGGCAGGAAGACTGTTAGCCTGGGCTGGCTTAGCCCATACAGTTAGACTCTGTCTAAGATAACAATAAAAATGAGGATGCTAATAATGATTATGATAGAGACATCAACATAAGCAACTTGGAAAGTCCCCGGCTCAAACACAGAAAAGCAAGGAACAGGTCTGATCACACCCCCCTCCCCCTTGCCAAGCTTGCTGGTATTTGTGAAGGATGGGATGTGTAGTGTCCTTTCTGGTGCTGTTTTTCTGTCTCTCCCTAGCGTGCGTGCGTGTGTGTGTGTGTGTGTGGGGGGGTTTGTATGTGTGTAGTGTGTTTGTATATGTATGTTTGTATGAATGCATATATGTATGTATGCCTCTTTCTCCCTCTCTTCTCCCCTCCCCTCCCCTCCCCTCTCTTCCCCTCCCCTTCCCTTTCTCTTCCCTTGATTGTAAGTAACTGCTTTCAATTCTTTTCTAAGTATCTGGTAGACTTCTCCAGTGGAAGCATCTGGTCCAGATATCCCTTTCTTGGGGAAGATGATGTGCTTCACCTTGATGGAGCCCTTGATTTTTGTCACCTACTCTGTATATTCAGGGTTCCACAGGGCCTGTCTCCAAGAAGTCTGCTACGGTCTTTTTCTTCCCTGGTTCTGGCAATTTATTTTCTTTCCCTTCTTTCTTTCTTACACGCTTATCAAAGTTAATGATATTTACAGACAGGCAGCTTTGCGGATTTGCCTTAATACTTCTCTGACACATTAATGACACAACGTTTTCAAGTATCTGAGCAGGGTCTTGCTATCTTTCAGTTAGCGATTACTGTTTCCAATTTGGTTGGAGAACACCATTTAAGTGGTTTCAGTTATCAGTTTTCAGTGGTTACTTCATAGTCTGGGTAGGGTTGGTGTTGGTGTAAGTGCCACAACCCTTCACAATAACCTCCGGTCGGTCGGTTACTGTTCATCCCTTCACAATAACCTCCGGTTGGTTGGCTACCATTCGGGGGTGCTGCATATGTGTTTCTTGTGCTTTGCCATTGCTTTGTTTCCTTTGGCTCCGTCAGCTCTGTGTCTGGAGAAAACACTCACATTGCCACGTCTCCTCGGCCAGGGAGTTGGTTGCTCATCCTCCCACAATTCCTCCTGCTGTAGCCTTCTTTGCTTTGAAGTCTACCTGATTTGATGACTGCTACTCGTTTTCCTTTGATTCAAGCCACAGGGTGATATTTGAGGCAGTCTCTCTGTAGACATCATATGGTTGGGTGGTTGGTACTTGCTGTCTGTGTAAGTCATTTGTTTATTTACTTGTTTGTACGCAGCTTTTAATTGATGGGATTTGTGATGCCTCAGTTTCTGCCAGCCATTTCCTATCTCCTGTTTGCTTCTTTTCTGCTTAACGCCATGTTAGGAAAATGTTAACATTTTGTTTTTATTTGTTGGAAGGGTTTTGAGTGTTGTCATGGCTGTCCTCACCCTAGAGACTTACACAGGTCCCTCCTGTGTCCACATGGCCTCCTCTCCCCACTTACTTGGTTTAAGCATTTTCACTACGTACGTTTGGACTCAGACTGGACAGTTGGTACAGCTTTTGCTTCAATCACGACGTGTGAAGATTTCTACTCTTCTCTTCCCTCTTTTCCAACACTCTGGGTTCCCACTCTTGTTTCTTTTTTCTTTCTGTTTAGAGAAATTCTCTATCTAGTCCTTTTAGGAATGTCTCCCGGGGACAAATCATCTTCATTCCCCTTTAATTAGGAAATGGCTGGGAAGACATTTTTAATCTTTGAAAGGTATTTTCAATAGTTCTGGGATCTGGAAGACAATGCCTTTGTCCTGGCACTTAACTATTAGGACCCGTCTATCTGCCATCATTCTTTTTTTATGAGAAAATTCGTGTCATCTCAATTATTTTACTTTGAAATCTTCTATTCTTTCTGGCTGATTTCAAGATAGTTTCATTTTTTTTATCTGGTTTTCTGAGGTTTAATCATGGCAGGCCTTGTTGGTGTAGACTTCTTGGGGTGTTTCTGTTTAGAGTCTGCTCACCTCTTAAGTGCACAGGCTTCTGTCTTTGAAAGTTTGAACCATAGTTTCTTTGAGTATATTTGTCTTTCCTGCTTTCTCCTCTCAGGTCTCTGATCACAGGCATTACGCCTCAGTCTGTGTCCTGAGTTTGCCTTCACTCTGATCTATGCTTTCTGTTACACATATAGATGGTTTTGTCAGCTTGGATTTGGCCCCAGCCCCTCCCTCTACCCTTATCTTACCTCATTGGTTGAGCTTTTAATTCAGTCACAATAATTCCCACATTTACACTTTCTATTTTCTTCTTTCTCTCCTCTGTTATGTTAGATCTCTTTGTGCTTATGATATTTTTATTTGTTAGAATATATTCATACTTGCTTTTTGAAGCATATATTTTTAAAGTCACAGCTACCCTCCAATCTTTCCCAAAATAAGTTTAACATTTCTGAATTTCAATGTTGGCACCTGAGGACTGTCTAGCAAGTCTCTGAGCTGTTCCTAGATCTTGGCACGACAGGTGGTTTTTCTTTTGCAGTCTGGGGGGTTTTGTCTTATGAGCTGTCTGATCTTAGGCAAGTGTTCTGTTTGAATCAATTCCTTGATATTGTCTCAGCAGGGGAGAGGGTGTCAGGTGTGCTGGACGCCCAACCCCCTCTTGCCTTCTATTGATGCTCTGGGTTCCTTGTTCGCCTTCCATGAAGACAAAGATCCTGGCCATCTACTTGCCTACTCTGAACCCACCTGGGAAGGACGTTTGGGTTCCCCATAGCTGGCAAAGGGGGGAATCCTGGCTCAAGAAAATTCCCTAACTCAAACTCAGAACCATAAAACAGGGCCAGGGCTTCAAAACCCTGTGAACCATGGAATTTTAGTAAGCAGGAAACACCCATGATATGCTGGGAGCCAGGGGTTATAAAACAACCTGGCTTATCTCTCACCTTGCAATTTATTAAAACAACAACAATAATAATGAAATAATTTCTGGGCCTGGTAAAGCCAGGCCCTTCCTGGCCCTATTTTCAAGTGCTATAAAAATTGATTCTTAGATCCTGCCTGGCACGTTCTCCTGGACCATCAGATACTGAGCTGAAGGTTTCTGATCACCAAATTCTTAGACCAGTAAGACGGCTCTAGCTCTTTTACACTGAGTAGCTGCTATGCCGATGATCTGTTTACTAGGCTGCACCTTTAGCTTTTCTGAGTTTGCCTGTTGGCAGTTCCTGGGTTTCCTGGTTATGGCTTCTTCAGTTCCAAGTCTGAGAAAGTGAGGCAGAAGAAAACCCAGGAATCACCCACTTGTTTTTTTTGTTGTTGGTTTTTTTTTTTTTTTTTTCTGTCCCAAGGCCTCTGGCTAGTCAGTTTCTGCCATGGCTTGGATGTAACTTTTCCTAGAAAAGACCGATGCATTGAGTAGTTGGTCCCTAGCTGGTGGCCCCATTTTGGGAGGGTACAGGAACTTCAGGAGGTGGGATCTAGCTGATCACTAGAGGTGACTCTTTGGAGGATATTTTGTCCCTGTCATTTCCTGTCCCTCTCTCTGCTTTGTCTACAGACCACCCCTACCCCGCATGACATCCTGCCTCAACGACTGACCAGGAAGAAGTGATCATAACCTGAAGTCCCTGAAACTAAGAGGATAAAACGTTTCCCTTCCATGGCTCTGCAAGGTGTTCTGTGGTAGTTACACAGAAATTACCAATGGTTTCCTGTGTAATATCAAGGGTTTTATCCCACTTAGTGGAAACAGAAAAGGGCCCTTATGCTACTCTCTAGAGGTAATAGCTTCAGAAAAAATATTTTCAAAAATTTTATTTTTAGTTTTTGGTCACGGCATGACATAATGATTTAATAAAAAACAGTTTAAAACAATCGACTGCTATTGAAATTCCAGGGTAGGTTTTGTGTGACAATCCCTTGGATTCTTCTACATACAGTTCTTTCTAGAAGGGAGAGCACATGGCTAGGCTCCCCTTACCCCTTCCCAGGGGCCATAATGGTTCTGTCTACTGCGAGTCTACACAGGCGCCCAGGAAAGCACACTGCAGCTGGGCGCATGCTGGGGTGTGGAGTCAGCGGGGCTCTGCATGTCTCTGCTGAGCTATATTCAGAGACCGCCGAACCTCTTCCACCTGTCCCCGAGAAGGGAATGAATCCTTTCCCCTTCCATATCTCAAACATATACCTTACTTATTAGCTATAGTAAACGATGTACAGAGACCCTGCCACCCTCAGCACGATAGGACAGACCCTGTCCTTACAAAATGCAGAGATTGGGTTTGGAACTGGCCCATGTCCACGGACAGCCCATCCTCACTAAGTGTGGGTCACTTGTTAAGGCTGTGGATGGGTGGTTCTCCACAGATACTGCATCATAGCGAGACCGAGGCTCAAGCTGAGCGCCATGAGAGCTGCAGGGCTCGAGCTGTTCACTGCAGAGCTGCGGGCTTCTTCGGCTCGCCTCTTTTGGCACCGTGTGCCTGTTGCTAATCAAGACTCCCAGGCCCTGGGAAGGGCACAATCAGAAAGGTTCTGAATACCTACCTATGCTTTTATCTCCAAATGCCACTCCAGAAAATTACATGTGTGGTAGTAGCAGGAAAAAAAAAATCAAGATAATTAAGATTAAAATAGCTCTTTGTACGATGGCGGGTTGTGAACTAAATCAGACTGTGCTAAAATGTAGTTTTAAATAGCACATTTGGGTTCATTTTCACATATTAAAAAATATTCACACTCTGGTACCATTAAATAAACAAAGGCATGGATATTAGCTTTTGAAATATCATAGAGAACATGGAAGAATGTTTAAATGGAGGCTGATAAATAACAAAGGAGCTGAGAAAGCAATTCTTTTCATTGAGAGGAGCAGGAAGCTTGGGGCTGTTTGGAGACACCAGGGCAGGGAAGAGATTGAAAAGCAGCTGCCGCAGGAGCCCTTCTCCGGCAGGCAGCATAGACACAGGGCAGTCTTCAAACCAGGCTCACTCTATTCACTTTCGAGTTATAGTAAAAGAACTAGGCTAAGCTCTGCAGATCATACCCTCCCAGTTACCTAGGGAGCAGGTATCTTAATTGCATTTTAAGGTACACAGCTTGCTAAAGCAAAGGGAGGTCCTAGGCAGGCTCCTAATCCTGCTACCTACCACTAGAGATCAGAGCTGCAATCCCAAGTGGCCACATCCCTTCTAGGTTGTAAAGTGCTACCCTGGAAAGTATGTTGTGATCCTAAACCAAAGTGAACACAGTGCTAAACGGGAGGTTTACAGTGTTAGATGTGGACATTAAATAAAGAATGCAGATAGCAACCCAGCATTATGCTGTGATGAACTAGAAAAGAAGGTAAGAAGTGGAATAGAAATCTAGAAAAAGGTAAAAGATAAGCAAGATGAAAAGAAATGTAAATAAAGGAGAAAATATAGAAACAACGTAGAATATTTATAGCCTCAAAATATAACCTTGAAAAAAGAATTTTTTTTTTAAGAAAGCCCTAAAGTTTAGCTGTATTGATGAAATCTAAAGAAGACTCAAATAGCTAAAGTCAGAAATCAAATAGGGCATATGGTTACTGATTTTGCAGAAATAAAAATACTATAAGAACATACGAAAAATTTCACACAAATAAATTAGATAAATTAGATGAAATGGATATGTTCCCAGGAGACATACAATCTTCTAAGACTGAATATTATGAGGAAATGTTTAAATAGCTGGTAAGGGTACTGAGTCACAGCTAACAGCCCAATCCAAAGGAAACCAACAAACCACTCTGCTTCGCTGGTAAATGCTACCAAATATCTAAAGAAGAATGAAAAATCTCTTAAAAAGTGGTTGTTTCCAGACTTATCCTCTGAGATCTGCATGATTAAGGTGCCAAAGCCAAAGCCTCTCTAGGAGAAGAGTAAAGATCACTGTTTCTAATGGATATTGACGCACACGTTTACCGCAAACAAGAATAGCCAGAATTCAACCATGCATTACGACCATTACATACAGTGACAAAGTGGCATTTATCTCTGTTAAAAAAAAAAGATAGTGTGACAATAAGAAATACAATCAATGCCCTGCAGTATATTTAAAAAGGAGGGAGGAAACTTTATCATTTCAATTTACGTAAGAAAGGTATTGGCACAATCCAACACCATTCTATGATTCAGGCAAAAAGAGCACTGATACAAACATAATGAAACAGCC
Organism: Tokudaia tokunoshimensis; assembly: GCA_036184795.1. Classification (NCBI taxonomy): domain Eukaryota; kingdom Metazoa; phylum Chordata; class Mammalia; order Rodentia; family Muridae; genus Tokudaia; species Tokudaia tokunoshimensis. Next base: position 45,637,848 of record BTHU01000012.1, read on the forward strand.
ACATCTAAGAAGGACTGCACGTGAACTCCCACAGCTAAAACTAGTGGTGAAAGCCTGGGAGGTTTTGTGTCTCTGAAGGAAACAAAAGGGGTATAAACTGGAAATAGAGAAAAACACAAACTCATGTTTGTTCACAAATGGCAAAAACTTTTATGCACAAAGTCTTGAAAAAAATAAAAAAAAATTGATCAGTACTTATGCATAGAAAATAAGCAATGAAAGTCAATTATGCTTCTACATGCCAATCATGAACAGTCTTAAAAAGGTATTAAAGAAACAATCTCCTTTTTAATTACATCACAAAAAATAAAATACAAGAATTAGAGCAGTCAACCAAGTAACAAAATACTAACCATGAACGAAGTATTTAAAATAAAATATTTAACCAAGGAATTTAAAAAGTCATATACTTAAAACTTAGAAAGTCATCTTGTGCTTCTACATCAGGAGATGTAATGCTGAGGTGCTAATACTACTCAGACCCATAAAAAATCCAAAGACATTTTCATAAGATTATAAAAACTGTTGCAATCAGGCTGTGCTCTAAGTTATTCCAATTGTGTAAACCAGTGTTTTTGTTTTGTTTTGTTTTGTTTTGTTGTTGTTGTCTTCTTGGAGGGGAGCTGTGCCTTGTTTTGAAATACTCCATTTTAAAAGCAGCATTTCATTCCAACTTGCTTGTAAACACAGGCAGGAGGACTTCTCACCTTGCTATGACCTTTAACATCACCCATCTACACACTCCAGGAATTGTCTTAAACTTTGTAGTTACCAACCATTTACCAACAGTGAAATAACCCTCAGGGATTAATTCTCTTGGTTCCATTTTATAGATAAGGAATCCAAGGCAAAGACATCATTAAAAATTGGTCACAGTTTTCCAGCTCATGTGTAGTAAAGTCAGGGCCCAGGCCTGGTGTCCTTCTACAAGGCCATATTTCTCTAGGCCATGGTGCCTGGAGACAGGGTGAGCAATAGAGTGCTACTAAAAGGAAACGCTTAAGACCATTTCTTTTTTTCACTGAGGTAATTGCAAAATCCCAATAAAGAAAACAACACCTGCTGCAACCTCCCTTCCCCAAACCCCAGGCCAGTGGAAATGTCATGCAGACCTCTCTTCACAGACATTTCAGCCCAGTCACTGAGGCTCAAAACAATAGTTAGTACTATGAGTATATATATATATATATATATATATAGTCTTGCTCATTGTGACCTTGGGCATGTGTTGAGCATTCCAAGCGATATCTGTGATGATGGTGCTATTAATAGTGTTCTTATTTAGCTCCCCAATCAACAGTATTGCTTCAATTTTCCATCCCTCACTGATTGCTCAGTTCAGAGCCACTTGCTCCTGTCCCACTGCCTGAGCCCACAGGCTCATGGCGGTGGCTTCAATGTTCTCTTATCCCAAGTGTGGCTTTCCCTATTGCTTCCATGACCTGTGTCTTTGGATCCTAATAATTTGGGTGTGGGGCAGTGAGGATATCCAGTGGAAGGCATGGCATCTGTGGTTTCCCCAAGGCACATTTATCTTTGAAGCCCCTGGCTCTGAATAGGAAGAGAACCCTGGTGAACAGGCTCATGAAGAAGGGAATAAGAAATATATAATAGCAATAAAAAAGGCCATTTGTTGACACATTTCTTTGAACTTGGTTGTCCTGGTTTGTTTATTTGTTGCCAACTTGACACAAGCTAGAGTTGTCAGAGATAATATCCTACCTGTTCTGTAAAACTATCATTTTAAGTAATTTAAGAAATTTAAAAGCACACCAATTTTCCTTTGGTTTATTCAGAGAATACATGACATATTTTATAAAGATCAACAAGTAAACTGTAAAATATAGTGGTTTGGAGTGTATTACAAAAGAAAATGCAACCCATTTTTAGGTGGCTTTGTAAATTTTGGGAGTACTTGATCTGTGAGAGCATTCCTTGAAGATTTGGGGTTCTAGTGACAAAGAAAACAGGATGCTGGTTACCCTGAATTTGTGTCCTGGAAAGTCATCTGGACTCTACTGTTAGACACATTACCAGGTCAGTGGTCATCCAACCCTACACCATCTACCAAAATGGGATTGCTAAAATGTGGACACCAGAAACTTCAAGATGAAGGCAATTAATAAAAGCTAATTTGGCAGGGTCTTCTGGAGAAGGAAATGTTAATTGATGGATTAGATTAAACCCTGAAATATCTTAAGTTGCAGAAATAAAAACAGTACCACCAGTAATCCAATTAAATTATGCTATGATGTGCTTAGAGAAATATCTTGCTCGCTCTAACCCAATCTAGGCTCCAGGAGCTTTTGGATACTATTCAGAGAAGCTAATGTCCCAAGAACAACACTAGGTAAGAGTCTTTATCATCTCAGGTCATGATGTATTCTGGATTTAATCAATGAACCACTATACAATGACACTACCCTAGACTGACCTCAACAAACTGAATAGCCACACAGCAACTGTTGGTGCCTGGAGTGGGGAAGCATCACATGATGTCCCTGAGCATTGTAAAGTTGTCATGAAACCAACAGGAACCTGGACAAATGGAAAAGACTGTTGTACTCAAAGTGTGGTGAGTCTAGCCTGATAGAGCACAGGACAGATTAGAATACCCAGTGGCATCATGGTAGAAGTATCCTTAGAGAACACACTAGGTCTGTAGGTCTGTAGGTTTGGCTTTGATCCTGAAAGAGAGCCCCATGGAAGGATGTTTGGCTCCTTTTCAGGAATCCTTGTTCTCAGATGTGTGAGCTGGACCACTGAAAGTCAGTGTGGAGTGGACATGAGAAATATATAGCAGAGAAAAATGGTTCCTAGACATTGCTCATCGATGCTGATGGGCATAGGCAAATCACATCAGACAGAGCCTGATCCAAGACAGTAGCTAAAAGGACTTCAGGATCAAGCAGTGGCAAAGGGGCTAGAGGTACAAATGTGTCCCAGCAGCTTGAGAGGATACTCAGAAACTCTTCTGCCTTTCTTCCTGAGAATGTGGGCCCCATAGTGAATGCTGCTTGTTGGCTTAGAAGATGACCTCTATAACAGCTCCTGTCTCCATACATGTATTCTATGCCTCCTGAGGATGCTTTGAACTTAACGCAGGTGGTATATGTGCTTGTCTGTGACACAGGATGCCATGGTGTACAAGGGAGAACTCAAATGGCCTCAACAAAGAACATTTTGTGTGTGGGTAATGCAGAACTCCATTCTGGCTCTGTCAGTGGCATTAAAAAATGAAGAGACCAATACTCTTGAAGCAAGGACTGAGGAACAGTGCTAAGTAGAATATGTTACCCTGGTGTAAAGGACAAGAGATGTTTCAGAGGGGGTCTACCATGAAGAGAAAGGATCTTAAGACACAAATAGGTGGATCCTCTTGGTGTATTAGCTATTTGTCTTTTGCTGTGATAACAGTATGATTAAGGCAACTTAGAGTAGGAAAAGTTTATTTGGGCTTATGGCTCCAGGGGGATGGAATCCATGACAGCCAAACATATGGGGCAGGCCTGGTGGCTGGAAAAGAGAGTTGAGAGCTCACATCTTGAACTTCAAGCAAAAAGTAGAGAAGAGGGAACTAGAAATGATGGGCAGCATTGACACCTCAAACTCTACTGCTGGTGATATACTTTCCAATGGGGCCACACTTCCTATACCTACACAAAGAAAACTGCCAATCGGGAATCAACCACCCAAGCCTATGGAGGAAACTGTCATAGAAACCACCACATTGCTTATGATTGAGAAGAAAAAATTAACTGAACTCAGAGGCATTGAGCTAGCTTGAGCATTCTAAGAACACTGGTCAATTTCTCATTTCAAAGCATGCGACACTCTCAAACACCATTTCCAACTGAAATAGCAAGTAAGCTCAAGGATGATGAATGAAGAATTAATTGGAGACATCATCCAAAATGATTAAAAGAAAAGACATATATAGAAGTATATAGCGCTATAGTTGTTTTTAATTAAAAATGGGAATTTTATATTTGAATGTAATTCAGGTATACCAAAACTTTGTTGCTGTTTAATAGATCCACACCTATATCCTTGTATAAGAGGATCCCAGGCTTCTTTATTGTGCCTGGCTGGAATGGGGTATGGAGGAAAGTTACTGAGAACATGTCAAGAGCAGTGGGTAAGTTGGGTGTACATAATTCCCATGCATGCACCTGCTACAATCATATTCATTATACTTAGGTAATTGTTGCAGTGCATTTTCCATTGTTTTAGCTAAATGCTACAGATTGGGTAACTAACAAGAAAAGTTCATGGATTTATTTTCATTTTCTGTTTATATGTGCATATGAGTATAGATTCATGTATAAGCATTCATGTGCATGTGTGTAGGAAGACCAGAGGATAACTTCAGCTGACACTTCTCAGGTTCTATCAACCTTCTTTGGAGATAGGGTCTCACTGGCCTGGAACTTACCAAGCAGTCTAGGCTTGCTGTTATGGAGCCCCAAGGATCTTCTTGTCTTTGTCTCCCCAGGGCTGGGATTACAAGTAAATCACCACATGTAGTTTTGTTTTAATGTGGGTTCTGCATATCTAACTTGGGTCCTCATGCTTCAATGCAGGCACTTTCCAGACAGAGACACCTTCATTGTCCAGAAAGGTTCTTTAAGCTCATGGTTTGGAGATCTGCTTATCCAGAGATGAAGGCTATCTCAGTGATATGGATGCCATAGAGTCCCATAATAGTATACAAGATATTAAGACAGTCTGTTTTTTCCCCAACAGACTCAACTCTATATAACTCATAACCCTGCCAACCTGTCAATTGATTAATCCATGAAATGATCTGTCAATTAGAGCAGAGTCCTTGTGACGTAATCATCACTTAAATGTCCAGCTTGGTCTGTCTTCTTTATACCTCCCAAAGGGACTATACTCAAGATAAAGATAGATTTTTAACTGCAGCAACAATCCAGAAACAGGATGTTCCAGGAAGGTATAGGACATGAAGTGTGGAAGTAAGACTGAGCTTCAGTGTTGGAAATCTTTCTCCTGAAGAAATAATTATTAAAAATGATAGCAATGTCACAATGCTGAGCCCTCCTGTGCTGGAAGTAGAGCATCATGGCTATACAGGGCAATGAAATATTGCACACCTGCCACATGTTGACACTTCATTTTATCTACATACTTGCTCATGAAGGTAAAGCCTGCTGGATAGGCAAAGATGCTGGTATGGTCAGGGCTTGGCTCTGAGAACTAAATCTGCACTTAAAACAAATATTCTTCCCTAAGGTGCAATTGTCTCCTGTGTAAATACAGACTGATATTACTCAGAACATGTTTGATTTCACAGCAGCTATCACACTGTGAGTGCTGTGTCCTCAGAAGTCCTTGTGGCACCTTCTGGTGTCCTTAAATAACAATTAGGCATAGTGCTGTCATCCCACACTCTCGCAGATACATTCGTAAGGCAGCCAGCAGCGAGGTCCCTAACATTCCTCTGCTTTAGTGATTTGACTATATGCAACACCACTCACTCTGATGAGAACATTTAAATACCTACCCCAAGAATGATTACATGTTTGTATTCAGGGTCAAGGGTCATAGGCCAATTTCCCAGCTCAGGTGCTAGCTGAGGCTCACACTCTACTGTCTGGTTTCAACCTGAATTGTGCCCCCTGAGGACGGCAGAACCCACAGCACAAGGTGATAATTCAGTAAAGTGCCTGCTGTATGGGAACCATGCCCCACTGAAAACATCCTGTTATCTCTTAGAAGGAGGTGACTTTTGTGGAGCTAGTAAATAGAGAGAAGACACTGAAAGGGAAATCAACTTATTTTCAAACACAGCCAAGAAGAAGCAGGCACAGTGTCCTCAGGCTATAGAAGCCACTGGTCACCTACTTCTCTGCTCCCAGCATGACATCTTCTCACACCCCTTGTCTGAATGCATCTTGTAGAGGTCTCCAACTGCGGAGGTACCCTGATGAGATATTTGAGGATGTGGGCAGCCCACTGTGCCTTTTCAGTGTGACTGGTCTGTGCCCAGAGTTGGGTAAAAGCCTGAAGAACATGTTTGAGTAGGTTGACGCCCATGCTCTTTTAGGCTATTCTCCAGCACACAGCTAAGAGCATCCTGCCAACCTTGAAAACATGTGAGTGTCATAAAAAGCAGATGATCTTCCCGATTTCCCTAAGGACTGTTGGTGACAAGCTGTCCTGCCTTTCCACAGTTTGATTCCTGCCAGGTGTTTTCATTCAACTGCCATGCCAACCTACTTACTTGATCAAATGTCCTTCGTCCATTCCTGGCATCTGAAAGAACTCTTAAGTTCTCGGATTCCCCCTCTCTGGATGAAGTGTCTCTCAGGAATTCCTGTTATCAGGCTTTAACTTCTCATGTAAATGACAATGACATCTTCTTGTAATGGGTCCTTGAAGGACACCTGAACCCAGCTTCATGCTGTTCACAGAGCACTGCTACAGTGCTCACTGAGAAGGCTTGCAGGAGGGAGGAGGCCAGCAAGGAGGTGATCCACAGACTTTCTTCCCCAGATGGTTCTCTTACTCCCTTTAAATGTTATAATTCATTTCATGACGTTTGACTCTCAGGCTGGTCTTATGGTGGTGAGATGATATCAGTTATGAACACAATTCTGATGCACTGGAGTCAAGAGAACCAGGTCACTTGGCGCTAGGAAAAGAAGCCTCAGCATTCATTCAGATCAGAGACTGAACAGATAGAAGCTACTGGGACAGATAATGCTGGGCCAGCATCCAGGGAGAGGTTGGGGAGGGGCGGGTCAGTAGTCTAGGAGAAGACAAGGAAGCTGCACAGGGCTCTGTCCAGAAACTACACATTCCTACATTTGGGGAAAAGGATATGAGTTTCGTGTGCATATAGAATGGGGCCAACAGTGGGAGAAGGACTCAGCCAGGGGATGGCGAGAGAAGGGCTAAGGCAGCACAGGGGGAAGAGGTAAAGAGGGCTAAGGGATGCTAGGCCCTAGACAAGAGGCACCTTTAACTGGAGGGTGTTCTAACCACAGCACTCAGGGTGTATTCAGATTCTTGTTGGAATATGAGGAGTCTGAGCACTTCCTGACTGTGGCCTGTCATGAGGCAGGCCCATGAGGAGGCTAGCAAAGCTGAAGAGAGATTGCATGCAGTGGAGTCAGTGACTAGCTCACTACAGAAGGGTCTCTGCTGTCTTCTGCTCTCCATGCTGTCTATATATGCATGGGAGTAGACAAAAGATGAAAGCGGCAGCCAAGCTTAAGTTTGCACAGCAAATTCAGGCCTCAAAACAACAAGAACTTCCACAGATTAGTAAATCAGCACACAGGCGAAGAGCTTTAGAATAGTTAAAACTGTTACAGATTTCCTTCCTTTGGCTAGGTTCACATTCCCATGGGAGTGAGCACAACAGCAACATTAATCAATATTCTAACAAAATAACTTTGCTCAAGGGCCAAGGTCTTCTTGAAATGTCTAACTTTGCTTTTCCACAAAGTCACAAGAAAAAACCATGTTGGAAACAGCTTCTTCCTTGCATTAGGAGACAACCTGGTTTGAGCTGTGTACACCATACACACACATGCACACACAAACACATCACACAAACACAACACACAAACACACACCACATACACACACCTACACACAAACATACAAATATCACATACACACAAATACTACATACACACAAACACACAAACACACACACACTGCATATACACACTGTCTAGCTTCACTCAAGCCCAAAACTCAATATTCAATGATAGTCTAGCCTCAGAAGATGCCCAGACCATAGTCAGTAGCATCTTGGCCTCCAAATATCCATCTAATAATGACTAGGACTTCGGGCTATTTCCTTAAATGGTCAGAGGGCATTTTCAGTTATGGTAGGAAAAAAAAAAGACCTTAATAAAAAGAATCTGGGTCATCAATTAAACCGTCTGAGCCCTCACCACGGAAAACCTGCTACCAGAACATACCTATCTCTGGCTTTACAGATAGAACAGTGCCAGGACAGAGGAATGGGGTGAACCTTTTCTGCCAGTAGCTGGGTGTGGCTCTATAAACCCATCCTAGACCTCCAACCCACAGAGCTGAGGGAGAGAACATCTTAGTACCAGGTAAGCCGCATCATACATCGTAACTTCTATGGCAATAATCCCAAGTTCTCCTGCCCAGTCTGTCAGGATATTTCCATTTTCCTGTGATTGTTAGTGAATCCATTATCTTATTTCACTCTCGAGGTTGGCTGAAAATACACCGTATCCTCGTCTCAATCTCTGCTGCTTTACATTTCATATTTGCCTTTTCCAAATAGCTTCCTAGGAGGTGTTTGTGTTGGGCAAACATAAACATAATTCAAGTCTAACTCCTATGTGCAAACGTCAGGAGGGGGAAGCCACGGCTAAATGTTTTCATGGATATGTATTCCTGCATTGCTCACTACCCTGACAGGAGGAGCTGGAGCTGGGCTCAGCTCTCCTCGGCTCTCCTTTTAGGAGCCATTAGCATTAGGCATATCTGATGATATCGCTGGAGGCTATGAATTAAACCCAGAGAATGAATGGGTAGTGCTAAAGGTGTGGTCAGCATGACCTCCCACACCTCTTCCATCATGACCGACTATACCTCTACAGGCAAACAGTGGCAGATAGCTGCAAATTGTGAATATCTGAGTTCAATGGGTTCTATAAAAATGAAATATACCTAACAGAGACAAAATTCTAATAGAATTCTAAAATTCAATTAGATTTAAGTCAAACATTGTTACCTGCATATATCCATGACATGTGTGTGAAAGTGCATGTGCAAAGGCTTAGAAGTAGAGACTAGAGGATGATTTTATGCAGATAGTTTTTCTCCCTTTTCACCTTGAGATGGAGTTGGGGATTTGAACTCAGGTTCTCAGGCTTGTATGACGTGTATTTTGCTTTCTGAACCACCTAGCCAGATTTTAAGGAAAATTTTAAGAATGTGTATCAAATAACATCCATATGAAGTCAATGTTCCCTTACTGGCTAAGAGTATCTCACAGAGAATGTTCAAGCAAATGAATAACTGGAAAGGTTCATTTCAATGTGGATTTATAGGGAACTTTAAGAAGGAGACAACCCCAGGGTCTTTTCTGTGGTCTGAGAAGCAACAGGAGAATGTTAAAGAGGAACAGAATACCATTTCAAGTGTAATGGGCATTATGTCAATGGTTTTAAATTAAAATAAAAACCTGGCTAATAAGCTACTTCTGTAAACAGCTCAGCAAGCCAGAACTGAGGTAGTCTGCTTTGTGCACAAAATTAAAATAAACTAAAACTTAATTGCTTTTGGTCGCAAAGTGGTGATGATCTTTTAATCATCTCATTAATCTAGCCCAGCCACTCTTTGGTATTCCATTCAGTGTCTCATTGGCTCTTTCTTTTCTTTAAGAATAAACAATAAAACATATTTGTAGTAGTCACGCGGTATTAGAATTCTCTTACTAACATTGGTTTTTGAAATAACTCCAAGATTTAGATTTCTCTGAAAATTATCTGGAAAATTAATGGAAGTACTTAGGGAATTGCATTTTGCATATTCCAATGTGAAGTGTATTTTAAACGTTAATTAGCTAAATTACTAATATCACTCAGGAGATAAATAGCAAGCGCTTTATAAACAATATGCAAAAGGAAGGCAAGTTCGCTTTCCTATCCTCTGACAAACTCAAATCAACAATGTCAGGTCAGCAAATGACCACTTTCCCCAGTACCTCCACAGCATATCCTCTTAGATATGCAGTCATGATGTGTAGAAAGGACATTGCCCTCTAACCTCATGTTTTCCGTTGTGGTCAGAACCTGCTCTCCCCTGTCTGTCCCATTTGCCTACGAGGTGGGAATACCTCCTGGAGGAAGTGGTCCCAGTCAGCTGCTGTTCACTGGTATCCTACACTATGGGTAGGATACCATCAGAGAACCCATCAAGCAGAAAGGATCAAAGATTTACCACAGTACCGAAGACAATGCAAATAAAGAAATTAGAGGAGAGAAGACTCCAGCAGTAGCAGAACAACTCACACATTGATTTTAATTCCTGTACATCACCCACCCTCAGATTTTCACTTGGGCTTATTTGCCCATTTCTGAAGAACACTGATGGCTGTTTAATGTTTGTTTTCTCTGGTGACAGAAGACATGGCCATCTAATTTGGAGGAAGAGGGTATAAGCAAGAAAAAAAAAGAATTAACACTTGAAGAATGAATAAGGACCTACTTAACCCAAGAAATGAAGGCTAGAGCAGATAAGACAGTCAGTGTTAAGTGTGGGCATGTCTCACAGGTATGCCCAGTGTGTATTCCTGTCCTATGATACTCTGGTCATTCTGTGGGTTTGCCCTAATTGAGGTTACCCAGTGTGTAGTAAATGGTTGGAGAACATATATATGACATTTGAAAACTTATCCATAACAATGTAGTTCTGGGTTAGTTTAGGACTGAGATAAATGTCCTCTAATTTTCAGACAGCTTTGAGGGTCAACTGATGACATTTGACCAGTAAAAGCATGCCAATGGTTTAATGATATTCAGTAGATTTGGTGTGCCTTGGCGTTGGAGAGGATTCTGCTAACTGGGAAGCTATGCCAGCATTATCTCTGTCTCTTTCTGATCAGAAGTCTTAAAACGAGCCAGTCACGTATCCTCAGTAGATCTCCCAGTGCTTGCCTTGGTGCTGAGCTCCTGCTTCATGTCTTCAGGGGAGGGGCATCCTCTTCCAGGACTCCACTGTACAGGTGTAGCCAACTTCCCTGCAAAATATATGCTGTGGCACCCAGCACGAGAGGCATCACCAGCTCCTTTCCTGGTATTCTCACAGAGGCCACATGAGCAACTAGCTGTTGTCTCTGTTGTCACGTGTCATCCAACAGATGAATCCCCTTCCATCCCTGAATACAGATTTCAATTGATTGATATGGTTTTGGAGTTGTTGCCGATTTCAGTTGTTATAAATGCAGTTGTTTTGAGCACTTTTTTGAATGTCTAGGTGAGCAGGGCACCACTGACCTATGGTAGGTATTAGTCCATATTGAAGACTGCGACAAGCCTGGGACATAGTTCAATTTTCTAAGAATGAGACTCCACCTTCTTCAACCTTATAGGTAGATGACGACTCCTCCTCCTCCTCCTCCTCCTTCTTCTTCTTCTCTTCCTCTTCCTTCTCCTCCTCCTCTTCCTTCTCCTCCTTTTTCTTTTCCTCCTCCTCCTCCTCTTCCTCCTCCTCTTCCTTCTTCTTCTTTTTCTTCTTCTTCTTCTTCTTCTTCTTCTTCTTCTTCTTCTTCTTCTTCTTCTTCTTCTTCTTCTTCTTCTTCTTCTTCTTCTTCTACTTCTTCTTCTTCCCTTCCTCTTCCTCCTCCTCTTCCTTCTCCCCCTCCTCTTTTTTTTCCTTCTCCTCCTCCTCCTCCTCTTCCTTCTCCCCCTCCTCTTTCTTTTCCTTCTCCTCCTCCTCCTCCTCTTCCTTCTCCCCCTCCTCTTTCTTTTCCTTCTCCTCCTCCTCCTCCTCCTCCTCCTCCTCCTCCTCCTCCTCCTTCTCCTTCTCCTTCTTCTTCAGTCAATCATTGGCCACACATTCTCCTCTGAGAATTCCTGACAAGTGAGCTGGTGATAACTGTGCACAAATCAGCCTTCCCTGCTTTTTAAATAACTCTAGAATTAGGACACACATCTTGTCACTGTCACAATGGCTGGGCCCGGTCCTGTGTTATACTTTCAGAAGGATAAACTAGGGTTCTCACTTATCTCTAGACTGCCCATGAATGTTCTCCTGATTACACAGGGCTAGGTTTTGAAAAAAAAAAGAAAGAAAGAAAGAAAAAGGACCAAAAAGCTTCTCCTGAATACCAGGAGGCTTGCTGGTCTCCATATCATTCCAGACTCCCTATGTGCAAACAGCCTGTGAAGAATCATTCAAGTGCACAGCTGGAGTCAGGTGAACCATTAGAGGATTCTGAGTAAAGGGAAAATATATGACCTTGGATGACAGTAATCACAAAGTCTACAACCCTTTCAAGTGTGACTACTTCCTCCCTTACTGTTTTATATGGGACCACTGAAAGTGGCCAAGTGCATATAAAATAAATGACGCCCCACCAATCATATCAACCCTGGTGTGGTGACACTTCTGAGTATACTTCGAAAACCAAGCTTGGTACAAAGGAGAGTTTGTCAAGCACTGGAGATCAGGTAGATACACAAAGTCTCTTCCAGAAAGTCGTGTTTCACTCCTAGAGACATCATGCAGTCAGTTTCCATGGGCAGCACAGGGCCTTTGATGTGAAGCACAAGAATAATGATATCAGAGCATCAAATGTCACTGCGAGGCCTTGATCTTCCTGCACTCTGAACCTTGCTGCTCATTGCCCAGCAAAGGCATCAAAGAGGACTCGGCTGTCCTCTGTTCATTCAAAGGTGAGAGGAACTCTCCAGCAGGGAGATGTGTAGATTAGCCTGTTTCATCCGCTGGAGCGGGGATAGTGGTGGCAGGGATAGTGTGGAAAACAAACTCCATCACAATGGCTCTGATACAGAGACAGTATGTTCACATAGGTGTTTCCACAACCATGAATGAAGGCGTGTAGCTAGGTGTAAGCACTACTCTTCAGACAAACCTCTTAGGCCCAAGTCGCCACACCATGCTTCCTTCTCACCTACAGTTACTGGTCACTCAGTGAAATAGTGTCCTTAGTGGCTATTCGCCTTGAGTTTCTCTAACTCATTTGCTCCTCTTAAGTTGCTCCCATGCAATTTAAAAATAATTCCCTTCTTCCCTTCCACTTTTTTCCCACAGCCTTAGGTGTTGGCTATAGAATCTGTGGTTGGAAAACATTAAGTAGGAAATATTTGAAAGAATTCATGTGTTTAAATTATATTCTGTTCTGGGTGGTGTAGTGAATTCTTGCTTCATCTCCCTCAGTTCAACACAGGATGTGAATCCTGCTCCAACATGTCCATGCAGTGTGTATTACCTTCCCATTAATTACTTAGAAGTTGTCATGACCCTCCCATCTTCCCAACCCTGCTGACATTTCTTGTTGACTGTCACATCTCATGTTTGTACAGTTGTTTTACAGAAACCTGAGCCTACAGCACATACTACAAAGGCTATGTTGGCACCTGCTTTCCTTCCATCAGGTAGGCACTGCATCATCTTACAACATCATGCATCATAGCAGGGGGATGAACACAGTACAGGAACCTATTATAGGAGAAATAGGTCTCCTTCACATAACTTACTACATTGTCACTGCTACATATACTTCGTGTCCATGTTATTGCTTATCTCTATAAATTATACCTTAACATGGGAAGACATGCATGAGTAAACATTGAATTTAAGATTTAATACATCCAAGGTTTTGAAAACCACTGGGGGCCTTGGAACACAACCAAAGAGCTTGAAGGTACAGGAGATGCAAAAATGAACACAACACTGTTTTACCACTGGTTCTGAGACGGTACGTGCTTTCAAAACCTCTGGGGAGTATGGGATTCCTCTTGTATTCTGATCCCCGTGTCTTTCAGAAAGTCTGCAGTGGCCTGACTGCCTGTTTGGCATCCATGACCAGGTTCTCTTTTCCCACAGGGCTCTCATAACTGAGATACTTCCAGCCCCCTCTCACTATGCTTCAGGGGAACTAATATCTTCCCTGTCCCCAAAGTGGAGGCTAGTAGTGGAGATCCTTTATCAGATGGTGTTCCCTATATCTCTGTATGGTTTGAGGAGCTCCCGTTCCAAGCTGGCAGAATCAATCTGAAGAGACCGGAATTTTATATCTATGTTTCCTTGTCCACTAAACGTTCATAAGAAAACATTTTGCTTCTGAGAGGTGATCTGTTGGGTAGTTACCCAGCAAATACATCTGAGTCTGAAGCCTAACAAAGTGGAGCTACTGGGGCCACCTTTTTTTCTCAATGCAGTTGGCAGAATGAGTCCAGTTACTTGTAGTCAATAGCAACCTATTATACAGATATTGTACATTTGTTGGCTCTATGTTATTATAAAAAACCAAAATGTTAGAGGAACTGATGTGGGAAAATGCATAAAAATATTTCAAATTTCATGATAACATGCCAAAGTAATGGGCATATATTTTAATAAAAATATTCTAGCATGTATGGCAAGGCAGTTTGAAGGCTATTCACTACAATCTTGCCATTTTCGTGGGAACGTGGGAAGCAGTCATGGAGAAAGGGGACCCATGGAAAAGATTAGATGTTTCTGAGTGACAATGAGACTTTCATAATTTTGGATATCTGTAACATGGATATTATTTAGAACAATATCAATTTAGACAAAGTAAGTTGAGACTGGTCAGTGAGAAATCTTGACTTACTGTCCTGAATCTGAGGGTTTTTCTGTACCCTGTGTCTTGTCCCTGTGGGCAAGATATAGAGGGTCTTATTGGTAGAAATGTACTGAGTCCATGAGGTACAAAAGGCACCATTCAGAAGTCTTTCTATAGAGGCGATGAGTTACCTAATGCATGCAGGAAAAGGAGCCCACAGCTGCCCCAGGGAAGAAGAGCCAATGATGTCAACATTACAATAAACACATCACCCAGACTTAAACATGGTAAAACTTGGGTTGGCACAAGATCCAAGGCAGTATGCATAAATCTGGTGAAACAAGAAAAAGCAAAGATGGGACATACATGAAATAAATGTGGCTCTGTTAACCATCAAAGGAGACTGGTACTTACTGTCTGAGATATACCACTTATGAGGTGCCTCCTATAATTTCATTCTGTCTCTAGGGAGGAGGTATGTCTTATTAGAACAGGGCATATAGCATAGGAACTCTTAGGCTACACCACTATAATTTAATTTCTAGGTTGTTGTGAAAAATCCATAGAGTCCTTATGTGCAAAGAAGCAGAAAGGAAATCAATGTTGCCTTCTCTGCACATTTACAAGTCGAGTGTGGTGTGTGGAATGCAGGAGGCCTGGCATAAAGCATGTATGACTTCTAGGGTAGTCTGTGACACATCTATGTTAGAACATGTTGTTTTCAGGAATCATGCTATAGTTTGGAGAACAACTGTGCACAAGTCACTGAAAGGGGAAGAGGACGTCTAGAGCTGAGCTTGCCTGGAAATCAGAAAGGCATCCAACCTTTCTGTTTACCTGTTTCTCAGAGGGACCACAGGAATTTGGGGACTGTAAGTCACTTCTGGGGTAGAGCATTGTTGAAAATACCTTCAGCACCATTTCCTAGGTTTCTAGAACAGAGTATTAAGTTAAAATGGAGCCTTCAGACTCTCCAGAGTTTCTGGATCATCTTTATTCCTTTCCTCACAAACTGTGAAAGACCTGTACAAGCCCAGTACTTAATGATATTTTCTTCAGAATTTGTCTCCTCTCTTCCAACCTTAATTTCATCTCTTCTCTCTTCTCTTCTCTTCTCCTCTCCTCTCCTCTCCTCTCCCCTCCCCTCCCCTCTCCTCCCCTCTCCTCTCTCCTTCCCTCCCCCCTCCCCTCCCCTTCCATTCCCCCCTCTCCTTTTCTGAACACTGTCAACTTCTAGAGTAGATGTCATGGCTGTGATGGTTCCTAGTTACCTTTACCCTCTTTTAGAAAATGACAGTTCTAAACATACATAAGAACTTACTGTCCTTTGTGAGGAGTTCTCCTTTCTAACAACACTACAAACATATATATCTATCAGACTGAATAACTCACAGTGCCCACCAGCTTCCCTCCAACACCGAGTTCCATGATTACACTTCCTCTTTATCTCAGCATATCTTCTGGTTGTCTGTCACTGGTCCTCAAGGAGACTGTATTCACCTGACTATGTTGTCCCAGGTCCCTGGACTGAAGCTCTGTAGAACAGTGGCCAGATGGGCACCGTCCATCCATATGTATCCAAAGTAGAACCTATGCTACTGCTGTCAGAGTAAAGTAGCCCCACAGTCTCCTCCCTACAAGGGGCATCTCAAAGTTGCCTTCTGGTGGCATGAGCTATCTATATAGATGATTTCTAGGTAGCTGCAATTTATCACATCTAGTAAGTGCTTGAGGAAGGAGAGCCAATGTTGTGGATTTTCCCTCAAATGTCACATTCTATTAAATGTCACCATCCTGGTGTCTCAACTCTAAGATGCTAATGAGGATCAGAAGCCAATTGCCCCATACCATGAATGGTGGCCAGTTTAGGGGAGGATCTCGGTTTCTGTGGATGTCTGGATGTTAGGGCATTTAGTGGTCTAAGAGACTTCACCTGTAATTAATGAATTATCAGGGCTGATCAGTGCTCAGTAATGGCTCAGCCCCTCACAGAGCCCATATGCATGTTGGCAGCCACATGACAGGTAAATACACAGAATCTTTTAATGCTGGAAATGAAGCAATCGCTTTTAGTTTCTGTGATCACACTCTCAGCGTTATCACCAGGCTAGTCATGAACCCAGAACCTTGGCAAGGAGACAGCCCTTGTCTGATGCATTGCTTCATTTATTTTCTGTCATTCTCTAGCAGAACACAGCCTATGAAGAGGTCCATATTTATGACAACAGAGACCCATAATGCCTCCTTCCTTATCTGCTCAGTGGACACACATTTAAATTCGTGGGTGATTTATTTGCTGTCTTCAAGAACAGAGAAGCAATTCAGACACATTGCTGTATCACATTCTCCTTTGGGCCATTAAATCTGAGAGGAAAGGCCATTAAGTGCCTTAAAATATTGCACATCCAGGTGATGCAGAGCAGGTTATAGCTGCCTCCAAGCCTACTGATTTGCAGTGTGCAAACTCCTCCCATGGCAGCAGGTGAGTCCTGCCGTGGAAGGAGATTCAGCCCTTTCCTCACACTAAATATGAATGTAGATATGAACCTAGATGCAAGAGGCTGTGACAGACAGCTCTCCTTATTAATGAAGGCCCTGCTCTGACATGGTAACTTAGATGAAAACCATTCACCTCTCACAGATCTCTTTCCTGAAATAAATCCTTATTTATACTCCACTCCCTAGGTGTCAGATATTGCCCAAAAGCTGATAATGAAAAAACTGGGAATCCCACAACATACTCACCCCGGTTCTCTGAACTTCCATGAAAGTTGCTCTTTGGAATGCCTTTTCCCACACAGCCAGCTCATTGCCCAGCTCCACACTGAAGATGTGGCTCTTCCCATGACTGGCTAGGACACTGAAGCAGTATGACCTTGGATCTTCACAGTCAAAATCTTGGAGACCAAGATATAGGTTTGCCTGCAGCCAGTAGTTATCTGAAAGCCAGAACTGAAAAACAGCATGGATTGGAAATGGGTCAGGACTGGAAGGTTGAGCCCAGACTACAGAACCCAATCCACCCTTTGGGAAGAGGGTTGTATTTGCCTGGTGTGGTAGAGGTAGCCTCTTCCTCGCAACTACCAAATGGGGCAAGTGCTTTAGAAATGTTTTCAGAAGAGCCAAAGCAATAAAATAAGGGAGGAAGGCACTGGATATAGCCTGGTGATCCATCCTTGATTTCCCTGGCTGTCCACACCTAATAACAGGCAGCCATTTCCTCCGGAATGTATCTCTGATGTGCTTGTTTAGGACACACCCCCACTGGGATTCTTCAAGTCAAGGTTAGCTACAGGGATCTGGATGTCACCAGTTGTCCCTACTTCCAGATGCGGGGTATGGAAGCAGGCAACAGGGATACTAAAGGAGGCTTCTGGAACAGTCTGTCCCACCCCTCAATACAGATATAGAAGTGACCCACAAAAATATTGTACATAAGCTATGCCCAGGCTCTGATCATTGGAGGCTAGCCTTTCCTCAAAAACTTTAATACTGCTTTTTAAATGTTATTTTAAAGATTAAAAAACCTTTGAGACTCTTGTTAGGATAAATGTAACAAACTGAGAAAAGCATACGGGAAGTTTATGTCTACACTGGCTCTTCAGAAGGGCGGGGCTCAGTGATTCTAAGAAGTTCAGGCCCGGGGCTGCAGAATGGTGGGGTTGTTATAACTGTTGAGTTTTGAGCGGAATTTTTATCCAATGATATCTCTCTACTGCAGAGTCAAAAGTGCACCTTTGTTCTTTCTCCTGTTTAGCCATAAATTGTAGGGAGTGAGTTCACAGCTGAATGAATAAACCTTAACTAGAGGGAGGAATAAGGAAGATGGTCCTTAGAGAAGAAACTGAACCATAGGTATAAATGGAGCCCATGGTCATCCTTATTAATGGATTTATCATAGGAACTATGTTTATATTATCATGCTACCAGTACTTTCTTGTCCCCCCTGCTCTTCCAGTCCAGTGATGTTGCCATACTATTGCTTATTGACATGGACCGATGGATGGTGGCTGAATGATGAAAGGATGGGTGGGTATTGGGATGATGGATGGATGGATGGGTGGGAGGTGGTGGTGGCAGCAGTAGTGTGTGTGTGTGTGTGTGTGTGTGTGTGTGTGTGTGTGTGTGTGTAAATGCCCACACCCTTGAATATGCAGAGACAAAGAGAATATGCTAGGTGTCTCCTTTTTACCTCATTCCCTTGACACGGGGTCTCTAAGTAACTCTGATCACTAAGACATAACACATCTAGCTTGATAGCTAATAACTCTAAATAATGGGTACAATAAACTGTACTTTATTTATAAAGAATAGTTTCTGAATAGACTATAAAATACAGAGCCTATAATTCACAGATCTGGCCACACAGCAACATTACGAGGAACATTTATGTAAACTGAACTCAGATGTTTGAGTCACATCTCACACCATGTAAAATTAGATCTTTTGCTTTGGTCCAGATGACCACAATGCAGAGAAGGTTGAGAATCCCCACAGTGAACTGTCTAGATCTTGAAGAACTAGAAGAACTAGAAACTATGGTTCATGACATAGGGGACATGAAGGATGAGGTGGTGGCACACCTAGCAAGCTTTTCCCTACGTCAAGGGCACACCATCATACCAGTACTTGGTTGTTGGGGCAGAAGAGGGTTAGTCCAAAGCCACCCTCAACTATAGAATGAATTTGAGACCAGTCTGGGATGCATAAGGATTCATTAAAATACAAAACACAACAAAACCAGACCAACTAAACAAACAAATGAAAGATACAACAAAGCTTCTAACAATATAACTAAAAGAATTCCCTCTAAAATGGAGACCTCTGGGTTTCAGTGAAATCCTATGTATCCAGGGGGCTCACCTTGGTTCCTTTGTATACATGGATCCCATTCATCAGTCCCAACACGTCAGTCGAGTAGTAGAAACAGACAGGACTTACAAAGATTCACTCCAGCTAAGCCTGTGTCCCTTACACTGAGTCCTTGTCAGTGATGGCACCTTCCCAGTTGGGGAAACTGACTTTCTGGCTATAGACCCATTCCATCAGAACTGTTAAATAGCTTGGACAATTCTGAGAGCATCATGTGACTGCTGTGGTTAACCCTCCCTCTTCATTATCTCTGAAACTTTCCTCTAATTGGATAGAATTACCTTACTTGTTTTTCTGGCCTGTCCAGACCAGGTCACAAATTTGAATTTGGTTACTAAAATAGTTCTCAACAGGTGTAAGATGTTGGATTGGGAGGAAAGAATGCTTGCTGCACAGCATGAGGACCTGGGTTCAAATCCCCCATACCTGTAGAAAAGCCAGGATGACCCTGTGTATTATCAAAGTTAGGAATCCCACACAGTTAGGGACAGAGAGAGAAGGATGGCTGGTGCTTGCTATCATTCTACCTCCAGGTTCAGTGAGAGACCCTGTGTCAAGGGAATGAGGTAGAAAGGAGACACCTAGCATATTCTTTGTCTCTGCATATTCAAGGGTGTGGGCATTTACACACACACACACACACACACACACACACACACACACACACACACACCACTACTGCCACCACCACTCACCCATCCATCCATCCACCCCAATACCCACCCATCCTTTTATCATTCATCTACCATCCATCGGTCCATGTCGATAAGCAATAGTATGGCAACATCATTGAACTGGAAGAGTTGGAAGAACAAAAAAGGCTCATCTTACTATCTCAAAATATTCCTCAGTGAACACATTGTTCCTCCCACTCTGAAGGGCACCTTATCTCTATGAAGCATCTAAATGCCAAGGATACTTACCTTGTGAACTTTAAACAGCACCTCACAGAGGTTATAGGCACGTTCTGCTCGTCCCCAATCCAGTGTGCTTACCTGTGGGTAAGAAAATAGAGACATTTTTGTCAAAGAGGAAGCTGCTTCAGCTAAGAACTCAAGCATTTCCACTATGGACTGATTCCATAGGACTCCACTTAGATGTTAAACTTCTCTTGCCCTGGGTGGCAATAGACCTTATAGTCTGTTGTGGGTTCAGATTCTGTGTCCTCTTCTGGTGTACAATATGAATACATGAATACAAGAATAATAATTTAAGACACACATTGGCAATATGAGAACTTTATACCCCTGGGGATAATTTCAGTTTAAATGCAGATTTAATTAAATTAAATTTTAGTTTGAATGCAGAAAATGTAAGATGATTATGAATGTGGGTTGGATTAGTGTGACAGTCAAGCAGACAAACTGTTGACAAGTCCTCTGTTCTTCAGGACTAAACTCCATAGATGTTTCTGCTTCAGAAATGAATGGAAGATTTAACAAATCTATTTACATGAATATGTTTTTTGGTTGGTTTGGCACATCATATCTCATAACTATTAACTTTTGAATGATATATTATGATTTGTACACTCACATGTATGATCTCAAAGTTAAAATGTTTTTGGTTTAAAAAATGTGTAGAATTCTTAGCAGTGTCAGATTTGGCTCTCTTCTGTTGACCATGCACATAGTCTTTCAGGCTGTAAACTTGAACAGGGTTTTTCTGTGTTGCCTTTGAGACACTGAATCCACAGGTATTTAATTAGCTGGTGGCTTCCTAGCAATTGTCCCATCACACAAAATGCTGCCAAAGTCCTTAGATGCCAAGCCACTGAGGCCAGACCACTAGCCAAGAGTGTGTTTGACATGGAACCAACATTGATATGTGACCATTTAACTGATCATTGCTGCAGAGTCAGCTCTCTGCTACCAGAATTTAACAACAAAATACTAGATAAGTAAACCTTGATTGAAAGCAAGTAGGATAAAAGTGCTAACGTAAGCTTGGTTTTGGAACAATTAGGTCTCCATGGCTTCGGCAATCAGCAGATGGTAGTCCTTGCTGCATCTTTCCAATTCAAAATGTCTAAGACTTTTGTACCCCGCCCCCCCCCCCCCGATTATGCCAAAGTGCTCAAGGTCACAAGAGAGTTCTGTCCTAACTCAAAGACAATGCCTACTGAACTAGAAGCTGTTCCTATCATCTTACACTATAGTCCTATTTGCCTGGACAAAGGATATGCCGATGTCCCTCAGGGTAGAGCCCTATGGCCACTGGTATTACTAGACCAAAATAAATTGCACATGGGTGGATGCCATATTCAACCTTCCCACTAGAGAAGTGCTGATTATTATAAGAGAATAATAATAATAAAAAAGATTAGACACACTATTCAGAGACATGCTCCCTTAAGATCTGATGTGATGTTTAAATATGCATCATGCATATTCATAATTTTGCCTTTTCAAAATGTAGTTTGTAAAAGAAGCATTTTTCCCATGTTTTTTTTTTTCCCCCAGAAACAAAATGTGAATGGTAACTCAGAACTGCAGTGTGTAGATTCATCATTTTTGTAAGCCTGACCTTTGCGCTGGAAATTTTAGATTGTGGTTATATTTTAATCATTCTAACAGTGCCATGATTATTACATTGAGGACATTATGCTCAGGTATCCTGTTGTACCAAATGCAACTTCATTAGCTTGTCATCTGTATATAGCAGAATAGCCTTCCTTCTATGTTCTAAGGTAAGAATGGCGGAGGTGGTGCTTCTTATTGTTGGCAAACTCCATGTCTTCCTGTGCGATATTTAAGGCATTTTCTGGATATCTGAGTTACTTCTGTCTAATGTTCCTGCCAGTAGGTCAAGTCTACCCAGTGGGGATGACCGCCATCTCCACTCTAGCCCCTGAGATGCCGAAAGTGACTGATGTCCCCATCTTGCATTCTGTATAAATCATGCCTTGCCCCTCATCCTCTCAGTCACTGTCATGATTCAGGGGAAGAGACCTTTTTCAGAGATAGCAATGAGATAGAAGGTACTCAGGCTTCTGGGAAGAGACACTCCATCGTTAGTAGACTCAGGGCAAATGCACCACCTGAGGATAGCTGGGAATCACAATAGGCATCAAAGACTTTGGTTACTGACAGTGCCTGGACAGTGGTTCCTCTTTTATAATAACGTATCACAAAGATGCAAAGTGACCTGAAAGGGCAGAGTCAGGAGGGATGGGGCTGCCCTCTATCTTGTGTTTTTCTGTAAGCCTAAACTCTCTAAAACCAGACTATTTAAAAAGCAGCTCTTTCTTTTTGTCCCCTTTCCCCAGGCTACCTAAACTCCATGTCTTCCTGGAGGCTTGTTAGATACCCAGACCTGAAATCTTTCCTCATATCTGGAGAAGAGACTTAGCAGCTGTCCATCCGTGTACTTGAGCACTCACCTAACACTGCATCCCTGTCAGTGTTTGCTCACCTAGTATACCCTGGTTGACTACCCAGCAGGCCCTGGGAGGGCACACAGGCAACTTGTTCAGAGTGGAACACGTGTGCTGAGCAAAGTCCTACCTTGGGGCTAAGCCAATAGAGTCAGATTTGATAGCCAGCCTGGTTCTAGCCTGCACAGCAACCTTTACCCACATGGCTGTGGTGTGGATACGTTTAATCCAGTAGAAAGGCAAATGGGAGACAATTTTGAGTTTCTCCTTACAGAAAATTATCAGCAAAATATTTGTCACATTACATAGGTTTCTTTTTAGTTTTTATTAGTTACAGTTAGCTCTAAGGCCCAACTGTGAATTCCATACATAACAACCTTTCAGGTACCTATCTTGATATCTACCTAGCTGAAGTAAGAAACAGTTGACATAAACAGCCATTTGACATATATTTACATATTCATAACCAGAATAAAAATGTAGAGTTCAGAATCTCAGGTCTGCCTGGTTAACAGTGTTATGACAAAAGTGAAGGTCTTTGGAGCTCTGAAGTTCCCTGCCTTAGTGCCCAGGGTTGAAGTCTTGGAACAGCTACTGTGCTTTCGAAGCTCGCCAGGACAGAGGTCCTTGGCCTTGTCCGTGTTTCAGATGATGCTCAGTGACCTTGGTTTTCATTTCTAAGTCAAGTGACACTGGTGGGACAAGTGTTGTGGCCACCTCGGCTTCTCCTGACACTGTGAACAACCAAGTCTCAGGTGACTCCAGGGTTAATCAACGGTGCCCCCTGCTGGGGAGCTGCATGGCTACCCTTTTCCTTGTCTGATGGATTTGTGAGGAAACACAGAGGGCCCCAGGTTCTGTGAAGGAGACAGGAAGACTGAAGGAAGAGAAAGGAGGGTTTAGAATAAAAACACTAAATTTACAGTAGCAGTTCCACATGGGAGCTGTCCTCATTTTCAGACTTAAGTCCATTCTTTCCAAATAAACTTTTTACAAATGATAGACTATTATCTGCCTAATTGACATTTGTAAAATTACCACTAGTATTTCCTGCAGGCACAAGGGCCTTCACCACATAATTTATACATCAGTGCTATGGGATGCTGTTAAAATGTTTTCACAACCTTAATTTTTAACACATTTTAATGGTGTTTGAAAACATGAAGAGATGAAGCATCACCTTTTAGATTCTCGTTTGCAAGTCAGAAATAAATATTCTATCAATGAAGTTGAGCAGCGGGGCTTGGGGATGGTGAAGTTCATTTCATGCTGGACCCTGCTTCTTCCTCAGCAGGATACATCAAGGTAAAGGCTGCTGGCCCCCATACCTCCCCTCCTCCCACCCTCTCCTTGGAGGAAGTCAGAAACAAACTGTCCTTGAATGAAGGACATTACATTTTAGCTCTTCCTAAATTCTCCATAGTAAGAATCTTTAAGTCCTTCTAGATTCCATTTCAAAATTCTGACAAGACACATTGAGAAATACAGCTTCATGAATATTTTGACTTTTCTGCCACGTCAAGCTTAAGTAAATGCTTATAACTGGCCCTTGAGGTGAGGCTTGGTTGTGCTGTAACTACCAGGGAAGCAAGTGCCAATCGGGATATAAGCAGAGTCGCCTGTGTGGCTTCAAACTCCGGGCTCCTTCCTCTAGAGAGGTAGAGAGAACACACTGCCTTTACTCAGATGAAGTCCATCCTGTAAGAGATAGGTGCATGCCCAGCTTGCTGCATAGGGTCTACACAGAGAGAAGTGACTTGGGAGCTCTCATCTGGAGCTCTGGGCTCTGCATATGAGGACCGTGAACACTGCGGGCATACTCAGTAAGATGTGTGTCGGAGCACCTCTGACACTGGATGCTCTGCAAGTCACTTATTGTTTGTCTCTGATCCATGAGCTACAAACTTCATGCAAGATTAAATAAATAATAATATATTTATTAAAACAATGCTTAAGATTTGGGCAAACTGAAAACTGTTATTGAAAATTACTAGCAATGCCAAGATATAAATCCCAGGCCTAGGAAATACATATAAATATTTAGGTATAACTTCACTTGCCATATTGTGTGCATTGCCATGACAACAAAAAGCTGTTTAATATTAAAAGCATGACTTTTATCTTTTACATTTTATGTGATTCAGAGCCTTAAAATTCACTTATATAAGAAAGCCATCCTGTGTTCACCTTGGCCCAGTGAGATGTCCCAGTCAAGATTTATTATCTCTGACATACAACGGGGGAAATTTTGGGATAAGGAATGTAAATAAGTTGCCTCATGTCCCTGGCTGGTAGGCAGAACAATTATGAAGAAAACCTGTAGCTTCAAGTTATTAGCTTGCAGCCAATTCCACTGAGACACAGAATAATTCTTCTTCATTGTCCCATACAATCTTTCCTATCTCGACGTAAAATATGCTTTGGTTATTTTGGACAAAAGATGAATTGTTTAAAACATTTCATTTTGTCTAACACATAAGGTAAATTTTTATCTTTCTATTTAAAACGTTGTTTGTCTAGGCTGCTTTCAGCTTTTTCCATTTTTGTTTAATGAAAGGCTGTTCATCTCAGAACACACTGCGAGTGAATGAACCTCACCTGTTCAAGTGACACTTGGGATATATACACAGGTGACTCCGAATGTCACCTAGAAATGGATAGGCGTTGAGCTAAGTCCATGGTATAAAAACAAATGAATACGAAGCCCTGCTTTCACGGTCTGGCTTCTAAACTGTTGTGCTTCGTACTTTTGTCCTTACTCCTTTTTGCTGATGGTATACAATATGTAATCAAGGCTTTCAAATTACTCAGAAACTAATTATAACCCTTTCCTTTGTTGTTCTTAATTAGCAGTGGAAACAGCTGTTATGTCTACTTCCAATGGTGTTGCTGGGCGTGTAGATGTCATCACACTGCTCTACACTGTGAAGAAGACCCTTGTCCTGGATATCCCTGCTGTATGGAGGTCTCATCCTTTGGGGCCAGCTGATTTGGCTAAGGGCTTGTGTGGGCTTCCTTCATACATCCTCTTTCCTTCTCTAATAGAGTCTAACATTTGGGAGCACTTTGCAATAGTACATCTTCTGTTTCCTCTTGGAAATTGCTTCACGTTGACTTGAGGGTTTAAAGCATAAAATGCTTTTGAGACTTGCTAGCTTCCCCCACCTAAAAATATCCAAATGGTTGACTTTTTTTCCCTTTTTATCTCATTTAGATAGTTTTCTGACATTTCCAATTCACTAAGCACAGCTGTAGAGTTTCACTATCTTCCAACAGAAGGGATTAGCGAGCCAGTGACCATTCAGCCATCAGAGAGTATCTGTGTAAGTCACCTCACCTCCTAAAAAGCAGTGACTTTATTATCACTTCAAAGGAATAGCAACGACAGCTATGTTACCAGACAATTGAAAACTATGCAAAGACATAGGGGCTGTACAAAGGAAACCCTCTACATCAGTCTGACTCTGAGTTGAATATCCATTCAAGCATCACACTGCTTGCTTTGACCATTTTTTTTCTTTCACATAATTACCACAGGAAAGAAGGAAACTCCTTAGGACTAGGCCTAGGGGAAGCACAGAGCACTTTTAGCAATCCTAATAAAAGATCCAGACGGATGAGAAACATGCGCATGTGGTTCCCAGTGTGAACACTACATGCATGCTGCTGATATCACTATCCAGGGATCATATCTGAGTATGTTACTAGTATGCAAAAACATCTACTTACTCTGTTAGGCAAAACTATACAAATTAATTTAGTAGACTTAGGAAACATTAATTAGTTTTTGTTTCAGGAGAATTTAATCAGTGCTCATGAAAACATATAGGTGTTTGTAATGTGAGTAAATTTACAACATAAGATTTTCTTTTAATAAAAAAAAAAAACCAAACTTGTATCTAGATACATTGTTGTCCTAATCCATCCAATCCCTGGGAAGGAAAAACACATCAGAGGGGAGAGGCAGTGAAGAGCAGTTCTCCTTAGTGAGTCCATTTTCCCACCCTCAGCTTTTCATTTGATACAGGATGCACACCCTGAGGGAAGCGGGGGAAGGGCACAGTTTCTGAAAATATACGATTGGGCCAAACATTCGTGTTACTTTATCTCACTTTAATGGTAGAAATTTATGTCACCATCTGTGCAGATTCTGATTTTTTCAGTGAGACCAAACTAAGTTTCATTACTTGTTTGCAGTTCTGGTGGGTCAGATTCGTAAAAGTTAAAAAAAAAAAAATCTTCAAATGATGAGTGTCTGGGCCGAGCACTTACAACCCATTTGGCTAATCTGAGAACAGTGCGGGTTGGAACTGGAAAATAGAACAGCAGCATCTAGTCTACATTTGTGTGATAAGTCCCACGAAAGCAGGCTGTTAGCTTTAATCCAATCTGGAAATTGTGTGAGCAAGAATGGCCTTGGAAATTTCATTATTTAGACATTTCATTAGAAATAACTAAAGAGAGGGACTGTGTTTTGCTTGAATTGCATTTTGGAGCCTTCAGCCATATAGCTGTCTACACCCCACCTCCACACCAGCTGATATTTGAAGCAGAGAAATGCTACAGCTGTTTGAACTGAAAGACAGAAATGGATTTCCTTTATGAGTCTGAAGGAAGTCACGTGTGGTTAATCCATAAGCAGGGCCCATTCTAACCACTGAGGTCTGGAGGAGGCCCTGTGTCTCTACCTTCTTCCAGGGCCCAATCTATCTGCTGCCTGGTTCATATGAAAAGCTCGAGCAACACGCCCCTTCACCCACCAGATACAGAGGCATCCTTACCGGAGGAGCGCTGAAAATGTAGAATGATGAACCCCTCAGGGCCAAGAACTTGGATCTGAAGTTCTGAGAGTTGTCAGCTCCTTGGAACCTCTCATTTACCCATCCCATGTGCACCACCTGCAGAGGGAAACCTTGGAAAATTAAAAGCCAAGCCTTAATGAGAATGTCTTAAGAGCAGAGTACTAACCATACTCCACACACTATGATCCTTGACTTCAACACAACATGTCCAGAAAAGATGGGAAATCAAAGAAGCCTGTATGAATCTTCAAGTTCTAACTCATCTCAGGTAGGATAGACGTATAGGACAGTTTGTGGTAAATACTCAGATCTTAATATAGTAAGGCTCTACACAGTAGCTGAGTTGTGGGCTTCTTGTACTTCTTAAAAATGTGTTGTTACAGGGCCAGACAGAAGGCTCAGGTATTAAAGGCAAAGAATCACGACCAAAAGGACAAAAATGCAGTGTTGAATTACACTCTACTAGAGGTCAGTATTTCTCATTCTCTTAAGCAGATTCAAAAATAGCTCATTACATTTTCAGTGTTTATCGAAAATATAAGGCATCACACAATGTGAAAAAAAATGATTAAGGCTTTCTTTACAGTTTGACTCCCTAACAGCGAAAATAATACAAAACAGAAGATTCTTCCAATTCAGAGTTTTTTTAGTCTTATTCCATGAAATGTAACTACAAAATCAGAATGCGGTTCAGGTGTATCATGGAAACAGTGATATGATTTGAGAAGTCAGTGGATAACCATCCGCCTGTTAAAGAACAATACCCATATTACCTACATTTATATATGGCACATATGTTTTAGTAAAAGGTATGAGTAACTTCAGTTTAATTTTCCCATCTCCTCATTTTGCCATTTCAAGGAAAATCAATTCACTAAAAAAGTCCTTATTCAAGAAAAACTTAAAATAAAACAAAGTTCCCAACTCCTTCCCACCTCTATCTCTACTTTTTGGTCGTATCTATATGTAGTCCTCCTGGCTGTCCCAGTAAGCTATATAGACCATGCTGGCCTCAACCTCATAGGGATTGTCCTGCTTCTGCCTCCATAGAACTGTGATTAAAGGTGTGTCCCATGCCTGGCTTTAGCACTTTAAATGATATATGCACTATTTCATCCAACACTACCCAGTGCCCTTCAGGACTGAAGATCTTGTGTCCAGACGTTTTGGATAGGAACAGAAAACTCACTAGCAATTCTCATAGCCTGAAGTAGCGCATCTCTGCATCAACTTTTACCCAGTAACTCTTGGCAGTATTCACTCTCACACAACATAGACCTATCCTTAGGGTCAAGATGTCAGCTGATACCTAAAACGCAGAACAAGACAGACTGTGGAAAAATAGCCATCATGGCTGAACATAATCATGGCTATAATGTGTACTGAATACAAATGAATGCCCCTCAAATCTGTAACTTTGTCACTTACTAGAATTTGCATGTATGTATAGAAGCAATGTGTATGGGTATTCAAGGGGAAGTAGTACATGCTTATACATTCGTGTAAAGTCATAAGAACTATCTTAGCTGTCATTTCTCAGGTACTCTCTTCTTTTGATTTTTGAGACAGACTCTCACGCTGACTTAGAACTTGTCAACTTGACATGCCTATAGCTTTAGGATTCTACCTGTCTCTGGGTTATAAGCATGTATCACCATGTCAAGTTTATTTCTTACCAACTACATGAATGAAACTCTGGTCCTGCTTATGAAGCAAAAACCCCACCAACTGAACTATCTCCTTAGCCTTAATTTTGTCTTACACGAACTATCTCCTTAGCCTTAACTTTGTCTTACACGTGTTCCAAGTAGGTGAGATGTATCAATGTGATATGATAAAATGACTATAATATTATCAGAAATGTCATATGTGACTTGGGATACCTTTAACATAGTTGAACTTTTATTATAAGAGAGGCTAGAATACACAATATTATACGATAAATATGAGAATTTAATACTGTGTCTTAGAAAAGCCCCAGGCATGGTGACTGTAGAAGCAAAACAGTATTTGCATTATAAGACAATTGCTGGAATTTAAGTCCTTGAAGGTCTTCTGGATTTGGTAACATTCCAGATAGAAACCTGACAGCAGCAGGGTCTTCTGTCTTCCTCCTCTTCATATGGCCATATACATTGCAATGAGCTGTGACATGCAAAGGACTGTGACATGCAGGCACAGCAGAAAGGATGGTGACATTCAGAGGTGCATGAATGAGTGTGGATAAATGTGTGTGCACAGTGGATGAGCAGGCACTGTAAACAGCTGGAAGGTAAAGTCAAAGCTGCAGGTCTGGATTCCCAGTTGAAATAGAGAAGCTATGATCTCTTCCTTCTCACAGCAGAAGAATTCAAACAAGGATGAACTACCCTTGGATTCCAGTTCATTTAAGGGCCACCATGGGTCGTCAGAGCTACAGGTATTAGCTGGGAACTCAGTGCCACCTCTGAAAGTGCTGCAACCAGCATTTGGCTCTCCTTGTCTGCTCTGCCCTTCCCTTCATCACTGTCTGGGTGACTCCACACTCGGTCAATACCATGCGCTCACATAATTCAACAGCAATTCCATACTAAGGAGTAGCCACGAAGCTGCCACTGTAGCCAGTGTGACAACTCAGGTTAGTAGGAATGTGAATCGCTAATTAGCTGGATGTGAACTTAATTAAATCCCAAGTGTAATTTAATACTGCCTAGATAGCACAGAAGGTAAGTTATAGCTTTGCTGTTATTGGGAACCTTGGCTACCTTGTGAATCTTCTTTATGTATGTATAGCTAGTTCGTAAATAATCTACAGGAAGCTAATCTTATCTTTTACATTATGAATTTTTTAATGACTTGCTGCATGTTGTAAGAAGTGTATATCACACTTTCATGAATGCTGCCCTGATGGTATTAGGTGATATAATTACCTGGGGAGTCAGGGCTTCACCACCTCCTCAGAGAAGTACAATGGAAATGAAAATCTATCTGTTCTGGTATCCTTTCTGTGGAAAGTCCTGTTTCTTGCTGGGCCAGTGTAGAGACTTGGTTAAGCCTACAACAGATTGTGAGTACACACCTGTTTTTGTTTGTTTGTTTTGTTTTGTTTTTTATTCTGTATGAAAAGCCACCTTCCTGGGCTACTCACATTAATCAAGGAGTGTTAATCAAGGCATCATCTCCCTCAACTGAAATCCAAGTTAGAAATTCTAGAAGAAATTTACTTTGGAAATAAAGCTGCTTGTTTGCAGTTTTACTAGGGTGGACACAGCCCCAGAGAATGCTTAGTTTATGCTTATTGTCATTATGTTTATGTTGGCTGTGTGCGTGTATGTGTGTGTGCATGTGTGCACGTGTGCATGTGTGTGTAGATCAAAGGACAACAATAGGTGTCATTCCTTATGGCTATCTACCTTTTTTGTTTTTATCTTTAAAAAGGGTCTCTCATAGGCCTAGAATTCACCAAGACTAGACTAGCTGGCCAGTTACCCACAAGACTCTTCCTGTCTCTGCCTCCTTAATGCTGGAGTTATAAGCATATACAACCATGCTTGGCTTTTTAATTTTTTTTAAATTCGGGATCTGGGGACCAAACTCAGGTCTTTATGCTCGCAAAGCAAGTACTTTGCAAAATGAGCCATCCTCCCAGCTCAACTTGGTCTTTAAGACAAGACTGCTCTAATTTGAGCAACAATTTATAAGGTTAAATGTAAGAATCTATGCCTCTGCTTATTGGACTAGCTTCTAGGCTTTTTTCTTTTTATTTCAATTTTATCAGTTTATTTAATTTTTTTTTTCAGTTTATCCTGTACTGGATTGTTTTATTGTGACACAATTGTTATTCTGACACAAGCTAAAGTCATCTGAGAGGAGAAAACCTACATTTTTTTAAAAAAAAAAAATTCCCATAAGACCTGCTGTAGGCAAGCTTATAGGACATTTTCTTAATTAGTGATTGGTTCGAGAGGGCTGAGCCAATTGTGGGTAGTTCCATCACTAGGATACCGGTCCTGTGCTTTATAATAAAGTAGGCTGAGCAAGCCACAAGGAGCAATCCAGTAAACAGCATCCCTCCATGGCTTCTGCATCTGTTCTTGCCTCCAGATTCCTGTCCTGTTTAAGCTCCTACCCTGTTTGAGCTCCTGTTTTGACTTCCTTTGATGATGAATATTAATATGGAAATATAAGGCAAATAATTTCCTTTCCTCTCCAAGTTGCTCTTGGTCTTGTGTTCCATCATAGATGACAACCTTACGCCTTTGTTTTTTCACATTTATTTATTATTTGTTATACATCAACAATCAATGGTTGCTTAAAGTGGGAAAATATTGCTTTTCATTTTTTAAGGGCTCAATTTCAAATCCTAAGACACAAAATGGAGTATGTAGAATTTGGAGTAAAGGTGTACCCCCTTTTCTAGAGCACACCCAGACATTCAGGATGGCAAGAATGGTGTGAAGGCCACCAGCACGGCATAATGCTCCTTCCATGTCTAATGTAAAAACACTTAATGAAGCCCCTGGGCAAGGTCAAAGTGGTATGTAAATTTTCAGTCCAGAAATAAAGATATGGGTAAATAAAATCCCAGAAAATAAAACTTCAGATGTAAGTTGCATGACTTTGCTGTGCAGATGAAGAAACTGAAGCTCTGATGTCAGTTTGTTCAATGTTTCTGCCAGAGAAGGACTCAGCTGGGTTTAGACCCCAGGCTTTCATCAAATGGCGATGTCAGCCAAGTGTGATGTGTAGTGGAATTTACCAGATGAAGGTGATGTCACTTGATGTGAAAGGTGATTGGTGTAGGACCTGCGGGCTCCTCAAAGGTTCTGCAGTACCAAGAGTTGTCATTTCACTGTAGGCTCTTGATATCCAGTGACAGGAAGAGGTGAATTCCAAAGTAAATGAAACACATCCTTCTCACAGAACAATGCCCTTTCATTGTAGGAAAGCTGTTTGTAACCACCTGCAAACCCTACCATTCTCTGACACAATCCAGATCCACCTTCTGGAGATACTACTTTCCAGTGGAACTCACTAACCCCTCTAGGAGACCCGAGCTTTCTAGCTTCTTTATCATATGTGGTGATCTCTCCTTTGGTCACAGATATCTCAGCAGGCAGCAGAGCCCCAAGGCCCCCACTAGATTGGCTGCAGGAGCTGAGGACAAGGATCATGTCATTCCTTGCCATATTTGAAGGGGCCAACTCCCCAAGCATAGAATCTTAAGAGATGCTTCAGAGTTCTGAGGGGGCTAATGAAATTCAATTTCAAAAACAGTAAATCATTTGTGGAAAAAAAAACAACACAAAATCAGTTCAACATCTCACCAGCAACAGATAAATTGAGAAAATGTTTATGTGTAAACCAAGTGGAGGTGTCTAAGTGGACAACATTGTAAGAAATTTATTCTCAAGCTGCAAACTTCAGTGGAAATATAATATTTTAATGTGGGAAGATATAGAATCAATGCTATTCTTATTTGAAGACATTTATGGAAGTATTAATCATAAAATAGCTAGCCTTTCTTTAAGCCATGTAAAACAAAATAGCTGATGATTAATTCATAAAATATTGAAAGTAATAAGTTATATTTAGAAGATTTATTATTATCAGTGTAAAAATGCTGACTAAAAGACCTGATTAAAGTATGGACTAAATTTATTGTCTTTCTCAGTCAACATTGAATTGACAGAGCAATGTTCTCCTGGGTGCCATTGCCTTGACTTTAGATTCTGATGCTAACCACAATTAGAGCACTCATAAGCACCAGTAGTTACAATAACAGAAATATATTGGCATTAGTTTTCTTGGGGCTATAACTCATGCTTCTGCAAACCTATGAAAGACATAGTCTGGCAACCAATGGACTATAAACAAGTTTTCCCTCATGTGCTCAGCCCAATATGTGACTAACAGCCATATGAGAGAGGGATAGGGTCCAGGAGCACTCATGAAGAGCTGGTGTTGAAGAGGGGCCTGTCAAGGGGAGCCTTGCCCTAGGTAGTGCACCATGTGAGAACACTGCCCTGAAGGGATGGGGTAACAGGACCTTAGGCACAGACAGCTCCCAGGTCAGTGGCTCCTGGGAACCCCAGCAACTATAGATAAGAATGTTATAAACTGAATTCCACCTCTGTGTTGATGAGATTCTACAAAGATGATTTGATCATAAAGAGTAGGGGTATTGCAGATCCAGAGCCAAATTATTTTAACTTATCTTTATCTTTAGGAAGATTTGTGGCTACCTCCAAGTCTCGCCTACCATCCTTGTGACAATCAGGAAGATCCTTTCAGAATGTATCAACAGACCACTAACTACCACCAGCTCCACAGCTAAGAATGCCACCAGACATGTGAGATCTACTATATTATCCCATGTTTCTTTAAACAACCAACGCTATGTTCATATCACTGTATTCTAAAAGTAGCTTGCCTTTGATTTTCTCTGTTCTGTTACCATAAAGACTTCATGAAACTGATACCAAATTGTAATACGGTATTTTTTTTGGGGGGGGGCTCCACAAATGTTTGTGGGCCATGGCTACTGAAATTTGGCTCCAGAATAAACCCTCATTGAGTCAACAACATCATATAGCAAAATGATCCCAAGTTACACAGGTCTTTCTCTATCTTGAATCCCCTTTGGGCTCTCACACAGTCCTCAGTAATCCTGTTCAGATCACATTTTCTATGGAATACAACCCACAGGCACCATTTATCTCTGTAAACACAGGTGATCAGAACAGTTCCCCAGTGTGTTCCCAAATAAATAAAAAGCTTTTGAGTTCATGCATGTGGCAGAGTCTACCAAATTCAGTATGATTCTCACTAGCATTTTCCTACCTAAATTCCATAAAAGGAAGCAGCCACTTTGGGCATTCGTTTATCCTATTGGGCTGAAGGCATACACCTACCTGGTCACAGGGAGAACAGCATTTATTTGCCATTTTCATCTGTAGAAGGAAGACAACAAGGGGTCAGTGTCTTCACTTCTCCGCCTGTCTAAATGGCAGCTGAAATTAATCAGCCCAGGAAAGTTCCTTGGAGAAGAGATTCCTCTATGCTGTGCTTATCTTCAAATTAGAGCAAATACAAATTTATCACAGCAATTCTCAAAGCAGGAAAACAAAGAAACAAAACAAAATGTGCAGGCACATTAAGGTCATCTTTCCCAAATACCAGTACTCGAAGTGAGGGCAACGACAGGATGACAAATGCTTCAACTCTACCATGTACAGAGAGAAAGAGAGAGAGATAGGGGAGGGGATGTTTTGGACTCTGTGTCACGTACAATGACACAATGACTAATGCCTACAGTGGGTAATTCATTCCTTACTTATCTCTCTGAACCATGTAGAAATGTAGATGTCAGTTTCAACAATTTTACCAGTGAAGAAATGGAAGTTCAGAGGAAGATTCACCCAAGGCTGTGAGCCTACATGTCTGCCCTGCCATGCTGCCCAAGGGTTGCCTATGACAGTCACCCAATCAGGAGAACTCTGCACTCACTGGCATCTCTTCAAATGTTAATCCAACCCCACCTGTCTCCTTTCTGTTTGCTTAGTTATCTATTTAGTTATTTAATTAAAAAAATATACCCATCCAGTACCACAAGGATTCAAAATATGGAATATTAAAATTGAGACTGTAGGAAGGTGTTTATTTATACACCAGCAGAAAGATGGCTCTTGTGCCTCCAGAGTAGAAATCTCACATATGACCACATCCCTAAACATCTCAGATTATTCAGCCAACTTCTGTCCAGCAACGGCCAGGACAAGGCAGAAGATGAAGAATGAGGGGACAACAGGCACTAGGCTGTGTGATACAGGGTATCACAGGTTGCATCAAGCTGCCACGAGTAGATAAAGGAAAGTGGAGCGAACATACAGCATGGGTATTGGGAGGGAAGGAGGATGGGAACTGGGCCAAGCCATTGGCCGTAGGCCAATCCTGCCACAGCTACATGGCTACAGCTTGCAGTACTTCATGAGAGACTTAACAAAGAGTTGATGTTCTCTTTCCCAGTACATCTCCATTTATTCTTTCTTTCACAAATCTTACTGACTTTGAACATTAGACATATCACCCAAGGCACAGAATTCTTTCTGGCCTAAATGCCTTCAGTGAGACACAGTTTATGTCTTTGGTTAGGTATGCCCTTTTCATTTTTAAATAAATGATTGTGTGTGTGTGTGTGTGTAAATGTTTGTACTCATGTCCATGTGTGTATACACTTGGGGAGGCCAGAGGAAAACCAGGATGTGTGTATCATATTTTTATACTTGTTAGTAATTTATCCAAATAAAAATGCTACATTAAGATGGTTGGACACACACACACACACACACACACACACACACAGAGAGAGAGAGAGAGAGAGAGAGAGAGAGAGAGAGAGAGAGAGAGAGAGAGAGAGAGATTCCTGTGTATGTATGTGGCAAGAGAGAGGATGGGAGGGAGGGATAGAGAGAGAGACAGAGAGGGAACTAGCCTGGAAGTTTCCAAATGAATATTTAAACACCTTTTAATAGGGTAAGTTTTAGTTATTTAAGTTGGATATTCTATCTAGTGTATGTTCTGTATGCAGACCTAACCTTCCAGTGGGTTAATTATCCTTGGAAGTGTCTCATCATTACTGCTAACGTAAAGAAGAGAGGGAGGAAGTCCAGGACTTAATGCTCACATGTTGAAGCGTCAGGTCACTGATGTTGGTTGAGATTGCACGCAACCAGTCAGCACAATCCTGGGCTGTGGCGAACTGAAGGACTCCTGTGCTGGCTCCATCCAGGGCCAGCACCTCCAATGCACTGGACCTGCAGCAGGAGGGAAGACACCAGGGAGCCCGTCAGCTGGCTGGAAAAAGCGGGCAGTCTTAACCTTCTAGTCAACAGGTATAATAGGGTAGCCTTACCAAAGTGAAGAGCCACGCTGAACTCCCTTCCTAAGAGCTGTCTCAAATTCAATAGGCACAAGGAAAGCAGGTCAGATGGGAAAGAAGGCTTGCTCGGGTTGAAATCTTAGAGTTATCGTTTTATAGGCATCTTAGCTGTAATTAGTTCGAAGCCCACCCACCGCCTGAAACCTAACAGGCCATTAAACACCAACAGGCACAGTGCTGATAGGAACTGGGATGTCCCAGTGCATGCACTTAGGATCCACAGCAGAGCTCCAGAGAAACCCCAGGTCCTTGCTTCAGTATCAATACAGGGAGGTGATTGACATGAGGCTGACTCAACCCCAGGAACTGTCCTTATTGTGAAGTCCTTAAAACCCATACTGCCCACGTATCCATCGACAATCCGCACTCAACACTGTTGCAATAATCTCTCAGCTATGAGTTCTGCTAAGCATGGAGCAGGAGGGCATAAGGGAGGAGGGCTACCCAGCCTTTCCATGTGTGAGCAGTCCTCAAAACAGCTTCTCATGTGTGAGTAATCTTTCTTTTGAATACAGAGATCTCTGACGGTTCCAACTTTAATAAGCAGTTCTTGAATGAGAATGAAGCATTTAATTATTTCCAGCTGATTTTCCAGCCTGGTAGAATACGCAGGGTGATGAATGCATTTCTGAAGGCTTTGCCAGAGGATGAGGCTAAAGTGGAGGTCAGTTTAAAGTGAAGGTGCAGGCGGCTGATGGAGTGGCTTAGGGGAATGGGCCAAGCATAGTCGTCTCTGCCTTCATAGCTGTTTCTAGTTGCATTCTCTCAATTGTGTCTTCCAGGTAGAGCCATTTGTCTCTAACTCCTTCACTTCAAGGTTCCTTGTTCCTTGGTTCCAAGGTATAGCTGCCTTAGACCTGTGTGTTCTACATGACAAATTGTTACGTTCTCTATGTGACACTGGACAACATTAAAAATCCGTCCTTGTGTTTATTTTGGATATCTTAAGGGCATGGGCTTTATTCTAACTGCACTAGGAAGTCACTGAGAGGCTCTGGGCAAAGACTGATGATGAGAAATGGATGATAAATTTACAAAAAAAAAAAAGGTGTTATAAATAGGCAAAGGGACAGCGTGGAATAGGAGAGAAAACTTAACTGCTGGAGTAACCAGACAAGGAGAGAGCTTAGGGAAGCCAGCCTGGGCAGGTGTCAGGAGGGGGAAACTAGTGCAGAGATTAGACTCAGATCACAGGACAAGGAGGAATCAACAGTGCATCCAAGGTTTGGCTGAATGCACAGAAGTTTAGCTGTGTTATTTGGCAGCTGTGCCGGAGTAACTGGACCCAGCATGTGGGGAAGGCCAGACCAGGGATACAGTTTGGACCATCTGTTTTCTTGTGATGCTTTCCAAGTAGAGCTGGGAGTGGGTGGTGGAACAGTCAAGTGTGGGCACTAGGGACATGTCTTGTCTAGAAATAGAGCATGTGAGCTGTCCACTGTGCAGGGTCAGACTGTGAGAAGGAGTTAGATCACCATGGAGCAACTTGGTCATGGTAGCAGCTGGAGAAGGGGACAGCCAGCAGAGAGAACAGCAAGACTGCCTGACAAAGTGGGAGATGCTAGCCTGGCATGCTTCCCACAAAGCTAGCCACCAAAGAAAGATTTCTGCAACAGAAACAAGTGTTGGGGTTCTGATGTTCTCTGTACACCAGATGTGAAGACTCCTACTGCCCCCCAAATATAGAAAAGATATGCAAACCAACAGATGTGCAAATTATAATATAAGAAACACAAAGAAGCATTGCACTGGGGCTCTTACAAAAGCCCAAAGTGCCTCAGCTACCAAACTCACATATATTAAAGTAAGCAAAATGTCAGACCAA
Organism: Tokudaia tokunoshimensis; assembly: GCA_036184795.1. Lineage (NCBI taxonomy): Eukaryota > Metazoa > Chordata > Mammalia > Rodentia > Muridae > Tokudaia > Tokudaia tokunoshimensis. Next base: position 45,675,939 of record BTHU01000012.1, read on the forward strand.
TCTTCTAAAGCTTTCTGGTAAAAATGATCAAGGACCTGAAATAGGTTATAGAGAAGGTGATAAAGTCAATCTAGAATAGAGGAAAATAGACCTGGACTCTATTCATTCTTCAGACAAATAGGAAAACAAGTAGACTCCAGGGTTCTGGTCCTCATTTGTCAGTGGGGAGGGTACCATCCACCCAGGATGATGTTTAAAGATCTATGTTGATGAAGTAAAGTCCAGTCCTTTGTCTGGCTCTGAGTAGAATCTCAGTTAATAGGACCAAAAGAATTTTTAACAGGATTTGGTTATGTTTTATGAAAGTATTATGTAAAATTTATACATTGGAAAAATTATTGATTAAGGATATAGAAGATGACTGGAAATCAGTCACAGTATACCTGAGCTCTCAGCTGAAATAGAGACCCCTGCCTCTCTTTCTCCAAGCTGCTGGAATGCCATATACAGCCTCTTCTGCATCCAGGGATCCTGAGACCCAAAGCCTTGTTCCTACTCCAGCAAGGTTTTACACCCCCAAGATATCCCTCTCCAAGGACAGGACTGCTTCCAAGAGAGCTGTGGCATCCCTTGGAAGGGATGGTCAGCAGTGAACTGCCATCTACCCTTACCAAAAGGTCATGCAAAAGCCATGTAAGGCTGAAGGAACAGTTGAATTTCAAGTAGCAACTACTTCTGCATTCTCTGGGGCTGACCATACAATATCACTGCACCACCCACATCCATGTTAGTGACCATATAATCTGATCAAGCCTTCCTCAAATAAAAACCTGTTAGATTATCTCAAAGCCAGTTGAATCCAAAATATTGATGCGACATCAGAGTTCAATAATGGTGATGGGATATGACTTGATCTGTCAATCAAATCTCTCATATTTAAGCCTTCATCCTTATTTGCATCATAATCCCCAAACTTGTTATTTTATAACTTGTTCCACTAGAAGTCTCTTTTTCATCTCAAAACCAAACATTAAATGATACCCGAAGTATTTTCTGAGAAAAATTCATCAATAAATATACTGGCTTATTAAAGGGCCTCACATACCAGAGAACTGTACTGTCCAGATGCTCATAGAGCTGGGACAAGCTAGGATTCATCCACACCATGCACACTGCTCAACATAGAAACAAACCCTCTGGTCACTTGTGCCTTTTCTGTTTCATTTAGATACCGTCAGGAAATTGAAAATAAATTCTTAGTCCGCAAGGTACTTAAATTCTGCTCCAGGAGTCTTGGGCAATGTTTTCTGACTAGGATTCTACTAATTTTTATAGAGGTGAGAAAATGAGTAAAGAATTTCACTGAGTCCAGTGGGTGGAGGCAGGGGGATCAGTTCAAGGGCAGTCTCAGCTATAGGTATGTGAGACCCTGTCTTGAGGGTATCCCTAGTTACAAAAGAAAGAAAGAATACAGAATTGTATACCCTTCTCCTATTTCTGCCTTTTAAAAAATGATTATTCCTGGTGCATGTGTGTATATGTGCTCATGCCTGTGTGGGGATGAGTGCCCTTAAAGGTTAGAAGCAGTGCTGGATCACCTGTAGCTAGAGTTACATGGGTGTTGGGAATTTCTGCCCTCTTCATGTGTATTTTTTAATAGGTCAATAACGTACAAAGAATTCTTATGCTTTACAAATGAAAGTGTATTAGCTCTCTTTGTATCTCTCTGTAAGTCTTTGAGGTAAAAAATTAAATAACACGGGAGGGGCAATGAAGATATGTTATACATCAAACAAACAATGGTATTTAAAACGAACAATAAGAAGAGCCAGCTGGCAGAGACCCTTCCTTTGTAATAAACTCTGTGCGTTAGTTTTCAAACATTGCCATGGTGTTATCCTCACCCTATGAGGGTGTTATTATTGAGATTCAGAAACTGAGCTCGTAAATGTTAACCACTTACCCAAGTGTACTCATAGGGCCAGGCTAGCAAAGGCAAGGACCCACAGTCACCACCAGGAGAGAGGGGGTGCTTCTGACTCCAGCCCTCTCTTAGCACCTGATATTAAAGACATCTCATCTGGAGAAACTATAAGATCCCATGCTCTGAAACCATGGCAACCGCTATTTCCAGGAGCACATAGCTCATTCTTCCCCAACCTCATTCTTCATTTGTACCTGGTTTCTGATTTGGGTTTGGTAATTCTACATTGGCTATGATGGCTAGTGGCTATCATTTTCCTTTTTCCTTTTAGGACAGGACCATAGACTGAAGATGCGTGGGAGTCACACTGCTACCTGGGTAAACTGTCAGGAACTCTGAATCACATCTTATCTAAGTAAAGACAAACAAAACAAAAACAACAACAATAAACTCTCCATGCCAGAAAATTGCTTGGCAGGAAGAACCCTTCACCATCTTGGGATCACATCTACGCTGAGCAGGAAGCAGAGGGCATTTGTAAAGCACAGCTTGAGACATCTCCTCTTAGCTCCACATAAGGAAGACAGTTCACCATAAAGAAGAAATCTGGGTAGATGGTCCCTGGGAAAGACTTGACCTTCATGGGTGACAGGCCAAAGAACTGTCAACATTAGCGTCACTTTAGAACTCCAGAAGGAGCTCCATTGCCACTTCCTACACATGAGAGCAAAGTGAGAGGGTAGCAGTTCCCAGGGTCACCAGGACCAGTCTCTATACCTGACCTGGGACTACAGGCACCACAACGAGCGAGAGACAGATCACTGATGCTGCCCATGTAGCTCTGTCACAGCAACCCTGGAGGGTTCAGACTCTATCTAATGAGCCAGATTAACCCACACTGGGAGAGTCATTGCCTCAAGAACCTTTTCCATCTCTTCTCCTAACCGAGGCTCTGGACTTGGCATTAATCTTCCTGGATAAGAACCAGTGACTGGGTCCTTTATCACTGTGAAAAGTTCTTAACCACCCTGTAGTTCTTAAAGATGAAGAAGCTGGTAAACTGAGGACCGAGAGTCAAGATAAAATGACTTTGCCTACAGCAGTGAATCAGGACTAGAGAAGTCACATGTCTTTGCCACTGAGGGAGATGAAAGATTTGTGAGCACAGCAAGCAGCCAGGAGCAGCTCTGGGGAGCAAGGCATGCACACTCTATGCTTCTTTCATCTATTATGAGTCAATTCTTCCATCTTTAAAACCTCTTCCTATTTATTTTCATTTCGGATCTTGAGAGCCTATTAAATCTCTACACACAAAGGAAAGGAGAATCAACTTAGCGTTCAAATGGGAAGACTTGTGATGAGTTTATCTTGCTCAGCTAAGAAGTGATCTTTGTGTCTGAAAGTGGAGGCTTCAGTATCCATCAGCACGAAGGGTGCTAATCCCTTACAGTCAAGATGAATAATCCCCAGAGATAGAAATGAAAGATTCTACAGTGGAGAAGCTGATATTTGATGCAGGAGGAGAGGCAGACATAGAGGTTCAGGGAGTCAGACACAGAGGGTGTGAGTCGCACCTGGAAGAAAGATAGCTGGTTGGGGCAGCAGGACAGGAGTGTGGAGATCACTAAGGGGACAGTTGCAGAAGCATTTTGCTTCTGGACATAACTACACGGACTCAGATCAGGACAATTATATACAATTGGTCACTAGCCAAGGCAGTAGACTAAGGTGGAGATTCAGAAGAATATCTGTGGCTTCCGCAGAATACTGATCTCACTGCGTAGCTGTAGCACAGCAGGTGTCAGGAACCCATGTGTAGCAAGGCATTATCTCTTTCAATCAGTCTTCTGTCTATAGAATGAGGTTCTCCGTGAATTTATAGACAGTTCACTGAGAACTAAATGGCAATCCTGTCACCTGTTTGCTGCTGGCAAGGTTGTGAGGTCCCCAGGCAGAGAGGAGTCCTTCCTGGATAGGATGGAACGAGATTTAGGAGAGCAGAAGAAAAGAAAAGCAGCTATTCCTTTGCCAAAGCATCCAACACAGCAACCTGGTAATGACAGGAGATCCCATGTTGTGGAAAAGATAAAACCTTCTGCTAAGACATTGACAACCTTCGGAATAAACACTCAGCTAGATGATGGCCACAGGGCCCCAGTACTGACAACTCCCCATCAAGACTTAACCTTCACTGTCACACACCAAAATTCTCAATCTCACAGCAGGCCCCTCCTCCTACAGAGATGAGTGGGGTTCAGGGCTCTGCTTCTACTTACTAACTGAGGCTGGCACCCGAGGGAGGCTCACAGGCTTTGAGAATACTCTACTGTGGGAGGTCTTGACTGCCTGACACACTCTATAAAGAAGCTTTTTTTTTATTATTTAATTTTAGTTTTTGAATGAGTGTTAAAACATGGCACCATCTTTGGCAAAGCAGATCAAAGCATTTATCAGGATAATTGTAACTTGCACCATCACATCTCAAAACGTGCTTGCCTGCAATGTGCCTGATTCTGTTTTGACTCCGCAAAGCCCATCTGGTCCTCACTGATTCTTCTTATGTAAGATGAGCACTTCAGAACAAATTGGGCTTTACTCTAAGTTACGAAACAAAACTTCATTGTTATTTGTAGAACCTGAACAGATGGGGCAACAAGATACAACCTTGTAGCCTTCACTTCTTCCCACTTTCTTTCCCCCTTGCCTTTCTGCTCCCCTTTCCTGATGTGCAGAAAGAACAGGGTCAATGACTCCTTATCTTTTCAAGGCCAGCATGAAACAAGAGGCATGGAAAGGGGCCCTCTATATGGGAAGATATTGATTGTATCTCTTGGAAATGATCACGTAACACAGGACAGTGGATGAGTGTGGACTCCTGCACTGTTTAACTTTGTATATTAGGGGTCTCTAGAGAAACAGGACCAGATATGTATATATGTGTGTGTGTGTGTGTGTGTGTGTGTGTGTGTGTGTGTGCATGTGTGTGTGTGTGTTATAGTAATGTAATGTATATGTATATATATATGTGTGTGTGTTATATATTATATATATTACCAAGAGGATTTATTAGATTGCCTTACAAAGTTTAGACTGGGTAGTCCAACAACGGCTACATTCTGGAGAGGCTGAGGACCTGGTAACTACTGAGTCTATAAAAAATGATGACTTATTTCTTGGATATTATGGACCTTCCCACAGGCTCATCTCTTTATAGACATACAGATTATAGATTCAGTCACCTTGACAATGAAGATTAACTGCTCTTCTTAGGGGACAGCCACTCAAATCTGAACTATCTTCCTTCATTTTGGTCTTACCTTCCTAGTACCCCCTCATCTGCTCAAGGTGTCTCTCAGCCCCTCTGTGCCTACAGTTAGACTTTATGTCACTTTCACAAAACCATCTCAGGAAGCAGCAAAGTGTTCGGCCAGAGCAAAGCTCAGGTGAGAACACCTGCAAGCAGCTTCATCTCAGCCCCCAGAGGGAGGGCACCCTTGGGCGACCCCAGGTGCCAGCCCTGCATGCTTTTCACAACCCACCCTCAGAGTTCTCTCCTCACAGAAACTGCCCCTGGGCTTTACAAACCCTCTGCTCAGTTCTACAGCTTCTTCACTGTTAGAAAGCTGGTTGATACTGCTGGTGGAATTGCAAGCTGGCACAATCACTCAGGAAAGCAGTCTGGCGGTTCCTCAGAAAACTGGGCATGACACTCCCGGAGGATCCGGCTATACCACTCCTGGGCATATACCCAGAGACTTTACCTGCATGCAATAAGGACACATGCTCCACTATGTTCATAGCAGCCTTATTTATAATAGCCAGAAGCTGGAAAGAACCCAGATGTCCCTCAGCGGAGGAATGGATTCAGAAGATGTGGTATATTTACACAATGGAATACTACTCTGCAATTAAAAACAATGAATTCACGAAATTCCTAGGCAAATGGTCAGAACTGGAAAATATCATCCTTAGTGAGGTAACCCAATCACAAAAGAACACACATGGTATGCAGTCACTGATAAGGGGATATTAACCCAGAATCTCGGAATACCCTAGACACAATTCGCATATCAATAGATTTCCAAGAAGATGGAAGGAGAGACCCCTGGTCCTGGAAAGAGTGGATGTAGGGGAACGCCAGGACAGAGTAAGGAGAGGGGGTTGAATGGGGAAAAGAGGGAGGGAAGGGGGCTTATGGGACTTTTGGGGAGGGAGGAAACGGGAAAGGATTTTGAATGTAAATAAAAAAAAACTTAGAAAATAAAATTAAAAAAAAAAAAGAAAGCTGGTTGAGTTGCATTTCCCTAATGACTGAGGATGTTGAACATCTCTTTAGGTGCTTCTCAGCCATTAGATATTCTTCAGGTGAGAACTCTTTGTTTAGCTCTGTACCCCATTTTTAATAGGGTTACTTGCCTCTCTGGAGTTTAACTTCTTGAGTTCTTTGTATATATTGGATATTAGCCCTCTGTCGGATGTAGGGTTTGGTAAAGATCATTTCCCAGTTAGTTGGTTGCCACTTTGTCTTTTTTTTTTATTTTATTTTATTGTTTTAATTTACATTCCAAATCACTTCCCCTTTCCCGTTTCCTCCCTCCCTGAAAGTCCCATAAGCCCCCTTCCCTCCCTCTTTTCTCCATTCAACCCCCTCTCATTACTCTGTCCTGGCGTTCCCCTACATCCACTTTGTCTTTTTGACAGTGTCTTTTGCCTTGCAAAAACTTTGTAATTTAATGAGGTTCCATTTGTCTATTCTTGATCTTAGAGCATAAGCTATTGGAGTTCTGTTCAGGAAATTCTCCCCTGTGCCTATATGTTCAAGGTTCTTCCCTAGTTTCCTTTCTATTAGTTTCAGTGTGTCTGGTTTTATGTGGAGATCCTTGATCCACTTGGAATTGAGCTTAGTGCAAGGAGATAAGAATGGGTCAATTTGCATTCTTCTGCATGTTGACCTCCAGTTGAACCAGCACCATTTGTTGAAAAGGCTATCTTTTTTCCACTGGATGGTTTTAGCTCCTTTATCAAAGATCAAGTGACCATAGGAGTGTGGATTCATTTTTGGGTGTTCAATTCTGTTCTATTGATCTACATGCCTGTCACTTTACCAATACCATGCAGTTTTTACACTATTGCTCTGTAGTACAGCTTGAGGTCTGGGATACTGATTCTCCCAGAAGTTCTTTTACTCTTGAGAATAGTTTTAGCTATCCTGGGTTTTCTGTTATTTCAGATGAATTTTTGAATTGCTCTTTCTAACTCTATTAAGAATTGAGTTGGGATTTTGATGGGGATTGCATTGAATCTGTATATTGGCAAGATGGTCATTTTTACTATATTAATAGCCAGAAGCTGGAAAGAACCCAGATGTCCCTCAATGGAGGAATGGATTCAGAAGATGTGGTATATTTACACAATGGAATACTACTCTGCAATTAAAAACAATGAATTCACGAAATTCCTAGGCAAATGGTCAGAACTGGAAGATATCATCCTTAGTGAGGTAACCCAATCACAAAAGAACACACATGGTATGCAGTCACTGATAAGGGGATATTAACCTAGAATCTCAGAATACCCAAGACACAATTCATATATCAATAGATTTCCAAGAAGAAGGAAGTAAAGACCCCTGTCCTAGAAAGACTGGATATAGGGGAATGCCAGGACAGAGAAGTGAGAGGGGGTTGAATGGGGAACAAAGGGAGGGAAGGGGGCTTATGGGACTTTCGGGGAGGGAGGAAACGGGAAAGGGGAAATCATTTGGAATGTAAATAAAAAAAACTTAGAAAATAAAAAAAAAAAGAAAGCTGGTTGATGGTCTGCTGGTATAAATATTTCTCTTGCTTTTTAGCTTTGAAATGGACTAGGTAGAGCAATACCTTAATCCTAACCTAGCACCAGCCCAACAGTGACTGTCTCAGTCAGGATGGCTAACTGGAAAACTCTAAGAGACAGTGACTGCCATGTGTCAGTCGCTATGATTTTACTGATTTGTTCCACAGTAAAAAAGAAAAATCAGTTTGGTAAAGCTAAGGAAAACATTGGCTTTAGTCACTCCACAGTAGCTTGCCTTCTTTCTATCATCAATAGTCAAGATGTGCTTGTGAGAAAGGCATCTTTGTAGCTAGCCCAAGACTCAAAGTCACATCCAGGGTTGAGCAGTCTGTAATGCAACATGACTGAAGGGTCTTAGGCATCTCTCTGCTCTTACAGAGTTGAACCTGTTCTGCCCTCTGGGGAGACCCTCTGGGAACATAGAGGTTTTTGTTAGGAGTTAGTTTCATATCAACATATCCTGCCCTCAAATTCTTACTGAATTTGTTCTTACTGAGCAATTAATTTCTGTTTGTGTGGTATGATTTAAAGACAGTCAAAAACGACCCAAAGGGCTTGATCACATCCATATCTGGCTCAGAGCCTGTTTCTGAAATCATCCAGCAAGGGGAGAGTCTAATATCAGGGCCATTGAAGATGGTCTGATTATCTGAGAGTTTCCCCATAATTCAGTGCAATCTCTCAGCTCTGTCCTACAAACACATAGCCCTAGAAGAAGACATGGCCAGTTGTACCATGGCCTTGTCATAGCAGATGCTAAATGGTCTCAAGTGTTCATGAAGCTCCTTGGGTTATGACCCAGGAACAAAGCAGCCCACGTGGGGGACCCACCAACTTCTGACCCTGGGCCAGCCCTACTGATCTTAGTTCCTAGTAGATCTTGCCAGGTCAGGAACTTAAACACTTCCCATCTATAGCCTGGGAATCTCTCTATCTAGCCAAAGTTCCAGAGGGAGATACTTGTGAATTCTCTAGGGCAGGCTTGTCTGCCATCATCCTACAGTAAACCCTCTGTGATTCCAAGACTTGAATTTCAATTCCAGTTCTTCTTGCTTATGTACTGAGAAAGGTTTGCATTCACAAGTCGGAATGGAAATGTTTCACACAGTGCTCTGCAGAATCTTGGGACGGCTCCTACACCTGGACTCTAGGCCCTACAGCTGTGGTTCCTTTCAGACACAGACCAGAGCACCATGGACTATCCAGGAATCTTTCTAGCCTTTCATCAGTATCACCTAGATACTCAGAAGAAGATATTCTATTCAATGAACCCAGTTCTGGGTTTGCAGTATGAAATCTCTATCACCAGCCCCATAGAACTCACAGTTCTGGGGTAGACTGTCATATCCAGGGTAAAAGAGGATGCTTACTTAAAACTCTGATGACTATCAACTGTGGCTTCCACTGCAGATGCAGTTTAAACAGCTGACTTAATTGTGCAAAAGACAAAGTTAGTGAGGTAAAATGCAAGTTATTTTTAATAAGACAACTAGAGGGAAAAGGCAGGAAAGTGAAACAAAAGAGTAAATAAATCATGATGGACTGAAGGGATACCGGGATACCGTCTGATACACACGGATGGGAGTTCCATATGGAAAGAAAAGAAGTAACAGGCGAAAGCAGTGTCTGGAAACATCCTGAATCTTGGGAGACATACAGAAATTCAGATCCAGAAAATTTAAAATACCCCTAGAGTAATCAATTCAAAATGACACAGCCAGCTGCATTAATCAAATTCTCAAAAGGGAGACGTCTGAAGCAGCAAACGAGAACAAAAGTATCATATATAAGGGATCAGCCCTCAGATTCTTGGTCAAATTCTCAGGAGAAAGCACTGAGTGTCAGGAGGGGGTTGGGCTACTGCATTTATAGTGTTAGAAGGAATGGAAATGCCAAGTGAGAATACAATGCCTGTAAGGTTGTCCTTTAGACTAAAGGCTGAGGGATTTTATCACCATGACAATCACAGGAGAGCTAAAGGGATTCCTCAATCTGTTAGGAAGAAAATGTTAAATAATGCACAAAAATGTATGAACGTGAATACTCAGAAGCTTTGCTCCAGGGTTGAAAGCACCTGCTACTAAGTGGCTCGGATAAAAAGAGGGCTTTGATTTGCATTTACCTAATAACTAAGGATGCTGAACATTTCTTTAGGTGCTTCAGAGCCATTCGAGTTTCCTCAGTTGAAAATTCCCTGTTTAGCTCTGTACCCCATTTTTAATAGGGTTATTTGACACTCTGGAGTCTAACTTCTTGAGTTCTTTGTATACATTGGATATTAGCCCTCTATCGGATGTAGGATTGGTAAAGACCTTTTCCCAATCTGTTGGTTGCCATTTTGCCCTACTGACAGTCTCCTTTGCCTTACAGAAGCTTTGCAGTTTTATGACGTCCCATTTGTCGATTCTTGTTCTTAGAGCATAAGCCGTTGGTGTTCTATTCAGGAATTTTTCCCCTGTGCCCATGTGTTCAAGGTTCTTCCCCACTTTCTCCTCTATAAGTTTCAGTGTATCTGGTTTTTGTGGAGGTCCTTGATCAAAACAACCCTGAGATTCCACCTCACACCAGTCAGAATGGCTAAGATGAAAAGCTTAGGGGACAGCAGATGCTGGAGAGGATGTGGAGAAAGAGGAACACTTCTCCATTGTTGGTGGGATTGCAAGCTAGCAAAACTGCTCTGGAAATCAGTATGGTGGTTCCTCAGAAAATTGGACGTAGTACTACCTGAGGATTCAGATAAACTACTCCTGGGCATATACCCAGAAGATGCTCCAACATGCAATAAGGACATATGGTCCACTATGTTCGTAGCAGCCTTATTTATAATAGCCAGAAGCTGGAAAGAACCCAGATGTCCTTCAACAGAGGAATGGATACAGAAATTGTGGTATATATACACAATGGAGTACTATTCAGCTATTAAAAATAATGAATTCATGAAATTCTTAGGCAAATGGATGGAACCTGAAAGTATCATCCCAAGTAAAGTAACCCAATCACAAAAGAACACACATGGTACGCACTCACTGATAAGTGCATATTAGCCTAAAAGCTCAAAATAAACATGTTACAATTCACAGACCACAAGAAGATCACAAGGAAGGTAGACCAAAGTGGGGGTGATTTGGTTCTTCTGAGAAAGGAACAAAATAATCACAGGAAAAACTATGGAGACAAAGAGTGGAACAGAGCCTGAAGGAAAGGCCACCCAGAGACTGTCCTACCTGGGGATTCATCCTATAAACAGTCACCAAACCCCGAAACTACTACGGATGACAAGAAGTGTGTACCGAAAGGAGCCATTTATGGTTGTCTTTTGGAGGGGCCCTGGCAGAGCCTTACAGATACAGAGGTGAATACTAGCAGCTAACCATTGGTCTGAGCATGGGGCTCACTATGGAGGAGTTGGAGGGCAAGCTGGAGGAGCTGGGGAGGGGGTTTGCAGCCCCAGGGGAAGAACAACAATGTCGGCCAACCAGACACCCCAGGGCTCCCAGGAACTAAGCCATCAACCAAGGGGTACACGTGGTTTTAGTCAAGATTGGCAAAGGAATGCCTTGTTGGGCATCAGTGGGAGGAGAGGTCTTTGGTCCTGTGAAGGCTCAATAGAGGTCCCAGTGTGGGGAAATAGAGTGGGGGTCATGGGAGTGGGTTGGGTGGAGGAGCATATTCTTGGAGGCAGGAGGTGGGAGGATGGGTTAGGGGTTTTTGGGGAGGGGGGAAACCGGGAAGGGGTATAACATTTGAAATGTAAATGAAGAATATATTCAATAAAAATAAATCCTCAATATCAGAAGCCATTTACAAGGAAACTACCAAAAAAAAAAAATGAGGGCTGAGAGAAAATCAGCATGTGCCTGCCTGACATCTTCCTACATGGTGTGCTTACCACTGTTGCTGCCACCCGCCAGTGACATCACACTCCAGTCTCTTCCTTCCATCAGTGTAAGTTAAACTCCACTGACTCTTCAGGGAAGTCCTTGGCTTTGATGCTGAGTTGGAGTTCTTGAGGCTTCTAGTTTCATGGACTGAGCAATTATCAGGTCCTATGTCTCTCTACGTGCAGAAAAGGACTGGACTACCCTGTCCCAAGAGTGTAACCCAACATAAAAAATTCTCTTTATAACTCACACACACACACACACACACACACACACACACACACACACACCCCACATATAAATATTCAAGATCTATAGCAACAACAATGTCAACGTGTGGGCCTGCACAGCACTGGGGGTGGGGTGTCATTCTTTCTGCAATTCCTTGTACAGAAAAATCTGTCTCATTTTACACAGAAGAGAAACTAAAAGTGTGTGTGTGTGTGTTTATGTGCTTGTCTGTCTGTCTGTCTGTCTGTCTGTCTGTCTGTGGTATACATGTGTGTATCTGTATTTCTCCCCCAAACAAATAAGAACAAGAAAAATAGACAAGAAATAAAGGAAAGGCAACTGAAAACATAAGATTCGAAGCTGCTTATTTGAAAGATAAAATTGATAAAAATTTTGAGAGATTAAAAAAAGAGAGAAGTTGGGGCTGGAGAGATGGCTCAGTGGTTAAGAGCACTGACTGCTCTTCCAAAGGTCCTGAGTTCAAATCCCAGCAACCACATGGTGGCTCACAACCATCCGTAACAAGATCTGATGCCCTCTTCTGGAGTGTCTGAAGGTAGCTACAGTGTACTTACATATAATAATAAATAAATAAATCTTTAAAAAAAAAAAAAGAGAGAAGTTGAAAATCAGAAACGAACAAGAAGGTACTGCAAATGATCTGCAGGAACAGAAAGGATCGCATGGGGACAATTTATACCAACTATCTGGATAATCTAGAATGTTAATGTAATCTAGAAGATAAGTTCCTGGAAACACTCAGATGACTAAGACTGAGCCAGAGTGAGGCAGAAACTCTTAGTAAGCCACTAAGGAGTGTGGATTAAGAGTTTGTATTCTCATCAAAGAAAATGTGAGGACCTGGTGGCATTACTGAGTTCTACAAAACATTACAGAAACAAGGCAAAACTAGGCAACCAACCACCACCAACAACAAAACCTACCGCCACCACCACCACCAAAAACAAAACAACCCCTCAAAACCACCAACACTTCTTAAACTCTTCCAAAGAATCAAAGAAGGTAGAACACATCTAAGGTAACTGCAGAAACACTATTGCTACCGCTTGTCTGACCCCATGATACTACAGGAATACTATGATGAGCTATGTGGAATACTAGCACATTAACAAACAAATTCAACACAATAACAAATGACCATTTATATAGTCAACTAGATTTGTCCTTGAGATAAAAGGACAGTTAAGCACACATAATAAACCCGACACACTAGGCTAAAAGAATGAAGGGCACAAATTCATGACCGTTTCAATAGAGACAGAAGAAATGCTTGACAAAATTCAACATAATAAAAAAAATTCTCAAAAAACTGGTCAACACAACCAAGGAGTATTAAAAAAAAAACCCACAGCACATATCATATTCAGTGATGAAATGATGAAAATTTCCCTTATAATTGGGAACAAGAGAAGAATGTCCATTCTCACTGCTGGTTTTCTGCATAGTATTTGAAGTGCTAAAGAGCAAGATGGCAAGAAAAAAGGGAATCCTACATACACAAACATACAGGAAAGAAAGAAATGTAATGTTCCCTGCTCATTACTTGATCCTGTACACAGAAAACACCACAAAGACTTCACACATACACACACACACACAGATACCACAAGCCATTCAAACTGACACAGGGACTCACTTACAGTCAGAAGATACGAAATCAACATACATAAATCACTAGTGTTTCTAAACATGAGGAACAAACCACATGAAAAGAAATTAACAGAAACAATCCCCTCTGTAATAATGTCCTGTAATAAAATAATAAAGAAGATCAGGACCTACTCAATGAAATCTATAAAACATTGGTGAAGGAAAGTAAAGAAGGCAAAACAGATGTAGTTCCATCGAGTTTTCGTGGATTTGGAAACTTATTATTACCAAACATCCACACTATAAATAATAACCGCCTGTAATCCCTGTTCAGGAGATCTGGCACCCCCTTTTGTCTTCTGCTGGTACCTACACCCATTTATTCCCAACACTTAGCAAATAAAAAGAGTGTACTTTTTATTTTAAATTGTGCATTTGCATGTCGGGAGTCTATAGGGCATGTGCACAGTTGCCTGTGGAAGCCAGAAGCCAGTGCTAAATTCTCTGGAGCTGGAGTCACAAGTGGTTATAAATTACTCAGTGTGGGTGCTTGGAACCAGACTTAAGTGATCTGGAAGAACAGTGTAGGTTCTTAACCACTAAGCTTTCTCTCCGCTGCTAACAAAAAAGCCTTGAGGTAATTATGCTAATTTGATCACCACATATTATAAGTGTTTAAATATCACACTGAGTTCCATGGGCACTTACGTATCAATAAAAAAGAAGTCCATAAACACACACATTCTCACACCACCAATCATATAGTGAAACTCTGTATACACACTATACTCACACCACTTAACAAACATTGCAACCACACACACATAGCTTATCACAGACAAAGCTCAATTTACAACAAGATGTTTACGCTGTGCCTTTGCTAAATTAAGCTGGGCATTGTTCTCTGTGTCTGGCTTGTTCAACTAAGGAGCCCTGGCCTCTCAGATTACCTAGAAGAAGGACACATGAGCCTTCATAGATGCATTTCGAAACTCCATAATTAACCAGGCTTCCAGACTATTACTAGCATTTATTGAACACAGGAGCTGGCCTAACTTTCTTACTTTATTAATGCAAAAAAAAAAAAAAAAGAAGATCACTGAGTTTAAATGGCTTTTCAATATCTATTTGTAACTTAGAAAAGCATCCAATCTTTTATAATTGAACCTATTCTGTTGATAAAGTTGAAGACAGAATTTCTTCCTCTTGGACTGTTTCTTGATCACTGACAATTGTTCTTGCTAGAAGAGAGAACAATTCCCATTTAAAATAAAATCAGTCACTACAACTGCTTCTGTGTTGCCTTCCTCCTGGCCTTCAACACTTCCTCAAATGCTGCCCCACAGAGACAATGCCTGTGCCTGGCAACAGTGCCATTAGACACTGAAGTGGCAGATTCAGTTGATACACCATGGGGCTTGCCAGACTCCCACAATGCCAGGCTCATTAGCTTTTCTCCCTTCTGATGTTGATTACATACCTGAGCTTTTCTGTTCCAGCTTTGTACCGGGAGATCCGTGCCATAGACAAAGGGACCGACAAGGTGTCTAGCCAGCGCTTCTCATACTTTGGTTCATTAGCTATGGGTGAGGAAGGTGATGATGGAGCCTGTGCAAAGTAACCAAGAGTCAGTCATCACAGGACCAGTCACCACACTGTCCTCCGGAGAGGCTTACAGGCAACTGAGGCACCCCTCCCACAAAACTCAGATTAGCCCACTTCCACTGATGCAAACCTTCATGATAACTTCTCAGGGATTCAGAGAGAAAGCACCACTCATATTTGAATATAAACGCTTTTAAAAATATGTTTTAAACAATATTATTTTTTAAAAAAAGTGAAGAAAGCTAAAGGAAAGGGCAGAGAAAATTGCATTTGGAGGAGGATTTCACAGCCATGACAGATCAACCTTACTTAAAAATGTGAAACCTTCTGAGGAAGTCAGTCAAAACAAACTGAGCCAGTGAATAATGTCAGAGCCCCTGTAATGTGGGTCAAAATGAAATTGCTTCTACCAATGGCAAATGATTCCCAGTTATATGAGACTTATTTCTAGGTCATCGTCAGGCATGGTGGCTCTTCAGTGTCTTTGCTATACTTTCACAAAGATGTGAAGTTATTCCTCTTTTCTTGACTTGAGAGGACACAGTCCCCTAAGGGAGTGACTATAGCACTTCTCACTTAATTTTCAGGCTTTGGAATTTTCAAGGACATGGCTTTCAGCCTCAGACAATAGGCACCTTAAAGAGAACTGTGGCTGAACTTTGTCTAAAGGAATGGGTAAAATTGACTCATAAAAATGTCCTTATTGTTAGCATTTCATCTAGGCTCCACTCCACAGTTACCTGGCAACAGCCAGGTGTGCCTGACTCAGTATAAAAGGGGCTGCTTGCCCCCTCTTCAGTTTCCTGCTCTCTTGCTCCTGTTCCTCCTCTCTCCCCATTCCCTACCCCTCTCCCTCCACATGCTCAAGGCCAGCCTCTTCTACTCTTCTCTCCCCCCCACCTCTGCCTTTTTCTGTCTCTACTACCCTCTCGACTCCCCTCCCCATGCCCTGAATAAACTCTATTTTATACTGTACCTTCCTGTGGCTGGTCCCTCAGAGGGAAGGGAGCCTCAGCATGGTCCCACAGAGGTACCCCCTTCCCCCACACATGACTACACAGCCACAAACATATTCCTTGTCTCCTTATCTTTTTATAAAATACAAGACTTTTAATACAAGTTTTCAGAGAATCATGGATCTGGTATGAGAATAAACAACAAAATAATCAAGTCCCCAGATCTAGAGAGGGAGGGAAGCCAGACAAGCCACTCATCTGTAAGTACAAGGCACTTCTGATGAGAAAGGAAGGTGTCCAGTGACAGATTTGAGAGAGGTCCATAGAGCAGGACTCTCAAGGAAGAGGATACATTCTAATCCAGGGCCTGGCCATTTATGCCTGCCCATTTTATTTTATTTTTTATTTTTTTATGCTCAACTTTCTATTTTTTATTGGATATTTTATTTATTTACATTTCAAGTGTTAACCCCTTTCTCCATTTACCCTCCAGTAATCTCCTATCCCATCACCCCTCCTCCTGCTTCTGTCAGGGTGTACCGCCACACACACACCCACTCCCACCTCCCTGCCCTCTCATTCCCCTACACTGGGGCATTGACCCTTCACCAGAACAAGGGCCTCTTCTCCCAACAAGTCCATCCTCTGCTTTGATTATGGCTGGAGCTATGGGTTCCTCCTAGTGTACTCCTTTGTTAGTGGTTTAGACCCTGGGAGCTCTGGTTGGTTGATATTGCTGTTCTTCCTTTGGGGTTGCAAACCCCTTCAGATCCTTCAGTCCTTTCTCTAACTCCTCCATTGGGTACTATGTGATCAGTTCAATGGTTGGCTGCAAGCATCCACCTCTGCAAATGTCAGGCTCTGGCAGAGCCTCTAAGGAGACAGCTATATCAGGCTCCTGACAGCATGCACTTCTTGGCTTCCACACTAGTGTCTGCTTTTGGTGACTGTATATGGAATGAATCCCCAGGTGGGGCAGTCTCTGGATGGCCTTTCCTTCAGTCTCTGCTCTACACTCTGATTGCATAATTACTCCTGTGAGTATTTTGTTACCCCTTCTAAGCAGGACCGAAGGACCCACACTTTGGTCTTCCTTCTTCTTGAGTTTCATGTGGTCTGTGAACTGTATCTTGAGTATTCCAAGCTTCTGGGCTAATATCCACTTATCAGCAAGTGCTTACCATGTGTGTTCTTTTGTGATTGGGTTACCTCACTCAGGATGATATTTTTTAGTTCCATCCATTTGCCTACGAATTTCATGAATTCATTGCTTTTAATAGCTGAGTAGTACTCCATTGTGTAAATGTACCACATTTTCTGTATCCATTCCTTTGTTGAAGGACATATGGGTTCTTTCCAGCTTCTGGTTTATAAATAAGGCTGCTTATGTTTATAAATGAACATAGTGGAGCATGTGTCATTGTTAGATGTTGTAGCATCTTTTGGATATATGCCCAGGAATGGTATAGCTGGGTACAAAGAACTCAAGAAATTAGACTCCAGACAATCAAATAGCCCTATTAAAAATGGGGTATAGAGCTAAATAAAGAATTGTCAACTGAGGAAACCTGAATGGTAGAGAAGCACCTAAAGAAATGTTCAATATCCTTGGTCATCAGGGAAATGCAAATCAAAACAACCCTGAGATTCCACCTCATACCAGTCAGAATGGCTAAGATCAAAACTTCAGGTGACAGCAGATGTTGGCAAGGATGTGGAGAAAGAGGAACATTACTCCACTACTGGTGGGATTTGCAAGCTGGTACAACCACTCTGGAAATCAGTCTGGTGGTTCCTCAGAAAACTGGATATAGTATTACCTGATGCCTGCCAAATTTAGAGTCACTGTGGAGTGGGACACATTTTCCCTTCTCCCTTCTTGAGAGAGTGTGTTCATTGTGGTCAACCTGGCCCAGATTATGTAGCTTCTCCTTTGGTATCAGGTGTTCAGGGGAAGAACTGCTTGGGAAACTGAGCCAGGAGCCTTATTACACAGGTCTGGTTTTGGTGAAGTTACTTGGTCCATTTGTCTGGTGTGCTTGAGGCCAGAGAGATACATCTTTGGGGATGTGGAAAGTAGCCAAGTGCTCTGCCAGTAGGAAGGGAGGCAGTGAGCTTGTGGAAAAAGTCTAATTACCTGGCTGTGCACACATGTGTGTACTCTCCCATGTGGGATAGGACTTGGTCATGGGGCAGGGGGTGACTGTGAAGTGGCACTAACTTTTTGGAAGCTCACCTAGGGCACTGCTAATAGACATCAAGGAAGACCCCCAAAAACCTAGGGACCTGGAGTAGAGAGACATGCAGAGTGGTCACCCTCTAGAAGAACAGACTCTGAATAACCTCTGGGGCCAACCACGCTAACTGGGCAGATGTCTACCTCCAGCTCTCCCAAATTTGAAGATTACTTAATGAAATAAAACCTTTTATTAAGGAAGCAATGTCCAGAATGAGGTGCAAATCTACAAATACAGGGCACAGCAGCTGTGATACAATAATTATCATGGGATGATTGGATTTACCTTCTTGTATTGTATCCAAAAGGGTCACATACCAGAGGAGTCCTGCCAGGCTTCCTGTTTTGCATCCCTAATCAGCACTCCGATAATTATTCAGGAAATAGGAAACAGCTTTATTTAAATTTTTTTTTGAGGGTGAAAAGAAGAATACGCTAACAAGAATAGTAACAGTTGGATATGTGCTTTTCTCCTTAGCATACAGGGATTAACTAAAACATTTTAGACTTCTTTCTCACCCCAACATTCCAGAGGACTGAAAAGTATGTTAATAGTTATGATTCTTTTGGCCAAATTCCTACAAATCTCATGTCTAACTGCATCAGGCTGACTGAACCTGCCTCCTTGTTGGCAATGGTACATTCTTCATACTGAGGCAGTGGCTTCTGTAAGTGGTTAAGATGCATTTATCTACCAGGGAGAGTGAATGCTGCCATCCAAACATCACATCTGAAGCTGTGACAGCATGGGGACTCCTGAAGCATTCCGCATTGTGATGGTGAGAAAGGAACATGTCTAAGGTATCACCTCTGTGGATACTCTGCTGGATGTCCAGAGAGTCAGCTGTGCCTCCACTCCAAGCTTGGAGAAACCACAAAGTTATCCAACTTGACAGCCATCATCGAGGTTTGTCTCTGACCCCTCGGTTCCCTATCTTTGCCCTAGGCAGTCTTTCCCTTGGATACTTGTGTCTGAGGATTCAGCTGGATAATGGAGAGCTGGGATTTCCTGGCTCTCTCTTGTCACCCTGTCAGGTTATTTCTGCTTTGTCACACAGTCCAGCTAAATCAGAAATCTGCACCTGTCCCTTTGCCTTTTGAAGTCAGCAGAATAGCACATTGTTCCTTTTCCATTGTCCCAGTTCAGACCCCCTAGAGGGGGTGCTTTCCTGTCACCTGCCTTGCTGTCAGAGCAGACAATCTTCAACCACCTGGTTCCTGTGGCTTGAAAGCAAATGCCTTGCCTTATCCAGATTAATGCTTCTTAAACTGCTACCTCCTGTCATTTGGAATTTCCTTGTCTGAGAATTGTGGCACAGAGGAAGCCTGGGTGGCCATTTAGATTTCCCCTGTCTATGTCTGACAACATGTAGCACATTGCCTTGAAAACCTCACTGTGCATGTAAATTACATAGGCAATTTCTCAAAGACAAGCCCTCAGGCCAGTTTCAATGACATGCAGTTTACTGATGGTGTGTGTGACTCTGGACTCCGCTGTAAATATCCATGTGACCTTGACCCTGCAGCGTAGTCCCACACTGTGGAATGATGTCTTGCTTCGGGTGTTAAGCTGAGTGGATCCTCTACTCCTTTTGTACTTTGCTCTGTTACAGGGAAGAAGTTTGTTTCCATCTTCCTACATTTGTGAGTTGCACAGGCATCCTTTTGTCTAGCATTTACATAATTTTGCAACAAATTTTAACTCAACATTCTACTCGTTAGAAGAGAATGCAATGCTTAACAACATTTAAAATAATTTCGCCTTGGAAAAGAGCATCAAGTGATACTGCCTGAGGTCTGGCTGGTAAAGCCACCACAAATAGAGCCAGGTAATATCCATTACCTCGCCGATAAGCCATGTCCTGTCTTTACTTCACATGAGCACATTTTGTGGCTTCCTGCTACATCCAGATGCTAGTAAAAAATATCCAGCACTCACAGGTGAGACTCCATATTCTTCCTTCCTTCTTCCTTCCTTCCTTCTTCCCTCTTTCTTTCTTTCTTTCTTTTCTTTCTTTTTTCTCTCTTCCCTCCTTCCTTCTTCCTTTCTTTTCCTTTCCTTCCCTTCCCTTCTCTCTCTCTCTTTCTTTCTTTCTTTTTTCTCTCTTCCCTCCTTCCTTCTTCCTTTCCTTTCCTTCCCTTCCCCTCTCTCTCTCTCTCTCTTTCTTTCTTTCTTTCTTTCTTTCTTTCTTTCTTTCTTTCTTTTTCCCTCCCTTCCTTCCTTCCTTCCTCCCTCCCTCCCTCCCTCCCTCCCTCTCTCTCTCTCTCTCTTTCTTTCTTTCTTTTTCCCTCCCTTCCTTCCTTCCTCTTTCTTTCTTTCTTTCTTTTTCCCTCCCTTCCTTCCTCTTTCTTTCTTTCTTTCTTTTCTTTCTTTTTTCTCTCTTCCCTCCTTCCTTCTTCCTTTCCTTCCCTTCCCTTCCCCTTTCTCTCTCTCTCTCTTTCTTTCTTTCTTTTTTCTCTCTTCCCTCCTTCCTTCTTCCTTTCCTTTCCTTCCCTTCCCCTTTCTTTCTTTCTCTCTCTTTCTTTCTTTCTTTCTTTTTCCCTCCCTTCCTTCCTTCCTTCCTTCCTCCCTCCCTCCCTCTCTCTCTCTTTCTTTCTTTCTTTCTTCTTCCCTCCCTTCCTTCCTTCCTCTCTCTTTCTTTCTTTCTTTTTCCCTCCCTTTCTTCCTCTTTCTTTCTTTCTTTCTTTCTTTCTTTCTTTCTTTCTTTCTTTCTTTCTTACTTTTTCCCTACCTTCCTTCCTCCCTCCCTCCCTCCCTCTCTCTCTCTCTCTTTCTTTCTTTCTTTTTCCCTCCCTCCCTTTCTTCCTTCCTTCCTTCCTTCCCTCCCTCCCTCCCGCCTTTCTTCCTTCCTTCCTTCCTTCCTTCCTTTCCTTTCTTTCATAATGTTTATTTCCACAAAATCAAACCTTAAAAGTGCTAGACAAAATGACTAAGGACTTGCTTGCTAAATGTATGGTTTGTGGCTATTTTGACATAATATGCAATCTTTTAAAAAATTCATTACTCACTCAACATTACCAAGTAGAGTACATGCAAAGTGTCAGTTTAAACACAAAGTGCTCCACACGGCCTTTGATGTGGTGTGTGTATTTCTTGCACAAAGCTCGTTATGGAGTGCTACTGTGTCTCAATGTTGTTCATAGAACAACCATAGAACGATTTCAGTTTTTAAAGAATGTTTTGATCAATAAATAATCACTAAACCTAAAGATAAGAGTCTGTCTCTAGCTGTGTGGACACTTCATGTTCAATGGAAAAATAATGATGGCTGCTCAGCAGACAAAAATCTGCCTGTGGGTCTCAGCTTGCAATTTCCTTCCTTCCAAACGCTGCTGGGGCTGTGGGCCGTTGGTGATGTGATTTTAGAGAACAAACGGCACGAGCACGATTACAAAAAAGAGAGAGCAACATCTGACCCCAGCAGAGAGAAAGCACTGACCGCAGCAAGGCCCCGGTTGACAGGAAGCTGGGTGACACTCTGTACGCGCACAGGCAGTCCTTTCTCACTGGGACCCCGGTCCTCCCTGCTCTGTTCTTAGGGAGGACTACCATTTATAAGTGCCCGAGAAGTATTAAAAAAAAAAGATTTCAGTGAGAAGTCCCAACTACTGCTATGCTTTACATCTGTGCAAGATGACAGGTGACAATGTCTCAGATCTGGCTTTGTCAGCAGCTTGTGCCCCTCCTTTACTTCACCTCTGCCCAGCCTACTCTAGCTGTGCCTACTCCAACTTGTCTAGACTATAAAACCTAACTAACACAGAGAGAATAGCAGGCGACAAAAAGATACAATAAATAAAGCACGTGGCAACCGTATTCTACTAAATTTGAAAAGAACATTTACTGAAACAGAAAAGGCAGCTGCCAAGACTTCTGCCCTGCCAATCCATAGCTCTGTGCACACTTTGTGCTGTGGACACGAAGCCTTGTGCACGCCTAACCCTATACACACCTGGCCTGTTACACCTGACTTCATTAACATCGGTCCTTTGAACATCAGGCCCTTTGCATGGCTGGTTCCTTGGACACTTGGCTCTGCCTACCCCCTTCAACTCTGGGTCTCCACACTTGTGTCTGCAGCTTTGGCTGCAGCAAAACAAATAAGAGTAACTGAAAAGTCCAGGTCTTAATAAAGGCAGAGTCCTGCTTTCATGCCCTCAGAGGTAATTTTGTGAACAAGAGTTGAAACTGTAAACCATGTTGAATGGGAAACAGGCTGTAAACGCTGGATTTGCTATCATCTCTACCTCTCTTAGTAAATTTGTATTTTGCTCTGCTGCAGAAGAGGAAGAAGGAGGCACAAAACATGTTCAGGGCTTTCTTCCCCACAACTGAGAACTGTGCTGGTTTTAGTGGCTGTGATAAAATTCCAAGGAAATAGGAGGAATAATTTATTTTGGCTGTTACAGAGCTTATGGTTCATGGTTGACTCCACTGTTGTGGCCTGTGTGTGTGTGTGTGTGTGTGTGTGAAATGCTACAGTGGAAGACTATGGTGTTGCATATTAGTTTCTGTCCTCATAACTGTGAATAACAGCTGATAGCTTAAGGGAGGGCAGATTTGTTTTGGTTCACAGTTTGACAGTATAGTCCGCCATGATGGAGAAAGCATGGTGGCAGCAGTTTGCCGTTGGAGCTGTAGGATCATTGCATCCAGCAGCCACCTAGCTAGAACTCTACAAACCTATGTCTGCCATCGATAGACATAAAAAAAGGCTCCACAACTTCCCCAAACAGTGTTGCCATCTCAGGACCAAGTCTTCAAACACGTGAGCATGCTGGGTTTATTTCACATTCAAGCCATGATATGGAAGAAAACTGCTGACCTTAGGGCATCCTAGACACTGAGTATATAACCAGAAGGGACCAGGACAAGGAGCATCCTTCAAAGGCATGGCTACCACTTTCCATCAGGCTTCACCTCTTGGCTTCTAATACTTTCCAGTAAAATTATCAAACTATGACTCAATCAATGGACAATCCACTGATCAGATAATGCCGAACACCCTTCATTGACTGGATCCAGCATCTGGAAGCTTCCTTTAACATACAACTGTTCTGAGATAGTTTAGATGTAATACTTTACATCTAAACTGTAACAACTAACTGAAGCCCATTTCTAAATGCAGAATATAAAATAAGCTAATTTCTTGCTTTTTATACTGGGCAGGAGCTTACATAAACTCAAGACAACTCCATAGCCACTTTCCAATGGCAACTACCATGGAGTGCTTGCCACAATACACATTTCATGACAGAGAACCATCATTTAAAGTTCATTGTGCTCACATAAGGAAGCAAGTCACAGAAAGGCCCTCAGGTTCTGCAAGAGGGTGCAGGTCTGCACTTTCTAATTCTTTGCTGACAGCGGTTCTCTGCCTTCTGAAACTTTCCCAATTGTCCTGGTACCCTCCTTGGAAAACCTATGAGATTTCTGGATGGGGCGACAACTTGCTCTGGTATCACCTTTCTTGCTTTACAGATTTGAAATCAGCTCTGATGTGACCAGGAATCATCACTCCTGCTAATCTTGACTGCTAACTTGATTGGATTGATAAGTTCTGAGCTAAGTAAAGCAAAACACTGTCTGTCTGTCTGTCTGTCCGTCCGTCCGTCTGTCTGTATGTCTCTGGTTGTGTGTCTTTATGTTTCTTACTCTCTCTGTGTTTGTGTGTGTGTGTGTGTGTGTGTGCCTGTAAAACTTTGAATATTCACACTCCATTCTCTATGTGGTCCTTGTGAGATGACTCCCAGCTCTTTCCACTTGTGCTTCTGAAGCAGCTCTCAGCAGCCTCCTCATACGACAGGTCTCGCAGAAGGGCACTGACCCAGCCTCCATGAAGTGCTACTTTACATGGACCAGCACAGAAAATTGCTTGGCATATCAGCGGCCTGCTAGTACCATGGCAACTCTGCCAAGGAACAGTTTGCAGACCTCCTGCTGTCCTGAATGACAACAAGCTACTGAGTTCATGAACTTCAGGGCACCTCTTCTGCAAGACAGGCAGCAAGCACAAACCTCTAGGCCGGAACCCTACTCTTCCTCTGTTCCTGTGCAGAAGTAAGGATATGGGAGAGGCAAGTCTAATAGTTCCTCCCAGCATTCCTGTGAACAGCAAGTTTGTGATTTTCCCTTCTGGGGAGGCAAAACTGGACGGAGTACATCTAGGCTAAGGTACTCTGCGTCAGGAAATACAATTTCATTCAGAATTACCATGTCAGGAAACTATCCTCTGCCCCCAATTCCTAACCACACTAGTATTATCTGGGGAAAACTGTCCAGAACAAGAAGCAAGCTGGAAGGTTGTATTGATGAAAGTGATTTTAACAGCTGGAGGAACTAGAATGAATTCATACATAATTGTATCCATGTACTCACACAGAGATGAGAAAACAGGAAGTTCTGTGAGTCAAAGGGGGCTCCCCCACCTCTCAGCCTTGGAGGACACTCAGAATGCAAAGAATGAGTGTAAAGGGGGCAGGGCGGCCAGAGTGGACCTTCTTCTCAGCAGACTTATTTGGACATCCACACTCTACTCTTCCAAACAGCCCAGATTTTGCAAATTATCCTTATCTTATTAAAATATGGGCCTTTAAATAAAAGCAACAATGATTTTAAATATGAATTGATGCTGTAGGCTGAATGTGGAATGACTCCTATAGGCCCCTGCCTTGAATGCTGCATCCCTAGCCTGTGGGATATTATGAATGATCTGGATTTTTAGGAGGTGGGATCTTGCTGGGTAACAGGGTAACTGAGTGGATATTTGAAGGTTGCACCCCAGGCTAGCCCCAACACTTCCTGCTTCCTTGTCTGTGATGGTCTGTTGGAGAGTAATGTGCCCCCATCACATGCTCGACTACTGCAGACTCCTCTGTGTGTTCCCATCATGGTGGGCTGAATTCCCTTGAAACTGCAAGTGAAATAAACTTCCTCTTTTTAGGGCTATTTCTCTGAGGCATTTTGTCTCAGCGAAAACAAGAGTAACTAATAAAATGGCTTAGAATAAAATTTTTATATGACTTGTATAAAATAGGTCTTATTTTATGGGGAAGAAGATATACACCACCTATATTTGTTTAAAAAAATAAAACAAAATAAGATTCTAATATACTATGAGGAAATTATGTGCTTTCCCCGCTCCCCGCCCTGTAAGATCCAAATATGGATAATGTCTAGTAATATTTCAGGCTAGAGCTCAGTCCAAATACAATGTGGGCCTCTGAACTTCAAACTCTTCAAAAACAAAAAAGAATTGCAAACAAATAGTTTTCAGGAATTGGAGGTGTAACAGTGAGGTATGAGCATAAGCTAGTCTTCACTGGCTTCCCCAGTTTAGGAGGAAAGGCTTTCTAAAGGAAGCACTCTTTAATAACCAGGTAATGAAGACTGCTGTCAGTATGTAATTGAAGGTAACTACTACCTGATGTCGGAGATGATGGGTTATTTTGACGGAAGCACTGCATCCCCCTTTAAACACTATTCATAGCAGATCTTACATACTTCCTATTTTGAAAACAGAGGTTCCTTGCTTCACTTCAGGGAAGAGGCGTGCCATCACTTTGTCAGTCTCCTCATTTTTCTCTCAGCTTCCTTAGTCACTATGTTATGGTAAATGTTACATCAGTAATCATTCACCTCCTGGTTCTATTGTCCTGTTGAATGTGACAGTCACACTGCTTTTCCCTGCCTTTGTGATCCAAGGTCTCCAAAATGGTCGTCAACCATGTCATCCCATCCAGAGAGCGTGTTCCCAGCTGGGTGTCTTCTCTACCTTCAGGTACATCTTGCAAGAGGCAGGACTAATATGTCTACCTCAGGTCCTTTGTCCTGGTTTATCAATGACTCCTGTGTCTAGGATAACACAGAACAACAGACACTACAGCTATTTTCTGCTTTTCTTTGTTGACTTGCCTCAACTAACTGTCAATATGTTACCCAGACTGGCTTCAAACTCCTGAGCTCGATTGATTATTCTGTCTCTGCCTCCTCTCCCTGAGTAGGTAAGACAGACTATTGAGGTATGCTCTTGTGCCTGGTTCAAAACAAAGATTTAAAGTCAAGTGATGGCTTTGAAAATTAGGATGCTGTTCATCTCTGGGCCCAAGACTGGGTGGTAGAACTTATGAATATGCTCTTTTTTCTTTGTTAGTTACAGACATCAAATTTTAAATTACTGAAAGCTATTTAAACTGTCAAAGTGAGGAGTTACGGCACCTTGTAATTATACGAACAAACCCGAGTCTTTCCCCCTGGGTTCTGCCTGAATGTGGAAGTGAGTTAGGATCTACTATAAAGTACACTTGTAATTCATTTGTGGGATGCTAAGATTCTACTTCTACACTAAGGTTTCTGTGGACAATAAGACCACTGCCCAGAGGGAGGCTGGTCTTAGCATTAGGAGGCAGACACAGGGGAGCAGACACTGGTGGTTGAGATGATGCTTTTCCTTTGCCCAGGTCTAGGCTCTTAGTAGAGGGAAGGAGAGGCACAGGATTAAGTCTCTTCATAAATACAGAGTGCTCATGCATCTTTGATACTGTTTCTGCATTTGGGAATAAACTCTTACTGCTCCCCTTTCATGCGAGTCTTCTGGAAGTACCCTAAAAACAACTTGAGACCCTGCTGTTAAGGTGACTTGAAACCCAGAGGCTACTTTGAATTCTACTACCTCTAGTATTTGCTGTCCATGCAATTATGAACTACTGGTTTATGGTATCTTAGTGGGTAGAATGACAAAGACTCCACATGGGAGTAAATGCCAAGGGAACTGACTCTAATTCCTGTTGTCATTGTTTCTCCCAGAACATCTGCAGGTGCCTCTGTTGGATCATGGACAGTTTTCCCCTCAACCCAGGGCCCTTGGAGTTGGGGTTTCCAAGTTATGAATTCGAGGTTGGGGGATTGCACGTACTTACTGTGTGGCTGCAGTGTCCATTCAGGTGCAGACCACTGTCAAAGAGAGGTGATGAGGCCCTGCTGCTGTGGTCACTGGATGGCCCTGGGGACCCTGAAACAAAACGAGAGACCTCCGTTCCAGATGTAGTTTTCAAGCACATCATGTGTGCCTACATGACTGCAAGGTGGAGCAGCACACAAACAGGACCAGCAGTCTCCTGCTGGGTCCCTCTCAGGGGTGCGGAACGGAAGTGGGGAGCGTGGCTCTATGTCCTACTTTATTAGCCAGAGGTTCCTCCTCTTTGCTGGGACCTGGTCTCCTCATTGATGCTCCTAGTGAAATAATTTGCCTATTACGTCATAAGGCACTATCAGGCCATAGAACAGAGCTATGCCTACAATAGGACCATGCGTCCTTGCAGTCTCTCTCGCTCCTTTATCATGGCATATTTCCTCAGAGATGCTGATTAGTGAATGACCCATGGGGCTTTAATTGGTTCAGACAGGAAGTATGAAAAAGTAGACAATGCAGTCACAGAAGGTGTAACTGCATCAGTCACATGACCATCACCATCATCATCATAATTATCTATAAAGAACTGAGTGAAAATTAATTTGTATATTGTTTACAAATGCAGTGAATTTGCTTGTGTAAAGAGCAAAACAATATTGTGGCATGGTAACATCAAACTAAATGGAGATAAGACTGCCTACTCTCTATGTATCTATTCACCATAGTACTTGAAGTTCTAGCTAGAACAATAAGACAACTAAAGGAGATCAAGGGGATACAAACTGGAAGGGAAGAAGAGGAAGTATTGTTATTCCTGGATAATATGATAGCATACATAAGAGACACCAAAAATTCTACCAGAGATTACAAAAACAATCTACAGACTCAATCCAATTCCCACCAAAATTCCAACACAATTCTCCACAGACCTTGAATGAGCAATTCTCACCTTCATATGGAAACCAAAAAAGCCCAGGATATGTAAAACATTGAGTACAATAAAAGAACTTCTAGGGTAATCACCACCCCTGACCTCAAACTGTACTACAGAGCAATAGTGATAAAACCCATATAGTGTTGGCATAGAAACAGATAGGTTCATCAATGGGATTAAATTGAAGACCCAGAAATAAACCACACAATTATAGGCACTTGATTTTTGATAAAGAAGTCAAAACCATACAATGGAAAAAGGAAGCATCTTCAATAACGCTGCTGATCTAACTAGATGCCTGTTTGCATATAGAAGAACGCAAATTGATCCATATTTATCACCCTGCACAAAACTCAAGTCCAAGTGGATCAAAGGTCAACATAAAATTGGACACAATAGAAGATAAAATAGGAACTCACTTGAACATATTGGCACAGGAGACAGATTCCTGAACAGAACACCAATAGCTCAGGCACTAAAATCAACAGTTAATAAATGGGACCTCATGAAACTGCAAAGCTTCTTCAAGGCTAAGGGCACCACTGTAATGACAAAACAGAAACCTACAGTCTGGGAAAGGATCTTCACTAACCTTACATCTGACAGTGAACTAATATCCAAAATATATTTAAAAACTCAAGAAATAAGATACCAACAAATCAAATAACACAATTATCATATGGGATACAGAACTAAACAGAAAAAAAATTCAACAGTGAAAGGTCTAACGGCTGAGAAGCACTTAAAGAAATGTTATATATTATATATAGTATATATGTTATATATGATATATGTTATATCATATATATAATACACACATATAAAACATACATATGTATGTACTATATACCAGCACACACATACACACACACATACACACACATATGTGTGTGTATGTACTACATACCAGCTATACAACTCCTTGACATATACCCCAAAAGTGCCCCACTATACCACAAGGATACTTGCTCAACTATATTCATGGCAGCTTTATTCACAATAGCCAGAAACTGGAAACAACCTAGATGCTCCTCAAATGAAGAATGGATAAAGAAAATAATAGTACATCTACACAATTGAGTACTACTCAGCTATTAAAAACAAAGACATGAAATTTGTAAGAAAATGGATGGAACTAGAAAATATCATCCCGAGTGAGGTAATTCAGACAGAAATACAAGCATGGTATATACTCACTTGTAAGTGGATATTAGTCATAAAGTACAAGATAATGATGCTACAATGCACAGACCAAAAATAACTAAGTAATAAGGACCGTCCAAGGGAGGATGCATCTATCTCACTCCGAAGGGGAAATAAAATAGACATAAGAGGTGGATGCAGAGAGAGAACTAGGTGTGAGAAGGTTGAGGAGGGGAATAGGGATGGGGATCAGATGTGGGGAGAAGGGATAGAAGAGAGCAGAAATCGGTGGGGGGAGCACCTCTGGGACTATCTAGAGACCTGAGAGAAGGAGTATTTTCCAGAGTCTATGGTGGTAACCCTAACTGAGACTCCTGGTAGCTGGGGAATACATAGACTGAAGTGGCCACTTCCTATAGCCTGGTGGGACTTCCAGTGGAGGGAGGGGAGCATCAACCCACCCACAAAACCTTAGATCCAAACTTTACCTTGCCTACAAAATGTTCAGAGGTAAAAATGGAACAGAGAATAAGAGAAAGGTACACCAATGACTGGCCCAACTTGAGACTCCTATGGGAGTCAATCCCTGATACTATTAATGGTACTGAGCTATGCTTCCAGACAGGAGATTAGCATAACTGACTCTGGAAAGGTTTTATCCAGCAGCAGATAAAAATGATAAGACCCATAACCAAACATTTGGTGGAACTCATGGAGTCCTGTAAGAGTGGGAGATAGGATTGAGTGAGCCAGAGGGGTCAAGGACACCACAAGAAGACCCACAATGTAAACTAACCTGGGTACATGGAGCCTCACAGAAACTGAACCACCAACCAAAGAACATACAAGGTTTGGACTTAGTCCCCCCTACACATCAGTGGCATATGTGTAGCTTGGTCTTCATGCGGGTCCCCTAACAATTGGAGTGTGCTGACTCTGACTCTATCTCTTCCCCTAGATGGACTGACTGGTTAGGTCTCAGTGCAAGAGGATGAGCTTGGTCCTGCTGTGACTTGATGTCACAGAAGGGTATCCAAGGAGGGCTTCCTGTCCTCTGAGGAGAGGGGGATGGATTAAAGGGGGAAGGACTTGTGAGGGTGGGACTAGGAGGGGATGTGACTGGGATGTAACATGAATAAGTTGATGAAAATAGATAAATAAGAAAATAAATGTGGCATGGGTATCATTCATAACCATCACAGTTTTACAGATCAGGGGACTGATAGATCTTCCTATTGAGTCTTTTGACAATATTCTGGGAGATGATCGGACACAAAAAAGTTTTCCCAGGGATAACATGGAAAGGCTGCCTCTCAGCACATCTGATCCAATTGAGAGACAACAGGTGCTCAATGGATACAACTCCCTTTAAGAACAAACCTGCGACCACACACGTTCAACAATCAAGCTAAACTTGTAATTTCATTAAGAATTGCTAAGGGAAGTTGTTCAGGCCATTCACTCGAGGTCCCAAGGGCAGCTCCAAGAAAGAGAATGTATTCTGTGACTACTCCTTAAGACCATTATTTTCTGGACAAACATACCTGTGGACAGATTCAGTGTGTTGGTTCTTCTGTTTCTGTGGTGATATCTCCTAAAGGCAGAAGGTTGAACACCACTGCCTAAATGACAAACTCCCAGAAAGACTGAACATCTGGCAGCACCTAAGAAACCCTCTAGAATCCATAAGCGGAGAGCCATCCCTGAGATTGGGCCTTCTGAGTCCTTGGAAAGCAAGCTGAAGTGCCAAGGATGGCACAGTGACAGGATTTTCACTGCCTAGCTGCAAATCATGGTGAAGAGGTAATGCTATAGAGTGAAACAGGAAGGCAGGACACCATCCTGCATGTCTATATATGACCATGACATCTTCCTAGGATTTGGTGAACTGTCAGTCCCCCCCTCAGTGCACATGTGCATCAGGTACCTAGTGACAAGAAGGCTTGGAAGCTGACTGCTCTTCTCAAGTCCACCTCTGCACTTCCAGCCTGCCAGTGTCCCTTTCCTGCCTATATTTTATCTGTGAGGACAAGCACTACAAAACACTTCAACACATTCCTACATGGGCTTGGAAACATGAGGACTGTTTGCTTCCATTTAAATGAACCATACTAACAACTAAAAGTTTCTCTGTTCTTTTATTACCCAAGACACATACGGTTGCTGCCTAGTAGAATCTATCCCAGCCCAGGCTTGTATTACTTTCCATTTCAGAGTGCAGTTTTTGCAGTAGCATGTAGTCTGGCTTGGTTTTGTTATTTTATTTTATTTTAGCATTTCCATGTACACTTTAAGACAAGTCCATACAACACTTTTCAAAGTCTTTTATTTATATCCAGAATCAACTTGTCATTATTTGAAAGAAAGATGAAAACATTTTGAACTGCCAATATCCATGCCTAAAACCCTCAAGGTGATGCTCTTGTTCTAGATGAGACATCATGAATGTCACCATAAACATGTCTCTGAAGATCAGCCCAACTTGGGATTCATCCCATGGGTGAGGACCAATCCCTAATGCTATTGATGATGCTATGTTGTGTTTGCAGACAGGAGCCTAGCATAACTCTCCTCTGAGAGGGTCTACCAGAAGCTGTCACAGACAAGCACTGAATGGAGGTTGGGGACTCCTATGGAAGAGTTAGGGGAAAAACTGAAGGAGCTGAAGGGGGTGGCAACCCCATAGGAAGAACAACAGTACCAACTAACCTGGACCCCTGGGAGCTCCCAGAGACTTAATCACCAACCAATGGGTTTGTCAGGGCCCCTGGGGGAGGATGTGCCTAATCCTGTAGAGACTTGATATCTCTCAGAGACAAAGGAGAGGAGAATGTTGGGAGAGGGAAGAACTCTGTGAGGGGGACTGGAAGGGGTGCAACATTTGGGATGTAAATAAGTAAAATAATTAGTTGAAAAAATGACTTTTACCATGAAGGAGGAGGAGGAGGAAGAGGAGGAGGAGAAAGAAGAAGAGGAGGAGGAGGAGGAGGAGGAGGAGGAGGAGGAGGAGGAGGAGGAAGAAGAAGAAGAAGAAGAAGAAGAAGAAGAAGAAGAAGAAGAAGAAGAAGAAGAAGAAGAAGAAGAAGAAGAAATAGAAGAAGAAGAAGAAGAAGAAGAAGAAGAAGAAGAAGAAGAAGAAGAAGAAGAAGAAGAAGAAGAAGAAGAAGAAGAAGAAGAAGAAGAAGAAGAAGAAGAAGCAGCAGCAGCAGCAGCAGCAGCAGCAGCAGCAGCAGCAGCAGCTATGGGTAATAAGTGAAGAAACTTAAAATTAGTAGTCTTTTGTAGACACTGGATTCCTATTAATTAATTTCTCAGTGACTGTCAGATTTTCTTCTGTATCTCCAAAGAAAAATTAGGATAGACCCAGTATTGTTTTGTCTACTGCCAGCATTTTCCATTCTCAAAGCTGGTTAGTGCTAGTAATTGGGGTGGGTATGAATGTGTGTGTGCGTATGTGAGTGCATGTGTATTTGTGTCTGTCTGGTATAGGGGGAACATGTTCACTTGTGAGCAGGGGCATGTGTGTGGAAAGCTACATGCACATATGTGCAGATGTGTGCTGAAGATAGAGGACAACTTCATTTATCCTTCCACAGGTATCATCCGCCTTAGGTTTTGAATCTGGGTCACTCACTAGCTTGAAGCTCACCAAGAAGGTTAGGGAGCCCCAGGAAGCCACACTTCTCTGCTTCTTCTGCACTGGAATGACAACTCTGTTCCTCCATACCTGGCTATTTTTATGTAGGGTCTGGAGGATGTTTTCAAGGCAAGTACTTTACTAAGCTATCACTCCAATCTGAGATTTGCAATGATAAATTCTACAAATAGCTGTTACAAAAGAGAGAAAAGAAAGAATATTTACAATAAGTAGTCATAAAACTCCGTCCTTCGTGGACTGAATTATTTTCTGTCAAAAGTTCTTTCTGCATTGATTAGACATGAAGCAGCAGAGTCTCAGAGGGAAATATTCTGGCAGATGCTCTCAGCTAAACATGGCATTACCACAGGACCCAGATCCCCTTCTTTATGTTGAGTATTAACAAAGATGTCCAAACAAAGCCTGTTGATGAACGTTCACAGAAGCATAATTCCTAACAGCCCAGAAATAGAAGCAAGAGTCCATTAGCTGAAGAGTACATGGAGCAATGCCCTACATCCATATAAAGCAGAGCTATGCAGCCATAGCGAAGCATGCCACCTCACCAATGACCTTTGAAAGTATCACACTCAGTGGAAGGAACTGAAGGCCAAGGTCACAAATTGTCTGACTACATTGATACACATTTCCAGAAAAGGCAAATCCACAGAGAAAGCAGTGACTTTCAGTGTCTAGGGCAAGGAAACAGAGTCTGACTGCTAGCTTGTGAAGGACTTCTTTGGGCTGTAGAAAATCAAGATATTTAATCAGTTAGTGATAGTGTATGGCATAGTGAAATACTAAACAATATGCAAAGTCTACCTGTATATAACCATCAAGTGTCTGAGTGTCTGGGAAAAAAAATCACACAGGTCTGTTCACTCAATCTCACTGGGTATTTATTTTCCCATTAATATCAATTTAAGAAATGCTGAAGTGGACATTTTCTTTACAAGTCTGTTGGGATTTTTCTACATCAGCAATCACCTCTGTGGGACAGATGTCGGCTTCAGACAAACAAGCAATTCAACAGGGCCTGCTCAGGTAGAAGCAATTTTACCTCAATGACATGTATTCACCAGAGGCCATTTTGCATGGATTTATGGAATGGCTATAGCCCTTGTGTTTAAAATTTTATAGATACTATCACTTAACAGTTTTAGGTTGTAAAGAACAAAATAAAAGGAAAATGGACATCTATAGAATTAATGGCAAATTCAGTAGGCAACCCTGGAACTCTGCATTGGTCCTGAGCAATGGGGCTCAGGAGTTTAAGGTGGGTCTAGCCACAAAGGCTGAGCTCTGCAAAGGCCTTCACAAGGGAGTTCACAAGAGCTCCTAGCTAACTGACAGCTATGGGACAAGGCCTCAGATTCTAGTCAAGCTTATGAATGCAAGTTAAAGGTCCTGGGTTTGAAGAGCTCTTCTATCCTTTATGGGAAATAGTGGCTTCAGAGTCATGGTGATCTTTCCTTTTCAAGAAACAGGTATTGAAATCTTTGTAGCTGTTGGTTCTACTGCTCCCATTATTCCACCAGGGTTAGCAGCCACCAAACACATTTCTCTCTCTGGCCAGAAAGGTTACTGACCTCTAATGGAAGGTGGGAAAGGCTGTGCAAGTGTCCTGTCATCTATGCGGCTCCTGCTGTCCCCTGGGCCAGGCTATAACGGTTCCTCACTTTTAATCTCAGTACACAGGAACATTCAGCACACACAGGCCCATGCAGGAGGTGAAAGACACTCTCCTGGACATAGGCTGCTATGCACTCTACTGGACCAAAACCAAGATGGAAACAAATGCTCAGCACTATGACCAGTTTCCTAAAGTGTGGTGAACAGTGCAGGTGGTTGGATACAGCCTCTTTTGTATACAGCCTTAGAAGCCCTCATCATTTCCAACTAGGGAGTTTCCATCATCCATATATGGTTTGGATACATGTGCTGTGGACTGTGTGCTAAACAGCTTGGTTTCATCCTGTAGCACCATTGGTAGGTAGAGGATCTATTAGGAAGTGACACATACAGAGAGAAGGCCTAAGTGGGAGGTCCCCATCAAATCCCTCCCTTCAGAGCTCAGGGAACCCCGATGGAAGAGAATACAGGAAGAGTGTATGAGCCAGAGGAAAAGAGGACACTAGAAGAACAAGGCTCTCCAAATCAACTATGCGAGGTGCAAATGCACTCACAGA
This sequence comes from Tokudaia tokunoshimensis, assembly GCA_036184795.1. Lineage (NCBI taxonomy): Eukaryota > Metazoa > Chordata > Mammalia > Rodentia > Muridae > Tokudaia > Tokudaia tokunoshimensis. The sequence goes on from BTHU01000012.1 coordinate 45,710,973, forward strand.
GACTGAAGCCGCAAGCACAGGGCCTACATGGGTCCTATCAGGTCTTCTGGGTATATATCATAGTTTTAGCTTAGTATTTTATGGGTCTTCAAAATGTGTGGAGAGGGGGGTCTTTCTCTCCCTCTTAGGTTGCTGTATTCAACTTTGGCATAATAGGGTTCTTTTTGTTTTATCTTATTATATATTGTGTCAAAAAATCTTACCCAAGCCCCCACCCACCCACCCAAAAGTGTGACTTAGAGGGAAGAAGTCAGGTGATGTGCTCTTGGCACTCTAAGCCCTTCTAACTCTCTTTATTTGCTTCCTGATCACCAATGTAAGCAGATGCCACTACAATGCCACCTTCTCTGATACACTGGGCTACCACAGGCCCAAAGCCACAGGGTCAAATGGCAATCAATCAACTGCAATCAAACAAACCAGAAATCCTTCACAGGGTTTTTCTCCCAAGTTTTTTTGTTTTTTGTTTTGTTTTTGTTATAAGCATGGAGCAGAGAGAACATCTTCTTTAAACCCATTTCCCACCTAGAATTTCAGAGAGGGCACAAAATTTCTGTCCTTCATGATTATCTTGTCACCACATCCATAGCAACTGGATCCCTCTGAACCTCTGTCTACACCTAATGGGCCATACTTCCTGACTCAGCTTCCCAACTACCAAGACCTGTTCTGGACTTCACTCTCTGAGTTGATGGAATTGGTCAAGAAGAGGAAGTACTGAAAATTATTATTTATAACTTTCTCCTAATTTTAATATTTACCTTCTTTTGCCACTCTATCTACTGTGTTCTTGTTCTATCTTTCTCTCTCTCTCTTTGTGTGTGTGATTGTGTGTGTGTGTGTGTGTGTGTGTCCCCTCCCTTCATTTTCAACCTCCCTGGTAGTACTGACAAGATACTGAACCTTGGATTGCCTCCCCGTGTCCTTCCCAGACAATCTGAGTGGCTTGTAGAAGTATATCATCCTGATGTGTGGTAACACAGGGAAGCTGGAATTCCCTGGGATCTCTGAGTGATCCTCCATCCATCATAGGCATCACCACATTCCTATCTCCATGCACATGGGAGCATTGCTAGCATCATCCACTGTATTCCACAATGACAACTGTGATCTTCCTTCTAGTCTTTGATCTGTTTCTTACATCCACTTTCCTTATTCTAGGATTCTCCCATCAACACATGAAACCCTTCCATGTCCTCTTCCACATCATCCTTTGGATCCTCAAGTACTTGTCCCCTGCTATCCTTTCTTCATTTTCCAAGGTGGTCTCCATCGACACAAGGCAGGTAGCAACTCTTATGCATATGTCTATAGAGCAGCTGGGTACTAATTTCTCTCTCTCTTTTTTCACAATTAAACAGATAATTTATTGATTTAAGAAGAAATCTTATCAAGTGATTCCATCAATAATAAGCATCACATTTTCAAAACACTTTAATTGCAAATTTTAATTTAAAAGTAGATTTGTGGAGAGCACACATTACCAGCAATGAAGGGCATCTACACCCTGTGAACAAAGGATGCCACAAGATGAGATGTTCACCACATTCAGGGACTGTTTATCAGAGCTTTGGTATTTTCCTCAGGCCTAGAATAAGACATCTGCTCATCTTGACTTAACCTGTTCTATTTTTGTTATTTAAAAGAAAGTTGGAGAATATACAGTCTGGTACCTACATAGAAAATACTGTGTTTTTCTTCCCACATGATGGAGATGATAGATTTTCTTTAAAGTAGTCCTAATGGGATTTTTTAAAAAATGCCCTCTCTAGTATATTCTGCATACTCAAACAGGATATACAAGGGACAGTAACACGAATATAGACTTGAGTTGTCAGATTCATCCTTGGCTTTGCCAGCTGACTGCGTATGTTGACACTATTTTCCGCAGGGAAATGAAGACAAGAGAAGTGAGGTGCTCATGACCACCCCCCTCTCTAACAGACTTAATTTTGTTGACTGTATTGATGCTAACAGCATGCTTACTTTAGAGAATTTGGTATAATGCAGAGGATGGGAAACTAATAGGTCAACATGTGAACAAAACGTCTACTGCCAGTGCATTTCTTTTCCTTTCCTTTCCTTTCCTTTCCTTTTCTTTTTCTTTCTTTCTTTCTTTCTTTCTTTCTTTCTTTTGCCAGTGCTTTTCTTTTTTTGCTTTGTTTTTCTACAATTTTATCAGAAATATTTTCCACATAAATCTTCAATTCTATCACAAAATATTTCTATTTCATTTTTCAATTAATTTAGCAATGTTTTTTATGTCTACCATTTGACTCTTTAATTTTCCATGAAGATTGCCAATTTTAACATGTTTTTCTATGTATCTCTTGTATTTTATCAGAAATATTTTCCACGTAAATCTTCAATTTTATCATAAAATGTTTTTACTTTTTCAATAATTTCTCTAAGAATAGTGAATATCACAGCCGCTCCCTGTGCTCCCTTGGAGATGACAGGCTCAAAGGTTCCAAGAAAAAGAGGGTAGAAGGAAAGTCTGAGTCCAATGGCTTAACTGATAGAGCATGGAATGGGTGTGTGGATAGAGTCTGTAGCTCAAAAGGCCTCAGGAGCAGCACCCAGGGCACTTACACAGTAAATAAGAGAGATGCTGACAATAGGGTTTGAGTGATGAAAGAGGGTGAGTGGGTACCAGGATGGATCAGGGAGAAGGAGCCACACTTTCCTGCAAGAAGCAGATGGAGGGGAGAGTTAGTTAGGATAGGAAAGGTAGGCTGCCCAGGTCCAGGCAGGCTCCTGCTGCTGACAGCTGTCCCTGCACTTGCAGGAGCAAACGTCAGCTCTAAGGAGGTTAAGCCTTGTCTTTCAGATCTTTCCTAGAAGTAGAAGGCAGCATTCAAGAGAGGTCCACACCTGCACTGCTAACCAAAGAAAGGGGAGGACCTTCTGTTAAATGTAACCAGCTAGGGAGAAAAGTTAAAGTCACAAACACACAGTCTTTGTGGATCAAGTACAGCAGAGTATCACAAGCTCGGCCCCATCATGACAGGCACTCTGATATGTACATTAGCATAACTGGGCTGTATACTTAATATGAGGTCAACCTAAACATTAAACAACTCTACATATATGCACATTAATGTATGTGTAGGTAACTGTGTGTGCCTGTGTGTATGTGTGTTTGTATGTGTTAGTGTGTGTGAGTCTGTGAGTGTGTATGTGTGTTAATGTGTGTGATAGTGAGTGTGTATATATGGGTGAATATGTGTGTGTGTGTGTGTGTATGGGTGACTGTGTGTATGTGTATAGGTTTACACAGTATCAGGGAGTTCATGTGAAGGAAGATACAGGGTTGCTTCTGATGATGAAGGCTGGGGTGCCTTAGGGACCTGTTGTGCTCTTCTGCTTGTTTGAATCATTCTCTCTGAGCATGTGTTTGGAAAATGATTTACACTAACTGCTCCAAGATATGTGGAAAGATAATATGGGAAGCAAGAAAACCCCACAACACACTAGAATCCACCCCTTCCCACTTACCTAACGGCAGCTTCAGAAATGAGGGAGCTTCCCTGAGATACTCAACAGTGATGGTGACGTCATCGCCAGCATTTCTCAGAAGATGCACCTGTTCGGAAGGTGAGAATAGCACTTCACTATCACAGAAGAACCAGACGCAAGTGAAGCATGAAGTCTTCATGGATTTTTCTTAGTTTTTAACAATTTGTTTTAGAGTTTTCTTTGAGATACTGAAACTCCATTGGGCTAAACCAGAGTAAAGACAATTGGCTAAGAGTAAACAGCCCCTGTGCTTTGGCTATGAATGTATAGACATCAAAAGCAGCCATGTTAATCCACAGGACGAGGGGCCCTGTACGCTAAATGATTTAATCTACCAGAAAGTAAGATCCCATGCGTGAGAAGTCAATTTGTTGATACAAATCGCCAAATGTCAGACACTGGTGAAAGACACATCAGCTGAGTGACCATGACATAACCATATAATTTCAAAGGTCAAATATCACCTTAACTGGGGAAAATGACAGACAACATTAACTGTGATGTGACACTCTCTGCTGAAATCTATTCATGTGGATTTAGATTTAGCCACACATCTCATATCCATTACTTAGGGAAACCAGGTTCAGCTTTCTGTACACAACACGTGTGCTTAAGTTGATTTTATTAAAACACTATGAGCCTGGCAGTGATGGCACATGCCTTTAATCCCAATACTCAGGTTGTGCGGAGATAGATAGATCTCTAAGTTTGAGTTCCTAGGCAGCCAGGACTACATAGAGAAACCTTGTCTGAAAAAACAAAACAAAACAAAAGTAAAACACTATTGGTCTACATGCTATAAATCTTATTAGAACGGTTTAGAGTCCCATAATGTGTACGACCAGAAAGTTTCACTATCCAAGGCTCATCAACTCTTTCCTGAACCTTCATCTCTGTGTACTCCTGACAAAACTTGTGTATTCTTTCTACTCTCCGATTTCTTCATACATTATCCCCAGCAATTCTTATTTGAGCAGCTACAGTATGGAACACTGGTTTAAACTCTTGGTGGAGTAGGGGCGATGGGTTGAAGAGTGAACAGAGACAGCTGAAAGTTCTTTGGTCTCTAGCATCAGTATTCTCCTGTCTTTTATGGACATGGCTACCCCAATCGGCTCCATCTGACCACAGCCTCTGAGCTGACCAGATCCTGAGTTGGCCAGACCTTCTAAACTGACCAGGCATTCTGTATCTACCAGTTTCTACTCCATGACACGGCTGTCCTGCCATGTCTTTAGGGCTTTATGGACCATGACCTCACACACTATTCCTTTGCCACTAGAATTGCTAAAGCCACGCCCTGACCCCTGTACACTCTCATCAAGAATTTAGATGTCTCTCCCCTTAATGCTGCCACTAGTGACCATGAGCTTACAGTATCCATGCTACAGATATGTCTGGTGTATGTCTCTATAGCCATGTGGTCCTGATTATTAACTTGCCTCATACTTTCCAAGGTTCTAACCAAGGGTGAGGCTGAGCCAACCTGACTCCATCTCCCTATCTCCACAGCTTTTCTTTACCTGCTACTCAGATAAGAGCACATAAACTATGCAAAAGGAAGGACACATCACTATCTACCCTGCAACAGGTCCCAATCCCTAAATGTCTGTCTTCAAAGTACTATTAGTTCACACAGAACAGAAGTGGGCCTCACACCAAGCAAGGATATATTAAAATGAGCAGGGAGGAGGCTTCTCCTTGCTTGGTATGTATCTCAGGAGGTGACCCATCGACACTTACTTCTTGGCCAGTCCAAGAAAGTATGACTGTCTTTCCTTGGCAAGCAAAATCCAGGGAAAAGCACAATGTAGCTGTATCCTCTTGCTGCAGTGAAGGGCTTTGCCTTGTACACCTTACTTCAGGATGCCTTATCTTTGGACAGGAGATGGACACAAAGGCTCATGAGTGGATAGCCATTATGATACCCTGATCCTGAGAGCTCAGGGCAGGTTAGTTCCAAAGAACAGGGACGGGAACTGTTGAGATGTGTGGAACCCAGGTTGTCACAGTCTTGAAAAGGTTTCTCTACTCCCCACATAGTGCAGCCAGGCTACAGTGGTCCCGTGGATCTGCCCTGGTCAGTTTGCTCTGCATGTTTGTGCAAGTGTGTGTGTGTGTGTGTGTGCGCGCGCGCGCGCCCGCCCCTGTTGAATTATTAAATAAAATGAAATGTAAGTCTCTTTAATGAATTCTAGAGCCCTTCAGAAGAACCAGTATGGTTTAAAGCATTAAAATGTGTGATCACATATTTTTATGAGTTTATATGTATCCTGATAATTTTGCCTGAGAATAACAGAGCCATCTGGAAGACCATGGCTGTATGGCCTGAAATATTCAGGAACTTTAATTAAAGGTTAGTGACTTTTTAAAAAAATTTCTTAAATCTCAAAGTGCTCACATTGCCCTAATCTTTCAGGATAATGTGTGGGTGAGAGACAAGTCTTGACTCACTAGTCACTTCTCTTCTGGGTCAAAGCCTGTGTGTCAAGCAGGAAAAAAATCAGTATTGGCCACGGGTGTTACCATGTCTGCAATGACATATAGCTTTTTCTCCCTTGGCAGATCATTGCCTCACACAGACAGCAGCTCCTTCTGCCAGCAGCCACCACGGTTGCCTTTTGTAATTGCTGCTGTCCCTTGGGGATTGTGGCTTGGAGACACATCCCAGATTATAGCGTATACCTCCCTGGACCCATTGGTCCAGGCTATGATTTTCATTTCTAATTTCTAACCAGGACCTTACAGGTAAGCTTTCCTAAAGAGGTTTACACATTTTAATGTTTTTCTATACTTCTATACCATCTGGGACATTTCCTATATGTAATCACCCAAAGCCATCTTCTCATATCATCCAGACCTACAGGAACCAAACATCAAAAGTTTCCTTCTCATGGTCTGGGTCCTGTACCACGTCAGCAGGGTTGACTCTTGTGACATACTGTCCTGCAGCAGGAGAACTGTATGCTCACCGTGAAGAGAGGCACTCTTATGATTTTGTGGTCACCTCCCAAGGGTCCCACCTCTAAACGGACACAAATACTCCACTATAAGGAAAACTGATGATGACCCAAAGCAAAGGCTCTAGGACCCCAGTGTCATGTTCTTTAGAGTCCTCCAGATTCCTGGGAACATGAGTGGATGCCCTTCATGGGTAGACATGAGGCAGCCTCAGAAGGGTCACTGAACAATTTCTGAAACAAAAAGAATTTAAAATGCAATGGAAGAGCATGCATTTTAAAAGGTACAAGCCTTTCACCACAATTTCATCCTTGCAGGCCACTAAAAAGAAGTTTGTGTCTTTCCAGAAATTGTCACAGTAAAATCCTGTCTCAATTACCTGTAAAAGGGTAATTGGCCTTTATCTGTAACAACTCACTGGTGCTCATTTACCCAGTGAGCACACAGCGGATCCATCAGTTCCTGTGGCACGCAGGAGTGAGGCACCATAAGATTATCCACTCCACTCTTCCCATTTTCTCAGTAACGTGTACATGCCCTGAACTCTGACAGATTGCTTTCTTTGTCTAAAACAAACATTACAGGTTCATGATTTTCTGGCTATTCTTGGATTCATGTGTCTGATTCGGGAATGCGCCTGGTTTAGGTTTGCAGAGTGCGTCTGCGTGGGCTTTGCTCACTGACCCCTCCGGCTCACAGGCCTGCCTGGTGTCTTTGCAGCAGGAGCCCAGCTAACATGCTAACGCCCCTGTTAATGGCGCGTCCTCACACCTCACGCTCTTTTATGAGCCTGTTCCTTCATCTTTGTCGTGTCTCTGTTTAAATCCCTGTGCCAATTCTGCTTTAAAATCCTGATGTGGGAAAGAGATCTCTTCTTTTCTCTTCTTTTTTCTCCCTCCTTCCCTCCCTCCCTCCTTCCCTCCCTCCCTCCCTCGCTCCCTCCCTCCCTCCCTCCCTCCCTCCCTCCCTCCCTCCCTCCCTCCCTCCCTCCCTCCCTTCCCTCCCTCCCTCCCTTCCCTCCCTCCCTCGCTCCCTCCCTCCCTCCTTCCCTCCCTCCCTCCCTCCCTCGCTCCCTCCCTCCCTCCTTCCCTCCCTCCCTCCCTCCCTCGCTCCCTCCCTCCCTCCCTCGCTCCCTCCCTCCCTCTTTTCTTTCTCTTTCTTTCTTTCTTTCTTTCTTTCTTTCTTTCTTTCTTTCTTTCTTTCTTTCCTTTCTTTCTCTTTCTTTCTTTCTTTCTTTCTTTCTTTCTTTCTTTCTTTCTTTCTTTCTTTCTTTCCTTTCTTTCTTTCTTTCTTTCTTTCTTTCTTTCTTTCTTTCTTTCTTTCTTTCTTTCTTTCTTTCTTTCTTTCTTTCTTTCTTTCTTCTTCCTTTCTACCTTTGTGAATGTGTTAAAAGCTCCAACCTATGCAGATGCGTTGCTTAGCTATAACACGTAGTTCTGACATAAGAAATATTTCAATGTTGTTCATGCTTTTATGATTTAAAAGACTTCTATGTGTTTCACCTTGGCTAAAGGTTTATATTATAGAAATGTGAAAGTCTTTCAAACAAGGTTCATTTCTTTTGACTGGGCAAAACTTATGCTAAGCTTCCTTTATGGCTTAAACTATTTCAAATATTCCATGTATTCTTACAAGAATATGAGTATTTTGGTGAATAAATACATATACTTACATTTACATACACACATTTGCAGACATAGACTCATGCTTATACAGGCTTTTATAGATACACTTACCCTAATATATACTAATACAACACACACAACATTTGTACACACAGATTTTTTTATGAAGTTAATTTACCTGTTTCCCATATATATTTTCAATCGCTTTGTCCATACAAATCTAACTAAATAAAAGTTTAGTTTTGGATATTCAAGTTAACTCTAACATTGGGACACCAGCTTGTATGTACAATCATGAGGTTTTATTTAAACCTGTAATTCTCCCTTGTTAAATGACACATAGAAAGTCTGACCAACTGAAAGGACTGAACTTTGAGTGTCTTCCACTCCTTTTCCCTAGCATTGCAACACAGAATTCAACACCTCTAGATGAGGCAGAAGGGCATCCATGATACTATTCTCTGCCTTTGGAGAACAAGATCAGATTCAACAAGGTCAGGGAGATTCTATCACTCCATGGAAACCAGCCTAGCTCACTTCCTTGTAAACACATCACATTCTTCATAGCAGAGCTCAGTCAATTAGACTTAATTTGACATTTCCCCTTTCCCAGTTGCTAGTGTTCTTTGAGCATAGAAAGCAAGAGTTAGCCACCTTATTGAAGTGTGAGCAGCATGCCGGCCTGGACTGCAGCTGAATATAAAGGCCTGTTCCTGGACCTGCACCTCATCTTCCCCCTGATCATCGGAGTGTGGCAAGGGCATGCTTACTCTGAAAGGGCTGCACAGTCTCTCAGTGACCCACTTTCCAAGCTGATTTTCATCAAATTAAATTCAACTTGATTTAAGTGACTTCAATCTCTGCCTCACAAATTGAGACCCTAGAGTGCCCCAGGCTGTGTAACCCAGCTAGAGAAAATGCCTTGATCCATCCTGGTCTGAAGTCTTGGCTGTGAGTGTCTGGGCTCTCATAAATACAGACATGTGAGAATCTAGCCACACCCCTATTTCCCAAGATGACATCTCTCACCTCTCCCCACCACACCTCTCTTTTTCACCCATCTGATGAAACAGAGATCTTGATTCAGCGCTTATGTGAATGGTGTGCCCTATATTCCCAACAGAGGACTTGCCACCTTACAGTCTGGCATCACTCTAAGTCAACCTATTCCTCTCAGAGGATGATCAACCACCCAGCCTTCTGAAAGCTGTGCTACACTTACTCCATTATCCACTACATTCATTCTGAGCTCTTCCACATGGACCAGCACTATGTCAAAGCATCTTGTGCCAGAGAAACTGTGTCGTGTGCACATCCATGGCATTTCTACTTTTCTGTCCACAGCAAAGTTAAAATTTGACTTGCTCTTCAACCCCTCCTTATGTCTGCCTCTCTCAGATCTCCTCACTATACCAAGTCTAGCAAAGCAGAATTCCTAACCTTTATAGCTCAGTAAGTTGACCTTTCCGGCACCTTCAACCTGGCTGCTCCCTGCTCCTGCCACATTAGTCCTTTCCATGTTCTAGCACCTGTCTTCGTATCTGTCTGCCTGGCTAACCCTGCTGTACTTGCTGATTTCTGAATGCCTGCATCCTGAGGTCCTTTGATGCCTCACCCTAGTGAACGACCTGTTTCAAATATTTACTGCCAAGCTACCAGTTTTATCCCCAAACCAGATATACACCTCATGTCTCCACTTCGCATCTCAAAGCTATACAACTCTCCAGAGCTCTTTCCTCAAACACAAACTTCAATCATGTGGCTATCTTCCTGCAGCCCAGCCCAGCAGCCAGTAAGAAGTAGCTACAGTGGAGCCATGCTCCATTTGCAGTACTGCGGTCAACGAGAACAAACTGTGGACGTTGGCTGGCACGAACAGTGGAACCCAGTGCTCTCAGCCAAGGGTCTGTTACCCTGAAACTCACCCTGTCCTTAAATAACTAACATTTGGTCACAATGTTAGTGACCTAAATGTTAAAGATGTTCATGTGATCATGCAGGAGCAGTGTGTATAAGTGCACGTGTGTGTGTTTGTGTGTATATATGCACACATATGAGTGTAGTGTGAGTGCAGTATGTTGGCAGGGAGAAAGGACACAGTATTGAGCTTCTGAGCAAATAGGAAAATCCATTTTTTTTAATACAGGGGAAAGTAATCTATGCTCTGGTATATTTAATTTTGATGAAGTGTTAATAATGACCAGTGTCATAATCCATCTGTTAATTTTGTGTGATGTTTTACTGAATCCCTTCAGTTTACATTCTCAACATTTTTTAATACACTTATAAAAGTTAGTTTCATAATCTAATTTTCTAATTTAATTCTATATGATAATTTATTATTAATTATTATTATTATTATTACTATTATTACTATTATTATTAGTTTTTCAAGATGGGGTTTTTCTGTGTAGCCCTGGCTCTCCTGGAACTCACTTTGTAGACCAGGCTGGCCTTGACCTCAGAGATCACTTGTCTTTGCCTCCTGAGTGCCAGGATCAATGCTGTGTGCCACCACACCTAGCTATATATGACCAATCACCCCCAAGTCCTGCCTATTCTTTCACTCCTTCCACCAACTCCATGCTGTATGGTTGGCTGTTGTAGCTTTTTATGTTATCAGTTCTAGACTCACTGATGCCCCCTGACTTTTACATACACTTCCATGCATCTCACTTTTTTGTAGATATTTCCTTTAAGGGAAATCTTTTCTCCAGGGCGATAAAGGAAGCTCCAGGAAAAAGGAAGTTTGGCAGGTTCAGAAAAGGACAACATTCACAAGTGCTCTCCTGAGAGCCGCAGAGGGAAGAGACAATCTCTTTGAAGGAGCTGCCTAAAGGTTGGGTGTATATGTTTTATGAGTCATCACCCACACCTAGGTGGGCCCCACATGATGTAGATAAATCATCCCTTGAGCAACTCATGTTCTAAGTAACCCCAGTACACTCATTGGCTTACCAACCAGACAGGGGAAATGGTTTCCTTGATATGTCATTGCTGAGGTGAAGAGATAGCAAGAAGTTCCGCAACTGTGAATATTATTTCCTAGTTTTGTTTAAACACAGTAAGGAGGGTTTTCTTTTTATTATCTTGAATTATTTCATAATGGAATCCTGATTACACCTTTCCATAACTAGTTTCTGGCATGTGTTCAGCTTTTTTCACCCTGACTTATTTTAAGCACAGGAGTCTTCTTACAAGGCACATGCTAAGCCCTTGTTTTAGTAGCTATCAACTTCATGTTAGCTGCTGCAGGCATTGAGAGTCCAATGTGCTTTCCTGTGCTGCTGGATCATTCGTTATTTGCATTGGAAAATAGATACAATTTTAGCACCCACCAGTGCTTGTTGCTTTCAATCAGGTGCATCTTTACTGCTTGATTTAGTTACTAAGTTTAAACAGATTATAAAGTAAAACATGAACAGGTTCTAGTCACAGGAAAATCAAATGTCTTCTATGAATAATTATAAACTTTGAAGCAGTTTCCACCCTCTTATTTTCTTTGCATCACACAATTGTCATCTACTCATGTACTTAGACAACTGAATTTTAATTTTCTAAGAAGATATCCTTTGGATTATTCATCATTATCTGACATAAAGCAGACCCATTTGTACCTTTTATATTTGGATTTATATTTCTAACAATTTCATGTTTTCTTTACAACTCAAAAGAAGCAGGTCCTTTTCTATGCCATTTGAACAAAGAGGAGGCAATTTTCAAGAGTAGTTTATTTCCCTTTGCATATTTTGACACGGCCATCACATAGGACAGCAGTTCATAACTGGTTGTAATGGTTGGTTTCTTAAGTCAACCTTGTTGGTCGGCTTCTCCTAGGAGTTTCAAACAGAGGTCCTCTGCTACAGATATCACATGCATACACACATGTACACACATACACATATATCACATGTTTGCACACGGGTAAGGATACATATTCATATCTTCTCTCATGATGTCTCTAGTAGCTTCAAACGAATCATTGATTAGCAGCACCATGCTTGGAGTAACCAGGGCAATGTGAACTATCACTGGGGATTCTTTTTCTTTTTGTTCAAATTGAAATCACAGATTCACAAAGAGAAGCTCATCGAAGTCTGAGCTCAGAGTGTCTGGGTCATCCATACTCAGGGTTGCAACTCCTTGTCAGTCAGAAGAAATATGCCTCAGTGTTTTCTAGAGTTCTTTCAGTGCTGGATGTTGCAGTTCTCTGTGGCCTTGGCTTTCTATAGCTGTTAGCCTTCTGTAGCATCATCTTTCTACTTTCTCTTTCCTTCTCAGCACATTTGTAGTGTTTACGGTCTCAGAACTCCAAATTCTAAACCTCAGCTCTCTGAAATCTGTTCCTAACTACTCTGAGACTCCTCATCCACTGTCCAGCAGTTACTGAAATGTCTGTGATGGAAGCTTGAACAATGTCTGTTCTTCATGTTACCAGTTCAGCTTGACTTATCCATCATAAAGACTCCAGAGGGGATTGGATATAGAAATGGGGGGCAGTGTGCAGTGGGGAGCTCTGTTGGACTGCTGCCATGAGAAGTGAGAGGATGACTATTTACCTAACCAAGTACACATGCCCATTCCCAACCATGAGTTGTGGAGGGGTTCTTGCCCACCAGACTGGGAACAGCTACAGTGGTTATTGGAGTGGTGTGTGTGTGTGTGTGTGTGTGTGTGTGTGTGTGTGTGTGCTGGCTCAGGGTCTTCTGAAACTGTTATGGATAAATCAGGTAGCCCTGGCAGGGTATTTAAAGTAGCCATGACTTAAGCAGTCTCCTGTAGCAAAGCTGTAAACTGTTTATTATCCATAACATTTGTGACTGGAATGAAATCTCTTCAGTGTTAGTAAACCATCTTGAAGCATCTGTGTCTAAATCCAAGTCTCTCTGAGTAGTTATAAGATATTTAAAGTAGCCACTTATCTTGATTACAACTGGAGGAATGGTAAGAAACATGGCTGCATGATTGACAGCAATTGTGCCCAAGCTTTTCTTTTTTTAATTCATTGTTTCTTGTATTCCATTTCAATAACTTCTGCTTTAGCCTTTATTTTATTCTTATCACCTCTTCAGAGAAACAGCTACTCGCTTTACTATAAATCTTTAAAATTTATTTTAAGTTGATAAATAAACTATGTGACTATAACAATGTAATGCAATGCATTGCAATGGACACAAAACTGAATGATGACGACCATCAATTTTCTTTCTCCGAGTGGCCATACATTTCAGAATCTGTACAATAAGTGTATGCACAAGTTGCTGTCTCCACTAGCTAGCTACTATAGCACTATGTAGCCCTATTACAAAAGCAGACAGCTGTGCTATAAAGAGAAACTAGCTGTTAAATCATATGTTTATATATTTAAACATTATCATCAACTTCAATTCACAGTCTTTTTTCAAACCAGCATTCTAAGATTCACCTTGCAGATATGTCACCTTGAAAATATATTTATGTAGAGTCTTTCCATTGAGCATAACTGATAGTTTATCTTTAAGCACTGAAACCAGAATTTATTGTAAGATTGAGAGAGGAAAATTGTGCAATGTATGAGGTATTTTACAAGTGGGACATCTCTAGGAAGCTTATGATCATGACAAATTAAGTCTACATATATCAATAATAGTGCTCTGGTAACTTATTTTGTATCACAAAATAATGTATACATAAAATTGAATAAAAGTATATTAGTGTCAAATAAATCTTGGTATAACAACATTTATAGAATCTACATGGATAAATGTTTCTAATTTTATTTACATACTACTAGTATTAAAAAGTTAAAAAGTGTATGGGCTTTCATTCAATTGTGTTTTCTTATCATTTAAAAAAATTATACTTTATAGAAGACAAACAGCAGTATTTATCACTAAGTCCGGAAAGCTAATAATGAGCACACGTCCCCAAGTTGATCATAAGCCCCAATTGCACATCTCTAGAGACTATGAAACATGTCTGTCCATTTGTGAATCTCCCTCTAGCCTGGCATGCAGGAAACTGCAATAAATATGCCCTATGTGAGGATATTAATAAATCAATGGGCTGCTTGTACTAAGTAGGTCTTCATCTGGGCACAAATCATTCACTGCAAGCACTCCATCTGGTTTCATGTGAATTTGGCTCTGGGCAAGGGGGTGGGGTGCTTTGCCTTCCCTAGGAATAGAGTTGACTTACTGAACAGGCACCAATGAGTGAAAGGATGAATGGGAGCATGGCCACTAGGGAATGCTAACTAATTAAGAGCCTATTTGACTTTCACTGCAACACAGAATGAGTCCTGAAAGGGACCCTTCCAGGTCTCTTCTAGTCTCAAGCCTGCCTCTTAGTTCAGAGTCTCTGCTTTTTCTTCTTCTTGCTCTGGTTTCCCATCTCATGCCAGCTCAGCCCCTGTGCATGTTGTGCCAGCACCCCACTTCCCTCCTCCTCCATCTTGTTTCTTAAGACACAGCTTTAATGCAGTCTCCATATTTGCTCTTCTTTTCACAGGCAACTAGGACCCTTATTACTCAAGCTCCATGGCACCAGGTTCTTTGAATGGCTGCACTATAGTTCTCGTTCTCTCTTCTCTCTTCTCTTCTCTTCTCTTCTCTTCTCTTCTCTTCTCTTCTCTTCTCTTCTCTTCTCTTCTCTTCTCTCCTCTCCTCTCCTCTCCTCTCCTCTCCTCTCTCTCTCTCTCTCTCTCTCTCTCTCTCTCTCTCTCTCTCTCTCTCTCTCTCTCAACACTAGATTTGATGCCTCAAGATGAGGTGTCTCTCCCACCCTTCTATGCCTTTTAAAGTCCAACCTGACCTACATCCATTTTCTTGGGGTGAACTGCTTATGAATACCTTTGACCCACATCATCTTAAGCAACCACCAAATGTGCCTATCACTTGACCCTTCCACATTTTACATGTTACACACTAAGATGCTGGAGTAAGCCGATGTGTCAGAGACTGAACACTGTACAGTTGGGGTCTGCAGGTAAAACCTGGGAGACTTTGATTTCTGTCCTGAGGTGACCCTCTAAGGCAAAGTAGAAGTCAAATGCTCCATAAATGTCTGTGCCCTTGAATTTAAAATAGGCAAAATCAGATGTGCTTCCTTCAGTGCTTGTGGAGACCTGCAGATCCCTGGTGTGTCTGTGTCTATGAACACACTCAGATAAATATGGGTTAATAGAAAAATATATTTAGAAGAAAATAACATACCAAAAATAGCCCCCCTCCAAATATAAGACTTACCACTTCTTCATGGGTTGCATTTTCTACATTAATGCCATTAACCTGAACAGATGACAAATGAAGAATTTTGAGGATAACGGTTGATTGTAATAAGTTTAAAATTTAAAGATGGAATAGAGTTAAATATTAAAGTTTAAGGTACTGACCTGTAGTACAGCATCTCCTATGAACAACATCTCTGTCTGGTCAGCTGCAGGGTTGCAAAAGCAGCAACATTGTTAAGGGGATCTTGGCAACTTTTCTTTACAGCAGTCTTTAACCAACATTGTGCTTCTAAGAACTGACATTTATGTGCTTCAATGTCTGCATATGTTTGTGCATATGTGCCCAAACATGTGTGCTCTAATGTGTTTGCATATTAGTGTTAGTGTGATTGGAAGAAAACAGTGATGAAAATGTGCATGCTTGCAGGTAGGTGTGGAATGTACATTCACATGTATGTACATATATGTGCACACCTATGCATACAGTCTGTGTGGTGTACATTGTATATACATATGAGTTTGTGTGTCTATGTGTATGTGTGATGGTATGTGTGTGTGGGAAAATGTAAGACACCAGTGAGCTAAATGGATGACCAATTTTAAGCCTGTTAAGAGACTTGTGATGTGATGCATAAGTACCACTCCCTCTAAGGAAGGATTTGATTGAAGTACGTGAAAAGTGTGCTTCACACTTTTCATCACAGAAAATAAACATGGAATTTCAGGAGTCATTCAGCATCTCCATCCCCTTGACATGAATGTGCACAGATTGCTGTCATTGAAGAGGAAGTACTGCACTTTAAAGCTGAATGAAATCTCACACCCATCTCCACTCAACATCTTCCCTGTCATAGGATAAGAGATGACTCAATACAACTGAAGAGACTTGCACCATACGAAGCATCTTCTTTCACATATGATTAGAGAGAAATCTGTTGGAGAATTTGCTTGAATTTGTAAAGATCAGTCATTAAATACTAAAAAAGAATGACCTATTTTTTTCTACACTGACATCCTCTTAAAACTCTATGTATAGTTGTTGTGAGACAGATGCAGGCAGAGTTCTCTGAGTCTGGCCTCACTGTTGACACAGTGAATTCATGATAGCCAGAGCTACACTGTGAGACCCTTTCTCAAAAACAAACAAACAGTCTTTCCAGGACTGGATGTAGGGGAACGCCAAGACGGAGAAGCGAGAGGGGGTTGAATGGGGAAAAGAGGGAGGGAAGGGGACTTATGGGACTTTCGGGGAGGGAGGAAACGGGAAAGGGGAAATGATTTTGAATGTAAATAAATAAATAAAAACTTAGAAAATAAATAAAAAAAAACCAAACAAACAAAAAACCAAAACAAAACAAAAACCAAACCCCCAAACCCAAAAAAAAACCAAAAAAACCCAAAAAACCAAAAATAAAACAACAAAACAAACCAATCATCCAACCCAACCAACCAACAAATACACCATATGTAAAAGATATTCACAATTGCCAATATTATATCTACTCATTGACAACATTAAATCAGATAGTAAATAAAATATATCCTCCATATATCTGAATCTTAAAGCAAGGATGTTAAGTAATCTGGTTCTTATCCTATAGAGGCTTACAATAGACAAGCCCTCACAGACCATGTCTTGTTCTGATCAGGCCAGACAAGCTCCCAAAGATCATCCCTTGTGACTAGGTCTCCCTTTGACCAACTACAGATGCCCAACACTCTTTACCACCCCCCCACATCCTGGCTGCCACTGTTGATATCCCCAGCCCTCCCCATCTCAGCCTCCATTTTTTCATGGCTTTGCATAGCATTCATCTTCAGCTGTACCAGAGTGGGATGGGGCTCAATTAGAATCAGTAATCCCCTGGCACACATGAGGGATGGATCTAAGAGATCTGGGTCAACAAAAGCATCAGTCTCCCAAAATTTAGGACTCAAATTCCATCAAAAGATATTGCACATATAATAGCAAAAGTATTTATAAGCTGCATATGAGTTTTCAGGGGTGTATATCTTTGTCTTCTGTCAGAAACACTTTGAGAAGGTCCTGTTTTGTTCCCAGGATGGCCAGAAGACATCAGCTAACACAGATTTCCCTCAGGGAGTAGAGAGGACAGAAGCCAATGTTAAGCGATGCCTACACCTATATTCCTGTGCTGGGCCAAGTTCATAACTGTACCTCCATCCATGCTATCCCTTTTCCTCTGTACCCTGTGATGTGCCATGCTTATACATGTCCCCTCCTGCCTTGCCACACCTGCACTCCTGTGCTACACTGCATCCTCACTCTTTTTACTTGAGTAATGTTTATATTGGTTCCTTCCTGCCATGACATGTTAGTACCTGTATTCCCATAATAAAGGAAGCTCCAAATGTTTCTTCCTGCTATGCCAACCCTGTACCTGTGTTACTGTTTCTGGATTCAGTGTATTCCTGTAGGACTAGAGATTCATTAAATGACAATGGATGCTAGGTGGTGGTGGTCTATGCCCTAAAGCATTTTCTCCTAATGCCTCTTGCATAGAATACCTTTTGACTGGAGAGGAGTTGGTTCTATTTAAAACTTATCTCAGGTCATGGGACTTGCATATCTGATTCAGCACATTTCCTATTTGGAATCAGTTCACAAGCCATGAGGACCTCCATATGGGGGAAGCAGCTATGTCTCATGTTCTCCAGAGTGGATGGGGTTGTGTTCTATACACTGGGCTGGGTCCAGATACTCCATGCCAGCTAGGCAACAAGAAGATGAGCCCTAAGAAACTACGGAAAAATTTTGATATGTACACAGACACCATGTTACAAATTCTCAAGTAATGAAATTAAAATGTCAGCAGTCACCTAGGTAAATAGCAAAGCACTTGAATAAAATTTCAAAAGATTTTGGGAGCCAATGAACACCCTTAAAGAAAATGGGCAAGCCCTCCTTTAAGTGGAAGTCAGGAGACCAGAAGTTACTGGTAAGTTCCTGATGACTGATCTGTGTCTCCAGGGCCTCTCTCTTCTTGCCTTAGAAGGCAGCTCTTCTCCCTCCACTGGGAGTTAAAGAAGCAGTGGAGAGAAATTTTTGAGGAACAGACAGAGGGAATTGGCCCGTGCTTTTCAGGAAGGAAATGCAGGCACAGGTGGTCTTCCCATACTGTTTCTTTGTTGTTTGTTCTTTTGCACTATTTGTGGAAATAACCAGATTTACTAGAACCACCATTCCTTGAATTCAAAGCAAACTATAAGCTTTATTTCTAGAGTAATTGAGGCTCATATAGACACAATACAAAAATAGTCACACGGCAATTGAGTTAAAGTGTTATCCACGATTTCACTGAACTTCAAATGATTCCTGCTGCAAATTTAATTCTATCTAGAAAGAATGTAGACTAGCTGTATGCCTTATAGTATATGTACCTACCATCATTAAAAACATCTCAGAGTAAAGGAAATATAAGACAACAAGTAAGGACCGTGCTCAGCTCTCTGTTAAAGCTGAGCATGTTAAGGATTTGGCTGGGGTCACCACGGAGAAGTAGGAAGTGACCCAGCCTCAGATGAATGAAAGGTAATTAGAAATAATCTGCAGAGCCCAGTTCCCTACAAGTTGCCTCTAGGTACTGTTGTGTCTGCTCATCTTTCTAAATCCTGATTCAGGAAGGTTCAACATTTGCTCTCTCTCTCTCTTCAGATGCTGGCTACAATGTCCATGTGGTTTTTCTAGTACTTGAGGCTTCCTTACCATGTCCCAAAAGCATCTTTCCCTACCTTACGGCTGACCTTCACACCAACGTAACTCAATGTGGTTTTATTCTCTCCTCCTTTACTCCTCCTCCAAGTAGCTACTGAGATCCACAGATTTCAAACTCTTATAAAATTGTCCTCAAACTTAAAAAAAAAATGTTTTCCCTTCTGAATCACAAACAAACAAACAAGCCTTAGGCAAATAATGTGGTCTGTTGTAAAGAACAAACATGAGAGTTGGGTTTCATTTTAATTGTAATACTCCTAAATAATATAATCTATTTCACCATATTGGACTAAATTTATGAATTTTAGCTGAATAGTGATTCTAGCTTATCTCTGTGGAATAAAGTCATTAAGGAATAAGCAAAGCCTGATATTGGAATCCACATAGGCAACCAGTGCACGGAGGTCTGTTGGTAATGAACATAAGCAGCTTTCACTTGTCCCAGGCTCTATTTATCACTTATTTCTGAAGGCCAACTTTGGTGGGCAGAGTATACTTCTAAGCAGTCAGGTTTTTATTTATGCAGTTTTCCTTTAAGAACTTTGGGTTCGGCATGGTGGTATTTGCCTGTAATCTCAGCATTTGGGAGTTAGAAGGAAAATCATGAGTTCAAGGTCATTCTCACCTATGTAGCAAAGTTCAAGGCCAGCCTACACTACCTTAGACCCTGGAACCTTGGACCATACTTCAGGTAGAGGTAGGTACAATTTCCTCTAGTGCTGAGGTCTATATCTCTAATATTCCTCCACTAAAAATGTAATGTGCTCATGACCTGAGTCATGACATGGCATGAGTGGAGTAGACTTTTATCCCTCACTGAATGCAATAAACAATACCAGAGCAACCTGGGCCCAAATAGGGGCACAGATACAGGTTTTTAAGGTAGATTTTCTATGAAGAAGAAAAAAAGATAATCTTAACATTAGATTTTGTTAAAAGAAAACAACAAACAATATATCAGCACTGGAAACCTGTGAAAATAATAAGTCCTCTTTGACCATCCTTGTTTCTAGAATAAATGCTGGAATACCATTCCTAAGATAACCAAGGGTTTAAATACAGGTTTTTAAAGGCCAAAGCAGATCCACAACTGTGGAACATTCAAGCTGTGATTTTAAAATATAATTTTCTCAGAATAAACCTATATGCAAAACATCTTCTATTTGATTCTTTTTTTCTTTGGTGTGTTGGGCCTCCTGCATGTGAAACCCAAGCTCTAACCCTGAACTGCCTCCTCTGCCTGCATAGCGTGACTTAGATGACATCTGTTCTCACCTTGTACTTCTGCAAGTTTTACTTAGTCTTTGTTCTGGCGCTGCCATGGTAATAAAATGTTCACGCATGTTCATTGTTCTGGTGAATTGGGGAAAGCAGTGCACCTGCTTATGCAACCTTTCCTGTGGTGTGACTTTCACTAGCTCTGCCTTACAAACGAAAACCAATTAGGCCTGTCATCGTCTGCCCCAGGTGTTCCCTACAGCTCCCGTACACCTAGCACCATTTTGTCCAGCCACATAGGCCCAGGGTAAGCAGCCAGCTGCAGTGGCTATGTCTATTTAGTCATGCCTTCAATAACCCTGACTCAAAAACTGTTAAGTAAGATGAGAAATTATGTCATTCCCATCAGAGATGGGGATAAGGAGGACCAGGTGGCCTCATGTTGGGAAGGAAGCTCACTGCTACCTACTTCAGGGAGTTCAACATCCAAACCCGGTTAATTTCCCAAACCCTGACTCTGTTAAGGTTTTATGGCATGAGAATTTTCAATTTTTCACCCAAAATAAGGGAGACAGATTTCACTTACTTCCAAGTATGGTAGGACTGAGCAAGTGAGGGAACTGCTGGCAGGGACAATGTCCTCCTTATTCTTGAAACCCCCAGGGGTAAAAAAAGGGACCTTAGTGGTCATTATTGTTCGAAAGTCTTTCTTCAGTGCTGGGGATAGAACCCAGGCCCTCACACATACTACAAAGGGCTACACATAACAGCTATAGTCACAGATTTCGAGAGAGGTGTAATTTACTGCTAACAAGGCCATCTACTCACTTATGGTAGTTTAGAGGATACTAGACCTTAGAGTGTGATACAGCTTTAACTTTAATATTAAATAGGACTTTCTGTCTCCCAGAAGGTCCCCAGAAGCATAAGGCAAGGATCCTGTGACACCGAGTGACTTCAAGAGCAGAAGCAGATGACCCAGAACCCCATGCTTTGGGATCTGTGCAGGTTGTGGGTAGGCACCAGGAGGTTTAAGTATCATGTTCTTGGGAAATCTGTGTGGGTCCTGGATAGGCTTGAGAAGTCTCCAGGATACTGGTCCGGGGATCTCTAAGGCTCCTGTGCAGACACTCAAGTAACTATAACCAGGAGTTCCATTTTGTGGCCTTTTAGTGTTTCTGTTTACCTTTCTTTATTTTTGCCTTAACTCAGCTGCTGGAGAGATGAAGGTTTCTACACAGAATTTAAATTAAATCTGCAATAGATAACGTGTGCTTCTGAGCTCTTGAAATATCTCAGAATTCTTTCTGCGGCTTTCACATTTCTCATTCAGCTATGCAGTCAATTTGATTATCCTTGTCAAGTTCTATTTACTCTGATAGGTTTAAAAGCATATCTCTCATTGATGCCTTAAAAATGAAGAAATGTTGACATATTCTCCCTTTGATTTGTGGCTCAATTCAGAGGTGAAAAAAGAGCATTCCTTATTTGGATCTAAGGATAGACTAACCTGAAACCAGAACAAAACTTGTTTGGCACTGTAAATCAAAATGGAAAAAATTAACATAAAAAAACAAATCTGACTTCACATCTACCTTGCCAGGCAAGCAGGTTCCTTATAATGTACTTCTGACAAGTCCATCCAGACATTGAGACAAGACAGAGTCACATGGCTTCAGGCACTCAGGGAGAAGATACTGTTTTCCCCAGTGGGCCTGAATGCTCACATCTTAAATTTCAAGAGCAATTTCTTTATAGCATCAAATCAAAAGGAGAGAGATACACACTTAAGGGAAAGTCTTTCATTTGAAAAGTGAGGCGACAGAGACAGAGCTGCCTCCAACCCAGATGTAGGTGGTGACCATGGTAGATGCTCCAGGGCATGCGGACAGTGGAGCCATGAACACATCCATGAAGCTAAACATTATTGTTATTGAATTAAATAATATTTAACACTTTAATGGAAATATGGGAATCAGAGTTCAAGTGTTCAGGGGAAAGACCTACTATTAATATTATATATTTATCAATACAAAGGAAAAATAGCAAAAGGGAAAAAAACTAATGACAAGAATGTGCATGGAATGGATGGCAGGTACTGATGACGGTGAAGGTTGTGGGGAAGATTAGTATTATTTCTATCTACCTACCTATTAACTATTATCTGTCTCTCTGCCATATGTCAATAAATCATCAATCATATATCATCTATATATCAATTCACTATTATTTAGCATTGACCTCTCATCAGTTGACTGATATCCATCCATCCATCCATCCATCCAGCCAGCCAGCCAGCCAGCCAGCCATCCAGCCAGCCATCCATTCATCTACTTATCTATCAACTCTTACCCACTCATCAATCCATCCACCTAAATTACAGAAATGGTTTTCCTGGGTTCATGTGCAAACATCTTCAGGAATGACATACCATGGCCTATGCTCAGCCTGATATTAAACCATAGTCCAAATTACAAGTCAGTCTTTGTAAGATCTCATTGCTAACTGAAGGTTTTTGCCCATATTTCACCTGAATATCCCAATAAAAGTAGAAAAATTGATTCTAATTCATTTTTCCAGTTTGTCTGAGTATAGCTCTCTGCCTTTACTAACTTTTCATTTGTCCTCTGAATATAGGCATCATACCAGCACAGAGTCCACACCTATTCAGGTTATTAAAAAACAATATTTGGGACCGCCTTTAGAGGTGAGTAGCATGCAGTCCCTCAGCCCCATTCTCTAGCTCTGGGATTACTTTTTGGTCCAGAGGAGCCTTTGGGGACCCCAAGAGTGTCTTGCCTCACTGTGGAAACCTTCAGATGCCCCCAAACTAACCAACTTGGAACCCTGCCCATCCACCCATCCTAGTTGGATCTTCCTGCCATCACAGTTGGTCCACCTGCAGAGCTGAGTGGCTGGATATAAAATTAACTCAAGGAAATCAATAGCCCTCCTTTATACAAACAGTAAATGGGCTAAGAATGAAATAGTAATAGTACTATTACTACTATTACTACAGACTAATAGTAATAAAACTATATGG
This sequence comes from Tokudaia tokunoshimensis, assembly GCA_036184795.1. Taxonomy (NCBI): domain Eukaryota; kingdom Metazoa; phylum Chordata; class Mammalia; order Rodentia; family Muridae; genus Tokudaia; species Tokudaia tokunoshimensis. Next base: position 45,734,285 of record BTHU01000012.1, read on the forward strand.
TATAGGTATAGAAACAGACAAGTTGATCAATGAAATTGAATTGAAGACCCAGAAATAAACCTACATCTATGGATACTTGATTTTTGACAAAGAAGCCAAAACATTGGAAATCAAGAGAACCAAGAATGTGTGGGTTCATTTCTGGGTCTTCAATTCTATTACATTGATATTCCTGCCTGTCTCTGTACCAATGCCATGCAGATTTTAAGAATATTTCTCTGTAGTAGAGCTTGAAGTCAGGGATGGTGATTCCGCCAGAAGTTCTTTTATTATTGAGAATAGTTTTTGCTATCCTGGGTTTTTTGTTATTCCAGATAAATTTAGAAATTTCTCTTTCTAACTCTATGAAGAATTGAGTTGGGATTTTGATGGGGATTGCATTTAATTTGTAGATTGCTTTAGGCAAGATGACCATTTTTACTATATTAATCCTGCCAATCCATGAGCATGGGAGATCTTTCCATCATCTGAGATCTTCTTTAATTTATTTCTTCAAAAACCTGAAATTCTTGTCATACATATCTTTCACTTGCTTGGTTAGGGCCACACCAGGCATTTTATATTACTTGTGGCTATTGTGAAGGGTGTCATTTCCCTAATTTCTTCCTCAGTCTCCTTATCCTTTGAGTATAGGAAGGCTACTGATTTGCTTGAGTTAATTTTACATCCAGCCACTTTGCAGAAGGTATTTATCAGGTTTAAAAGTTCTCTGGTGGAATTTTTGTGGTCACTTAAGTATACTATCATATCATCTGCAAATAGTGATACTTTGACTTCTTCCTTCCCAATTTGAATCCCTTTGACCTCCTTTTGTTGTCTAATTGCTCTGGCTAGAACTTCGAGAACTATATTGAACAGGTAGGGAGAGAGTGGACAGCCTTGTTTAGTCCCTGATTTCAGTGGGATTGCTTCAAGTTTCTCCATTTAGTTTGATGCTGGCTACTGGTTTGCTGTATATTGCTTTTACTATGTTTAGGTATGGGCCTTGAATTCCTGATCTTTCCAAGACTTTTATCATGAAGAGATGTTGGATTTTGTCAAATGCTTTCTCAGCATCTAATGAAAAGATCATGTGTTTTTTTTCCTTTGAGTTTGTTTATGTAGTGGATTACATTGATGGATTTCCATATATTGAACCATTCCTGCATCCCTGGGATGAAATGGGACCTCATAAAACTGCAAAGTTTCTGTAAGGCAAAGGACACTGTCAATAGGACAAAAGGCAACCTACAGATTGGGAAAAGATCTTTACCAATCCTACATTCGATAGAGGGCTAATATCCAATATATACAAGGAACTCAAGAAGTTAGACTCCAGAGAACCAAATAACCCTATTAAAAATGGGGTACAGAACTAAACAAAGAATTCTCAACTGAGGAATACCAAATGGCTGAGAAACACCTAAAGAAATGTTCAACATCCTTAATCATCAGGGAAATGCAAATAAAAAACCCTTTGAGATTCCACCTCACACCTGTCAGAATGGCCAAGATTAAAAACTCAGGGGACAGCAAATGTTGGAGAGGATGTGGAGAAAGAGGAACACTCCTTCATTGCTGGTGGGATTGCAAGCTGGTAAAAGCACTCTGGAAATCAGTTTGGTGGTACATCAGAAAATTGGACATAGCACTACCTGAGGACCTAGCTATACCACTCCTGGGCATATACCCAGAAGATGCTCCAACATGTAATACGGACAAATGCTCCACTATGTTCATAGCAGCCTTATTTATAATAGCCAGAAGCTGGAAAGAGCCCAGATGTCCCTCAACAGAGGAATGGATACAGAAAATGTGGTACATTTACACAATGGAGTATTACTCAGCTATCAAAAACAATGAATTCATGAAATTCTTAGGCAAATGGATGGAGCTAGAAACTATCATCCTGAGTGAGGTAACCTAATCACGAAAGAACACACATGGTATGCAATCGCTGATAAGTGAATATTAGTCTAAAAGCTCATAATACCCATGATACAACTCACAGATCACATGAAGCTCAAGATGAAGGAAGACCAAAGTGTGGATACTTTGATCCTTATTGGAAAGTGCATCAAAACACTCATGACTCACAACCAACCAATAGAATGAGAATAGGGTCCCCAATGGGGCAGGTAGAGAGAGGACCCAAGGAGCTGAAGAGGTTTGCAGCTCTGCAGGAGGAACAATAATATGAACCAACCAGTACCTCCAGAGTTCCCAGGGACTAAACCACAAACCAAAGAGTACACGTGGAAGGTCCCATGGCTCCAGCTGCATATGTAGCAGAAGATGACCATTTCAGACATCAGTGAGAGGAGAGGTCATCTGTCTTGTGAAGGCTCGATTCCCCAGAATAGGGAAGCAAGTCAGGAAATTGAGGGGGTTGTTGAGCAGGGGGAAGGGGGATGGGATAGGGGGTTTTCGGTGCAGTAACCTTTCATGGAAAGGGGTTAACATTTGAAATGTAAATAAAGCAAATATCTAATAAAAAAAGAAAAAAGAGAAGTGGAAGGTGGAATGTGGAGAAGACTTGTGTAAGCAGGTATTGGGAGGAAAGAAAAGGCCGATAATGGGTTATAGAGTGAGTTAATAAACACATTAGAAAAATAAAATTATTTCATCAAAACTTAACATTCCAACTTAAAAAAAACAATAGTAGCATTTAAATAATTATTAGTAAGCTACCATTGTGATCAACTTATTTAATTAACCCATTCAAGCTGTGTGCCATGTATCTTATTAGTACATGCTGTGGCACAAAGGAAAAAATATATATATAAAATTAAGTTCACTAAACTGCTCTGTACTCATGGTGGGAGATAGGGTAAGCCATCATTTCTACTTGCTTCCTGACTATAAAATGAGCAAAAGCTTCAATGCCATGTTTCACTTTTCAGGAAGTTCTTTTAATACATTGAAGTTATTATCACCATTTCTAACTTTGAAAACTTTTTTTTTTACCACTCACTCTTCATGATCTCTGTGTAGTTTGTCCTGGATTCTAAAACTTTGCAAAATCAGGAATATCATCATTAAGTTTTATTCAGTTACCAAGGAAAACTTCACTCTGTCTTACTTTGAAAGATCAGGTGAGTGAAGGCAAGTTATCATGGAGACAGTAACAGGGGTATTAGTGAGCTAAGTGACAGATGACCTTCCATTAAGATGGATATACAGCTCAAGGTACCCTCCCTGTGCCTCTGTAACCTTACCCTACACGTACATGTTATACATGTATTACAGAGCAACATGAGGCAATCTATGTAGTAGGTGGGAAGTGTATTTGCATGCTAGATAGGATATAGATGATGAGGGGAAGGGTAATCCCCTGAGAGAATGCCAGTGTGGCTGTAGATAGGAGCTAGGTTAGTATCAATGACACAAAGAGGGTCTCAAAAGTCAGGTGGTTCCCCTTGTATAGCAACTGAGAGTCATTGTTGATGTATGGGCTTCAGGGGGTGGGGCAACAGGTCACATAGAGAATTATGTCCAAAGAAGGTAATGGGAATTTATAACCTTAATGTTAGCATCTCATTCCAATGAAACAATCCCATTCTAGTAAAATGTATGCAAGACCTCTACAGAAAGGTGTAAAACTTGCTGCCACTGGGGGAGTGGGACATTTTGTGGCTTTTTCTTAGTATGATCAAGGTTCACAGGCAGCCATCATGATGACCATGCAGCCTGGAGTCTTGAACAGACAAGTTTTGTCACACCTATTCCAGGTGCCTCTCTGGATGGAAAAGAAAGTGTCCAAAGTTGAACGCTCAAGTGGCTCAGCCTGATCTCGTGAGAAGACGGTGGAGTTTCCTCTTAGGACATGACTGCTTTGCAGAATGACAGCCATGGACTCAGTTGTAAGCAATTAATTCTTGCTACTCTGTGGCCACTCTGGCATTAGGAGGAATGAGATATTGTTCTTCCCTTGGATTTTGACACATTCTATTCTCAGCTTTAGATCTTGTCAGCCATTTATTGCTGCCTAACTGTAGCAACCTTCTGCTCAGAATTTCTGAAGAGAGACAAAAAAGCATGGGCAGGAGAGGGGGATGCTACTTGTCAGAGTGATAGGCTGGTAAGAAAAAGCAGTGTCTTCATCAAGAGGAGCAAGGCTCCTAGACTCTCAAAGAACCCAATAAGTCAAAGAACTGAGGAACTTCTGTAAGCCTGTCAACCCTTCATTTCCCACATACGTATGGGAGACAGCTGTGGTGGCTGTTACTAAACCAAAAATTTGGGCTCTTCCATTCAACCTTCTTCTACAATGAGGACACTAAAGCAAAAATAGGGCATTAGATTTCTCAAGACCCATTTGAGTCCTCAGGGTGTCTTCCCAGGGACATGAATGTTTTTCCTGGTCCTGTAGAGGTCACTTTGGCATCTGACAGAGCCCAGCACACCTCACATGGGAATCAAAGGCCAGCCAAATATACCACACACTGCAATTGAAGAGATATATAAACTTCCATCTTGTTAAATTCATGTATTTTTAAAAGTGTTTGTTTATGTATTTTAAGCATATGGGTGCCCTGTCTGTCTGTATGCCTGCATGAGAGAAGAGGGCATCAAATCCAATGGTTGTGAACCACCATATGGTTTCTGGGACCTCTGGAAGAGCAACCAGTGCTCTTAAACACTGAGCTATCTCCCCAGCCTCTAAATTTATATTTTTATGATTATATGCTTTAGGCTATTTAACATAATATGTATTTGAGATGAACATATATGCATATATATCTGCATGTGTATATAAAGATCAAAGCTAAAATGTATATATGTGTACAAATATATAGAAATATAGCAAATATTAGATAAATAGGTGAGAATAAGTTGATAAAGGGGCAGATAGAGGAAGATAAACAAAAAGATGGATTGAGAGACAAATTCATAGACTATCTAATGACAGATAAATAGATTTCCATCCGTAATTCAGCACAGCTTTCCTCACTATGCCATGAGCTTCCTAGGCTAAGCATCTTGGGCTGTCCATCTCTATGTGCTGAGAGCCAGCAAGATACTAGACACTTGGGATGGAGTTGCACAAGAAAGAAAGGTGGACAGAGAGTACTCACAAAATTATTTACAGGCTGCAGCTGCACGTGTCCTGCCTACCAGATCTGTCTCTCATATTGCTCCCAATAGTCTCCAGTCAAGGAAAAAGACTCCTTGTCGAGTACCGAGCCATATTTTGAGGAAGATGAGCTTGGAACCAGCTCTGCAATTCTCTTCTTCTCTTCTAACCCACAAAACTTACAGCACAAAACCACACCATGTGGTGAGTCTTCTATGTTCCATGTTAAATAAGAACAAAATAGATCAGAGAGTAGAATAGTTTGAAAGATTGGAAACAAAGTAGGTTATCAATCAAAATGGGAAGAACTGTCCAAGATGACTCAGTGGTGCATATGGGGTAGTGATGTCCATGGGACAAAGGTGGTCAAGTATCCTAGAGAGCCTAGTTGAAGAAGGAAGACCTTGGGTGGTATAACTTGAGAGGATGCATACAAGTCAATCAAGCCCCTGTGTTCTCATACACGAATTACCATGTTCTCCATACAAAGAAGGTAGAGTCTTTGGCTCCTGAAAGGAAAAATATATCCTGAAGCTAAGGGTAAAGAAAAAGCTCTCATAGTAGGCCATGGCAAATGAATTATCTCAACTTCTCAGGGGGTGAATTTGTAGTCCAACTCTAATCAGAGAGACAGACAGGAAAGACTATGATGACATTTCTCTCAGGAGAGGGAAGTGGAGTTTCTTGGTGATAACCCATATTTCCTTCTTAAACCTGGAATAAAGATTTACCAACCCAGCTGCCCTACTGCATGCATGAGACAAAAGCCTGAAGAAATTCCCACAGGCTAAAGGCAGGCAGATACATATCAATACCATTGCACACAGCACGTGTCCTTGGTTGTAAAAGCAAATGCTCTTTCTTCAAGGCACTGAAGACTGAACATATTTTACCACCATACTCTTCCTTACTGGATAAACTACATTCGTCCACAAAGCATATGCCCATAACCACAGACATGGAGGATGAAAGCAAGTGTCTGGACTCAAGCTACACTGACCAGGCTACTTTACCATTTCTCTTTCTCCAAATGTTCATGATAAAAAACACTCAAACCTTAAGGCAATATGTGCGCATTAAGAAGCACTTCTTACAAAAGGAAGTTTAAATATAAAAATGTTTGAGGTAAGTAACTATCTTAGTTGCTTTTCTATTGCCATAGTAAGATACTACGACCAAGGTAACTTATAGAAGGAATGTTTAATCTGGGGCTCATAGCTCTAGTGTGTTTGCCTAAGATCATCATGGTGGACAGTATAAGAGCAGGTGGCAGGCATGGTGATGAAACAGGAGCTGAGAACTTGCATCTGATCAACAATCACAAAGCAGAGAGAGAGAGAGCTAAGTGGGAATGGCATGGGATTTTGAAGCCTCAAAGGCAGTCCTTAGTGATGTGTTTTCTCCAACAATGCCACACTTCCTAATCCTTCTTAAATAGTTCTACTAACTGCGGCCCAAACATTTAAATATATGACCCCACAGGGGCCATTCTGATTCAAACCAACAGTCTAGTTACAAATTAATTTGAGGGAGTCAATAAAATCCTGTATTTAGTTAAACAACTAATAATCAGAATAATCTATACGTGGATAATTCTGGTCTCATACCTAAGGTTATCTGAAATGCTGTTTTAAACCTCTTCTCGATTGATACTACAAGACATGATTAAGGTAAGTATTACCCAACATTACAAAACAGTAAAACAGAAGAGGAGCAATATAAAGGATGTTCAGGAGTAAATGAAGAAGCAGCAGATATATTAACTGTTGCATCAACTGCAGTGTTGTAAAGGGCTGCACAGGGCAGTGAAGCCAGAAACCAGGGATGGACATAGAGGCAAGGGCTTCTTCCAGCTGCCGGACGTTTATCCTTGGAAACTCTTCCAGGTGTCTATGCTTGAGTGTCGCCATCTAAAATATGGGGGTGATCCCAGCAGGAACTCATGAGGTCTCTAGAAACCACTCAATGAGGTTCAGAACACAGAAGTGCCTACTTGAATTTTAACGTTTTTATTTGAACTAGAGTCACACATAACTATTGTGTTTTCCTCTCCTTTTATAATGTATTCTATGAAAACAGGTTAGTTTCTCCACTACTCTCAATACCAACACCAGTACTTATAGTGTGAACGCTAAAGAGAAGAGGAAGAGAGGGAAGGAAGAGAGAGAAAGGAAGGAATGGATGGAGCAAGGGCTGTAATTATGCTGGTCATGGATGTTTTTTGCCTGTTTGATGGAGCTTTTCAATTCTCAAATGAATCAGTTACAGACATATACAAATTTGATTTGACATTGGTGAGAAATCAAAGGAACTAAATTTTGTGATGAAGTTTTAATGCTCTTAAATTATTTTCAAGATTCCTTTAATAAAATATGTGATGATAAATCTTTCCCTCATGATGTCAAAATCACACCATATATTATTAGGGATTTAGAGACAGAGATGCTCAGACTATCTTCTGCTCTGTGGACAGTCTCAGGATCATCTGGTCCCCTAGCCACAGGAGGTCCAGACCTGTAAGTCTCTGGGCTTCTGAGATCATAGTGGGGCCATAGTTGTCCTCATCTGAACCCTAGGATCAGTTTTAAGTGTGTGGTCTGAAATCTACAACCTTGTGACATTCCTGTACGATATCATCAGGATCTGCAATTGGGTCATGCTCAGTAACTTGCATCTAGGATTCATTTTCCACAGCAGAGGAGATGAGAAAGATTGCCGCTAAGTCTGTGGTGTCCTTTCCTTCTCAACTCCTGTGTTTTCTTTCAGTCACATCCTCAGCATCATCTTTATCCATATGTGTCCTTAGGAAATTGCCTTGGTTCCATCAATTCAAGTTAAATCTTTTATCTGATTCCACATCTCCATTGTTTTCCTGTGGACCTAAGCATTACCCTCCTCTGGACAGCTCACACAGTTGACATGGGATATTGAGTTTCTGCCCTTTCCTTCACCTGAATCCACAGGGCCAGTTAAGTCACTTTATCAAGATAATTGTCACTCACCTAGTTTACAGTCAGCACACAGTGCTCACTCTCTGTCTTCCTATTACCATGGCTCAGCCTCAACAGTATAACACCGAGTCTACAAGGGCATCTGAACCCTGACCATTTGCTCTCAAGCACGGCAGAGCACTTGTGCATCATTCACCTGGGCCTCCTTAGCCTGCATGTGATGTTCTTACTGTGGCACCTGCATGTACTCTCCATAGAGTAGCTACATGTTTTTAAAGTGCAAAACAAACCTTACCATTTCACTTTTCAAGAGATTTCATGTGTCACCTCTTAAACATTAAAAGAAAATCATTACTTACACAGAAAAATAATTTTAGAAAAGCAATGTTTTCTTACTCATGCTTAACATCTTATATATGCCACATGGTTCCTGTTCTCTGAATATACATGGCAGGTGAATTCATTACCAGCCCTTCCAGCTGTGTATAAGTCCTGCAGCAGACAACTTCAGTCTCTGCACTAAGGCCCCAGAGAGCTATTTGTTGAACAACATTGGACAAATTCTTGGAAATATAAGAGAACTCCCTGATTTTGTATTCTTCTTTGATCCAACAGGTTATTTCAACCTTGTTCCCAGAAGCAAGACAGAAGAAACAGTCTGAGGGGCCTCTGTGGTGAGAGAGTGAGAACTGGAGAATGCTCTTATTCTATAGGCCTTCCTTCTAGGGATGCTCCAACACCTATTCAAGTCAGGATGGGCATCTTGGAGTGTGCTGAGACATAGACAGTTTCTCTTGGAATAAGCAGGTATTCCCAGCCTCAATGCCTTATTCTGATTTCTATTTTCCTACCCAATTCCTAGCTCGTCTGAAGACTCCATACTTCATTGGATGATAGTGTATGCTTTGCATGTCCACATCTGTGAGAGAAGCACAGACTCTGTTTCTCATATCTGGGAATAACTAAGCATTCATGCATTAGTGATTAGTGTACCTACTGCTGTGAGGCCAATCTTCCAGGGCTCCTGCAACACTGGGTATTAAGTATCACACTCCCCACCATCTTCTGCATGTGGAGGGCATAATCCTCTGTCAGTTCCACATAGAGATCCAGGGTGAGCCAGCCCTCCTTTGCCTATGACCTTGAGTCTGTGTCATACATTAAGACATGAACAAGTGAGAATAAACCTAGACCCTAACTGCAACCGTAACACATATCTCCTTTAGATATTTTACACAAAAATATTACAGGATATTGGAAATAGAAGATGAATAAAATGAAGACATGAGGGAAGGTGTCTTTGAGACACTCCATCAAAGCACTGAGAAGATACTGTAGGAAGGGGCCCAGGGCAGGATAACATGGTCAACAGATTCTCAGGTTTGGATGTTTGTAACAATGGTGGCTGTCAGATAGAAAGAGGCTGGTGAGGCAACACTACCTTCATGCCAAGCCTGGATAGACTGAAGGAGTTAAGTGAGAGGCCTCCAGAGAGCTGAAGAAAAGGGTTCTCTTACTAAGAGCACTGTGCCAGTATGTCACACTCTAAACAACTCCATTTGCAACCTTCTTGGTCTTGTGCCCTCTGACCACACACAGCCAATCATGGTAACCAGGCAAGGGGGATTCCAAACAGCTCATGTAGGCCCCTCTTCTCAAAACCACAGCTCCAATTCAACTTTTCAGTTGCCTTAGGCAGCCTCCTGCACCAATAGTTTCTTTCTCAACTGAGCATAAAATTCTACATGGACTTTTATCTGTTGCTTAGTCTAATTTCTTTTTGAAGCATTTCCTATCCACAAGTAAAAGAATGCATCATTGAAAAAGAACTGATAATGTTTACAAAGATTACCTATATAGAGAGAAATGCACACGAGCAATCTTCCTTCAATTATTAATCAGCCAAGCAGATGGTTGACAGGGGCGCAGAAGTAATTAAACAGCTAACACACAAGAGAATTGATTTATTCCTCGCTTATAGAATTTTACTTTCAATGCACCAGAGCCTACACTTCTGCAGAGCGTGTCAGCTCCACAATTACATTTGATAAACAGCACAGATTCTGCAGTCCAATTTAACCACAGCATTTGTTTCTAAATGCTTTTAAAATCTCAAAAAGAATGATCATTTGATTCTGAGAAATGTGTAACTTTCACTCTCCTGCTTGCTAAGGTTAGGACTAAGCTCATATTTTCTGATCAAAGGAAGTTTCTTGGTGCCACCAAAGGGGAAAATATATGCATACTAATGTGTGCTTCCATTTTTTTCTATCCTGACCCACAGGTGGTATCCTCCATCCTGCTCCCTCTGGGGAACACAGAAAGCTGCATTCTTAGGCTTACTGGCTCTCAATCCTAATTAGATATCCTATCTGCTGTAAGCAGGGCTTATCACCTTGCTCAGAAACAGGCAAAGTGTGTCCCTGCATTGACTACTAAGTGTCCTAGGTGAGGACAAATTTTCATGCAGATTCTAGTTTTATAATGAACCATTTTAATGTCCATCTCCTTCTCAAAAATGGATTTAAAGGTGTCATGGGGCTCCGTAGTTCCTCTGAAATTTCACCTCTTGTTTGAACTGTCTCTGCAACAATTCTATGCCTTCTGTGATCTCTGTCAGCAGTTTGAATGGGTCTATGACACAGACTTCCTGAATCCTCTGCCATTAAAGCACTCCACCTACATTTTTCTGTGCAGTCCAGACCAAAGCTAATTGTATGAGATCAACTTGGGTTCTTGGTCTAGTACAGTCAGGTGAAATGAATGAGGAGGTTTTAAAAGACAGTTCAAGCTTATTCTCCTCTCCATGCCCTATGCCCTTTGTTTCCAACAGGAACAGAGTCAGGGTCATGGGAGTCCACAGTGATGGGCCACCCCTAGCTTCGGTCTCAGTTTAAGGTGTGAGAGCTCACTAAACTGACCACATGTCCAGATGTCCTGACTTACTTCCCTTTCAAGTTAAGACCTAAGGAGGCATGTTAACCTCCAGATGACAAGTCTGCAGGGGATCTCCATATTAACCCCAGCACACCAGTCCCTAAAGATAGAGCTCCCCAGGCAGAGGGTTGGTTTGGGATGACTGAGAAGCTGGAGGAAGGGCAGAGGAGACTGTTATGAGAAGCTGAGGGCAGCATGTCCAGTAAGAAAGTCATTTTGTGACATCAAAAAATATCCTGGTTTGCTGAGAATTACCTGCCCCTTAAGGAAGTCCCACTCTCACCTTTTCCTATGTAATGGTGTCCTCTAACTAACCATTAGTTCTGTCGTTACTAATCAAGTCTGGTACCCCTGCGTTGGTTGGATGTGATATTTAATGCCATGATGTCCATGTACCTTGGTTCCAAGCAGTAGATTTTCACCTCCGTTCTGGGTTACTCTTGAGCATATCTGGAACTCTACAATGGGTGTGTTATTTTCATGCCTATTGGCTCTTACCAGAGATGCCAGGGGACACTCTAGGGTTTCAGCCTACATTAAAGTATCCTTAGCTTTAAACCAACTGTAAGAAACTCATTTCCCAGGCCTGTAGTAGTAGTAAGTGCTCTCTGCAGAACTGAGCATATCACATAGTAGATAGTCTTTTATGGACTAGCAGGGTCAGCAAAAATAGAGCAGTCATCATGTATTAGATGACTAAACACATCTTCTGAAAAGACACACAGCTATAGCAACGAAGTGTAGCTTATAGAATGTAACCAAATATGTGTGTGCTAATTTCTAACACTTAAAAAGTCATTTTCCAATGAATTCATGAAATTCCTAGGCAAATGGTCAGAACTTGAAAATATCATCCTTAGTGAGGTTCATTAAGAGTTTGAAACCCAAGACACAATTCACATATCAACAGATTTCCAAGAAGATGGAAGAAGAGACCCCTGGTCCTGGAAAGACTGGATGTAGGGGAATACCAGGACAGAGAAGCGAGGGGGGTTGAATGGGGAACAGAGGGAGGGAAGGGGGCTTATGGGACTTTCGGGGAGGGAGGAAACGGGAAAGGGGAAATCATTTGGAATGTAAATAAAAAAACTTAGAAAATAAAAAAAATTCTTTCCAATTTAAAAAAAAAAAAAAAAAAAAAAAAAAAAGTCATTTTCTTACACTGGTTACAATTTCATGCCTATCACTGGAACCAGTCTTACCTGCTTGGTCTTTGAATATTTTGGATATGACGACAGGAACTCCATGCTCTGCTCCTCCCTAGAAGGCAGAGACATGAGAAGAACACAGCTATCAAGTCTGGCACTGAGGGCTTTGGGACCTGAGGGGCAGAGGCGGCAAGAAAACAAACTCATACCTTGATACTTAGGCCCAGGCCACCCACAGGTTGTCTGCGAAGTGTAACAGTTCTGTGCTTTAAAAAATTTTAGGAAAAAAATAAGTTTAGGTCACAATGCAGAATCTGAGAATGAGCAAAAAGAATGTATATATAACTTCCCAGTTAAAACTTAAGCAATTCTTAATACAAACTTCCAGTTCAGCATTCTCCAACCTCTGCAGCAGCAATACCATGGCCAACCTTCAACCAGTGGTCTGCTCACAGGGAAACAAGGTTCATGGGAAAATCAGGTCCTGTTGAAGGCATCACTGGAATTCTACACAGAATAGCTACAGAGTTGGTTGGCTTCTTGCCTTACCCTCATTATGGCTGTGACAACAGAACCCCATGTAGACAATGCCCATGTCCATTCTCCAAATGGGGAAGCTGACTCCCTTTTGAAATTATTCTAACACCAGCCCTAGAAGGGAGCTCCCCAGCACAGACCTGTGTAATTTAGTCCAACTTAGGCCATCAGTACACATTCCAGAAGAACCAATTTCTTCATGCCCCTGAACACAGGTGGCTGATAACATTTAAATCAATATGGTAATAATAGCTAAAAAAAATTTAATACACTTATAACCAGCAGTACTCAAAATCTTATCTCTTACATATAAAATTATGGTCACTCATTTTGTCGTGGTCTAAACTGACTGAAATAATTTTGCCCACCTGCATGTCAGCCTGGGATAGGTCAGGCAGGAACTGTGTGGGAAAAGATAGGTGAGATGTCTGGGGTGCAATAATAAGCAGAGAAAATACTTCTTTTCCTATAGTATTTTATAGGAACCATAAACATCATACTTTAGCTGAAAAGTAATAACATTCAGACTAAAGGGCTCCAAAGATTTGATGTTTGGAAAGCAAGGGCAGAGGCTGAAGGACAGGGAAGGACACGTGGGGACCCTTCTTTGTCCTGGGATTTGGGTACCACAATAACACAGACAGAAACAGAAAGCTAGTAGGAAAAGCTGCTGTAGCTTTTGGCGGGTGTGATGTCTTCTACAACATCCCATATCAGACTGTAAATATACTCTTAGAAAGGATTATGTTGGTTATAAGATGGTTAAGTTCTAGCTGGATATGGTGGCACATGTCTGTGCTCCTAAGAGAGCTTCCTAGAACAGCAGGATACAGAGGCTTGAATCTATTATTCCCCACGCAGTCGATGTCTTAAATACATGATACACTTAAAATAAAGAAACTGAGAGAGAGAGAGAGAGAGAGAGAGAGAGAGAGAGAGAGAGAGAGAGAGAGAATTAAATACACTTCACAGGGTCTATGAGGGAAAGCCCCACATAACATCATAACCAGCAATATTGCAAAGATCATATGTCTAAGTAATGAGCTCTTAGAACACACAAGGAAAGGACTGCATCTTAGAAACCTTAGTGGGAGAACGGTCATTTTCATTTTCCTCATCAAGGCTACATTCAAGTGCACCTGGCTCTCATCCCAGACACTTTGTCAGTACTTATTGGAGGGGCCGAGAGTGTTGTCAGCCACACTGCAGCAAGAGAGAGCAGCCGCACAGTTTTAAATCACATTCACCACAGCATTAATTACAACACTCAGGATCGCAGAACAAGCTGAGTGTCTAAGCATGAATGAATGGATCACAGTGGAACACCAGCTAACCTTGAATGGGAGGGGAAGCTACTCATCTGTTACAGCATACATGAACCAATGAGTATTATTAATATGTTGGGACAGTTCAGGCACAGAAAAAAAACATGGCGTGATCACATGTCTATGGCTGGTGTCTAGCGATACTGGTCCAAGGAACAAAGTCTGAGCTAAAAAACACATAATACATAGACAGGTATGGTGGCACATGCCTGACATTCTAGCACCTAAAAGATACAGGCAGGAGGATTAGGAGTTTGTGTCCATCCATTAAGGTTATATGGGGGACTTTGAGGCCAGCCTGGGTCACAGGGAGACTCTGTTTCAATAAAATACAAAATAAAAGGGCTAAGTTCTGGGGATCTGACTACAAAATGTGTGGGTGCCAGTTCACTATATTGTATGCTTGAAGTTTGCTAGGAGAACAGATGTTATATTCCAATACCACTGAGACCTCCCCAAGCATGCATGCATGCATACATATACATACACATGCAATGTAAATACACAAAATGATATGTATTAGCTTAATCAAAGCAATCATTTCACAAAATATATGTGAGTCAAATCAGCACATTGCACATCTAAATATATGTGATTTTATTTGTAATTTATATCTTAATAAATCCGATAGAATGAAACTTGTTGTAATAATAGAACATCCCTATTAGGAAGAAAGCCTTAGTTAGAGATTGTTTTGTGATAAAACACCATGGTCAAAATTAGCTTGGGTAGGAAGATGTTTATTTTAGCTTGCAGTTTCAACATCACAGTTCATCATCCAGCGAAGTCAGGGATGGGACTCCAGGCAGGAGCCTAGACACACAGACCTGAAAACAAGTTTGAAACTGTAACAAAACTTAGTTTGGAAGTTAAGAAGTGAGGGTCACAGAAGGTAAGAAATAATATTATAGGAAAGCGGCTTCTAGCACTTCAAAAGTCACTTTTGTGCTTACTGAAAAGATGTATAAAGTTCAAGAATTATCTATGTTGTAGAAGACAGCTCTGTCTCAATACATTAATAGTCAGAAGGAAATGCCAAGGCCTGAGTGCCAGATGATTGTTAGTAGAGGGCTAGGCTGGAATCCAAGCACAATATCTTCTAAAGGTCATTTCATAATACATTGTGGGAGGGGCATGAAACACACTTTGAGAATTCAGTGAAGTACCCCACAGAACACATCCACTTCCCAAGGGGAAAGTATTGTCACATTTCATCATCCCTTCTGGGTCCGGTGCTCTGATGAGTAAGTGAGGGCCTGTGTGTGCACAGGGAGGAATGCTTATTTGTAGTGGAATGTCCAGACTGCACACTGCCAGTGGTCAATCACATTACACATGAGCCTCATTTGACTCCTTATCCGACTCTAGAAACTATGGCCTTGACTCTGACCAGGGTTCTTTGAGTCATTAAGGAAGACTTTTTTTTTTAAATAAATCAACCATTTTTATTTGAATATTTTAAATAGATTCCCTTCACAAGTTTATAGAGCAAGTTGACAAACTTATTAGCTATATAGAAAATTTGAACAACATGTTTAATGAGCTTGAAAATAATAAATGTATTGTTACGCACAAATATGCAACTTTATAGCTCAAGAAAAGATACCATTTTTTTTTTATTTTTTTTGGGTTAGACATAAAATGTTCACAGAAATGCTCATGAATTATGGCACAAAGGCAGCCTTGATAAATTCTGAAGGATCAACATCATGTAAAGGTTTTTGACCAAAAGTATAATGAAGCTACAATAGCTGGAAGCAAGGATTTTGAATGTTTTTTTCACAAAGAAATGATGAGGATGAAGGGTAACTTAAGTATCCCAAGTTGGTCAGTGCACAGTGTTGAAAGACCTTAAACATCACATGCCATCCATGACGTTATAAGGTAATTACTTGTCAAGCCCCCCCCCCCCCCGCCCCCAAACAAAGACTCATGTCTGGAGAATGAAGACAACTAGGTATACAAATGGAAAGGTATACAAAATACTTAAAAGAAGGAAATAATAACTCTACAGCAAGATGTAAATAAATTGCAAATTATAGCAAAGAAAATTCAGAAGCAAGGCTGAACTGAGGTATGTCTTTGGAAAGGTTAATAAGGTGGATTAACTACTGGTGAGACCAAACAAAATGATGTAATAAAACCAAAACCAGACAAGAAATTAAAATGACAGATAGAACAGATTTAAAAGTGAGTAAAACAATACTCTGAAGACGTACTATGAAACACCAACACAATAGAAAACGTAGATGAACTGGAGAGTCCTGTAAAAATAAGAAATGCTCACATTAGCAAAAAATGTACAGAATATTCAGATCGCCCACAGAGAGTAGAGAAGCTGAAATTGTAGCCTGTCCTTCCCTCGGACCTGGTCCCTGGGATTACAGCTGAGTCCTGTAAAGCACAGGGGAAAAATATCCTTCACTTTAGAGAAGCTTTTTGAAAAAAAAATATAAATATACTGATTCATTTGGTAGAGTAAATTTAATTATCACTCTAAACTAACAGCAGAAAAAATTATATGTCCATTTTACTTATGGACATAACAACCCCAGATAGAACATTAGGTAACTCACTCCAGCAGGTTATTAAAAATAATTACTGTTGGGGTTAGAGGGATGGCTCAGTGGTTCAAAACTGCTGCTGCTCCTGCAGAGGACCCAGATTTCATTCCTAGCACCCATGTGGTTGCTCACAACTGCTTACAATTCTAGCTCCAGGAGATCTGATGCTTTCTGCCACCCCTGCTGTGGGCTGTTGCATGTTTGCGGTGCACATGACAGCCTCTTGACCCACAATGGGTTCTGCCCAGATATTTTTCTTGACCGTAGTGATGAATCCTAGAGTGGTTTGGACTGCACAGCAAAAGCTCTCTTAATCCAATCTCCTCTAAATGATTAGTTCCCCCAGACTTTGATGCTCAAGCTATGTGAAGAACACTTCACTCCAAACAATGCAATGGTTAAATAAAAGCCAGTGCCACTTTTTTGTTCTTTTGGAGTTTTAGATACACTCTTACTCTGTGCATCTCACTAACTTTGAACTTGCTATGTAGTCCAGGCTACCCTCAAATGCACAGAAATATATGGCTGCTTCTGCTTCCAAAGTGCTGGGGATTAAAGATATGTGATGCCATTTTTTTAAGATCCATTCCTAGCTAGAGGAGTCCATGCTAAGCAATGTGCCGAGATAGGTAGATTCACTGGGTTCATTGGCTAGCCAGCCTAGCCAAACTGAGGTGCTCTGGGTTTGGTAAGAAATCCTGTCTCATGAAACAACGGAAAAAAAAACAGGAGGACCTGATGTCAACCTCTGGCCTCCAAACAGTCATACAAGTGACGACGCTACACACATACACATATACATGTGTCCAGCAAATCTTTTCCACTCCCACATACAGTTAATAAAAAGTAGAGAAGGAATGAGAAAGAGACACAAAAAACAGTATTTAATTTTGTGATGTAATCAGTACTTGCAGACAGGTAAACTGCCACATGCAAATTTCCCATGGAACCTTCATGAACAGTAAGTTTCAGAAGCCTTTCCTGAAGCTCCTGGACCTGGATTGCTGTGAGCCATGCCCTGGAAGCAGGAGCACTTACATTAGCACCAGGAGGAGCTCCCCCGATGCAGACAACATCTTGCTTTTGAATAGTCAGCATCTCTTTCGTCAGCTTCAGGCGGACGTCATAGGCGTTTTCCAAACCTTCGTCGTACAACAAGGCCAGAGCTGTTTTGGTCTGTGGATACAGAGAGGAGATGTGAGCAAGTGAGTGCAGGAGTCACCAACCATGACCGATGATAGGTGCCTCCTTTCCTATCACCTGCTAACCTGTGCACATACATTTCTCTTCATGTATGGTAGAAACCCAACTGATTTACAGATATATCTTGGACATATCTCTCTGTAAAGCTCCATTTTCTTGGTACCCTACAAATGTTGCTTGGGGTTTTTCTGACTTCCTGAGCCATACTTCCACATCCTCAGACCAGAGGGGCTGAGTAATCTTTGTCCCCATTTGCAGCAGGTGCTCAGGGTAGCAGGGCTACCTCAACAGCTCCAGATGGGAAACTGCAGGACACAGAGACTCCTTCAGAGTCAGTACCCAGAACAATGACAACAGAAGTGGTAAGAACCTGTCCATGGCACAGGAACTGCCACCAAGAAAAGCCACATCAGGCAACTGCCTTCTGAGGAAAGGGCTCATACTAATAAGGACAAGCAGGGCACTCAGCTGACATGGAAAGGCACACTACCAATTCAGGTAATGTCAATATGTCAAGCACACAGTGACATACGATGTTAATTTTCAACAAATTCATTGAGCCAAGTAGCTTGTACCAGTGAGTTGTCCTGGTTAGGGAAACCTCTGGACCCAGAGACTGCAGGAGTTGAAACAACTGGATTTCATTCAGAGGAGATAACAACTATCTAGGATGAAGGACAAAGAGAAGGTGCTGGCCCTTCAACATGTGAATATGACATTCTAAGCATACATTTTGTGATGCTTAATCTCTGTGGATAACTTGGCTAGATGGAGAAATGCAGAGGAGACTTCCAATAGATTGGAGTGCCCCTGAGGGAGTTTCTAGAGACAACTAGATTAGACAATCTCCAAGCTGACCAGTGATTTCATTCAGTGATGGATCCAGAAGTTAAACTACTGGGGACATGGGACTGTGGAAGGCACGCCCCCACTGGAGGAAGTGGCTCCCTGAGGGTATGTCTTTGAAAGGAGTATCTTGTCCTGTCCACTTCCTGTTCTTTCTCTGCTTTCTGATGCCAGGATGTCATCCACATGCTCCAGCCCCCAAGATGCTCCGATCCACGATGGTCTGAAGCAACAGCGCAGTCATACAGTGGTGACTCAGTGTAATTCCCCTGCCTTGTGAGTGTTCTCATAATTTTTTTTTTCACAGCTACAGAGAAATTGAGGAATACACATTTAAATATTATATGCCATCCATTTAGAAGCTTGCCAAGGAGATCAAACAGGATTCAATAAAGACCTGAAATGGGTCATCTGCTGCCTTCCTTTGCCATCTGAACCAGGTAACATCAGTAAATCCAGCTCCTCAGATGTTAAAAAAAAATTAAACGTCAGTGACAAAACCAATTTGGAGATAATTAAGCTTTCTAAGTCAAAACTATAATTTCATTCTAATCACTTTTTTTCCTACAAAAACATCCACTTACACGCAACTACAATTAGCTTGCTGGAGATAATTGTGTACTCTGACATAAATATGATGCAGCATCCAGGGAATGTGCCGGGTGCTCCGTACCGCACCTCTGGAGATGCTGCCCACTATCCTCGGAAGACACACCAGTGTGGTCTAGATGCAAAGTAGTGAGGAGACCGCGGCTGGCACCCAATCCAGGCAGGGTGAAGGAGGGATCTGCTTTCTTCCTGCCCCACTCTCATCCAGGATTTCTACCACTATTACACAGCAGCCAGCAGCTACAGTCTTCTAATTAGGTAACTGTGGACATTCACTAGTACCCCCAAAACAAAATTTACCTTATTTGTTTCTTTATAGTAAACTTAGGTTTTTCTCATTCACAAATAAAGAATTAAAAACTAATAAAAACAATGATCATTTATTGCTATCCCTCCCATGGCTTCCCATCCTGGGGTGGGCAGTATCATTGTCCAGGGTATATGTTCTCTATATGAGAACATACCTAACCCTTTGTAGACATAGGCCCCAGTGCGTTTCTGAGCCTCTCAGTGCCATCTATGCACCTCAGGAATTCTTTATTGTGACTAGGGGAACCTGCTGAACATTGATCCACATGACCTCGCTCTGTTGAAAAAAAAAAAATCCAGGAGTCTCCACCTCAGGAAAGCAACATTCTGTGCTGCTCTCTGGGCTTTGGTCCCCTCTGGTCTGTCTTTGTTCCCACTTCAGCCGTTTGGCTAGCCTGGAGGCTGCCAACATTTGAGTCCTATGCCCACCTGCTCCTCACTAGTCCCATACATCCCCACTTATACTTCCTGAGGGGTCAGCGCCTACGGCATACGATCTTGACTTCATCACATGTTGTGTCCCCTTAGTCCTGGTTCCCTTCTTCCTTTGCGACCAGAAGAAAATATGTTCTTCATTCCAGGAGGACCCTATTTACTCTGTGTAAGGTGGGGTTCAGGTTCCTGTAGCTGAGGTCAATATTGCCCAGGACAGAGAAATGTTCTTCTTCCTAGTGAGATCAAGGAAGAAAATCTCTCTCTCCTCTTCCCCTTTCTCACTCTCCCTGACCTGTACCCTATCTCCCTATTTGTGTGTATATAGTGTAGTGCACTAGGTTAGCCTGACTTAAAAGCCAAAATACATATGTAACCCTTCTGTGACAAAATTGCCACATATAACAATGTGTATATACATCATACAATAGGTTGGTATATATAGTTATACTAATCAGGGCAGAAAATGAACAGTCTGTTAAATTGATTAAAAGAACATGAAATGCAATTCCCAAAAGATCTGAAAATTAACTTCCTAGAGAGTTAGCAATAAATGATCATGGACAACAGAATAAAATCACATTTATATATACATGCAAGTTTGTGTGTTAAGATACACGAAATTTACAAAGATGGGCTTTTTAGAAATGGTAGTCTATATAAATGTGGACAATTTGTAAGTTTCAAGCATGTATTGTTTACTACTGCCTATTTAAATCTGCCAGGTTCTAGTTCACTTTACCCTGTTGCAGCTAACTTCCCTTCAAGTAATTTTAAGGTAGGCCTCTATGAATTTAGAAAAAGTATATACATCACAGATTTCTTATTTATTTTTGCCTCTGAGTATATCTCTTATGGGTGCATCTGTCACAATAGTACCAGAAGCATTTAGTAATTCAGACAGAGGACATAGATGCTTAGAGTATCCTCAATTAAAAGAAGCACATGCAGCCTTTCCATTGTTCAGTGTATGGAAATGGGTGCAAGTTACAAGATGATTCTCCTGGTTCATTCAGAACTGAGTATGTCTTCAATGCACTTTTGGCATTAAGTGCATTAAATAATGCATATCAGATGCTGAGAGAAACTTGAAATCAAACAGTTACTGAAATGCAGAAAGAAAAAGAAACTCAACTGGTCACCATCTCAGGCTCTGCAGGGTGGGGAGGGAGAGACAACATTTTAGTTTAGTCATCATTTTGGAAGCATAAGCCTGACGCAACTCAGGTGCCATACTGTTTCAGAGAATTCTAAAGCCCTTGTCACATTCACACAGTTCAGAAAGCTCTCCGGAAGTCAAGACCTCATGGATGAAGTCTGCTTGCCCGTTGTGCGGCCAGTCTGGTGAATGCCTATCAGTGTGTGCATACCCTAGGGAATTATATGGGCCACTGTTTACTCTGTTTCTCTTCATGTTTTGATACTTCTGGGTACCAGGCACTTGAACTTGGCATTTCCGTCCTAGGTATCATAGGTCTGAGCAACCCCTTTTGCAGGTGAAAGGCCTATTAGATGGCCAACTGTGAAGCAGGCTATGAAACTACCAAGCCATGATTTGTTCCCTAGAGCTCCCATTAATTTTCACAGCATAGTTAGCGCTAGATATCACCAAGACATCGAAGCACAAACCCAAAGTATCTGAGAGGTTCACTCTGTGAACCTGAACACCAGCACTATAGGTCCACTCAGTACCTACATCCTGACAGATTTCAGCCTTATAGCCAAATTGCAACTGTGGAGAGGGGTGGCACTTTTACATTCAAGCTCAATCTAACCCGAAAGCAGCGATCTATCTGAGTCTTGGAATCCAGCAGTGATCAAGAGAGAAGGGGCTGTCATCCATCCTCCAGGCGGGCGCACAGGCTCCATGCTTCTACTGAAATTGCTACATCCGCGAACAAAGCGCCTGACAGTTCTGTGTCTCTGGCAAATGTGCTTCATGGCCATTTGACACCCGTAAGCCGGTGCTACTTTTCACCAATGATAGTGCCAATTCTACCCACAGCTGGACAGTGAGAGGGGAACACCGTGAGGGACAGATTCTAACCAAGGCGCAGCACGTTCCTCACCCGTTTCACCACCTCAAGCTGTGCAGCCACAGCCAAGCCACAGTCCCTGCTCAGGGCAAAGTGCGAAGAAGCCTGTAATTCTCCGCCTGGAGCTGGCTCCTCGCCATTTTTCCCATCAGCCCCAGCGGCAGCTTTTCCTCTTCCATGGCCACTGTCACGGCTTTAGAGCAGGCCTCCCACCAGAATAGAGTTTTGTTGCCCACACCGTGGACATTTTGGAGAATGTAAATTAGAAGACGTGACGATGATTTCTCAGCTACTTCAATACTTCATCTCTGTTGCATGGAGTTTTAAAGGCACCGTACTACCCTGCCCAGGAGCTGCCGTGCTATCAGCCTCTCCCTTTTGTTCCACCCGGCTTAGCTCTAGGATCGATCACAACCAGCCCTAACCCAGCTTCCTTTTGAATCTGTGGATGAAAGACCCACCCTCAGCCTTCTTACCTTAACTTGCCTGCTAAGCACAATTGCTGGACGAAAATACCTCCCACCTGGAAATGCGGGCCCTTGCCAATTTATTATCTCCGTTTCTCCTCCTGCCCTAAACTTAGTGGCTTGGTCCAATTAGCCCCTGCCAAACATCGTTGGCAACCTGCCCTCAGTGGAGACAGCAAGACCTAGCTGCCCCTGAAGTCTTACATGGTTGCTGCATTCCCTTTCCTCCAAGCATGGCAAAAAAAAAAAAAAAAAAAAAAAAAAGCTCTGTCTTTTGCCTTGCATCAGCTTTTCCTCTCGGGACCCGGAAGGGTCTTGTACCTTCCACCCAGCAACTGGCTCCTGGCTTTCTTTATTGACAAATCAAGAACCAATTAGGGAACTAGACCTTAGTATCAGAATCTCGTCTTACACATCTCATATTCCATGGTGTCTTTGCTTGCTGTGAACTGAAGTTTCTGGGGACAAGCCACATTTATATTAAAGACTACTAAGCTAATTGGCTGATCAGAACGTAGTGATTGTGAGGAGTTGGGATGTTGCAAACCCGGAGCCAAAACATCCTGGGCTGTCATCAGGCCCCTTAATAGGCTTTATGGTCTACATCTGTTTCTAACTTACCAGGCTTTGATTACATGAAACATTTTGAGATGGATTAACAGCAGGCTCACAACCTCAAAGCTAAGGATGTCATCAGATAGCATCTGAAATCCATGCTTTGTTTCACCTGCTTGCTTTATGGTTCCCCCCAGTGTGTTTGAAAACTGCCTTGATTTATAATGTTCTATAACTATAAAAACATCAGGAGCCTGTTACCACTTTGGGACATGGTATTTGGGGCAAACTGAGTATGAGTTCCTGGGCCAACATTTCTCATATCTGGCTCTGACATAAACAATCTCTTGTTCCCCTTGAGGTGAGAGCTGTGTTTTGCCTCAACACAGCATTCAGTTTACAATAAAGTGATGGTTTTGTTGCAGAAATAAATCCGTAAGTCACTATTTCAGGGTTAAGGCATGCAGTAGTCTAAGACCGTTGGCATGCGACTGTTAGATTCATAAACATCTTTGTGCCTCACCCCACAGCACATTCCTTACTATGAGGGCATAAAAGCTCTGATCACATTGCTAAGTGTTTGTCACAATAAATTGGTTTTTATCTTACGTGCATGTGTGTGTGTGTGTGTGTGTGTGTGTGTGTGTGTGTGTGCATGTGTATATGCATAATTAGCATGTGTGTGGGCACACACATGTGCGAGTCTGCATGTAGAGGTCAGAGGAAAGCTTCGGACATTGATCCTTTGGTGTTTTGTCCACCTCTTTTTGAGACAGGGTCACTTGTTGGCTTGGAGCACACTAATTAGGCTAAAACTGAGTTTGACCCCTACCACTCAAGCAAAAGGTTGGGCCTGGTGGCATATACTTGTAATTCTAGCAGATAGAAGGGAGAGCCAGGTGGCTCACTGCAGCTTACTGGCCACCCAGGCTAAACTACTTGGAGAGTCCCAGGTCCCAGTAAGAGATTCTGATTCAAAAACCAGCATGGAGAATATCTGAGAAATGACATCAGAGGTTGACCTTTGATTTCTATTGACAGAAGCACAAACATACCTACACATACAACTCACACACATATACAAAATGGACATGTGTGTGTGTAAAAAGTAAACATATAATGAGTAAAAATTAAAATGTACTTCAACCAACACTGGGTGTACAGGATGTAGCGCTTTGTGTTAGCCCTGACCTAATGAGGAGCTGGTCACCAGATGAAGTTGTTTCTATTTAGTGTTATAATAAAAAGTCATTATTCCTGCTGCTTAGTCGTTGACCACTATACAATATATAATATGAGATTGTTTATACGTGTAATTTCTTTTAAGCATTTTTATAACCTATAGGATTTATTCTGCAGTAAGTGGAATAACAAATCAAATAGAATTTCTTAGAACAGCCAGACTTCTCATTCGTGACCTTGAGGGGGACTGAAACCTACAAAGAATTTGAAGGCCATGCCAACAGTGACCTCAACATCATTATATATTTAAGTAATTATCGTAAAAAAGCCACTATATGAACATAAGACCAAAAAAAGGGGGACATACAGCAAATAGGAAAGTACAGGATATAGCTTAAATCATTTAATTATCATTTAATTGTATCATATCATAGCATAGGATATCATAGCATAGCATAACATATCATCAAATCATATCATTATTAGTGTCCATGTTCACGTGCTTGCTATGGCACATATGTGGAAGTCAGAGAACAAGTTTGTGGAGTAAGTTCTCTCTTACTATCTTAACTTGGGTTCTAGGGGTCAAACTTAGGTCAGCATGGTGGTGTTAGGTGTTCTGTTGTTATTGTTGTTTTAATTCTCTTATATATTGCATCCCGACTGTAGTTTTCCCTCCATCCTCTCCTGCCACACCCACTCCACCCCCAGCCTAATCCACTCCTCCTCTATGTCCTTTTAGGAAAGGGCAGGCCTCCCAGAGCAATCAACCCAACCCATTGAGCCACCCCTCACGGGCTTACCCAAACCAGTTTTAAGAGGCATATTCATAGCAATAAATCTCTACATTAAAAGGAATGAGACAATATAGATGTCTTTAAATCATGATTCGCCAAGGATATAGGATACACACACACACACACACACACACACACACACACACACACAAACCCAAATCTGAGGTGTATATAAAGAATGAAGAACAGGACAAATAAGTAAATAGAAATGATAAAATTCACGAGGAAAAAAAAATCAATAAATCTAAGAGTTGGTTTTTCGTTTCCAGTAATTAAAAGTTCCCAACTAAGAAGAGCCTAGAATCAGATGGCTTCCCAGCTGAGTGCTATCAAATGTTCAAAGATGAATTAATGTCAGTGTCCTCCAACTCCCAAAATACAGGCCTGGAGGGAATACCTCTATACTAGAAGTCTAGTTTAGAGGCCAGTATCACTTCACACCAAGGACCAACGGCATCACAAGAGAATTACACATGTATTCAACATTGATGCTTGGGTCCTCTACAAAGTATCAGCAAACTAAACTCAGTAACAAATCAAAAGCTACACATGCTGTAGTCAAGCAGGCTGCATCCCTGGCATACAAGATGTAATTCAATGCACTGTACCGAAATAGCATAGAAGTTAAAGACCACATGATCATCTCAGGCGATAAAGAGAAAGTATTCTCTAATTCAACATTCTTCCATGATCTAAAAAAGTATCAGCAGTTTGTATACACAAGGGCTTTGTCTCAATAGAAACATTAGTGAAAATCCTCCCACTAGCAACATCAACTGTTGGGAAACTGAATCAGAGTTTATAGAGGGGAAAGAAAGCTCTTTGACAAAAGACATATCTGCCTTGTCACCCAATGGTCTGGCAATGGAAGGAGTGTCACAAAACAACCTCGGAGTGCAACATTATAATTAATGAATAATAATAATAATAATGATAATGATAATAATAATAATAATAATAAATAATAAATGTGCTTGTAGTAAACTAAAACAATTCCACACCCAAAAGGAAACAACGAAAAAAAGAAACTACGGACTGAGAAACGATGTAAGACACACAATGAATATGGAGCTAACATGAAATTCACATGTAGTTCTCACAATTCAGTCACTAATAACAAATAAATGGACAAAATACAAAGCAAAGGTCCCGAGTGAGTGTTTCCTCCAAAGAGGACATAGGGTGACTGAGAAGTATGCAGAAAGATGCTCGACATTATTTACCTGGGGAGTGCAAGTTAAAATCAGGATGAAATGCTACCTCTCGCTCAATTCTACCCCTACTATCAAAGTCAAGGGAGAGGACGGAGGATTTAGTTCTGTGCTAGAGCATTTGCCTAGTGTGCCCAAAACTCTAGCTAGGTTCAATCCCCAACAGTGAAAAAAAAAAAAGGAAAAAGTGTGAGAATATAGTTGGTATAGCCATTATAGGAAAGAGTGTGTATCTTTAAAAAAATAAAAACAAACCTAAAACCATATCTGCCATGACACTCAACCAACCCCGAACCTTTGTACACTAAGCCTTAAATGAAATCACCACATCACAGTGACAGCTGCACCCTCATGCTCATAGAAGCATCCATCTCAAAATGCAAAAACAACCTATTTCTACCAATGGATAGATGGATACAATATTCAGGTCATATCTATATGTACCTGAAAATTATTTTAAATTCATAAGGAGAGAGAACCTGTCATTTGCTCCAACACGTGTGGCAGATGTGGACACTGTGCTATATTTTGTTATGTATGTGTAGAAATTACACGTGACATTGTTTCATTTATGTGTGGAATCTCAAAAATAAATACACCAAACATAGAGATAAAACTATCAGGAGTGCTACAGAGGAAATGGGGCAACTTAGGTCTGAAGACAGACAAGGCTGGGCAGATAAGGGGCAGCATAGAGACCATGCTTACAACAGCATGATTTTGAGATTTCCGTAGGCGAGTAAATTCCAGATGCTCCTATAAAACATATGGTTTACCCTATGAGGTGGTGGGAATGTCAACTTGCTTCATCTCACTAGTTGTATCTTAAAACCTCATGTGACATGCCTTCCATACACAGAATAAAATTTGTTTAAATAGATTCAAATACACAATCTGAGATAATATGAAACATATATCATAAGGTTCATGATTTGGAAACTATTGCCAAATCTAGAGATGAAATTCTTTTCTTGGCAGATAACTTGGATTTTTTTTTTACACTGCACAAATCTATAGTAAGAAAACATCATCACATAAGGCAAGGCATATTGTAGAAGGTAACTATTAAGCAAACACCACTCTCTGTTTGACAGGAGATTAATTCCCTGTTTGACATCAAGAGATGGGCTGCATGGGTTATATTGGTGCGCCTCTGGGGGCACCATACCTCAATGTGGCTGGAGACAAGGCCAATTTATATAGTATTTCATCATAAGTATGAATAGCTTCCCCCTTGGGTGTCTGAACAATCACTTAGTCCATAACCCAGACAGGAGAGGGGCTACGGAAGAAGAGGTCTGGTTCTAACTTCCCAGTGTACAGGTGGTGAAGGGACACAGTCACCCTTCTATGAGATTGTACTCTTCTCAAGCTCAGGAAAGGAGGGTTTTCTCCATGTTACTAAGTTAACCTGGGGCTTTAGGTTAAACTCCTGGAGAGATGATAGGCTTGTTTGTATGTTTCCCTTAGTGACTTCCTTCCTGCCACCAGTTTCATCTGTATGAAATCCTAGGGATGGTCCTCATGCCTGGTTTTTGACTTGGAATGCCTTTTTTTTTTGTCTTTTTGTGAAGCATGTTTCTTATAAACACTGCAGGGTTAAATCCCCAAATCAGAGCCATTCTTGTCAAGGCCCTTTAAGGCAAAATCTGATATTATTTGCTTTAAATATACCACAGTAAGTCCTTGTTTCCTGTTGGGATCTTCTATTTTTCCTTTTGTTTGACAGGACTTAGCTTTCTATAGGCAATGAAGGAAAAGGTGAAGCTAAACTGGTATGCAAATGTGAGAACAAAGTGATCATACTTTCATTAACAGCCAGGAAGATGCACCCAAGCTTGGAGACCAAGCACACACACAAGGTTGGTGACTGGCAATGCCACTGTAGCTGGCAGTAACCAGCACAATGATTCAGCAGCAGCAGCAGCAGCAGCAGCTAATGAACAAGTCAAAGATGGGGAAAGAAAGGTTTCAATGTGTGACTACTCACCAGTCTGGGTGACCAGCACATGAACAGCATGTAATCACCTCCTGGGGGACAGATATAGGCTATGGGCACATGCACCCCAATTTACTCAAATTCAATATCCCCAGAGTCTCTATAGGTATTATATTAGCCCCAAACAAGCAGCTCAATGGGTTTCCCTCTCCTGGACCTTCCTACTCTTGGGAGTTTCTTTCACTTTGGCTAGATTATACTTAAAAACTTTTGATTTCACCTTGTTTCTCTCTCTCTCTCTCTCTCTCTCTCTCTCTCTCTCTCTCTCTCTGTGTGTGTGTGTGTGTGTGTGTGTGTGTGTGTGTGTCTCCCTGGCTTTAATTATCAATATGAGACAAGGAGCTCAGCAGGAAGTGTTTCAGGTTCATTTTGGGTGGCCATTGATTATCTAGCACCTGAATTTTTTGAGTTTGGCACATCTGGGATGAGAAAAGCTCTATCACTCTGACCTTCTATCCTGCCTTCTTGGAATGAGTCAAGTATGTCTGAGTCAAGTCAATTATATTTAGCTATATCTCTTTGTCATACTTTCAAGAATTTCTCTAGAGATGAAAATACTCTAATACCATCTCTCGTCTTCTGCTGCTCCAGCAGCAATACTCCCCTATCTGTCCCAGGGTAGGTGACAGACATATGCTGTACACATGGTCCTTTGTGTTCTCTTCACATGAGCTATACAAAGTAACTGCAGAGGCAAGAGAATGACATCTGATTTCCCAGGTTTAAAAAAGGCACAGCTCTGTGGACACTATAGTGGTGCTATGATGAGGTATGATATCAGAAGTACAAACATTAATAAGGATGTCTGAAAAGACATAAGCAATCATCCTATTAACTATCTAGCTCTCTAATTGGACTTACCTGCTCAAAAGGAGAGAAATCATGCCTGGTACTGGAAACCTAGCCAAATACTCAACATAAATAAAGTTATAGATCTTGGAGACAAACATACAACCACCACTTTACTAAACTAGCATAAACTGTAACTACATTCTCAATATTGGTTCTTATCCCCACAGAGAAGTATAGTCCTCACCTCTCATCGAAGAAACTTCTCTTTGAAACAAACTGAGACCATTACAGAAATCCACAATCAATCAAAATGTAGAGTTATGAACCCAGTCCCAAATGATAAGTTTATAAAACAATTCCTGCACCTGAAGCCCAGGGATCATTGCAGAAAATGGGGTAGAAAGATTGTAAGAGCCAGAGGAATATGAATTCATTGTGAGACTGTGTTCCCTAGGAATGTCAGAAGATATGTCCATAAAGTCTAACCACCATGACTTTGTAACCATGAGCTGAGCAAGGCTGACACCTATAGACATGCTAACATGGACAAGTAAAACTCATGGGAGTCTCAAATCTAAACAAAAATACTACAAGCAACCAATGAAAGAAAGCTGAGAGCAGGAGAAATAGTGTTTCCTAGGGAAGAGCATGCCATTTAGTTATCAAGTATCAAATGGTTATCCCTAAAATCAATCTCAATCTCAATCTCTCTCTCTCTCTCTCTCTCTCTCTCTCTCTCTCTCTCTCTCTCTCTCTCTCTCTCCCTCCCTCCCTCTCCCTCCCCTCCCCCTTCTCCCTCTCTCTCTCTCACACACACCACCACCACCATTAACAACACTACTTGCAAAAACTAAGTAAAAAGAGGCCATGAATTTAAAGAGAAAGGGTGGGATATGGGGAGTATATGAGAAGGTTCAGAGAGAGGAAAGCGAGGAGGGAACTGAAGTACTTATAATCTCAAGAAAAAAATAACAAAAACCCAACATTGTCCTGTGGAGAAATGTAAGTAGAACCAGAAATGGACTAGAGAACAAGAAGGATCTAGCTGTGGACTGCTAGAACCATGAAAATATAAAAGCTCTCCCTTAGACTTAGTTATAAACCCCATCAACATGTCTCAAATGCTGCCCATGTCTGGACTTTGTAATATGTGTGGTGTAGATGGAGCCTTCATTACTGTCATTGCAAACTCAGATACTCCAGAGCCAATTCTTGTGGAAAACCTGAGACCTTAGACAAACATTCTTGAATTTATGTCTAATGCTACACATTTTCTAGAATGGGATGCCTCAGCCTACAAGCCATGGAGAACCATACGACCACATTCAACTGGGAAAACAATTAAGTCATGGAGGTCTATGTCTGAACACATTACACCAAGCTTAACCACATAACATATGTGTTGGGCCACATTTAAAGGTGGCCATAAGACTACAGTGCTGTCCTCAAAGGCGGAGACTGGAAGAAGAGGACAGTGAAAAACATTCTGATCCAGGACTGAGTCTACAGCTTTTCCCTAGAGGGCCTTTGTATTATTGCGACCCCAGAGAGCATGAGACACTATTGGAAAAGATGGCTTCACTATGCCAGGGATCAATTACTTCTTATGCATTAGGATACAGCAATGTCAGCCTCTAGATGTCGACAGAAGAGCTGCCTGACACTGTAGGGTTCAGCTCTGATAGCAAATACTTATTAGCACCATAATTCCTTTAGGATTAAATCTATGTCCTGCCAGAAACAGGGGCAAATCAGCAGCACAGATTTTTTTTCTCAAACCCTTAAAACTCAGTCAAAATATCATTCATACTCAAAATCTCAGCCATGTACGAGCTAAGTAATCCAAATGCTAGACCCTGGGAGAGTCAAACATATCCCGGGCAGCAGGAGAATAGCCCCAAAGATCACCAGAAAAATTACATGGAGGTAATGCCTGAGGAGAGGAGAGATTACAAAATCAGGAAACCTGAAAGATGAAATGAAACAGAGGGAGTTTAAGGAAGATGAAACGCAGGCAAAAAAATAATTGGAATAAAACCCACAGTGAAATATTGCTAAGTCAAAGGACAGCACAATCAGAAGCCACGTCATGCTGAGTTAGGCTAAGTGCATAACACAAATGAAATATAAAATGAATATATAGAGAAGATGACAGAAAGCAAAAGCCAGGTAAGGATGAACCCCCCCCCCCTTGTAATTGATACTTCCAAAGTAAAGGATCGGTAACGGCCATAGATAGACTAGAAAAATATAAAAACATAGATGTGCCCATAGGAAAGAAGGTGAGTCCAAGAGAGTGGAAATGGGATATTAGCAGCAACGTCCCAGGTCACATCTTTCTAGAGCAACTGCACTGTAAGAATAAAGGAAAAAGAAAATGATAGCATTTTCACTTTAGGTAGCAGATTTATATTCCTGACCCTTTTCAAGTTTAAATTCATTGACACAGGTAGAGTTTTGTACGGAACACAAAATTATTCAAAATTCCTGACAGATAGGTCAGAGGGACCCATTTCTCCCTGGGAGACTAGGGCAGAAGTTAAACATCTTTACAGCACCGTTAAATCACTCAGGATAATAGCCTTTATTGGAAGCACTGCTTTATAGTTGATTCTTCTTTAAATAAGCTAAAATGTTACAGGCCAGAGTGAGTCACTCCCTAGTTCACAGCTATTAGACCATTCCCCAGTGCCTGGCTGCCCTAGTATAGGTCTGTCAGCCAGGCAGTCGGCTTACCTGCTCTCAAAGGAGCACTATCTGTCTTAGACATCCTGAATGCCTGTAGGAAGCTTGATACTGAAGCACAAGTTTGGCTCCAGAAGGCACAGTACCACTCAAGACTGATTGAAAATAGCCCCTGCTTGACATTTTGCCATCAGAAGCCTAGGTGGACCCTAGATAAGCCTGTAGCCATTTTCCATCCAAGCTAGAGGGAAATCACTTCCCCTGGTAACATACCAGAGGGACTGTGATTGCTGCAAACATAGTCCTTCATTTGCATGAAGGTTGTCTTGATTGGTGCAAACACCTCGGTCATTCTGCCTTTCCAGATCTGGAAGCAAGCTCCTTCAAGGATTACAGTAGCTGCCAAGTTCTTTCAAGGAGCAATAGCCTCCAACACAGAGCCAAAACTCTTCTGAAGTTGAGAATGGAAATAGTAATGTTCCTCTATCCATTTAAAGAGCTTAGGTCACTATTATAAACCTTTCACACAGTAAAATCCAGGGCCCTATATCATTATTAGTAAATTCTTCCAAATGTTTCATAAAGGATGAGCATGATACAAATTCTTCCATAGGACAGGAGAATAGAAAACACCACAAGCCTCTAACAGCCTTAGCTGGGGCCAAAGCCCAATGTGTGTGTGGGGGGGGGCAGGGTATAACAATGTATCATGTATCAATCACCCTTGTGATCACAGATGTGAAAAATACAAGGGAAACATCCCCACTTCCAAAAGAGTAATAGTTTTAGAGAAATGGAAGCAAAGCATAATTCATTTTATAACTTAGCACAGCCCATGACATAGAAGTTACCTAGCCAGATAACAGACTATCCATGGCTGGCTTCAATCACAGCTGTGGCCTCCAATGATACAGTTCCTAGAGCAGCTTCTACACAGGGCCTGCAAGACACTCTAGCTGCTTGGGAGCCTCCACTAATAACATAGCAGCCCTAGAAAGAACAAGCTGTCAACAAAGATCTCAATCCTGAGTAGAAGTGAAGATAGTAACAATATTAGAGGTAGTAAACTATCCCACAAGCCTCTCGGGATGGTCAGAGGCCAGCCTGCTACACAGGGAATGAATATAAGACATGGAAGATGTCCCCAAACACTCTATATGAACAGTCAGAGAACTTACATGGCTCTTAGACTAAAATAATTCATGAAAATCCATCACTCATTCCCAATAAAACTTAATTAGAAGGCGCTTCTATGGCCTTCTGAGACGTCTAATAGAGAACTCCCAGCCAGCATAATAAAATACACACACACACACACACACACACCCCACATGCATAAGCATTATAAATGAGAAATAAAATTGGCATGCTTCACAGATGATTATATTAAACATCTAAAAGTATTTCTTTACAGAATAAAGACAGAATAGCAATTTATCATTGGAATTAAGTTATCACTTAATGGTATATTGTGCCAATATTTAAAGTATATTTCAACATGTAAGTATCAAAAATGATGGGATAAAAAGACAGAATGTGAAAAAATAAAGACAGAATGTGGAACAACATTACATGTTTCCATTAATGTGAGTCTACTGAAAGATTGCATGTTCTTTACATTGAAATTTACAAATATTACCTATGGGTTAGGTGAATTAGTATTTCCAGGTTTTCAGTTCTCTCCAAATTAAATTATACATTTAAAACAATAGAAATCATAATCTCAGAATTTATTTTTAAATTCAACAAACTGACTATGAATCTTAAATGGAAAAGGCCAACTATGGTCAAGGACATGTTGAAGAAAAAACATAAAAGAAAAAACATAAAAGCTTGAGAGTCATGTGAACAGGTATCCAAGACTATTGCAAACCTAGGACAGCTTTTCCAAAACAAGAATCTGTTGTAAGGACACATTCAGAATGGACAGAGAAGACACAGAGCCCTGAAAAGGTCCACATATGTGTGTCTTCTTCATTGTGATAAGACAGCCACTGCAGTGAAGTGTGGAAAGAAAAAAAAATATTTGCAAATGGTGGAAAAATGAGGCGTGACACATAAAATCAAGTGTAGCTTAAACGCACAGTCAACTATGATAGGCAAATTAGTAAAGCATTTGAAACACATTTTTAAAACTACTCATTAACATTAAAAATCTTCATTATCATTAAGAAATAAAGATTCCTTAAGCATCACAAAATATGTTCTAAGTGAGAAATTGATAAATCGCTCTATAAGGCAATTGAGAAATTCTATTCAATAAAAGGAACTGCTATAAGAAAAGGAAAGGAATCCACACGGATAGCTCTGCTTCTCCTCTATTTGTCTCTTTCTATCTCGCATATTTGAGAGACTCATTCGTGCCTCGCCATTCTCCTTTCTTTTATTCCACCTATACTTGAAGGTTCTGATCCACCATTGAAGGAACATGGGGCAGGAACTCAAGGCAGGAACCTGGAGCACTGACCATGGAAGGATGATGCTAATTGGCTCCACTTACACAGCTAGAGTTCTAATCCATCCCAGGCCCACCTACCTAGGAGTAGCACTGCCTACAGTGGACTATCCTATACCATATCCTACATCAATTACCAACCAAGAAAATGTTTTATGGGCATACTGGCAGGCCAGTCCAATTTAGTTATTTTCTATCTGAAATTCTCCCAGTTAATGCTGGGCTATAAACAAGTTGACAGCTGGAGCAAACTTGGAAAATCAGTAAGAATAAAAAAGCTAAAATTAGTAAAGAAAAAAAATTACCATAGCCCAAGGGGAGGGGGTGCACAGGCAAGTGGTCATCTCACCATCACATCACCAGGAAGAGATACAGATGGCAAATGAAGTCTATGAAAAGGTACTCAGCCATATCCTCCCAGTGAGTATTGTTGAAAAGACCTAGAGTTACAGCACTAGCCTGCAAACATCAGGAGGGAGGCACAGTGAGACTGTCACTCAGTCATGGTGGGGACAGTCACTTGGAAAAGAGGTTGGCTTCTTAACAAAATCATATGTATGCTTGCCACACGTCCAGCAATTTTTCTCTTTGGTGTTTACACAGGAGTTCAGAACATAGGTATTCACTGAAACTGGATACTTAGAGCAAGTTGCATCCAGTGGATGCAACCATGATGCTACTCAATATATTAGAGGAGTAAAGTGCGCTTCACACAGACCAAGGAGTAGTACTCAACACTGAAAATCAACTGGCTATTTGGCCATGAATCAGGCATGAAGATCCAAAATATCACTCAACAAAATAAGTCAGTGCTTGACCTCACCAATATCAGTATGTGAAGCTTGCCATTTTAAAAGTCTATGTTTACTAACATAAGTTAATTATACATAATAGTGGATTTCAGTCTGACAGTTTTATAGACATGCATATATATTTTTATCAAATTTTCTCCATTACTTTCTCTTGTTCTCCTCCCACTTCTGCTGACTCCCTTCCTCTTCCCAATTAGGCCACCTTGTATCTTCTCCTTTCATGTCCTGTGTGTGTGTGTGTGTGTGTGTGTGTGTGTAAGGTTCACTTACAGGAGCCTGAGAGAGGGATAATTTACAAGTTCAAGGGTACTTTACCAGTAGCTACGACACTGAAGCAAATGTCTCTTACTCCTCTAGTAAACATTGACTCAGGGAGCTTAGCGCCCCCACCCCCATGAAACTTGTCTGTATTTTATCTTAAACAGGTTTTTTTTTTTCATAATGCACCATCATGAGGTGGAAATGCTCTTTTACAATAGCTCTTGGCTCACGGAGCACAGGCAACCTCAGTTCTTCTTTGTGTATCACATAAGATATCTGAAGGCTACTGTCAATGCATCTTGGAACTGAGGAAATGCATCGTGGAGTTATAATCATTAGAACTCTGGGATCAAATTGTTAAGGTGAGAAAAATCAAAGATATTCAGCCAGCAAAATCCCAGAGTACCCCACTGGAGCCAGGAAACCTGCTCCTCACAGCCAATCATCAGCAGAAACTTGGTTCTGGGACTACTGTTTAGTTATCCAAGAAGAAAGAAGAGAGAGAAGCAATCCAATTATGATGACAAAAACAAACAAAACATATTCTCCTCGCATGCTGGACACATTAAAGAATTTAAGTTGGAAGCCTCCTCCCATTCTCAGATGGGTCTTTCTTTATAGCCCAGGCAGGCCAAGTGCTGAAATTACATCTGGATATCACAATTTCTGGCTATGAAAACCTTTTTAAAAAGTATTTTCCTGACTGCTATGGCTTGTTGTAATAAAATACAAAAACCATTTGGGCAAAAAGTACACCTTCAGCTAATTCTTCTCACCCAAGAACCTGGGAGTGAAACACACAGTGGCTCTATATAGCTCATGTGATCACTGGACATGATAGGTGGGTGACAGAATGAACCTCTTTGATTTATTCAACAGAGAAAAGATGCTTTTCCCTGTACAAACCATTGGACCTAAGTCACCAGGACTTTCCCTAAAAATCTACCCTTGTCACTTGATCAAGAGTTGGCAGAAAAGGCAACAGAGATGAAAAGAAAACTCAGAAATCAAACCCCTCATTTGACACACACCCAGGCTCTGTCACACAAGTATATTTTTGAAGCATAATTTACATCTAATGTCAAGGGTGGTGGGCAGAAGAGAACTTCACTGCCTACACTATCCCTGTCGCTCAGCCTCCTCACAAATGGTATTTTCCACCTCATTTTTAAGTGTTATCCACCATCATGTCTAATGTGAATTCAAAGAGAAATACATAAATTAGTTTTTATTTGGCAGATGAAATCAAGAAATTTGTATTCAAGGAGACACTGTGTCCTGTTCATTAGTAGACTGATGTCTTTGTTGGACAGGTCCATGTGGTTTCGGGGTGGCACAAGGGAACCACACCTGAAGGAGAAGACTGAGATATTCTCTAAGTTGAAAGGCTTGAGAAATGTAGATCAAATAGTCTCTGTGAAAGGGAAAAGGGCTGGGAGAAAGGAGCCAAGGAACTGTAAAGTCGGAGAAGGAAGACATAGTGGAGAGACAGTAGATGAAGAATGGAAGAGTCAGGCACTAAGACTGGGGTGCTGAATAAAGTTGGAGACAGAGAAGGCATCCCTAAATTGGGATGCCCACAGGAATTACCTGGTTCTGGAGCTCAATCACCTGGGGGAAAGCCAAGAATTATGAATTTTACAGCTGTCTCCACATTCTGTTGGGGAAAATGGAAGATGACTAGATCAAAGCAAGGATGCAGGAGGGAGAGCCTGCAGGATATATAGCTAGAAACAAAAAGGAGGGAAGGTGGCCATATCCAAGCCAGTGACAGGTTCAAGAGGAGCATAGCATGGGTGTGATCCCAACAACCCACCATGTTCTTCTAATTCTAGATGTCCTGGCCAAGCAGCCAAGCCCAGAGCATCTCATGCAACAGATGTAAATTTCACTCTCATTGTCTGTACTGGGCTGGGCTACCAATAAAATGCCCCTAGGCAGACACAACTCTGTCTGTTAATCATTACTGGGAGCCACAGGTATAGTGTCTTGTGCTGTAAATAGAAGTGGAGCTTATGTTTCTCCACAATCCAGACAAAATAAATTAAACATATTCTTGAAGATTCTGCTTTAAAATGTGTAGAGACCTAAAGTCTTGACTAGTGGTTCTCCACCTTTAATGCTGCAATCCTTTAATATAGTTCCTCAAGTTTTAGTGACTCCCATCCATAAAAATTACTCTGTTGCTATTTCATAACTGTAATTTTATATTTTTACAAATTGTAAATATTTGATATTCAAGATATTTGATATGCAAGATATTTGATATGTGTGGGCCACAGGTTGAGAAACATTGCTTTAGATAATGGCATATACTATGATCTCTGCTGTAGAAAGAAAACCAGCAACCTGTCAGTAACTGGACTTATGGGGTGTTTTTTAAGGAAAACAGAGAAACCATTCAATAGCTCCTATTTCTATAAAAGCAGAAACTAAAGTAAGCCTCAGATGAAAGGCTTCACCAGCATCCGGCACAGTGACCGAGCAGCAGGACTCTGTGCATACCTCATTTCAGCATCACATAAAAAGTGTATCTGCCATTCAATTAAATGCAATTTAAAATGCAATCTAATTGTGAGTAAGATGTTGGGAAAAAATTATACATCTATACATCTATTCAAGAGTTACAAAGGTAATTACACAATAAAAGTAAAGTAAATGTATTACCGCGAGGATCCAACTGTCAAGTCTTTTGAGGATTACTGCTCATAAAATGCATATTTTGATGAGAGTGCTGCTACTGACTGGAAAAGGGAAAACTAAAGAAGTTCTTATCTTTACTGTATAGGCGATGCATTGGTTTTAGAAGTGAGATGGGGAATTTTTACACAGTCCACAGGGACATAGAAGTTCATAAAGGGGAACAGACTGACAGGATATATATTTTTAAGTAAAGATGCCCTTCTATGGAAGAGCTAAAAACTCAAAATATAGATCATTTGGGAATAACAAACTGCAGGTAGAAACAGGGTAAGGAACAAATGTAAGATACCAATGTTTCCCAAATGCATCTGTGTCACAGATGTCACACTTGACTGGAAAATTAAATTAGACACAAGCTTCTAATGCTTTAAAAA
The DNA here is from genome assembly GCA_036184795.1 of Tokudaia tokunoshimensis. Classification (NCBI taxonomy): domain Eukaryota; kingdom Metazoa; phylum Chordata; class Mammalia; order Rodentia; family Muridae; genus Tokudaia; species Tokudaia tokunoshimensis. The sequence goes on from BTHU01000012.1 coordinate 45,772,531, forward strand.
GAAATAACAGCTTCAGTTACTGGATTTAACAGGCTCATCAACATCCCATCTGAACATCCTGCAAACCTGTAACAAGGTTGAACTTGAACTGCCATGTGTCAAAACAATGGTGAAATTAATCATACTTTATGGTTGAATTCTCTAGAGGATAATCCTTCTTGCCTAATTGTTAAGATTCTTCTCATATATGTTGAATTAATTTAGAATTCCAGATTACAATATTCTAATGGACAATAGCAAAAGCTGCTCATTAATTATACACTAATTAATAGAACCAGAGGCAGAACAAATAGAACTTTGCTTCAAGCATCCAACAATGCTTCCTAGTCTACACAGCATTGCAATACACATTCCATCTTCCTGTGTGCATGGCAGTGTCTAGTCTACACAGCATCCTCAAGTCTGTATAGTATCCTCCCTATGCTGAGTCCACAGAATGGACCCCTGTACTTGCAGTACTCCTGTCCACACCATGTCCCCAGTCGATACAGTAATATCATTCATATGCCTCACACCAACCTACAGCCTCGGCAGCTTTGCTTTATAGAAAGACTCAGCCATTCTAGAACTGAAATTCTTTTCCATGACTAGCTGTTCCAAGTTCATTTCAAGTTTACAGATCAGTAAGATTGCTAACCTGGCAGCAAGCCTCAAAATTTATCTAAATATTTGACCCAACCTTTGAAACTATCTCAGATGCACTTTTGAGGCAGAAATTGACAAATCGATTCTCAGTTGTATTTGGAAAATCAAGACTTCTAGAATATTTAATAAGATTTTGGAAACAGGAGCAAAAAATAGAAAATCACAGTCATCAACTTCAGAACAATGGTGCATGGGAAAGCCCTTAGATGGGGCATGATTCAGACGTAAGCACCAGCAACTAGATGGTTTAATTACAATAAAGAACCCAGAAACCAGGGCCTTAAGAGTACCTTGCCCTCAATAAATGGGACAAAGATGCAAAGTACAGTGGTGTGTGATTATAATACAAGTTCTCAGGAGGCTGAGGCAGGAGGAAGATACCAACCTGGGCTACATAGCGAGGCCCTGAATAAAATGTAATAAATAAAGACATAGAAGAAAGACACCAGGATAAATGGGCACACATGCAAATAATGTACATGTGTCCTACACTTCATCATACACTGAGATAAGTTCAAGATAATTTGAAGACTAATGGTAAAGACAGTGTGCTTAGTCAGGACACTCTAGAGAAGTAGAATTGTTAGAATGAATAATAATAATATGTATTAGAGTTGCTTATAGGCCATTGTCATACTATTCCATCAATGGCTGCCTCCCAATAGAAAGGAAAAGATTCCAGTAGTTGTTCGGTCTTCAAGGTTGGACATCTCCCATCTGGTTTTCAATCTTCATTAGAATATTGAAGAAGTAGGTTCTCATACCAGTGAAGGAATTTCTCAGCAACAGGATAGGTGAATTTGCCAGTGAGAGTAAACACACTAAAAGCTAAAACTTTCTGTCTTCACTATCCTTTTATTTGGGCTGTCACCAGAATGTGTGACCCAGATTTAGGGTGAGTCTTCCCTTCTCAAATGATCCAATCAAGAAAATGCCCACCTGCTTGGTTTTAGTTGATTCCATATATGGTCAAGTTCACTACCAAGATTAGCCATCTCAGGTTGCATGTATAGCTTTTATAAGAAGACTTGAGAGCAAATGTCTGACATTGCTTTCTTAAAACCGACAAAGCACAGAAACCAAATATAAAGAGCAAAGCAAAATCAGAACCTTTGTTCTACATAGGACCACATTGAAAACAATGAAAGAAAACCCACAAATATGACTAGTAAATTACAAATATATAATAAGGATGTTCTACAACTCAAAATTCAATGACAGTTTTAAAAAATAAAAATAAGTTAGGTAAATCTACTTGAGGAGACAACCAAACCCAATGAAGATGTTCAGGAACATAACAGGGTGCATGTGAAATCAAACCACTGTAAGGCTCCATTTGCTTTCCATTACAGTGGCCCTCAGGTGAAAACAACCCAAATGTCCATCAAGTAATGGGTAAGTAAATAGACTCTGGTGCATGGAAAACAAAACATGGTGAACTGACACAATTAAACACTGCTTTTCCATAAAAATAATAAAGTATCCATATATATTAAGTTAAAGATGGATCCTGAAAATATTCTGAAAGAAAGAATCCAGAGAGAAAGATGCCATTCCCAGGGCTGGGTTATAAGTCACACATGCCGACATGTTCCAGGATGAAGGAGGATGATTTCTAAATGGTGTGAGGTTTCTTTGTAGGATGAAGTGTGTTAATTCTAGTGGTGGTTGCCCAGTGTGAATGCAGTAGAAATCTGAAATTCACAAGGATGAACCCTTTGGCATTTATTCCCTCCTAATCACATAAATTCTTAACTAACACTTGGTTATGACTGCCTCTTGGCAGGGCTCTCATCCAATATTAGCTATGCCCCAGGGACAGTGCACCTGGAATACTGCACTGTTGGAACACCAGGATGGAGAAGCTGCATTCCTGGTGAGAAGTGGGCAAAGATGTACCCCAGAAGCAACAAGCCAGTACTCACTAATGTGGCATTCCTTAATACCATGGTAATGCTTTAAAAAGAGATGTGGAGGGAATAGAATTCTGGATTTGTTTGTTCTGATATCCCATACTTGTCTCAAAAATCAGAAGTATTTTCTGAGAAAAGCAGACACAGATATAAGCAGATACGGAAGAGACCATGATATATCTGAAGTTGTTAGACAAGGGGAAGCTTGGGAGCTGCTATATACACCCTACATGAGGGGGACAATAGAGGTGGTTAAACCCCTCAAATAACTCTGAGCCATGAGTCTAGATGGAAACTAGCCTCTCCCTGGGGGAGGTCCACCAGGGCGTGCCCAGGTAGGGGATGAACAGGGTAGGTGGCAGTGGCCCTGTATACTGCAAAGGGATCTACTGGGAAGGCTTGGGTTACTTTACAAGACCGTCTCCGACTGCTGTAGGGTCCAGGTAAAGCTGTGTATGCGCATGTGCCTCCAACACTGCACACAAGTTTAGAAAGATTGATCCAATGATGATTGTGAGCTGCTTGCTTCTCCAGATTCAGAGTCATATTAAATTGATGTATTTCTTTTGGACTGGGTTTAAGAAACACATTTTAATTCTCTAAGCATGAAGCAAAACAAAATATCAAATCTTCCCCATAAAGGATTAGCCTTTGTAGCTTTTTCCTGGAAGATTACCAGACATTGTGCTGTGCTGCCGAATCCCTGACAGTGCAGTGTTTGATGACATCATCACTGGCCAGAGCAAGGGAAGGTTCTTAGGTTACTTTATTGCTCAGAGATGCTTGGGCTGCTGCACATTCTTATCTCTTTGTTATAGATAAACCCAGATTTAATTTTTCAGTTTAAATATCCTTTGTGTTTTTGTTAGAAATCTATGTAAACTATACCTTCATGGAGAAAATAGATAATAATCTAGAGTGTCCTACTGTATCTTTTGAAATATTTCTATTTTCTCACTTTTATTATTAAAATTTTTCAGAAATGCATTTTTTTCTGTTTACTTTCTAAAGTATCTGCAATCTGTGGTCCTGGGTCAGGTCACTGACATGGTGTAAGAGAAGCTTTGTGGCATAAAGTATTCTCTCTCTCTCTCTCTCTCTCGCTCTCTCTCTCTCTCTCTCTCTCTCTCTCTGTCTTTCCCTCCCTTCCTCCATCCCTCCCTCCTCCACTCTCTCAACCTCCTCATCCTCTACTTCCATAGAGACCCATAAAGCCTGTATTATTCACCCTTCTACCCTCCCAGACCAAAGCAACCCCTGTTCTAAGGAGCAACCAGTGTAGAACCTACAGCTGACCCTCGCCTATATGTACCTCTCTTCACCCTCTAAAACTAGAGAGCATTTTCTCCTGTACTGAAACCTACAAGGAGGTTTCACCTAACAAGGAGGTTATGGAGCAGAGCTACTGCTGCTCTCATAGTCACTGGTTCAGAGAGAAGCAAACTGTTAATTTCACCAGCAGTTTTGTGTCTGACTGAAGACCACTGACTGTGCAGTTTCAGGTCATGCCAATGCAGAAAATGTCCAGAGACAAGAGACAATGGTCAGTGCTCAGCCCTATACAGGCCACAGAAGCTCTGGTTGCCAAGACAAATGGGAGGAGAGGACAGAAAGATTTTCAGATTAGGAGAACGTACATGCTCTTCTAAGAATGACACATTGCCCATTTTCTATTAAAAAAAAAAGAGTGTTCTTGTACTTTTACAAAATATTGCCTTTAATACTGTGCTGTATCCTATGGGAAGAAGATAGCAAAGCCTTTTTAATTCCTCAAGTCTTAAGAAGACTACATCTGTCCACACATGCCTTGAAAACAGCGATTCCATCCAGCTGCTCATAGGCACACACTTCTACATGCTTTTCAACTGCAGGAGAGAAGGAGCAGAGGTATACCAAGGTCCCTCCCCATCACTAGGAGAAGAAGTCCAGGGGAAACCACCATCCAGACCAGGCACTATCATCTCAGTCCAGGGAAGTGATGTGGAGCCAGCCAGTCTGCATCTGATGACAGTTCAAAAGGAAAACAAATAGAATTCTTCAGTTTTCTTTGATATATTTTTGCATTGCTGGTAGTAGAACCTAGAGCCATGCACGTTAGAGAAGCACTGTACCATTGAGCTGTGACCCTGACTCTAATAAAAAAAAAACTTTTAAATTGTCTGACTGTATCTTACGTATAAAGTAAAAATGACTCGTTTCAACCCACAGCAACATACAACAGGAGACCTCAGTCTCCTGCTCCTTGGTGATCCCAGCTCAGCGGTTTGGGTTTATCAGCAGCTGCTGTTTATGGAATGGTCCCTTCTTACCTTCAGCCTTCTCCTTTTATCTTTTGTCTCTTCTCTTCCCTGAGCGGATATTAGTCACTCATTCCCCAGCTCTTGTTTCTCAAGGTTTAAAACCCTCCCACCACATAGACTGTGCCTAAAGTTCAAGCTCTTAGCTGAAAGGCAACTCTTCTAGAAGTGAGTGAGGAAAAATGACTGAGAGAAAGGACATTTCCTTGGCCAAGGATATTGGGTAGAGTTCCAAGAATCCTTTTCCCATCGGAAGCATCACTAGTCACACATGTAAACCTTTATGGTATTAAATTGTGTCAAGAATTAAGATATCAGAGGTCCAAAAACCTTGGGAATAAAATTTTTCTCTGGGAAGCATACTAGCCTCCTTATAGGGAGACACTGACAATGGGCTTTTAGTCACTGATGGCCCTGATATAGGGACGATAAGTCTGGAGCTGAATCAGCTCCTGGGATATCTAGCTGGAGGAGATAACAAGGCCAGAGATGAGCTGATCCCTGAAACTCATCAGGGTCTCACCAAATATAATGGAACTACCATAGCAGGCAGTCAAAATTGTACTAATGTCACTGCTTTCCTACTCCTAGTAATATTAGAGGTTACCCAATCCTTCTGGAAAATTCCCCTAGCTCCATATAAAAGGGGCCTGCGAGTCTCTCGGGTCATTGTCATTTTGGTGAATGGTTGGCTCCCGCTTGCCTGTAATTTCTGCAGAATAAACTTTCTTTGCCTTTGTATACTATTTGAATCTGGGGTTTTCCTTCAGCGATTCTTGGACCCTAACACATGTACTAGGCACCTGTTCCCCAAGGAAACAGAGAGTGAAGGACCTCCAAGCTTAGATGTTTATCAGGCAAGAACTATTTGCCATGAATGGTCTTCACATACTATTCACTTTCCAGGTCTGGTCCTCAGCCTGGGAAAACCATCTAGATGATTAAACTAGATGATCAATCTCCTCCCCATCTGAAGCTGTGAGACACATACTTATGTTTTCTCTGCGTCCCAAGGGAACCTGAGGTGCATCTTCAGAACTGCAGACGACAAGCAGATCTGGTACCTTCCCTGAAAGCCTTGTTACAATCAGGTAGGTGTAGCATCCTATAAACAAAACTTCAATTAGTCCATTTGTAAAGTCTGAGCCAAAAAGTGAATGTAAAATATGTGTATGTGGTTTCTGTACTTAGAGAATACAATGTCACTTCCTTGGTGAAAGTCATGATCATCACTGAAGAGTAGAGCTCATAAAGCAAGCTAGTAAAATATGAAAAACTGACTTTTTTTGGTTTTGGTTTGGTTTGGTTTTGTGTTTTTGCTGGTTTTTGATTTTGTGAGATGTTACATGTAAAACTCTTTTCCCATATTTAGAAACAACTAGATTTTACGATTTATGGAGTTTCTACATATTTTCTTTAGTTTTAAGGAAAATTTACATGTCAGAACACATTTGCTTTTCAAGCCTAGTTTTACTCGGCCTCTTTGAGCATTAACTTTGCAAACCACAGCTCAACCACTTTTCCATGATGTTTTACTAAACTATCCAATAACTTGTACACCAACCAAGATGCAACTCACATTACTTGAAGGTTTTATACTTAACAATGGAAAACAGCACCTCTAATCATCAACTGTGGCTCATAGGTGGTTGTGAGACTTACTCCTTCACATCAAGTTTCTTGATGGAGATTACAGACAGACTGAGCTGAATGTGATAGGAGTGTAGATTTTGTTAATGGAACAGCTGGGCTACTTTATCATGAAGGGCAGATGTGGAGTCAAAGTCTAAATTATTTCATTAGGAAATGTGTTTCTGTGCTAAGATAATTGTCTACACAATCAGGGCAGGGGGCTTGGATCTTCTTAAATGCCTGGTGTTACAATGTGATTTTCTAAACAAACCTCATCACCAGAAAGGTTGTTTTATGTAATATTAATGATTATCTTAGGCAACACAGAAACCCAAAGATTATTCAGTCAAAAAAGTCAATGGAATTTACCCATGTTTAATATGCATTAGCGAAGCATCATAATTTTTAATTATGAAAATGGTCTTTCCCTACTGTTATCATTTGATGTTCAAAATAATGAGGGAGTGAGTGGAACTCAAAAGAACTATACTAATTTTCTGTCATTTTTAATGAAGACAAATTATTACCTAGTACAAATTAATATTTTAAGGAAGATTTCTATAATTGCTTCAATGTACCTCAGTATCTTTAGTGACTGAAAATGATGTTCATAAATTACTCATATGGTTGCTCAATTATCTGCACTGGAATGACTTTATATTGTAGCAGTCTTGATAGTACACAGTACTAAACCCATTCAAAACTTTATCCTTTAATTTGGTAACGGACAGCTGACTTCTGTATGTGACAATACATGATTAAGCATATAAACTGACAGGAAAGTGTATCTCTGGGGAGTCTTCTGCCCATCTTGGAAGCCAGAATAACTGTTGCTATCTTACCCCTGCGTACCCAGCTGTTTCTCATAGATCAGTAGCCCCTCAAGTTCTCACTGAGTAGAAGAGAACTCTTTGGCATCTCATAAGTAAAAATGTTTCTGATATACCCAGGGGCTACCCCTGGGTAGCATGCAATAAGGACACATGCTCCACTATGTTCATAGCAGCCTTATTTATAATAGCCAGAAGCTGGAAAGAACCCAGATGTCCCTCAACAGAGGAATGGATTCAGAAGATGTGGTATATTTACATAATGGAATACAACTCTGCAATTAAAAACAATGAATTCACAAAATTCTTAGGCAAATGGTCAGAATTGGAAAATATCATCCTTAGTGAGGTAACACAATCACAAAAGAATACACATGGTATGCAGTCACTGATAAGGGGATATTAACCCAGAATCTCAGAATACCCAAGACACAATTCACATATCAATTAATTTCCAAGAAGATGGAAGGAGAAACCCCTGGTCCTGGAAAGACTGGATGTAGGGGAATACCAGGACAGAGAAGTGAGAGGGGGTTGAATGGGGAACAGGGGGAGGGAAGAGGGCTTATGGGACTTTTGGGGAGGGAGAAACTGGGAAAGGGGAAATCATTGGGAACATAAATAAAAAAATATAGAAAATAAATTTAAAAAAAGGAAAAAAATTCTCTCAAGGGGGTTCTCATACTTCTTGTAAAAACCTCCATGTAACCTGTCCAAAACAATATCATCAGGTTACCAGGTGGGAATAAAATGCATAAGGGAAAACATATTTAATATTCAGTTCTGGGATAAGAATATTTATTTTAACCAAATGATATTTAGTTGTATTAATCTATGATAGAGAATTACAGCCTGAAAATATACTCAAAAATGTTTCTGATATATCTTAAAGGCCAACAGGAGAGCAAATGACATTATCCATAGATACATCCATCCCACATATGAAAAATAAAAAATAAAAATAAAAATAAAAAAGGAGCATTTTAATCTTTTCAACCAGATTATAGTTTCTTGGAGCTCTGGCCTGAGACAATCGTTTTTAAAGATCCAGAAAGAAGGATAGAAAGGCCTGTAAAGGAAAATGAATCTTATGACATGTAGTGAGACCCATGGGTGGAAGTTGTGTCTCAAAGACCCCTGTGCTTGCTATCTCACCTGTAATAACATATTTTGCAAAATCTAGTCTCAAGACACATGTTTACCCTAAAACCATGCTCTCAAAGATAGTAACTCTAGCTGTATTTCTATTATGAAAGACCAAAAAGAAGACTACATTTTCCATGAATATGTACCATGTATAGTCTGCCCGTGGAATGCTTAACAACCATCAACAGAAATGAGCATATTCAAAACTGCGGTCCATGTATCTCCTCCCATGGTTATTTTGATCACCCTTTCTAAGAAGGACCAAAGTATCCACACTTTGGTTTTCCTTCTTCTTGAGCTTCATGTGGAGCAAAGACTGAAGGAAAGGCCTTTTAGAGACTGCCCCACCTGGGGATCCATCCCATATACAGTTACCAAACCCAGACACTATTGTGGATGCCAACAAGTGCTTGCTGACAGGAGCCTGATATAGCTGTCACATGGGATGCTCTGCCAGTGCCTGACAAATACAGAAGTGGATGCTCACAGCCAACCATTGGACTAAGCAGAGGGTCCCCAATGAAGGAGCTAGAGAAAGGACCCAGGGAGGGAGCTGAAGGGGTTTGCAGCCCCATAGGAAGAACAACAATATCAACCAATCAGTACCTCCAGAGCTCCCAAACACTAAACCACCAATCAAAGAGTACATATGGAGGGACCCATGGCTCCAGCTGCATATGTAGCAGAGGATGGCCTTGTCGGGTATCAATTCGAGGAGAGGCCCTTGGTCCTGTGCCCCAGTGTAGGGGAATGCCAGGGTAGGGAGGCAGAAGTGGGTGGTTTGGTGAACAGGGGTAGGGGGATTGTATAGGGGGTTTATGGAGGGGAAATGAGGAAAGAGGATAACATTTGAAATGTAAATGAAGAAAAATATCTAATAAAAATTATATTTCTTAAAAAAAACTGAGGTCCAATCAGAAAATAATCTTTAAAATATTTCTGAAGAACCCAGATGTCTCTCAACGGAGGAATGGATTCAGAAGATGTGGTATATCTACACAATGGAATACTACTCTGCAATTAAAAACAATGAATTCACGAAATTCCTAGGCAAATGGTCAGATCTTGAAAATATCATCCTTAGTGAGGTAACCCAATCACAAAAGAACACACATGGGTATGCAGTCACTGATAAGGGGATATTGACCCAGAATCTCGGAATACCCTAGACACAATCCGCATATCAATAGATTTCTAAGAAGATGGAAGGAGAGACCCCTGGTCCTGGAAAGACTGGATGTAGAGGAACGCCAGGACAGAGTAACGAGAGGGGGTTGAATGGAGAAAAGAGGGAGGGAAGGGGGCTTATGGGACTTTCGGGGAGGGAGGAAACAGGAAAGGGGAAGTGATTTGGAATGTAAATTTAAAAAATAAAATAAAATAAATAATAAATAAAAAAATATTTCTGTTAGAAATTAATATTAAGTCAGTGGTGTACCAAATCAATAACAGCTACAGCAGAAAAATGAGTATTTTAAAAAAAATTGCACATGATAATGATTTTTATATTCTTTACTGAATGGACTACATCTTACACACAAAGTTTAACAATAAGCCAATATTAGAGATTACTTCCTACAGACCCGTGTTAGTAATAAGTCAATATTTAGTTTGTAGTTTTACTGTTGATACTGTTTTTTTTTTTTTTATAATCTCAAGAATACTGAAAGTACACAGAGAATGGGTTGATACTGTTATTTTGGGGGGGGGCAAGATTTTCATTCATTGAAGAAAAAAATACTCAACAATTTTATAGATTTTTTTAAATGTATAATATAAAATTTGAAGAAGTATCATTAATTTAAAGTATTTTTAAAATGCTTGTATTTGATCTGCCCAGGAAATGGCCTTGCTACCTTTTGATTTCTAAATGTACAACATTAAACAGTAATTAAACTGTAGATTTTGAAAGTATCTCATCTCCCTGAAAGGAAGGACACATCATTTATAGATTCTAGAGGCCCAAGGACCAGAATCAACTCTTTTTATCAGGGCAGATCTTTTTATCATGAGGCAGATCAGCAAGATGCAGAGGCCAGCTTGCAGAACTCCCTACTAATCACACCTTATACAGTTTAATTATTAAAGACAACAGTAATTATAATTTCAACATGTTTATTAAACTCAAAAATGTGTACACATACTGATACTCAAAAAGCAAAGAGCAAGGCAGAAAGAGAAACTTTAGGATCACCATGGCAGCACGGGTATCAACACCACTTCCTACTATGGAGGCTCGCAATTTAAGAGACAAAAATAGATCTGGGTGGAACTCAATGTGGAACATTCCGGCAGCCCGAGTGAGCCCTGGTTTCATTCCCAGCCACACACTGGAACACACAACGAAAGGAATTAAGTGCCAAGGTTTAATTTCAAAGGAAACTGCAGTTATCCAAAGCTGATGAAGGAATGTTATTGAAACATAATAGAAAATTGTGTTTCTGTCAGATTCTATGAAATAACTGATTCAGGAGTCAGAAAGGGTAACCGAGATATGGGAGAGAGTGTTGATAAACACTATGTATGCTGGCTACAAGGACTAAGACAGGTGATAGATGATAAATAATAGGTAGATAATAACAGACTGATAATAGATTATAGATCCACTGTAGAGACATGGATACAAAGAGGTATGGAAAAGAGAGGGAAGCCAGGGAGTGGCAGGAAAAAGAAGAGGAAAGAGTAAATTAGTTAAGTGTTATAAATCTGTGAGCCATTCCCAATCAACCTAGACACTCAGCACATGAACAATAGTAACACCCGAGAGAGAACCTCATAACATTAGCAAACAATTTTCACTAGTTTGGCAGAAATAAAACAAAACATAGGTAAAGAAAATATCATAAAATATTTTAATTTTATTTGGAAATATAGTGATAGATATATAGATGTTGATTGGACTATACTCTTTATTTTCTATGTTTTAGAAAACATTCATTGATATAAATTGAGAGAACAATAATGGGAGCCCGTGCATGGATCAAGCACTATCAGCTCCACTCGAACTATGTGGCTAAGAACAACTACCAAATTTGGAACAAAGCTCTCGTGCCAAGTCACTCTTGGAACTCTGGCATCCCAGACATAGCACTCTAAATCTTTACTGCAGGTGACCACTCAGTGCAACCAGGCTAATCCCTAAAAGGTCAGCTCAGGAGCTATGTGGAAGACAAAAGACACAGCCTCTGGGCTCCGAAGGGCCAGGTCCACACCCCAGTCCCTATTACTGTCAGCATTCTGCCCCTAGTTGAAAGTCCTGTATCTATCTATCATCATCTGGCTTCACCCTGCGACTTCCCACTGGCTCCCAACACTTAGAAAGCCATGGATGTGATCACACCTGTGCTTGATACATTGGCTTTGAGAAGAAACTCAGCCCTAAGTCATGTGTACTACCTTCTATGGATCCTGGTGGTTCAGACAGTATGGAGGGTAATTCCAGCCCTCCAGCTCTTCAGAGGCTCCTTAAATGGAACTATCACCCATTTGAGTCTGCCTGATCCTGCTATGGTTCCAGAAGTATTGATCACTGAGAAGTCTATACAGTGAATAGTCTGCGATGACATAGTCGGCTTCCACTTGTTTCTACTTCTATCCCTTTCCAGATCAACTCTATAAAACTCTGCAGTGCAGTCTCTCTGGCCCTGTCCTCTGTTCACACCACACAAAAATCACCTTTTTTGGATTTTATAGCACATCTGTGGTATTCCCCAGCTAACCTCTCCTTTCACTCACATGTGCACTAATTTTCTACATGACTCCAACTGGTGTCCTTTCCATTTTGATTTGCAACCATTGTCAGGTTAGTATCCATAGCAGACCATCAAACCCTGCTCTATACATGCTCACTACTGACTAAATCTCAAGCTATATCCTATTTTATTCAAGAACCTCCAAGATTAGAGACCTGGGCATTGTGTTTTTGGCCTCCTCCCTTACCACTGAGAAAAACCAATTGGGGTCATGTCATGTGAATAATAGTCCTGCAGCCCTCACAAATGTCTTGCCTATGGTCACCTTACAAAGTACTCCCCTGAGACTGATTTCCTGTAGTGCTGATTGGCCCTGTAGACCTTACACAGGTAATTTATATATTTTCTAGGCCAAGAAACTGTCAGGGTGGTGCTATATATTGCTCTATTGCCTTAGCTACTATCCCTGCACCCCATGCTTAGCACTCCTCAAAAAACCAAAATATCTGCTGAGAATGAATGAAAGGTTTGATGTGAAAGTCAATTAGAAAGTGAAAGCACACTGCACTTGGGCTCTTGCCAACTCTTTTATAGAATTCTCTGTCTCCATGCTCCCGCTTTATGACCCACACTACCCCAGCTCTTTGCAGCATGCAAGCTGTCAGCAGTTTTCTGCATGTGTAGAACTTACTCCACTATATGGGGTATGCACAGCTCTCATCTCTGTTCATCCCTGGTTCCCAGACTTCCTCCTGATGCCGTCTATGATGGTCTTTATTGTCAACTAGTCTAAGAATCATCAGCCTACATGGGCTTCCTTGCCTCTTTTGGCAAGACTGACCATTTACTTAGTGCAATAAGCCTTACTTAATAGCTACTATGATACTTCAGAAACTAGCCAGCTTTAATGGCAGCTTTAAAAACATTGTGAATTAATCATTTTGAATTATTGTATACCTATTCATCACAAGTAGGAATCAATAGATTCTCTTTATTGAAATTTATAGTTCAATGAAGAACTCACTGACAACAAACATCCATTTGTTTATTATGCAGACACCAAAAAGATGGGAAAACATCAGGGGACCTTGTAGAGAAGCCAAGACATGCCTAAGGGCAGTGTGGGTGGCTCTCTTCAGGAGGGCATTTACAAGCACAAACTGCCAAGAACAAGACACATTGTGTCACCATGCCACAAAATTACAATGTTCCATTCACAGAATATCAACTTTGTATCCTGAATGTGAAAGTTGGAGCTCTATCTATGTCTGATACACAGGTGTAAGGGATAGCTTTCCTTTACCAAGGACAGCTCACAGCACAGAGCCCAGGAAGCAGACAGAGAATACCTATATTTCATGTTTTCTCCTTCCCAAAACTCTGCATTTCATCTAGGCCTTAAGCCTATGAGATGGTGCTGCCTACATTCTGGATGGCACTTTCCTGCTGGATAATCCTCTCTGGAAATTCCCTCGGACAGACCCACCAGTGTTCTTCATAAATCTTCTGGACTCTTCTCAACCCAATTGAATTGAGACTCAAGATTAACTGTAACAAGCCCACCCCTTGTCCACTTGACACAACATTCCTGTCTTGGCCTTGAAAGATGGTTGTATACCATACAATGTAAAGTGCATAGTCTATCCATAAGAGTTTATAATCTTAACAGTTTCAACACTATCTATCAGTCTAAATTTAAACATCCTCTAACAATGAAGAAGAATGAAGGGTTGGGTTCCTGTTAAACCTAAAAATCAAGATAGATACTTCTAGCATATGATGGTATTTCTATTTGAAATATGACAAATGAGGGCAGACAATAGGGATTAGACTAAAGCAAAGTCAAAACTCAGATGAGAACATATTAAATTCTATAGCTCGGCTCCTCATCAGAGGCTTTCCTTGTCAATGATTCCATGTCCTAGGCATTTCCAAATTCCTGAGGCCTCCACTATATCATCCATGTCATAGATTTACTTACTGCTTTCTCAGGGGATGCCTGCAGGGACTCCTGCCAGGCCTTCCTTGGAAACCTTGGTGGATGCAGTCATTAGCCTAGACTCTTGCATTCTACATGCTTGCAGAGTCAGCATTCTGTGGACAAGACCCTGCCAATTCAATAAATTGGTGGGCATTTGAACCATGGCTGAAGCTACTGCATCTCTGAGTAGTTGAGGCTTGTGAAGCAAATCCTAAGGAAACAACTCTCTGTCAGCAAGGTGTTCTGGTAGGGCTCTTTTCTCAATAGAAAATCTTATACATGGGTTTGCATATACATAATTTGAGGCAGAAAACATGCCTTGACTTATAGCACTAGTCACTTAAAAAAACCTAGCTCCAAATAAGACAAGCCATTCAACATCTTAAAATCTGTTTTCTTTCAGGCTTCCCCTCCTACTACTTACAGTGTAAAATAGAACTCTGGCAGTAATCATCCGGTTTAGCTATATATAAATTCCATATCTGAATGAGTGTTGCTGTTCCAATTACCCACCTCATGCTACAGAGTGAGGTGATAATTATGAGCCAAAATCGAAGTGACCTAACATCTGAGGTTCACAGAGGCCACACAAACAGTTCGCCTACAATTTCATAAACATGTCCACTCAGAGATGCTTATTAGCTACAAAAATAGTCACTATGACCCAGCACCGGCTCTAAAATTGAAATTCACTTCAACACAAACTTTTAAGGTAATAAATTTGTTTGGTGGTTCTAGGATGCTAGATAAGCATTTTACCACTTAGATACAATCGTAGTCATTTTTGTTTTGTTTTGATTTTTCCTTCGGTGTTTCCTGGGATGAATCCTCATCTTGTATTTCTGGCTGTTGTGGAATCACAAAGTAGTTCGAACTGGCCTTGGACTTGTATCAGTCTTGCTGCCTCTGTCTCTTGACTGCTGGAATTACAGCTGTGTGCCACTATGCCTACATCAATATTCATGTCTTAAGAGTCCTGTGAGTTATCTCTGAAACAGTGAAAACAACGTTGTATCCCAGACAGACATCTAAACATGGGCACAACCCGTGGAGATCGTGTGTGCTGGCAACCTCTCAAAGCAGGCAATTCTATGTTTCCTCACCATTCTAAGCATCCAGCAGGCACAGGCAAGCTCACTGCTGTCGCTGCTGGGGACAGAGATGTGAGAAATACAGAGACAGGGTTGGAAATGAGATAATAAAACAGAGGCATTATTCATGTCTCTTTTGCCACATTTCCTCTCTATTGCAAAATCCTTATCCATTTGAAAGCCTGTCTTCTTGGTGTATATAGCAAGACTCTATCAAAAAGCCTTCCAAAGAGACAGCTACACACAGACACCGAGCCAACAGGGCACCAGGATTCTGGGCTGTGCTATTGTTAAAGCACACACCTGTGCACTACACTCTTTCTATATATCAAGAGATATGGTATTTGTTCCCTGGAAAATTTTCTAGTCTGTTTTCTTCTGTATACATTTTAATGAGCAAAACATTTCACAATTACCGTCTGATAGCAGCTACTGTTCCCAATGCTTGTTATAGATTCTTAAGTAAATATGTCTCTTGTTCATTTCCAATGGGACCACAGCAGTAGGCTGGACTTGTTATGAAAGCCCATGCATTGCCATTTTCATGCCTTGTTGCTGTAGCATTCAAGGTAAGGTACAGTCCAGCATTGCAGGACTCAATATCTGCCCTCTGTCTCCTCCATTTCCACAGCTTCAATTAGCATACTGTTTTTAAGATATGCATGACTTGGGAATCTGGATCACCCTGGAAGCTCATTAGAAATTAACATCTGAGATAGAGCTTCAGGAAGAACCCACTAAAGTCCTTTCGGCTACAGGAAAAACTGAAACTGGCCCATCTGAGCTGGAGTGCGCTGGCCGCCAGCTCTCCCTTTGGTAATATGCGAAAACAGCATCAGCACACTAGGATACATACTCATTGGTCTAAGGATGGTGCTTACTGAGGAGATGGGAGAGAGAAAAAAGTTAGTAAAGTACAATGGAAAAGAAGACCACTCATGCGTCCTTCTGAAATGACCCTCCCCACCTTCAAAATCAAAACCAATCGATGGCCCTCTGGTTGATATTTTAACTTTCTCTTAAGTTAAAATTAAACTAATTTTGTATGTGTTTGAATGTTTTGCCTTCGTATATCTACATGCATCACATGAGTGTCTCAGGACTGCCAAGGTTTGAAGAGGGCACTACCCTGAAACTACCATCAGAGATGGTTGTCAGTCACCCTCTGGGTGCTGGCAGCTGAACCTAGGTCTTCTGCAAGAGCAAATGTATTATCAACCATTGATCCAGCTTTCCAGCTCTTCATTGGTATTTTAGAAAAGGGCCTAAACTCTTTCCATTTAGTTTTATAAAAAGATATCGTGTGAAAGTGATACTGATTGGAGGAAGGAAAGGCACTTTTATACTTTGCAGTATAGAGGCACATTTGCACTTCATATTGTATAAAGAAATCTGGAGGTACACGTTATAAATAACTCAACAGGTTCATACGAAAATTCTCAGAAACAAGGCTGACCACTAGACCAGAGGGACAAGATTGAATTTTGTAGTGATGAATTACTATTATTCCTATCCTTTGAAGTCTGATGCTGAAGATAGGAGCAAAAGAAAATTGTCAAGATGTTAATCCTACTTCTCCCTAGATTGCTAACAGGCTGTCTAAACAAAGTGAAGTTTAAAGATTCAGTTCCTGTCTCTTTCTTGTCACTGGCGTGAGAATGCACTCTGCTATTCCAGTTACAATACTTTACTCCTCCAATTCACTAGTGGCCAAAGTGGGAGCCTCTGGGAGGTGACTAGTCCTGAGGATAATATCTGAAAGATCGGATTAAGGTTAGCACCTCTGTAGAATACTTTTCTCCTTAGGTTCCAGGGATAGACCCTGACAGGGACTTCCGTGGTCTAAGAAGGACTTACCAGCTCCCCAGTCTCAATCTTCTTGCCCCCAGAAATTACAAAGAATGAACTTGTCAGTTTAGAAGCCCTTAGAAGTGAAGGGTCATGGCACCACCCAACTGACCTTCCACATCTGTTGAAAATGGCCAGCCTCCTTGAAAACGGGCAGAACTATAAGTTTTTGTATTTACAAAGAACACTAGAAAAGATGGCATCCATAAAAGCAGATTAAGCAGAAAAACTCTCTCTCCAAGGGCAACAGAACCCCAGTGCTGAGTGAGAGGTGAAACGGTCAGTCATGTGCCTGGGAGTCTGGGATGCAGGGCCAACAACAGGAAACATCAATAGGAGTTTTAATAAGAGCACCAAAGAAATTCACCGGAGAAAGGGCATTTCAAAACTGCTGCTCAAGCCATTGGAGAAGCATGCTTAAAAATGTTAATGACAGTTTAGGGGGAGATAAAGAGGAAAGGGAGGAGAAAAAGACAGTGTTGCTACAAACTTTTAAAATATTTGTCTTATAAAAGGGATTTATTTTACTGAGATTGGAAAACAACTAAAAAAGGAGAAATGCAATTATATATTTATAATTATATGCATTATATGTTATATATAAATATATTTATTTATATTAATAATAGGATTATATTACAATAATAAATATATTATAAATATATATAAAAAGTGTAAGCATTAACTATCTTTCATGAAGGATTGGGACGTGGGTGGCTCTAGGGCAGGCAACTCTGCTTCTGTCGACCACATGTCTCTGAGAATGGTGACTGCCTCCATCACCTGTTGACATGTAGCCATCTTGCTTGTTTTAGCCATTTACCTGCCTTACTTCCTTCTGAACGAGATTCCCAACTCCTCTCAGGTCCCATCATACAGCAGAACCTCCAGTGAGCACCTACCTGGATTCTGTCCTATACTCTCTACAGGCATTTCTGCAGCCGTATTTGCCTGCTCAGGAAGATAGTGACTACTTAGAGGAAGGAAACCGTATTTACTACTCCTGCATCTTTCAAAGCACCTAGCATGAGCTATACATATAATCATCACCTGGAAACTGTGGGTCAGGAGGTATGTTGGAGTATATGAGTATATGTACCATATACATAGGTAATAATCATTTGTGTAGTGGCACCAAACTAACATTCAATTTAAATAAAACGCTTCTAAACAAAAAGTTGTTGTAGTTTACGAATACTTTAGCAAATTCTGTCCCTAAATTTGCACACTGCACGTACTGGTAGGTGGTTTTCCTGGCATGGTCCACTCTGGAATGCTAAGAATTTTTTTTTTTAAACAACACAATGTGTGCTCTAATTAGACCAGGACTGCATAGTGTCTTTGCCACTAAAAGAGCCAATCATTTATTTCATGAAGAATAAACGTGCTCCACCTGCTAATGAAGAACCTTCTCAGGGTTTTTTCTTTTTTCGCAGAAGTTCTGGGGCTATTTTTAAAAACGTTTTAAAGATTTATTTAATTTCATGTGTATGAATATTTTGCCTGGAGGTATGTATGTGATTCATGTACATCCCTGATGCCCATGAAGGTCAGAAGAGAGCATACAATCATCTTGCTGGTAAGATTAACAGTCATCATTTGGGTGCTGGGAATCCAACCTGATCTTTTCTGTAAGAGCAGTGACTGATCTAACCACTAAGCACGGGCTTGAGTGTTATGAGAGTTTTAAAGTGGCTTAAAGCAGGTTCCAGTTCCATGTTCAGCCTGGCAGATTCCTTACATGAGCCCAAGCTATCTTATTTAGTCTCTCCTTTTCATAAGTAACCATGACCGTCTCATACATGACATAGCATGCAGATATCATCTTCTGCATGGGACATACAGTCTCATTCTGACAGGACATACTGCCCATCATTCTGATAAGTACAATTTAACTCATGAAAAAAATAGGCTTTCCAGTATTAAAAGGGAGACAAACCTGACTTATTGATTTCCCCTTTTCAAAGGATAGTTATTTGGGTATAACAGCCCCATGAATGCCTGGGAAGAGAGGCCTGTGTCTGTATGAGGGAGCAGTGACTATGTTCAGGCCCTGTGAGGGATTCAGACTCTGATCCACACTGCCTAAATACCTTGACACTACCTCAGTTTGCATATGTAGAAGAAAAGGGGGAATTTAGCAAATATAAAACCCATTCTTCCTCTTCCCCTTGTATGAGGACACATTACTTGCAAGAAAAAAAGTGTTTTCCTTAAAAAATAATATAAGCAAATTAATAGAATAAAATAAAATTCCCTTCCCTTCTCTTTGTTTTTATGCACATTGTATATGCATGTGCTTTCAGGGGCCAGAGGTCCTTATCATTCACCATAGATTTTGAGACAGGGTCTCTTGCCCAATCTTGAGCCTAGTAACTTGGCTAGTGTGGCCAGAGTGCTCCAGAGATCCACATGTCTCCTCCCCAGTGTTGGGCTAGATGTCTGAGATATCATTTATGATCAATTGCTTTTTTTCTTCAAATTAAGGTATTCAGATCCTTCAAAGTTACACCACAATGGCCCTAGGGTAAGGACATCAGCCCTAATGATTAAGGTCACAATGGTCCAGCACTAAGAGGCCTGGGAAGCAGGCTGAGAGCAGGGATGTCAGAGTAGCATACACCAAGTCCACATTCAGAGCTGCTTTGCTGGCTTCCTACAAAGAAGAGGCTACTAAAGGGAAGGAAAGACTCAGAGGAAGGAGGGATCTAACTACAGAAACTGCTCAGTGTGACGTGCCTTCTGACGGTTTCTACATTTTCCACACAAAAACAATCAAAGAGGAGTTCCTTTTCGTGTTGACTGAGTGCAGGCATGTTTGCAGGATGTTCATCTCGCTGGCGAAGATGGAGACTCCAGGGAGCTGCTGTGGTTCTCTTTAGAAGGTGTCTTCTCCTTGCTGTCTTTGCTTTAGAAACCAGATTGTGCCGAGGAACAAAAGTGATTTTTATATATTGGGTCCTCTGGGATCACTTGGTGGTGAAGAGTTTGATATGGACAGAATGCAGTTATTTGTTTTTGAAAAATAGAAATGACACCACAAGAAGACCTACAGAGTCAACTAACCTGGGCCCATAGAGGCTCACAGAAACTAACCACCAACCAAAGACCATGCATGAGCTGGATCTAGACTCCCTACACATATGTAGCAGATGTGCCTCATGGTATCCATGTGGGTCTCCTAGCAATTGGAGCGGGGGCTGTCTCTGACTCTGGCTATGTTTCCTCCCTTTGGATCCCTTTTTCCTAGCTGGACCACCTTGTCTGGCCTCAGTGGGAGAGGATGCTCTTAGTTCAGCTGTGATTTCATGTGCTGTGCAGGCTGGTACTCATGGGGGGGGTGCTAGAGTAGAAGGGTTTGGGGAGAAAGGAAAAGGGATGTGAGGGTGGGGCTGGGAGAGGAGGGAGAGGAACTTTGATCAGGATGTAACATGAATAAATAAAATTAAGGAGAAAAAAAAATAGAAATGAACAAAATAGTTTTTTGGCAATTAAAATGACATAAAGCATACTTCTACACAGACAATCTCTCAAGCCAATTATATAGTCTGTAACTACATCATTTCTAGTGTTGTTGGAGGAAACACAAACATGTGTGTGTGTCTTTGTGTGTGTGTGTGTGTGTGTGTGTGTGTGTGTGTATGTGTGACTATACTGTCATCTTACATTAAAATAGCAACAGCAGCCGAGTCACACCCAGGAGGCTGAGAACCCAGTAGTTGTTTGGCCCTCCAGGCTGGGTACCTCACCAGGTAGAGCAGTCCCACAGTGCCTGTCTCACCTGGAAGACCAACAATCTGATAGTTGGCCAGTCCACTGTGTTTGGTGCCTCAGCAGTTACACTCTGCTCTTTAAAACTGGTTCCTTCGGAGCCACTGACCCTTACTACAAGATGGATGTCTGGAAATGCTGGTTTGAGAGTCAGCGAGGAATCAAGATCAACCGCAGAGGTGGCGACGTTAAATCAGATCAGAGGCAAGAGGGAAGGCCAAGCAAGCCAATGGCAAATACTCTTCTTCCTCTGCCATACTTTTTTTTCTTTCTGCACTGCTACCAGAAGTTGCCAATCTAAATTGGGCAGAATCTTCCTGCATCAATTAAGGCAATCAGGACAGTTCTGCTGAAGCTGCCTATTCAGGCAATTCTAATTTGTAGCGAGTTGACATTAAAACAAACCATAATGACAGCTACATTGGTAAAGCACAGAATAAAATTTCTCCCTGCATCTTCTGCCTGCATATTCCATACTGCATATCTGAAAAGCAGATAATCTATTTCCTGCTAATCAAAGCCGTGGCAGCGGGTGTTTACGACTTAAAGCAATTGTGACACTGTGCTCTTCACCCTTTCTGGCTCTTGCTCAGAATTTGTTTAATCAACACTTCTGTGAGTGTAGAGGCCTGGAATGAGTCCTTAGGGCTGCCATGTACGTAAGAGGTGCTCAGTCCTTCTGTCATCAGTGCCTGTGCGAAGGAGGTACAGGATTCATTGGAGAGCATAAGTCACGCAGGTCAGGATGCAAGACAAGTCAACCTTACAAAGAAGTCTAGTCAGTGTAGCACAGAGCTCCACAGAGGCCAGATGTCTCACAAAGGATGATGCAGGACAAACCAGTATAGAGCCCATCAAAGAACTTTAGAGAAGGATGCAGGACTAATCAACACACGACTTAGCAGAGAGCAGAAGTCTCATAGATGAGGATGAAGGATGCACCATCATGGGATTTAACAGAAGTCTCCTCACAGACAAGGATACAGGACAAGTCAGCACAGTGCTCAGAAGAGGCTGGAAACCTCATGGGACTAGTTAATTGAGTCCCAGCCTCCTGCAGAAGGGGCAGAGGAAAGTGGGACAGGTTGGTGACATCCATTAGGCAAAGAAAGTGTTGACTGGGGTCTCTCCAGGATATAACAGTATTTCTATTTGACTCTCGAGACTTCAATGAAGCAGAGGTGTGTTGTCCTAGCTAAGATGCCACAAAGCCTAATCACGGGTAAGCATCTTTAACCCTGGTTACAGGTTTGCCTTTCGATTTACTTTCATTCACAGAAGGGGATGCTAGTAACAAAGTGAAGCTTAGCTTGCTCCACTGTGGGATGCTATTGGTAGAAAATGGTGCTTCTTCCTCTTCCTTCTAACCGAAGGGATAAGACAAGAAGTTGTAAATGCAGCATTTGAGAAGAGTAATTAATATTACAGATTTGGGAGTGGCTGCTGAGATTCATAGTTCAACCAACTCCACTCTCTAACCTTGGGCTACTCAATTACTTTTTGCCTCAGTTTCCCACATGTAATTCAGTTCCCCCAACAGGGCTGTCACAAAGATTGTTTAATTAACATCTATAAGGCTAACCCTAAGCTTCCATGTTTATAACAGAGTTGCAGAGGCCCTAAGCTTGAAAAGAAGTTACTATACCTAACATTCCCTTGATGTGTTTCAAAGATAATAAAGTATTTTCTCTTTTGTGTGTGTGATGTCAATTAAACACATTTTCCCTGTGTGCATTTTCTTTGTGTGAATATTCATGTGCACTGGGACTTATGTATGTGCATATCCATTTGCATGTATATATGTGCACATGGAGAGCCAAAGACATTTCAAGAGTCCTCCCCCAGAGACTCTCCTCCTCCTCTTCTTCCTCCTCCTCCTCTTCCTTCCTTCCTTCCTTCCTTCCTTCCTCATCTTCTTTTTCAGACAGGGTCTTTCACTAGCCTGAAAACTGCAAGTAGGCTAGACTTTATGGCTTTCTGTCCAGCGTGCCCCAGGAATCCACCTATGTCTGCCTTTCCAGCACTGGGCTTATAAGCACACACTATCATACTTGATTTATTTACGTGGTGGATTTGGACAATCCAGATCCTTGTGTTCACATGGTAAGTACTCTATGCACTGAGCCGTCTCTCCATTTTCTGAAGCACATATTTTAATACCACACCTGTATATTTATTATGCATGCTAGATAGCACATGGAGCTAAAATTGCAGATAAACATCAGCAGCAACTAGTGAGCTTTGTAGGGACCATTGTGTTCTCAGCAAAACAAGTGATAAACCCAAACTTCTCCTTCTCTTCAATTTAAATATAAAATGGGATGGAAATGTGGGTGTTCTAATCTAAAATTTATCATCTATGTTCTTCCAGCAGTCTCTGTGACTTGGAAACACAGTATTTCCTATGCTGATCGCAGATAGTAGGAAGCAGAATGGAGCCCATGAATTATTCATCTCATATGCCCATGATGTCCTAGAGGAGGCCATCTCCCTCCACTGCTCACGGAAACCAGCTTCTCTGACCTGTTCGCCTATGAAGAGAAGTCCCTCAATGAGCTGACTTGTGAACAGTTAAGAGGTATGGAACTAAGAATTCACGGATGAACAAAGCATATGAAAGTCTCAGAAACGCCATGGAGAGCTAGTTAGTCTTAACATAAAAATCGTCTAACTTTTAAGACAATTCATCCATTAGAAGTATCAAATGATAATTTATCTACTGAAACTTTTCAAGGTTTGATTATTTATTACTCTTGAAGACCTTTTTTTCACTAGACTCAGAGACTCAGAAGTAGCAGCTCTCCAAGGAGGACACCCTAGTTTTTTGCAATCTGTCCCCAGTAAAGATTGGGGACAGTTTTTCTTTGCTGTCTTTTATTCTCTTGACCAAAAAAGTTTAGTATATTCTGAAGCCTCCTCCTCGTTTCTCTTAGTGAGTTGTTTCTTCAGAGCAATATGTTGGCATTCCTGTGGCAGGACACACAGAGTAAGAAGATGCTCAATCTTGGGTGCTCCCTTATCTGCTAGGCACAGTAGTATCAGTTCAGGAATCAATCTTAACCTGTCTCTATCTCTCTGTCTTACTGTCTCTCTCTCATTATTTTTACAATAACCTTGTTGAAAGCACTCAGATTGGCATCCTTAAAATGTATCTAAGAACAGTTCTTCTCTCCAGTTTTCCTTGGTCGATAACAGGAATGCCCCTTACTCAACAGCATGCACATTCTGCCACGAGTTAACACACCTTGCTTTAAGGGAAAACCTTATTTGTTATTCCCACCACTGACTCAGAGCATATAACCCTTCCACTTTTTACCCAGAGCATCCGCAGCTACTTTTGCGGCCATGTGCCTCTCACAGAAACTGTGAAGCTTGTATTCATCTTCTACTTCAACGAGTTTCTGAAAACTGGTGGGCTCATTTTGACAATGCCAATTGCTAGGAGGTGTCACATAAAAACAGCTAGCTGTGAGGGCAGGTCACATAGAACAGTCATTTCTATGGAAGGTAGAATAAACTCAGACTGGATTCAGTTTTATGGCATACACAAGAACGCCTTCTATTTAAATTAAGATAAGTTATTTAGTGGGTAAGAATTAAAGTTCTCAATATGGTCCCTGAAAAATATCAGTTGGCATTTACCTACTAAACTTGAGCAGAAAGGCAATAATTTTATAGTTCTTGAAAGAGGAATGTTTTAATAATTCTGGAAATGTTTGCTTCCAGTGTGTTCTCAGGTATTTCCTGAGTCTAGGTGTGACGTTTGTAGGAGTAAGGAAAGACACCATTTTCTTGTCATCTCATATCCACTTGGACTGTCAAACCCAGGGAATGGTTGAATTCATTCATAAAAATATAACCCCATAGAACATGCATCTAACATAACACATCAAGGTATAAAAAGAGAGCAAACAAGTGCAAAGAGAAATAGCAAAGCCAGTGAGCTACAATGGAGACTTCACCTTCTTTCTCAGTAAGTAGTGTAACAAAAGTTGACTAAAAATCAACAAAGATACAGAAGATAGGAACCAACTGCCATACAACTTCATTAGTGATAATTGTAAGAAAAAACAAAAACAGCAGAATATACATTTTTCAGGTACAATATACATTTTGAACACTCATGAAGATAAACCATCTTCAAAGCCATCATACCAATTCTGAAAATGCGTGAGGACTAATCTAACACAAAGTGTCCCATTCACAGCACTAAATAAATAAGAATCCTGGCTATGCAGAAAGTACATAAAATGATTTTGCTATAGTCTGTGATGTAACTTTGTGTTGGAAGAACACAAAGATCCCACTGTGGGGATCTGGGGACTCAGCTGAGGTGTACCCTAGAAAGTCAGCAAGGATCATGCTGGATCAACCTATAGGAGACCTCCTGTGACCACTCTTCCCAAGAATCACAGTAAAAATGACATGGGTGTGATGCGCCCACCTAGATCATGCCCTGGAGCACAGACAGAATAGGCTTTTGCTATGCTCATCCTGCAGGGACCTTCTCTAGGTCTCAAGAGGAGGTGGGTTCTCAGCACAAATTCCACATAGTCTCCCTATTGGGAAGAGAACTGTAGAGACTCTACTGTGATCCAGTGATGCTTTTTCCCTTGGAATGTAAAGTGGTCTTGATTTTCAAAAAAAATCAATATAATTCGTTATATCAACAGACTAAAAACAAAAAAGCCATGCTATCACCTTAATAGATGCAAAATACACTTCACAAAACTCAAAATATTCTTCTAACAGGAATCTTAGCAGTGGGACTGTCAAGATAGCTCAGCATATAAAGGCATTCACTGACACATCCGATAACCTGATGACCGAGTCCAGTCCCAAGAACATACATGGTAGAAGCAGAGAGCCAACTTCTTCAAATCCTCAAAGGAAATCTCCTTTAATTAAAGATGGCATAAAAATACATACTTACCAATGAAAAACTGAATGTTTCTCCTTTAAGATCAGAAATGAGGCAAAATGACCTCTCGTCCTTTGCCTGTGCAATACTTATACCTGAGGTGCTACAAATTGTAATAAAGCAAAAATAGAAAGATAGAAAAAAAGGATAATACACTAAGAAACAAATACCTATTCACAGGTAATCTGAGCTTGCGTTTTTTAAAGGTCCACAGAAGAACAAGAGAGAGATTTAGTGGTTAAGAACTCTTGTTGATCTTGCAAGGACCTGGGTTTAGTTCCCAGCACCAACATGGCAGCTCAAAACCATCTATAACTTATGTTTCATGGTAGTCAACACCCTCCTCTGGCCTCCCCTGGCACTAGGGATGATATATATATATATGTATGTGTGTGTATATATATATATATACACACACACACATATATGCACGTAAAACTTTAAAGATGCCAAGGAGATGGGCCTAGTGATTCTGGCATGTCATCCTAGCTTCTTGGGAGGCAGAAGAAAGCTTACAATCCCAAAGACTACCTGGGCTGTATAATGAATCCAAGACCAGCCTGAGAAACTCAGTGCAGCTCTATCTCAAAATAAAAGAAAAAGAGAACTGAGGATGTAAGTAGCCCGGCTGTAGAATGTTTGCCTCATGCTCTCAATATACCATATCTCCTCTAAACTCAGGAATCAAAATAAGCCTTTCTTCCTTCAAGTTCTGTCACTCGGGTATTTTGTCACAGTAAATGCGAAGTCACTAAGGCTGTCAGACTACAGAAAGCCCGAAGGCACCTGAAGTCAGAGTAAAATACCCTGGATAAAGGGATGCTGTTAGAAGGTAAGACACTGCAGCAGCCCACACACTGTGCCTCAGACAGTCCCCAGGCAGGTTCTTACGGAAACACTTGAAAATGTAACAAAAAGCACCTTTTTTAGCTTTGTGTACAATTAATACCAAGAAGACCTGCTTCAATGGAGATTCCTTTCATAGGAACAAATGAGGTTTTTCTCAGAAGTCACAAGCACACTACAGTTATTCATCTACTAAAAGCTGCCTGAAGAGTTGATGCTGCCTAAGCCTTGCCTGTGTCCAGGGACAAAAGTCATCTCTGAGCACTTCAAGGAAGAGAGTAAGACCTTAGAGCTTGGGCGAACCACCTAAATTTCAAGGAAATTGGTACTTCCTTAGGTAAAAGGAGACGTCCAAGAACAGAGGACCAAATAACCCTATGAAAAAATGGGCTACAGAGATAAATAAAGAATTCTCAACTGAGGAATACCAAATGGTTGAAAAGCACCTAAAGAAATGTTCAACATCTTCAGTCATCAGGAAAATGCAAATCAAAACAACCCTGAGATTCCTTCTCACACCAGTCAGAATGGCTAAGATCAAAAACTCAGGTGACAGCAGATTGTCAAGGATGTGGAGAAAGAGGAACACTCCTCCATTGCTGGTGGGATTGCAAGCTGGTGCAACCACTCTGGAAATCAGTTTGGCGGTACATCAGAAAATTGGACATAGTATTACCAGAGGACCCAGCTATACCATTTCTGGGCATATATCCAGAAGATGCTCCGACATGTAATAAGGACACATGCTCCACTATGTTCATAGTAGCCTTATTTATAATAGCCAGAAGCTAGAAAGAACCCAGAATGGATACAGAAAATGCAGTACATTTACACAATGGAATACTACTCAGCTATTAAAAACAATGAATTCATTAAATTCTTAGGCAAATGGATAGAACTAGAAAATATCATCCCGAGTGAGGTAACCCAAACACAAAAGAACACACCTGTGGTATGTACTCACTGATAAGTAGATATTAGCCCAAAAGCTCGGAATACCCAAGATACAATTCACAGACCACATGAAACTCAAGAAGAAGGAAAACCAAAGTGTGGATACTTTGGTCCTTCTTAGAAGGGGAAACAAAATACCTATGGAAGGAGATACAGAGACAAAGTGTGGGGCAGAGACTGAAGGAAAGGCCATCCAGAGACTGCCCCACCTGGAGATCCATCCCAGGTACAGTTACCAAACCCAGACACTATTGTTGATGTCAACAAGTGCTTGCTGACAGGAGCCTGATACAGCTGTCTCCTGAGAGGCTCTACCAGTGCCTGACAAATACAGAGGTGGATGCTTTCAACCAACCATTAGACTGAGCATAGGGTCCCCAATGGAGGAGCTAGAGAAAGGACCCAAGGAGCTGAAGGGGTTTGCAGCCCCATAGGAGGAACAACAATATGAACCAAACAGTATCCCCTGAGCTCCCAGAGACTAAACCACCAACCAAAGAGGACACATGGAGGACCCATGGCTCCTAGCAGTATTTGTAGCAGAGGACGACCTTGTCGGACATCAATGAGAGGAGAGGCCCTTGGTCCTGTGAAGTTTTGTTGCCCTAGTGTTGGGGAATGCCAGGACAGGAGTGGGTGGGTTGGTGAGCAGAGGGAGCGGGGGATTGTAGGAGGGTTTTCAGAGGGGAAATGAGGAAAGGGGGTAACATTTGAAATGTAAATAAAGAAAATATCTAATTAAAAAAATATTTAAAAAAAAAAAGAACACTCAGTGAGTTTTCATGGCTGTGAGTCTTTTTCACACAACCTTTCCAGCTGACTTATGGAATCTAGTACAGAGTCACCACTATAACTTACAAAGTTCTGAAGTTAGTTTCAAAAGAAGATGTAATTTGGTTTAGCATGTATTGTTTCCACAGATGCTTTCCTGGCATCTGGTCCAAAACAGCCACTGTTGTAGGCAGTTAAAAAAAAAAAACCAATAAAAACCACTGGAAAGATACCGAGCTCAGCTTAGTAAAATGAATACATAACTTCAAATAGTTTAAGTCCCATATATTTGTGTTTTGAGTGTACATGTATCAGAAGTTGATCTAGATATATTCATTATCAATTATTAATTTTCTTAATTCAGTTGTGAGCACAACTGTCCAATATCAGAGTGAGGCATGTCCAGCGTCAAATGACTTCCACACAAGTCCGCACGCACATCAGGCAATGTGGCAGCCACCTATTCACCTTCTTGGTACTTAGACAAAATGTTTTTTCAACATTTTCAAATTTTAAAAAATTATGTATCATGTACATAAAACATTGTCTCTATGCAGCATGCTCCCTTCCTTATTTACTTTAACATAAGCATCTATTTTCATTTTAATGCAATTTGGAATTTCTTAGGTCATTCTATTTAAATTTGGGCTTAGCATTTTTCATCTTCAGACGTGCTTTTGTTTTGGAGGAAATTTTAGAGTCACATAATGCTGAACACTTTTCAAATCATGAGGTCTATCTATGGGTGTTTTAAAATCTCAAAACACAGAGTGGTAAACGTTGCAACTTCTAAGCCTCTGAAATCACCAAAAAAGTGACATGAACCAGGCATTACACCAGTTTCATGATTAAAAAAAAGAATGGGAATCTTGTTCAAAGCCAAAATCACCAATATTCACCTGTATCTGTCCTCCCAAATCTCCAGCTACTAAAGGAGTTAGGCCAATGACCAGGTCAGAACCAGACTCCTGCTTGTTAGAAGATGTGTTTATTGTCTATTTGGAGTTAATACTATCTTTTTTCTCTCTCCTTTTTTAAACTTTTAGTTTTCTAATTTATATACCTCTTCCCAGTCAGATCCAAAGTCAGGATAAGGCTCCTCCAATCTCTCTTTGTACAATTATCCTATTTTCTTTACTTGGCTTGATTACTTAGCATTGTCAGTAATTAAAGAACACAGCCTTTCCATCCACAGGGAGGCACAGCCTCTGCTTTATAGGTTAAGACACTCATCTCAACTGATTATGTCTGTTGCAGAGGCTGATGCCATTTCCAGGAAGCCAGAACCCAAACCCCACTGTTGTACCGCTTAAGGTGATGTGGTTAAATAGATTATGGTTAAGTGGAGCATGGACGAGTCATAGCTACAAGGCAGCAGTGTGTTCCCACTGCCCCTCAGAGCCAGGGCTTCTCTGGGATGGGGAAAGCCATCTGCGCCATGCTTAGCTAGATGTCCAGCTCAGCCTCTGCTATACCCAATACAGGATGGCAGCTTAGCTCTGAAACAGCCATCACTGATTGACACTGCTTCCCTGGGAATGTGTTCCTATGTAGAACAAGGCAAACTGAGTTCAAGTTGACACAACATCAGTGAGGAAACAAAGTGACTACGCCTAAAACTTAGATCAAGGAAAAGATGTGCTGGCCTGGAGGGTTCTCAGGAAGCTGTAACTCAGAATTCTATTTGCTAATCCTCATTGAGTAAGAAATCTAAATAGATCATCTCCCAGAGTCATAGTGATGAGCCAGATTCCACCATTTCCATCAGCTATTTTCCTTGCCCCTTACAGAAATGACATAAAGAGGAAAGGATTCAGTTGGGCTCTTAGCTTGAGGAAGTTCAATCCATCATGGCAAAGAAGACATCTTGGGGAAAGTGGCTCATAGCTGTGACTTTGGGAGCAGGAGACTGATGTTTCTAGCTTACACAGATTCAGAAAGCAGAGACCTTAAGCCAGAACCAGGGTAGACCTTAACCCACAAGCTTCATTCAGAGGTGAGAGACAGCCACTTAAGACAGAATTATGAGGGAAAGAAATGAGAATGGGGGAATGCGAAAACAAATCAAAGGCAGATGTCTGAAGTTGTTGAGAACATAGACTTCCATTTTAGTTCATCCAAGAGTTCTAAAGCAAGGAGGATTTCCCCTTTGCATGCCACAGTGACTCCAGAGATTGCAGAGATAGTATACCTCCAGAAAGAGAGACACTGAAAACTGTCATAGGTTACCATGATCTGTTTAAAACGACCACAGCTTTCACTAGAGCCGAGTAGAGCAGGCATAACAGCAAGCATTGTTGAGTTGTGGGATTTTGAGGGACCTGGAAGAGACCCTTCTCAGCAGGGATAACAGGTCCTTGAAGATGGCCAGTCTGTTCCACAGCTGCACAGGCACCACTCCACTTCTGAGTGCAACTCAGGGGCACCCTGAGGCTGATGTTGCTGTCTTAAGAAACCTCCAAAGTGAAAACATGCACCCTGGTTCATACTAGGGATTCTAAGTAGTCAAGGCTTCCAACTGGACATTGCGAGGGAACAGACAGGAGTCCATAGGACACAGTGAGTTTCCATCAGTTGCCCGCTTGTAGATTCATGGACACATGGGCAGCAAATGTATGAGTGAGAAATGAGCCAAGGCCAGTCTGAGTTCTCACCCTCAGGTCAGCACTATCTGGCTTGAACTGCTCAGCTCAAGGTCATACACAACATCAGTAACAAAGCAAAATAGGGTTTGTAGCCATGATATCAGTGAGGGTGAGTATAGTGTGAAATCCATTAGGTAAGACATGGGTGAATACCCCCAAACACCAACTCCGGTGGTATTCTCAAAGTTCACCAATATGTTATAAAAATGTTAGAGGAACTAGAGAAGCCATTTTCTGAAAGTTTTTTTTCTTTTTAGGCAAACCTGAGTCTTCCCTAATCAATAGGAAAGTTGAATGTCCTGGGTCAGTACTGAATATGGGAGGGCTGGAGATATGGCTCAGAGGTTAAGAGCACTGGCTGCAATCCCAGAGGTCCTGAGTTCAATTCCCAGCAACCACATGGTAACTCACAACCATCTGTAACGGGATCTGATGCCCTCTTCTGCAGTATCTGAAGATAGCTATAGTGTACTCATATATAAAATACTACACATGGGTTGCTCTGAGCATTCCCTCAAAAGCCCACTCTGAAATTTAACTGTCATATGGGACAGTTAGCCCTAGAGTGGCTCAGGTAATGTGAGAGCAGGTCACTTAACCCTATGATGGCTCTGTTAACACTGATATAGGTCAGCTAACCCATCATGAGGTCAAATTATCAAAGAGGGGTAAGTTATCCCACCTTCAATAAAGAAAACAACTAAATACTATTCCATAAATTCCAGATATTTGGGAGAAATAAACCCAAACAATCTAAAATGGAAACAAGTAAGATACACTTTAATAAAATGATCCTGAGTTATAAAAGCACATGAGCTTGTCTAGATTTTAGGAACCACCTCGTATCCCAGACAAAGGGAGCCCAGGAACTATTTCTTCCCTCTTCTACATTTCACACACGTTCTATATTGAGGGACTGGAATGAACTACCCACACAAAGCTCAGAAACTTGAAGGCATTCAGACCACAGAGGGTGGCAGAAATACATAGCTTGCTGCACCGGCTGGTGTTCTGAACTCTACCCAAAGTTGCAGTTCTCAGAGCAGCCTCTAGCCCAGATCAGCTGGTCTGGCCATCTTCACATTGCTTCTGCATGGACCCCTACCTGCCACCTTCTTGCTCCTTCTCAATCCAAGGGTTTAAGAGAAAAGCAGTGAACAAGGAAGTGTAGGGTAAGGGGGCTTCTGAGTAAAGCCCCTACACCCTGCTGTTTTAATGAACAACAAAATGACAACCTATAAGTATGCACCTCTACCTTAATGAGAAAGCAAGATTCTCTGAGGCCACAAAAGAAGTAGGTAGAAGAGTTGGAAGGGAATAACTGAAATACCCGAGGCACTTAGAATCTTCAGAGATCTGTGTCATCCTGGTCACCCATGGGTGAGAATAATTACATAGGGCACAGAGAAGCACCTTTGCTCAGAGACAGTCACTTCATGGAGATCTGCACTTCACCCTAATCAGACAGTTTTTCCATCTCAACCCCCCCCACACACACACATGGTTTAATCACCAGCTCCCCATCTACCATTGAGACTAATTTTAACATATAGTGTAGTGTGTGTTCATATCAAAGAATGTATCTGGGTTGTAACATTGGCCAACCTAAAAATACCTGCCTGCCTTTCTCTTCTCTTCTCTTCTTTTCTCTTCTCTTCTCTTCTCTTCTCTTCTCTTCTCTTCTTTCCCCTCCCTTCCCATCCCTTCTCTTCTCCCCTCCCCTCCCTCTTCTCCCCCCCCTCTCTCCACACACACACACACACACACACACACACACACACATTTATAGGAGAACCCTGGCATTCCTCCCCAGCTAGGCACAATGTCATGTTACTGGCCTATTATCCTCAGCCCTCTGTTCATTTTTTTCTTTGAGACAGGGTATGTTACCCAGCCTGCCCTTGAACTT
Source organism: Tokudaia tokunoshimensis (assembly GCA_036184795.1). Classification (NCBI taxonomy): domain Eukaryota; kingdom Metazoa; phylum Chordata; class Mammalia; order Rodentia; family Muridae; genus Tokudaia; species Tokudaia tokunoshimensis. Next base: position 45,805,423 of record BTHU01000012.1, read on the forward strand.
TGTAATCCTCCTGTCTTAGCTTCCTAAAATGCTGGAATTACAAGATAGTAACACCAGACCAGACTTGGAAATTAATTTTTGTCATTAAATCAGAATAATTAACATCCTTAATATAGTATTAGATGCTCATCCAGTACAGTTCATTTTGTATATAGAAGAGGAGGGCATCCTATGTGTGTGATCAATCATTTCATTATCATTGGCCATTAGCAATTTTTGAATTAGAATCTAATTTCTCCTATTTTAAAGCACTTTGTTATCTTCATATGCTCAATGTCAATTATGCACATTTTATATCACAACTACATTAATAGCAGTATATATACATATATGTTATATATATATTTGTTATATATAATGCCATATTACTGACACACATGTAAATATAACATATACATATTTGATTTTTTGACACAGTGTTTCTCTGTGTGTAGGTTTCCCTGTCCTGGAACTCCTTATGTAGATTATGCGGTTCTTGAACTCACAGAGATCCACATGTTGGTCAAAAGACACAGTGTTTCAGTTAAGCCTGGAGATCTGTGGTATAACTTGTTTACAGTTAGAAAAAATGTATCATATTTTGAAAATTTGTAATAAAGTAGGTTTTAAGTGTTTTAGCTACAAAGAAATCTGAAAAATATTTTTAATTAGCAAGATACTTTGAAGATCTAAAAAACTGTATATTGTTCTAGTTTCAAGAGAGTTCAAATAAAAACTATTTTGAAGGTTCACAGTACTTTCTCATATCTTTCTGGATTTTAAATAAACTTATTTTGTCAATACCATTTTTTACATTATAACATCTTTTGAGTTATAAACCAGTTTCTACTGCATTTCAAATCCTAAACACCAATTTAGACAGTGTTGACTTTAGATATTTTTTCTTCTAAAGCAATTACAGGAAGTTTATAAGACCTCAGCCAATTCAGCTTCAAAGAAATGTCATATCTTTATAGAACTTTTAAGATGCCAATTTTTTATATGAAAATATTGCTCTCTGGAGTTATAACCAAAATACAAAGTAAAAGACAAACTGCAAAAGGAACCAGGCCTGGCATTGCACACTAGGAAGCCTGGCTTTGGGGAGTCTGAGGCAGGAAGAGTTCAAGTTCAAGGCTTTCCTGGGCCACATGGTGAGGCTCCAGACTTTATCTCAACAAAACCAAAATAAATGAGTAAACAGCAAAATATACTTTATAAACAGAAGAAAAACTATCCAAGATGATACTCTACAAATGTATTAAACCAAGTATTTTGTTATAAACTGAATTATAAAGTATTTTTATCAGTTTGACTTTTCTGTATTGTAAAACCACATTAGGAACAAGTTTTATTTTTAGTTAACTCAAGAAGAAAAACCTTTCTCAAAATTGATAGCCATAATTCTAGAAGTCTCATTCAAATTTCTTAACATTTCCGTGGCTGCTTTTTCACAAAATCCTGCCAATAAACAAAACAGAAAATTTGGCACACACTTCTGCTTACATCTCCTCATATGGTCTTAACAGTGTGTCCAGGACACCAGTGTGTCTAGTGTGTCCAGAACACCAGTGTGTCCAGTGTGTCCAGGACACCAGTGTGTCCAGTGTGTCTAGGACACCAGCGTCCACCTTCCCTGAGCTTCTAGCTGTCTTCAGTCTGAGGAAGTGACCCAGAGTGAAAGCAGGTGACTTCAAATATGAGTTCATTTCTTCTGGTCCCTCTAACAATCCACATGTCAGAAACCACCTGGGCTGGGAGCTTTCTTTGCTTTGGCTCAGAGTTTAGGGGGTTCAGCTCATCATGACAGTTAAGGCATGACAGGCAACACTCCAGCCTCAACAGTTGGGAGTATGTGGCAATTGTTACTAATTGTAGAATGAACCAGGGAGCAGACAGAACAGAATTGGTTTCAAGAGGGGGTGTCACCTTCAAGCACGCATCCCTAGTGACATACTTCCTTCATCTAGACCCCATTACCTAAGGGTTTCCCAGCCTCCGTAAATGTCAAGAGTCACTGAAAATAAACATTCAAGCATGAGACTGTGAAGACAATTCGAACCCCAAAGACAAAGAAGGGGCTCCAGCCCTCCTTGCCGGTTTCTGATCTTCTCATTCCTATTGATCCTGGCTAATAGGAAGTGGCCTCTAACCGGAATATTTAGTATCATTTCTCTCAGGTGTACATAGGATGGAGCGTACATCCTGTAGCCAGATCCCTACTGATGCAGCTGCTGGCTACACTGTCAAGGACATTTTACCCTTAATTTACCTAGAAATAGTGAGCATTACCCATGGCCATCTGAGGAGCTGGTGCTACCTAAAGTCATGAAGTCCTTCAAGGAGCTTTCAGAACACAGCACTTAGGTGCATATTGTCAACCATGGAAATATTTGTAATGACTTTGAGGAAGGTATCTATGCTCAAAGGCAATCAAAGGCATGTATTTCCTCGAAAACTGCATTCCTTTTTATTTATTGTGATTTTTAAATTTCATTTTGGGGTTGAGGATATTCCTCACCAAAGATGATGTGTATAGTTAGGGTTATGACAATGTTACTGTGACAATCTGTCCAACAACCACCAAACCTCATTTTTCTTCATACCTCTGTATTCAGAAGATGAAGATTAATTCCTTAGCACTTCTGTAGAGACTCCTTCCTCCCTTTCAGCTCTGGAAAGGTCCCAGGCTCTCTCTGACTCACAGCTCTGCTCTCATCTCGTTCCCTGCCTCAGAGTGGCCTCCCAGGTCCTCATCCAGGCTCCCCACTCCTAGCAGCAGAGTCTACATCCCTTGTTTAAACACCATTCAGATGATTCCTGAGTGGATCCTCTCAAAATCCTTAACTTAGAGGAAAGCCCTGCAGACCCACTTGTTTATGGAGTCCAAACAGCTGTACACACACAAAAAAGAGGGATAAATGGTGGGTACTAACAGCTAGAGGAGAGAACAGGGAGCAGGGAGGAGCTACTGGCTAGAGGAAAAGGCTTTACAATACTTGAAACTGCTGAGTGAAGACGTGTACATATCTTAAATGCCTTGGATACACAGACGCATAGTCATATACACAAAATGGTAAAAATGGGAGGTGCTATATGTTATGTAATTTGGCTTTGTAGTTAGTATACATGGTATTCATATAATGAAGATCATGCTACATACTTAAAATTATAAAGAAATTACATCTCAGTCACATCCTCTGAATAAGGCAATACTAACCACATACAATTTCATAGATCATTAAGATGTGGCTTTAAGTTTAGGAGACCATACTTCTACTCCCTATGGAAGACATATGGAAAGGCAGAGCTGAAGACTTCCCAAACATATCAAATATTCTGCTAAAGAAACCTCAGTGGGAAACCTTAACTCAGTTTGTCAGAACCCAGCTGCCTTTCACAGGAACAGTGATGGTTCTAGGTTTGCAAAACTGCATGAAGTCACCAGGCTCTGGACTCACTTCTGACAAAGGAGTACAGTAATGGCCATGACGTCACACAACACCATAGGAGTGACAATGACCAGCTACCCTTACTGAGATGATTCAATAGGGACAAAACTACCAAATTATATAAGATATGCTCTTAGGGACTTGTCCAAAAATTGAGAGTCAAAACTGTGGAAGTACCGGGGCAGGACAGCAATGACCTGCCTTAAGATCAATAAGATCCCTAAATGTACCTGTGCCACCTTCTGTGATTCTCCTGTCTCTCTGAGCAGGCAGTAGAACCCTGGATCTCTTCCACTATGAATGTGCAAGGGAAATAGAAACCTTTGCTCTAATAGCCCCAGTTCCGCAGAAACAGGTATATTGTGTACACATGTGCTCTGTATAGTAAATGGACATATGTGTTGTTTAAACATGTGTGCTACATGTCTCTTACCCACCTGTGTGTTATGAGTTAGTTGCAAGCATGTATGTGATGTACAAGTGCTCTGTTTGGAGAAACTAAAGTTATGGACCAAATGGACCAAACAGATATTTATAGAACATTCCATTCTCAAGCAAAAGAATACACCTTCTTCTCAGCACTTCATGGTACCTTCTCCAAAACTGACCATATAATTGGTCACAAAACAGGCCTCAACAGATACAGGAATATTGAAACAATTTCATGCACCCTATCAGATCACCATGGCCTAAGACTGGTCTTGAGTTCAAACAAAAACAATGGAAAACACACATGCACGTGGACTTTGAACAATGCTCTTCTCAACGATAGCATGGTCAAGGAAGAAATAAAGAAAGAAATTAAAGACTTTGTAGAATTTAATGAAAATGAGGACACATCATACCAAAACTTATGGGATACAATTAAAGCAGTGCTAAGAGGAAGACTCATAGCTCTAAGAGCCTCCAAAAAGGAACTGGAGAGAGCTTACCCTGGCAGCTGGACAACACAGCTGAAAGCTCTAGAACAAAAAGAAGCAAAGGCACCCGAGAGGAGTAGACAGCAGGAAATCATCAAACTCAGGGCTGAAATCAACCAAATAGAAACAAAAACAACCATACAAAGAATCAACAAAACCAGGAGCTGGTTCTTTGAGAAAATCAAAAAGATAGATAAACCCTTAGCCAGACTAACCAGAGGGCACAGAGGCACTACCCAAATTAATAAAATCAGAAATGAAAAGGGAGACATAACAACAGAAACTGGAAATTCAAAAAATAATCAGATCCTACTACAAGAGCTTATACTCAACAAAATTGGAAAATCTGGATGAAATGGACAATTTTCTAGATACATACCAGGGGCCAATGTTAAAACAGGACCAGATAAACCATCTAAACAGTCCCATAAGTCCTGAGGAAATAGAAGCAGTTGTTAATAGTCTTCCAACAAAAAAAAGCGCAGGACCAGATGGGTTTAGTGGGGAATTCCATCAGATCTTCAAAGAAGAGCTAAAACAGATACTCTTCAAACTACTCCACGAAATAGAAACTCAAGGAACACTACCCAATTCATTCTATGAAGCCACAATAATGCTTATACCTAAACCAAACAAAGACCAAACTAGGAAAGAGAACTTCAGACCAATTTCCCTTATGAACATTGATGCAAAAATTCGCAACAAAATTTTGGCCAACTGAATCCAAGAATGCATCAAAACAATAATTCACCACGATCAAGTAGGTTTCATCCCAGGGATGCAGGGATGGTTCAATATACGGAAATGCATCAATGTAATCCACTACATTAACAAACTCAAAGAAAAAAACCACATGGTCATTTCATTAGATGCTACAAAAGCTTTTGACAAAATTCAGCATCCCTTCATAATAAAAGTCTTGGAGAGATCAGGAATTCAGGGCCCATACCTAAACATAGTGAAAGCAATATACTGTAAACCAGTAGCTAACATTAAACTAAATGGAGAGAAACAATCCCACTAAAATCGGGGACCAGACAAGGCTGCCCACTCTCCCTATCTATTCAATATAGTACTTGAAGTCCTATCCAGAGCAATTAGAAAACAAAAGGATGTCAAAGTTATACAAATTGGAAAGGAAGAAGTCAAAGTATCACTATTTGCAGATGATTTGATCATATACATAAGCGACCCCAAAACTTCCACCAGAGAACTCCTAAAGCTGATAAACAACTTCAGCAAAGTGGCTGGATATAAAATTAACTCAAACAAATCAGTAGCCTTCCTCTACTCAAAGGATAAACAAGCTGAGAAAGAAATTAAGGAAATGACACCCTTTACAATAGTCACAAATAATATTACATACCTTGGTGTGACTCTAACCAAGAAAGTAAATGATCTGTATGACAAGAACTTCAAGCCTCTGAAGAAAGAAATCATAGAAGATCTCAGAAGATGGAAAGATCTCCCATGCTCATGGATTGGAAGAATTAATTTAGTAAAAATGGCCATCTTGCCAAAAGCAATCTACAGATTCAATGCAATCTCCATCAAAATTCCAAATCACTTCTTCATAGAGTTAGAAAGAGCAATATGCAAATTCATTTGGAATAACAAAAAACCCAGGATAGCAAAAACTATTCTCTGAAACAAAAGATCTACTGGGGGAATCACCATCCCTGACCTCAAGCTCTACTACAGAGCAATAGTGATAAAAACTGTATGGTACTGGTACGGAGACAGACAGGAAGATCAATGGAATAGAATTGAATTCCCAGATATGAACCCACACACCTACGGTCACTTGATATTTGACAAAGGAGCTAAAAACATTCAGTGAAAAAAGACAGCATTTTTAACAAATGGTGCTGGATCAACTGGAGGTCAGCAGGCAGAAAAATGCAAATCGACCCATTCTTATCTCCTTGTACAAATCTCAAGTCCAAGTGGATCAAGGACCTCCAGGTAAAACCAGATACACTGAAGCTTATAAAGGAGAAAGTAGGGAAGAACCTTGAACACATGGGCATAGGGGAAAATTTCCTTAATAGAACATCAATAGCTTATGGTCTAAGAACAAGAATCGACAAATGGGACCTCATAAAACTGCAAAGCTTCTGTAAGGCAAAGGATACTGTCAATAAGACCAATAGGCAACCAACAAATTGGGAAAAGATCTTTACCAATCCTACATCCGATAGAGAGCTAATATCCAATGTATACAAAGAACTCAAGAAGTTAGACTCTAGAGTGTCAAATAACCCTATTAAAAAATGGGGTACAGAACTAAACAGGGAGTTCTCAACTGAGGAAACTCGAATGGCTCTGAAGCACCTAAAGAAATGTTCAGCATCCTTAGTTATTGGGGAAATGCAAATCAAAACAACCCTGAGATTCCACCTCACACCAGTCAGAATGGCTAAGATGAAAAGCTCAGAGGACAGTAGATGCTGGAGAGGATGTGGAGAAAGAGCAACACTTCTCCATTGCTGGTGGGATTGCAAGGTAGTAAAACCGCTCTGGAAATCAGTATTTTCTGCGGTTCCTCAGAAAATTGGACATAGTACTACCTGAGGATCCAGCTACACAACTCCTGGGCATATACCCAGAAGAAGCTCCAACATGCAATAAGGACATATGCTCCACTATGTTCATAGCAGTCTTATTTATAATAGCCAGAAGCTGGAAAGAACCCAGATGTCCTTCAACTGAGGAATGGATACAGAAATTGTTGTGTATATATATACAATGGCGTACTATTCAGCTATTAAAAATAATGAATCCATGAAATTCTTAGGCAAATGGATGGAACTAGAAAGTATCATTCTGAGTGAAGTAACCCAATCACAAAAGATCACACATGGTATGCACTCACTGATAAGTGGATATTAGCCCCAAAACTCAAAATAAACATGTTATAATTCATAGACCACAGGAAGATCACAAAGAAGGTAGACCAAAGTGGGAGTGATTTGTTTCCTCTGAGAAAGGGAACAAAATAATTGCAGGAACAACTATAGAGACAAAGAGTGGAGCAGAGGCTGAAGGAAAGACCACCCAGAGACTGTCCTACCTGGGGATTCATCCTATAAACAGTCACCAAACCCTGAAACTACTATGGATGACAAGTAGTGTGTACTGAAAGGAGCCCATTTATGGTTGTCTTTTGGAGGGGCCCTGCCAGAGTCTTGCAGATTCAGAGGTGACTACTAGCAGCCAACCACTGGTCTGAGTGTGGGGTTTACTATAGAGGAGATAAAGGGCAAGCTGGAGCAGCTGGAGGGGGGGGTTGCAACCCCATGGGAGGAACGACAATGTCGGCCAACCAGAAACCCCAGGGCTCCCAGGGACTAAGCCATCAACCAAGGGGTACATGTGGTTCCAGCCAAAAGATTGGCAGAGGAATGCCTTGTTGGGCATCAGTGGGAGGAGAGGTCTTTGGTCCTGTGAAGGCTCAATAGAGGCCCCAGTGTGAGGAAAATCGTGTGGGGGTCATGGGAGTGGGTTGGGTGGAGGAGCATATTCTTGGAGGCAGGAGGTGGGAGGATGGGTTGGGGGTTTTCGGAGAGGGAGGAAACCTGGAAGGGGTGTAACATTTGAAATGTAAATGAAGAATATATTCAATAAAAAAGAAAAAAAAGTGCTCTGTGTGCTTTGTATATATATAACATATATGTATGTATGTATGTATGTATATGAATGTTGACCGACATGCTGATTAAAACATATACACTTGTACGGACGCACAGATGCATATGCTATGTACATGCACAGATACAAAGAAAGGTAACTGTTATATGCATATGTGTACTGTGTATACATGTGTACATTTTGTGTCTGCATATATATAATGTGTACTGTTTGTATATACATTTTGGCATGTACAGTTATATGAAGCATGCAAGTGTGGGATGTACAGGTATAGCACACATGTGTAACTAGCACATTTATAACGCATGTGTACCTGTGTGGAGCAGGCTGCATACAAGCCCCTCAACTCTATCCCTGCCTTTGAGGCTCAGCAGGCAAGACTCTTTGCATACTCTCAGCTCTGTATTGTCTTCCTCTCAGTCCCCACACCAGATGTTCCTGTGGTTCCTACACCTCTGGTTCTCAAATTATTGACTGGCTCATAGACCTCCCTACCCAAGCAAAAGAAGCCACCGAAGAGGTGGAGTCACTCTCTCTAGGCCTCCTTGATCAGTAGAATCACTAACCTTGCTCAAGGCTGTGCTCCTATATCACAAAAATCTTCCCTCCACGTTAGCCATAAAATGTGCACAGCTTCTGTATTTCCCTTCTTCATATGCAAACCTCTCTCAATAGCCTCTGCATATATCTCTGGCTATTCTGGTCACAAGCATGGACAAGGAATCTGCTCATTTAGGTCTTCAGTCTGACAGGAAGCCAGCCAAACACAATGGCATACACCTGTAACCCTAACACTCGGGAGGCATATGCAAGAGAATCAGATGTTTAAAGTCATCTTACACTACAGGGGGACTCCAGTGTCCTAAAGCAACAAGAAGATAAATAAAGCTCTGTAGTCATACAGGGACCGAAGCCAAGTCTGTATCTGCGTGCCATTGTACTGCGTGTCTCTAGTTTACAGTATATAGATGGACCACAAGTAGCTCAGTCACATTCACAATCACACAGCATTTTCTAAATGGTACATTCTTCAGCATCACAAATTCTCACTTTCTAAAAACTGGTAGGTCTACTCACCATGCACACTCTCAATCCCTCTCTGAGAGAGCACAGGACATACTTACTATAGCTAGTGTTTCTGATTACACCAGAAAAAGAAACTATCTATCTTGTTGCAAACACAACAGCTTAAAAAGAAAGCTGGAGTTGAAGTTCTACTATGAAACAAAGAATGTTGCAAGCAGGCAGCATGTCCTTCTGAAATGTTTAGCACCAACCAAAAGATAATTCTTGACGGAAATGGACATAGTGGTACCAAACACAGGGTATACTTTCAACTGTTAATAAGGTGGCTTTTCTCCCAATATCTAGAAATAAATAAGAGAATGTAACTAAATCCGACAAAGTCAACACCAGCATGTGGTTATAAACAGGCTGTTTCTGGCCCCTGTGGAGTCTGAGCATCCCAGGTTTAAGGTAGGAGAAGTAATTTCACAACACTAGGGACATAATGAACACTCTAGGTAATTGCAGTGCAAAAAGTCAAACTGATAGAACCATTTGGAGAAGTATAATTACCTGAAGAAATCACTAAGACAATCTTTAGCACCGGGAACAGAATAAATTACATTTAACCATTAGTGGTTATACTGATGTATAAAATTAAAATTTAGCTACTGCAAAAATAAAATGGCATAATTTTAGTGAAACATCAATAAGCTAATAAGTACAAGTGATCAGTGCAAGAACAAGAATTGGAGCTTTTCCCTCTCATTCATTGTAGTAACTGCTATGAATAAACACAGCAGAATCAAGTGACACCTCAGACTTGCCTCCTCATCCTCTGAAGAAAAGGGACATAATTGCCACTCCTTTAGAGACACTATTGTTATCAGAGCTGGGGCTGTCCCTTCCTAAGTGCCAGGCACAGGTACGCTGCTCCTGAGGATGTCACAGGGAAGCCTCTGAGCAGAACATACAGACAGCAGTGCATGCTGGTGGGAGGTCCTGGCTGCAGCAGTCACTAGAATGAGCCGGTGATAGGGAAGCTAGGGCAATGCCAGGCTAGCATGACTGTCCAGGAAATGAACCAATCCAACAGAAGTTGGAAAATCAAGGCCAACAGTTCAGAGGGAACAGTTTAAATAGACAACACAGGCCTGTGGTTGACTCTACGATGCTCAGACTTGTGGACGTCAGAGAGGAAATGTAATTCAGGACTTAGTAGAAGGCAAGCCTTGAAGGTATTTTCTATGAACCCTCAAACTGAGCCAGTCCAACCAGAGTTGTTATAGACAGTTTTGGGGGGCATGGAATGAAACGGTGGCATAGTTTGGGGAGTCCCCGGGACCAGGTCAGTAACAGACAAGAAGTTATGCAAAATAGCTTCCAGTGGCTATGCTATATACCCTAGTGTGAAAACCCATTTGGGGGCAGTCACCATATTGGGTCAGGAAAAGAAGAGGAACAGCGATCAACACACCCTAAAGCTGAGAATCTGCCTGCAGACAAAGGCACCGAGGTCCAGGAATGGGGCCATGGGGTCAGTCCTGTCCTCAGTGAGGCAGGTGACAAGCTCAGCAAGTGGAGTGCAGCATGACACCTCTTGCCTCAGGAAAAATCAGAGAATCAATCAGAGACACCAGTTGGGGTGGCACACTCCCTCTCTTTTACCTCATCTTGGAAAGGGCAAGGGGAGGAGGATTTCTTTGTTCAAATACTAAAAGCTGAGTCACCAGCAGTGTGGGAATGTCCTAGATGCAAAATATTTGTTGCTCATGGAAAATAAATTATAGATTTTATTGGGATCACTGACAATTGTACCACACTTCACAAATATGGACTGTTTATTATGAAACTAGGTGGAATCCTATGGTTATATATTACCTATAACAAAGTACTACCACTTAGATCTCTGAATCAGTTCTAGGAATGAGATTCAACAGTGTCATATGTTTTTTTTTCCATCTAGTTACTTCAATTATAATAAAAATAGATACATTTATTCTTCATCGGTCAGGCCTTAAATGAATTTATTACTGTCTGGAGTGAGGTATACATTTCTTCCTGGAGCTGGGGTCCAAGGGACAGTGATGAGAGAAATAAATCCAAAAAATGAAAGTCAATGACCACAGTGACACACACGGTGGTTTTAATATCGCATGTGATTGTATTTATCATAATACAAGTCAGTGCTGTAACCAAGTGGAATCCATCCAAATGTCAAATGGATTTTGGTGCCTATCCAAGCTGGGTAAGTCAAAATGCTGACAGTTTAGAATCAACATCGTTCTTTTACAATACAAAAACATTACTGTAAATATTAAGGCAGATAATGTGTTAGGCAGGTAGAGAAAAATGGAGATAAAACAGGTTAAACAGAATGAAAATTTAGCAGTTTTGGAGTAAGTAGTCTCTGAAATTAGAATACCTTATGTGTTAAAAATATAACCTGACATTTTTATAACTTTGCAATTACAGCCTTAAATAAGCTAAAAAGGCATAGTCGTTTTCCTTAAATCTTAATTATTTGTCTAATAAAAATGTAACGGATGAATAATAATACCAGATCTGAAAAGAAATATTTAACAAGGAAATTCAAACTGAAAAAGAATCACATAATCCTCACAGCACTTTTTAATAGCATGTGTTGAAGCGTGCAGGATGGTAGCATTTTAGTTGTCACTGGGCAGGATAGGATTTCGAAGATGCTCTGTGTGTCCTTGGGGGTAGAGAAGAACAGTCAGTGCTTCCAGAGGAAGCCAGGAATGGCCTTGAGTGGGGATCAAGTCCGCAAGGGGAGCTTAGTGCAGAAATAGAAGGGATAAGCCGGCTTCCAGTCTGAATGGAACTCCAGTAAGGCCTAGGAAACAGTGCCGCCTCCTGTTAGCAGAAAACAATGCAACTTTTCCAACCCCATGTGAGCTGAGGGCAGCAGTAGTTTTAGACCCAAAGGGAAAGACTCACCAGTATAAAACCCAAGTGCCTTTTCATTAATGTCGTTTCCCCAGAAGGCCTTTAGAAACCTTCTTTATTTCACTTTATGCAACGAACTTGCTCAATCTGCAAACTGTACTACCTGAATGTATGCATAATGTATGCGTGTGTCATAGCACACAATGTACTGCACTGACATATAAGTTATATGGAAATTGTAATTTTTAAATGACAGCTAATTGCTAAGGGTGACTGGTGTCAGCGACCAACAAGAATTGCTCTGGAGAGTTTACATGTGAGAAGAGGCTAAATGGGCTTCCCAAGCTGGGGTTGCTAGTTTTCTCCAATGCTAATCAGTGAGCCTCTCTTTACACTGTAAGTACAGTGCAACCCCTGGGTACCAGCACAACACAGCACAAGGGAGAAGGAAGGAAGGGGAGGCCCTTCTTCTGTGGAACTTACCCTGTCTGATGTGATTAGTTACTACATATGCTCACATCTTAGAGCACAAAGCCCTAGAAAGGTAACTATTTAATAACAAGGGATCTGGATGCAATGGCTTCCTCTCATCTTGTTCTTTAATGCCACCTTCTCTGGCTTCTCAAAAGTGTGTTCTGCGAGCCATCCTGGAATATATATCTAGATTAAAACTGAACACTATACAGATAAGTAGAAATAAGAAGTTGTTACATATGTTTCAGAAAAAAAAGACAAATTTAATTTCTGATATTTTTGACAAGTAAATATAGTTTTCTAAATTAGGTCCTGTTTGCATGTTCATCATGAGACATGTCTCCTGGTAAAAATCAAGTAACTCCCTGTTTTAAAATACATGGGTTTGGCCTATGATGTCACAGACACCAAAAGAAATTCTATTGGTGAGATCAAAAGTGTCTGAAAGAAAGAGAACATGTAACAAGAGAGGCAAACAAAGGGGAGTACTGGGATCCTACAGTGCCTGTTTAACTTATCTCTGCAGTAATAGCAGCTCTGAAAAAAAAATGGCTAAGTGATTCCATTACTAAGTGCACCTTCAAAAGGACTAGAAATCTCTGCACCTTCCCACTGGCAGCATAGATCATCCTATGAATTTGCAGCTTACAAGTTCACACTGTTGTGTATTGAAGGGTGACCACTTAAAAACAGAAAAAATACTCAGTAAATACAAGTCCTGCTGAGGACTGCAGACTCTCACTTTACGGAATGGTTGATTCTCAGAATAGAACTTTAGGAAACGACCTAACTCAGAAAATGTGTGTGAGACACCAAATCTGGCCCAATTGCTATTATTCAAACAAACAGCCATTATAATGAATGCATTATACTTTTGACATTAGAGAGAAAAATTAAAAGTAGAATTACATTAGATCCAGTACCTTTTTCCTATAATTATTTTTCTAAATAGATGCTCTAAATTCTGATAACTGAAACAATTGCATAGCTAGGCATTGCAAGCTCAACAATGTTATGCACAGTAATTGTTAAGAAACTGCAGAATTCTTCAAAGATGTCTATGCTCCTGGGATTTGTTAGACACCATCCATCAGAGGTTCAAGTACTGCAGCATAAACTGCAGGTAACACAATCCTGGGATACTAAGAATGTGTAAATGTCAATCTTGGCAGATTTACTTTAAATACAACCCCAAACCTCACACACTGGGGTTTAGCACTACATTACTGCAAAAAGTTCCTTTCAAGTACAGTTCTGATGGGCCATTTCACATCATCAAGGCTCCTGTGACACGTGAGATGCTGAGCAGGTCTAGCAACTTAGTGATTGACATGGAGTTCAACAAGCTTATTTGAAGGCTTCCATGTAATTCATACACTTAAAACTGAAGTCTGCCAAAACTCATGGATAGGTCCAAAGTAAAATAAATCACTTTAATTCATCCTCTAAAGATAACAGTTACTAACAAGACTTGTTGTAAGAATATTTCCCAAAATGCACTGTGAGAGGACATTCTATTAAAGTCCTGAGAATAATACATCAGAAAGCCAGTGGCACTTGCTTCCTTCTATTTCCAGGTAACCTATAAGTGTATTCTCTAAAGTATGAGTCTCATCTGCTGTACTTGGGTAACTACTCACGTTGCAAAGTATTACAAAATAAATAAAATAAACAAAAGGCAAAATCCCACCACATTCCACGCAAAATGTTGAAGATGTTGAGGGACTCTCTAGGATGGTTCAATTTGCAAAGCAGATACACTGGTCTCAACACATTAAACATACCACTGTGCAATAGCTAGTTCTGAAGTAATTGTGACTGGGCAGTTCCAGCCTATAGTCTTAGAAACCTTTGTTACCTTAAAAGGACCTTGTTCTCTTGTAGTGCTGAAGGTTTGGGCACTTGAGCAAAGTTAAAAAGGAGGCGTGACTGCACCCCAGGACACATGCACACAGCTTCCTAAGGGCATGATAAACAGCTGCTGTCTTGCACCCTTTCCAGAACACTTGGTTGTTCTATGTGGGTGGCAACTTGAAGGTTTCCAAGAACTTTCCGTTTTTGTTTAAATCAACATTTCAGGGTTTTGTCAATCAATAGTTTCGTTATTTAAAAATAGGGGGGTGGGGGGTGGGTAGGACCTAGAATAGACTTTTAAAAACATGTTGCAAAGTTGGTCCATCAGCATCCTCTTGGTTTCTGGGAAACAGTGAGCTGGTGGCCCAAGTGATAGGCAGAGGCAGAGGCATTTGGCACCATACCTCATCAAGGGGACAAGAACCCCTGCATAGTGCCTGAGCTGCTGCAAGAGCCCCTGCCTGGGACCAGAGAGACCACTCCTTGGAAGAAATGCTGGTCAGAGCCCAAACCCCATGGTCTGGAAGACCTTAGTTACCACGCAGTAAAGGAAAGCACCTGTGCCCCATGACCCAGATGTTAAAGATAAGAAAATAAAAACCTGCACGCTGGTAACTGTGATGCAAAGAAGACAGGATTGCGGTGCCCAGGGGCTAGTGTTATCCACTATGCCCAGGGCCCAAAGTCAGCCCCCTCCCACAAGAGCCACCCGGAAAGGGAGACACAAGGACTCAAAGAAAGGAGGAGGCGCTGGGAGAGGAGGGTAGGCAGGGAGACTGAAGGGACTCAGAGGTTGAGGAAGAGGGCCTCCAGGGGACCCCACTCACCCGCGCGGGCACCAGTAGGTGACTAGGACGCCCGCGGGGGGCGGCCAGGGACTGCGATCCCTCGGCGCTCATCGCCGCCCACGCGGCTAGGCGTGCGCTTCGGGCGGGCTCCGGAGCTGCTAAGTCCAGCGCCAGTACGGCGCCCGCGCCCCTCTGTGGACGGGCTTGGGCGGACAGAGCCAGCAGCCACTGCGCTAGCAAGCAAGGCAGGCACGGAACCCCGCCCACCTCGCAGCAGCCCGGCCCCTACTACTCTGCTCACCGCCCACCAAGCCCCGCCCTTTACCATCAAGCCCCGCCTTATGCCCGGTAACCCCGCCCATCAACTCTGCCCTTCCACCGGCAGTCAGTGATGGTTGAACTGGTTTGTGAGAGCTCTAAAGCCAGCTCCCTCTCTTTTCGGGGTTCATCACTTCCCCCACCTTGGTCAGCCAAGTACAGAGCTGAAACAGGCTCAGATGCACGCCTCCCTTAGGGCTCAAAGGCTAACTGGGCGCCTGGGCCATTGGAGATCAGGAAGCTATTCCCAGTGAATTCTGGTGATCCCATCACTGACACTTACAGATGCTTCCTGGACACTTCTGCTGGCAAAGCTTCTCAGATTCTGAGTGTGGTGGTGCATTGTCCTGACAATAGCCTTGGGTCCTTTTGGTGTTACAGGATTTCCACACCATAACCTAGCCTGGCTACCCTAAGGACCCACTTTCTGGGAAAAAAGAAAGCATATGAACATACTAAATCCTTCAGCCTCAGTGGTCTCCATTGCTGTATGCCTGTCTTTTCCTCTCTTGGCATCTACTTAGGCTCCAATCTCCACCCTGAGGGCACTCTGAGGTCTGTGCCTCTGATTTCACTCTGCCTCCCACACTTTCCAAAAGGACTCCAGCTTAGTCACCAGTCCCAGTTAAGAGTGTCCCTTATTTGATCAGACTTGTGTCAAAAGAAATGCCATAAAAGTGATATTGGGTTTTATAGATTCACATCTTACTTGTATAAATGTAAATAAAAACTAGTCTGAGCTAAAAGTCTGTACCCATCTGCACCCTCACCCAAGGGTTGCCAACATTTGAGTAAAAAGCAAACCTATATTTTCTTCCCTCTTCAGGTCTTATACCTCAGCCCTATCACTCACAGGCATGAATGTGCCGGTGGACAGCGCCCTGAGATGTTAATCTTGACTTTACTGCTGCACTGTTAGGAAAAGCCGGCAGTCTAATGTGAGGTTTCCATGGCCCACAATGGACAAACAAATGTGGAACAAACCGTGCACAGTTGAAACCTGAGCAGCCCTGGATGTGTGACCCAGCAGTTCAGGAGCAAAACTTTCCCGATTCCCGAGTCTTATTTATCTTCTGCCTACAATTCCGTGGCTTTGGTTCATGGACAAAGAGGGTTACAACCATCCTTTTATGCTTTCCCAGTAAAAGAGCGTGCCTTAGATGACTGGACAAGGAATGTTTAGCCATTTTTTGTTTGTAGAAAAACCGAGCACAAGAATGAGATCACACAGCTCATTTGAAGTTGCATTTTGAAAAGTACATGAGTTCAATCTCTGAGAAATCAGAGGGCTAAAGATAGACTTTTACCTGAAGTACAAAAAGAAGACTCATCCCATAGTCTGAAGGAAAGACAAGCAAGCAGTTATTCATCATGTTAGAGTTGCTAGACTGGATGTTAGTTCAAATTTTGCAAGTAAAAAAAAAATGGGCATCTATTGCTGGAATCTAAGCTAATTATTAATTTGGTAAATGCTGTGTCTTTCTTCGTGCTCCCTGGAGCCCTTTCTGTGCACTCCACAATCCTTGATTCAGGATACTTGACATGCACTGGGGCTGCCTTGGGAAGCTATACAGTTCAGGCTTGAACTGCAGTTACTCAGATTTTATGCATTGAGAGCTAGGGTTGCTCATAAGGGTTCTGCCACTTCATTTCCAAAGCAGTGGGGATCCAGTTCAGAAAAGTTAACAGTAATGCTGACCATCCTAAAAACCTGAGCAGGCCTGTGCGGTGGGACTTTCCTACGGTTTGACTCAGAAGTTTCCATGGTGCAAGAAGAGTTCTTTCTAGAATGTTCCCCAAAGTGAGTCAGTGTCTCCTTAACTATTAACTCCAGTTAACAAGAACGCTGTAAATGAAACAGCATGCAGCCATCGTGACAGGAAAGCCATGGCTTTGGGAACTGGGTTGAAGCTGGTACATCGCATCTGCACTCAGGAAGAAGGAAGAGATGAACACTTGGTGTTCAAGTCAATTTCTCCTTTTTATTCAGTCCACGACTCCACGACGTGCATTGGTGCAGCCTGCATTCAGAGTGGGTCTTCCCACCTCACTTAAATCAATTTAGAAACTCTCTCACTAACATGCTCAGATGTCAGAAGACAGACCAGGAATGGTGTTCGGTGAGGAAAATTCTGGGTGCTTGTGGGAACGCCACCAGAAAATAAGAGACTTGTGACCTCAGTTTCTTCAAAACAAGTTCTTGGAATGTGTTTTTGTACTTCTGGGTGTAGTAGATAGCAGTGAGTTACTTCAGATTACTTATTATGGCTTGCTGCTGTTACTCAATAAAATATTTATGCCTCTATGAAAAACCATGCTTTTGCCACATGAACTTTGTCCCTATGACTGGATACAGCTTGAAGTCATAAGAACATTACTCACATGACCTTTCTTACCTCTCAGAGTATAAATTGTCTGAGTGCTTTGTATAAAGTTGACTGTTGCATGAGACTTTAGTTCACCTCATTTATTGGCTTTTTTGTCCCAGGTTCCACAGCCTCTGGAGCAGTGATACCCACAATTTTGTCTTCTAGAGGTGGTTCTACATCCTTCCAAGTTGATAGTCAGTACTAACCACAAGATATGCTCACCCCATTTCTCTGAAGCAAATGAGAGGAGGCAGTCAGGGGTCTTGGTCCTACTGTCTGCATCGGAGGGACACAGCAAATGTTTGAAAGAGCAACCAGTAGGCCTGCCTTCTAAAGGCTAAAGGTGCCTTCTATAACGACACCCCAGGGACCCAGTCTTGGACATATGGGCCTAGGGGGATATTCAACACCAAACTGTAGTCCTGTCCTTCTGTATGAAGCTTGTGCTTCAATATCAGATTTTCTTTTGCTAATATAGCAAGACTGATTCAAATTGTACAGTTTTTTCTAATAATGCCAATTCTATTTTTTGCTTTGTTTGGTTCCAGGTCTAGCTCTGGGTCATGTGTTACTATGCCAGGAATTGCTTCAGTCTTGATATTTTGAATTTGTTTGAACTCTCTCCCTGGTTTGATTTATTAATATATACTTTTATGGCTATCACAATATATCAGACTAGAAAACATGATGCTAAATCTGCCCCAACTCTCATCATGTTAACTAAATCACTTGGTTAAGTTAATGACTACAGACATATCCACTATAAAATTAAGTAATACATATTGTAAATATTAAGTAAATTTTTAACCATAAATGTGAACTGGGTTCCCCATTTCTGAAATATGATACCTCAAGAATGAGTAACTGTTTCACATAGTATCAGTGGCTCAGGAGCTTAGAGTTACTGGCCATGAAAGGTCTTCTGGGCTCAGGTGTCACAATCTTTCTCCTCCAGTTACCTTCAAGGAATGCATGTCGATAGCAGCTGATCTCCTTCAGAACAAGCAATAAGGTATAACCTCCAACTACTATGTGGTCTAGCTTCAGAAAGTACCCACAGTACTGCTAGGAAGAGAAACTGTGAGCTACTCATGGACACTGTTCAGTCCTTGTGTGAAGAAATAGGAACTGTACCAGCAGGAGTGAATCCCATAATGGGCACTGCAACATCACATATGTGATAGTGGATAATTGAGATGTCCAATGGTGTGATCCTTGACCGTGTCCATCTTTGAGAGTTTCCAAATAATAATTTTATAGTTTCACTGTGTGCATGTGTAGGTGTGTAGGAGGATGTGCACTAGGCATGTATTGATGATCATTTGAAAACTACTTTGGCTTTTTGCTCATCAATTTTATTATTTCTTTCCACTTTGTACAGGCTTAGTATCTGGGATTCTTTATGTTTATTGGGAAGGATACTCAGCATATTAATGTTGTCCTTCCTATTTGTCTATTCATGATATAGCTTTTTTTCAAGCTCAGTTTTTTTATAACTTTATTAAATATTAATTATGACTATTTTAATTGATATTTATAGTTTTAATTTGTCAAATTTAAGCTGACAAAGCTTTCATTTCCTATATTCCTATATTTAATTCTTTTCAACTAAACAGGTTTTATTGCTTTTTATAATAGTTAAAATTCAGTCATCTTTGTCAACTCTGTTTTTCTGTCTCTAGCCATTTTTAATCAGATTATCTTATCATTAACCAAGAAGTATAATAAGGCTTTGAGCCCAGTTTGGCCTCTGTAATTTTGGAATAACATTATTTTACATGAGACAGTTTGGGATTGTAGTATTACCCTCATAAAGTAGATTATGGCATGAGCTTTCTCAGAGAGGCAGAAGCTGACATTACCCAAAGTATAGAAGATGACCACACAGGGGTTGGACACTGGTGCAAGCGGACATGTGGGTCACTAGCAGCATGGGAGGAGCTTTGCCTTGGCTCCTCAACTGACCTGATGAAGCTGCTTTGAGGACCTAGAGCTCCAGAGAGGAGAGAGATAGAGTCCTGCACATTGTCCTCAGGGAGGATAAGTGTGGGAGAACACCTCTGGCTGTGCTGACTAATCATATGGAGAAGAGCGAGACAGGTTCTGCGGGTGACCCACCTCCTTGAGAACTTGTACAGATGGTGAGGGAGGCAGCTGAGATAAGTTAGGAAATGACTTTGTGGTTCCTAGCTCCAAGTTTTCAGATGCAGGTATATAACCTAGGGTAACTGCAGAAACTAGAAAAGTCAAATGGTACAATGGGAGGTGTGGGAAGCAAAGTGGAGAAGGGAATATCAGAGTACAAGTGTGTTGAAGGAGTAAATGGAAAAAAGTGAGGGAAGTTTTAACTGGGGATGAGGTGGTGATAAATACAGAAGGAGGAGGGAGGCGGGTAAAACAACAATCATAAGAAACTATTAACTATCTAAAAATGGCAATAATGTAGTAAGGGTATATATACACATACATAGTGAAAATTTCTGGACCAATAATGCTCACTGTAAGAGCCTCAGCAATTAACAAAAGCCTCAAAACCAACATTAAGAAACCCTGTTTGGATTCTCTAGCCACCTGCCCTACCACCTTCATCAAATGTGGGGATCCTGACCCATTAGCTTCCCTTCCCTGACCCATCTCCCCTGCCTGCTGAATCCTCTGGGGCACCCCAAAGTGCCCTGAGCTCTCTGCTATCCCCAGAAGACCTCCATTCTCCTGTCATCTCTCTGCCTACCTCCATAAGACCTGCAGATTCTGAATCATACAGACCTGCTGATCCATAATCACACAGTCAAAGGATACCCATCAGAGGTGTGCCACACTGGGACCATCAAGGTTAACCCCACTCCAAATATCTACTATAACAGAACAGGAACAACCAGAGACCAAAGCCATCCACATGGCTAAAGGCCCTCTACAGAACACAATCAGCAAAAGCAAGGGTAATATGACACCTTCAGAGCTACCTGACTACAGGAATCCCTAGATAACCTAACACAACTGAAGGACAAGAAAATGACCTTGAATTCAATCTTACAAAGATGATAGAGGCCTTTAAAGAGGAAATGAAAAAAGTCCTTAAAAATATACAGGAAAATACAATTAAACGGGTAAAGGAAATAAATAAAACTGTGCATGACCCAAAATTGGAAATAGAAGCAATAAAGAAAACAAAAACCGAGGGAATCCTGGAGATGAAAAACCTGGGGAGGAGAACAGGAACAACAGATGCGAGCATCACCAAGAGAATACAGGAAGTGGAAGACAGAATCTCAAGTGTAGAAGATACAATAGAAGAAATTAATAATGTATCCAAAGAAAATGTTAAATATAAAAAATTCCTTGCTGGGCAGTGGTGGCGCATGCCTTTAATCGCAGCACTTGGGAGGCAGAGGCAGGCGGATTTCTGAGTTCAAGGCCAGCCTGGTTTACAGAGTGAGTTCCAGGACAGCCAGGGCTACACAGAGAAACCCTGTCTCGAAAAACAAAAACAAAACAACAACACCAACAAAAAAGTATGGGAAAACACAGGAAATAATTAATTCCATACTAGCAAATGCAAGGAAAGCGAGCATTCGCTCTGTCTCTCTCTCTCTCTCTCTCTCTCTCTCTCTCTCTCTCTCTCTCTCTCTCTCTCTCTCTCTGTCTCTCTCTCTCTGCACACACACACACACACACACACACACACAAACACCACTAACATAAAATAATGGGAAATAATAATCACTAGTCATTAGTATCTTTAACCAACAATGGACTCATACCCCATTAAAAAGACACAGGTTAATAGAATGAATGGGAAAACAGGATCCATCATTCTGCTGGATACAAGAAACACTTCAGCAATAAAGCATTACCTCAGAGTAAAGGACTGGGGAAATGTTTTCCAAACAAATAGACCCAAGAAGCAAGCTGCAGTAGTCATTCTAATATCTAATGAAATAGATTTTCAAAGAAAAATAATCAAAAGAGGCAGGGAAGGACACTTCATACTCATCAAAGGAAAAATCTACCAAGATAATATCTCAATTCTGAACATTTATGCCCCAAATACAAGAGCATCCACATTTGAAAAAAAAAAGCATTGCTAAAGCTTAAATCACACATCAAACCCCACACATTAATAGTGGGTGACTTCCCCACCCTCATCAATTAACAGGTCATCCAGAAAAAAACTAAACAGAGAAATAATGAAACTAACAGACACGTTATGAATCAAGTGAGCCTAACGGACATCTATAGAATATTTCACCAAAACACAAAAGAATATATCTTCTCAGCACCCCACTGATCTTCTCCAAAACTGACCATATAGTTGGCCACAAAGCAAGTCTCAACAGATACAACAGATACAAGAAAAGTGAAATAATACCTCATATCTTATCAGACCACCATGGATTAAAGCTGAACTTCAACAACAGAAACACAAGAAAGCCTCTATACTCACAGAAATTCTCTACTCAATGATCTTTGGGCCAGGAAATACATAAAGAAATTAATGACTTCTAGAATTCAATGAAAATGAAGGCACAACATACCCAAATTTATGGAAGACAATGAAAGCAGTGCTAAGAGGAAGTTCATATCACTAAGTGCCTCCATAAAGAAATCAGAATGTCCTCATACCAGCAATTCAAAAGTATACTTGAAAGCTCTAGAAAAGAAGAGGAGGTGGAGGAAGAGGAGGAGGAAGCACACTGAAGAGAATAAGGCAAAAAAATAATCAAAATCAGGATTGAAATCAATCAACTAGAAACAAAGGAAATAATACAAAAAATTAACAAAAACAAGAGTTGGTTCTTTACGAAAATCAACAAGAGAGACAAATTCTTAGCCAAACTAATCAAAGCACAGACACACACACACACACACAGAGAGAGAGAGAGAGAGAGAGAGAGAGAGAGAGAATCCAAATAAACAAGAGAAATGAAAAGGAAGACAATCACTGAGGAAATTCAAAAAATCATTAGGTTTAGTTCAAAAGCCTATACTCCACAAAATTAGAAAATCTTAAAGAAATGGATCATGTTCTAGGTATATACCACTTACCCAAGTTAAATCAAGGTAAACTATTTAAACAGCCCTATAACTTCTAAGAAAATAGACGGAGTCAAAAAGAAAAAAAAAGTAGTCAACCAAAAAAATCTCAGGGTCAGGGTGTTTTAATGCAGAATTCTACCAGACTTTCAAAGATGATCTAATACCAATACTCCTCAAACTATTCCACAAAAAATAGGAACAGAAGGGAAAGTGCCAAACTCGTCCTATGAAACCATAGTCAATCTGATACCTAAACCACAAAAGACTCATGAAAGATAATTTTAGACTGATTTCACTTATGAACACTGATGCAAAATAACTCAATAAAGTACTCACAAACCAAATACTGGAACATATCAAAAATATCATCCAACATGATGAAGCAAGCTTCATCTCAGGGATTCAGGGATGGTTCTATACATGAAAACCCATCAACACAATTCACCATATAAACAAACTGAAAAAATCACGACATCATCTCATTAAATGCTGAAAAAGCCTTTGATAAATTCTAATACAACTTCACGTTAAAACTATTAGAAAGGTCAAGGATACAAGGCACATACCTAATCATGATCAAAGCAATATACAGCAAGCCAATTGCCAACAACAAACTAAATAGAGAGAGATTTCAAGCAATTCTACTAAAATCAGGGACAAGACAAGGCTGTCCACTTTCTCTCTATCTAATCAATATAGTACTTGAAGTTCTAGCCAGAGCAATAAGACAACTAAAGATATCAAGGGGGTACAAATTAGGCAAGAAGTCAAAGTATAAGCTATTTGTGGATGATATGATAGTATATATAAATTACCCCAAAAATTCTACCAAAGAACTCCTACAACTGATGATAAACACCTTCAACAACATGACTAGATACAAATTAACTCAAAATAATCAGCATTCCTCCTTTGCACAAATGATAAATGAGCTGAGAAAAATAGGGAAACAACACCATTTATAATAGCCATGAATAATATAAAATATCTTGATGTAACTCTAACCAAGCAAGTGAAAGAGCTATATGACAAGAACTTCAAGTCATGGAAAAATGAAACTGAGGAAGACGTAAGAAGTTGGAAATATCTCCCATGCTTATGGATTGATAAAATTAACATAGTGAAAATGGCCAGCTTACCAAAAGCAATTTATAGATTCAATGCAATTCTTGTCAAAATTCTAACACAATTCTTTACAGTCCTTGAAAGAGCAATTATCAACTTCATATGGAAAAACAAAGAACCTGGGATAGCTAAAACAATCCTGAACAATAAAAGAACTTCAGAACTGACCTCAAGGTATACTACAGAGCAATAGTAACAAAAACTGCATGGTATTGGTATAGAGACAGGTCGATCAATGAAATAGAATTGAAGACCCAGAAATAAACCCACATATGAACACTTGATTTTTGACAAAGACACCAAAACCATTCAATGGAAAAAAGAAAGCAACTTCAACGAATAGTGTCTGTTTAACTGGATGTCTGCATGTTGAAGAATGTAAATAGATCCATATCTATCAGACAAAACTTAAGTCCAAGTAGATCAAAGATGCCAACATAAAACCGGATACACTAAATCTAAGAGAACAGAAGGTGGGGAATAGTTTTGAACATGTTGGTACAGGAGACAGCTTCCTGAACAGAACACCAATGGCTCAGACTCTAAGACAAACAATTGATAAATGTGACGTCATGAAAGTGAAAAATCTTCTGTAAGGCAAAGGACATGGTCAATAAGACAAAATAGCAGCCTACTGATTGGAAAAGGGTCTTCACCAACCCTACATCTGACAGAGGGCTAATATCCAAAATTTATATAGAACACGAGAAGTTAGATGCCAACAACCCAAATAAATCAATTTAAAAAATGAGGTGCAGAGAAAAACAGAGAATTCTCAACGGAGAAATACCAAAATGAGAAGCACTCATTGAAATGTTCAAAGTCCTTAGTCATCAGGGAAATGAAAATAAAAAACAACTCTGAGATTCCACCTCATACCTACCAGAATGGCTTAAATAAAAAACTCAAATGACAGCACATGCTGACAAGGATGTGGAACAAGGGGAACACTCTTCCACTACTGATGGGAGTGCAAACTTGTACAACCACTTTGGAAATCAATTTGGCAGTTTCCCAGAAAACTGGGAAGAGTTCTACCTCAAGACCCAGCTAAACCACTCCTGGGCATATACCCAAAGGATGTTCCACCATCTCACAAAGACCATTGCTCAACTATGTTCATGGCAACTTTATTCAAAATAGCCAGAAACGAGAAACAACCTAGGTGTCCCTCAGCTGAAGAATGGATAAGGAATCTACACTATGGAATACTACTTGGCCATTATAAACAAGGACATCATTAGTCTTGCAGACAAATGGATGGAACTTGAGAATATCATCCTGAGTGAGGTAGCTTAGAACCAAAAGGATATGCATGGTATGTATTTATTTATAAGTGAATATGAGCCATAAAATACAGGCTACCTATGCTGTACTCCACATACCCAAAGAAGCTAAACAAGAAGGAAGGGCCAAGGGAGGAGGCTTGAATCTCAGTTAGAAGTAGGAATAAAAGAGTCATAGGAGGCAGATGGAGGGAGGAAACTGGGTAGGAGAGTGTATATGTAGTGGAATTTTGTGTGTGTTGGGGGGGTAAAAATGAGGTGTGGAGAGGGACAGGAGAGATGACCTCCTTTGTTCATTAGGGGATTAGTTCATAAGAACAGCACCAGGGCCATCCTCAACAAAAATAGGCTTCTTTTCTTTTCTTTTTTCTTTTTTTTTTTTATTCATTTTATATCCCGCTCACTGCCCACTGTCCTGGTCACCCATCCCACAATCCTTCCTTCTATATTCTCTCCTCTTAGAGGGTAGAGGACCCACTGGATATGCGCCCACCCTGGCACATAAGTCTCTGTGGGACTAAGTACATCCTCTCTCACTGAAGCCAGACAAGGCAGCCCAGCTAGAAGAATATATCCCACATACAGGCAACAGCTTTTGGGATATCTACCTCCTCCCTGCTCTAGTTGTTGGGGACCCACATGAAGACCAAGCTGCACATCTCTTACATATGCTTGGGAGGCCTAGGCCCATCCTATGTATGCTCTTTGGCTGGTAGCTTAGTCTCTGAAAGCCCTAAGCATCTATGTTAGTTGACACTATTGGTTGTCCTATGGAGATCCCATCCCCTTTAGAGTCCTCAATCCTTCCCCCAACTCTTCTGTAAGAATCCCCAAGCTCCATTCAGTGTTTGGATGTGGGTCTCTGCATCTGTCTGAGTCAGCTGCTGTGTGGAGCCTCTCAGAGGACTGCCATTCTAGACTCCTGTCTGCAAGCATAACAGGATCATTAGTATCATGGATTGGTGCTTGCCCATGGGATGGGTCTCAAGTTGGCCAAGTTATTGGTTGATCATTCCCTCAGTCTCTTTTCTATCCCCTGATCCCCTGTCCCTGCATTTCTTGTAGACATGATAAATTTGGGGTTGAAAATTTTGTGGATGGGTTGGTGTCCTTATCAGTGCACTGAGGTTCTTGCCTGGTTGCAGTAGGTGTCTTTTCAGGTTCCATATCCCCAATGCTGTGAGTTATAGCTAAGGTCATCTCCATTGATTCTTGGGAATCTCCCCTATCCCAGGTCTCTGTCACATTATCAAGATACTGCCCCCAACTCCCTTCTCCTGTCAGTTGCAGATTTCCATTCATTCTCATGAGACTTATGTGCCAGGGTGGGCACATATCCAGTGGGTCCTCTTCCCTCTAAGAGGAGAAGGGAATAGAAGGAAGGATTGTGGGATGAGTGACCAGGACAGTGAGAAGTGAGCTGGATATAAAATGAATAAAAAAAAAGGAAAAAAAGAAAAGAAAACAAGCCTATTTTTGTTGAGGATGGATCTGGTGCTGTTCTTGTGAACTAATCCCCTAATGAATAAAGGAGCCAATCATTGTAGGTGGGACTTCCAGGTTGGACAGAGGAAGAGAGGAAGCAGGAGAGAGTGACTCCCTTTTGGAACCGGAACAGCAGAGGGTAGGATGTAGCTGCTAGAGTTTCCCAGTATCATGGCAGATACACAAGGATTCGCCACCAGAGGAATCAGATTTTAATAAGGCTTACAAGATTAGGTTTTAGTTGTTGGGCTGGGAGATTGAGTTACCATTCTTTCTGAACTAGGTTCGTGTTGTGTTTTCCTTTACACAGTGGCTCATCTGGGTTCAAGAGAGAAAGGTATGGCGGCCAAGCATGGAGTTTGCCAGATGTGCACCACAAAGGCCATGGGGGATTTGAAGCACACAGTTGGCATGGTAGTAACCCACCACTGGGAACCTAGCGAGCTGGGTGGAGACATTTGCATTTTTCTGCATGCTGATCACCAGTTGATCCAGCACCATTTGTTAAAAATGTTGTCTTTTTTCCACTGGATGTTTTTAGCTCCTTCGTCAAATATCAAGTGACCATACATGTGTGGGTTCATATCTGGGTCTTCAATTCTATTCCATTGATCTTCCTGCCTGTCACCATACCAATACCAAACAGTTTTTATCACTAGAGCTTGAGGTCAGGGATGGTGATTCCCCCAGGAGATCTTTTGTTGTGGAGAATAGTTGTTACTATCCTGGGTTTCTTGTTATTCCAGATGAATTTGAGAATTGCTCTTTCTAGATCTATGAAGAATTGATTTGGGATTTTGATGGGAATTGCATTGAATCTGTAGATTGCTTTCGGCAAGGTGGCCATTTTTACTATATTGATCTTGCCAATCCATGAACATGGGAGATCTTTCCATCTTTTGAGATCTTCTTTGATTTCTTTTTTCAGAGACTTGAAGTTTTTGTCATAGAGATCTTTCACTTGCTTGGTTACGGTCATACCAAGGTATGAAATATTATTTGGGACTATTGTGAAGGGTGTCATTTCCCTAATTTCTTTCTCAGCTTGTTTATTCGTTGAGTAGAGGAAAGCTACTGGTTTGTTTGAGTTAATTTTATATCCAGCCACTTTGCTGAAGTTGTTTATCAGCTTTGGGAGTTATCTGGTGGAAGTTTTGGGTCGCTTAAGTATACGATCATATCATCTGCAAACGGTGATATTTGACTTCTTCTTTTCCAATTTGTATACCTTTGACTTTTTTTGTTGTCTGATTGCTCTGGCTAGAACTTCAAGTACTATATTGAATAGATAGGGAGAGCATGGGCAACCTTGTCTGGTCCCCGATTTTAGTGGAATTGCTTCATGTTTCTCTCCATTTAGTTTGATGTTTAGTTACTGGTTTGCAGTATATTGCTTTCATTATGTTTACGTATGGGCCTTGGATTCCTGCTCTCTCCAAGACTTTTATCATAAAGGGATGCTGGATTTTGTCAAAAGCTTTTTCCACATCTTATGAAATAACCATGTGGTTTTTTTCCTTGAGTTTGTTTATATAGTGGATTATGTTGATGGATTTCTATGTATTGAACCATTCCTGCATCCCTGGGATGAAGCCTACCTGATCGTGGTGAGTTATTGTTTTGATGCATTCTTGAATTCGGTTGGCCAGAATTTTGTTGAGTATTTTTGCATCGATGTTCATGAGGGAGTGAAGTTCTCCTTCCTTCTTTGATCTTTGTTTGGTTTAGGTATAAGTGTTATTGTGGCTTCATAGAATGAGTTGGGTAGTGTTCCTTGAGTTTCTATTTCATGCAATAGTTTGAAGAGTATCAGTATTAGCTCTTCTTTTAAGATCTGATAGAATTCCCTGCTAAACCCTTCTGGCCCTGGGCTCATTTTTGATGGGAGACTATTAACAACTGCTTCTATTTCCTCAGGACTTATGGGACTATTTAGATGGTTTATCTGATCCTGTTTTAACATTGGCACCTGGTATGTATCAAGAAAGTTGCCCATTTCGTCCTGATTTTCAAACTTTTTTGAGTATAAGTTCTTGTAGTAGGATCTGATGATTTTCTGAATTTCCAGTTTCTGTTGTTATGTATCCTCTTTCATTAATGATTTTATAAATTTGGGTGGTGCTTCTTTGCCCTCTGGTTAATCTGGCTAAGGGTTTATCTATCTTGTTTATTTTCTCAAAGAACCAGCTCCTGGTTTTGTTGATTCTTTGTATAGTTCTTTTTGTTTCTATTTGGTTGATTTCGGCCCTGAGTTTGATTATTTCCTGCCACCTACTCCTCTTGTATGTAATTGCTTCTTTTTGTTCTAGAGCTTTCAAGTGCTCTGTCAAGCTGTTAGTGTAGGCTTTCTCCATTTTCTTTTTGGAGGCACCCAGAGCCATGAGTTTTCCTCTTAGCACTGCTTTCATTGTGTCCCATAAGTTTTGGTATGATGTGTCTTCATTTTCATTGAATTCTAAAAAGTCTTTAATTTCTTTCTTTATTTCTTCTTTGACTAAGGTATCATTGAGAAGAACATTGTTCAAAGTCCACGTGTTTGTGTGTTTTCCATTGTTTTTGTTTGTGCTTAAGACTAGCCTTAGTCCATGGTGATCTGATAAGGTGCATGGAATAATTTCAATATTTCTGTATCTGTTGAGGCCTGTTTTGTGACCAATTAATGGTCAATTTTGGAGAAGGTGCCATGAGGTGCCAAGAAGAATGTATATTCTTTTGCTTTAGGGTGGAATGTTCTATAAATATCTGTTAGATCCATTTGGTCCATAACTTCAGTTAGTTTCATTGTGTCTCTTTTTAATTTCTGTTTCCATGATTTGTCCATTGTTGAGAATGGGGTGTTGAAGTCTCCCACTATTATTGTGTGGGGTGCAATGTGTGCTTTGAGCTTTTGTAAAGTTTCTTTTATGAATGTGGGTGCCCTTGCGTTGGGAGCATAGATGTTCAGAATTGAGAACTCATCTTTGTAGACTTTTTCCTTTGACCAGAATGAAGTGACCCTCCTTATCTTTTTTGACAACTTTTAGTTGAAAGTCAATTTTTTTCCGATATAAGAATGGCTACTCCAGCTTGTTTCTTGGAACCATTTGCTTGCAAAATTGTTTTCCAGCCTTTGACTCTGAAGTAGTGACTCCCTTTGTTACTTAGGTGGGTTTCTTGTATGCAGCAAAATGTTGGGTCCTGTTTACATATCCAGTCTGTTAGATTATGTCTTTTTATTGGGGAATTGAGACCATTGATGTTAAGAGATATTAAGGAAAAGTGATTGTTGCTTACTGTTATCTTCTTTGTTAAAAGTGAAATTCTGTTTGTGTAGTTATCTTCTATTGGGTTTGTTGAAAGATGACTTTATTGCTTTTTCTATGCTGTGGTTTCCCACCTTGTGTTGGTATTTTCCACCCATTATCCTTTGTAGAGCTGTATTTGTGGAAAGATATTGTGTAAATTTGTTTTTGTCATGGAATGTCTTGTTTTCTCCGTCTATGGTAATTGAAAGTTTTGCTGGGTATAGCAGTCTCGGCTGACATTTATGTTCTCTTAGGGTCTGTATGATGTCTGCCCAGGATCTTCTAGCTTTCATAGTTTCTGGTAAGAAGTCTGTTGTAATTCTGATAGGTCTGCCTTTATATGTTACTTGACATTTTTCCCTTACTGCTTTTAATATTCTTTCTTTGTTTAGTGCATTTGGTGTTTTGATTATTATATGATGGGAGGAATTTCTGCTCTGGTCCAGTCTGTTTGGTGTTCTATAGGCTTCTAGTATGTTCATGGGCATCTCTTTCTTTAGGTTAGGGAAATTTTCTTCTATAATTTTGTTGAAGATGTTTACTAGCCCTTTAAGATGTAAATCCTCATTCTCTTCTATAGCTATAATCCTAAGGTTGGGTCTTCTCATTGTGTCCTGGATTTCCTGGATGTTTTGGGTTACCAGCTTTTTGTATTTTGTATTTTCTTTGACTGTTGAGTCAATGTTTTCTATGGAATCTTCAGCATCGGAGATTCTTTCTTCTATCTCTTGTATTCTGTTGTTGATGCTTGCATCTATGACTCCTGAATTCTTTCCAAGGTTTTCTATCTCCAGAGATGTCTTACTTTGTGATTTCTTTATAGTTTCTACTTCCATTTTTAGATCTTGGATAGTTTTGTTCAGTTCTTTCACTTATTTGTTTGTGTTTTCCTGAAATTCTTTAAAGGATTTTTGTGTTTCCTCTTTAAGGGCTTCCACCTGTTGACCTAGGTTCTCCTGTGTTTCTTTTAGAGATTTTTGTGACTCCTCTTTAAGGGCTTCTGTATGTTGACCCATGTTCTCCCATAGTTCCCTATGGGGCTTTTGTGTTGCCTCTTTAAGGGTTTCTACCTGTTGACCCATGTTTTCCCATATTTTTTTATGGGATTTTTGTGTCTCCTCTTTAAGGGTTTCTACCTGTTGACCCATATTCATCTGCATTTCTTTAAGGGATTTTTGTGATTCTTCTTTAAGGGCTTCTACCCATTGACCCATGTTCTCATTTATTTCTTTAAGGGAGTTATTTACGTCCTTCTTGAATTCCTCTAACAGCATCATGAGATGGGATTTTAAATCCAGCTCTTGCTTTTCTAATGTGATAGAGTATCCAGGATTTGCTGTTGTGGGAGAACTGGGTTCTGATGGTGCCATGTTGCCTTGGTTTCTGTTGGTAATGATCTTGCATTTGCCTTTGGCATCTAGGTATCTCCAGGGTTAGCTGGTGTTGCTGTCTCTGACTGTGACTTCTCTGTTCTTCAGGCTTGTGTATCTGTACTCCTGGGATTCCCTTGCTCTCAAATGTTCTGCATACAGCTGGTTTTCCAGGAAGTATCAGGAAATGGGGTCTTCCCTGTGGCAGACTTGGCAAGGGTTGAACGTCCTGCAAACTGTTGGTTCTTGAATGCTCTGCTGCGGCTGGATCTCAGGAAATGCGGGTTTCCCCCATACAGACCTGGCACAGGCCGAATGTCCCTCGACTGCTGGATCTTGAATGCCCGCTGCTGATGGATTTCAAATGCCCTGCTGCTGCTGCTGGAATTCGAATGCCCTGCTGATGCTGGATCTCGAATGCCCTACTGATGCTTGATCTCTAGAAAGCACCAGGAAATGGGGTCTTCCCCTGTGGCAGACATAACACAGGTCTACCATGTTGGAACGAACAGGACAGGCAGCAAAGGAGGGAGGGGTCCCAGTTCTACTTTTTAAATATCTCACTCAACACATTTTGACTCTTTGTCCAGTTGTCCAAGGGACTTCCAGATATTGTAGGCTATTGCTGGTATCCTTGATTGCTACCCACAGGTAGATAGTAAGCCCCTATTGCAGAAGACATTGTGAACTTTGGACACAGAACTTTTGGACACAGGACTTGATCTGGTACCGACTGAGAAGTCTCCTCCTTGAGAACTAACTCTCATGGTACCAGAAAGCACCATACAAACTTCCAATGGGAGAAAGCAACAATAGTCCAACCCAGCTATGAAACTGTGAACTGAAACAATGACCAACATGAGATTATAACCCTAAGAGTGGAGTAATGGCATGCATTCCTTGGCAGTAACCACAATTCTCAGATTATTCTTGAGGCTCATTCAACAGGAGAAAAGATGCCTAGTATTGGAGGAGGAGAACCTACAACTACCACTTACTAAAACAGCATATGTCTTAACCACATTTTAAATATTTATCCTTATACCCACAGATGAGTGGAGTTCTTACTCCTCATCAAAGATAAGTCCCTTTGCAACAGATGGAAGCCGTTACAGAAAACCACAACTGATTGAAATGCAGAGAACAAGAAATACTTTGATTCCTAGTTCCAATTGATAAATCTGTAATGCAGTTCCTGCACATAAGGTTCAAGGATCATTGCAAAAGAAAGGTTGGAGTAAATATTGTAGGAACCAGAGGGACAGGAAGTTTACTAAGAGATGATGTCTCCTAGAAATGTCTGGAGGCTATGCCCATGGAATCTCATTAGCATGGCTGCCTAAACAAGACCAAAACAAGGCCATGCTAACACAAGGGAGCAAATGCTCATCGGCCTCAACTATTGACAATGAAATACAGGTAATGGGGCAATGCTGAGGGCATGAAAGCGCTCTTCCCCAAAGAGCTTTTACTATAATTTTAGAAATTAACAAGAAAGGAATGAAGGAAGGAAGGAAGGAAGGGAGAGAGGGAGGGAGGAAGGAAGTGAGGAAGGAAGGAAAGAAGAAAGGATGGAAGGAAGGGAGAGAGGATGGAAGGAAGGAAGGAAGGAAGAAAGGAAGGAAGGAAAGAAGGTACTTTTAAAACACAAATTTAGCCTAGGGTTCACACAGCAAGCCCTAAAGTAAGGAGTGTGCTTAGGGACAGGGGCTTTGCCACAGCTTGTGTCAAGCAACTGCAGGGCATTTCTTCCTCAGTGTTGCAGGCTTGTTGTCCACAGCAGTCTCCTTTATCCATCCGTTGCTGTGCCCTTATTCTCAGCCTGTGTGACATTCTTTGAGTCTACCTGGAGTCTTTCTTGACATTTTATATGTTGATACGTGTAGGTTTATATCTTTCATTTCACTGCTTCTTTTTCTGGCTGTCTAATGTCTCTCTTGAAATCTTGTCTTCTTTTCAGCCAATCGTATTTTACTTATGTGATTTTTTTTATTTATTTTTGATTGGATATTTTCTTTATTTACATTTCAAATATTTTCCCCTTTCCAGGTCTCCCCTTCAGAAGCCTCCTATCCCATCCCTCCTCCCCTTGCCTCTGTGAGGGTGCTTCCCCAACCCACTTACCCACTCCTGTCCTCCTGTACTGGCATTCACTTACTCTGGGGCATTGAACACCCCCAGGCCCAAGGGCCTTTCCTCCCACTGATGTCCAACAAGGCCATCCTCTGCCACATATGTGGCCAGCACCATGGGTCACTACATGTGTATTCTTTGGTTGGTGGTCCAGTCTCCAGGAGCTCCAGGAGGTCTGGCCTGTTGACACTGTTGCTCTCTCCATGGGGCTGCAAAACCCCTCAGCTCCTTCAGTTTCTTCTCCAGCTCTTCCATCGGGGGACCCCCAAGCTCAGTCCAATGGTTGGCTGTGAGCTTCTGCCTCTGTATTTGTCAGGCTCTGGCAGAGCCTCTCAGGAGACAGTCATATCAGGGTTCCATCAGCAAGTACTTCCTGGCTGATATAACATCCGGGTTTGGTGGCAACGACTTCATGAAATTTGCAGGCAAATGGATGGAACTTGAAAATATCATCCTGAGTGAGGTAACTCAGTTACAAAGAACAAAGACAGTTTGTACTCAGTGATAAGTGGATATCAGCCCAAAAGTTCGCAAAACCCAAGATTCAATTCACAGACCATATGAAGCCTAAGAAGGAGGAAGATCAAAATGTGGGTGCTTTGGTGTTTTTTAGAATACTCACAGGTGGAACTAGGGAGACAAAGTATGGAGCAGAGACTGTAGGAAAGGCCATCCAGAGACTCCCCACCTGGGGATCTATCCCAGATACTCACATGATTTTTAATTGTGTTATTTATACAAGACATCTTGCTTTCCTTTTCAAGTGTTTCTCCTGAAGCTCGTCTTCAGAAAGTGGCTTTATCTTGTTCCTCGTTACTATCCAGATGCAGTGAGGGCCCTTGAGACTTCAAAAAAGATCCAAACAAGACCATTCTCCTGAATACACAGGCTTCTTTTGACTTACATTTTAACTTCAACAGGGACAGAGCCATGAGTGCCTGTTTTACAAAGTTTATTGAGATTCATTCACAGAGTGCTGTGTGCTCCATTTCTCCTTTCTTTCTGTCTCTCTGACTGTCTCTGTCTCCCTCTCTTGCCTGACCTCATTCCTTCTCTGACTGCCATTAAATTCACAATTCATTCTCCAAGTGCTACCTTATCATGGTTGGAATTCTTGGGAAGACCTTGGGAAAGTAGATCAGGAGAATAATGTGCAGAATTTAAATGTGCAGAATCAAACTCAAACCAATCACAAGGAGACAGGGCAAACACTTTGAGTTGAAATTTATTGTAAGTGAGTGATTTTCTTGAAACCTCCTGATGACAGTGTTATGGAAATGTTTGAGTCACTGTGGTTTGCAGCTACCACTTGTAGTAAAAAGAAATGCTGGGTTTTAGTTAGGGACAAACAACCACAATAACAAAAGGCGCTCTCCGTGTTCTCTCCTTAAGTTTAGATTCTCCAGGTGCTCAGCTGGACTTTAAAACTCTTAATTGACTTGTTTTTACTTTGACGATTTCCTACATTGTACACACACATTTGCATTATTTTCACCCCTCCTCCTGCGATTCCTGACTCCATGCATCATGAACACTTCTTCCATATATATAATTTATCCTTCTGAGTTCAATTACCAGCAGTTTGTTACTCTCATTTAGTGATCTGATCTATTATTTGCATTCATTTGGGGTTGATCGCTTAGAAAAAATAAGAACCAATCAAGCCCAAATTTAGTAGATGAAAAATTAGTGAGATAATAATAATAACAAAGCAATGCAAAAACATCATGAATCTAAGAACTGCTTTTAAAAACAACAGAAGAATTTACAAACCCTTAGTTGAATTAATTTAAAGGAGACTCATTTTAATAATAATACACATACATCCATATATATGCATATATACGTATATATATGCATACACACACAGGGAAACATTACAAAATACACCAAGAAATTCGGGGGAAAAATATAAGGACTCCTATAAAATTCTTTATGCAATTAAACTTGAAACTCTGAAAGGAATTAGCTTCTAGACACTCTCAGTCCCAATCCACCACAATTAAACCAAGAGGATATCAGAAACTTCAACGGACTGATGACAGATAACAAAAGTCTCCTGACTAAAATTCAAGCCAGGTCCAGACGGATTCACAGCTAAATTCTGCAAGAAAGGAAAAGAACACACCAATACTTCTCAAAATATCTCCCCAAATTAGACTGTGAAAAACACCAAAACACACACTGGAAAAATGACAGCACTTTCAACAAATACTGTGGGCAAAACTAGATGTCCATATGTTAAAGAGAGACTTATACCCCTATGTATCACCTCCACAAAATTCTGCTTTCAGTGGATCAAAGACCTCAAGGTGAAACATAAACTATGAAGTGGCTTTTTAAAAAAAGCTAGAGAGTACTCTGCAAGATTTGAGGACAGGAAAGAACTTTCTGAATGGAACTTCTTTTGCCCAGGAACTACTTCCAACAACCAATCATCCCCACATCACGGATTTGCTTAGACAGGGACATTCAGAGCTCTTGGTGACAACAAATTCATAGATGTGATAAAAGTAATCACAAGGTTGCTGTATAATATACTTTTTTGTCTCAATAAGTAGAGTTAGAAGCTCTGGCTTGTAGTGAGTGGGTTTTCAGTAGATTGAGATTCTGATTTGTTTTTTCATCTAGGAGAATTTAATTCAGAGATGATAGTTGGAAAAGAAATGCTTTCATGGATCACCCAGGCACAACCAAGAAAATGGGGGTTCTTTTGCTATATTACTTAATAGAGGACCACACATCTGTCTCATTCACTTCTTACTCAATCATGCACTGTGTTGTCAGGCACTATACGCCTCAAGCTCTCAATCCTGAAGAATCACATTTTCAGTTCTCCAAGGTCTTTGACCCCTGAGCCAGAGCAGTGGCCTCTGCTATCCACATTTCAAGCATCCTCTTTTCCACCAGCTCCTGCCCGCCAGTGGTCATCTGCCCAGAACCAACAGGCCAGCATATTCAGAGGCACTGCAGTTAAAGAAGTGTAGTGAAAGTAGGGGCCATTGCAGATTTCGAACAAGCATGAAGAGAAGAAATAAAAACCACAGAAAGCAAGGGTAGTGAAAAAATGGTGAAAAAATAATCATAGCATTATTTTTTTTAGCAGGAAAAGATTTGTTTTCTTTTTTTTTAATTTTCTATATTTTTTATTTACATTCCCAATGATTTCCCCTTTCCCGGTTCCCCCCTCCCCAAAAGTCCCATAAACCCTCTTCCCTCCCCCTGCTCTCCATTCAACCCCTTCCCACTACTCTGTCCTGGTATTCCCCTACACTGCTACATCCAGTCTTTCCAGGACCAGGGGTCTCTCCTTCCTTCTTCTTGAAAATCAATTGATATGTGAATTGTGTCTTGGGTATTCCGAGCTTCTGGGTTAATATCCCCTTATCAGTGACTGCATACCATGTGTGTTCTTTTGTGATTGGGTTACCTCTCTAAGGATGAATGGTCAGAACTGGAAAATATCATAGCATTAAATAAGCCAAGACATACATATAGGAAAGAAAGTGCGACATGTAGAAAAATAAAAATATGTATATTCTAACATTGATGATTTAAGTACAGTTTATCAGTCATTTTACTAAAATAGAATTGTTATAGCCAGTGAAAACCAGTCTTTGAGGATGGGCATAAGCACAGTGTATACTATTTACCAAAAAAAAGTATACACCAAAGTGTATACTATTTACCAAAAACACACAGGCCTCAAGGCTACAGGTCGAAATGGAAAATAGCAAGGTTAGAATTTTAAGATGCACCTGAGTGAATCCTTATCTGTCTCTGTCAGTATTAGGCAAAGTAGACTTTCAGAGGAGAAGACATCAAGGGGCCACTTCATAATGACAGCAGTGCTTTATCACAAACTGTAGTTTGTGATATCACAATCATAGCTTATTTATACCTCATAATAAAATCCATGAGCTTAGTTAGCTACAAGGCTGAAGAAAAGTTAGGTGATAAAAAGACAAACTTACTTTCTATATGAAAAAGTCTAATATGTTCTTAATATGTAAATTAGGCACTTAAAATTGAAGGATTAAATTGTGTCTTAAAATCAACCTGTCTATTACATTGTACCCCAACTGGAGTGGCATTTTTATTTGTGTGATTATTAAACACTTACATATATACAGTATGCTAGGCCAAAACTGTCTTTCAAATGAGTTTGAAAGTGAGTCTGTAACATGAGTTCATTCTATGACTACAACAGAACTAAGTTCAAAGAAAATTTCAAACATTAACTACTTAACTTCATGTATTTGGATATTAAAGATCAATTCCTATGTAACCCATGGACAATTGGACAATTGCAGCACAAATTAGTAGGTGATTTGAACTTAATATGAACATCATCACCTTCATATCAAGATTCACCAGTTGCCATTAAATTATGCCTTGAAGAAAATTTACAGTCTTCAAGTCCTAATTACAAAAAGAAAAGGTTAAAAAATTCATGAGGCAAACATCTGTCTCTGACAGTTAGAAAAGGAAGAATAAATTAAGCCAATAACTAGATGAAAGGATGGAACAGAGAAGAGAACATAAATTAGTTAAGTAGCAAATCAAACATAGTAAGTGGATCAAAGGGAAGGCACACAGCCTGTGGAGCATGCATAGCAAATGTGAGAAAGGCAGAAAGGCAGAGGGCTCTTGCCCTTCAGGAAGTGGCAGACATTAAGCCAGTGAAGGGTGGCTAGTCCCTAGACATCATTTTCTTAGAGGCTGAGCCCCTCAGAATCTCTTTTAGAGATTTTGCAAGTTACCTGTTATTTTCATTTATTTTTAAATTTCATAGTGTGTGTGTGGTGTATATATGCACAAGAGTCTCTCTCTCTCTCTCTCTCTCTCTCTGTGTGTGTGTGTGTGTGTGTGTGTGTGTGTGTGTGTGTGTGTGTGTGTGTGCGCGCGCGTGAAGGGGGTCCAAGTGCTTGTGTATGTAGAGGCCAGAGTTCAACACCAGGTACACCAAGTATCTTTCTCAATTCTCAATCACTCCTCACTCCCCACTTTTTATTTTTATTTATTTATTTATTTATTTATTTTGAGAAAAGACTCTGGACTTTCCCAGTTCCTATAGCCTGGTTACCCTGTGAGCACCAGCAATCCACCAGTCTCTGACTCTCCACTGCTGAGATTACAGATGTGTGTTGCTACCCTAGGCTTTTTATGTGAGGTCTTCATCATCTTTAACACCCGGCATTTAGTAACTGGGTCATTCCCCTAACCACACAAGCTATCCTAGAAAGAAAAGCAAAAGATGCCGTCTCTACTCTGAGTTTTGGTTAAAACTCAGGTTACCTGATGGCTTTATTTTATTTATTTATTTATTTTTTGAGATATCTCACTTTTTTTCAAGCACAGCCTGGTCTTGAACTCATGACAACCCTCCTGCCTCAGACTTCCAAGTGCTGATACTTCACATGTGCGCCAGCACTTCTAGCAAAGTTATCTTAGTTTTAAAAGTTATCTTTGAAACTATCCATTGAGGCTACTGTATCAGAGACAGTACAGTAATGTATTTTCTCATAGCTCTGAGTAGCTGGAGTCAGAACTGAATGTCTGCTATGTGCTCTCCTGAGACTTGATGTCCTGAGCTCCTGGATATTGCCTGTCTCAGGTGGCCTCTGGGACTCTGGGTTCATTGCCCCAAGTTACACCTTCAAGGCCACATGATGCTCTTTGTTCTGTGTTCACAGGGCTCTTTACAAAAGGACACTAGATGACCTCATCTTAATAAATTGTTCTTGTATATGATCCAGACTAATCTCCTTGGTGTTGGGACTTGTCAATAAGAATAAGAATGCCCCCCATGGGCTCATATATTCGAATGCTTAGTCTTCAGAGAATGGCCCTATTTGAGGAGGACTGGGAGGTATAGGTTTGTCTGAGGAAGTGTGTCACTTGGTGTGGGCATGGAGGTTTCAGAAGCTTACACCTTACTCAGCCCCCCTGCCTCCTCTCTCTCCCTGTGGATCAGGTGCTCAGCTGCTGACTGCTCCAGCATCATGAGTGATACCATGTTCTCTCCATGATAAGCCTCTGAAACTGTAAGCAACTCTCCAGTTAAATGTT
Organism: Tokudaia tokunoshimensis; assembly: GCA_036184795.1. NCBI lineage: Eukaryota > Metazoa > Chordata > Mammalia > Rodentia > Muridae > Tokudaia > Tokudaia tokunoshimensis. The sequence goes on from BTHU01000012.1 coordinate 45,844,935, forward strand.
GTCTTTTCTAAGAGTTGGCTTGGTCATGGTGTCTCTTCACAGCAATAGAACAGTGACTAATATTGGGCTTTAGTCAAAATTCACTCTTGCTTAGTGGTTCTGGTGTAAGCATCATTTACTTTTGTGAGAAGGGGAAGGAGATGGTCTCTGGCAGTCTGAGATGGTAGAGTGGGCACTAGAACTTGCTGGACCTGGGAACAGCTTTATTGATTAGAACACACAATAGCTTCAATTTTCCAAACCACTGGGATGGATTTTCTATTTTGGCAGCTACAATTTTCCAAATGGCTGAATTTACTCACAACTGACAATTTCAAGGCTTCTTGATAACTGCTGATTCCTAGCTTGGGAATGTATTTTATTTTAAAGGGATTATTAAGTGACAATTTTAGTTTCTTTTATTTAATTAAGTTATAGAGTTCAAATCTTGTGTTTACCTATCACCTCAAAGATTGTCATTTATATGAAACAGGCTTTTGTTGTCGGCACTTAAATGAGAGCAGTCGATGTCCCCATCATCTAGAACCAATACAGAACACACTCTCTCTCTCTTTCTCTCTCTCTCTCTCTCTCTCTCTCTCTCTCTCTCTCTCTCTCTCTCTCTCTGTGTGTGTGTGTGTGTGTGTGTGTGTGTGTGTGTAAATGTCAGAGATCAACACTGAGAATCTTCCTCCTACTACCTTTGGAAATAGGGTCTCTCATTTAACTAGAGATCACTTATATCACAGTCCAACATCAAGGAAAGTCAAGGAAGGAGATCAAGTCAGGACTCGAGGTTCAAGAACTGAAGCAGAGACCATGAGGGAATGCTTCTTGCTGGCTTGTTCTCATGACATGTTCAACCTGCTTTAGTACACAACCCCAGGATTACCTCCTGTTCAGGGGTAGCACTGCACATAGTGGTCTGAGCCCTTCCACATCAGTCATAAATCAAGAAATTGCCCCCATAGGCAAGCCCACTGGTCAATATATCACAGTCGATTCCTCAACTGACGCTAACATTCCCAGATGACCCTAGTTTGGTCTCAAGGTGACAGAACACTAATCCACACAATCATATGAACATAAGCCTCAGGATGAGCAGTTGAGGGCTCCCTATTTCCAACTCTTAGCATCCATTGCCATTTAAAATTCCCTCTGAAACCATCAACTTCTTTTCTCTTCTAAAGGATTCCTCAAAGACAATAACTAGACCTGTGTTGGGGATATAGCTATACTGGATGTGGCCATTGAGAAGGCCAGTCTCTTTCCCTGGGCTGTGGAATGTGACTATCACATGGTCTTGCATTCATGATTGCAAATATACTACCAATAGGGTTTCGCACTCCTTAAACACACTTTGGTGTTTTCTTCCAGCCCCCCCTCCCCCAAGTGTATGCAGAGAACAATCCTTGCTCAATGTGCCCACAGTTTACTGAGGACTGAGTCACAAGTCTTGTTTGTACTGTGGATGTTCATATGTGCCAATTTCTGCAGGAATCTATGAACCTATAAGGTTGTCAACACAAGCATATATCTTCATAGCTATATTAACTAGCGTAGTATGGGCACATGGAAAATTCTCAGTGAGTATCTGTTAAATATAAATGAAGAGGATTTCTTTCTCTCCCACACTTTGCTAAGACAGTTTCTTAAATCTTGTTAAAATAAGAGAATGGAAATAAGTATATTCAAATGTTGGGGAAAATCCAGAATTTAAATTATTTACTGTTTTATCACATGTCTTTGAAGTGTCTGTTGTATCAGGGAACTGTGAGACCAGAGACAAAGTCCTATATGGGATGATTGAGTGATTTGACCTTACCAGGCAGCGGTCAGACCTTTACCAGAGGGAAGAACAGTACAGTAAAGTATAGGGGGCCTGATCCCTGAAAAGCTTGCCTAAATCATTCCTCAAAGTGCTTGAACACTCCAGAAAAATAACCTAGAGAAGAAGCTAAAATTTCCTATTCTTTGTGAGGAAGACTGGTCAAGACTGCCTGAGATAGTGATCATCTTCTCCTTTGCACAGAACCCACAGTGTGCTATGCACTCACTCCAGGTCTCCTCAGAAGTCACTGTTGGCTCTGTGCACTTTCACCACAAGGGTCTCAGGCATCTCTACCCACCCATGTAGATTTTATTGCCTTTTCCATTTCAACATCCTTGGAATGTGCTGGTTGAACCTTGCCTGGTCATAGGTCTGAAGTAGGTCTCCAGTATTTAAAGCTCTGAGTCCAATGTGTAGGGGACTTTGGGGAAGGGATCATGTTAAATGAGGTCTGAAGTTGAATACCTGGTGATGGATTTAGTGTCCTGAGAAGAGGGCTAAGAAGAGGAGAGCAGACAGCCAGTTCTCTCTACCATGCAAGAACAGGGAATCAGCAATGTACATCTCAGAAGAGAGGCTATTACCAGACCTTACTATGACAGACCTTGTTTCTGACTTCAAGATTGCAGACCTGGGAAAAGATAAGTTGTTAGGTTACCAGTCTATGGTGATTTGATTTGAAACACAGTCTGGGCTTAGGGATACTGTTAGTTGTCTTTGGGTAACACTTTGTTATACCAATTTTTGCAGGAATCTAACTAAATTCTTTATAACTCATTTGCCTATATAAAACTCTTCCTATTATTGATGATAATAAATTCATTCTATATCTTCCCACTTTAGATAACCCAAGATATTGGGAAAACATTGGAAATTAAGATTTTTAAAATCTAGAGAAAGACTAGGGAGATACTTTGGTTGGCAAAGTGTACCATGAGGACATAAGTTTAGTCTCACATAAAATTTCTAAATGTGATGGTGCATACTTGTAATCCCAGTCCTCTGGAAGATCTCTGGAGTCCTTCTGACCAAGCAGACTAAGCCTATTTAGTGAGCTCCAGGTCAACAAGAAGTTTTATCTCAAAAGAGGTGGACAGTGTCCTGAGGATATAACCACACTCCCCAAACATGTGCATAACTGCACACATATGTTCACTTGTACAAACATGCATACACATATATGTGACAAACATTTGCATAAAAATTAGAACAATATTTCACAAGGTTTCCTTGTATAGATGGCCTGTTGGTGTTAAACATGCTCTCTTACCTTCCTCCTGTGTGTGAGCATGTTACTACCATAGATATAACCCATATGCAACAGAAGTAGCAGAATACATTGTGATTTACTCTCTGCTATACTTTCTCAGTAGCAATATATTAAAAGTGTATCTATATAATTGTATCATTCCTTAAACTCTCTTTGGGGTATAGAATGACATATTTAACTCCCTTTTTATCATTGGTTCCCATTGTTATCAACTTGGGTGAGCCATTATTTGCAAAGATATTTGACCAAATGTTATTCCAGATGCAGTAATTACATGCCTTTCTATTTCTAAGATAAAACACCATGAACAAGGATATTTATAGAAGAAAAACTTTATTTGGTTTATGACTCAAGAAAGATAAGCATATACTATTGTATGGAATGGTGGTGGCAGGCAGCAGGCATAGTGGCACAAACACCCAAGGGTTCATATGTTAAAGTGCAGGCAAGAAACAGAGAAATCACATTGCGGATGATGAGACTCTAAGAGACATGTTTCACATTGAAATCATCATACCAAGATTTCTGGGAGGTTGACTGTATGTGACATTAATCCTGGAGTCTGTCACCTCAATGCAGTGAAGTTCAATGACTTTATAGAAAAAAAACAACTAGTCTTTCACCCATAGGAGGGCATTCTGCTGCCTCAGACAAGCTATAGCATCTACCTACTGGCCATGAGGTGCTGTCTTATGCCAAAAGTCTTGGGACATGTTTAGTTGTCTCAGTGATGTGATCCAAAATCTTAAGAGAAGTTTTCTACAAATAGACACACACACACACACACACACACACACACACACACACACACACACACAGTATTTATGCAACTCTCTCTCTAGTTACATATTTACAACACTTATATAATTTTCTTTCTAACTATATATATATAGACAGATACTAATCTCTATATAGATGTGTACAGATAGATATTCATCACATCATTGTTTCTGTTTGTGATCTTTGACTAAAACATTAAAACATTTCCAGTTATTTTTGGAATTTAAAAAACACTACAGAGAGAATATGTATTGTGTGGGATTCCTAGTAGTGAGATTGCTGGTCCATGCTCAGTATGTTTGGAGGTTGGAAACACAGGGTTATAATGAGTGGAGATGGGATCAACTTCTTGAGCCCCTTTAGGTCTCTGTTCTTGATGTTGCCTCTGGATCTCTGGAGTATCCTTACTGTCTCAATCATGTAGGGAAATACTGTTTCATCTTTAGTTTAATTTATTTATTTCAACCTTAAGTTGAGGTTGAAATTACTCTCATTTATTAGTTGGACATTATTTCTCTCTATGTTAGGTCATATCCTTTATACAGCATGCATTTCTAGGGTTCTATGTACAGAATGCATCTCTAGTATCCTGTGTACAGCATGCATCTCTATTCCTGTGTACAGCATGCATTTCTAGGGTTCTGTGTACAGAATGCATCTCTAGTATCCTGTGTACAGCATGCATCTCTAGTATCCTGTGTACAGCATGCATCTCTAGTATCCTGTGTACAGCATGCATCTCTAGTATCCTGTGTACAGCATGCATTTCTAGTGTCCTGTATACAGCATGCATTTCTAGTGTTCTGTGTACAGCACGCATTTCTAGTGTCCTGTGTACAGCATGCATTTCTATGGTCCTATGTACAGAATGAATTTCTAGTGTCCTGTGTATAGCAGCATGCATTTCTAGCATTCTGTGTACAGCATGCATTTCTAGCATCCTGTATACAGCAGCATGCATTTCTAGTGTTCTGTGTACAGCATGCATTTCTAGTGTCTTGTGTACAACATGCATTTCTAGGGTACTGTGTACAGCATGGATTTTACTGTGCACACCACTCATGTGATTCTCAGTTCATGTGTCTCAGTGAGAACGTTCTGCCACAGTCCCAGAGTGGTTTGCAAAAGCTCCCACTGGATTCCTTCTTAGCATTCTTTACCTAGAAAAGCATTTTCTGTTCTGCCCTCTCCTGAATAGAACTTTCTCTGATTTCCTTTTACCCTTTTCTGTCTATTTTAATAATTACTTATAAACACGAATTTCTACATTATGAAACCTGAAGGAAGAATCTTGTATATTTCTTATCCATCATACTAGATAAAGTGATCTGCATGGTAACGGCTCAGACACATTTATTGAAGGGACGAAAAAAAAAACCTACTCTAAAATATAAGAAGGCGACATATAGAACTAAAGATAAATGAAAAGGATACTTATTTTTGAAGAGATATCTCTAGAGATAGGACTACTTTAAAATGGAGTTGTTATTTCACTTTGAATAAATTTATCCTTGACAGAAGAGCATCTTATTTGTTACCACATTTTAAGTAATGTGTGAGCCAAAAATGCAGCTCCCAGGAGGTTTGTCTAAAAAATATCAAATGCAGGCACAGGGTAAGTTTCAAATGTCTTTTTTTGGTGTGACTTCTACACTTCTGGTGACAGCTAAAACAGTCAAGTTTTGGTAATATGGAAATATTTGGTTTTTGTTTGTTTCTTGCTGTGTTTTTCTCCCATAGCAATCAGTGGTGAGGATGCATGAACATCTGCTTGCCAGCTGTGCAGGCGCTGAACTACTGTTCCCCATTAATGTTACCCCAGTTGTTAAATCTCCTAGTCTGAGATCTCTGTCACATGGCCAGATAAATTATAAAAATAACTAGGCTGGTACTCAGAATCAGGGGGAACCCAGCAGATAGCCAATATCTAGGTTTTATTTCATGAGAAATTTATGAACATTATTTTTCCAAGTGACTTCACGGGCTCTGTAGCAAGGTTCCCTAGGCACCACATCTCAAAGAAGACTTACTCAATTGGTAGGCGTTTTTTTTTGTTTTTTTTTTTGTTCCTTTTTTTCCCTTATACTTTACTTCTTTACTTTTCCTGAATCACTTTTAATTCTGACTTTGTATATTTCTATCTAAGCCCACCGCCCCCCCCCACACACAAGCTACTGTCCTTTATTTTGTTTATTGCATTGATAAGTACATTTGAGTTTTGTTGCAAAAATAAAAGTAATCAAATAGTGACATAAAACTTTAGTTAATATGAATTTAAGAAAAAAAGAAATCACACACACACACACACACATATATATATTTATATTTATATGAATGATGGTGGCAAATGCTGTGCTACTGAGCCTTGGCCCTGAGTCTGAGAATCTACATCTTAATTAGCAAGGCACCATGAAGCTGTGCAAGCACCACATTATAAACAAACTAGAACTCCAGGAGATGCCAATGTCCAAGATAAGTAGATACTAAGTGAAAAATTCCAGTACAGAGCACGCTCAGCTCTTCCTTGACTCCACAGCCTTTGGAAGTCTTACCACCACCAGCCTTGGGAGGGGTTTGAACTGGTCTCAGCTGTATCAGTCAGTCATTGTACACTACGGAGGTGTGGTCAGAGAGGATCCCTTATAGAACATGGAGGAAACTTCCTTTCTACTCTGTGTTCTCTTCTAGGCGTCTCACAGTGCCTAGCAGGTGAGGTGTCTAGATGACCAGCTTTCAATTTGTGTCCCTGTTAGGTCCCTGTCTAATCCTGTGACCCTGCCCTCTCTTCCCACATTCCAAATCCCTAAGGCCTCTCATTGATACTACATTGGAACAGAGCTTGTGCCTTTTAAAATTGAAGTTTTACTTCCTTCATGCTCCATGATTCTTGCAGGCATATGGCAGCATCACCTCCTTTACAGAGATGAGAAAGCCAAGAGTCAGAGATCACATGAGCCTTGATTTCCAATAGCTTACCTCCTCAATTCATGGCCCTGGTTATTAATACACAATAACCGTCTGTCTGATCAATGCTATTCTCACATCTCACTTGAGATGATAGATTATGTTTGCCCTGTGGGGCCTGGCTTACTCCCACTCCCATCTCCAGGGATGACTTCACTCTTGAAGAAAGTAGACTAGCAATCCGTATGCAAAGCATCTGAGTCATCATCTTTATTTTCCTATCCTTAGTCAAGATTGTCCACAAGATGGACTTTCAGAGCATCAGCTCCTATAGTTCTTAACATAGACTCAGACTAAAATGTGCACTTGGTCTTTTTGTGGAAGTCCTAACAGGGGGAGTAGGGACTGTCTCTTACTTTTTTGCCTGCTTTTGGGACCCTTTCCCTCCTACTGGGTTACTTTAGCCAGCCTTAATATGAGGGGAGGTACCTAGTCTCATTGCAACTTGATTTGCTGTGCTTGGTTGATATGATATCCCTAAGAAGCCTTCCCCTTTCTGAAGAGCCTGGAGGTAGGCCAGAGGACTATTCAAGGCCTTCTCATGGGCTTCTCGTGGGCTTCCCACCATATCTAGAGATTCCTATAAAGAGTTTTGGCAAAGAGAAGGACAGACACACATGACCTGTCTTGTTTTGCTGTCCTCATGGTGAAGGTTCTCATGGGGACTTGGAGCCTCAGTGTGTACACTTCTGTGATGTCCACTCTTAGCAGACTGAGGTGAAAGGAGATATTAAGATAGCACAAATACAGCATGATAAGGTGAGCAGCCATATCTTGGTGTTAGAGTAGCAGGAGGGGACAGAGCTATAGAATGGATGTCTGCACCAGCTCATGGGTGAGAGACCCCATGTGGAGAACTTGAGTCCCTACCAACATGCGACTTTTCACACTGCAGTTTCTGGTTTTATGGTACTCATGAGCCTCCCCTGAGGTGAAGAGAAGCACAATTTAACTAATGGATCTAACTTTCAACATGCGCTCATCTGTACAGAGGTCAACAAGCAGCCCAACAGCACTAGCCTTTGTGTCATCGGAACAGAAACACTTGCACAGAAGATCCCAGTATCCCTGGGAATGGAATACTTGCCTCACATAGAAATACAACAATTGTTACAGGAAGGTCTGTTGGTGTTTCCAGGACCTATTTATACAAAGGTAAGAATGTGAGAGGACTTGGCGGCATAGGCCTGGCAAGAAACTCCCCAACTGGCCTGCAGCTCTTCATTCATGTGCCAGCTCTTTGCTGGAGGGCCTCCATTTCAACCGAGATAACTTTGCTTCCATCTGTCGTCTGCCCTATGACTCTAACATGTTCTTAAGTTTGAATTCAACTGTGTTAGAGGAGAGTCACAAGAATACATTAGGAAACAAATTTCTGGAATCCATTAGGAAGCAGATCCCTGGAATCCCGTAGAAAATAGATTGCTAAATATGAATTTTACAAGAAAGAAAATGGAAGATGTTACGACAAACAGGAAATAGCACAGAGCTCTAGCCTTGGCAGACCCTCCTAACAGGCAGCTAGTCTTTCTCAGGAGCTCAGAGTTTCTTCTGCTCTAATTTAAAATCACAAGTGAAATGCCAACTACAATGCCAGGCTTCCAATGTTGTTAGGAAAGACATACAGAGGGAATAGTTTTTCTTGGTGTCAAAGTCAGAAGTATCAAACTGGGTACCTTCCACAGCTTTGAAAACTTAGAGGAATTGTTGTTCCCCTCCCCTCTGAGCTCTCACCCTAGATCCACTCAGCTGGGCAGGCAGCTCTCATATAGCTGGTCTGGAGGCTGAGTATCGTTTCTGCTGATAGGAGGAGCTTGATGTGCATTTTTAGCAAGTAACACCCCAGGAACTGGTGTGGTGTGTAATTTCCTGAGGTACAATCTCTTGCTAGTGTCCCAGGAAGCTGTTGTAACCAGTTTGCACTCTGTGAGGGGACTGTAACGCTCACGCAGTTTCTGGAGGCACTTGGATTTGCCAAGCCTGGTAGAACTACATCACAGGGTGTAAATATTCCTCCTAGGCAATTGGGTGTAGTAGCAACACTTGCTTGCCATGAGTAGCAATTGCATCCAGAACTGTCTTGACCTGCCAATGCTAGAGCTTCATGCTATCTTCTCTGTTTTTTGTAACTTCTTTCATTTTCTTTCTTGTGAAATTCATGTCTAGCAATTCTGTTTTCTACTGGATTCCAGGGATCTGCTTCCTAATGGATTCCAGATTTTGTTTCCTAATGAATTCTTGTGAATCTCCTCTAACACGGTTGAATTAAAATTTAAGAACATGTTAGGGTCATCTGAAATCTTTTTCCTCAGCTCTCTTATCTCACCTACCAGGTTCTTGTTGGGGAGGCATGGAATCAACTGATCAGAACAACTGAATACTGTAACCTCTGTCTGTATGAACAAAAGTGAAAGGGTACCTGAGTGGCATCCTCCATGGATTTCTGGGCAAGGTTTTCTTCTCTATACACCATTGCTGAACTTTACACAAAAAGTTACTTTGGAACTCCTGTCCAGACTTTCACAATACATATGCTTAGAAGATCTTACTTTTGGATAGTTTCAATCTTTCTAGTTTTTGTTGATCTACATGTAAATCATTAGTGAAACAAGCTGTTAATATAACTGCAAATATTTTATAGAGTGACAGTCTACTTAATTCAGGTAGAGAGTACAAAATTAATCTCCATATTGAGCAGAGCAGAAACAGAACACCCCAAGCACGTGGGTCAGAAGCTCTCAGAGCCAATGGTAAAGAAGTTACCTGTCCCTTGTGGAGCCTCCCACATCTAGTCTCATCTCTGCAGGGAGACCAGTTCTTGTCAGGCTGACTGGGAGCTTGCTCTTGTTTCTGGCTCTTCTGGGCTGGCCATCTCTAGGATGATGCATCTATCTTTAGCTGACCTTGGGGTTTGACATTGGCTTGTGCTGAATATCTTTGGCAAGATTTCTGCCTGCTGTGCTACTGAGAAGACCAGACAGAGCAGGTGCAGGAAGACAGGGGTAATGTCTCCAGAGCAGAGGTAGGAAGACTTTACATCACCGATCATTCATGCTTCTATTTGAAGGCTGAGGGGTGAGACCATGAAGGCTTGGTTGTGTGTGTTAGTGCTGTGATGAGCTCCACCAGAGGCCAGAAAGACAGAGATACGTTTGGTCCCAATAATCATTAAGAGTTAACTCTGTTATCTTGCTGAGAGACCCTAACACATTGCCATAGGTATCTAACTTCAGAGGACAGAATTATAGCATATTTTCAGTGACCTTTAGAGCAAAGGCACAACATGGAAAAGTTACCAGAGTCACACCCTACCCTAAGGTCAGAAGGTGGCCTCCCCTCCTAGTCTGTCTATGTAATAGGCTGTGGTGTGTGTGTGTGTGTGTGTGTGTGTGTGTGTGTGTATGTGTGTACATGTGTGTTTGTGTGTACAGGATGAATACATACATACATACACACATATGACAAAGGAAAGTTTATGTAAAACCTATAAGTTCCATGAAATCTGCAGGGATTTTGGAGAGATAGTTTAACTCAGTGGACTAGAAGACAATGTCCACATGCTTAATACAAACATATGCCAAGCAGACAACTCCATAAGCCAAAAAAAAAGTGATTGAAACTCTAGACTGTTAAATACATTTGTTGGCAGCAAAATCTAACATAAAACATCTTTATGGCAATTTTTGGAAGAGGAGAGATAAAGGATGAATAGAATCATGCTTGTTTCTTTGTAGAAAGTAGCATTGTTAGGCTTCTTGTTTTGGGTATTGGAGGTGGGAGCAGAGAGGAGTTTTAGACTGAACAAGGTATCAGCAAGGTTTGGTAGAGACAAATCAACACCACTGGACTGATTACCTAAATGCTTACCCACCCTCCCTACCTAAATCTGTCTGTGTTTGCCAGGGACCCCTGGTGGGGCCTTTCTTAAAAGGGCTCCTACTCTGACCACTCTTCCTGTGCTCACAGATGAAGGTTGACAATGTGTAACTAAGCTGTCTGCTTGTTGCCTTTTGGACACTGCGTTAAGCTGTCACCGTGTTTTTGCTGGGATCAGTGCAGAAACTAAAAAGCAGTCTTGCAACTCTCTCTGGGGAACTTCAGAAAGCATCATGGTTTGGTTACCTCTTAGATACCTTGTCAAAGCACATAAGCTGACCAAATTGCTTCATTGTGAGCTCAAACGGAAAAAATACAGGTTTTGACACTTGAGAGATACATCAAAAAATTAACCAATTCTTATAGTTCTTCAACATGGAAGACCTGGAAATGACAACTTAGTTTGAAAGAAGCCAAACGGGATAATGACACAGCACAGGTAAGCAGAGACTCTGTCCCAGAGTGGCATGTGTCACTCTGTGACCACTTTGTCCCATTCTAAACTGTCACCACCAACAACACTGAAACTCTTCAAAGAAGGGCAGGATTAAGGTCACACATGGAAAAGACTGACCGCCAGGCAACTGTGAGAGCTGGGACTTCCAACCTCTGAGGTGAGCCAAAGCAGTGCTGGTGGAAGATGTTGAAACAATGACCCTTCCAGATTCAGAGAGTCTATTGTCAGAATTCGTGCCACATCACCAAGGAAGCTAAGTCATGAGGGTCAGTATGCCTCTTTACTCTTCAGAACTTCCTAAATGCAGAAGATAGACCAGTGTCAGAGTCTCACATCTTACCTGGGTAGTGTCCTTACTGTGCAGGCATAGTGTGGAGGCCACAGGGTTGGAAGCCAGAGCTGCCTGATACTGCATATTAAGGAGGTATGGTTCCTGGAGTCCTGGAGCTGGAATTTCATATTTTGACAAATATCCAACAAGAAGCAACTCAAGAAAGAAAGGGTCTATTTGGCTGAATTAGTAAGAATTTTACTGCTGTGAACAGACACCATGACAAAGGCAACTCTTATAAAGAACAATATATGATTGGGGCTGGCTTACAGGTTCAGAGGTTTAGTCTATTATCATCAGGGTGGAAACATGGTAGCATCCAGGCAGGCATGGTCAGGGGGAGCTTGAGAGTTCTACATCTTCATCTGAAGGCTGCCAGTAGAATACTAGCTTCCAGGAAGGAAGAAGTAGGATCTTAAAGCCCCAAACCACATTGACACAGCTACTCCAACAAGGCCACACCTACTCCTACAAGGCCACACCTCTAAATAGTGCCACTCCCTGGGCCAAGCCTATACAACCCACCACATTGGCCTACAGTACAACAGTATTCAGCCTGTCATGGTGGGGAAGGCATGTGGAAGGAGTGTCAAGGTCATGTTGGACCTGCAGTGAGGAATCAGAGACAGATAAATGTTGGTGTTCTGTTCTCTTTCTCCTTTTCAATTTCATTTGGGATTCCCAAAACATGGAGTAGCACTACCCATGGTTTGGGGTGGATCTTCCCACTTCAGTTAACTTAACCTAGACAATCTTTCCCAGACATCCCTAGAGGCTTGTTTGTTTGTTTTTTTTTAAGTAGGTCTAGATCCTGTTGAACTGATATTATTTTATTGAACTGACAGTTCAGAATATGACATATATAACACATCCAGAGTGAGGAAAGGGAAGAGAAATCACTAAAAATCGAAGAATCCTGTGAAGGTAAACTTGACTTCTGATTCAGGCATGGAGCTGGAGATAGTGTGGGCTCCACACCGTGTGTTACCTGCACTTGGAAGTGAGGGCAGCATTGCCAATAGAAGCCAACCACTGTAATTTCCCAGGACATGGCCTCTCCTACACAGAGCACAAAGTAGAAAACCTCAGCTTCTTTCCTGTGATAGCTGACAGGCATTCTAACGCCCAGAGCCTGGGCAATAAGCCCATGGTAAAGACACCTAGCTTTGACCATGATACAACCTTGAAGATTTTAAAGACCAGTGGGTATCCTCTGATCTGACCTACATTATTTTCCCACCTTTGCAAGTAAATGGTAACATCTGCCACCTGTACTGTCCTTTGTGAAAGGATATTAAGGATCTTCTGCTCAAAGTTAACCAGACCCACAGACTACAGCTCAATGAGCTTCTACACAGTTGGGGTCGCCAACTTGTGTAAAAGAAACTATTGAACTTCCCATTGGTTTTACATTTTCACTGTTGGCTATATTTTTATGAACTTACCCACTGCCAAAAATGATGGCATGACAGCTAGATAAACAATTATCTTTATGTCCTTTTTTGTAACTCATGTTCATTGTCTCCATTTAGTACTTCCTCATTCCCTAATATTTAGCTTTTCAGATTCTCTTTTCTACATATTATGCTGTAACCCCATGTATATTTATTTAATATATACATATATTACTAACTAGATTTATTTTTATTTATGTTTTATTTTTTGTTCTGAGATTATGTGACTTTATTTAATATTATTCTTATTGGCAACTTTATTTTCCTGGCAGTTCTGGATATTAGCCAATTGTCTGATGTGTAGCTGGGAAAGATTTATCCCATTTGGTTGTGTTTTCTCTGTTTTCTTTTATGTAATTCCACCTGTTTATAGTTATGGTTAGGTTCTGTGTTGTTGGTGTGCTATACAGAGAGTTCTTTCCTATCCCAATATCTAGAAGGGTATCCGCTACATCTCCCTCTAGAAATTACACTGTTTCCAGTTTGAAATTAAAGCTTCTCATCCAGCTTTAATTGATTTTTGTATGAAGCAAAAGATAGGAGACTAATTTCTTTCTTCTGCAGTGAGGAATACAGATTTGTCAGGATCATTGTTGAATAGTCCCTCTTTCGATATATGTTTTTTCCTCTTTTGTCAAAAATTAAGTAGACATTGTTTTGCCATTTTACTTCAGGATCGTCTATTCTATTCTGCTAATCTTGTCTGTTTTTATAGCAGTACTGAGCTGTTTTTATTGCTGCAGCTGTATGGTATAATGTAATTTGGGGTATTGTGATACCTCCAGAGGTTCTGTAGTTCTTAGGAGTGCTTTGGTTCTTTGTGTTCTTCTGTGAGTTCATTTGAATCCAAGTATTTTTCCCTAAACTTGTAAAATATGATATCAGAATTGCATTAAAACTGTAATTTAATTTTGGTAGTGTGGCTATTTTCACAAAATTAATTTTGCCAGTCCAGGAGAATGGAGTGTCTTTTTATTGTCTAGTATCTTCCATGATTTCCCTTTATAGTTTTGAAGTGTCCATTGTAGCTGTGCTCTCTTTCTTTAGTTCTATATATTCCTACAAACTTAATTTTTAGAGTAATTTGATTAGAGTATTTTTCCTAGTATCTTTCTCTGAGAACACATTGTTGGGATAAATTAAGACTACCCTTCTTTTTGTATCTTTAACTTTATTGTGTTTGTTGGGTCCAAGAGTTTTCTAGTACCATCAATAGAGTCTTTTAAGTAAAGACTCGTGTCATCTGCAAATAGGAATGGTTTGACTTCTTCCTTTCCTATTTTTGTTCTTTTTATGTTTTATCTTGTCTAATTGCTATAGCTAAAACTTCAAGTATTATATTAAATAAGAGAGCAGAGAGTGGACACCCTTGTTTCATTTCTAATTTTAGATAAAATGTTCTCAGTTTCGCTCAATTTAATTTAATGGTGGCTATAGGTTTGCTGTATATAGCTTTTATTACTTTGAGACACATTCCATCTAATCATAAAGTCTCCAGAAATTTCATCATGAAAGCATGTTGGATGTTGTCTAATGTCTTTTTGTCACCAATTGAAACGAAAATGTGGTTTCTGCCCACTTAAGTTTCTTTATGTGGTCATATTGTATAATTGTAATGTGTTTCTAAATTCAATTTGTGCATATTCTGTGGAGAGTTTTTATATCCATGTATCTTAGTTAGGGTTTTATTGCTATAAAGAGACACCATGGTCAAGGAAACTCTTATAAAAGAAAGTATAAAATATTTGATTAGGACTGGCTTACAGTTTCAGGGGTTCAGTTCATTATCATCATGCCAGGAAGCATGGCAGCACGCAGGCAGACATAGTAGTGCTGGAGAAAAGGCTGAGATTTCTACATGTAGATCAGAAGGCAGACAGAAGGAGACTGTTTCACATTGGCCAGACTTGAGTCTATATATGAGACTTCAAAATCTCATCTCCATAGTGACACACTTCTACTAAAAAGGCCATACCTCCTCCAATAAGTCCACACCTCACAATAGTACAATGTCCCATGAGCCAAGCATATTCAAACCACCACACCATGTTCATCAAATAAATTTGTTTATAACTTTCTTTTTAAAGCATTTTTTGTAGTGTCTTTACCTGCTTTTGGTATTTGGCTAACACTAGCTTCACAAAATGAATGTTAGTGTTCTATTACTTTCTATTTTGTTGAACAAATTAAAAAGAATGCATATGAGGCATTACTTGAAAGCTTGATAGGATTCAGCAGAGAATACATTTGGTCCTTGGATTTTCTTTGTGGGAAGGCATTTGTATCTATCTATCTATCTATCTATCTATCTATCTATCTATCTATCTATCTATCTATCCTATCTATCTAGATATAGATATGTTTTCACATGTTTACGTGTATATGCATATATGCACATATATTCCTAAGTACAGCCTACTCAGTCTGTATAATGTTACTTTTAGGAATATTCTCAGGGCTGACCATTTGGTATTGGACAACCAATTAGTGTCTTCCCTGGGAAAGACAATTTTTCCTCTCAGTATTCCTTAGTTGCCTATGGTTCTTTCTACAGCTTTTCCCTGGGAAAAGAATGAAGTTCAGTCTCCTCTTATTGACTGTGCTGATTCAGTTACTGTTGCTGAAGTCCTGACTAATGACATTTTCCCAGGATGTGGCTGCAATCCTTCCTGAGGGACATGTTGCCAGCTGATTCACTTTCTTAATATATAAAGATAAATGTCATGCCTTGCTAATGGAGGAGATCATTCATATTTATGAATTTCGTGCCAGAGAGGAAGAACCTTTAAAAATCTTTCAAGAACTACATTGAATTCACAATATTTTACTGAGTGTATATTCATGGCCAAAAATTGACAATCAAAAGATTACCTTGGATATTTTCCATGAAATACTGTGTGCTTCATATAATCAAAGGATTGCCTTGGATATTTTCCATGAAGTACTGTGTGCTTCATACAACATGAGTCCAAGGACCTGTTTATAAACATGCACCTCCACAGTCAGAAATCTACCAAGTTATTCATATTTTTAATGAATAATTGATAGAATAAAGTAATCTTTTGGAAAATTTCAGAGAAAATTAATTCCACAGTTGTTGAAATCTATGTGTTTCAGCACTGCATGAGAGTTGTTTAAAATACCGTAATGCAAATTTTGATATGGAGCCTTATAAGGATAAGGAATTCATCCCTAAGCTCCTAGAATTCTGCTCACATTTTGCAATCAGATATCATTCAAAAATATCTAACCTTTTGTGAAGACACTAATAGAAAAGCCATTAAAGATAGTCACTTACAATTCTATTATCAAACTGCAAAAGAGATTTGTACTAAATCATATTTCTTCCAACATTAATCTCATTACAAGTTGGGTTTGTGGCAAAAGTCACTTAGCTGTGCCCCTGAATGAGTTGGAACCCTTGAACATTTTTCTTTGCATTAATATCCTATAAACTGTTCTGGGGTATCATGACCTATGTCTTAAGATGACAGAATATTTAGTGATTTTCTTGGGAGCAGAGAAATGTTAATTAAATAACTCCTTAGAAATGCATACAATCCCGTTAGAATTTCCAAGGATGTAGGATACATCACAAATAAAGTATGATAGAATTCATGGGAAAAGTCTAAAAATATCATGACCCTTATAATTTGTAAGTTTGCTTTATGCTAGACACTATTCATATATCATCCAATATCTGTCACCTCAGTAACAGTCCTTCATGTCACTGTTATCTTGTGCTTGTGAGAGAGAAGGAAGTGAAAGTGAATGGCTCAGGAGCTTAAAGTTAACTGTGTAGCTATTCCAAACAAATAAGTATTTAGGTGATCAACTATGTGATGGACCATACATGAAATCTGGGGTGAGATGAGTTAGGATTACAGAGGTTTTTCTCTGTTTGTGGATGAATGCATCTGTTTAGGGGTGTCTGGTACATCAAATGATAGATCCAGAAGACATGAATTCTACTGCTCACAAGACACAGAAAGGCTAAAAGTCTAACCTGTAACCTTACAAATCTTCCTGGATTCGAATATTAGGCTTGTGAACAAGAATTCCTGAAAAGAGACTGTGCCTGTAATGACTGATTAACTTATTAGAATTTGTGATATGAGGAGTTGGGATGTTACAGGTCCAGACTCAAATTACCATATCCTAGGCTAACTTTAGCCCCTTGAATAGACATTCCTTGACTGTCCCTGTATTGGAACTAATATCCTGCAATGAATAGATAGAATCATTATAGTATCTATTCATTTAACATACAGCTAGCATCCACCAACCCCAAAGCTAAAATGTCATTAGATAGCAGTTTCTGAGACCTATAGGAAAGCTTTCCCCATTTCACCTACCCTCCTCTGTGATGTAACCAACAAAGTAATTAAAATTTGCATTGATTTATGGCTTTCTTCATTTTGTAAAACTGTAAAATTTCACAAAACTGCTTCCACATTAAACATGGAATTTTGGGAAACATAAAGTTGTGCTCCTAGTCCATGGTCACTCAAACTGGCTCAAAAGTAAACTGTCGTTATTTATGTTTTACAATGAGAGCTCTCCTGTTTCTTTCTTTGTTTTGTGATGGGAGGCTCTACCCTAGATATCCCTGGGTTTTCAAATCCACAGGATGTTCACTTATTGGTAGACCTTGAGTGTTGGAATACTTGAACAAAACAAATGAGTCTGGGTCAGTGCATTTCCACCAATTCAACATCAATGACAAATGAAGACATACTCAAGGAGATACCCTTTCCTTGCTTTCAGGTCTACCATGTGTTGATAAGGGCTCCATATCATTGCCAACCTGATTTTAAAAATCAGGTGAACTACTGCCAGAATAGGATCACATAATTCTGTCCCTGAAGGGAAGAAATATTTGTTCACAGTACCATTTATTTGTTAAATCTATTATGCAAATAAAATTGTGAAAATACTACTGTGTTTATCCTGTGGGTAAAACATTTATGGAAGAGAAGCCATTGAATATTAAAATACTTATCACTTTGTAAATGTATGTTATAAAGATTAAAAAACAAATAAATCTATTCCTTTAATGTGTGCTCATAGATGGATAACCAGTTAAAATAAGGAAATAATTACTTTGTTCCAACTACAGACAGTTCTTCGGTCTAAGGCTCTAGAGAGCATGTGGCACTGACAGGACCCAGATGTAGTTCTGAAGACAGTGACCTCAAAAGAGTGGAGACAATCCTGGAGAATCTTATGGCAATGTGCACCTTATTATCACAGGGTTTTAGTGCAAAGGGGGAAAAAGAGTTTTAGGAGAAAAACTGGATATGACGCAGATAAAATCACAGGAAGAGCCTTCACCTAGAAGCAGGATAAGATTCTAGGGTGGAAACACCTGGTATATCCTTGTGTGAGGAGATTACGTGGGGAACGTCAAGAACAAGCTGGGTTGGGCAAGACAGGATGTCAGTAGCCTCTTCTGGATGCAGATGGACTTAGAAACTGTGATTCATTGGATTTCTCCTCTTTTCCTTCTTGTTCTTTTTTGCAATACAACATCAACTGCTCTTATGTGTCAACTACATACAGACATGATCCCTATCCTGGAAAACAGACAGCGGGGAATGTGTGGGAGAAGAAGGTACAAGTTTCAGAAGACAGAGAGTAGGGTTTGCGTCGCAGCTGTAAGGGGCAGAGGATAGAATCCACTGAACAAAAGAACAGAACATAGGAATGGAGGTTTGGAAGACATTCCAGGTGTAATGGGTTGCAGTCAGTGAGCTGTTACCATACTTTGGCCCTATGAGACCTATGCTTTCTTGCCTAGATCTGTAACTGTCCGCAAGAACTTCTGGTACAGAAAACAACCAGGAATTTGTAGTCAGCTAGAGCCTCCTGCCTAGTAGTAAGTGCTGCCCCATGACTGCCTGAAGACTCTGCTCTACCCTGGTAGCTGGGCTTCTAAGCTGGTCCTCTCAGGCACAGGTGACCCATGGACATAAGGACACTTCTCAAATCAAGTTCCTGGAACTCCTCAGTTGACACTGGTGATAGCCAGCTGTGTTCCTCAGTCCAAAAGTAGAGTACTGAATAAGGCAGTCTTGTAGGCCCCAGACTATGAGTCTCTGGTATTCTACTTCCTGAGACATTTCAAGTACCACATGCTGCAAGCAACCTCCATGTACTGCATCCTAGGGGAAGAAAATGTGGGCTGCAAGGTGAGATGTCCTTTGTTAGTGAATAAAATAGTTCTGAAACAGAAGGAAAATGTAAGTCATAAGAGGAAAAATAGAATATCCACATGTCCCAAAGAACATTGGGAAATGGCCCTTTCCTCCTCACAGGAAAGCACTTTGTCTAGTGATCTGACCAGTCCTCTGACCTGTTGTCTATACAGAAGACACAAGCACACCAAGCATCTTAAAGTTTAAAAAGAAGACAAAAGCAAGTTGGAATAAAAAACATCTCATCTGAAGGAGCTCTGCTGCAGGTGAGTAGGGGGTGATGGCTGAGTGCCACCCCACAAGGCCAGGGAATGCTGTCTACAGTGCACTGTAGAGAAAACAAACTGCAATAAATACTACAAGAGCAGTCAGTAGGGAGAATGGCCAGTATGGATGACCAAATCAAACAGGAGCTAGATAAGACAACTTCCCAAAATTAAAGTTAATGATAGTCTATTCAGGGGTTTCTTGAGATGTGGATATTACCTCAGCTCTTGTAAAGTCCCAGGTCTGCAGGTGGCTGAAAGTGGAGCTGAAGTTCCCAGCGTTTCCCACCCACCTTTGAATCCTTTCCTCTCAGGCTGATCTTTGCTCATCTTTAGCTGAGAGCAGCTCATATAACCCTAAACCCAACAACATAAATGTTAATAAATAGAACATCTGACCAAAAATCTGGGTACTTTGTA
Source organism: Tokudaia tokunoshimensis (assembly GCA_036184795.1). Taxonomy (NCBI): domain Eukaryota; kingdom Metazoa; phylum Chordata; class Mammalia; order Rodentia; family Muridae; genus Tokudaia; species Tokudaia tokunoshimensis. The sequence goes on from BTHU01000012.1 coordinate 45,864,760, forward strand.
GATAAGCTAAGCTGTTGAGTGACAGCTGGTTTTCTGTATGGGCTGGAATCCCTAAAAAGTAGGCTTCAATATGAAAGAGGAATGGATGCTTTAGCAAGGCAAGGGCAAGCAGAGAGAAAAAGCTTCCTTCTCCCACTTCCTTATCTAGGTTTCCAGCAGAAAGTGTGACTCAAATTAAAGGTGCGGTCTTCTCACCTCAAGATCCAGATCAGAGGTGTGTCTTCCTCCCTCAAAGATCCAGACTAGGAGTGAATTCACCCACTTCAAACCAAGCAGATTATCTCTCACAGGTGTGCTCTCCATTTCTAGATAGTGCTTCACTCCAGATGCAGTCAAGTAGACAACCAAGACTAGCCATCACACATCCTAGAACAAATAATAGAATTTAGAGAAAATAAATTGAATCCTAAGGACCAAGGGTGAAATGTCACGTGTGTTAGCTGATTAGAGACGGAAGTTAATCTCATGATTCTTATGAGCATCCCCGCAGCCTGGAAACAGTAGGGCAGCCATGCAGAAGCCAGATGGTAGCTGGCCACTTGGGATTCTGGATCAAGAGTCACCATTCTTTGGACATCAGAGTCATAAACAAAGTCATGGGCATGTAGGCCACTCAGGATGTTTCCATGAACTCCCCTGGGGAGCTGACTCCTGCAGAGGCATTCTGGGGCCAGTGCAGGAGTCACCCAGCTTGTGCCTCTCCTCAGCAGGGACCTGGTCCCTGGGAATAGGTGTTTCCAGTGTCTGAAGACTTGATTTACACTTTACCAACTGTTTATTTCAGAAGGTTAAGATTATCAGGTTACCTCACAGCTGATGACATAAGCCGACACTACCCCACACTACATTTCACCCCACAAGACCAGGAAATGCTTTCTACAGTGCACTGTAGAGAAAACAAACTGCAGTAAATACTAGGTGACACTAGCCGACACTTGTTACTTGGCTAAATTGAAAATAACGATTTTTAATTTCTTCTTGTGGATTTTAAAATGCTTTTGCCTTTTGTCTCTGTACACATACGAATGCTTAGAGAGGAAGTCCATGGAAGGCCTGAAGTTGATGGTACATGGTCTTTGGGAATTAAACATAGTAGTCTTACTTCTTTGATTTGGAGAGGGATGATACAAGTAATTCTTTCCTAAATTTCAAGCAAACTAAAATACAGACTCTCTCCATGTACATGTGATTTTATGGCTTTTTTACAGTTTATTTCACCCTTTTCCTCACTACATTGTCAACAAATACCATTGACAGATGCTACCTGATTCCAGCTTTACAATTTCATCTAGGTATCTTAGTATAAATGAAATTTCTTAAAATCACTTGTGTGTTAAGTATTGTTGGTTGTCAATTGACATGCCTGGGAAAGAGGGAAACTTAAATGAGGATTTGCCTCTGTCAGATTGGTTTTTGGGAGTGCCTGTCAGTCATTTTCTTGTTTGTAAATGGAAGGAGGAAGACCTAGTTCATTGGAGCCATCTCTAAACAGACAGTACTGTGTTGAGTACTTTGCATATACTTTGAATATGCAAAGTAAGGAGTAAGCAGCATCCCTCCAGGGCTTCTTTTCTTTTTCTGTCTTCAGGCTCCTTCCTTGGGTTCCTGCTTTATTTTTCCATCATAGAAGAGTTGTAACCTGTAAGCCAACTAAACACTTTTCCTCTCCAAGTTATTTTTGGTCAGTGTTTTATGTTGTGGATAGACCTGGTGCTGTTTGTATGTTGATGCTAATTCTACTCTTCTGAGAGGGGTTTCAGGCAAGGAGTGAGTCACACTCAGGTGATTTTTTTTTTTTTTTTTGTGAACCAATCCCCTATTGAATAAAGGAACCAATCACTGAGCAAGTAGGCAGGACTTCTGGGTTGGAGTGGGGAAGAGAGGAAGCAGAGATAGCATGAGGACCAGATGCAGCTATGAGAGTCTCCCAGTTTCACCACCGGAGGCTCTCGATTTAATAAGGCTTACCAGATTAGGATTTTAGTTGCTGCACCCAGCAATTGAGTTACTGTCGTTTCTGAACTAAGTTTGTGTTGTGTTTTCCTTCACATGGCAGCTTGTCTTGGTTCAAGAGAGAAAGGTACGTGGCCGCTGGGGCAGAGTAGCTGGCTCAAGGGCAGGAACGTGCCGGTTCATTTTATTTTTTTAAATATTTCCTGCAACAGTTTATCATCTAAATGAAAAGAAAACTATGACAGTTTAGAATTTGTCACTGGGTAGAAATCTCAAAATTGGTACGCTCTTTCATTTTCTTTATTCTCCTCAAATACCGGGTCCTGTGAAGCCTAAAATATTTCCTGTAACCAGAAGGGTAAGTGGAGTCATTGAAAGTCAGAGTCAGAGAAGATACACCTAATCCTCAAGAGACTGGAGGCCCCAGGGAGTGGAGAGGTCTGGTGGGGGTGGGGGAAACGTTCTCCTCATAGAGATGGGGGGTGGTATGGAATGTGGAACAGTCAGAGGGTGGACCTGCAGGGGGATGAAGTCTGGAGTGTATAAAAAAAAATTAGATAAAATTAAAAAAAAAAAAGAGTCAGCATCGAAGAGGAGTTGCTGAGACATGAGTGTCCTCTACAGGAAGTCAGCATAGTTGAGATATACAGGGGTCAGTGTAACAAGGGATGAGTGAGCTCTTCAAGTTCTTTTGTGAGATTTTCATCAGGTCTTATCATTACATCAGAAGCCCAACAGGATTTTGTACTCCTCATTTTTTTGGTCTGGGGCCATTCTACAGGAATTCATTTACTGGATTATTAATATGCAAACTTATGCATCAAGAACAATAAAATCTTGACCATTAACCATCATATAACACACATTTTAGATTGTAAACGAAGCATCTTCATTATGTATAAGAATAGATATTTTACAAAGATAAATACTCTTCCATTTAGATGTCCATATTTCTCAAAAAATATGAATTTCAAAATAATTTCTACTATGAATCAAACAAATAATTATTATATTATAAATGACAGATATGTCTCTAAATATAAGTTCTTTAGAATAAGATTCTATAATATCCCAGACATAAATTTTCATTTTAGATTTAAATAAGAAGCATTCATTGTGATTCTTTTAAATTTTTATTTGAAGATGTTATTAGGGACAGCTTTCACAGAAAGGTATTTTTAGACAAATGTACATGGTTCAAATAAAAAATTAATATAAAAACAATTAAAGCTATTATATTAATTTAATTGCCTTTCAAAAACATTTCATTTTATCAAAGAGTTTAAGATGTACTTTTGGAATTCACTAGAAATTTTATTCTAAATTCTCAGAATCTTTTGAATGATTCCTTTTAAACACTGAAATTATTTCTACTGTTCTTTTGTAGCCAAATCATCGGCATTAAGTAGTGATTTTTTGCTCTCCTGGTTGGTGTCTTCATCAAAATCTGTAGGTCACTACAACTTGCCCCTCTGGTGCTGACAACAAGCGCTTACCTTCACCCTTTACTGTATTCAGGACATAGAACACCAGGAATAAGTGGCATGGCTCCCATCCCAGCGACCATCCCTTAGCTCACCCTGGACTTATTAATATACTGCTCTGTGTCAAAGAACTCAACTCAGTGCAAAGCAGAGCCTAACGAGCTAGATGGCTGAGCTCCACTCTGGTGAACATGTTACAAGGTTATCCCTCTTTCTCCAGCAGCCACAGAAAGCAGTGCACCTAATTTCTGAATTCTTAGCGCTACTCGAGGGTGAGCTATTTGGAGAAGGTGTTGTTTCTCATCGGCTGCTCTACCCAGGCCTTTGCCAGCTGCAAATGAGCCTGGCAAATGGCTCTGTAAGATTTGTTCATCTTTTCTTTTTCTGTTGGTGGCATTCGTGTAGATTCTACTATATATATCTACAAATAGTAATGCAAGGAGCAGTTGCATTTACACGCCACAGAGTGTGTGTATATCCAGCTGTCTCTGGGGCTCACAGGCTCATTGCTTGTTCATACTCTCCACCCACATGGGTCACCAGTGCATTACTGCCCATTAGGCTGCTTTTGCACAGAAATGCTGACTTTTGCCATCACATTGGCTACTATTTAACATGTAGCTGAGAACAAGTAGCGATATATATTTTCAGAGAGTTAGCTTTCCATTTCCAGGTTGTAAACTAACCTGTTCTCATGAACTGCCCATTGTTTGGTTGACTTTAACCTTACTGTTCTCAGGTCTGTTACTGCTCCGTGTCATATTGCTGAATTCCTCCATGCTGGCGTGACCCCAATTCAGAGGAAGGATCCTCCTGGTTAAGGGATCTGACTTTAATGTGAGGCCTCTACATAAGTCTGTGGGGGGTTATCTTGATTACATTAATTGCTGTTGGAAGATCCATCCTCATTGTGGGTAGCACCATTTCCTGAGTTGGGAACCCTAAATTAAATAAAACAGAAAAAGGGGGGTGAGCAATGTGCATCCATTCATAGCTCACTGCTTCTTGACTGTGACTGTAATGTACTCAAGCTCCTGCCATTGAGACTTCCCTACCATGATATATCATGAGGCACAATAAAAGTTGTATTAGTCAGAGTATTTTATCACATCAAGAGAAAAAGAAAGCAAAGTGATTGTTTTTAGGACAGTTTCCATTTAGACATTGGATATTGACTCTCCAGTATCGAGCTATAGAATATAAATAATGAAGACATGAGAGCGGGCTCCTTTGCTACCTACTGACTTCTCTTCTCATTAGCAGGACCAGGACACCCTGGATACCCAAGATCTGAGTTTACAGCAGGCTCTTGCTTGTTTCAAGCCATAAAGTTTCTGCATACAAATCTTCTGAAATATTCTTCCCTGTTAGACAGCTGAGTTATTCTTTGAACAGCATAATTAGCATATAAAGGGTGAGTTTTCCATCCAAAGGCACCTGAGGCATTTCAGATTTGAGTCTCTGGAAATGACCTTGCTTTTAAGGTGCCTTCAAATCAAGACTCTTTCACTCCTGCCATGAGTGCTTTGCTCTGCAGATGAAGGGGAGGCATTGTTTCAAGCACAAGAGGGGGCCTCACACCAGCCAGTCCTGAAAGGCTCAGGAGTGCTTTTATAAGATCCTGCAGCAAAGAGGAAGTGTGGGAGGCATAGGATGCTGAGACTCAGCTCATCACTGTTTCTTATGCTATCTGCCCCTCCAAACTAGTACTTGAAAGTAACCGTGTGATACTGTTGTCCAGTGTGCCTGGGACTACTGGCTTCATTCCCCTGGTGGGTCTCTCGAGGAGGCATACATTAACATCTTCCAATTATGAATTGTTTAGGTGCAGATAGTGGCTGGCTTGTGGTGCCTTGGGGGCTGGTGCCTCAGGTGATGAAGTGGTTGAACACTCCTCTCCTGTCTACAGAGACTCCTAAGACTTACGGTCTTTTCATTACAAAACATTGAAACTGTGAATTCTGTGCTTACACTTGGCCTAGTGTTTATTTTCTTCTTTGTTTTCCCAGTCTAGGAGCTTCCCTAGTTGTTCTTGGTAACACGGTAGGCTACCTTTAAGTCTCTTGTGCTCTTTTGTGGTCAGTAGACAGTAGGCTTGTAAGGCTTTGAAATCTGGCAGGAATGACCAAGATTTGCACTAACACTTTTCCTTTTGCTGTGTTTTGAGAGTCAATGAGGTTAACAGTGGAGGGGTTAGAGGATATGATTGTGGCCATATGGCTTGTAAGTTACGTGTTCTTCATGGGCTATGCCTGTGTTCTCATTTCTTTAGACACTGGCAGCTCTGTTTGAAGGAGGAATGCCAAGTCATAGCAGGAAAAAAAAGCAGCAGTCAAGGGTTTTGTAGTTGCGGTGAGGTTGTAGTGATGAGGTCTGCTAATGATGACCAGCCACTCTGCTGGCTAAATGACATGCACTCTACTGTTGGTCTACTTAAGATTCAGACACTGGCTTGGCCAGTGCACAATGAGGATTAATGCTTTGAGAGAGGAACTTGTTCCAGATGCCAGGCACAATGCAGCACCTTTGAGATGAACAAAAAAGAACAGGAATGCTGAGAGCAGACTATGTTCTATTCTAAGTTACTCTGTATTATATCAAATGATGATTTTTTTTAGGCTTGGCCTTACACTGGAAGCCTCCATTTTACAAGCATCCTTTTCTTCATTTTAGGGGAGAAAGCAACTAAAACCCTGGGTGTGTCCAGAAACATCTATAAGGCATCATCTGTCCAGCAGAGATTAATAGATGAATGATTCCTGTGAGTAAAAGGAGAGCTACCCTCTAAGTTTATTGGGGTGAATTGAGACTATCAGAGCACATAGTATATTAAAATAATATCAGGGAAACCAGGTCCAAGAAATTATTGGCTACAATAGAGAAAGGGAAAGGTATAACTTTCCCATCTAGACTCCATGAAGTGATGAACTCTGAACACTGTGATGGCCCCACATCAGCCTAGTGTGTGCTTGAAGGACTGATAAACAGAAGACTTCCTGACTATCCCTGGAGCTTTGGCCACCCACTGTTGACACAGCCCACTTGGCTGCCTGTCTGTCCACTTGTCACTCATCATTATATATCTGGATGGAAATTCTCTAGTTCCTTCTCTCAGACCCAAGTTTAACCTTTAACTGCACAGCCGTTAACAGCTTTGATCTTAAAACCGGATTCCAAAAGCTCTTTCTGAGCATTGGTTTGGTTCATTATCTTATCAATCCAGACTCTTTCTCAACCAAATTCTGAAAATTTCTGAATTTTCCTGTATTCATTTTAACCTGTATTCATTCTCTCTCTCTCTCTCTCTCTCTCTCTCTCTCTCTCTCTCTCTCTCTCTCTCTCTCTCACACACACACACACACACACACACCATAACTGATGAACTTTATGAATTTGGAATTATTCTGGGAATGGTGCGGTTCCTGCTTGGGTGGCAGAGTGCGGCTGGCCTTGCTAGGTTAGTCTCACAGAACACCTGCATGTCAAGATATAGAAAATGCTGTAGAGCTTATTAACTGTGCGGTTCGATTTAAGAGACTGTATGACCTATAATCCTAATGTACAGAATACTCAATAGTCAGATGTCTATGAAGATAATAATTGATGCTCGTGTGTATGGAGTGAGTGGAAAGCAGGAACCCTGGCTTCCCACTTCAGCAAGGGCTAGCTCAGGGCTCCTTGGCCACATCCTTATGTTCAGCGGTCTCTGGGTATAGAATTTGGTCATGCGGTTACTTACTTTGACAGTTGACAAAACTGTGCCTTTCCTCTTAATGTTTCTCATTGCTCCATGACAAATCTGTTGCCCCGGAAGCCAACCACAAAGCATGTGACACACTGGCTTTCTCGGAGTGTTGTTAGATGTTTTTCTTCATATGTGGTTCCAAAAATGTTGGTAATGAGGTATCATGATGATTTTATTAGGTTTTATCATGGCTAGGGTTTGCTTAGCTCTTTGAATCTACAGGATTTTGTCCTCCAAAAAACAAATTGGACTTCTCAAATAGAGTTTCTTCACGATCCTCAGCATGACTTTCTCCTTATGAAATGACAGTTGTAAGGTGATTGGAAGTGCGATCCAATGGGACTCTAGAGTTCTTTGATGACAGGTCTACCTTCTCCTTGTTGTCCATTTTTGTATATAGATTTTATACTGACTATATCCCTGAGATCATCAGTTTATTCTCCTTTTATTAGAGTGTCGTCCTTCTTGTTTTGAGTTTACACATACTAAGGTTGTTGTGTCTGAAACTATAGTTATTTTTTTTCTAAGATATTTTATTTTTTTATGTGATTCCCAGCCAAGTGGCTCAGTAAGGGTTCTGAGACTATTTCGGTGTGGTCGTTGTCTTGTTTCTACTAAAATTCTCCGATGGAGACTCAGCACACCGTCAGCATTCTCAAGTTCAAAGCTAGCAAGTGAGTGGCTGACTTACTCCCACTGTGCCGGTGGAGGTGCACGGGAACTCTTGGCTCTGCTGTTCGTTCTGCCCATTGTCCCAGCTCACTTCAGCTGCTATACTCCATCTACAGAGGCTAAGGGTGCCCCTGCTCCAGCCCAGGGATCCAGAAAGCATGTCAACTCTGGAAAAGCAGGAGCTGCCTCCTTTTGATGCCAACCAGCGTGGAAGCAGAAGGAGGAGCTAGAAATTCTTCCTCTGTTTGAGCCCTCGGCTAATCCCAGCCTATGAGGATAATTCTGGTCTATGCCTGCTGATACAGCTTCTGGTTCTGGTCTCAAAAACAAAATTGACTGACATCTGAAGAACAATACTTGAGGTGACTACTGGATGCTTCATACACATGTACCTGTATACACATATTCCCCTACACACACACACACACACACTTACACAAACTCACACACGTATTCTCTCATGCACACACACATACTCATTCACCCATACTTACATATGCACATGAACTCGCACACACACCACTCACACACACACACACACTCACATACATTCACACACACAGGCACATTCACACACACTGACACGCATACATATGCACATATGCACTCACACACACGTTGAATTGTTTGTTGTTTGATTGTGTTGATTTTGTTGTCTAACTTAGACAACATTTTACAAGATTTTATTTTTAATGTGTCTGTGTAAATATCATATGTGTGAAGATATTCATAGAGGCTGAAGGTATTCAAGAGGATGTTGGATCCCTAGAGCTGGAGTTACAGACAGTAATGAGGGACCCAGTGTGGGTTCTGAAAATTAAATTTGTGTCCTCTGAAAGAGCAACAAACACTTTTATTCACAAAAAAGTCTTTCCAGCCACATAAAAAATTTTGGAAAGTTTTCTTTATTTATTTTGCTTGCTTGTTTTTTCCTCTGTGTATTTGTATGAGTATCTAGACATGTGGAGTTGGGATTATAGACATTTGTAGGGATAACTGGCTTGCTTGGTGGATACTGGTATCTGAAACCTGCTTCTCAAATTTGAGGAGGAAACTGTCCTAACCACTGAGCCATCCCTTCAGCTCTGTGTGGACACAATTTAATGCACAGGTTATTTTCAAAAAATCTAGTCAACTCTTCACATCTGTGGGAGGAAGCTGAGACTAAGGAAGGGAGCAAGACACCTAAGTTGCAGGCCAAATGAAGCATTCTATCCCCATCTACTAGAGCACAAAGTCTTAAACATCTGTGGTCAGTTTGAAGTCATCCAACAGCAGGTATCCTGGGGTGTGACAAATAGCAGCATAGCCACTAACTTGTCACTAGAATGGGTTTCAAGGGTCCTGTGAGGACAGCTTAGAGCCTCAAAGATAGCCTAGAGCCTGAGTCTTTGAGGGACAGCAGCACTGCAAGTCAATTTCTAGAAAACACAGGCAGAGAGGGAGGAAGAGGAAGAAGGATGGAGGGGAAGGGAGAGGAGAGAACACTTGCTCAGAGGTGTGGTATGAAACCCTAAGTGCTGCCCCGGGTCTGGCTGGCAGGTAATGTTTTATTGCCTCTCAGAAGATGAACATGTATCTTCTTGGGCTTTTGGTAGGTCAGAGGGAGGATTCTGGGCTAACTTCCCCTGAACAATGATGATGCTTGTGTACACGTGGGGTTCCAAGGCTCTTCAGCATGCACAAGGAAGCAGGTTTTCAGCTAAAGATAAACAGACCCTCCTATGGGCTTAGTAGACTGTATTATCTGCCTGATGAAAATGGAAACATTAGCAGCCTCTTACAAAGGAGCCAAACGCCACCGCATTGTTCTCAGATTCTCCCATGGTAGAAGTAGAATTGTTAAATTTTCTAAGTCCTTATTTATTTATTTTTTATCGCCTTTCTCCTACACATAAAAAGGTTTCTAAATTCCTTTGGGTTCTTTTGAGAGAATGTAAATGTATTTCATCACTCAAACAAAATGAAACCAATAAAGAAGCAGCTACAGGGAGTGAAAGAATTGTGGCTGCTTATACTCAGAAAGGTTGATGCCAAACGCTTTTCATCTCTGATGAATCCCTGGTGCTGGGAAGGAGCTGCAGTAGCACTTGGACTCTGGCTGAGGTGTTTCCTTTACCCTTCATTCATGGGAAAAGTTAGAAAGATCTTTCCCTCACCTTCGGGTTAAAGATGGTTCCATCAGGAAGTTCTGTGCTTAGTGTCCATTCTACTTCCATTATATTTCCTGATGGTGTCCTTGAATGGTCAAGTGGGGCCACATGCAGAGACCGTGCTTGTGTTGGGATAAGACGTAATATTGTAATGATTTTCCAGTAAAATCTAGAGAGATCTGAAAGCAGTAAACATAATAGAACCTAGGAAGGACCAGGTACTTTTAGGTCCATCACCCAAACAGCTCACTGTTTCCTTCAGCAAGGCGTGAGGGTAGTTGTGTTGAGTTGCAGTTTGAGTCTAGAACTCAGGCATGGAATCCATAAGGGGGTAAGTTACTGCATGTGTCATTTGGAACGTTTAATAGCATGAAGTATGTAGAGCCCTCGGAGTGTGGTGACTGTTGCAGGATGCGTAATTATGATCTGGGTGAGCAGGAAGGTTAGGGGCAGGTAGTGGGAAGGTAGGACAATGGGCTATTAGACATTACATGTTACCAAACACCGTCTGAGCAAATGAAACTCACACAAGACCACTTACACTTGGTCCTCATGTCCGTCCTACCAGTGTGGGAATTTGTCCTTTTCACCTTAGCCTAGTGACAGCCACCTGAGGGAGTGAGGTAGAGGCGGGGCTAGGCTGTAGACAGCAATTGGTCTCAGTACTAAGTTATTGGACTTGGGTTGCACACTTACTGGATTCCGGGTCCTGAAGTATACATTATATATACGATATTCAACAGCATAGACACCTGCTTGGCATAAGTAGGGTTGTTGATTCTGTTATTTTACTGCTGGGAATATACACAGATGATTCCATACCCTGTCATAGAGATATTTGCACTCCTAATGTTTATTGATGTTTCATTCACTATAGCAAAAAATTGGAATTAATCTAGTTGTCCAGTAACAAATCAGATGACTGAACAATGAAAATGTGTGTGTGTATATGTGTGTGTATGTGTGTATGTGCCTGTGTGTGTGTGTGTGTGTGTGTGTACTATTCAACTCTGAAGGAAAATTAAATGACAAAATTTACAGAAAAAAATAAATGAAGTCAGAATGTATGCTATTAAGCAAAGTCACATAATTACAGAAAGAAAAAAAATGCATGTTCTCTTTCATATTCCTCCGTGTGTGTGTGTGTGTGTGTGTGTGTGTGTGTGTGTGTGTGTGTAAACAAATGTATATATGGGTGCAATGCAACATGTGAAAAACAGAACAGGTAAGAATCAATATTATGTGATGAGGGAAGACTGAATACATCCAATGAATATAAGTTATAAAAAGGATAATGATATTTTTTCTTTTTTTTGAAAGAGGATGCTATTTATTTTATTAACCCTTTTTCTTTTTTAATTAATTTATTTATTTTTTACACTCCATAGTTTCTTTCCCCCTACCCCCTGTCCACCCTCTGACTGTTCCATATCCCATACCTTCTCCCAACCCCTGTCTCCATGTGGATATCCCCACCCCGACCCCCCACTGATGTCTAAACTCCCAGGGGTCTCCGGTCCGGTCTCTTGAGGGTTAGGTGCATCATCTCTGAATGAACACAGACCTGGCAGTTCTCTACTGTATGTGTGTTGGGGGCCTCATGTCAGCTGGTGTATGCTGCCTGTTTGGTGGTCCAGTATTTGAAAGTTCTCAGGGTCCTGATTAAATGAGTCTGCTGGTTTTCCTATAGGATTGCCCTTCTCTTTAGCTTCTTTCAGCCTTCCCTAATTCAACAACAGGGGTCAGCTGCTTCTGTCCATTGATTGGGTGCAAATATCTGCATCTGACTCTTTCAACAGCTTGTTGGGTCTTCTGGAGTGAGGTAATGTTCAGTCCAATTTTGTGAGCATTCCATAGCCTCAGTAATAGTGTCAGAACTTGGGGCCTCCCCTTATGCTGGATCCCACTTTGGGTCTGTCTCTGGCAATAAATGGTGCTGGTCTAACTGGCTGTCTGTTTGTAGAAAAATGAAAATAGATCCATATTTGTCATTTTGCACAAAGCTCAAGTCCAAGTGGATCAATGATCTCAACATAAAACCAGATACACTGAATCTAATAGAAGAGAAAGTGGGAAAGAGCCTTGAACTCATTGGCACAGGGGGAAATTTCCTAAACAGAACTCCATTGGCTCATGCTCTAAGACCAAGAATTGATAAATGGGACCTAATGAAACTGAAAAGCTTCTGTAGGGCAAAGGACATAGTCAATAAGACAAATCAGCAACCTTCAGATTGGGAAAAAATCTTCACTAACCCCACATCCAATAGAGGGCTTACATCCAAAATATATAAAGAATTTAAGAAACTAATCACCAAAAGAACCAAACAACCCAATCAAAAAATGGGGTATAGAACTAAACCAAGATTTCACAACTGAGGAATCTCTCTCAAATGGCTGAGAAGCACCTAAATAAATGTTCAAAGCCCTTAGTGATCAGAGAAATGCAAATTGAAATGACCCTGAGATTCCACCTTAAACCAACTAGAATGGCTAAGATCAAAACCACAGGTGACAACACATGTCGGAGAGGATGTGGAGAAAGAGAAACACTCCTTCATCGCTGGTGGGATTACAAAACTGTTAGAACCACTCTAGAAATCAATCTGGAGGTTCCTCAGAAAATTGGAACTAGATCTACCTGAAGACCTAGCTATACCACTCTTGGGAATATACCCAAAAGATGTCCCACCATGCCACAGGGGCACGTGTTCCACTATGTTCATAGCGGCCTTATTTGTGATAGCCAGAAGCTGGAAATAACCCAGATGTCCCATGACAGAAGAATGGATACAGAAAACATGGTTCATTTACACAATGGAATATTACTCAGCTATTAAGAATGAGGACATCCTGAGTTTTACAGGCAAATATATGGAACTAGAAATATCATCCTGAGTGAGGTAACTCAGACCTAAAAGGACAAGCATGGTATGTTCTAACTAATAAGTGGATGTTAAAAAGTACAGAGTACCCGAGATACAGTCCACAGAACTCAAAAATGTCGACAAGCTGAAGCGCCTAATTGAGGATGCCTCAGTCCCACTTGGGAGGGAGAACAAAGCAATCACAAATGGGGAGGGAGGGAGGGAGGGACCTGGGGGGAGGGGGAAGGGGAACATGGTCTGGTATTGGGTGAGGAAAAAATACTGAAGCCCTGAGGGTCAGCAGAAAGAATGGAAACAGGCAACCTCAGGAGAGAGGAGGTTGAGGGGACCCTCCAGAATGCACCAGAGACCTGGGAGGAGAGAGACTCTCAGGACTCAAGGAGGGGAGACCTTAGATGAAATGACCCAGAGTAGGGAGTGGGAACTTATAGAGCCTAACTCCAGCAGGAAGACAGGGCATTAAATGAGGGAGAGGGGGGCCATCCCACAGTCACAACTCTGGCCCCTAATTTTGCCTCACTGAAAGAATTACAGGGATGGAAATGGAGAGGAGCCTGAGGAAATGATATTATTTTTATAATTCTAATTTTGTGTCCTAGTTAGATTTTTCTTTTGCTGTAATTAAGACTCTTACTAACTTGAGGCAGAAAGGGTTTATTGCAGTTTACTGCTCACAGCCCCATTATCCACGGAAGTCAGGCCAAGACCTCAAGGCAGGAACCTGGAGGCAGGAACTGATACAGAAGCCATGGAGGAGTGCTGCATACTGGATTGCTTTTCCTGGCTTGCTCAGCCTACACTTTTTTTTTTTAAATACAACTCAGAACCACCTGCCAGGGTGCCAGTTGCCATAGTGGGCTAGGCCCTACATTGACCATTAACCCAGAAAATGCTTCACAGGCTTGCGCACAAGCTAGTCTGGTGGGTCATTTTCTCAACTGAAGTTCTCTTCTCAGATGATTCAAGTTGACCAGAAGCTAAGCAGAGAACTCTGTTAAGGATTTTTCAATGTTTTTTTGGTAGTGGTAAGTACTTAAAAATATATTCAATGGTGAAAACATAAAATCCAATATGAAGCTTGACAACTTCTGTTTCAAATACTGACTCTAGCTGTATAAAAGTTTATTGAATTGTATAGGGTCTCATTCTGGTTGACTGTGTATTCAAATCTTGAAATTTTTCTGATTCTTTAAAAATAAATTTTAGAATTAAATAAAAGAAGGTAGTCAAGTAAGATGAATAGGATTTAGTTAAGTAAGTTAAACAGGAGTTTAGCTTCAGGTAACTTACATCAGGTCTCTTTGGGGACACAGGCTGAGGACATTCTAGAGACCCCAGTGATGCATAATCCAGCTTGGAAGACATAAAGAAACTGTGGCGTGGACCAGATAGAATATGCTCCAAGCAACCCAAGGCAGACTTCTCAGGCTGATGAAACGTCTACAGTCCTAAGCAACATCACTTAGTTTAGACACTTGCTGAAGAGGACTAGAGAACCCTAGACTACAGACTTATCACTATGAGAAAATCATCATTGAAATGAATCATGCATGCCCAAGCCCCTTGGATTCCTGGAAATCTTACCATGGTGCTTAACTGAAGCAAAATAGAAAGTGGAAAGCCACTAAGAGTAAAGTCACTCGGGTCCCAGAGCACAGTGGTGTCAGGTCACACTGAAGTCTGGGTTTCAGCAGTAACCACTATCACTTTTAGATACTCTTGAGACTCTAGAATACCAACTTTACAAGGAAAGAGATTTTATCTAAGTAATTCTCAAACATTTAAACTGCTTGAATATTTGCATAAATAATTACTTTCAGCAACCCCCAGTGGTAGTACTTTCAGTAATATGTTCACATTATTTTCCAGCGGTTGTTGCTAATGAAAGTGAACTGCATTTATGAATATAAATTATTAAGATTAGCCAACTGATACATGGCAACTAATTTTCAAGATACTCTCTGTAAACACATAAACTTGTATTAAATATTCATATAATCATTGTGATAATTAATCCATAAAGCAATTATAAGTGAAATTAAATTGTCTTATAAATAACCAAATAAAGTAGGACTTTAAAAGCTAGAAAGGTAACATATCAACTTTTACAACTTAACATAGCATCACTTTAACGCTGCTGATTCCAGCTGTGCACAGTAAAGCGAGGTCCCACTGTCTTCCCAGGTATGTGACTGAGTCTTGAGCCCGAGAGGGAACAATGCGCCTCTATGAGAGGGTATCAGAGGAAGGCAAATGATGTCTCCTGGCCAGATGTTACTTGGTCCAGGTAAGATCAACAGTCCATTACCTGCCCACTGAGGATTTGGGCACAATGCTACAGGAAAGAGAGGGCAGGAGAAACATCAGGGTCCAGTTGTCTCTCTCCAGCCAGGATTGCTTTGAAGGTTCAGGTGGATTAAGTTTGCTGGAGGCACTGGCAGTGCTAGTCTTGATGAGAGGTTCTCAGAGTTCTGGCTACCTATGTGGGGAGACTCCAAATAGTACGGTGGGGAGAAATGAGGAAATATTTATTTCCTTTGTGCAGACCCTGCTCAGCTTCTGGCTCTGTCCCCACTCTTTCCACCTGATGTTCTGCCAGTCCCTCTGTGTGGCTCCCTAGTCCCATTCCTCCCTTCCCACTGAAACTCGTATTATCTTCCTCATAGTTGGCAGAGACATTTTTAGTTTTCTGGATCATCTGCCCAGAGCGTTTCTGTCTTTCATCAAGTCCTGGTGAGCCTTTTCCAGTGTGACTTCTCTAAGCAAAAAGTTAATATTCACTGCTCAGCAGTACTGTTCCTTATATCTTTTAGTGATACATTGCTATAGCAATGTGCTGCTGATGATACTCTTTCTAGTAGAGGATAGGAGATGTAAAAGACCCTGTTCTAGCATGTATTTGAGGTAATATACTAGGACAAATACTCAGATTCAATTCTAACTCTGTAAATTAGACTCCAGGTGTCCTTCCTTCCTATCCCCAGACTCCCACCCCCCACCCCCCACCCCCACATATTCTCCTTCTTCCTGGTCTCTGGCTCTGTCTTATCTCTACATATTTCTCTCTGGTTTCTCTTTGTTGCTTTCTGTCTTTCATTTTGCCACATGCATTTAAAGATGTGATCTGTACACACACATCATTCACATGGAAATAGTGAAATGACTACAGATAAGCACATTGGTATAGCTGCCACCTTTTGATGTATTGTAAGAAAAACCCAAAACTGCTCTCTTAGCATTTTTCCAGTACACAATACAATGTTACTAATGCTATTCATTAAATCTTTAGACTTATCCACCCTGAGAAAGCTCATACCCCTTGTCCCACTTCCAATAATTTAGCCTCAGAGTATGTGTCATTGTCCATCCTTCCCCCAACTCTAGTCCTGGTTGTGATCACTTTTCATTGATTAATGCCAAAGACTTTTAACTTGCTCCTTTTCACTGACAAATATTTGACCAATAGAAACAAACCTGCATCAACCAGTATAGTATAACTTCAGAGCTACAGTGAAGTTTGATGAAAGGGCTCATCAGATGCATGGAGGAGATAAAGAGCAGATCAATCTGCCTTGGGGATTTGTGGTTAGTACTGACTCACAGGCAAGAAAGGGTCAGAGGGAAGATTTAAGAAAGAAAAACCTACTGTAAACAGCAGAGACTTACCATCTATCGACCATATGGTGTCTAGAGGTGCGATCAAAATTGTCAAGCTGGGCCTTGCCTTGGAAGAAAAACAGCTTCATCTGTAAAGAAAGCAAAATGATATTTGTAGGAACAAGGATGCATGGCTGGAGAAAATAATGCTAAGTTGTAAGCCAGACATGTGTGGAAAATGTTATAATGAAACTTTTTATGCTAACTAAAGTTTAAGAAAAAAAATAGCAGCTATAACCTTATACATTGTGTCTGATCTTTCAGCTTGCACAGTCTTGACAAAGAAATTACATATCCCTAGTCAACTATTCCTAAGCAAAATTAACATATGCAACCTTGTATCATGTTCCCAGTTTTTTATAAAGTTCCCAAGAGAAGCTAAATTATAATGCTCTTTAGAACACAAACTTCCTCTTAAGCTTGCCTTTTCCTGCTGTGACACATTTCCTCCCAATTTCTTACTGTGTCTCCTCTCTGAGTTTTTTTCTATAATGGTAACAGAAACCTACAAATACTGGATAACAGTTGCTTTCTGTTTTTTTCCTCTCCAGGACATTTCAGCCTTCACTATGGGCATCAGGTTCAGAAGAACAGCAATGTAGAAATTGAGACCTGCATGCTTCCAAATTAGGACTGCAATCTAACCATGCTACAAATAACATCCAACCTCACTTGATATCTTCACAGGGGCCTCTTCAGTAAGGAGAGTGGGGCTCAGAGAGATAGGTGCCTCAGAACTGGGCAGGGACCCAACCCTGACTTCTTGAATTCAGGAGATGGCATAGGCATCATTGTTATCCCCAGACATTACAGAGTCATAGTGTGTAAACCGTGGCACTGCATTGTGCTAGGCCTGTGATGACCTCATTTGATCTTGTCTTTCATACACCTCTTGCCTCAACTGTCAATCATGGTGGGAGCTTAATTTCTAGATGTCTGTGGTTAATGAGTAGATTACCTGTGTAAAAACTACTATCTTTGGTTTCTGACTATTGTGATCATAAAAAGAGAAAGAGGTGTGAGAATGTGGTATACGGTGGTGTGGGGGAAGGGGGTACCTCAGCGGGCCCATGCCGAGGCATCCCTTCCCCCGAGGGTACAGACACACACCGGCATAGTATAGAATAGAGGTTATTCAGGGCATGGGGAGGAGAGTTAAGAGGGTAGTAGAGGGAGAGAAAGGCAGAGAGAAAGAGAGTAGAGAAGCAGAGGCTGGCCATGACCACTTGGAGGTCGGGGGAGGAGAGCCCAAGAGGGGGCATGGGAAAGGCTGAGAGTGAGAGAGATAAGAGGGATAAGAGAGAGAGGAGGGGGTGATCAGCCCCCTTCATAGTAGGCCAGGCCTACCTGGCTGTTGACAGGTAACTGTGGGGAGGGGCATACCTGGCTGTTGCCAGATAACTGTGGGGTGGAGCTTAGACAGAACCCTAACACTGACCATGCTATCCCATAGCTATATATTCAGGTCCCTATTGGTCCTCTCTGACATGTGTAGTTCTTTGAGGATACAGGGCTGTCCCTTGGAGAGTACCGAGCCTAAAGTGTGGAAGTTTCGAGTGCTGTGCCTAGGAAGCGTGAAGCAGAGCTCTGGGATGATGAGAACAGGACCCAGGTGCAGGGTGGAATCCTGTCCCATGTACACGATGGGCTCTGCTGAGATGTAGAGCCAAAATGGATCCATTGCATGTGCACCAGGAGAAGTTCCCTGGGTGACACCACACTGCCTTCCTAAAAGGCCCTCCTGCCTTTGTCGTGTGCTCTCAAAGACCATGTCTGGTCTTTAGAAAAGGCCTACAATATGGGTGACCTGAATCAGCACATGGTCAAGGTATATACCCTTAACCAGTACAGACACAAAACCTAGGCATATAGACAAAAGACTCAGCTGACTGCTTCCGACAGCTTACTCTGGAATTCTGAACAAGCCATTCTCTAGAACTGGAGTGATGAAAGCTTGGGCTATAACACAATTCTGCCTTTAATTTTCCAGTTAACGTGTTCTTACAAAGGCAATCAGTTCTGTTTGGCTACCTGAGATGCTGAAGTATTTTGAGAAGCTATGAGTCAAGCCCACTTGGTGCTCCACATACCCCAGTATCAAGATTCATATGAGGAGTACCAAGGAGAGAAAGCTTATGACTCAGAGCTCTAGAATGTTCCCTGGCCTGAGGAGGACTAGAAAGACCCAGAGGAAAAAGCCCACGGATCCTGCTAGTTATCCCATAGTCCTCATTATAATCAGTTCTAGTTACCTTAGCCATGAGGGAGAGACAAAAGTCTCTACAATCATAGCTGAAAATGGTAACCCTCAAAGCAATAATAACTTCATCATCCTTGACAAAGTTACCCTTGCATATGTTCAATGGAAACTACAATGCACTTTTCAATGATAAAGTTGCGCAAGACCCATCCTGTGTACTAGCAGCCTGCGTGACTTCACTCAAAAATGCCAATTTTAGAATGCTACTGGAAAAAAAAAACTGGCATTGTTCACTTACAAAGAAATAAGTCAGCAGGCCATTTAACTGGCTATGAGGTGGCAGTCTTTTTTTTTTTAATTTTATTTTATTTTCTAAGTTTTTTTTATTTACATTCAAAATCATTTCCCCTTTCCCATTTCCTCCCTCCACGAAAATCCCATAAGCCCCCTTCCCTCCCTCTTTTCCCCATTCAACCCCCTCTTGAGGTGGCAGTCTTAAAAGCTGATCACAGCCTTCCTTACAATCATTTTCTCTTTGAGAAAACATTTTTGCTTAGTGTCTTCTGAGAACACCAGTGAACAGCTGGTCATATTTCTGAGTAGGAGATGAAAGGCAACCCACGTAATAAAGGAAGTAGATTTGTGTCTCTCTGCGTGTTTGTAACATGGGCATAGCAGAGTGATCTTTCTTACATTATTTCCTAAAGGAGGATTCTAGCCTGGAGTACAAATTATTTAGTGAGACACCTCGAAATGTGATGTATTTTATTGGTGGGTGGCTTGTGCACAACAAGCCGTTCTACTGTTACCTTCGCAGATTTCGCTGTCAGTGTTGAATGCAATCCTTCAAAATAGAGTCCAGGTTCTGGAGGGTAGTGTGTCAGGACCATGGTCAGCACCGGGCCCAGGTCTTGGAGCTACAGGCTGCGCATGAACTCTGACCAGTCCTGCGCTGAAACCTGAATTTGACACACAAATGACTCGCATGGATTACTGTATTTGAGGCTGATTTGGGAGAAAGAGCCAAAGAGACCACAAAAGGAAGTGCCTGCCTTTGTGTGTTTGTTACCTTACCCTCCAGTGGCTGAGGCCCTTAAAGCAAAGTCGGCCAGCGGAAGACCAACGGCACGTTGCATTTTTGAGCTTTTTATGATAGGCAACTGGGGTTTCTTTCAAAGATGAAAATGTCACATAAAAGCAATGTGGTGTTTGTATTTTATTTATCTAACAAAAGCTGGAAAATGTGGTCTTCCTGAGGCCTCTGAATACAGAAAAGGGTTTTGAGTTGCCTACAGGGAATGTGGCTACCGCCTTTACCTTACTGGCCTGTCCCAATCTAAAAGGAGAATGTGACTCCAGGGCATGGTTTCCCACCACCTGTACCCTACCCTCAGAGACCTTGAGAGGGTGTGGTATGCTGGGCAGTTTTCTGTCAACTTAGTACAACTAGAGCTATTAGAGAGGAGGTAGCCTCAATTGAGAAAATGCCTCCATGATATCTGGCTGCAGGCAAGCCTGTAGGACATTTCCTTAATTAGTAATTGACGTGGGAGGACCCATTCCACTACTGTGGGTGGGGTTATCTCTCTGTTGGTGGCCCTGGGTTCTACAAGAAAGCAGGCTGCACAAGTCAAGGGGTGCAAACTAGTAAGCAGCCCTCCTCCGCGGCTTGTGCTTCCGTGCTTCCGCTCTCGCCTCTTCCTGGTCTGTTTGAGTTCTTGTCCCGACTTCCTTCCAGGATGAACAATGATGTAGAAACATAAGCCAAATAGACCCTTTCCTCCCCAAATTGCTTTGGTCCTAATGTTTCATCTTAACAATGATAATCCTAACTAAGCCTCATCTTTCCCCACCCACAGGGAAGGCCACAGCTACTGCTTTTTCCTTCCATGGTGAGGGTGTAACTTTCCAGCTGGGATTTTGGAAATGGGGTCTAGATATTACTCAGGTCTCCTGTTAACATCATCTGCCTTCCACACGTAGGTCTGAGTTGACTATTTCTGATTCATGGATGACTTAGCTATTATAATTTACAGAGACAGACTGCATAATGGCTTATAACTTGCCAAATATCCATCTGTCTTTGTTGGAGTGGGAGATTATTTATAGGGTGTAAAGGAGAGGGGGTGGAGAGAGGAGAGATTATGAATAGGCTGGCTCAGACTATCACTATTATGGGGAACCTATTCTGGCCAACACCATTCTCACAATGCTGTCTGAATCTCTTAATGAGCGGATTACACATGTCACCTTCTCAGTTTCTTCACAAGGAATCTGTAGCTGAAGGATGACCTGCCTCCTAATGCTGAGAATTGCTTGGGTTCAGATGGTAACAGGATGGTAACTTTGACTTCAAAATCACAGTGGCAATCCTGTGGTCTGTCCATGGTCACACAGACTCTTAAGAGACTTTTCAGATTGACTGAAGGTGGTTTGTCTATCCCTGACTTAAGAAACTAGGATGCCAAAAGCTTGCTGCATGTGAATTTTCTTCATCTTCACTTAAGAATAGAATTGAACTTGTTGCTGTTTGATTCAGAGCAGCTGTCTAGGGGACATTGCTCGTAGCTGCTGTAGGTGTTGATAACACACCTGATATCAGCATTTTTTTCTTTCATGAAAATGAAGTAAGGTGAACTCTTTTTTTTTTTCCCAAATTACACCAGTATCTGAGAAAATTGGTTTTGTGTAATTGTGAATTGTAGACACTGCATGTTATGTGGGGAGTTTAATGAAAACCTTAGGAGAGAGGCATTCGACCTTCACTTAACAGCAACTACTCTCTGCTCACTAAAACAGGAAACTGTCTTGGAGAACGCAGTATCAGGGAAGTAAACAGACCTCAGCATGATTTTCGTGGCTATCTTCCAGGTCCTTGGGCTGGCTCAGGACCCCCTGAGCTGCTAGTCCTAGATGATATAGAAAGCCTAATCCTATTGTGCTCCAGTATTCTGATACCCCCAACTCCAGGGCATCTTCCGTATTGTACCCCTGAGTACTTCACT
Source organism: Tokudaia tokunoshimensis (assembly GCA_036184795.1). NCBI lineage: Eukaryota > Metazoa > Chordata > Mammalia > Rodentia > Muridae > Tokudaia > Tokudaia tokunoshimensis. The sequence goes on from BTHU01000012.1 coordinate 45,886,516, forward strand.
AGAAAATAAAACAAAAAGCAGTTTCAAAAGTCAACCAGTGCATCACACAGTTAAAACTCAACATATGTCCAAGCAGGAAAGCATGTAGCGACAAGCTAAGGTTACACCCGGGCTAAGGGTCAGCCTGGATGTTGTTCGGGCAAGGCTGTCTAGGAAGAGGGGTGCTATCCTGAGACTGTGGCATGACCAGTATCTAACAATGTGTTAGCACAGGTGATGAATGAGATCACAGAACATGCAGGTGTGATAAGACCAGCTGAGTGTCAAAAGGAGCAGAAGATCCAGAAATGCGTGCACAGGAAGGCTACCTCAGAAGACGGTTGTGACTGTTTAACACACAGAGGCGTTGTGTCATCTTCCCTCCTTCTAGAACATTCCCAACAAAAGCAATTTTGTACAGTCATCTAAAAATATGCTAGTATTCAGAAGAAACACTTTTTGTCAGGTCTTGTTTATAGACGTGACTACACATTTTCAGACTATTTAAAGGAATGAATGGTTGTTTGACAATTATTCCTGTGTTTGAGCTAAAGAAATGTCTTATCATCCCAGACAGAGAGAGAACAAAGTCCAGAGTAAGGTTTCAATCCAAGTCCAAGTTGGTGATCAGTGAGTTCTTTCAGAATTATGTATGGGAGTATGGATACTTCTCAGGCATCTACAGCATATGGAAGGACCATCTCCGAGCCATTGTTTGCTTCTATATAACCCACAGAAAAGGTAAGGCCTGTTGAGAATCTGCTAAGTATCTTCTGAGACTCCCTTCCAGGAGGGAGATATGGGCACCTGTGGATTCTCACAGCTGCACAGATTTAATATGGAGATGAACTTGCCCAACACCAGGAAGCAGCTAAATTATAATGGTCTAATTAAGGAGATGCCTGCTTATTCATTTCATTGTGATTATTCACCTCATGTCACAGTGACAAGGTTTCACTTGCTGTTCTCTGGTGAATCCCTACATACGATTGCACCGCCTTGAACCTTGTCCTATGCCTGCTAACCTCACATTTGCATTGCTTCTGAGAGGACAGCGCAGGAAGAACCGTTACCATTTTGTGGATCATTTTCCTTTGCATAACCCTCCCCACATACCCCTGTCAGAGATGAGTGCTCCTACACCAGACTGATTGGTCCATCTTTTCTTCCTCTTAGTGTTCAAATTCCAGCTTTGGTAGGACACAGGTCACATTGTCACCTACACCAGCAGGTGAGGAGGATGATTTACATAGCAGTCAAATTAAAGTAAACTCCTACCCTGAACCCAAAGGCAGCCTGCAGGAAGAGTGCTACTTCTAAAGTGAGGGTGTGGAGCACTGAAATTTTCAGCAGTGCTGCAGATGGCCCTAGTTCCTTTCTAGAGACTTGTTTCTGGAGGGGGTGATGTAGGAGGGTTGACATACTTGTAGACAACGGGCTCATGCTGTGGACAGATCAGAGCACTGCACTTGGATGCAAGTGTGCACTTGGTTCTTGATATTCCCTCCTTCTGTACAAACATTTGACTCATTGTCCACAGGAAAGAAAGGGGAACCTAGAACACATGTGAAGGAAGAAGAAGGAGATAGAAAAAAAAAAGAGGATTTCTGGGAGCATGATATATACTGCAGTTGACCGGATATAGGCGTTATATACCTCTGCATTCTGCAGATGTTTACAGATACCTCATGATGCAGATATTTGTAATCATTTGCAAACAAGACAGTCTCCTTAGAACCCCATCCTTGGCACTGTGAGAAGATGGCTAAACAGAATCCTCTTTCCACTTAATGCCTGGACAGAGTGCGGGAGATTTCTGGGGGTTGCTTGAATTTCCTGCAGGTTTTGTGGGTGAATTGGATATGGGCAGCTGAGTCTGGGATACTGATTTTGGTGTGGGGAGAACACTTACTGTACACAAGCAGAGCAGAGTAGTTGTTCCATTTTTCTTCCACAGTGAAGCACTGAGCTCAGGTCCTTCCGCTCAGTGGGGATTTGGCAGTTTTTAAAGCTACTCATTTCTGACTCATGCATTTCTTTTCATGATACCCATATTCAGTGCATTACCAGGAAAACATCTGCACTGACTGGGCAGGGAGCTAGATTGAAATTACATTCTAGAAGAAAGGACATGATATGCTTTCTGTAGAAAATGTCACTTGTGGGAACTGGAGGAGAGCGGTGTTAGGAACAAGTGAAAGTTAGTCATTGTCCTCGTCTTCTTATCTGTGTATCAAGTGTTAGCAGGCATCAGAGCACAGCAGAGGTTTCACTCTGATAGAACCTGCAGTGGTCCTGCGTGGCACTCTTTGCTATCTCAGCTAACTTCTGTTGCTGTCTGCTCAGTCTGTGTGCAGGTGAGACAGACTGCTCCCAGCAATGGTCTATAAGAACATTTATTTACCTATTTCAGTGTCTCTGGAATATTGAATATTACAGGGATCCAGGAGAAAGAGCATCCCAGGGAGAGACAAAGGAGGGCTGAATGAAGGTAGGACACTGTGGGCAAACAGAAGGGAAGATGCAGACTGTGGTGGTCTTGGAAACATGCAAGTGTTTCTAGAACTCATGTAGCAAAACTATAATTACACTTTACATCTGTTTGAGGAAAGGGAAGAGTATTGCCCTTCCCTCTTCTGTAAGCGGAGCGACCTCACTCCATGGCTAGAGATGGAGCACACAAGGCTCAGTCATCCCCACTAGTTTCCACTGCCTCACTCTAGTCCACTGTATGTTAGAAACCAACGTCTGGGGTTTAGGAAAATATAGCAGAGAAATTCACAGCAGCCTATCAGAAGGGCCAGCTCCCATGAGAAGGCAGAATAAGGAAATCCCCATGTAAAAGAAAAAATGGGAAAGAGTCTATTATTATTGGTTAGAGTCTGAATGTGTCCCCTAAAACTTATACATTAAACCTTAATCATAATACAATTATGTCATTATTGTCTGGATCAGGGTAACTACAAAAGCTCAGTTGTTTAAGGATTGATGCCCAGTAGGTAGAGAAAACCTGCTAGGATAGTAGAAGTTAGAGGAAGTGGGTCCCTAGGGCCATGTGTGGAAGATGATATTTTGTACTTGATCCCTTCCTTTCTGCATTTTTGCTTTCTGGCCACCAGGAGGTAAACACATTTATCATGTTGTATGCCACCCACCCTGATAGTCTTTCTACGTTACCACAGGCCTAGACACCCTAACTGTAATCTGTGAGAAAAACAAACCTTTCTTCTTGAATTTTTCTTATTTTGTTATAGCAACAATAGGATGATCAATACAGAAGGCGAAACCTAGTTAGAGCACAATGATCTTGCCCCTTACAGGAAAACTTGAGGTTAGCCCGTAGCATGTTTAGGCATTTTAAGTGATGTGAGGGCAAAGCACCATCTCGAAAGCAGACAGCAGCACCTACCTGATATCGGAACCACCTTGCCCTTGGTCTTCCGAACTCTGAGAAATGTGTTTCTACTCTTAATAAAGCATCCTGCCTATAGTGTTTACTATAGTAGCATAAAGGAACTAAGACAGTACCCATTCCACCTCTACACTGTTCCTTTTGTGATCTCAAATTTCCATGCAGAAATGTCCTGATAAGTATATGCTCCTGATTCCTGAGTCACAGAGAAAAACCAATGGCACCATTGAAAATCTGCTGTGACAAGACTGTCCTTTGCCGGATTCCTTGGATGACCTCACAGATGGGCTTGAGACTGGAGTGCTGGGGTGACAACTGAAGGGTGGGCTAAAGACCCACATGAGTATGTGCAACAGGATATAGACCCATGCATATGTGCTCAATGAATAATTTCTGGAAAATTAATTTTCCCTTTTGACTTATACACATTGCAAAGGAAATGTGTTTTACACCAGGGAACCTATGTCATTTCAACCCAAGGGTAAAGTATAAGAATAAAATATCATAAAAAATCATAACCAGGGTGGGTGGAGGGATGAGTCTAAGGAGGAGAGAAGCCTAGATCACAGGATTAGTTCATTGGCTGAGCAGAGAAAATGTAGTTAGTCTATCTGTAGTTCCACTGAGATTTTCAAAAACCCACAGTTCCATTTTAACATGAACATTTGACTTGGAAACAAGCAACAGCTTCATTGCTGTACCGTGTGTGCTATTAATTTAAATTGCTTAAATGCATTTCTCATGCATTAGTAATAAAGCTAGACTAAATTACAATCCTTAATTTTTTGCTGATGTTTTTATTGCATGGTGATATATGGAAATTTGCAGATCACTGAGAGTTTTAATTCATCTCTTTCCCTTGTCAGCCTCTGGGGACAGGAAAAATAACAGTAAAATCAAATTCTCCTGGCACGTTAGAATGACAAGCCATAGGGAAGAATCTACCTAGTTTATAACCTTAGAGCAAAAACAAACAAGGGAGATTTATAATTTCCAGTGGGCTCGATAACAATTTATATCTGTAAAATCTTTCATGTTAAGAAACATCTTTAAGAATGTCTAATTTTTGTTGGTTTGTTTTGTTTCATTTTGCTTGTTTTTGAAGACAAGTTTTCTCTGTGTAACAGTCCTGAATGTCCTGGAACAGCCTTGTATACTAGACTGACCTCAAACTCACAAGAGATCTGCCTGCCTCTGCCTTCCAGGTGCTCACTTCTAATGTTTTAAGTTGGTTTCAGATTTGCAGAAAAGCTACAGAGAGAGTGATGAGTTCACACAGGTCTCACACCCAGTCACTAACATTGCTGGAAGCATTAATACTCAGGACACACAACACTCCATTAGAGAATTAGCGTTGAGATTGCTGTGAACTGAAGGACAGACTATTTCAGATTCCTTTAACGTTCTCCTTAATGTGTCTTTGTGATTCCACACCCTGTCTAGAGCACCAGAGCACATGAGTCCTGTCTCCTCTCAGGCATCTCTTGTTTTCAGTCAGTGCTGTTGTGGTTTTTATATCATTTGCTCATCCTCCAAGGCTCAGTGGACTGAAATTTCATCCCTGGTTTGAGGTATATAAAGATTTGTAATGTAATCTGATGCTCCAGTTTAGAGGTGTGGATGTTGAGGATGATTAGGATTATGAGGGTTGTGAGGGAAGCTCCATGATTACATCTTTGTAAAGATGGAGATCACATATGCATGCACGTGCTGCCAGTCCACGCCAGGTGGTGCCCTCACTGTCTCGTGGTTCTTCCACCAAAAATCTCATCACCAGCTGCCACCATTAACCTTAGACCTTTGGAAACATGAGCACAAATAAACTTTTCTTTATAATTTATTTGTCGATGGTATTATGTGGCAATAGAAAGCAGATAAATATGGCCCTTTTTAAGTTGAGAGGACACACGGCTGGTTCTGCATTATGTCTCGAAATTAGATTTTTCTGATTTTTTTTTTCATGCCACAAATGGATTCATACATTTTGGGGAGAAGATGGAGAAGACAAGACCTTACTGAGCACAGTAAGAACTAGTAAGGCTTCATGATGGCACTGAGTGTGCTTCGTGCTCTTTCCAGAGTTACACTTGTAGGTTCTCTATGATGGAGTCATACCCCAGTTCACTCTTCCACATTGTTCTGCAGAGAAAGTCTGAATGTACGGTTAAGAGCAGAGATTACCTATACAGTACCACCTGTGGGCAGAGCATCTACAGTTATTGTAAAGAATCCTCCCATCAAAAGGCTCTCTTGTACATTGTCTCATATGTTGTGGTATAGACACACACACACACACACACACACACACACACACACACACACACACAGAGCCTCCTCCTGTACCACTCCACATACTTCTCCACACAATAATTCTAGTTACAAGATGAAGCTGCTTGAGGCTGGGAGTAACCTGAGCATACATTCATTCAACATTTACTTATTTACTTGTTACAGCTTTTAGTAACCAAGAACGCAAATGCAATGCACATTTAAGCTTTCACTTCAAAACACAATTCACCTGCTTATGAAGAAAGAGGAGTTCCATAGTGGGTTAAGTAGCTGGGCTGGGCAATGAAGCTGAAAATACACTAGCCCTGAGTTTGGCATTGGAAGTCCCTGGAGTTCTGAGCATGGACAGGCCAGTGAGGAAGGATGTGATTCTTAGGAGGAACACTCATGTCTGCTTTCCGGAAGTCTACTGGGCAGGGTACAAGAAATGGGTGTTGACCAGGGGAAAAAGGAACATGGGAAGTAGCTGTGACTAGCCATCATGGTGGGAAATAAACTATTCACTATGTGAATAGTTCGTTTTCCCTGTGGTTTGCCTTACCTCAGGTCCCAAGAGCTACTTCCCAAAGGAGGGATCTGTGGTCCACACCTCTGTAAGCCCTTCTAGGGCAGTCTTGTCAGGATTTTAAAGAATGCACACACTCTTGAGTTTAACAAGCAAGCCACCGTATTTAAACAATGCCTCCTTTCAGTGGGAATTTCCCAATCCATCTAGCGTCTAGCTGTGAACATGTAAAGCTTATTGACACTCACAGTCTGTCGTATGTGGTGCCCAGGAGACACCTCCACTATGGTACAGGATATGACCAACATGCTTTGAGGCATCTCATAGATGTGTGACTAGGACGTAAATAATGAGAAGCAGACAAGCCAAATTCCAAGAATGGAAGGCAAGAAAGAGACAAGGTAAATGTTCACATCAGGAGGAAAAATGGAGGTTTGGGGACCCCGAGGGGAGAAGGGCACAAGGGAGATAGGGCTGCCAGAATCACGTTGGATGTCTTAGTTCCTCACAGAGCCTATACTTGTTCTTAAGAATATAGCTTGTGGTGGTCCCAGTGCAGCAAAAGCTCAGTAAATGCTAGCTGTTTCTGTTACTTCAATCTCTGATTCCCTTAGAATATAAAGGTGATTCAAAGCAGAGTTTTCTATAAAACTTTTAAAAGGCAAGATTTATTTCTCATGGAAATTTGTGCTTGAACAGAATTCAAACAAAACCTATCTCTGGCTTCTTGGCTTTATCAGAAATAGGGTGGGGCACTGAGTGTCAAGATGCCAGTTCCTGCCATATACGACTTTCCAAAATTTGAGCAGATAGGATTGTGGCAAGGGTTCAGGATCTTATTATTAATTCCAGTAATTTCTGCTGTTATACAATTTTTCTCTAACTTTATTTGATGGAAATAAAATCAAGTAGCCTAATTGCCAAATGGAAATGTAAAATAGAAACAACAAATTTGTATAAAAAGCAATACTTTAACATAATTTCAAGGAAAATAAATTTTTATACATGCTAATGCTTTTGGATGTAATTAAGTAAAATATGACATGAAATAAAATAATTCAAAATAATCAAATTTAATTGACTTTTTCCATTAAAAATACTCTAGTTATTTTCTAATTAATTGTTTTTCTAAAAACAGATAATTTAAAAAAAATCATTGTGTGTGTGCACATTTTCTTTCTTCTCTTTTTTTCTTTTTATGCCACATGTGTATATGAGAGGGTAACTGTGAAATTCAGTTCTTTCCCGCTACCATTTGGTTTCCAGGAATTGCCCTGCCTTAGATAAAGACATCAGCACCCATTGTTCCACGTTCCAGAAAAATCCTCTGTTGAATGAGCAAATCCTCTGATATCTCACTTATTTTTGGCCAACATTGTTTTTGTTGGTCAAAAACTAGGAGGCAAGAAAGCAGGATGCCTGGTGTACAGAAAACAGAGAGTGGACTGTTGACAGAAGTGTTATGTGAAGCAAACCAAATCAGAATATGACCATATAAATTAAAGTGATTTCTAAATGTATGTGCCTGAGGTCACAGGAAATGTTGTAGTTCTTATTTGTAATAAACTCTAGGTATATAGATTGAATGCCTTCCTTTAATATTCCCAGAATAGTTTAGTTTCCCTCAACAGTTCTGCAAAACTGGATTACAGAACTTCGCGTAACTTAGTATCAGTCAGAATACACTGGCTAGCTTGTCTGTACTCAATGTATTGTTGTTGTTGTTGTTCAGTGAACATTTCTTGTTGCATTACCATGGTCTAGCTTAGCACCATGAACCAGGATGTGAATACAAATTTCATGAAGCAAAGACTTCTGGGAACATTCTCCATCTGTGCTAAGCATGGGATACCAGCTCCCATAGTGAAATTCACAGTATAACCCAAAATAAAAGAAAAGTTCCTTGACAACTTCTAACATGTGATGTGATACTTATCTTTGTGACCAAAGAGTGGATAAAATGTAACTTCATTGAGAAGTGTTTATTTGGGCTAATGACTCAGGGAATAGAGTCCTTAGTGGTGGGAGAAGCAAGACTCAGGAGCATCTTATGGCTGAGGGAGCAGATACTTGATCACATTTGGATGCATCATAAACCAAAGAAGAAAATGTGAGGCTCCACTTTCTTTCTCCTTCACTCATGTTCAGGGTCAGTTTATTCTCCACAGTTAAACTTGTCTGTTGGAGGAAGCACCCTCACTGAGACACCTTGGAGAATAACTAACTCCCAGGTGATTTCTAAATCTGGTATGATGGTGATGGTTCAGAGGCTCATAGGGAGTGGCACTGTTAAGAGGTGTGGCCTTGTTGGAGGAAGTGTGCTGCTGGGGATGGACTTTGAGGTTCCAGAAATTCAACCCAAGTCCAGGGTTTTACTCTCTCTTCCTGGTGCCTGCCAAATTAGATTTAGACCTTTCAGCTTCTCTCTAGCATCATGTCTGCCTGCACACTGCCATGCTTCCCCTCATGATGACAATGGGAACTAAAACTTTGAACTCTAAGTTAGCCTCAAGTAAATGTTTTCATTTATAAGAGTTGCCATAGTCATACTGTCTCTTAAACAGCAGTAAAACCCTAACTAAGACATCTAGTCAAATTGACAGTGACCATAACCCAATGAACATCAACTATAACATCTGAGATATCTGAGAGTCACTGGTGGGATAGGCAGGTCCTCACACAGAGTTCACCTAGGAAGCTAGGCATTGTTTCCACCCGGACACAAGCCAGTACTCATATATGTATTGTTTCTGCCAAAAAGCAATGTGACTTTTCTCATTGTCCCATAAATCATCAATAGGTCTTAGAATTTGCTGTGCTGTCTGAAAGGGTTTTACTGTCAAGCATTTTTCATTAAAACACACACAAACTGGGAAGAGCTTTTGTGCATAGGTGTCTTAGAGTAAGAATGTACTTCTTCAAGGAAGCAGTGTGTTCATTTGTTAGAGCTAAGAGCCAGTAGTGTTGTAGAATTAATATGCCTTTGCAGTAAGAAATCACTCTGCCCATTTAGAGATTAATAAAGGGGAAAAAAACAAACTCTTTAGTAATAGCATGAGACTGGTTCAGGCTAGTGCACAAAAAGGAATCAGCCTCAAATAGAAAATGTGAAGGGTAAGATTATATATATCCTTTACATATGATGTCATTTACAAATCTTCTTCACGTCCCAGCCCCAGGTTACACTTTGACAATTTAAACAGAGGGAGGAGACTACAAGTCTGGGCACTTGGAAAGATGGAAAAGATATAGCCAGAATTATTTTTGAAGCACACCAGTGTTTGTTTGTTGGTTGGTTGTGTGTGTGTGTTTTTGTGTGTGTGTGTGTGTGTGTGTGTGTGTGTGTGTTTGAATAGTTGTTACCTGTTACCTAGGGCCATCTTTTCCACCTGGCAGAATTATAAGATAAGAGCACAGAGAGCTTGGTGTCATAGTTTAACTTAATGAAGTCTGTGACCCTGTGCTGTCCCTTGAGCTGTCCATGTTCTGTGATAGAAGGGTGAGACAAATGGCTTGCCTCCTTTTGTTATGGGAATGAAGCCTGAGTGGAAATTGATCTTGGTGAACAAGCATTAACAGAAATGATTTCTCAACAACCCCAAACTTCAACTATATTACAATACTTCCTCTACAGTTTCTAACATGTCTGAGTGCTATACTATTTATCTTCCTGTCATATGGGAGGCAGCACTCCTTTAACTAAATTCTTCTTTGTATAATATTTCCTAAGCAATATTATCCAAAAGGCCTGTATAGCATTAATTTAACTACTTTAAGTTTCTCCTGAGTCAATAGGGCATACATTGTGGAAATCCACAATTTCCACGGGATTATTCTACCTTCTTTCTGTCTGAATATCAACAGGTAAAATCAGGTATTCAGGATGCAGTTAAAGAAATTTGACTTCTCCAATGCATAGCTTCTAGTACAAGCTCGATTTATAAGGTTTCTTTTATCTCTATGACATTCAATGACAACTTTATACTGTACAAAGAACAATGAGAGTACAATATTGATGATGAAATATGGAATGTCAAAAGTCTAGAAACTGTATAGTAGTATGGAGTGGACACTGGAAGTGATGATAGAGTCTCAAGTTTTCTAGGTGGACTGAGTGACCAAAGGACACAAAGAAAGACAGGAGCCATATGGTGGAAGACAGACCAATAGACAATATCCAAGTTGAAACAGGCATAGATAAGTTTATTAAAAGCACAAATCGCCAAAGCTGAGGGAAAAACACAAAATCTAAAGATCCTGAACTGCCAACCCACAAAGGATCAAGTGGAGAATTGCTGATCAGTTGTAATTAGGAACTTTGTTAAGGATTTCCTAATAAGTCAAAGGCCCAGGAAAATTAATGCATCAGAATGAATGCAGCATAGGGTTACAGAGTTCCCAGGCTACAAGATCTTTAGCTTTTGAAATGTCACTTGGAATAGATTGCCATTAAAATGGGTTCTACCTACCTCAGGAGATTAAAAAACCCTCTATCATTCACAATGTGAATTCCCACAGCCCAGGAATAGCACACGTCTTTTTTGGCTCCCTAACACCTCTCCCAAGCTCCCCTGCTTTGAAGCCTACAGTGATCTCACATTCCCAATTGTCTTGCTTCCCTGGGCATTGCATACATGGAAATTCTGCCCTGTTGATAGCCTTCAGGTGCTCCATGCCAAAGGAAACATTTACAAACAGAATGAAAACAAAGACATTTCACCAACATTAAAAACTGTAAAACAAAATTTATAATAGAAAGTGTTTTAGAATCAAATATACAAATGTAGTAAAATATTCTCCATATGTGTGTTATACATTCATGGTAAAGAAACATTTAGACAATTAAATAGAAAATATATTATATTATATTATATTATATTATATTATATGAATATCATATTCCTATAATCTTTAAAATATTGACACATTTAATCTAATACTTCTATCAAGAAGTATTATAAATTTGATAAAACAGAAATACCAATATGTAAAGATATTCAAATTGCATTGTAATTTGCCTGTTAAGATGTTAGAAAATCTGATTTGTACCCAATGTCCAAAAAAAAATACATTGGGTACAAATCAGAGCTCAGAGGACTCAAACACTGTGGCTAGCCAAGAATCAACCCCTATGTAGGAAGGAGACTTCTTCTCTCAGAGGTTGCTATGGAATGAAGATCCCTGCAAGTTCAGAGAGCCACCACCAGGGGTCTGCATGGTTTCAAGGTTACCTGGGGATGCAGGATGAGGTAAGGCTTGGGACAGGGACAAAAGGAGAGAAGCAGGGCAGCCTAGGCTGGTCCTGTAAACTGTATTCTGGGGCTACAGGGTCTTCTTTCATCCCTCCCTCTCTTTCACTGTTCCCATGCATGTGGGTGCTGGTCCCCTGTCAGAACATTTAGAATTACAGTAGAACACATGAGGAGACAGGCTCAGAAACCAGGGGAGGGGGGTGCAGTTCCAGGGACCAGCCAGGCTCCTCTGTGCGGGGGAGTCCCTGCCTCCCAACACAGTATCTTCCCATGTCCTGCACCAGCCCTTCTCTAAGATTTGCCCGTGACACCACTAAGAGACTCCTTCAGGAGCCTGCAGACCAGGTTACTCTGGCAACATCTCTCCATTTCATAGCAAAGACAGCGGATAGTCTCAAGAGCACACTGTAGCTTACCAAAGCAGCAGGCCTCCACTGTGATGATGGACTGTGATGGACACTGAACTTTTTATCTAGTGCATTTGTCTTTTAAAAGTAGTTGATATTAAGTTAATTTTTGTGAACTCCTAATGAAAATAAAAAGCAATAAGCAGGCTAAATTATTTTTATAAAGTTCAAATGAGAGTGATAATTTTAGCTTGGAAATACCACATTCCAAAATTAAAACTATAGCATCCATTGACTTTCCTTTCTTTTTATACAAGCATCACTATGATATCCATGCAAATTAGGAAAAGTCAACACAAACTTAATTTTTAAGAACTAATGAGATTGCAGGAGATGGGAATTTCTCTATCTTTCATATTAAGAACTCGTAAAATTGTTAATAATATATGTAGTACAGTTAGGCACATTTAATATTTTTGTCTAAAATAAAAATTATGTACACACAGTTTAACAAAGGTGTTTAGCATTTAATTATAGGGAGTCCAGCATTGAGAAATACGATTTTAAATTACCTTTATGCCATGCTTTTGCACAGCCATATATAAATTTCCTTATAAATTAGTTTTAAATGATTTATTTTAAATATGAAATTAAAATTTTGATGTAACTTCATAAGTGAATTGCATGCAAATCTCTATATTACAAACGTAATTGCTGGATTGTTTTGCTAGTAGGGGAGTGAGGGATGTTGGTGTGAGCAGATTTCCATGCTTTTTTGCTATAGACTGGAAGAAATTATCATGACACATTGGCAAAATATTACTACCTAAGATTATTGACATTGATTCAGAAGATTCATAAAACATTTCAGGAATGGTAATGTAGACTTTTAATAGCACCACTTTGCATATAGAAGATCAGGTGGATTTCTCTGAGTTCAAGGCCAACCCTGCCCATGCAGTAAGTTCTGCGCCAGCTATGACTACATATTGGGATGTTTTCTCAAGAAATCAGATCAAATCAAATGATGTAAAAATGAGGACGGAAAGGGTAAGGCCTTGCTTTTATTCATCACCTCTGTCAGTGGTTCCTGTTGGATGATTTGATTTGTAGCAGAAGGGAAGATTTTATAGGTGCACAGAGAGGGTGCTCTCCTCTGTGTTCCAGCCTTATGTTACCATATTGAGAACCACATAGCTGGCTCCACTTCCTCCTTATGCTCTCACCTTCACTGGAAATGCCTGCCTTTGGAGCTGACCCACTGTGTTCCTCAGGTCCTCTCTGAAGTCTCACTCCTTCTTCGTTCCTGTTCCTCTTACAGCAGGCCAAGCGCAGCAGAGCAGGAGCACTGGATGGTGGAGTCACTCGTGGCCTGTCAGTTACTCTCGACTGTTGTTCAGACAGACAACATAGTAAAGGGAGAGCTGTAAGTTAAGCAGACATTCTTGGGTTGATAGGAATGGGTGTCGTAGGAAGGCTCTTGTGATACTCTACTCATTTGGCAAGAAAGATGATCTTTGGGCTGTTTCATGGTTGTGTTTTTCTCATACATTTGCATTAGTTTATTAAGTAGGAAGTGAATGGCACTTTAGCTGCACTTGATAAACAGGGTTAAAGACTATTTTCTCTGAACCTGTGAAGGGTAAAGGAAACTGAAGCATTCTCAGCTGCAACTAGCGGAAGTGTCGAAAGACACCATGGGATTCATGGGTCATTCTGACAAGACCTCTACACCTCCCACAGTGATGTTCGAGTCACCCTGTATTTCAGAGGCAATCTATTGCAACCAAAAAAAAAATGAATGTCAAAACCAGATTTTAAAATATTTTAAGTATGTGTATTGTGTGCCTATGTCTGTGTGGGGCATGTGCACGTGAACACAGGTGGGCACAGAGGCCAGAGGTTTTATATTCCCAGAAGATAGAATTAGGAGTGATTGTGAGCTACCTGACATAGATATTGGTAATTGAGCTCAGGTTTTGTGCCAAAGCAGTAATGCTCTTAATTACAGATACATCTCTCCAGCCCCCAAAGTCATTTAACTTTATGGAAGAGAAAATTATTATATTGGCGTGTTGCGATCAGAATACACTCTGGCGTAAGTGATTATGTAATGTGTAAAGCAGTGGTTTTTCAAGAATTTGAGAGCCTCCATTTTGCAATCAGCTTTTAACTTCATTTTGAGAATAGAAAATGCTTGGCTGAACATGTGGATGTTACCATATATCTGGCACTACCCATGCAGCGCAGACTGAAAGATGACTTACTCCTGGAAGTAAATTGATCAGGGTTTTAAGATTGTGGGGAAGGATTATTAAAATCATATCAGAAAAACAGGCCTAAGAACTTATCAGACATAGAAGACCAGCATACTCAGAAAAGGATGAAACTCCCTCCCTTAGACCCTGTAAGGAAGTGGATAACTAACACTGAAATAGCAGCAGTCCCACTAACCTGCCATTTGACCTCTCACAGTAGTCTGAAATGGAAGGTACTCATTCCCACCCTGTGCCCTCCAAAGCTCAGGCAGAAAGGCACCTATACTGGAGGGAAGAGGCAGGGAAGATTTGTGGACATGGTGTTCACAGGACATTAGAGATACCTGAACAAAGCTTATCTCATAATTCACTTCAATGGATTTCATAATATGGTTTTTCTCGGCAGAGATAAGGCAGCCTGGAAATGCTCAGCTGAGCCCGGAAGGCTTCCTCCCTGAAGTGATACAGCCTCACACCTATTCAGCCATGGCAAGTTTGACTCTGAAGTTTCATTCTTCCTTCAAGAATTAAATCTACGGGAGCTGAGATTAGAAGGTCTTAAGCCTGTGCATGCATCTCTTTATGTGCACATGTGACAATGGCACTGTCCTCTCTAAAAGAAATGTGTTTGACTTAAATGGCTGGCTGTGTATGCTCCTTCCTCCACTCTAAAATGGGCATTTTAATTTCTTTCAGATGAGCATTCCTTTTAGATAACATGTCCATTTTATATCAATGAAGAGAACTTGTTTAGAAAATTGTGTTTCTATGTAAACAAAAGCCTATAGTCGTATGTGTGCAGTTCAGGAGAGAGGATACATGAAACAGAAGAGACTGCCGAGCACTTGAGAGATTCTAGAAAACTTGCCATTTTCATTGAGGCCTGTTAAACTGTGGATAGGATAATGATATTGAGGTCAGAAGGGTTTCTACTCTCTGTGCAGGAAAACACAGAGTGAGGAAGACTAATCAAGCCACACAGGGATGCTATGGAGTTCCCAAGGAATGGAGCCTCTAAAGGCAGGAAGTGGGCAATATGGATCCTGGTAGACTATCTAGCTAACGAGATCTAAGGATCCACTTACCTCTACCCAGCCAGCTTTGCTGCCATGCCTGGTTTTAATGTGGGTTTTAGAAGATCTTGACACATGACCGCATGCATAGCAGGCACTTTGCTGACTTAGCCATCTCTCCAGCCATATGGATACATATTTTAATTGTGTCGTCACTGTAGTTATTGTTTTTACTTGGGTTTAACTCAGGAGAGGTTGTGAATCTCAGCTCCATTGACACCCTGCAGACATGGAGGATGGACAGAGGCAGCGGAGCACTTTCTTAGCTAGCCTGCAGACTGTGTGGATTACTATATCAGTTACTTTTTCATTACTATGACCAAAGAAACAACCAGCTTGAGATGAAGACTTCAAAGCATGAGCCTGTCAGGGACATTAAAATCAAAACCATACATATGTCATTATCCTTGGCTCCCAATGGGGGCAAAATCCTTCTTGGTAATGATCTAATTTTAAGTGTGAGTTTCAGGGTTGGAAATTTTTAGTTTGCTGATGTGATATCAGCAGGAGTAAAGATAAAGGCCCCCTTCTTGACTCATCTGATGACTTATGAGACAGGAATGTTGCTAAGGACATTGACCAGCTCAGAAGCAGCTATGCAGAGCAGTGTTACTGAGGTGCAAGATTTGGGGATGTGGAATGCAGTTGGCACACCCCTTGATGCCACAGTGGGTGCAGAAGTATATGCACTGTTTATATTTTCCACAGTAGATGACTCTTCCTCTCTCTTTGACTCTTGTCAATACTCCTTGACTTTTATTCTTTCTCATTTTTTTCTAGTACTTTAGGAATTTCACACAATGTATTTGGATTATAGTCATCCCTCCTCCCACAACTCCTCCCAGATCTATCCCTTTCTCCAACCCCCTTACGTTGTACATACTCTGCTTTTTAATTTGTCTTCATTATATTCATTTTTTGTTCGTTTTACATGCCTCTTATACAAAGCTCTTGAGAGGCAAAGGAGTCACGTTGGGCAGAGTTCCTGGACTTATAACACCTTATAACACTTACCATGCCATGGGCAAAATACTGTGTGGGACTTGGGCCATGCAGAGTACAATCAGTTCTGGGAAACAAGGGGTGAGGTCTACTCAGGAGGAGCTGGCCCCAAGCTAAGGATCAGTAGTTAATGTTATTATCTAGGCCAATAAGGACACACACACAAACACACACACACACACACACACACACACACACACACACACACACACACAGAGAGAGAGAGAGAGAGAGAGAGAGAGAGAGAGCAGAGCATGCACAATTAAGAAAGGCAAGGAGGGAGAATATCTAGAAAATAGACATCTCAGTCTGCAAATAACAGGACCTGCAGAGGGAGATTCTACATGATGTTTTCTTATAGAATATCATGATGGAAATTCGGAGACTCAAAATTGCCACATTATTTATGAAGAATGTGTTACTGTAGTAGTTTGAATGAGAATGGTCCCCATAACCCATATACTTGAATACTTGAGCCCCAGTTGGTGTAACTGTCTGGGAAAGATGAGGAGAGACAGCCTTGTTGGAGGAGGTGTGGTACTGGGAGCAGGAACTGGGAGGTCCCGATAAATTCTTTGTTCTGTAAGTTGTCTTGCTCATGACGTCTCATCACAGTAAATGCCAAGTTACCAAGGGATTTAGTATTTATGTATTTCCAACATATAATGGCACAGGATATACCAAAAGGGAGGAAAGGAAGCATAGTGAGGAAATCCTGGACCAAAGCAATACGGGAAAACAGCTGGCAAACTCCAAATGCTGCATCTTTATGGCTGAGATCAAAACGATCTTCAGATCTCCAACTCCTTTCAGCTGTGTTGACTGTAACAGACTTCTTTTAGAGGACTGGTCACACTTCCTGTTAGCCACTTTCCTTAGCAGGTGTCCCATGACTCGGGCTTCTCCAACATCTTGGGGTCTCCAACACAATCAAGATTTCACCTTTCCAGTTTTATGGAATGACCTATCTAGATCTCCATACATAGGTACCCCTGACACACGCCTAGCCTCAGGGGCTTTCCTTAGCTATCCAAGGAGATTCCATAACTCCTTGTATCATTGACTCTAAAACCAGAACCATGTGTAGCTGAAAGTGGCACATTCTGCTGCATGCTGAGGCTGGAACACGGCCCCCTCATTCAACAGATTTCTGCTTTTTTAATTTTCTTTTTATTTTTGTAGTTTCCTTCACCACCTAAACTTGGCTGTCCTAGAACTTGATCTATAAACCAGCCTGGCCCCAAACTCAGAAATCCCCCTGCCTCTACCTCTGGATGTTGGGATTAAAGGTATATGCCACTCTGCCCAGCCCTAAACTTTTCTTTAATTCCTTTTCAGAAGTTGGAAACTTATCTGGGTGGGGTTTTGCTCTGAGGTTACTACTTCTTGTATTCCAATTAACTACAGGCTTTCCTTAATCTGTTTATACTTCCTAGTGTTCCTTTTACCCACCAAAGATTTTTTTCCTTGCACAGCTTGCTTCTTTTCATTATAGATCTGCATAAGCATGGTCACTAATAGTCAATCAACACAGTCAATACTAGCCTGTCTGGAAATCTCCTTTGCCAATGCTATTTTTCCATAACTCTTCAATTTAGCCTTAGTCAGATGGAGGGGGGCAGGGAGAAGCAGGGGACAAGAGCACAAAATAGTCATATTCTTAGCCAAAATATCACATGATTGGTCTCTAGACTACATATTAATATTATTCTCCTCTGAAACTTCTTGATCCAGACCCCCCACAGTTCACTCTCCACACCACTGTCTTCTATGCTCCTACTAGGATGGGCCATTAAGCCTCACTTAAAGTGTTCAACTGCTTTTCTAGTCCCAAAGTATTTTATATTCCTTCAAACGAAGGCATGGTTCAGCTTATCACAGCAATACCCCAGTCCCTGGTACCAACTTCTGACTTAGGATTTTATTACTGTGAAAACACAACATGACATAGTGCTGGAGAGGTAGCTGAGAGTTCTACATCCAGATCAGCAGGCAGCAGGAAAAGAGAGATCCCCTGGGCCTGGCTTGGATTTCTAAAAACCCAAAGCCTAGCCCCAGTGACACAGTTCCTCCAACAAAGCCACACCCACAAGTTCAGGCCTCCCAATAGTGTCATTCCCTATGAGCCTATGGGGGTATTTTTATTCAAACCACTGCAAACACCAAAAGAATAATTTTTGTTCCATTATTAAAAAATTATCCATAGAAAACTTCAGATTCTGACAGAGCTTCCTGTAGAATGGAAATACTCCTCACTTATCAGCTTCTGTCTGGTAATCCCATCATTCCTCTACTCCATTCCCCAGAATGTATGAGATCAGCTCACTTTACAGGCAGCAGCTTTTAGCTGAGACAGTTAATTAGATTGCTAGGGAGGAGACAAGACAATACTGGAGACAGTGGGTCCTGTCAGTCTGACTCCTGGCTTCTCCATCCCTGAGTCACAATGACAAAACTCCCTTAAGTCAAGGAATCTTTCTCCTAAGCTCCATAGATTTGAAGCCAGTCAAAGCAACAGATACTTTCACTGTTTTTGTATCTGTGTATACAAGTGTGTCTATAAGTTAATTTTTGATTACTAGGGAAAACGTATGTCTATAAAATTGATTGTTTCTTAACTTACAACTGTAGCAATTACTGATCATCTCAAGTTTCTTTTTAATTTCTTGCTTTGCTCTGGATTAGACTCTTTTTATCTAGTTCCTCTTACATCCTGAGATTATGCCTTAAAGTTCTCTATATGAGAATTTTAGACCTAACGTCAAGTGGGGCTGAGTCATTCAACTACTTAGGTGATTTTTTTTGCCTTTTCCCCAGTGAAAGAACTTGGGGAAGAAAAACTCCTGACTTCTTGGAAGTCCTGGGTAGATAGATGACCCTAGGTACTTACTTTTACTGGAAAGAAAATCCTCCACATTTGTGGATACATGCCTAAGTTCTATGTATTATTTACCTGGATTGCTTAGAAAGCAAATGTCACTTGCATTTATTTAGCTCTTATTAAAATCCCATCCTACAATTTAAAAAAACTACTTATCTGTCCACCATTGAGTTGTCCCTGTTGATATCAATTGCTTTCTCACTGGAAGTCCATGAATGTCTGCCTTATATATTTCATGTTTATATGTATGTTTTCTTCATTGCTAATGTGTGAAGTCTTGAACTTAAATACTATGTCTTCTTCCTCTTTATTCCCCCAGAGACTCATCAAAGTAGCTAACAAAGAGGTGGTAAATTTGTGAAGTCACTTGGGAAATGCAGGATATTTTTTGGCAGATGATGGATGTCTCCTGCAGGATAGACTATCTTGAGGACTAAAGGACAAGTAGACAGATGTCCTGCATGACCTGGATCCTATAGTGGAGCCTTCCATTGTAGGTGTCAGGATAGACAATTTTTGTAAGTGTGGGGAGAGAATTCATGTCACATCTCAGAGTGGAAAGAATGTTAACAATAGAAACACTTGGAAAACATGCTTAGCCAGAAGGGAATGGGGAGCAGGATCCACATCATCTGCAATAACCTAATCCTCTTTTCCAGGCCTGGGTGCTGACACAGGATATGTTCTTGCATGTTCAGGGAGGGGCTTCAGCCATATCCAGGAGAGTCCCACCACCTCTGCCAGAAACAGGCTTACAGGTGACTCAGTGAACAGACAGCACATTGTTAAAATATCATTAAAGGGAAGAATCAGGAGGGATTGGGTGTGGGGAAGATTGAGGGAAAGAGAATCGGGAGACAGAATTGATTGTGGGAGGCATCTGTGGGACAAATTAGAAACCTAAGACAAGGGAAACTCCCAGGAACATATGAGTGTAACCCTAGCTAAGACTCCTAGCAATGGGGGATTTGGAACCTGAAATGGACACCTCCTGTAACCAGGTGAGACTTACAATGGAGGTATTGACACCAAGTCACCCACAAAACCTTCAACCCACAATTTGTTCTGCCTACAAGATGTGCAGTGATAAAGATGGAGCAGAGACTGAGGGAATGGCCAACAAATGACTGATGATACTAAAGACCCATGCCATGAGAGAGCCTACCTCTGACACTATTAATAATATTCTGCTATACTTGCAGATAGGAGCCTAGCATAACTGCCATCTGAGAGGCTTCACACAGTAGCTGATGGAAAACAGATGCAGACACCCACAGCCAAACAATAGGTGGGAGCTCCAGGAATCTTGTTGAAGAGGGGAAGGACGGATTGAAGGAGCCAGAGGGGTCAAAGACACCACAAGAAAACCTACAGAATCAACTGATCTAGGCCCATAGGGGCTTACAGAGACTGAACCACCAACCAGAGAGCATGTATGGGATGGACCTAGGCCCCTTACACATATGTAACAGATGTGCAGCTTGGTCTTCATGTCAGAGCACTAACGATTGGAGCAGGGGCTGTCTCTGACTCTGTTGCCTACCTTTGGATCCCTTTCCCCTAGTTGGGCTGGGCTGCCTCGTCTAGCTGCAATAGAAGATGTGCTTAATCCTACTGCAACTTGATATGTGGTGTGTGTGTGTGTGTGTGTGTGTGTGTGTGTGTGTGTGTCTGTGTATGTGTATGTGTCTGCGTTTGTGTTAATATACATGGGATGCCTTCCCTTCTCTGAGGAGAAAGAGGGGAAAGGAGGGAATATGGGGGGTGGGAATGGGAGGAGAGGAGGAAGGGCAAGCTTTGATTGGGTTGTAAGGTAAATAAATAAATAAATAAATTTTTAAAATATGCTATTAAGGAGGTTAAGCAGATGGGAGGATTCACATATATTTAGGGCATTTCTATACAACTATTTCATATGAAACCACTGTGGCCAGCAGAGATAGCACTGAGCTGATGGGAGCCTTAAACGTGGTGACAGCATAGTACATGTCTGTTCGCTCACTTTATTCATGTTACCCGGGAGCTGAGTGTCACAACTGTACCTCGCCATAAAAACTCTGGTGTTTACATTTCTCCTTATTGAAATTCAAACATTATTTTAAAATTTGTTTCGGTTACATCCAAAGACAACTAAACTCTGTTTGTATCCTTCAAGAACCTTCCCTTTTTGTTACTGGCCATTAATTCTACAGCTACAGGGTGCTTCGATGTATGACTCTAAGAGATAAATTCCAGGAGACAGACACAGAAGTCAGGGTTTCTAAAGCAGTAATATTAGTATCTATTCACTGGGAACCTGGTCACAAAGACAACAGCAGGGTCCGTCAAGTTTGCATTCTGACAGGAGCCTAACACAACTGTCATCAGAAAGGCTTCACACAGCAGCTGATGGAAACAGATGCAGAGACCCACAACCAAATGTTGAGCAGAGTTCAGAGAGTCTTGTGGAAAAGTCAGGGGAAGGATGGATGGAGGAAGGGAGTCAAGGACTCCACTAGAAGACTCACAGAGCCACGGGCCATGGAGCCTCACAGAGACTGAACTACCAAACAAAGAGCACACATGGTCTGGACCTAGGCCCCCTACATTTATGTAACAGATGTGCAGCTCTGTCTTCATGTAGGTCTTAAAGAATGGAGTGGGGATTGTCTCTAACCCAGACTTTGTTCCTACCTTTCTTCCCTTTCCTTTAGCTGGGCTGCCTTGTCTGGCCTCAGTGGGAGAGGATGCAATTTGTCCTGATGCAACTTAATGTGCCAGGGTGAGTTGGTGGAAGGAGGGAAATGGGGAGAAAAGTGTGTGAGGGGGGACTGGGAGAGGAAGGATGGGGGCTGTGATCAGGATGTAAAGTGAATAAATAAATAAATAAGTAAATAAGTAAATAAATAAATAAATAAATAAATGGAGTGTGAGGGGGGACTGGGAGAGGAAGGAGGGGGGCTGTGGTCAGGATGTAAAGTGAATAAATAAATAAATAAATAAATAAATAAATAAATAAATAAATGGAACAAAATGTTCCCTTTCTGTCTCTAAGGTCCTAGGGAAGCTTCTGTAGGTTTTCATTCCTATGGAAAGTAAAAATCATCTAAAATCCCATTAATAATAATGTTCATAACTATGATATTATAATCATAAAAACTATTATATGAGCCTATGTTGACAAAATTATAATGATAGTTTCCTGAGAAATGATGTTCAGGCTTCTAAACAACTACTATGTAATTAATTAATGACTCACAAAGGCCGCAAGACTTCTATGTGCCAGATATCACCTGGGGAGTTGGCAGGTGAAGGGGCCTGGGGGATGCTGGGAGCCAGATGGTCACTTTCTAAAGATCAGACAAGAAAAGCAGCAAGCAGGTCAGCAAGCAGGTTACAGTCCTAAGGAATGAGGAACACTTCGCTGAAGGTGACAAGCTGACTTGCAGATGATATGGTTAGCCAGTGGATACCAAGGGGGGCTGTGTGCATCAAGTGGGGCTCTCAATGAAACAAGGGCCCAGGTAATACAATCTGTACAAGCAATTCCTATTCAGAAATAGACTTTCAAGGTCAGCGTTGAAGAAGAAGCCCCTGAGAAAAGTGCTGAGTTTTTTTGTTTTTTCTTGTTTTGCTTTTCTGAAAGTCTTGCTATGTGCCGCAGGCTTGCTTTGAACTTGAGATCGAACTGCTGACACCTCCGGAGAGTTGGGGTTAGTACTGCTGTGACAAAGACATACAACGAAACCCAACAAAGAGATGTTTTTGACTCAACCAATAAAACAGTCAGAGGGGCCAGAAAGGGAGTGAAGATCACTGACCCTCAGATGTGAGGATGTGGTCTAACGCCATGCTTGACCTGGGAAGATGCAGAATAGAGATGCTCTCAATCACCATTGACTCCCACTTGTCTCTAGGTGTTCTTAACATCATGACCTCGTCTGTACATTCTCACAGATGGAACCACGGAGATATATACTTCATGAGGAAAGACATCCAGAAACAGTATGAGCAAGCAGAACCCACGGTCACTGAACAAGGAGACAGACTCCAGCCTGAGTTGCTGTGCCCTGAATGGTTCTCTCAGCATCTTCTATGGGCCTGTCTCTTCATGATGCTGCCTTTCCTTTCCTACTGGGCTTTCTTGTCATGGTTCTGTGACTGAACACCAGCTAACAGATCTGTCACTCCTTATGTTTCTTTGTGGCAAGTGGACTGACATGTTCTCACAAATGATGAGAGTTTTCCAAGGCAATGTGGCAGCCAGAGTTTAATTTCTCTACCTGGCAACAACCTGACTCCAGGCAGAGAATGTGGACCCAGGGCTCGTGTAGTGCCAGCTCAAGCTGCACTGCACAGGCCCTGCCTGAAGAGCGGCAGAAGCTCCCCTGAGCCTTGGTGCTCCCCAGTCTATAATGCTCAGAATGGAAGAGGCTTACAACCCTGAACACAGGGCTGCTTCTGGATGGAGATCATCATCATCATAAAAGCAGATTGTGACAGATTACTTCACAGAGAATGAGAAAACATGGCAGAGGAGACCAAGTTCAAGGAGGCAGCAATAATGACTGGTCTTGGTCTGAATACTGATAGGAGGATTGACTGTATGAGTCAGGTCAGACTCAGCTTCTGAAGCTTAATTGGTCAGATTGCCAACTAGTCAGGGCTCAACAGACTTCTTTTCCCCCTTCTCAGCTGGGGGACTCCCAATGGCTATCTATACTCACGGATCGTCAGCTACGTGCTCAGCCAGAGAGCAGGGGCTAGTTTCCAATAGCCCTCATCGAACTCAGGAGGGTCAAGTTGGTTTGCAAATTCACCTCCAGTCCTCCATCCCTAGATGTGATTCTGCAGAAGAGTTTGGAGGGAGGTCGAGAAGCTGCTGCGGGAGCTTTGTTTTTCTGTGATGATAGTTTTGTTCAAAGGATGAATTCCACTTTACAAAGTTTGTTGCCAAAGGCAGAAGTTTCAAAGAGTTTGAAGTTAGTAAGACTTTCTGCAAAGAGCATGGAGGTAAGGGCCGGGAGCCTAACAGCAATGTGTGTGAGGAGCCCGTTCTGTGTGCTCCTGGGCATGCGCTCATCAGGCAGCCTGAACATCTTCAGTCAGGGTTCTTAATATCTGTGACTCCAGTGATTCAGAGGAGGCCCAGGATCAGAGGCTAGAACAAGCATTAAATGCCCTGCTCTAGACCTTCCACATCTGAGGGCTAGCCCTGGGTCATTTACATATTCACTCAGGCCACATTTTCTAAGCACCTATTATGTCTTAGTGTTTCATTGCTGTGAAGAGACACCATGACCAAGGCAACTCTTATAAAGGCAAACATTTAATTGGTACTGGCTTAGAGTTTCAGACGTTTAGTCCATTATCATGTCAGGAAGCATGGCAGCATGCAGGCAGACTCAGTGCTGGAAAAGCCAAGAGTTCTACATCTTGATCCAAAGGCAGCAAGGAGGAGACTTATGTCTTCCTCAGGCAGCCAGGAGGAGGCTCTCCACACTAGGTGGAGCTTGAGACCTCAAAGCTCACCCCCACAGTGACACACTTCCTCCAACAAGGCCTCACCTACTCCATTCAAAAGCATGAGTCTATAGAAGCCAAACCTAATCGAGCCACCACAATCTACCTCTACCCTGCTTAAGGGCTGGGGAGGGAGTTGGGATGCTGGCCTCAGGTGAGGAAGAAGCACACCTGAGAGGCATTAAAAAGATCAAGGATCTCCACATAAAACCAGACACACTGAAACTCATAGAAAGGAAACTAGGGAAGAACCTTGAACATATGGGCACAGGGGAGAATTTCCTGAATAGAACTCCAATAGCTTATGCTCTAAGATCAAGAATAGACAAATGGGACCTCATTAAATTACAAAGTTTTTGCAAGGCAAAAGACACTGTCAAAAAGACAAAGCGGCAACCAACTAACTGGGAAATGATCTTTACCAACCCTACATCCGACAGAAGGCTAATATCCAATATATACAAAGAACTCAAGAAGTTAAACTCCAAAGAGGCAAGTAACCCTATTAAAAAATGGGGTACAGAGCTAAACAAAGAGTTCTCACCTGAAGAATATCTAATGGCTGAGAAGCACCTAAAGAGATGTTCATCATCCTTAGTCATTAGGGAAATGCAAATCAAAACAACCCTGAGATTCCGTCTCACACCAGTCAGAATGGCTAAGATCAAAAACACAGGAGACAGCAGTTGTTGGTGAGGATGTGGAGAAAGAGGAACACTCCTCCACTGCTAGTGGAATTGCAAGCTGGTACAACCACTCTGGAAAGCAGTCTGGCGGTTCCTCAGAAAACTGGGCATGACACTCCCGGAGGATCCTGTTATACCACTCCTGGGCATATACCCAGAGGCTTTACCTGCATGCAGTAAGGACACATGCTCCGCTATGTTCATAGCAGCCTTATTTATAATAGCCAGAAGCTGGAAAGAACCCAGATGTCCCTCAATGGAGGAATGGATTCAGAAGATGTGGTATATTTACACAATGGAATGCTACTCTGCAATTAAAAACAATGAATTCACGAAATTCCTAGGCAAATGGTCAGAACTTGAAAATATCATCCTTAGTGAGGTAAACCAATCACAAAAGAACACACATGGTATGCAGTCACTGATAAGGGGATATTAACCCAGAATCTGGGAATACCCTAGACACAATTCGCATATCAATAGATTTCTAAGAAGATGGAAGGAGAGACCCCTGGTCCTGGAAAGACTGGATGTAGGGGAATGCCAGGACAGAGAAACGAGAGGGGGTTGAATGGAGAAAAGAGGGAGGGAAGGGGGCTTATGGGACTTTCGGGGAGGGAGGAAACAGGAAAGGGGAAATGATTTGGAATGTAAATAAAAAAAAAACTTAGAAAATAAAAAATAAATAAATAAATAAATAAGAAAAAAGAGAAAACAGTAGGATGAGCGGCAGCCAGGCCAGGCTGGAGTGTCTGGTGCTCTTCTGAAATATGTGAGTGGACCTTAATCCTAAGCTAGCAAGGATACAGTTATCCCCAAATGGTAAGAGGGAGGATGGGGACATACCAGTCATAGCTGACTAAGAAGTTCTATGTCCAAAGTCTTCTCATCTTGCAGCACTCTTGTCCTGCTTTGATGTAAGAATGAGGTTGTCTCCATCTTCAGGGTTTCAGTAGAGTGTAAGATGAATGGCTTCTTCGACTGCTTGGAAATCCAGCCATGCAGCTGCCTGCCTTTTTTTTTTTTGATGGAGATGTGTGAGTCTCAGTTTCTTTTTGCTTCTCTGGTTTGTTTTGGTTTCTTCCTGTGTTGTGATTCTGTCTTGGAAGGTTGTGTACATCCAGAAGCCTTTCCCCTCCTAGACCACCCAGTCGCTTATGAGTGTCTCTTGTAACTCTTGTGTCTAGGCCACCAGGTATAATATGTCTCCTTGTCCAGTTCTGCTTTCTAGTCTTTCCTTTCTCTTCTTGGCCTTGCTAAAGTTTTGTCAGTTTTGTTCATGTTTTATAGAATTCAGTTCTTCAAACTTGACAGGGATTCGTTGTTAGGACCTGAAAATGATTTTAAGAAAAAAATCAAAAATCAAGAGAATGGACCAAGAGGAGCTTTGGAGGATGATAGGGCCTCCTAATGGAGTGGAGGATTTGGTTTGGACAATTGTCTAAGGTCTGTGGCAAACGAATACAGATACAAACAGAAAATGATCTTTGATATAGACCTGAAGAGCTTTCTGACTTTTCTGTAGACACAATGTCAGGAGTAACCATAGTCTTTCCTGCTGATATCTGTGTACATAATTCACATGGGAACTGATTGTTCTCCTGGAGTCACGTTTCTTTTTTGGCTGATATAGCCATTCAGATTTTAAAGTCATTTTCAGATTTCAATGTAGTGACAATTTTGGCATTTTTGTTTCTTAAAAAATTTAAAGAAATATAAAAATGTTTTTGTTTTAATCCCAGGTATGGGATATATAGGGCTGCTTCAGATTGTTCACAACACCTGACTGTGATTTGTCTCCTGTAGTGGTATGATTTTGCCAGCTGAAGATAGTGTCTGCGATTATGTGATATTTGGAATTCTAAGGACTCCTGAGATGGTATATAAATGCCTGAGAGGCAGGGTTGTTGTTGTTGGGTTGTGTGTTGGTTGCTGTTGGTTGTTGTTGGTTGTTGGTTGTGGTACGTTAAGTAGTAGAGCACAAGGGAGAAACAAAAAGAAGAAATTAGATACTCTGATGGTGAAGATCCAACTTGCCCCAAGGAACTTGATGTCCCTAATCAGCAGGGAAGTAGTGTAACAATAACATGCCCCCTTGCCCTTCCATCAGTTTTCTTTCCTATCTAGTATTAGGGGGTTAAAAGGGTGGAGAAGGGTAGAAGAAAGAAGAACCTACAAAATAGTAAAAAGTCTGGCTGCATTTCAATGTTTTAGATGAAAAGTTAAAGTTAATAATCCTTTGATCTGAAGAAAAAATTTTTCCACTGTTACATTTTCTAGACTTATTAGGGAATATTTCAGATCTCTTCCTAGGGAAGGGACTAGTTGAATTCAGTGCTGACTTATATTCAGGTCATCTGCCTACAGACCCTGAGACTGCCACATTCCTGTCCCTCACACCACAGGTGACCTTCTCCTGTTTTATCCAAGAGCTGCCTGTGTTCCTGTAACTATATCACTGTCTTATTTTCTATTATCTAGACATTTATTCTTACCCCACCCTTTCTTGGTATCAATAACACCTTGTGTTTATTTTATTATGGAATTCTGCTATTATTTTCAAGTTTCCACTCAAATCTCTAAACAGTCCCACATGTTCCCCAAAAGACACACCAACATATTAAAACTTACCAACAATATATGATCAAATGAAGTTAATTAGCAGTAGCCTTTTAATACTATAAGATACCCTGCCATTCCTTTTATTTCTGCACGTAACCTAACAGATTCAAAAATGCATTTTAAAATAGATTGTGCATTTGAAATAAAATCAGAAAAATCACATAAATTATTTTTGACTGACATATCCCCTAAGGTTCTTCTGTACTGCCCTCCTTTATAGAACACCCAGCCAGCCACTAGTAACATAGCATCCCATTCACAGACTTTTGGATTCACATTTCCCAGGTTTTAAAAAGTGTGTTGTCTATTCCTTGTATATTGAGAGGTCCAAATGCTTGTTTCAATTTGTCCAGGCTGTTTCTGGTAGGCCTACAGCCCTGGTGATACAATACCTAGAATCTCTACAGAGGTCTGATCATTCTTTACACATAACAATCCTTTCCCCTGATGTTTGAATATCCACACCCTTTCCTTGTTTATTGGCTAAAATATTTCCACAAAAAGAAAACTTACTGTCTGGCTACCCTGAGGTGCATTTTTTTTTTTACACAAAAGGCAGTATAAATGCTCTTTCCAGTTCTATTTTCAAAATAATTTGTTGTTTCTCTAGCGTGTCCCCAAAGTGATCACAAATTCCTTTGATCTGACACATTAGCTTGGGTCATTAATAATTCATGGTGTTTTATATAATGGAAGTGCTTGGAGTCCCCTAAGGTTATTTTTGTCATTATTGATGCTAAATCATTCAATCCTAATCCTGGGATGCAATATCCAGAAAGTTCTATTAAATAGAAGAATCACACAGAAAGGTACCCAGCACAGGTGTCCAGCAAGACCCTTAGAAAGGTAAATCATGGCCAGAGTCCTATGGTCTCAGATCAGCGTAGCTGCTAATTTACAGGAAGGCCAGCACAATCCAGCGATGCCTGGTACTGCTTCTGCAAATGAGATCAGATGATATGCCAGCCCTCATGTCTGGCTTGTGTGGCCGTGATCTGCTTGTGAAGCTTACCTGCACGAGGTCATGTAGTTATACAAGTCTGCTCCTGTTCTTTTGCACTATCCAGCGGTGACAGTAGAGGACAGCATCATCACCTCACTCCCCAGGGACTGTAGTTTCTTCTGTGACTATTCTGGGACATGTCCTCAGTGTCTTACACCAGAGTCTCCTTGAGAGCTGTGTCCTGTGTATTGGGTTACTTGGCATATCTCCCCAAAATAGATCAGTCAGTTCTCAAAGGAGCATAGATCCTTTCAGCAGGAAATGGGAACTACAAACCCCAATATTCTATTTTTATTTTAGCTGAAACTTAGAAGCAGATCCATCCAACTAAATTATTCACAATAATCAGAAAAAGCAAAAGTATTTTTTTTTTACCTTTTAGCCTGTCTTTGTTTTCTCAGCACTCTGTGCATAAGAATAGCAAAGTTCTTATAGACATGAAAGGAAACAATAAAGTCCTGGCTTGAGAGTATCAGAAAGGGTCTTCAACTACAAGCGTAATATTAAAAGTCCCAAGTAGCTAAAAACAAACAAACAAATGAACCAACCAAACAAACAAAACAGAATAATTCTCTCACAATTAACTTTGAAATAGATATTTAAATCTAAAAATTAAAACATTTTAAGCATCAAACCCCCTCAAAACATCTTCTTATAGTATCAGAATTAGGTGGCACTTCCAAGTATAACTAGATATAGAAAGACCAACATCCATAATTTAGTTATTTTGAAATGTGCATGATTCCCAGAAAGTGGGTGAACCATCAGGTATGTTGCTTGCACAATAAATGCAGTTTTAATATACACAAAGTTACTAAAATAACAAGGACCAATAGTATAGCTACAAATGATCCAAACAGAGGCAGAATCAGTTCGGTAGTAAACAGTGTAAGGCAGAAGCAGGAGGCCTTGCGATAGTTAGCCTCCATTTCTCTGACAAAAGGTTACAAGAAAATCAAACTGAAAGGGAAAACCGTTTACTTGCTTCACAGTTTCAGATTCTGGTCATGGTTGCTTGACTGCTGCCATTTTAGGACTCAGGCAAAACCATGGAGACTGGGAGCCTGTAGTGGGGCAAAGGCACTTACTTCTTACTCAAGAGGGAGGAAGAGAGAATCATACCTCCCAATATCTCCTTCAAGAACACACCTCTACTGACCAGGACCCACCTCCTTCCTGCAACATCATAAGCCTGTCACCAAAACTTTAGCACCTGGATTCGAGCTATGCTCCAGCCCCAAGCTGTGTCACGATGCTTATCCGAAGTAAGAACAAGAGAGAGAGACTGAAATGATGAGTTCTGACATCGCTTCTAAGACGAGGTGTAACTGGATTAATTAGAATCCAGTCACAGATCCTAAAATCAATTCTCTGGCAAGCTGCAGAGAATACTTCGCCTTCATGCAAATAAGTAAAAGCAGATACCACGTGAAAGTGCCCATTCTTTGATGTGATAACTAAGTGTCTTGAAGTTTATTACATAGATGCAATTCTACATGCTAAAGAGACATAAAGTGAGGTTTTATGAAACCAATTTCTATGCACACTTCAGTGAGGTACTGCTAAAGTAAGTAATACCACCGAATACAAATCCCTAAGACTGAGGAGTTGTATGCTGTTGAGGACTCTTTCAAGGTGTATTAAGAGAGAAATACACAAAGACTTGAGGTTGTGTGCAGATGTTTTCTACCAAGTCGAAATCTGAAAATAGAAGCTGAATGTTTCATACATAATGTTGCACACAGCATGTAGTAGTCCTGTCTAGCAAAAGACATGACCTGGTCTATGCATAATGTTGATTCACAGTGTATCCCATTACATGAGGGAGCATGCTGTGAATGGCACAAGGACATTCATCAGCCCACATAAAGTAAATATATAAATATTGTTTTATCATGTGTTCAGAGTGCTTCGATAATGACTTAGAAGACATGGAAAAAATTTACTTTCAGATGTGAGCAAGTTGGGAAAGACTGAATGTACCTAAGCATGGTGTGTGTGTGTGTGTGTGTGTGTGGTGTATATGTGTATAGTGTATTCCCACATGTATGTGGATGAAGGTTGGAGGAGGATACTAGGTGATCTGCTATTTTCTACCTTATTTCCTCGAGTCGGGCTCTTTTACTGAGCCTAGGGCTCATCATTTTAGCTAACCTGGCAGGCCAGAAAGCCCCAGTGATAGATCCTTTTTTCTTTGCACCGTACAAAGTTGGGATTTCTGGCACATGACTATAGCCAGTTTTTCTTCCTATGTGAGTTAGACACCTGAACTTGGGTCCTCATCTTTGCTCAATAAACCCTCTTACCCACTTTTCCATCTCCAGGGCCCTTAACTTTTGCAATATTTTAATGAAACATTTAAATATACTTACAAATCTCAATGGCCCTACTTTGAACATGACTGATGGATTTATATAAGGAGTCACGATTCCCTGCTTCTCACACCTACTAATTTCCTAGTGCAGGCACCAACTCACAGGATCTGCCCAGAGTGCCTATATGGTTGCAAGGCCTGTTTAGAGTGTCTGACTCCACTCCCAGGACACAGTGCCCAAGAGCTACAGGAGATAGAACTGGGTAGATAGGTGCCAGGCCTCATTGTGAACACTTGTAATGACCCACAGAATAAACCAACTCAAGGCAAGTACATTAACCAAGACAGTCATAGGTATAGGTAATGGTTTGAAATGGCACAAACTTTTATGAGGTTTTATGACCCTTAGTTTCCTTAATAACAGGAAAAATTACTTTTGTTATCTGGTGCCTCTTTTTTAAATGGAGAGCACAAAAGTACCATTGTTCCAAACCTGCAAAAGAGTCATTTGCCTGCGTTCTGTACAAGACTTAACCTACTATACAGCTAGATGTTTCTGCCCCAGGGAAAGTGAAGAGGGTAGCAACTCCTATGGCTGACATATAGCCTCAGCTTCCTGAGATGCCTCATGGACCTTCTAGGGTTGTGAGAGAGGAAAGACAGGTGGTTAGTGCCAGGATATCTGAAGAGCTTCAGGCTCCCTGAGGAGGAGAGATGACCATCTGCAGAACCTGCCAGGATTCCAGAGAAAAAGGCTCACTATTTGCATGATACAAGCCTAAGCAGAAGCCAAATAGAAAACTTCAGCTGTGCAAAGCCCAGTAAAGGACCCAGGGGAAAAAAGCAAATGTTTGCTTAGGAATGTTGTAGAACCAGAGAGCCCCTGATCCAGGTGACGTTCTTGTTGGACAAGAGAGCCCGAGATTGATGAGATCAACACAGGCTTTGTAAGGGATAATTCTTTGAGTTAGGAAGGCAGTGAGTTGGATCTTCTGAGAGTAATGGGAATAGTCAATGCCTACTCTCATTTTCTGGTTCTTCGCAGGGTTATCAGTGAAAGCTCTGTTAGTACTAGTAGAAGAAGTCCATACTTATTTTGCCCAGTGAAACTGCCTAGTCATCTCTGTTCTTGGTAGTATTCATTCCTCGTGTAGAGTGGGCTTCTGCAGTGATGGGCCAGTTTCGTCCCCTACATTCTCCTTGGTCAATATTTAGTCTACATCACTATGCTGGATGTGGTGAAATGTTATGACATGGAAACAAAGGAAAACAGAACAGCACACAAGTTTGAAATAGGACAGGCATGGTTCCTTTTTTGAAAGCAAGCTAAAACTTCTCAAAAGGTGAACAGGTTAGCTTGGCAGAGGGAGCAGATGTCTTTTGGTGACTTCCAGAGAACAATAAATTGTTCACTGACCATGAGGATGGCTTCAGTGTTTCTGTTCTTGTGTGTAGGCATCAGAATCTTTGCTTGCTGAGCTAACGACACCTGAAACACAGAGTCACTCATTATCCATTGTGAGTCTCCTGGGTTGTGCTTTAGTTGAAGAACTGTAGCTTCTTGTGCTGCTGAGAGAAGCACAGGGGTGGGTAGTAGAAGCAGATATCCATGCTAACTGTCAGTAGTAGGCCAAGTTTGTCCTCTGATATTTTCTTTGGCAAAATGTTTTCAAATTATCAACATGTCTACACCCAGACAGAGCTAGGAGAATCTGATCCTAGGGTTAAGACAATAGAACGAACCAATGCTATGCAAAGACAGGTGCCCAGCCTTTCTCAGTGTCTTTAACAAAACAACAGGGTTGTACAGTTGGTATTTCATCATTACCTGGAATGCTCTCCCTCCCAGAATCCAATGTTGATGAGACTCCCCAGGTTGGCTTTGGTCCACCTGCAGATGGTGACAGTTCAGATTCTAGCTCAACTGGGGAAGCCAAGTCTATGGTGGCCAATTAAGAAACTTCTTATTTTCCAGATCTGATGCTGTGCTTTTTTTATCTTGGCTTTGACATGATATAATTCTTATGAATAGAACCGGTTTCCAGGTAATGCCATGTAGGATAGTTTGCCAAGGATGAGGCAAGTGATTAAGTAATAAAGCCCATCCACTGATCTGGAAATCTGAACAGGGATGAGGGTGTGGCCTTTTCTTAGCCCAATTTCCACTTTAAGAAAATGCTGGAACCAGGTAACTTGTAAGGAACAGAGATTTATTTATACCACATTGCACATGAATATACACAATCAAGTTACAGGCAGGTTTGATGTCTGAAGCCTCATCTATGTTCTCAAGGGCTGGTAGCAGGATGGATAGTGTTCGGGGAACAGTGTAGCTTTGGCATACTGCCCAAACTTGTCTTTC
The DNA here is from genome assembly GCA_036184795.1 of Tokudaia tokunoshimensis. Classification (NCBI taxonomy): domain Eukaryota; kingdom Metazoa; phylum Chordata; class Mammalia; order Rodentia; family Muridae; genus Tokudaia; species Tokudaia tokunoshimensis. Next base: position 45,920,003 of record BTHU01000012.1, read on the forward strand.
TGTGCAGCCTTGAAAACACACTGAGACCTGCACAGTGAAGGTTGTGATGATGCCCAGATTCCCAAACTCTGTACAGTGGTATGACCACTGTACATGTTCAATTCCATATCTTACATACAGTGTATGCACATTAGATTTTAAATGCTGAAAATGTGTACATACACACTTGTAGATTCCTGATTCTCAGAACCTATTTGAATGAAGTTCTGCTAAAGCTAAATGGAAAAACAAGCGATAAGCTATCCAACCCTTAGAAATCACAGCTCCAATCAGCAGAAATAATGTAACCTCTGTTAAATGGCTTTTCATTTTCTTCATAGCAGAACCATTTAAGCGATTGAATACCAGATATTTATAGCATATACTGTCCCTGACTTATCTGGAGTCCTATTCATAGTGATGTGTGTGTATCTTTTATAGTGTCTTTTAAATTCCTGTGGACATTAACGTATTATACCGGGTGGCTGTAAAACCAGGTGCCATCCACTGATACTTTCAACAGCCCAGTTATACCTCCTTCCTGCGAGGCACCACATAGAACAATGAGAGAAGTTCTAGCAAGTTCCATGAACAAGCAGTACGTCCTATAATGAGCCTGTCCATCCTCTAGACAGATACAAGCACTATTTCCCAAATCATATTAATCTAGAGTTCCTTGAATTTCTTCAACATGTCATGGAATAAGGAAACTGCACCATTACAATTTTCCTGTACAGAAGAAGTACCGTATTCTTTATTACCACTGGGTAACTACGATAAGATCAGAAAAGGTTTTAATGTAATAGGTATATTGTTCTTATTTTTCTTTGAAATTCTTATTGACAGTAAAAATAGTATCATGAGATTTTAGTCTTTTCCTTAAAATTTAACAAGCAGAGGAGCTATGGCTCACAAGGAAAGGATAAAAGGATCAAATTCCTGCCTGGGGTGGTGTTATAATGAGTCTTCTTCCAGAAACTGAGCAGCTCCAGTCTTACTGAGAAGCCTTCCTGGGACTGCAGAAGTCCCAGACTGGAGGTAGGACACAGGAATAGCTGATACAGATAAAGGGAATTCAGGGAACATCAATATGAAGCTCCCCCTCCTATTGATCTAATTATCCAGGCTTATTGTTATAAGCAGGAAGAGGAGAGGCATAACGGCAAAGTTCCCACTCCCCAGTCTCCTGTTCTCTGGCATGAAGTGATGGTGTTGCTGTACAATGGAGAGGTAAGAGTATGAACTGACAGTTCTGGAAAGTGTCCTGCCCTGGCTCTCAGTACACCTGTTACCACTGTGATAGTGTCTTCCTTTGATAAGCAGTCTGAGGAAATACCTGTGGCAAGACCTCCAGAAAGGAGAGGGGCTGGTCAGGAGATTATTCAGAGGATGAATGAGGGTGGAGGAATCCACACAGACATGGATCCTCAGACACACAGTTTGAGGAAGAAAGGCTGACTGCTTCTAGAGCCCTGCAAGGTGTAGGCACTGTTCCTTGAGCTGTCCTCCCGTATGCATTTCATATCAGAGGCTATCCTCCACAAGCTCACACCACAGGTGAGCTACTGTGCTCCCTGTGTTCATATGAAATGAGAAGCTGTCCTCCCAACAATCAGCTCAGATGAGATGCTGTCCTCCCCGTAGTAATCCCAGGTGAGACATTGTGCTCCCTGTGCTGGAATCAGATGAGAATCTGGCCTCCCTGTAGTAATCCCAGGTGAGACATTGTGCTCCATGCTCATCAGAAATCAGATTCTCATCACAGACTTTTTGCTGTTACAATTTTCAGGAGTGAGATCAAAGAGGAAGAGTTTGCACTCCCTTGGATGCTATTGGTTTTCTAAGACACAGGGAGGCACAAGTATGAGTTGATTAGATGTTAATGTCTAATTACAATAAAAGGCCTTCTTTGGAGGAGGCAGTGACCATGGAGCATTTTTGCATTACTTGGAAAGCTTTTTGTGAGTTCTCTTTCAGTTTTCTCTCAGGGTGATATGACATGTGAAACATGGGCAGCAAGAATGGGAGCAAGTACAGCACCTGTCTTCTCCTCCTGACTGGGGACATTGGACTGATAACCCTGCGCTTCACTCCTGCACATAGATAATTATATATAAACATGGGTAGAGAGGTGTCTTAGTCAGGGTTTCTATTCCTGCACAAACATCATGACCAAGAAGCAAGTTGGGGAGGAAAGGGCTTATTCAGCTTACACTTCCACATTGCTGTTCATCACCAAAGGAAGTCAGGACTGGAATTCAAGCAGGTCAAGAAGCAGGAGCTGATGCAGAGGCCATGGAGGGATGTTACTTACTGGCTTGCTTCCCCTGGCTTGCTCAGCTTGCTTTCTTATAGAACCCAAGACCACCAGCCCAGGGATGGCACCACCCACAAGGGGCCCTCCCCCCTTGATCACTAATTGAGAAAATGCCTCACAGCTGGATCTCATGGAGGCATTTCCTCAACTGAAGCTCCTTTTTCTGTGATAACTCCAGCCTGTGTCAAGTTGACACAAAACCAACCAGTACAAGAGGGGTCTAGATTTTAAGTAATTCATAAATTTTGATTCTGTTTTTCCCAGAGATGTTGTCTTCATGCCCTCTGTGGATATCAAATGGAAAATCGATAAACAACAGATCTAGAGCTTAGTTCAGAATGAAAGTGAGGGAAGGTGTGTCACAGGTGTTGCCTGTAATGGATGCTCATGAAACAGCGGCACTCTTCATTTTTAAACAATATTTTCCATAGCAATCTATTTATATTTACTTTTAAAATGAATATTGCTGTTCCTAATTTATTGCTTTCAATTTTACAAATAATTAAATTCAATATTTAAATTCACTAGGAATATATACTTGTGTTATTTTTCTTAATAGTTAATACAAATGTTTGCAAACATAAGCACAATTCTTAATTTTCAATGTTGATATTTTTATTTCTTTTTATTAAATTATTGCCTTGACAAGCTCATACCTGTAGACAAAATATGTTGGTTACTAGCTCTCCTCAACTCCTCTTATGTTGAAGAACTTTTAATAGTCATACTGACTGTAAAAATGTGTTATTAGAACCAATTTTTAAAGAGCTAAGAAGTTAGGAGGTAAGGTTTTGGCTGCTGCATTGCCTGACTGTACAACTACTAACTGTCTGCTCAGTGGGTAGACTTTGCTCCTTCCTGGAGCTCTTGGTGAGATAAAGGAGCCTTCTTCATGCAGCTTAACATCACACCACTCCAACCATGAATGCTGGGAAGTGGAATGCTGAGGGAGTACTATAAATTCAAGTATATAATTATCTTGTATTTCTCACACCAAGCAGGGCAAATTCCTACAGTTTGATAACATTGGTGTACTTTGTCTCTGGAATGTCCCTCACAGGCTCATGCTTTGAAGATTGGCTCTCAGAGGGGATGCCATCTTGGAAAGCCATGGAACCCTTAGAAGGTAGAGGAGCTTAGGTCACAAAAGTTAACCCTTAGGGGTGGACTTTGAAGGTTGTACACGTTTCACTGGTTCTGCCTCATTCTGTTTCCTGACTGATGAATTTGTGGCAGGAAATTTCCAGACAGTGTTCCATTGAGACAAGTGTGACTGTTGCTGGATGCTTTTAGCCAAGTTTACAGTGAGAATCAGAAGGATTCGGAAAAAACGTGCAATTTATTCAGAAAAGGAGTGTATCAAAAATTCCCGATAGAAATATACCCATCATCATAAATAGTAACAAAAGAGCTAAGATTTTGACTTATTTTGACCTATTTTTAATTGACACACAAAGCAGTGTAATATTCCTATCTGTCTCCTCAATCATATATTATCTGTAATGAAAGTACTCTCTTTTCTTGTAGACTTAAAAAAAGATTAGCACAGCTGGTTTAGTGTTGCATACTTGCAACTCCAGCCCTTGTAAGGCTGAGGCAGGAAGACCTTGAATTCAAGGCCAGTCTGAAATCTATAGTGGGAGCCTGTCTCAGAAAATCAGAACAACCAAAATGAGGAAAAAAGAGGAAAGCCCTTCATATTTCCTTACTGCTGTGGTGTACTCTGTCTCTTCTCTCACCCAACTGGGAGTTTGATCAATATCTTCCTTCTCTTTATCTTTTGAATGAAATCCCATGATTTTTTTTCCCATTTGTGTTTTATGTCACAAGTGGTATACTTGTGAATGGAAAGCCAATAACAGGCTTCAATTTCAGAAAATTATCTAGGTCACTCCATAGTGTTACTGTCTCACCTCTTCTCCTTCAGAAAGATGATACCCAGGAAATGGGATTCTAAAGGGATCCCTCCTGAAATATGAACTATACTTTAAAAAACATCCACTGCATACATTAAAGATGGACAAAGGACCTAATTAGCTACTGTGTCTTTGGGTGGTGGGCCTATCCTGCCCTGTGAAGTAAAGGCAATGAATGGTCACAGCTCTGGTGATGCTCTTGGGGACAGCAATTAGACCAAACCACAAGCTCCACAGTGCTCACCATCTCAGTCCTTCCCCCACTGCTGTTCCATTCCTTTACTTCCTACTTGGCCACAGCTATTTGTTGCAATGTTCAATAATTCCTGCTCCTCAGGTTCCTGAACTTCTTCTCTTACCTCACTTCTTCTGTTGTGGCCATGTTACCAAGCCCTTGATAAAATTTGCAAACCTTGAATTCTATTTTTCCTGGTTCTTCTCAGATGATTTCTCCCCTGATATTCTCCATCTACTGTGTACAAACAATTTGACACTTGAACCTTCCTGGTCTCACCCTCCTTCGAAGAGAGTTTTTAATTCCATGCATAACCTAGAGTTTTTTTTAGTCTAACTTCTTGACTGGCCCAGAAGTACAAATTAGTGTTGACTTACCATTAAATTAGATATTAAAATAGCAGACCCACATTTTTCATGGATAATTTTGAATGCAATTATTAGTCATCAAGGTAATTCAATTCAAAAGCAAATACTTGGTAAGTAGGAATAGGTGAAGCATGCAGATGAGACAGCACAGTGAAGGACTGTGCATGTGGAAGCTGTGAATTCCTGAGCAGACAGACTGCAGAAAAAGTGACTCAGGGCTAAGAGATGTAACTTCTAATCTCTAGGTCTGAAGACATGACTTCACACTACTCACAAGGGCTCTGTTTCTTTTGTCCTCTTATATGTATGGTAGTATTAGCAAGGCTCATAGGGGGTTATGAATAAATCATTCCTGCATGATGAAATAAGTGATTGTTCTGTCTGTATGGGTTTCATAAAATAGCATGCCTAAGGAAAATGTATAGTAGGAATACATTATGAGTCATGTCACAGAGGTGAAGAGAGGCTGCACACAGAGACTCAGTACTGGGCAGATGGGATGGACAATGGCTCATTGCCATTCAAGTATTCTTATAGTCTGGAGAGGGGATGCAACATGATATGTATTAAGGCTTCCTGAACCCCCTAGATACCAAGGTACTCCAGATACTGACTCTCAGTTTTAAGTCCTGTAGCACAAATACATGTAGTTGGAGCCATAGGGAATATATTATATTTGGGTCATCCTATGATCTGCTGGAAGATCAATCCTCAGGTCTGTTCACTGGGACTTAGTAGGGCACTTCGTGGAACGCAGGGGTTTAGGGAGGAATGATAGTATGCATATGATGCTACTGAGACTGACATGTATTGGGGGAGAACGGAAGATCAGGAAGAATGAGTAGCAAGTGAAGAGGCCTATGAAAGAAACACACTGTAGAATCTGGAAGGAACCAAGCAAACCTGAGTCCAGCTTGGCTCATGAAGAGAAGGAGCCTTCACTATGGGTGTAGCTGTGGCTGTGGTTGGAACTCTCAGTAACATGGTCACTACTGGTAATAACTTAAAAGTAAAAGCATGGGTTATGTCCATTTACTAATCTCAATTCATTTTCAAATATTTCCTTTAGTTAGAGCAAAGTTCTCTATTCCTTCAAAGAGAAGTTGTATATCAAATCATTGAAGTCCCTTGCAAATGTATATGCAGCTAAGCATACTTACAACATAGCACTCAGGAGGTATATGGAGAATTGCTGGGAGCTCAAGGCTGCTGTGTGCTCAATAGTGGGACCATGACTTTAAAAGTGCCTTCCAAAGACAAAATAAACTTCATCATCTCTACAACAGGTTGGGCTTCCCTGTCTCCTAGTTGGTCTCCTTTGTCTTGATGTGCCTTTGGCAGATGACTTCCTCCTAAGGTAACCAGATGCAACAAGTGAGCCACAGTTGATTACACTAATGATGCTGCAGACAGTATGGAACACTGGCTGAGGGTATGATGTACTGGATGAGGTATTATCTATTCTGGTACATATTTAGCCGTGAAGTTACTATGTCCATCTCTAATTCTTGGAGGCGTTCACTCCAGTAATTAGCATTGGTGCTTGTCACCTGCATGCAGAGCTCGAGTCACCACCTCTGCTGAGGTAGGGTCCTCCCTACTCCATACCTCCCTTCTCAGCACTTGCTGCATATTTAACACATTCTGTTGAACCTTCGATGGTAAATCATCTGACTGGACATGAACCTACGATTAAACTTAAATACAAGCCCTGCGGTGACACAGATTATGATCAGACTTATCATCAAAGTACCAGAATAATCAAAAAGCAATTATAAAAAGGTCGATAAAGTTGGTAGCCTTAGGTGAAATCAAAATATCCTGGTAGAAATGTGTGTTCCTACATTAAAATAACTGTTCAAAAGTCCCTAAGGTATCACTGGGACAAAAATAAGAATTCACAGTATTCATGTCTCGGGTTGTCTACAAGTGACAATTTTAACACATACCATGTTTTACTTAAATCATCAGCTACAGTGTGATGTGAAACTCCTTAACAGAGATGCCTAACTTGGCAAAGACTGCAAGATTCTTCCTTGTCTCCTGTGCCACCCTAACCATGACTTTCTATACCTTATATTAGTATCCACCCCTTAAAATAAAAACAATTCCTTCTCTGATTTCTCTGGTTTAAAGAGTGTGACTACACCTGAGGTACCCACAGATAAATATACATCTTTTATTAGATGTGGGCTTCTGGGAAGGCGTAGCTCAGGTTTGAGAATCGTGGCAGTCTTCTGTGATTAGTGGCTGCTGATCCTATTCTCTGAAGACCACTCTGTTCTCTAATGGAGAGCCGTCTCTCCCCTGGTGACCAAGGCCTTCCCTGCCAGTTCCTCTAAAGGCAATGTCCATTCTACTGCCTTGTGATCTACACTCCTGTGATCCAGGCTCCTTTCTGCACTTTGGGTTTTCACTGAAAGGCACGGGGATGAAGATATGCCTGCAGAAGACTTGCAGAGCCGAGGAGCGTTCTGAACCTCTGTCCTCTCCCTGAAATGTGTCTCCCAGAATCTCCTGGATCTGAAACTGCATCTTCCTTACTTTCCCACCTTCCAGCCTGGCTCTTGTCTTCTCTCCTTACTGACTCCAAGAGCCCTGTGCATGGCATTTTATTTAATTAATTAATGCTCTTACTCAAACTTCAGAATCAATTAGGTTAATGTCTCTGCACTCTTCATTACTAGAAACCAAACATGCACACAGTGATACACACGTGTTCATACACATACTACACATGAAGGAAGATGGGGGCAGAGAGCATGGCCCTTGCGAGCCTTCAGCTCTGTTTCAAGAGAGGTTTCTCAATGCGCTCCTCTTATTGTTCCTGGTATTGTGGAATTTCTGTGGCCCCCTAGGCCAGATACAGTCTAATTTCAATTTAGTTTACTGGAGAGTTAGGGAGTTGGGAAATAACACCGCATGTCAAATCATGGTTAAACTTAGACTATACAGTAGGTGTCACTTGACTTTGGAAGAAAGATTCCAGGAAAAATGAAAAGAAAAAAAAAATCTGTGAATGTTACTGACTTGGAATTCAGTGTTTTTAAATCCTATAAATTGTTTTGTGTGAATTGTGAGATTTTGACTCTTATACCACACACATGGCATCCTAGAGGGGATGACAGCTCCTAGATAAGTAATGGGTGGACAAAGGAGCTATCAGAGGAGCCCTGGCCATGGTATGGCATTCAGAGGCTGTGGGCAATTGGAAATCCATCATTTGGAGAACTTGGTGACTGTTTTGGAATCTCCATATCTCACACTGCAAGATTGCAAGATTCTTCCCTGTGTTATAAACTGAAGCTGCAAATGTCTACGATCCTAATGCTTTTTCAACTTAGTTTTGCTTGCTTAGCAGCTTTCATTTTATTGTTTTAAAATAAAATGAATACATATAACTTCTAAGGACTAAAAGCACCTCACATTAAGTGTGTTCACTGAAAGCTGTGGTGTAAATATCCTCAGCAGGCAGTGGCTTACATGTACCTTGATCATTTATTTTGTACACAGGAGGTATGATCTGCAAAGAGATGTCAGACTGGAACATCTCAAGGCTGTCCAGCCAGCCATATCCAGGATGATTCCTCCTCAATGGTCACCAGTGGAGAGCTCAGCTGAGGGAGTTAATGAAGACCACTATGTTTGTGGGGTAGCTGTTCTTTTCTGGGGTAGCTACTCCTTCCTGGGGCAGCACTCCACAGAGATGTTGGTACTCCCTTAAGGTGTGACACCTAAGAGTCTAGAAGCAGACATCTCAAGAATTACAAATAGAAGCTGGGATCCCATGTGTTAAGCTGAAACGTTGGCTTATTTTCTGTGAATAACTCCAGTTTTCCATAGCAATGGAGCCTTCTCCCATTCAGGTGGGTGATTTATTATACATGTCTCAGGAGACGAATTGAGGGTACAAATGACTACTTCTGCTAATTCAGTTACTTACTAAAGCAAGGTGGATAACCCTATGATTTTAAAATGATTATCTGTTTCTTGTAAGGATCTTTGAGATCCAGAGATCCTTTCTCATCCAAGGTTTGTTATTCATCCTAGAGGTTGCATAAATACGTAAGATCATAGTTCATATATCTCCTTAAAACACAGGGCTTATTTTGGTCAGAGATGCACCAAGACATAGAGTTGCTGGGTAATGTGGTATTTTTGCTTTTCATATTTTGAGGAACCCCACAGTGTCCGACCAGGCTACTCTAGTTTATACTCCCACCAAAAGCCTACCCCCACCATACCATGTTCATCCACTCTTTTTCTAATAAGATACCTAGCTTCTCCTACAATAGGTCTGCTCTTGAGAAACACCAGGCAACCTAAGCCTACCCACACAATTATATACTTATAAGAGATTTATCTTGAATATTTTTTAATTTCATCTCTAAGGCAACTAGGAACAAAATCATTCTAGAGTACATCAGACATCCTTTATGTGACCCAATAATTTTCACAGCTGATCTCCTCAACCTAAAGACTTTCTTGTGGCCTCTAGGCACAAACTTAACATCCTCTGGCAGGAGAACCACAGGTTCAATGGCAGGGGCCAGGTTACTCTGTCTTGGTGGTTGTTGCTGTTTTGCCTGATAATTAAATGAATCCATGCTTAATCACAGATATTTTGAAGTCTCTCTGTCTGCTTTTCTACTTCTTTTACTTCCAACCTAATACCCAGCTGTCTGTTTGAAGAACAGGACCTCAATGTTTGCTGAGCAGGCTCTCAAAACTTCTGCCCTGTTTGATGAAGATAATGTTATTATCAGTAGGTCAGAGAAAGTGTCACATTGACGGGTCTTTCAGTTGGACAATTTGTGCTGTAGTGAGGAGCGCTGAATGAATGGAAGAATATGAAGTCTGTGGTGATTTGTACGTGTTAAGTATACAAGGGGCAGAGCTGTCCTGCAGTATCACCCAGGTTGGCTCACCTCCCAGACTTCCATGTGGAGAATGAGGACACAGTTAATGAATCTGGAGTTCTTTACAGCTTAGGAATAAAAGTGTAGGAGAAGAGAAAATCCCTGCTCTTTGCTCATAATCCCACAAGGCAGCTCATAGGTTTTTCTCACTCACTGGGGAAATCTCTGCTGACTGTTAAGCTGTACACATGTCATCCTGCAGTGTGCATACCTCCAACTGGACATCAAAGATATTCTGGGCAATTTTGTCAAAATCTTGGCTGAAATATGAACCCAAATGGCAGTCTCCCGGCCTATCCTTTTAAAATCAAATCAGGCATCTGCAGCTAGATAGCCCCTTCTCGCAGCACAGTGATAAAGATTCCCATGTACTACCAGAGCCAGAGAGTGACAGAGTCTAGAGCTTTAGCAATTTTGGACTGTGAATCCTGTGAGAATTAAGCAGAGGAAATAAGTCGTGGTTAAATTTGTCAAGAGAAAATACTGGATATAGCAAAAGTTGAATCTTTCCATAGAGGAAAAAAGTATAACTTGGAAAAATGAAAGAAAATAGAATTTTAAAGAGAGGGTGGAAACACAAGCAGATGGACTGACTGCTCATTGACATCAATCCATGGGGAGTTCAGCCCAGGAGTTGACTAGCCAGGTATACATAGCTTATAAATACTCTTGCAACCAAACAAAGCATTCTGATTTTGATACTGTAGGGAAATTCAACCTCTGATATGGTTTGAATAGAAGAGACACTGGTGAGCATGATGCTGTATAGATCAACCTGCAAGTGCATAGCATGTGTGTCAACCCGAGTCTGGAACCCTGGGGAGAAGCAAGCAGGACCAGTGAGCCCATTTGGAATATATACTTTGGGTTGATCTTGAATTTGGCCCGTAGGATGCACCATAAAGCTTAAATAGCAACTTTGCATTTGAACAATGCCAATCTACAAAGAACAACAACAACAACAAAAAAAATCACATAGCCTATTCACAAATCATTTTAAATATAATTTATATTCAAAACACATCCCTAAGGTGGAAATGAATAAATAGGAACCTTCAATATCTTGAAACTCTCTGGCAATGAATTGCAAACATAAGTGCAAGGGAATATTTTTGAAAACAATATGCTTATATTATCACATGTTAAATTATTTAAGAAAAATCAGAACATGGTGCATCTTGTTTTCCAGGGTCCTGGAAACTTCCCTTTTCTTTCTTCTCAGAGGAATAAAAGCAAGCTCTTCCAAAATAAGTAACTTCTACTTGCAGAAAATTAGCAGTCTGTCATTGACATTATGGGCATTGTTATATAATTACTGCCTTTACTGTGCAAACGTGTTTTAAATAACTGAACTGTAGACTGTGTGTCATGCACTAAATGGAACCACAGCTAGAAGGTCTTTCAGAGCATAAAGGCAATGACAAAGCCCCATGATCTTCTACCCAGTACCCCCAGGGTTTGGTGGTGTGACATGCAGCTCTCCTTGTGTTATTTCAGCATCTTGATCACTGCTGGGTTTTGCCACCCTATGATGTGAGTTTTTCTTTTTCAAGAAGATAGACATGTAGCTGGACATTCATGTTCTCTGTGCTAAGCCCATAGATTTCAGAAAGCACATCTCCATGAAAACTACATCTTTCTAGCAGGCATGAAGTTTTCATATTAAATCAGAGTCCCAGCATTTGAGGGAGTGTGGTGTTTACCTACCTCTGTCTGTTATTGGTTAATTCCTGATAATAGGGGGATTGCCAGGATTATGTGGAATAAATGAACGGCATCTTCTCAGGCTCCTCTGTTGCACATGTTGAAGATGAGGAAATTGTTGTTCTTGCCCCTTGACACATCCTATCCAGTGAGACTCTGCTATAACCTCAACTAGTGCTCTGATCAGGCTATGTCCATCCATGGACTACCAAGGCCAGAAGCATGCCTCCTGTAGTGTCTCATGCAGCCTCCCTGTGACTCCATCACCTCCTTTCCACCTTTACTATGTACAAGTGTATTAAATAGCTTCAGTGTAGACTGTGTCATGTGGTAGATGGAACCACAACAAGATCTTTCAAAGCATAAAGATTCTGGCAAAGTGTGGTTCTCTTCTACTAAGGACCCCCAGAGTCTGTTGAACACTTCTCTGTCCATCTCATTACTTGCTTGAGACCAGGTGCCTGGCTCATTTCTGCTGACAAAATAATGTGGAAAATGCTGTCTTTCTAATGATGGAAAAGCCACAAGTATCCTGAGCTTCACAAACTCTCAACCTTCAAAACCCCCTCCTATGAGTTCAGAATCATCCCAGCAAAAGATAAGCGATCTTAGGTAAACAAATTTTATTTCATATTGAAAAATGAAGCTAAGTATTATAAAGTAGCTAATGTACATTATGCAATAATTATCATAAAGTCCAATGGTTTTGTAAATGCTAATGCAAAGAACCAGCAACCTGTTTAGAAGAGAGAGGACACATGTTTGCCTGTGTAAGCAACAAACTAGAAGACAGCTTTTTGTATACTTGAAAAAAATTTCTTACCTACCACTAAAAACTGTAGAAATAATACTTCACCCATGGAACTTCAACAGCCATAAGGAGAGCACAGATGTGCCACAGTGGGCACTCAGCAGACTAGGGTTTTATATTGCAGGTTCCAAAAGAATTCAGCCATAATGCCTACAGCAGGAAACCAGAGGCACACATTGCTCTTCCTCTGACTCGAGAACTTCAGGTGCCTCATATCCCACATCACCATCCCTGCCCAGTCTTTGTAGACGTTCAACAACAAACCCTCAAAACACTGAGACAAAGTTACCTATGTCTGATGGATAGAAGGTGTAGTTAGCTTCCTTTTAAGAGCTGATGAAGTTACAGGAAGGGACATTGATTCAGTTTGTCATGCTGAATACCAGACCTCAATATGGTGTGAGCTTGCTTGTGTATCCAACACTGTCTTGTGTGGCAGCTTCCAATGGCTGCTCTTCACCTCTACCCATTGCCCTGGACATGTACACACACATGTCAAGATTCTCAGAGCAACAGAAATCTCCTGATGAGGCTTTCCTTCCCAGTTCTCACCTTGCTGATTTGATATACATACCATAGCTTCTTTTACTAATATTTATCTTATATGTGAAGCAGTTTACAGTTCCTTGACAATCTCCTGCTGTGCCAGCACCATAGGTTACCCACCATGTTTTGCTGTTAGTGACCACATGGTTGCTGCCATTGGGCACACAGTGTAGAAGATGGTTCTTTACAGCTTCATGTATAGGAGTGTGGGCAGTTGCAGGAAGCAAATTCATTTTTTAATTTACATTCATTAAAAGTTCATCATTTGTATCCTTCTCATATCTTTTGGATATTAATTAGTCCCAGTGCTGTTGTGACCTGGCTTCTCGTCACAGTAGTAGATCAGGACCTGTAATAATTGCAATAATGCTTTTGAGAAGTCATTTCTTCTATGAGCATGTGAACTATGCTGATGTTTTCAGTCTTGGCATGGATTGGATAATTTGCTCTCGGTATTGATATAGAATTTTCTCTGGATTTGATTAAGTTTATATATCCAGATTTCTGTCTTCCTACAGGAATATATAAATCAATTAAAAATATAGTGTCTACTATTATCTAAAAACATGAGCTTATCATCCGGAATGTCCATCAGTATGGATTATCACGTTTTTCTTCTGTTTTCTTTTCAGATTTTTTTGTGAGATAAAATAGCTAAATAAGACACATACTATTGTTTCTGTTCAGTTACCAAATTCTTAGGATATTTTCTGAAAGGAATTTAGGAATAATAACCTAATGATTAAGCATTGGACTTTCATGTACTGAGAAAAATTTACTGTATAAATGATCTCCTTTTATGAAGTTAGATGAAACTTGGTAAAGCATGTGAAGTGTACATCTGCAGAGTTCTAATGCATTCATGACTGGTATTTGAGCTATTTATGGAAAATAAGTATTTTTACATAGAGATGTCAAACAATCAAGAAAGATAATACTAATCTCACAAAATTACCAATGGAGATATACTTGTGGTATTCAATATCAAAACTTACTGGACATCTCTAAGAATCTGGTCCAACAAGGCCTTTGATTGAGGAAAAAGCCATGTAGATGAATAGTTCTTTAAGACTCTATTATATGCACAGAACTAATAGACTCCAAAAGGATGTTCATATACATACATAAAACTGATTTTTCATGAAGGCATCCAAGTGAGTTGATAAGCAAAAGGACCATTTTGCCATGAAACAAAACAGCAATGACTTTGTGAAGAAAGCTTATGAGAAAAGATCCACAACCTTGAGGTTTGACAATGATTTATTTGAGTGTACAAAAGCATGTGCCATAAAAGAAAGAAATAATGAAACATTCAACTGCAATAAATAAAAAAGACTGGATGATCATGTTGAGAAAATGCAAATCTGATTGGGTAAATATTTGAGCAGTAAATATCTGACAGATGTTTATATTCTTTTGTTTTCAATGAAGATGAGTTCTTTCCACTTGATACGATTATTCTAAATAGAACTTTGAACTGATGAATCACCAAAAAAAGATATGTGAATATCAATTAAGCACATGAAAATATGTATCACTGTTGCCTTCAATAATGGCATGCACTTTTAAAAAATTTTATTTTATTTGTATGTGTTTTTACTTTTGTATGTATTTCTGTCCACCACATGCATACCTTGTACCTGTGGAGACTGAAGAAAATATCAGATCACTTGGAACCAGAGATTGTAAGCAGCCATGTGAGTGTTAAGAACTGAACCCAGATCCTCTGAAAGAGGAGGCATTACCCTTACCTGCTGAGCCATCTTTCCATTCCTTTAAAGTTTCAGTGATATATCACTACTATTTAGCATAATTGAATATGAATAAGTAATAATAATAAAGAATAATAATAAATGGAAACAAGATTAGCCATGTCAAATATTACACAAAAAGTAGAGGCCCTGGACCCCTCATCAGGTTAATAGGAGTGAGAATAAGGTCTTTGGGGAATATCTTAGCAGACTGTACAAGTCAACATGAACTCACCACATGAACTGCCTTAATATTCCTACATAGGTACCCATTCTCACAAAGTGAACCCTCTCACAATGGTTGTATACATATTCCTACCATAGTTATCCATTCTCAGCAAAATCAGAAAGTGGAGAAAACTAGTGTTTCCTTCAATTGGTGAGTAGAGACATACATTGAAACCCCATGGTTAGGATAGGAAGCAACTAGTTTTTAGGGCATGGACCAACATGACATCTTAGTTCGTTATGTAGTTGAAAGAAGCTCAATGCTAAAGACTCTTTTAAATTCTTTATCATTTTATTGTACCACATTGTGTTCCAGGTGTGCCCATCAGTGCTTGCTGGATTGGTTGGTAGGAGGAAAACACAATGGGAGAAAGAGCGCTTTGAGTCAGAAATGTCATGGAGGAAGCAATAGACTGCTCAAAACTCAGCAACCTGAAATCTAAGATGAGAAAGGCTTACTGCATAGAAAACTCTCTACACTGAAGCCCATAGAATGGGTGGATACATATACATATACATATACATATACATATGGATGTATATATGTATATATGTATGTATACATATATGTATATGTGTGCATATATGTAAACATATATATGTATATGTGTGCGTGTATTACATATGTATATATGCATACATATATATATATATATATATATATATATACACACATCTAGACACACACACATGTCTCTATGTGCTGGCAGTTGCTATCTATTGAGGCAAGGTTTGAAACCATCCCTATACCTCTCATCATCAGGGATACACTTAAAAACGCATGTATCTAGATTCAGATTCTACATGTTTGTCTAGATGTATATATGTATGTATATATGTGGATAAGATACATATATATCCTTTTTTTCCTTTTTATTTTTTTATTTCTTTATTTTTTATTTTATTCTTTTTATTTTCTAAGTTTTTTTATTTACATTCCAAATCATTTCCCCTTTCCCATTTCCTCACTCCCCGAAAGTCCCATAAGCCCCCTTACCTCCCTCTGTTCCCCATTCAACCCCCTCTTGCTTCTCTGTCCTGGCATTCCCCTACATCCAGTCTTTCCAGGACCAGGGGTCTCTCCTTCCATCTTCTTGGAAATCTATTGATATGAGAATTGTGTCTTGGGTATTCTGAGATTCTGGGTTAATATCCCCTTATCAGTGACTGCATACCATGTGTGTTCTTTTGTGATTGGGTTACCTCACTAAGGATGATATTTTCAAGATCTGATCATTTGCCTAGGAATTTCGTGAGTTCATTGTTTTTAATAGCTGAGTAGTATTCCATTGTGTAAATATACCACATCTTCTGAATCCATTCCTCCATTGAGGGACATCTGGGTTCTTTCCAGCTTCTGGCTATTATAAATAAGGCTGCTATGAACATAGTGGAACATGTGTACTCATTGCATGCAGGTAAAGCCTCTGGGTATATGCCCAGGAGTGGTATAGCCAGATCCTCCTGGAGTGTCATGCCCAGTTTTCTGAGGAACCACCAGACTGCTTTCCAGAGTGATTGTACCAGCTTGCAATCCCACCAGCAGTGGAGGAGTATTCCTCTTTCTCCACATCCTCGCCAACAACTGCTCTCTCCTGTGTTTTTGATCTTAGCCATTCTGACTGGTATGAGATGGAATCTCAGGGTTGTTTTGATTTGCATTTCCCTAATAACTAAGGATGATGAACATCTCTTTAGGTGCTTCTCAGCCGTTAGATATTCTTCAGATGAGAACTCTTTGTTTAACTCTGTACCCCATTTTTTAATAGGGTTACTTGGCTCTCTGGAGTCTAACTTCTTGAGTTCTTTGTATATATTGGATATTAGCCTTCTGTCTGATGTAGGGTTGGTAAAGATCATTTCCCAGTTAGTTGGTTGCCGCTTTGTCTTTTTGACAGTGTCTTTTGCCTTACAAAAACTTTGTAATTTTATGAGGTCCCATTTGTCAATTCTTGATCTAAGAGCATAAGCTATTGGAGTTCTATTCAGGAAATTCTCCTCTGTGCCCATATGTTCAAGGTTCTTCCCTAGTTTCCTTTCTATATATATCTTATAGCATAGATTATAACCACTGAAAATTGAATTTTTATTCAACTTAACATTATCATTTCAGGTCCTTCATTGTTTTAATCCCAAGGTCAGGCAGAGGTCTAAAATACTGTTTGCACATACTGAATACAGACTGGGCTAGTAAGATGAAAAGCTGATTAGATCATTGGCTATATGGAAACCATCTCCTAAGTCTGCAATGCAGGGTGACAGTGCAGACCTCTGATCCTGGCTTTATCCTTGCCATAGGCTCTACATGGGCTTGGACCTGGGAAAATAGGAGACTTCATCTGATGCCTATGTCAGCTCATATTGTCATAAGCTCTGGAAGTCTGACCACGTCCCACAGATAGAAATGTCCCTATCCCATGACAGGAGAATGGGTCAGAGCTTTAAAACAGCACAGATACCATAGGGTGCTAAAGATATAAGGCCCTGTCAGACAGGAGAGGGGGTGGCCTGGAAGATGGCTGGAGACTGGCATGCAAAAATGAGACTCAGAACTAGCATCATAAGAAGTTGTCTCTTGGCAGTATCCAAAATAATCTGAAACTTGAACTTTTCACACGTTGGTATCATCCTACAGTATGCTGAACAGAAAACTCGTGTGAGCCTGCCACCTGCCTTCTCACCTACAGGCCAAGAAATAGTAGGTAATTAAAGTTGCTGTTGGGATAACTGTTTTAGATTTTTGGTGAATGTGTAGTCACTCCAGAGAAGACAGAACTGTCAGCTGGAACCTTGCCCATAGTTTCCCGGTGTGGATGGGCTAGATGCTGCCAACAGCCACAACTCCCACAGCACTTATAGCACTGACTGGGACTCAGGGCAGAACTATAGTTCTTGATGCTGGGCTGATCTTCCTGCTCCAGTGGTTGCTGTCTATAGAGGCAAAGTTCACACCCATCCCTGCATTTGCTATCATCAGGGAAATACTTAGAAACACCTGCACCTAGATTTGGGTTTTAGCTGTTTGTCTAGAACAGGGCCTGAATGCAACCACCATGGAGATCCATGATCTAGCTGAAGAACATTTCCAAAATACGATAATTATAGATCTGTTCTAGAAAGAATGTTAGAAAAAAAATCCCATTTTCTCAATGCTATGTGCTCTTCCGAAGCAAAAATGAGCATCAACTTGAATGCCTTTTCCCAATCACTAGCTCTGTTTTTCCTTCACACGCCCCTTCATTTTCTCATAAGTCTAATGTTCCTTTCCTCAGAAACATTAATCTACTCCCTGCTAGGCACTGAGGAGCAGGGTCAGCTTATTTCCACAATCACATAAAGCATTCAAACACAAATATCCTTAACACTCTGTTCCATTAACCTAAGGCAACCTCGATACTTTTTAATATAATATTTTTATTAATTCTTTGAGAATTTCATACGATATATTTTGATCATATTCACCCACCTCCACCTCATTAACTACTTCAGCAACCATTCCCACCTCCACACTCCATCCCCTAGAAGCCAACAACTTTCAATAACTCAGCCTCCAGAAGTAAGGTGTTTTGGGCTGTATCTCTGACCCTGTTGTGGCGAGGGAGAGCCATCTATCCCACATGAGTCACCCCTGAGCACCTTTTCTTTTCAGTTTATCTCAGAATATGAACCTTGAATCTCAGGCCAGGATCAGAGCTCAGATCTGCCACATGATCCAGCCTTAGGAAAGATACCTAACTCTTCTTTCTGCATTAAGGTAGCTCTAGGACACAAGTTGTCCTGGTGACCATGTGGCATTTTACTAGAGTGTACCAAAACAATTCTTAAACATGGTACTCACTATCATTCAAGTGCTCTCTTGCTGGAATCTGGAAACCCATTTTGGGTGGCATTTAGAGCTGTGACAGGATTATGGAACAGTCTGGCAGTTCCTCAGAAAACTGGGCATGACACTCCCGGAGGATCCAGCTATACCACTCCTGGGCAGGCTTCCCCTGCATGCAATAAGGACACATGCTCCACTATGTTCATAGCAGCCTTATTTATAATAGCCAGAAGCTAGAAAGAACCCAGATGTCCCTCAACAGAGGAATGGATTCAGAAGATGTGGTATATTTACACAATGGAATACTACTCTGCAATTAAAAACAATGAACTCACGAAATTCCTAGGCAAATGGTCAGAACTTGAAAATATCATCCTTAGTGAAGTAACCCAATCACAAAAGAACACACATGGTATGCAGTCACTGATAAGGGGATATTAACCCAGAATCTTGGAATACCCTAGACACAATTCACATATCAATAGATTTTCAAGAAGATGGAAGGAGAGACCCTGGTTCTGGAAAGACTGGATGTAGGGGAATGCCAGGACAGAGAAGTGAGAGGGGGTTGAATGGGGAACAGAGGAAGGTAAGGGGGCTTATGGGACTTTCGGGGAGGAAGGAAATGGGAAAGGGGAAATCATTTGGAATGTAAATAAAAAAAACTTAGAAAATAAAAAAAAAGAAAAGAATACATGAGAAAGAATAGGCATGCTCACACGGGTGATCAGGAAATGGGACCAGACACATAGTAATCAGATCAAACCGAACAGCTCACAGAAGAAAATTTCTCACAGAAACACTTGCCTCCTCCACAGTGGCAGCTCCCCTTCCTGTCAGACTGTCTCATGAAGCCTTGTGCTTGCCTCTGCTTCAGTGCATGCCCAGGAACTTCCCATTCTGTCATGATGTTTTCTCATTAAAACAGAGGAAAGACCTGGAACTAGTCACTAGGGAGTCTCCAGTGTAAATTTTCTCAGCTAATATTGTTCCAAACATCACCGAAAATGGCCACCCAACCTGTGCTTCAGTCTAGAGTTGAGCTGCTTCTTGCCAATTTCACTTAGCTTGAATTGCTACTATGAATTAAAGTATATTGATTTTCATTCACGGAAGAATAATTAGTTCTAAAACTTGATGGGCTTACATTACCAACCAGCCTGGCTGCTCACAGAACGGACCAATTATGTTTGAATACAAGACATTGAGGCGAGATCTTCATTTTATTTTAAAAGTCAGTCATCTCATTGAGTAAATGGGAACTCCATTGCAGTATCCGTTTGGCCAGGAAGCTGACTTGGGTGATTCCCATTTGCAATAGACTAGTGTTCATAGACTGGTGGTTGCTCTCTTACAATGATGATGAGTAACTGGAGGGATAGGCACCTGCTCACCACAGCTGAGTGGGATTTTTCCCTCCAAATCCTAGTTACCACTCAACAAGATGCTTTTCAGTTGCACACATGTAAAGAACAGAACTCCTTCCTCCCTTTGGCTAG
The DNA here is from genome assembly GCA_036184795.1 of Tokudaia tokunoshimensis. Classification (NCBI taxonomy): domain Eukaryota; kingdom Metazoa; phylum Chordata; class Mammalia; order Rodentia; family Muridae; genus Tokudaia; species Tokudaia tokunoshimensis. Next base: position 45,940,099 of record BTHU01000012.1, read on the forward strand.
TCTTGCCTTGTGCCCATGTGCAGGTCCTGGGAAATCACACAGTGGAGGGTGTCATATGTCATCTCACTACTGCTAAGATTAAGACAGGCTGAATAGGAAATCAAGCTCAAGAGTTGGTCTGAGTGTCTCCATTTCACTTAGAAAGTTTATGATGTCAACAGGCTCTTGTATATGTTGGATGTATTTCCTAAGGGAACATGGTAGGGGACTGCGGAATGCCAGGAATGCCAGCAGCTCCATTGTTCATAGCTCATACCTTCTCTGCCCATAAACTGCCCCCACACAACCAAAACCTTTGATCTCCAGAGGCAGGTCTGTGACCAATCTCCAGAGCTGACTCTACATTCAGACAAGGATGCGGAAGTCCTGCATAGGGCCTGGTCTATTTATTCCATGTTGCTTGGGATCTGGCGGAGCAGCTTACTGGTGAGAGGAACCAACCATTGCACAAAGGCCTGAGGGGAAGACTCAGCTAAAAGGGAGTTGATGTTTTGGAGTTGAGTTGGGGGAAAATGGTGGCTGTCATCAGGGCAGGGTGTCACAGAGCAGCAGGTGTCAGGAGCAAGGGATCCCTGCTGGTAGTTTGTTGCTGCTTACTATGATATGAGCAAAATCACATAGCCACCCTCTTTCCCTTGCTCCCATTCTCTCTTCTTTCCTCAGTCTCTCAGTGCTATGCCTACTGGGACTATTTATTAGCTTATCTTTAATACCAGTTTAACCCTAACCCTAACCCTAACCCTAACCCTAACCCTAACCCTATCCCTAACCCTAACCTTAACCCTAACCCCCTAACCCTAACCCTAACCCCCTAACCTTAACCCAAACCTAATTTCATGTGTAAACAAAGAGTTCAGTGTCTGCCACTTACAGGTTTTTTTTTTTCAATCTCTTCTAATGTAAGAAACACGTGTCTTAGGCCAACAGGAGGTGGCAGACAAATTTGCTCCTAAGGGTTTATTGTCTTTATGTGACACATCCCAGCTCAAACTAGGTAAATGACTCTGGAGGGAAGAGAAACAGCCCCAAGAAAGACTGAGTTCAAAGGTGACAGCAGATTCCTCCTCATTAAGCAAAGTGGTCATGAGGGCCTTGCTTAGAAATTAACGTGAGCTAGGAATGGTGATGCCTCTTAGGACCCGGTCACAGCCTATGGTATTTTAAGATCAGTTTGTCTGTTGTTCCTGCAAATGTAGAATCAATTTAGTCGAAAAATAAAATCAATAATAGCCTTATGAGATAAATAGGAGCTTGCTGCTGAAGAATGGCTTAAAGATAATTTTGGAAACAGTTGCAGCAACTTCATTATGAATAAATATTAGCAATGAACACGGTGAGCTTGCAGAAATTGCTTTAAGCTCCCCCTTTCATACTTGTCAGCATCACCATGCGGCTTTTTTTTTCACTACTGATTCATTAAAATAAAGCATAGGAGTTCTCCAGCAGCACATCATCACTTGTCAGGAGAATTGATGTTCTATCTTAGAGGAGATAAATTAATGAGCCAGAAGCCAGCCCATTTGCCGTTTAACACTTTAAACAGTGATGTTCAGACGCTTCTTTTAAGTCAGAGCACAGAGACCCGGGATCACTGGCTCGTTGTTATTTTTTCCTTGATTAAGGGTATGAAGATCAATCCCTGTGGTTGTAAAGAGCTGTTCTCGGTGTCAATCACCTGCCTGGATGCATTTTCCTGATTGTCATAGGTAACTTAAGACAATATACATTTTCTCTGTCCTACATATTTATATCTATTTATTGTATTTATTCAGATGGTGGTTTTATTTTGCATATCTTATTTCCATTTTTAGGCTCTTATTTTACTGTATTTTGCACACATATCACCCTGTGACACACATGTGACTGGAACTCGGGGACAGGGAGGCAGTGCTCCTGATCCCTGCTCCCACTAATTTTCAAAGCCAAATTCTGTCTAATGCACTTCATCCCTACTCGGAGTCAGAAAGTCAATCTAAGGCTCATAGGAGAAGAGTAAAGAGAAGAGAAGATAGGGGCATAAGGAGATGGGAAGGGGCAGGGAGGGAAAAGGGGAATAATAGGGGGAATAGGGAAAAGAGGAGATGGGGAGGGAAGGACTAACAACATTCTCAGGAGAACGAAGGACCCTAACATTAAACAGCACAAGTACCCGATGTACTCTCAACACCTGAGCACTTTATGATGTAGTAAAAACATTATAGCGAAATAATATGTAGCTGTGTTTTCCTCCAGGGGATACAAATAATAATGCACTTTCTAAAATGTGTGGTGGAGTCTATGTTGTAAAATTCAGTCTTCTGTCACATTATGTTTTTCAAGGCGTCTCATTGTTTCAAAGAAAGGGAAATTGGTGGGTAAACAGGGAAGAGAAAAAAAGCCTATGCATGCGTAGAAGAGTTTATGGTAAATGATCGTAGCTAATGAAGGGACACATAGACTATGTCTGCCTCGAGATTATGTCTCTTTAAATCAAACTGATTATCTAAATTCAACCAGTTATTTAGTGTACTTAGTAAATGGAGGAGCAAATTGATCCCATTTCTTGCATTGTGTGAAGGCATAGACTTTCCATTTTGCTTCATGATATTATGTGGGTAAAAATTTTACTCCATTTCCAACTGCAGAAGTAGCCAAATAAAGCTGTTAGGTGGAATTTTATATATGTGATAATTTAGAAGTGAGGGAAAGTAGTTAAGCACTAATGCTGTGTAACAAAGGAAATATAGCAGAGGAAGCAGACTGAAGTCCTAAATGCTCATTGCTTGCACACACGCAAGGAAATAAGCTCTACCCAGGTTGCACTGTATAGCAGCAATCTGTGACTGGGATAAGTACCTCATACTTCCAGGATTTTGTACAAATTAGGGTAAATTCCTCATGCCACCAGGAGAAAGAATTGAATGTATTTGCCACGGTGGTGTCGCGTAGAACTGTACACCCACCTTAGAATGATGACCCACCCTAGGCTCCAGACACAGCACCCATTGCTCTCTTTAAACTCCTCTGAACCAAGAACTCTTTGCTGAGTCTTGGCTCATTTTTTCCACCCAGTTGTCTAACACTGAAGCAATGGATGACAGGTCCTTCTCCTTCCAGAGTCCCTCCCTCTGCTGCTGCCATTGCTCCCTGACTACGCCAGAGTCGCAGAATCTGGCAAGGCTTTTCTATTTCACCTTCATCCATCATTTTCTGTCATTCTGTGTTTTCCTTATTGCAGTGAGATTGCAAACTCATCGGCAAACTCGGCTGTCTCTTATTAGGCAGAATCGAGAGATGCGGTGGCTTCTGATAACTTTGATGAAATTTTCATTCGAAAGTGAAATAATTATCCACTTACAAATGAGTTACAACACTCCTTTGCCTTATAATGTCTCGACTAATTGAAGCCATGTGCATGATTGAGTCCTGATGGTTTGCTGGTTCTTAACTCCTGTTTCTTATTTTGGCTCTCTCTATTCTGATTGGCTGCACTGTTGGAAGACAGCATGGAGTAGCCCATAAGTAGGCACAGACTTTCAAGTAAGAATGGAGTCACCAAAACACAACGTTTTCTATTCTTCTACATGTACTGAGATTTCTGCCTGAAATACAGCTGCTACTTCCATCACATGCACCATGTTTCCAAACATCAGGTCTTACAGTCAGATCTTTCAATAGAATTCAGAATGTGTGCATGCACACCTGTGTTCCTATGTGCATGTACATGTATGCGCATGCATGCCTTGTGTATGTACATCAATCTTGAATGTCCTCCAGCAAATGTATCCGCAATGAAACAGAACTTCTCGCCCCCTTGTATTAAACATGGAAGACTTTTAAAAAGCATACATAAAATATTTATCTTTTCTTTGAAACTGAATACCTTTTGAAGCAAAATATGATAGACGGAAAAAAAGATTCTACAACCTTTGAAAGAAAATTGCTCCTTAAGGTGCTTAGAAAAAAAAATGATGGGCCTATACTTTTTAAAAACAAAATTATGAAAATTGTCTCCATCTCAGAGACAGGCTGAAATTAAGGAGGCTTTGAAATCCCTTCAAAACAGTTCTTTAAAAAATTCTTTTATAAGAAAGCACTAATTATTATTTAAAGTAAAACAGCATTACTCACAATCTTACAAGCACACTGTTTAAAGCGAAACCTCAATCAAGCTGGAAGGATACATCTCCTTGTCTAAGAAATCACTATGCTGACATTGTCTGAAATACCTAAGAATGGACTGCAATATGGAATGAAACTCATGGTAACTCAGGGCTAGAGTTTACCTTTGTGCCCCTGGGGAGAGGAGTCACCTCCAGTCTTAACTCGGATGTCTTAAAATTTAGGATCTTTTTACCTCATTCAACTGACGATTGTGGGTTAAAATGTTCCCAAACTCTCCAATTTCTCCTATACCTATGGTGATTACATTAAGGACATTGGGAGTTTTACATTTTACTTTTAGAAAGAACTACAGTAGACAAAACTACTAGTCATGGAGGGTTTAATCTTATGTTAGAAAACATCAAGAGAAATAATAGGAGTTCTCTGCTTGAACACTTGAGTTCTGGGTAGATTTGGTAGACACCATGTTTTTATTCATTTTCTGATCTCTAGGTGAAAGAAATTCTTATCTAGTAGATTAAAATTAAACATAAAAAGTCTATTGAACCATCAAATTACCGAGGCTGTTTGTGTCGGAGTCTGACGGGGACAGAAATGTGCAAAGGGTGATAATCTTGGTAACTACGAGATGATGTGAATTGTGGAGAATCCTCCACCTTCCGAGCACGCCACTTGCTGTCTCTTTGTTACTAGAGAAGTAGTGATGCAGATATCGAGTTTCTACTATGTGGAGATTTGATAACAGATTTAATAGCTATAGGGACTTTTGCTATTTTTTGGCTCCAGAACAAGATGGGAAAATCTCTTGCCACGCAAACATTTTGAGTCTTTACCAAAAAAAAAACCAAACCAGTTTCCGAGTAACTAATTGATGAAAGACTCAGTCTTGAGTGTTTCAAGGGGCCCCTCACCTCTGTCACTGTCACAATTGGCTGCCTTGCTCTGGGTTTCACCCTGTGCATCAACACTTCTACAGACTCACCTACACGTCCCAGTCCCAGCCTAACTTGTCTAATTTGTATGGAGGAATACATTGAGTCCTAAGAACAGTACTGAAGGAGGTACTTGTGGGACTTGTGGGAGCAGGGAGTAAGGAGCCTTTACTTTATATTTTCAGTAAAGTTAAATATATCTCAGTACGTGTGCATAAAGTACACACAAAATGCTACCCCATATTTTTAGAAAGCAGTAATTAGGGAATAGGATTTTTGCTAAGGAAATCAAGGTAAAATTAACAAGCTTGTGATACTCTGCTGGAACCTTGGAAGTACAGACATGTGCTAACATGGAGTCTATTTACTACTTCACAGTTGTATCATTTGTGCCAAGAATTTATAAAGAATGCATGACTAGTGACCCCTAGTCGCAAGAAAGTGAAGTAGAATGCACATAGTAACATACTGCAGCTTCCCTGGGTAATGAGGCAGACACAAAGGAAACAGCCAACCTTGTTGCTAAAACTTCATTTAGCTTAAGAAAGCATGTACATTGTCATGTAACAGTTAAACTGAACGCTGTCACTTTGACCCATAAAACAGACAAGTATTGAATGGATAATGCGTGTGTGTGTGTGTGTGTGTGTGTGTGTGTGTGTGTGTGTGTGTACATATACAGGGATGTTCAGGCATGTATTGGTATTCAGTAGGAAAAGGTAGAAGTGACAGACTTTCTAATTGCAAGTCTGAGCAGTGTGTCAGAGTCCTCTGTGCCCAGCTGCTGGCACCTTTACATGTTTCCCACCTCTTCCAGTCGGACAAGCCATCCACAGTGTTAGGGCAAGCCTCATGGGCTCCTGCAAGCAGCCTCCAAAGTATTTGTCACAAATTAGAACCATGAGGAGGAGGATATACTGTCTGGTATGTTGGGGAAAACCTCTCTAGGAAACCAGAGTGCAGATGAGATGGTGTCACCAAAGCTCAGAACGTTCAGTTTAACTCACTCATGCCAAAAAGTAAAACCTGATTCACATGTGGGATCATGTTAGAGGAATCGAGCCTAATGTGGAGTCTGTGCCCATCTGAAGAACAGCAGGTGCAGGACGTCGTACCTCTCTGCCCTGATGTGTGTATCTGGAGGTGACTGGCTTGTCTGGTGTGAATCCTACATTTGATATGGAAGCATAAAAAGAGTACCTTTTCCCACCACACACTGTTGCAGAATGGAACTGGAGTCCCTCCAAACAAAGCTGTGATTGATTGGAGGTTCCAGTCTCAAAATCGTGCTTGGGGAATTATGTACATTGCCTCTAAATTTTGCAAAAATTGTATGAAAATACATTATATTGATAAGAAAACTAAGATACTTTGATTGCATGACCTCCTTGGATTGCACAGAATAACATGTGTTCTGTCTCTAAGAAACAGGTTTTGGTTCCGTCTTTTTCAGGCCATAAAATGGTAGATAGAAATGTTATTGTCTCCTCTTTGTCAGTATTGAGTTCTGTGGTAGAGGATCAGGAAGAATACTGAATACTGTTTATACTAATTTGGTGAGCCCAAATGAATGAGCATAGCCATTTCAGCAAATGTGTTGGAGTAGATTTAGTTATAAAGGGTATGCTGTTTTCCCCTAAGATATCTCTGTGAACTCTAGGTAAAGTAGATTGAAACTTCTATTACATTTCACATTTGATGTAAGAATCAAGTTGCTTTACTTATACTGAGAATCAAATTTGCAAAGAACACTTCATAATACATCACTGGAGAACTTACTCTCTGACTCTAGACAAAAGTACCATGCAGAGGTTAGCCTGGGACATTATCTGTGTGTCTTCTACAGAATGTGCAAAGCCCCCATGACTTTCAAAGAAGATACAAATGTGATTTTATGAGTTAGAGAACAGAAATTGAGCACAGATAAAGGAATCCATAGACAGTCCAAGTAGAGAGAAATCAAAAAGACCAATGGTGAACAATTCCTCTCAGAAAAGAGATTTTTGATTAAATTATTTCAAATGACAAAACATATGAAGGCCAATGAAAACAGCTACATGTAATGATGATTTTGGCATTCTTGTTTCTTTAAAAATCACAAAAATATTGTAAGAATATGCTTTCATTTTAATCCCAGGAATGGGGTATGGGGGTTGCCTTAGATGGCACAGCAGGTGACTATAATTTGCCTTGTGCTGAAGCAGGGCTGTGGTTTTGCCAGCAGTAGAGAGTTTATGCAATTGTGTGAGACTGAGGATTCTAAGGACTTTTTGAATGGTATATAAATGCTCAGGCCCTGAAAGACAAGGTGGACTGTGGACTGCTGGTTGTTGTTTGGTTGCTGGTTGTTGTTCATAGTGGTTTGTTAAGTATTCATGATCAAAGAAGAAAGACGAAATTAGATATCCTGTCAGTGAAGGTCAAACTCGCCCAAGGAGCTTGGCACTGCTAATCACCAAGAAATAGTCTAATAATAACACTGCCCCCTTTCCTCTCTATTCTTTTTTTCTTTCCTATCTAGTGTTAGGGGATTGAAAGGGTGGAAAGATCGGAGAAGCATGGAAGAAAGAAGAACCAGAAAGTAGCAAAAGGCAGCTATAGCTGTGTGAAAAGCTTGGCAAAGGGCAAACATATCAACAATGAGAGGAATCAAATGAAACAGGGATTGTGTGGCTGAAGGGTTCGGCAGGAGATGACTATGACTTCAACTCCTCGTGTTTAATACTGTCTTCATGAGACAGAGACCCTCTAAGAATCATGAAACCTATGCTTATGTTTAGAAATAGATCTTTTCACTTCTACAGTTGCACTTAGATCACTTTATAGATTGCATTTCTCAGATGAAATATTGCATATTTTGCACATACACATTGGAGAATTTTTAACATGTCTGACAGTATATGGTATTTCTTTATGGGTCTCATTTTCTCGTGATTTCCTCTCTTTGCTTTTATACTTTCATGATGGACTTTTATTCTAAGACAGACTTAGCCATATACAATAGGGATTTGAGCCTTATAAATGTAAACAGTAAATCAGAAATTGTCAGGTAAAATATAAATGCTATGAGACTTTGAGAGACAAAGGAAGTGCAAGAGCAGAATGAGTTATATATGGGCTATGAAGGAAGTTGGGCCATACACGGAGTTGTAACCTAGAAAAAAACATAAATAAAAAAAGTAAAAAACAAGATAAGAAGAGCCAGCCTCAGGCAAAAGCAACATTTAGGAGACACTGGGTGAAAATTTTGAGAAATTGTGAATTTTCAGCACCGCAAAAGATGAGCACTATGAAGAAAACTGCTTCAAAGAACTCCATGTGACATCTGCCTGGTGTCTACAAGTCAGATGATCGGTCCTGTTCTCACTGGAGAGCACCTTCCTTATTCTTCTAGTTTAGAACAAGGCTACTTTTGGACAGAATCTTACCATCTTAAAATAGAGACTCCATAGCAGGGTCATCCTGATGGAGTGACCCCTGGGGTCCCCACAGACTCACCGGGACTGCCCAGCTGTTGCCACAGGCAGCATGTGGAACTTTATGTCCTTCAATTAGTGCATCAGGAGCAGCTGGCACTGTCCAGGAAGGAGGCTTAAATGTGTTTCCAGTTTAATGGCTACCAAAGGGCAAAAGATTAGTTATTTCATTGCTTACAATTCTAATTGGTGTTTTTAACTGAGTAGAAATGTTATAAGATCCACGGTTTCATGGTGCATGCATTTTTTTCTGTGCTTTTCATTTGGCAATGATTTTAAAGGTCCAGGCTATCAAATCTCATATACTAATGGACCCCAAGCACATACACTGCAAAAAGAAACCATAACAAATTAACTACCATTCATTTGTTATGCATTCATTTGTACATGCATTTGTTATGTGAATTGTATAAATAACTCAGATACTCAGGCCTAACAGTGACACCAGATGCCAGTAGCTCCAATGTTTGGCCTCACTTCAGGAAATTCTTTGAGTTGAGAGATCTCAGGGAACCCATTCCACCAAACTTCCCTTCTATGTATCTTTCCTCCTTCTTTGGTTCACACTGTGACGTGATAACCTTTGTCAGTTTCTATCTTTAAATGGCCAGATGAAGTAGGAAAACATCAGGCGTGCTTTCCCATTCAGCGATGTTTCTGAACAAAGCTTATTCTTTTCTGTTGGAAGCTGCATCCTACTGTATGATCGGAATGCACGGCTGACTTTTCAGTCGCTGTTAATCACTTTGGGCCTGAAGATTTTAGAGAAATGGGAATGATGCTGGGGGCATTCTTGTGCATGGGTGTAGAGTTCAGATGGACAACACAAAAGCGAAGCTGGAGGAAGGGGTCCTTCCCTTCACACTACCCTGTGGAAAAGGCCTGGCACCAAAAATGCCAGGGTCCCTGCTCCCCTACTCATATATCTACTAAAAGACTTGACAAATGCACACGTTCTGGCTTTGACTATGCTCTGTCTGGCTCTCTAGGTCTCTGTCTTCACCTTGACTTGGAGTTCTTCACACCGTCTGGGTAAAACACAGCTCTCACCTTAAAGGAAGGAAGAGGTCATTTATTCTGGAGCCAAATACAAGTGGCCATGGCCCAGGAACATGGATTCAGGTTGCCTCAAAAAGCATATTCCAATGTATAAAAGGTTTTATGAAGTTTTTATAGCTACCTAATAAAAGGAAATCATAAATCAAGGCGCTTTGAAAATACATTGGGAGAAACATTAGGTTAGCGCCATATAAATCTGTGTTATAGGTTTCAGGTGTTATCTGATGACAGTTTTAGCTTTCAGGTTGTTGGAAGCTAATAATCTGTTAAATTGATGCATCCCAAAGGGTTTCAGATTATGGTACTAGACAGAGAGGGACAATGGATGGAAATTAAAGGGATGAAAACGAACCCAAAATAATTTGTCTGTGAATTTGCATCATTCCGTCTCTCTGCCACCAGAACATTCTAACCAGTCAATCAGCCCTGTAGAAACTTTAGCGAAGTTGTGCTTTTCTCTAGGACATTCACTTCACAGTAATGATTACTTCTTTCTTTCCATTGATACATTCCAAGTTGTGTAGGAGACAGAAGTATTTGCTTAGTTGCTGTTTTGCTTTTCTCCATGTGCTTTAATTCATTAGTACCTTCACTTATGGCCAGTAATAGTTATACTTTTAGAATTCTATTTCCTAAAGTCATAAATATGTTCATTGTGTGACACTCTTATTCTTTTTTTAGACAGGCTCCCTCAGCCCTCACTACTTATGAGCTTTGCACTGGTGCCGGAGTCTTCTTTGCTCATGACTCGATTTGCATATGCTGTAATGTAGACACAAAAGGTTGATTTATCTCCCTATTTAGTAGCACATACACCACACACCTCATTGCTGAAGGGGAGTGGGAAGAGTCAGGGTGACTCCCTTGTACTGTTTCCATGGACATCTACGAACACCTTAGTTGTCTAGGTGGCTCTTAACTTCTGAGTGATTTTTCACCTCCGTCCTTGCTGTTCATAGCCCTGGCTATTACATTTTGTGGTTTGACTTTCTACAGATTTCTATAATTAATTTGTCAAATTAATATTTTGTTAATATTCATATTTTGTTATAATTTTAATTGAAATGAATTCGCTCACTTTATCCGCCTTGTTTTTCTCTTCTGTTAGTTGACTCTAGTAGATTTCAATATAACTTTATATTCATTTAATGTACACACTAAAAAATTACATCTTAGTGTGTTTTTCACACTTTACATTGGTGATGCATGGAAGTGTATATCAACACATCAGTTTTACGTCAAGATTTCTGGTTACGCTCGGCTGTTGTTTCTAAGAATGCACCTGTACATTTCATTATATTCAAGGTATTTTATTGTGTTTGTATAAAGGTTGGTCTCTCAGTGTGATGAGATTTAGAACCAACATGGAGCCACACCTTTGAATGTGTCTATGGGAGAGTTTTCAGCAATGTTTAGTGAAGGGTGTAAGATTCCCCCTAAAAGTGGGCGACACTGTCCGGTGCGCTGGGGTCCTGCACTGAATGACAAGCAGGACATGTCCCGAGCAGCCACTTTTAGTACTCCGTGCTTCTGACTGTGCGAGTGTGGTGCTCAGGCTCCCACTGTCATAGTCCCCCTAATATCAGGTCTATGTCCCTTGTTAAACTATAAAGAATTCCCTTCTTTCCTTAAGTTGCTTCTTTTCAAGTATTAGGCACTTTAATAACATACCTAACTAATGCAGAGGTCTTTCCTGTTCACTAAAATGCCCACAGCCTCATGGACGGAGTGGCACCAAGTCAGACAAGAGACCACACAGGCCATGTTTTCCTCAACCCAGGGCACTGTGGCTGAAGCTGGCCTTTTATCTTTAGATTTATTTTAGAGCAAAAACAAATACTTTTCATTTTAGGACTCTATATTAGAATTGTAAGAGAGTGGATTTTTTTTAATTCGCTTTACAACCCCCAGACACTCCTCTCCTTCCAGTCCCACTCTTACAAGTTCCTCCCCTTATTACCTCCTCCCCTCCCCCTGAGATAAGGGGAAGCCCTCCTTGAGTACCACCCTACCCTGGGACATCCAGTAGCACTAGGCCTAAATTCATCCTCTCCTACTGAGGCCTAACTAGGTAGTCCAGTTAAGGTAAGGGTATCTAATGGCAGGAAATTGAGTCAAAGACAGCCTCTGCCCTCATTGTTAGGGGACCCACATGAAGACCAAGCTGCACATCTGCTACAAATGTGGAGGGGGCCTAGGTCCAGCCCCTGCATGTTCTTCAGCGGTTCAGTCTCTGTGAGCCCCCATGGGCCCAGTTTAGCTGACTCTGTAGATCTTCTCATGGTGTGCTTGACCCCTTTGGCTTGCTCACTTCTGTCCCCTACACTTCCACAGGTCTCCCCAAGTCATGCCTAAAGTTTGACTGTGGGTCAATGAATCTATTTCCATCAAGTGTTGGATGAAGCCTATCAGGAGATGGTTGTGCTAGGCTCCTGTCTGCAAGCATAGCAGAGTATCATTAATAGTGTCAGGTACTGGCTATCTACCGAACAAGGAACGAATGGATTTTGACTTTATTTACATTTTTCTTGTTTATTTTCTACATTTTATCCAAAGTTCATCCAGGCAGATAAAATGAATTTTACTTTCTTATTGTGAGCTAGGGAGAAAAAAATAAATTCTTGGTCCTTTTTACATAAAACTACCTTTGTCTAAAGTTACCACAGTAAGAATATAGATAGTTGGGCATCCTTAATCCCACCACTCAGGAGGTAGAGGCAGGCATATCTCTGTGAGTTCAAGGCCAACTTGGTCTATACAGCAACTTCCTGGACAGTCAGGATCACAGAGCAAGAGGTCCCATCTAAAGAAAAATTGACAGAAATTTATATGTAGTGTCTTCTCTTTCTCAGTCCTGCTTTATTTAATAGTATTTACTTTTGCACTCTCTTTGGGAACAACTGCAAACTTTTGTTTTGTCTTCTTATTTGGTGTGTGTGAATCCTCTGTGGGTCATCCTGGTTTTCTCTGTTCTGTTTTCATATTTGTTTCCTGCTTCTAAACTCTCTCTAAGATCAAGAATAGACAAATGGGACCTCATTAAATTACAAAGTTTTTGCAAGGCAAAAGACAAAGCGGCAACCAACTAACTGGGAAATGATCTTTACCAACCTTACATCCGACAAAGGGCTAATATCCAAGATATACAAAGAACTCAAGAAGTTAAACTCCAGAGAGGCAAGTAACCCTATTAAAAAATGGGGTACAGAGCTACACAAAGAGTTCTCACCTGAAGAATATCTAATGGCTGAGAAGCACCTAAAGAGATGTTCATCATCCTTAGTCATTAGGGAAATGCAAATCAAAACAACCCTGAGATTCCATCTCACACCAGTCAGGATGGCTAAGATCAAAAACACAGGAGACAGCAGTTGTTGGCGAGGATGTGGAGAAAGAGGAACACTCCTCTTGGTGAACTTTTTCATTTTTGTTTTAAAAAAATACATTTTACCTAAATACTTTGGCTCACTTTGAATTTATTGATTTAAATTTCCTCCAGTATTATTTAATGGCATCTCAAAATTTTAAAATATTTATTACTGTTTTGTTCTAAATGCATTTTCTCACTTTAAATTTATTTTTTTTCCTATGAGTTGTTTAGAAGTTCACCATTTGAACAAAACCTAATGGCTTATTCTATTTTGCTGTTTTGCTTGCAATAAATGTCTATTTACTTCCACATATTAGAAAACACTACTGAACATTACCAAGGACTTCTCACTTATATACCTCCATTGAAGAAAGAATGGATTTTTATTAACATACTTTGGAAACCTGATAATGTTTCATTATCGAACATGCTTTTAATGTACCCTTAATTAAATAAACAGTTGTAGTTTTAATGTTCTCATCTGCTATGCCTCGCTAGCATTTTATTACCTAGTTTATTAATTAATAAGAAGCATTTTATATTTTGATGGTGAATTTTTCAATATCAAGGATGAAAAGTGGTAGGCTCCTAGTGCTGACAGATGTTAAACAGAAAATAATAAATGATGGGAAGCGATCTAGACGTACACTTGTATTAGCAATACAGAACCAACAAACAAGAAAGGGGTGAATTTAAAATGTAGATGATCCTCCTTCACGCCATATGGAGGGAGAGAGGCCAGACACAGCAGTACAAAACAGTGCAGGATCCCCTTCATATTTCCTATAAAGGCAAAAATGACCCGTGACTTGGAAGCCTGCATTGTTTGGCTGGTGTGGGAAAGAAAATAATTAGAAAATAGAAGAGAATAGAGTGTGGTACCTGCATCTGCTACCTTGACAGGACACACTTTGTAACATTACTTGAGCTGCCACTTAAGCTTGGCACACTTCTGTCATCAATAAAATATTTTTTAAAAACTCAATCTGGATTACAAAGTCATTTTTCTCTACTACATTTTCTGAATCAATTATGACAGTCTTACTTTCTTATTTGAAATAGACAGTTTGTTTTTTGTTTTTGTTCTTTTTTATAGAGCATTTTAAAGTTCCTGGCACAATTGTGTGGAGGTGCAGAGACTGCATCTATGAAGCCATGGTAACCAACCTTTCACAGAGGACCAGCACATGAAGGACTTACCTGTCTCCCTGTCAGCATTTGCACAGTGGCAGAGAGCATTTTTTTTCCTAGGGTAGATTATGTCACAAGTTGAACTTGTTGCCTGCGATGCAGATGTTCACTGTATTTATACTGAAATGTCACTACACTTTTTTTTATGGCTCTAGGATAATGTAAATCAAAATCATTTTATTCTATATTAGCAAGCCATGATAAAGTAAATATGACTTGAAGTTAGACATAGAACGCACTGTGCCATCTATATATGATCCCTTCCTTGGGTTGGCTTCTGCACTGTTTCCTGACCCTGTTAAACACACACACACAGACACACACACGCCCTGCTATCTATCCTCCCTCAGGCCCTGCAGTCCACAAGTCCCCAGACTCTGCTGACCATCCTCCCTATGTCCCTACCACCTACTTTCCTCCAGGCCCTGATGATGCTCGCCTCCCCAACCCCACACCTTGTGAAGAGTTATTGCTCATATGTTTGTCTTGAATGCTCTCCTCCTCAGTTCCTTAGGATAGTCCTGGATCACTTACACTTGCCCATCTTTCCGGCTCGTACAGCCTCAGGCTCCATACTACAAGGGCCACCTAGCTATTGGCCCAGCTGTACATTTCTCAAGAGGCCCATCTCCCAGTACACTGTGTAAACTGTGTCTGTGTCCACCCTGCTCCTCTTCAGTGCAGAGCTGAAGCAGGATGAGTGCAGCGGCCTCAGATTCTTTCTGCCTGGTTGGCACTTAGCACCTGAAAGGCCTAGGACGTATTGTAGCTCCTAATGAGGGTTTGCCCAATGAGCAGATGAGTCACCAAGTGAGTGACAGCCACAGGTCCAGAGTGCTGGAGTCTCACCTGTGGAGGATTCTTTTGCTAGTCTGTTAAATATCTGTGGAGTTCTCAGTAAAAATTCGGCTGAAGAGTTCTTCAAGATGATCTTCATTGCTTCCCTTTAAAAATATTTTTTAGGAGTCTTCCCTTCCAGTCCCCATCTGCAGCAGGGAGCCAGGCAGCTCCAAAGTCTTCTGTGCTTAGCCCACCAGGAGACAGTGATCTCCCAGCAGAGATTTCACTAATGAGTGCAGAGGTGAGATCTCCACCTTCTCTCTGGAGGGGGTACAGCTTGGAGCACACAGTGCATACGATCAGTGTTGCTTTTGGGACAGGAGTCTTCCCTTCCGGCTGCCATCTGCAGCAGGGAACCAGGCAGCTCCAAAGCCTTCTGTGCTTAGCCTGACAGGAGAGAGTGATCTCACAGCAGCGATTTCACTTCTGAGTGTGGAGGTGAGATCTCCACCTTCTCTCTGGAGGGGTACAGCTAGGAGGGCACAGGGCATACAATTAGTGGAGCTGCTGGGACAGGAGTCTTCCCTTCTGTCCACCATTTGCTTCAGAGAACCAGACAGTTCCACAGCCTTCTGTACACAGACCCTGCCAGAAGAGAGTTGGTCTCCCAACAGACACAGGTTTACAGGCCCATAGGAGGGCAAACTCCAGCCAGAGACAACAAGACCAACTAACACCAGAGATAACCAGATGGCGAAAGGCAAGCACAAGAACTCTACCAACAGAAACCAAGACTACTTGGCAACATCAGAGCCTAGTTCTCCCACCACAGCAAGTCCTGGATACCCCAACGCACCGGAAAAGCAAGAGTTGGATTTAAAATCTCATCTCACGATGCTGTTAGAGGACATCAAGAAGGACATAAATAACTCCCTTAAAGAAATACAGGAGAACATGGGTCAAATGATAAAAGCCCTTAAAGACAAAAATCCCTTAAAGAATTACAGGAGAACACAAACAAACAAGTGAAGGAACTGAACAAAACCATTGAGGATCTAAAAATGGAAGTAGAAACAATAAAGAAATCACAAAGTGAGACATCTCTGGAGATAGAAAATCTTGGAAAGAATTCAGGAGTCATAGATGCAAGCATCAACAACAGAATACAAGAGATAGAAAAAAGAATCTCAGGGGCTGAAGAAACCATAGAAAACATTGACTCAACAGTCAAAGAAAATGCAAAATGCAAAAAACTCCTGAGCCAAAACATCCAGGAAATCCAGGGCACAATGAGAAGACCAAACCTAAGATTATAGGTATAGAAGAGAGCGAAGATTTCCAACTTAAAGGGCCAGTAAATATCTTCAACAAAATTATAGAAGAAAACTTCCCTAACCTAAAGAAAGAGATGTTCATGAACATACAAGAAGCCTACAGAACTCCAAATAGACTGGACCAGAACAGAAAGTTCTCCCAGCACACTAAACAAAGAATATTAAAATCAGTAAGGGAAAAAGGGCATGTAACTTATAAAGGCAGACCTATCGGAATTACACCAGACTTCTCACCAGAGACAATGAAAGCTAGAAGATCCTGGGCAGATCGCATACAGACCCTAAGAGAACACAAATGCCAGCCCAGACTACTATACCCAGCAAAACTCTCAATCATCATAGATGGAGAAACCAAGATATTCCATGATAAAACCAAATTTACACAATATCTTTCCACAAATCCAGCCCTACAAAGGATAATAGATGGAAAACGCCAACATGAGGAGGGAAACTACACCCTAGAAAAAGCAAGAAAGTAATCTTTTCCCAACAAACCCAAAACAAAGTAACCACACAAACATAAAAAGAACATCAAAAATAACAGGAAGCAACAATCACTATTCCTTAATATCTTATAACGTCAATGGACTCAATTCCCCAACAAAAAACATAGTCTAACAGAAATATTTTTCATGTAAATCTTCAATTTTATCAGAAAATATTTGATTCCTCTTTCAAGTTAGTAATGTTTTTTATGTCTGCCATTTTAACTGTAGTATTTTCCATGATAATCTTCAATTTTAACGTTTTTCTATATTTTTCTTCAATTTTATCAGAAATATTGTCCATGTAAATCTTCAATTTTATCAGAAAATGTCTATAATTTTACTTTCAATCAACTTAGGAACATTTTTATACCTTCCATTTTATCTGTATAATTTTCCATGAAAAAGTCAGTTTTAACATGTTTTTCTACATATTTCTTGAATTTTATCAGAAATATTTTCCTTGTGGATCTTCAATTTTATCAGAAAATGTTTATAATTCCACTTTCAAAAAACTTAGGAATATTTTTATACCTACCATTTTATCTGTACAATTTTCCATGATAATCTTCAATTTTAATGTTTTTCCATATATTTTTTTCAGTTATATCAGAAATATTTTCCATATAAATCTTCAATTTTATCAGAAAATGTTTATAATTCTACTTTCAATCAACTTGGGAATATTTTTATTCCTACCAATTTATCTGTATCAATTTCTTCAATTTTATCAAAGATATTTTTCATGTAAATCTTCAATTTTATCAGAAAATATTTTTAATTCTACTTTCAATCAATTTAGGGATATTTTTATGCCTACTACCTTATCTGTATAATTTTTCATGAAATAGTTTTAACGTGTTTTTCTATATATTTCTTGAATTTTATCAGAAATGTTTCCTTGTAGATCTTCAATTTATCAGAAAATGTTTATAATTCCACTTTCAATAAACTTAGGAATATTTTTATGCCTACCATTTTATTTGTAGAATTTTTCCATGAAATAGTCAATCTTAATGTGTTTTTCTATATATTTCTTCAATTTTATCAGAGATATTTTCCATGTATATTTACACAATGGAATACTACTCAGCCATTAAAAACAATGAATTCATGAAATTCTTAGGCAAATGGGGAACAGGGGGAGGGAAGAGGGTTTATGGGACTTTCGGGGAGGGGGGAACTGGGAAAGGGGAAATCATTTGGAATGTAAATAAAGAATATATAAAATAAAGAAATGTTTTTTAAAATTATTTATTCATTTTCTGTCTCAATATCCGTTCCCTTCTCCTCCCAGCCCCCCTTCTGCAGCTCCTCCCCCATTCCCCTGTCTCTTCAGAGAAGGGGGAACCCCCTCTGTGTATTAAGCCCCCAGACATACCCCACCCCTGCACATTAGTCACTGCAAAACTAGACACATACTTTCTCATTGAGGACAGACAAGGTAGACCAGTTAGGGGAAGGAGATCCACAGGCAGGCAACAAATCCAGAGAAAACCTCCCTTTCAGTTGTTGGGGTACCCACAAGAAGACCAAGCTGCATATCTGCTACTTATGTGCAGGGGGCGAGGGGGCTGAGTCCAGTCCAGGCTTGCTCTTTAACTGGTGGTTCAGTCTCTGGGTGCCCCCAAGGGTCCAGGTTAGTTGGCTTTGTTGATCTTCCTGTGGAGTCCCTGTGGAGTTCCTCAATCCTTCCCCCACTTTTCACAAGACTCCCCAAACTCCATCTAATGTTTGGCTGTAGTTCTCTGCATCTGTTTTAGTCAGTTGTTGGGTGGAGCCTCTTACAGGACAAACATGCTGGGCTCCTGTCTGCAAGCATAGCAGAGTATCATCAATATTGTCAGGGATTGGTTCTTGCCCATAGGATGGGTTTCAATTTAGGGCACTCATTTGTTGGTCATTCCCTCCGTCTCTGCTCTGTCTTTGTCCCTGCACATATTGTAGGCAGTGCTATTCTCCGATGATGTGATAGTATATATAAATGACCCCCAAAAAATCTACCAGAGAGTTCCTACAGCTGATAAACACCTTTATCAAAGTGGTTGGATACAAAATTAACTCAAGGAAATCAGTAGTCCTCCTTAATTGCTTTCTTAATTGTGTTTGTTATTGTCTAAAAAGACTTTACATAATGTTTTAAAAACAGAACTCGGTGTTAAGAGTCATAAAGGAAATACATTAGAATCATGCTTCATTTAATCAACTTCCTAAGCTGCTTAATTTCTGTTCACACCAGTATCCTTAAATAAATAAGTGTATATCTTAGGTATTTTGAGTAGTCCTGAGGAATAGATAGAATAATGCCTATGAAGATTCCTCTCATGCTTTTGTTAGTAAATAACTTCATTTATCTACAACCCCATTCCAGTTCCTGGTATATTGCCCAGTATTATTCTAATATTTTCTTTAATAAACCAGATTCAGGTTGATACTGAGTTTAGAATATTTTATACCTTTTCTTAGAATTTTTAATTAATGACATTCCAATGTTTGCATGTTTAGATCTCATGTAGGATTGTGTGTCCCATGTGGGTACAAAGGCATGACCCACATGTCCTCTCTGCTGTGGGCCATGTGACCTGCATGTTGTTGCCAACGTGGATGGTGTGACATGAATGTCCTGGCCAACACAGATGGTGTGACCCAAGTGTTCTAGCACCTTGTAGTCAGAAATCATTACAATATACCCAAAAACCCACGCACTAAACTAAGTTAAATAAAATTACTCACAGAGAAAGCTACACTGAAAGGCTTGCTTGCAAACTTGTGCATGAAAATGTGTCATTTATAGCTGATCGTTGATTGCATCCCTGGCTAACGCTGGCCCAGGTGGTTTGTAACTGTGGAGTTTATTAGGTGTGAGCAAATGAGGAACCAGACATCCTAAGAAATAACTGTCAACAGATCCATAACCAGGTCATGCCTTGAGAGAGTCATGGATTAATGATCTGTCACTTCCAGTAAACACACGTCTCAAACCTCTGGACCCATAAGTATTGCACCGAAATTGCATTAAGCAAGGAAGGCATTTAATATTTGTTGATGTGCTATCTAAAAATAGCAAGGTGTCAGTTCAAAAGAACGCCATTACCTCTCCATGGCAGTGTCAACTTCATCAGTAGAATGCATTCCCAGGTAGATTCTACAACGTCACATAACAGCAATGTTAACATGCACGGGAATTCAATCTGAGAAACCTGAAATCCCCCCATGAGTACATTCATTCAGAAAAGCAACCTGCCTGGGAAGGAGGGTCCTGAGGAGCTTTTGCAGCAGAGACCACCTTCATCTCCTCTCACCCCTCCTGAGTAAGGCTGGCATGAAGCACAAGCCTTTTACACCCCCTGGTCTGGATCCCATGATACCTTGGGAAAGCAGACATGAGATGATATTTGGCAGGGAGACACCAAGGCCAAGCAAGAAAAGGAAAATCCAGTCACTTTGGGAGTTTTATCAGGCACAGCACAGATCCTGAGAGACCTTAGTCTTCAGGACATGCATACATGAGCCTCTTCCATGACCCCAGCCATAAGGGTCAGGAACTTATGTCAGCATTGGCATGTTTGTCATTCACTCAGCTTTCCTGTGAGAACACTCTATTTCCCCTTGTTCCAGGGATTGTTCTGTAAGCCAGAACTGTAGGTAGGAAGTCTCCCCTCCCCGCTGGTTGATTTGCATGGTTCCCCAGCATCTGTCCTGCCTCTGTCTTCTTCCTCTTGGATGCCCTCAGGATATTCTTATAACTGGCTTCAAGTAACTTTATAGTGGCGTGGCTTTGTTTGTGGTTTACTTCTTGAGGCTGAGGATAGTTATGCCGCTTGAATTTGAAGATATGCCTTTTTTAATCTCTTTTCAAAATTTACGTTGCTCACTAATTTGTCCAAACATCCTTGCTGCCTGTCTGTTCTCCACTTTGGGAACACACGACCTGCTCTAAGTAGTCAGTGTTGTTGAGTGGTCACTAGTGTTCTCTTTATTATTTCTTCAATATTTCAGGAATTGTAAAGGTTTGACTGATTTGTTTGTTTTTTAGACTTAGGAATACTTTTTCTGCAGGGTCTAATCCTTTAAAATCATATCTAGGAGATTTTTCCACACTTGGTATCTAATTTTTAGGTTCAATTTGGGCTTTAAATAAACTCTCTCTCTCTCTCTCTCTCTCTCTCTCTCTCTCTCTCTCTCTCTCTCTCTCTCCAACTTCTGCATGCTTTTCGTTATCTTTGTAAGCAAACTTGATGCTGTTTGCATAGCTGATTTTATTGTCCTAACTCATGACCTCCATTGCACACTTTCATCTGTTTTCATCCAGTGCTTTTCAGTGTCACCGTGCATTAATTTGTTTCTGTTTTTTTTTTTCTTGCATGCCTAGTAATTTTTTATTGAGTGTCAGCCATTGCACACATTAATTTGGTTGCATCCTGAATGTGTTTTACACCGCAAATGTCTCCGAGCATCATTCTCTGGCATGTACACAGCTGCTCTTCCGATCTTACTTTGTGCTTTATGAAGTATGACGAGACCATCTTGTTTTGCCCATTTTTTGAAGCATTACTTTTGGAATTACTTTATCTAAGTTTTGACAAATGACTCTGTTTCTTGTCTCTTAGATTGGCAGCCATAAAATCACTCCCATCTGTATAGTATCCAAATTCTATTTTCTCATTTCTTTTGGGTGAGCTGACTAGGCCCCAGCTCTGGCCCAGGGCTGGTAGCAGACCTTTCCTCTCCCGTGATATATCCTTGGACAGCCTGCAGCAGGCTCCAGGCCCTGCTCACCGAGCTTCTTGGCGGGCTGCCTGTTCTGCATCACCAGCTCCAGCTGTGTGTCTGTGTCACAACTGGGAGCATCACCACACCACTCCTCTGGGGACAAGTGGCATTGCATAATGCTTGCTACTTTTTAGCATCTTTAGAGACATTTTCTTGTTCACTTCTTGATATAAGATCTTTTGTTCTCATGTTATTTCATATTTTATTTGTTCAAGGGAAGAAGAGCTATTTAGTGTCAGTTATAGCTTATATGCCAGGAATCAACATATCCCACAAAGCGACATTCAAAGGACATAGAATATAGACTCTTAATATGGAAAATGGGAAATTCAAATATGTCAGATTAAATCAATTAATACTCATATTACCCCAGCAGAAGCCTATAGAACCAAAGTGTGGAAGTTTCAGAGGTTTGGGGAGGAGAGGCTGGTTGGTGTGGATTGGAGTAGGGTGGTAGGGAAAGGGGCAGTGTAGAAAGATATGGAAGATGAAAAACTCAGAGAATACAGCCCCCCATGAAGACAGTCAACCTTTCTAGAGCATGAGACTCAATAAGACACACCGTGCACGAGCCACTGTGCTAACATGTGAAGAGTTGCCTCTGGGTCGTTGCTTAATTCAGGATGAAAGAACTCTGCCCGAGATCACAGAAGCTTCATCAATTCTGATGAACGTTTCTCTTCAGTCACAGCCTTTCCTTCCTGCAGATAGAACATGGATGGCCATGCTTACTCTCCTTGGCATCCTCCCCTTGAAGTCTTGTGAACCATAGAAAGTCTTGACTGTGTGATGGACCAGTTAGTGTGGGGGAAAAATGGCTGGGGTATGCTAAAACCTTGAGATTCCCCTACAGCAAGCCCAGGCCCTAGCAGTACTAGAGGACCCTACTTCAACTAGGCTATGAATGTAGCACAGGGGCCATAGCACCTGCCACAGGAATGGTGTGTGATGGCTGGAGGTAGGGCTAGAAACCAGAGCCCAGCAACCTGGAAACACTCATCAAGTTGAGCTGACATGGAAGCCAGCAACTGAAAGTATAAGAAAGGCCTGAAGACACTAAAAAAAGTAAAATGACGATAAAACTGTATAATGCCCTAGTCAGTTCTTTTGTCTGCCTAGTTACTGTGACTTTAAAACCATCAAATCAAGCCAGAGAGGATGTTTATAAATGACAACAGCCAGTGTTATAAGAGGCAAGGACCGAGACACTGATGTACCTCCCTGTTAGCATGAATTCTCTAGCCTGCTCTCTCAAGGCGGATGGCTGCTACAGAGTGTATCATATTGTGTCATTACACAAATGAAGATGGGCTGTTGACAGGATGGGAGTTAGAACAGGGTCGGGGAGAGTAGTGAATTATCAGAATGTATCATCTACCTGTAAGAAATTGTCAAAGACCAAGTTTAATTTTAAAAAAATTTGTCTTATTCATTTGCATTTCAAATGTTGCCCTCCTTCATGGCACCCCCTCCAAGAGTTCTTCACCCCTTCCCCACTCCCCTATGCCCTTGAAAGGGTGCTCCCCTGTCCACCCACCCCTGTCCCCCACCCATTCACTCCTACCTCACCCTTTCCCAGATCCCATTCCTAGAGCATCAAGTCTCTACAGGATTAGGCACATCATTTTCTAAAAAGACAATATTTAAAAATTTTAAAATAAAGATTTTTTTTAAAAAAAACTTATATAAAATAAAGTATGGCATTTTTCCACCAAGATTTCTTCTTCCTTGACCTGGCTGGTTAGGAACAGAAGTGAACATCTTGTGTTTAAATAACACCACTGCCAACTACTTTGTAACTCATGAATAATAATGCATCTCAATGTACTTAGACATCAGAGAGGGAGAGCATTTCCCAAAGAAAGCGACTATGGATTTAATTTAGCTCCTCTCTAAAAGTAAAATGTACAACGTATCTATAGTTTGGATGTCTATATCCTCCTAATTCAGAAGCAAACATTTTCTAGAGGTGGAAATTCTGCCTTCTATAACCTTCCATTTTGCACTGTCATATGCATTTCTTGCTTACTAAAGAGACCCCATGGTAAAATTAACAGCTTGGAGGGACTGATGCCCTTGGGCTATAGACCTATGAGTTCCCAAGACATTCCCATGGAGGTCACTTCACCTATGGAAGGTCCTGTTTAATCCTTTTAGCCAAAGATTCATGCATTTAAGCCACATCTCTTAAAATGAAATTATAACCCTGTGTCTGGTGAGAATTATATATATCAGGGGTCTATTATTCCCAGTTATTTTTTTTACCTAGTCTTAGGAGGTCATCTTATTACACCCTGAAATACTTGCAGAGTGACATCTCCTTTTCATTTATAATGCTGTATAATTTAGCCTGATGATCACCACTTCTAATTATCTTTCTCCTCAAAGTTTGCTAATAATGATGGTATTACAAACAGCTTCAAAGATGTATCTGGGTACAATTATAGGAATACTTACCAGATAGAATTATAGCAGATTTTTCTAAGTAAAAATGTGAACTTCAGGTTGTTAAGGGCAGTTCTGTGCGTGACTTAGACATTTATAAAATATGAAGCACCCATGAGCTAGGCCTGAGTCTATAAGTGTGTCCACTGCTAGTCAGGACTGTGTACTGTCTGTCAGTCTCCTAACCACTGTGCAAAGAACAGTCCTCATTACTGTTTTAGTTAGGAATTACAGACTACTAATAGAAGTGAATAATTTTCCATTTAAAGGGCTTACCTTAACTTCTTCTGAGTAATATCAAGATTTTTTTTTATGTAAAATAAAGGACTCTCTCTCTCTCTGTGTGTGTGTGTGTGTGTGTGTGTGTGTGTGTGTGTGTGTGTGTGTGTGTAAGTGGTTGGTGTACATACATATCTGCACCCATTTATGGGTGCCAGAGGAGGATTTTGATGTCTTATTCTATCACTTTCTAGCTTATTCCACGGAGACAAGATTTTCATTGAACGTGGAGTTAGGCTGGCAGTAAGCCAGCCAGCTTCAGAGATCACTGTGTTTCTGTCCTATACAATGTTCTAGGTGTCAAAGCTAGTTTCTTGTTGTTACCATAATGACTTCCAAAACTGAGATGGCTTACAAAGCAATAACTAATCTTAGTCTACCAAGATCAAGAGCCCTGAGGAAGACCAGTGTCTGCTCAGGGACTGGCAGAATCTGAGTCTTTGTGGTTGGAGACTTGAGGTCCTTAGCTTCTTGTAGACTGCCTGTGGCATCTATGCTTCACAGAACCAAGGGCCTCTCCTCCCACTGATGCCCGACAAGGCCATCCTCTGCTACATATGAGACTGGAGGCATGGGTCCCTCCATGTGTACTCTTTGGTTGGTGGTTTAGTCCATGGGAGCTCTGGGGGGTCTGGTTGATTGATATTGTTGTTCTTCCTATGGGGTTGCAAACCCTTTCAGCTCCTTCAGTCCTTTCCCTAACTCCTCCATTGGGGTCCGCTGCTCAGTCCAATGGTTGGCTGCAAGCATCACATCTGTATTTGTCAAGCTCTGGCAGAGAAAGGCAATAATTTTATTGATATAGGATCTCCATAGTTATCCTAGACTGGCCTGGAACTTTAAATTTTCTAAATTCACCTCTTATGAAGAATTCGCAGCTTTGATATACCACAACTGACTGCATTTGTCTTATTCACTGAACTGTACAAACCTTCAGTTTCTCTGTGTTTTTCTTGTTAAAATAAAAACTATATGGAAAAACTAATTGGTATGATTCCTCTTTCTTCATTCAGACCGTAGTTTTGATAAATATGAATTCTGGGGACCCACTATGCTGAGAATTAATGGAGCCTTTCAGCACCATAGACACAGTGCCTGACAATGGACTCATTATGATTTCATAAGCCGTAACTATTAACTGTAAGTTTATTATTATTATTATTATATTAGTCACTCAAAGGAACTATATTTGTGTGCAACTTACTTGTTAGTGTCTGTTAGTATTCAGCTTGAATTTTAAGAAGAAGAGTGGTTTAACAATACAGCCTCTTCAAGTAAAAATGAGAGAAAATTTTGTGTCTCAATTGCTAGCTCTTAAAGGAGTGTTTCCTCTAGATTTGTGAGTCAAATGAAGTATGCTCACAGAACAGCAGTCAAGACTGACTGTTCATTTTCTATGTATCTTAGATTTTTCTCTATAGCTACAATAAAACATGTGAGATGGTATATTTTATAGGAACAAAATATTAATTTACCTATAGTTTTAGAAGTTTCAGGCTGCCCCTTGTATGCAGCCTTATGGTGAATTGTTTCATGATGCACAGAATAATGGAGCACTAACTCATGGTGGATGGTGCCATAGCACATAATATCAAGGCGATGATGTCAGGATCTACGACATCATTGGAGATCATGTTACATGGTATGGTGGGTGGACTCACAATTGATAGTGCCATGGAAGATGGATTCACAGCAGATGGATCATGGTAGATTCATTTTAGATGGATTCATGGCAGATGGATGGACTCAAAGAATGGTAAGATGGCAGGAGTCTTTGTGAGTGGCAATGATTATATGATAGGACAGTAAGAAAGAGAGTCTCTTGGTTAGCTTTATTCATTTCATAACAAGGAAATCTTATGGAAACTTACTAGGATCCAAGGAAAATGATGTTCATCCCTTACCAAACCATTCTATTTTAACCTTGATTTAACTGAAGCCTGAAGAAAAGCAAAGATTAGAAAGATGAAGAGTATCAAGAAATTTCTACTGTATTAGTCTGGAGCACAGGTCTGGCCTGGGTATCCAGAAAGCTTCAGTACACCTCCAACTTCCTATATCATGTGCTGCTATAGGTATATTGATAAGATGTTCCCTTCCCAAATCTGATAAGGACTGACCCCCAAGAAGCTTCTTGTCTCCACAAAGTTAAGTGAACTTGTGAACCCATCATGCCTTTGAAGCTCTGCTGTGGTTGGTAGCAGATGCAGAAATTGGCTTATCCTACACAGAAGATGTACTCAACAAATCAGGTGATCATTA
Organism: Tokudaia tokunoshimensis; assembly: GCA_036184795.1. Lineage (NCBI taxonomy): Eukaryota > Metazoa > Chordata > Mammalia > Rodentia > Muridae > Tokudaia > Tokudaia tokunoshimensis. The sequence continues at coordinate 45,966,589 of BTHU01000012.1, forward strand.
AATAATGGATAATTATGTAAATATGTGAGAATAAAAGTGAGTATTCATAATTTCACTTGCGGCATCTGATTTAGGAAGATTGTGTTCCAAGATGAGGATTCTGTTCATACCATCTGAGGACCACTGACATCTTCCTCAGGTTTGGCATTTCTAGGAGTTTCTGGGGGAATGGAAGCTGTTTCACGTACTCTTTTCTTTTCAATATTGAAGGCATTTCCTACTAAATTACCAAAGATCTGTGAAAATTAGCTTGTGTATTGCTTCAGACTCTCTACCAATCCCCCAAGTGCTACATTTTCTACAATGTTAGCAGAATCACAGACTTACCAGAGACAGATGATTGACAATGAAGCAGCAGTGCTAATTACCATGTCAATCTCCTGCTAATCCTACCCAGTTGCTCATGAATGACTCTGGATAGGATCCATCCAATATAGTTCTTCAGCTACACATATATTCCATTTCTATGCTCATTTAACAAAAGTCTATGAAAGTTCACTGAAAGGGCATCAGCAAGGTGCAATCAGGAGGTGAGACACTCAGTGAGACACCAAGGTTCCTGATCCTAGAGCCCCTGGTCTTGCCCAACATCAGAGCTATAAAAAGGTGCAATAAAAGATGTGAGACACTCCTTTGATATACCTTCTGTTCCTTCACCATGGTTGACCTATCCCTCAAGGTAAATACTTGTGGTTCTTCTGCCTACATTACTTGTTTTACACAAACGAACAAACTTATTTAACTTATGCTATAATCAAAATCTTTCATGATTTCCATAGAACAATCTAGAATCTCCTAAACAGGAAAATTAGTCATGAAAACAGAGTTCCTAGCTTTCTGTCACATGTCATAGTCCATTGTCCCTTCTTTATTCTGTTCATGATTCCAATGACTGTGATCTTACAGGATACGAGAACATGTGGCCATCTGGAGAGTTTGGTACAGATTCTCAAAAATACTTCTGGAGCAGTATATTCCCCAGGGCCTAATTAGCCTAGGGTGTCAGTATCACTATCTGAAGCCAGGATCTTGTTCACCTCATCGCCATGTTACCTGCCTGTGAACTAGGTGGGAGGGGATTTTAACACACCACAGGACTCTGTAGACAGATTATAGAAGACAGGCTGGTGCTTCACACATTACTACCCAGACTGCTGGTTTCAAGTTCTGGTTATCACCTCCTGCAGCTCTTCTGGGTCATCAATGAGCTCCTGGGTTTGTCCCCCAGGCTACTACACACGGCAGCTGTTCTGGAACCTACAGAACACCCCACCTGGGTTCTGGTATCATGAAGCTGAATAGTCAGGCATGGTTGAGGGAAACATTTTGGAAGTCAGCTGCCAATTTATTTCTAATAGTCCATATTATCAGTGAGGCCCTGTTAACTAGTTCAGTGCCGATTGTTCGACACCCTCTTTTGGATCCCGCTCCATCATAGTTGGGAGCATGGGCAACTAGACCATGGCAATCCCCAATGTGCTTTGAACTAGATCTTTCCATTCTGTTTCTCACTCTAATATCATTTCGTGTTCAAATCCTGGGAGTTAGTTATATATAAAGGAATGCTTTGGGCATGTAGGTCTGAGGTCTTTAAGTTTGTTTTATAACATTAATTAGTTCTGTCACATATTTGTACCTGGAAATTTATATTGGAATTGTAAAAATAGCTATATATTTTGTTCAATGTCTTTTGCTTTGTTAACTATTTTTATTCTAGGCAACAATCTTTACCTTTCATTTAGGACTGAGAATTGGGTTTGGGGTGTTCCTGTTAAATTTAGTTTTCTTCTACTTATTACTGATTCTTTCTGTAATTCCAGGTATGGAACCTAAGGATCCATGTATATCAGGCAAGCATCCTACCACTGGGCTGCACCCCAAATACCCCTGAATGCTTTTATTAATTATATGAAGGAACACTAGTGTTCTAGAATAAGTTGAATATATAGAGTAATCTCTTTGACATTTTCTTTTCTTTTTGTGTTTTAGGGAGACTCTTCTCTCAGAGCTGTGAGTTTCATTTAATAGTTTTCTTCCTCAGGATAGACCTGGCAGAATTCATCACTCTGCCTGTCACTATCAGCTCATCACTTCACCTCTGTGATTCAGGTAGAACTCTCTACATTCTTTCATAAAATGGCAGGTCTTGGTCTGTACATACCTCTATAAATAATTGCTGGCTCATGAGAGCTGATATCTCCTTTCATTATTGCCTTCTTATCCACCAGAAGGACTTCATTTAGAAAGAAACCTCAATACCAAAGAATGTGTAATAACATTTGACAAGGAGGTAAGGGAGCAAGGAAACCTCAGTCTAGGGTCCAAGATGTCCACTTTATGAGAGTTGTGTTTTATGTTCACTATTCAAATGGTTATAATATAAATAATGCTATTTGACAATGGAGCTGAAAGATGAGTTTTGCTATGTGAAATAATACTATTATAAGACATGAAAAGATTCCAGAATTTATGATAGTATGAGTCTACAAACTGATCATAGATTTTTTGAATAGCTAGTTCAATAAGCAAATATCAAGCCCCAAATATTACTAAAAGTAATAGTTTAAGCAGAATTTAATGCATTTTTATAAATTTATTATGAATTCTGATTATTTATTCCATTTTTCAGCACTAAAATTCCTAGTAAACAGACTCTAAGGTTCATTAATGGGAAGCATACCACCCACCTGCAGGAGATACTTAGGCATCTTTTTTCTGTTGTCTTAGTTATTCACAGGAACATACCAATGAGAACATGTCACAGAGAATGAGTTTAATTTCCAGCACCCATATCCCAATGGCTGAAAATAGTCTATAACTCAAGTTACAGGTAGATCTAATGTTTCTAGCCTCTGAGGGCACCTGCATTCATGTGCACATAACCATAAACACATAATTAAATAATAATAGATTATTTTAAAAGATTTAATAATTCAACTGAGCTGAAAATAAATATTAGCTATGACACTAATTTAATAGATGCTCCATTACAAACAATCATAGTTATAGTATGTGGTAGAAAATGTGGGAAGTAAAAATGTGAATGTCATGAAAAACCAGTCAATAAGAACAGAAACAGTGAACTTCTGGGAGCATCAGTGAGCCCATGTGCAGTGTAGCAGTGGGCCACATGCTGGAAAGTGGAAGTGCTTAATCTCAAATCTCACCTTCCTCTCTTTCATGTTTAGCTCCTGAGTAAACAACACAGAGTCATCAGAATTTATTAACAAGCTGCAAGTCTAAACTGGGCAGGTTCTGAGATTATTATAACCGGACGAGTCTATTAATGCCCATATACTGCCCTATTACTTGCTGAATCTTGCTCTGTTGCAAGTGTCACCTCAGGGTGAGCATATCTTGGCCAAGGGCTTATGGTCCATCCTCATTGTCTATTCTGCCTCGTGGCCACCTCCTTCATCCACCTCCTCTCTCCTTTTCGTGGTTCCTACCTGAGACCCCTCTATTGGATCTCAAGCCCCTTCTTTCTCCCCTGTACAGTCACAGGCTCTAGCCTCTTATTATCTAATCAGAGATTATTGGGGAGCATTCTTTACATCACATTGGTCAATGTGCATGGATAATGCCCATGTCCAGACTGATTTGGGGGCACAGAACTCAGTATCTGAATACACATCACACAAAACAGAGCCTAACTACTCCCGCTTTTAGTCTAATAAAAGGCTCTTTCTCTTACAACAATAATCTATATATAATAAGGACAATAATGAAAACCATCATGTAAGAGTTACATTCAAAATGTCCAGTCCATTTGTATTTGGAAATTTAGGAGAAAGTTCTCTATTTTATCTTTGGGAGTTTAGAGTTCTTTCCTAAAGAATTTTCTATCATAACTTGTATTACCAATCTAAAAACATCTTCTTATACCTAAAAACATTTTAAAAATCCCAAATTATTTAATCTTTTATTGTGTGACCATAACTCTCTAGTCCTTAACCGCATCAGAGACCTGAGAAGGAATATATATTACCTGAGTAAGCAGGAAGCGCAGACAAGAATTTTCCAAACTACAGAAATGACATAGACGGCTGTCTGTCTGCATAGACTCTTCAAGCTTTCCTATAACATTGGGGCATCTATCTTCAGCCTTCTGGTCCAGAAAATTTGACAGATTTTTTTGTGTGTGAAGCAGGGATTATGAAGTACTTGTCTACCTTGTCGTTGCAAAGCTCAGCTGCTTCTCTTTTGTCCAGTTTGGACAGAATTTTCTCTGCAGTTGTGACAAAGACAGTTTCCTTCCTAATGGCTAGCTTGCTACATATGAAGCAAGTGCCATATGGAGGTTCTTCAATGCTCATCATCTTTGAATTAGAATGGGGGTGTTACCAGGAGCAGACTTGTCTCATTGTCCAAAAGGACTTTTTTTTTAATTTTATTTTATTTTCTAAGTTTTTTTATTTACATTCCAAATCATTTCCCCTTTCCTGTTTCCTCCCTCCCCGAAAGTCCCATAAGCCCCCTTCCCTCCCTCTTTTCCCCATTCAACCCCCTCTCGCTTCTCTGCCCTGGCATTCCCCTACATCCAGTCTTTCCAGGACCAGGGGTCTCTCCTTCCATCTTCTTGGAAATCTATTGATATGCAAATTGTGCCTAGGGTATTCCGAGATTCTGGGTTAATATCCCCTTATCAGTGATTGCATACCATGTGTGTTCTTTTGTGATTGGGTTACCTCACTAAGGATGATATTTTCAAGATCTGACCATTTGCCTAGGAATTTCGTGAATTCATTGTTTTTAATTGCAGAGTAGTATTCCATTGTGTAGATATACCACATCTTCTGAATCCATTCCTCCGTTGAGGGACATCTGGGTTCTTTCCAGCTTCTGGCTATTATAAATAAGGCTGCTATGAACATAGTGGAGCATGTGTCCTTATTGCATGCAGGTAAAGCCTCTGGGTATATGCCCAGGAGTGGTATAGCCAGATCCTCCAGGAGTGTCATGCCCAGTTTTCTGAGGAACTGCCAGACAGCTTTCCAGAGTGGTTGTACCAGCTTGCAATCCCAAAAGGACTTTTTACAATAAAACATCTTTAAATGCCGTATACCGTAGATTTCTAAGGTTTTTGAAGACCATCTATCTATCCATAGCATATCTGAATAGACAAACATTACTTGTTTCTAACTATTTACTATCTGTTTAACCTAGAAAATATATTTTTGTAATTAACAAAACTAGTATCTAACATGATCATAAGCTTTATTAATAATTTGTACTAATTAATTATCCTAAATAGTTTGTAATAGCATCTCCTCCCCTCCCCCCCCGCCCCATATCCGTTTTCTCCCTACATAAGAAGAAAAAGATAGAGGAAAGAAAATGAAAGAAAGAAATCTCTGAGTCTAACCTCCTAATCAAGAACATTTAGTAATTTGCAACCCACCTCCTTTATAATAAAAACAAACCCATTGAACAACCAAAAAAAAATTCACCCAATCTTTTGAGAATGGGGCATCATTCTCTTAAAATTGCTTTCTGCTAACTTTGGGGACTATTTTCCTTTTGAAAGTCCAAGAAAATTGGGATATTGGCTAGTGTTAAGAAAACTAGCTGTAACATTTGATGAAAAGTCTCTGTGTATTGTGAAAGGACAGGGTTTAAATGAAGTCCTGAGTGGGATAGTCTGAAAGGCTGGACTATTTGGGGTCAGCAGCTTTCTTTGAAACTGTCCTGGAAGCAAGTTTTAATGAAACAGCTAAAAAAGGCAGTCTGGGGTTGGGTGAAGCAGGGTTCTGAAATGTGTCTCAGTGTCTCAGCATCCTTTGTTGCCATCCTTGAGGGTGAGTCTTATCAATGCCATTTCATTTCCATTGGTGCAAACATATAAACTCTAACAAGTAATATACATTTCTGTAATAACATGTGTAAAGAATGTGAAATTGTACAGTTAAGTTAAAGATGATTCTCTGCTCTTTATATGAGCAGGTGAAAGGCGTCTGACTTTATGAGTTATTTTGGGTTGTTTTAGCTGTAATAAAAAAATTTCATTCATGTCATATGAAAGAATGGCTTGGTGAATCCTGAGGATTTTGTAACCAATAAGATTTATTAGGTATGTGTACCTGAAGTTGTGGCTGGAGACATTTTCATGTCTCAACCAGTCTCAGAGCTGTGTCCATGTAGATGGACCAGCAACACAAGTTACCTACTTTGTTTTTTTCTTATTGTCTGCACCCAAGATCTTCAGGAGGTCTCCCCCTGTCAAATCTGATTTTTATCAATGTGAATGGAATCCACAGTCTTTTCTCTCCTGTTGAAATAAAGGCAAAATCTCCTCCCCAACATAACATATTTCCTGCTCTCCATCCTATGGCTATCATATATGTATATACTTATCTAGTTTATCAATCTACCTAAATCCCAGTGTCTCTCAGCAGTTGTGTTTCTGTTTTATTGATATTCAAAAATTTTAAAGTCAATAAAACATTATTTATCTATGGGGGATTTTATATCCCCCTTCTGTTTTTCTAAAGCATTTTCTTTAAAGTTCTGTTAGATCTCTCCACAACTACTTGACCTATATGATTGTAAGCTATATCTGTAACAGGTTTTATGTCACAATGTTTAAAAATTGTTACATTCTAAAGGATACATATGTTGAAGAACCACCAGCTTCAATCTGGAAAGCCATCTCCAAAAAAGCCACCATCTCTACTAAATGTGCAATCTCAGACTCATCCTTTTCAGAATTCAAGGCAAAAGTGTATAGAAATTCTGAACATGTATAGATAGTACAGAGTATCAACATATACACCTATCTTAATTCCTTAAATTCTATAAAATGAAATACATAATCTATTGTATGACATTGTTTTAAGACAGCAGCAAACATAATTTGTACTCTTTTTTTTTTCTTCCAAGACAGGGTTTCTCTGTGTAGCCCTGGCTGTCCTGGAACTAACTCTGTAGACCAGGCTGGCCGCGAACTCAGAAATCCACCTGTCTCTGCCTCCCAAGTGCTGGGATTAAAGGCATGTGCCACCACTGCCCAGCTGCCAATAATTTGTACTCTTAATTCAATGTTGTATCTCTGTGGGTTGCCATTCTAATTCCTCAAGCCTTTGTGAATTTTTTTCATCTGGAATTAACTTTCTATTGTTGCTGTAGGTTCCAAATCCTCTAATCTCTGTTCTATGACCTCTAACCTAGCATTCCTTCTTCTAGTCCTCTCCTATCACTTTCCCTTTTTCTGATTTCTCATAAAAAGGATATATAAAATTGTAATTGTTATTGGAAAATAATTATTTTTAAGTAATAGCAAAATTATAAGGAATACAAATGCATTGTGCTGTTTTCCTCCATTTTAAACATAGAATATCTATCTATCTATCTAGATATAGATGATATGGATTTCACATTGTGCTGCCTGCTAGTTCCCCCCCCCCCACACACACACACCACACACACACACTATTCTGTTCACAAAGAAGGGATAGTTCTGCCCACCAGAGAATCAGCTGCCTCTGTGCTCTGTGCCCTATCCTCAGGTTGGTGTGTGTTCCCCAACCTGTCTAGGGCCCTTGTGCCCTACCACGTGATCCCAACCTTATGTTCATGTGCACTGGCTGGAGTCGAGCCTATCCACGCCAGATGTGGGAAGTTGTTGCCTGCAGGATGTGCTTTTAGGCTCAGGTTCCCTGCTCACTATCTGCTGCTCACAGACTTCAGCTTAGCCTTGCAGCTACCATGGTGCACTGCTCAGGTAAGGGGCCTGCATGTCCGTAGATGACCTCTCCATTATGTCCTGCTTTCTTTTCTTGAAGTGCCAGGCATTCTGCCTTGCTAGTGCACCACTGCCTTACTTCCAGTCAGGCTCTGATTTCTGGAACTTTTGTCCCAATACTTGAATCTTTTGTTCTTTTTTTTTTAAATTTTTTTATTATTATTTATTTTATTTTAATTTTTTAATTTACATTCCAAATCACTTCCCCTTTCCCGTTTCCTCCCTCCCTGAAAGTCCCATAAGCCCCCTTCCCTCCCTCTTTTCCCCATTCAACCCCCTCTCGTTACTCTGTCCTGGCCTTCCCCTACATCCAGTCTTTCCAGGACCAGGGGTCTCTCCTTCCATCTTCTTAGAAATCTATTGATATGCGGATTGTGTCTAGGGTATTCCGAGATTCTGGGTCAATATCCCCTTATCAGTGACTGCGTACCATGTGTGTTCTTTTGTGATTGGGTTACCTCACTAAGGATGATATTTTCAAGATCTGACCATTTGCCTAGGAATTTCGTGAATTCATTGTTTTTAATTGCAGAGTAGTATTCCATTGTGTAGATATACCACATCTTCTGAATCCATTCCTCCGTTGAGGGACATCTGGGTTCTTTCCAGCTTCTGGCTATTATAAATAAGGCTGCTATGAACATAGTGGAGCATGTGTCCTTACTGCATGCAGGTAAAGCCTCTGGGTATATGCCCAGGAGTGGTATAGCCGGATCCTCCGGGAGTGTCATGCCCAGTTTTCTGAGGAACCGCCAGACTGCTTTCCAGAGTGGTTGTACCAGCTTGCAATTCCACCAGCAGTGGAGGAGTGTTCCTCTTTCTCCACATCCTCGCCAACAACTGCTGTCTCCTGTGTTTTTGATCTTAGCCATCCTGACTGGTGTGAGATGGAATCTCAGGGTTGTTTTGATTTGCATTTCCCTAATGACTAAGGATGATGAACATCTCTTTAGGTGCTTCTCAGCCATTAGATATTCTTCAGGTGAGAACTCTTTGTTTAGCTCTGTACCCCATTTTTTAATAGGGTTACTTGCCTCTCTGGAGTTTAACTTCTTGAGTTCTTTGTATATATTGGATATTAGCCCTCTGTCGGATGTAAGGTTGGTAAAGATCATTTTCCAGTTAGTTGGTTGCCGCTTTGTCTTTTTGACAGTGTCTTTTGCCTTGCAAAAACTTTGTAATTTAATGAGGTCCCATTTGTCTATTCTTGATCTTAGAGCATAAGCTATTGGAGTTCTGTTCAGGAAATTCTCCCCTGTGCCCATATGTTCAAGGCTCTTTCCTAGTTTCCCTTCTATTAGTTTCAGTGTGTCTGGTTTTATGTGGAGATCTTAGATCCACTTGGAATTTAGCTTAGTGCAAGGAGATAAGAATGGATCAATTTGCATTCTTCTGCATGTTGACCTCCAGCTGAGCCAGCACCATTTGTTGAAAAGGCTATCTTTTTTCCACTGGATGGTTTTAGCTCCTTTGTCAAAGATCAAGTGACCATAGGAGTGTGGATTCATTTCTGGGTCTTCAATTCTGTTCCATTTATCTACATGTCTGTTACTGTACCAATACCATACGGTTTTTAACACTATTGCTCTGTATTACAGCTTGAGGTCCGGGATACTGATTCCCCCAGAGGTTCTTTTACTCTTGAGAATAGTTTTAGCTATTCTGGGTTTTCTGTTATTCCAGATGAATTTTTGAATTGCTCTTTCTAACTCTATGAAGAATTGAGTTGGGATTTTGATGGGGATTGCATTGAATCTGTGTATTACTTTTGGTAAGATGCTCATTTTTACTATATTAATCCTGCCAATCCATGAGCATGGCAGATTTTTCCATCTTCTGAGGTCTTCTTCAATTTCTTTCTTCAGAGACTTGAAGTTCTTGTCATACAGATCTTTGACTTGTTTGGTTAGAGTCACGCCAAGATACTTAATATGGTTTGTGGCTATCGTGAAGGGTATTATTTCTCTTACTTCTTTCTCAGCCTGCTTATCCTTTGAGTATAGGAAGGCTTCTGACTTGATTGAGTTGATTTTATATCCGGCCACTTTGCTGAAGTCATTTATCAGCTGTAGGAGTTCTCTGGTGGAGTTCTTTGGGTCGCTTAAGTATACTATCATATCATCTGCAAATAGTGATAGTTTGACTTCTTCCTTTCCAATTTGTATCCCTTTGACCTCTTTTTGTTGTCTAATTGCTCTAGCTAGAACTTCAAGTACTATATTGAAAAGATATGCAGAGAGAGGGCAGCCTTGTCTAGTCCCTGATTTTAGTGGGATTGCTTCAAGTTTCTCTCCATTTAGATTGATGCTGGCTACCGGTTTGCTGTAAATTGCTTTTACTATGTTTAGATATGGACCTTGAATTCCTGATCTTTCCAAGACCTTTAGCATGAAAGGATGCTGAATTTTGTCAAATGCTTTCTCAGCATCTAATGAGATGACCATGTGGTTTTTTTCTTTGAGATTGTTTATGTAGTGGATTACATTGATGGATTTCCTTATATTGAACCATCCCTGCATCCCTGGGATGAAGCCTACTTGATCGTGGTGAATGATCGTTTTGATGTGTTCTTGGATTTGGTTGGCAAGAATTTTATTGAGTATTTTTGCATCAATATTCACAAGAGAGATTGGCCTGAGATTCTCTTTCTTTGTCGGATCTTTGTGTGCTTTTGGTATTAGTGTAATTGTGGCTTCATAGAACGAGTTGGGTAGTGTTCCTTCTGTTTCTATTTTGTGGAACAGTTTGAAGAGTATTGGTATTAGGTCTTCTTTGAAGGTCTGATAGAATTCTGCACTAAAACCATCTGGACCTGTGCTTTTTTTGGTTGGAAGACTTCCAATGACAACTTCTATTTCTTCAGGGGTTATAGGACGGTTTAGATGGTCTATTTGATCCTGATTTAATTTTGGTACTTGGTATCTGTCAAGGAAATTGTCCATTTCCTCAAGATTTTCTAGTTGTGTTGAATACAGGTTTTTGTAGTAGGATCTGATGATTTTTTGAATCTTTTGTTCTAATCTTAGATTTTATGCCTGATGGTGAACACCATATGTAGAAGTAATTTTACGGGTGGGGTCTGGTCCACTCCTGTTTAGCTCCTGATGAACAATACAGAGACATCAGAGTTTATTAACAAGTAGCAAGTCTAAACTGGGCAGGTTGTGGGACTGTTATAAACTGGCGAGGCTATTAATAATCAGATGAATGCCCTGTTACTTGCCATCTGAGTCTAGTCCTATTCCATGTGTGTCCTGAAGGCAATCTTCTCTTGGCCATATGCTCATGGTTCATGTTCATGGCTACCTTCTTCTTTAGTCTCTTCTGTCTTCCTTGTGGTTCCTACCTGAGACTCCCTACTAGATCCAAAGTTCTACCTTCCTCTCTCCCTTGCCTAGTCACAGGCTCAAGCTTTTTATTACCCAATCAGAGATTATTTGGGAACATTATCTAAAGCACATTGGTCAATACCCATGTCCAGACTGCAACCTGATCTTGGGGCACAGAACTCAGCATCTGGATACACAGTGCACAAGACCAAATCCAACAGCAATGTGTATACTGTGTGCATCCCTTCTGAGACAGACTCCTTCTTGCTGAAGATTTAAGCCCCACAAAATACCCTTCCCCTCTCCTATTCTGTATATATCCAACCCCAAATACAAACCAGGAACTTTCTGGGCTCTTTCTACCAAGTCTTTGCTCAAATGTCTCCTGTTCTGCCATTGAGTAACTTGGGACCTCTTTAAAGCTGAATTCACCTCATTTAAAATTGACTATCTATCACTATTTCAACACTGAAAGCCTTAAGGTCCTGGTTTTCTAGCTTTTTATGTATAAACCCAGCCAGGACACTCAACACATATGTGAAAAAAATAAATGGAAGAGAAGAATGCACAGTGGGAGGCAAAGCTTTAGAAAAAAAGCCCTTGAAAGTCTTGGCAGAGCCACAGGAAGGGAGCCCAACTCCCAGCAGTTATTATTACAGCTAGAGTATCCGAGGTTGACATTTCTACAGTATATTAGCAATAGATTTGAGACAAATTTTTATCATCATCATATTGAAATTATACCTGAAAATTCCCACCTCAAAAAGTCCATTTTTAACACAGATAAACCCAAATAAAAGTTTACTATGTAGAAGAAATACTTAAAATGTATAGTTTTACCTCAGTAATAAAAATGCGATTTTTCCCTAAGTGACTCCACTGTTAACGCATGTAGTTGTTCATTTTGACACTAGGAACCATCATATTAGAGGTAGGAAAGAAAGAACAACTGCCTTTTCTCTATCTCCTTGAACAGAAACAAGCTGTGGTCATGGCAAAGGCCACAGAACGGGTCCTTCAGTCACTTTATTCTTGATGACTTATGACTAAAGTTTTAGTTGCCCCATATTGTTGATGCCTCCTTTTGTGTTATCTCTACACCCGTGTGCAGGAACTCCATGTCAGCCTAGTATACATTCCTATCCATTATCAGTTCCCTAATGATGACTGTGAGACCCTGTAAGGCTTCTAACACCAGTAAAGAAAACTGTTTGCCTTGCTGTTTGTGTTGTAACAGTTTGTGTGATGTTAGTATAAGTCTCATTTGACTTCCGTGACCATCTGAATAACTCTGGATTGAACTCTACCATCTAGCCATCATGTACAAGGGACCCTGGTAGGCTGATAAAGAATTGGAGTGACATCAAGGGTGAGTCGAATAGGATCCTGGATCCCTACTGAACTTGCCCAATCTGTAGTGGCATAGCAAATATTAGTTATGAACCATTAGCAGGCGACAGGCTCTGGTGTGCCCTTGCCTTTGTGGATATGTTTTCCCATAAAGAAATCTGCTACTTATGTAGTAAAGATCACTGGCTAGAAACATGCCTCATCTTGTCACTGAAGGAACCATTGAGAGAGAGTGTGTGTTAACAATGCTACATTTCTGGACAGTAAGAATTTCAGATGGAGTCTGTTCTCTCAGGAAGAGCTAGCTGAGTCTATCTGTAGCTAATTGTTATTGTTGTTATTATTATTATTACTATTATTAATATTCCCACTCCACAAGTGATATAAGACTTAGAGTCTTCTGAGTTTAACAAGCAAAGAACTGGGCTAGGATGTATCTCAGAGCTGAAGCACCTGCTTGGCAGGTATGAAGCCCCACATTTCATTCCCAGAAACAAATATATATATATATATATATATATATATATATATATATATATATATATATATATATAATTGACTTCACTGTGGGACCTAGTTATTAATTTATATTCAAAGCTGTCTTGTTTGGGACCCAGTACCTTTTCTAATGTACAGAACAGGATCAATGTTGACTTACAGACATGGAAAACAAAGAGAAGATAGGCTGATAAACTGCTGCCATGTTGGTCCTAGAGCAGTATATCAGGAGAGAGGACAGTGAATCAAGGTAACCAATGTGCACATGGAAAAGCTATTCTTGACTTCTCTTTGCAAAAAGACCTGTACACGTAATTAATGCCAACAAGCTTGAGTACATATAATGTGTTTTTTGAATCATATGGAGATTAAAAATCCAATAATTTTAAGGATTGCTTACTGGTGAGGATACCTATGAACCAGAGTGAGCTCTAATATGGTTGTTTTAACATGTTATAATGAGTTCACCTATTTGGACACCAAAAGCACCAGATATCTCTCTTGGAACCAGCCCTTGTGTTCACAGCAGCATCCCCAGGAACCCTGAGGTCAGACTATTTGGGTACTTTACATAATATATTCTAATATAGCTTATGCATTCTAATTCTATCAGCATCTAGCTTATTATGTATATACATATGTGGATATATATACACATATATGTCTAATACTCTAGATTTTGATATTAATCACTCTATCAATGATATGTTTGCCTTAGCTATTTTCATGCTATCTTATAAATAACCATCCTTTAAAGTGCATGTATAATCATATAAGGAAAACATGAAAAATTGTTCTCTTTATATAGTTGAAGGCAGAAATGACTCATTTTTCCCCTTTGCTAGAAACAGCTGCTTCTAGAAGGATCTCTAACTGTTGGGTTCATTGTCAATGTCTCCACAGAATCTGCTAGAGATATGAGGGGACCCCTCCTTTCAAATCTGGCTAATAAGAATTCTTTGAACACCCATGGCTGTGTCTTTAAGAAGAAGTATGAATAAAAATGTGACCTTAGAAAGGTGCTGAATAAGCTCATCCTTTCTAATGCTTTCTGATCTCTGGCTGGCTGGTTCAACTCAGCTGTTCTGGTTCAAACTCCTCTCCAAACTGACTGATTCAATCTGGCTTTTCTTGGTTTCTTACTGAATTGCTGTACTTTGTTTGAGGCCTCTGGCTTCTGTTACACTATCAATACTAACTCTGGCAATTTGTTCTGAACTTTTGGATCCTTTTTATTCTCTGGCTTCAACTGCCTCTGCACAAACTCACAAATGAAGGAATAAATGAACTCAACTGAACTCCACTCAACTGAACTGACTCCAAATTGACTTGCTCTCCCTTGGCTATTCTTCAATAGCTTCTCATGAGAGTTGGGCATATCATATCTCTGACTCATTCTGTTGAATCTTTCTCTGATTTGTCACTTTGCACCTCAATCATATGTCATTGTTTGGGATTAAAGGTGTGTACTAAGGGCATGTCTGTATTGCAGACATATTATACTTCAGTCCAGGGGGTATGTCTGTATTCTAGTTGGATCATGTAAACCTAGAAGGTTTAGGGATGTGATCCTTTGCCAGAGCAGCCATGTTGCTGGATTAAAATTCCTCTACGTCTTTCTGTTTAAACCAAAAATCTATTATATAACTATCACAACAGAAACAATCATTAGTCCCATCAGTTTAATAGTCTGAATGTCTTTATAAAGAATTGTTGATGCTATGATTCTTTTTCTTTTCCAATTTTTTTTAAAAATTTTTTTTATTGATTCTGTGATTTTCACATCATGCACCCCAATCCCACTCATTTCCCCATCCCTCCATATCCACCCTCCACTCTCTAACTTCTCCCTCAAAGAAAACAAAAAAGAAAGGAAGGAAGGAAGGAAGGAAGGAAGGAAGGAAGGAAGAGCAAAATCTCACCATCGAAGCTGCAGTGTGTCCTGGTATCTCATGCAGTACACCCTTTTGCCCAAACAGATTTACTTGCAAATTTTCATTGCAATGAGCTTTGTTTGAGGCCTCTGGCTACTGTTACACTATCAATACTGAATTTTCATTCTTAACTTGACGGTGGCACTGAATACTATAAACTGTGGGTGAAATAACTTTGTCTTTTCATAAGCAAATGAGAGCCCTTAATTTAAAATCACATTAATTAAAGTCTTAATCGTTAGGACACTAACTCATTCTTATAAAGCTCTAGTCAGTAAGGCAGAAGGGTTCCTTATCTCCCTGTTATGTCACACTGCCTGAGTTTGCAAGAAACGTTTCTATTAAACCCTCAATACTAGGGCTTGGGGGATGCTTCTATGTAGGAATGTCTCCCTTTACTGGTTTCCCCCCTCCCAGAAAACTCCCAACCCATCCTTCCACCCCCTGCCTCCAAGAATATGCCCCTCCACCCAACCCATTCCCCCCTACCCACCCTCAATTTCTCCACACTGGGGCATCTATCGAGCCTTCTTAGGACCAAACATTCCTCTGCCACACTTTTGGCTGGAACCATGTGTTCCCCTTGGCTGATGGCTTAGTCCTTGGGAGCCCTGGGATGTCTGGTCGGCCAACATTGTCATTCTTCCCATGGGCCTGCAAACCCCTTCAGATGCTATGATTCTTAATCTTAATAGACCCAATGTCCTTACAAAAATCCATTGATATGATGACCTTGCAAAACTGCAGTGCTGACCACCTATCCTTCAGCAAATATCCATTTAAGCATCAAAATTTTCAGTCTGTCAGTCTGATGAATGATCTGTCCTTCTTTAGTTTGTTGAGTTGTCTCCATGCCCCCTGGGGGGCAGCAATTTTCATCATATTTGTTGCTGTCTTTCTGCATCCTTCCTGAAGTCATGCCTTTCATGTGGATGCTTTTCTTACTCAGATCAGATCCTCATCAATTTTGATGGAACCTATAGTCTTGCCTAGGCAACATGACATATTCCATGAATTCCATTCTTACATTACAGTGTCATTAAAGTATATAGGTTGATTTAATTAATCAGCTTTTTTCCTACAATCCTGTGTGTGTCCGCTAATCTTATTCCCCCTTTCTGTTTATCCAGGTATAATTAGATCTTTATGAATCTACACATAAACTAGACACTTGGGCAGTTGCATTCCATGCCTGGCTCCATGCCAGTGAGCCAAACTTCTCACCTATTAAAACACAGACAATCAAGCCATCTTACATAAAATGTCAATATTCAGTGTCTCCAATAATCAGTTTAGTTTTCTCTATTTGCTCTGTGGATTGCTGACAGGAAAATCCTGGGTTACATTGTTTGTTATTAGGTTACAAGCTAACCCCTTTAGGGAGTTTCTCATTGGTAAGGGATTACGTCAAAGATCTTTTGATGATCTGCATACCTAACCTTACCACAACTACTACAAACCACAGAAGGCTGAGGCCTTCTAGACAAGTCTCTAGAAATGCCTTGACTATAATTTCTTTTCAAATGACCTTGTCTCCCAGAGTAAAAACAATAGACATTTTGATATCTAGAATTATTGGCCATTGCTTGTCTAATTACATAGTCATTCCAGTCAATATCAGCAGTAATTCTAATCCATTCATCCATGAGTGTTAATTGAGCTTTTAAATTAAAAGGTTTAAGAACTTTTTTATACTCTTCATTTTCATTATTGAAGCTAAAGTTTAATTCCTGTCTTGCATCTGGATCTGATATTGCCCTGCTTACAGCAGATGTTAATCTATGTAATAAGTCAGTAAAAGTCTCTCTGGGGCTCTATATAACTTTTGTGAATGATATAGATTTTTTCCCTCATTCCTTCATTTCATTCCAGACTCGTAAAGCTACTAAAGTATATTGTATAATAAAGACATCAAATTGCATCTGGTGTCTTAAATCAGCAAATTGACCCCCCACCTAATGATTAATCTCTCACGATATTAACACCTTTAGATTTATTATGATTTTCCATAATTGCAACTTCTCACCACCATGTCAGTCACTATAATTGAGGGTCAGCTTTCAGTATAGCTGCTTCTAGATCGTTACAGTCTTGGGGGATAATCTTGTTTTGGGTGGCCAGGTATTTTAACACCTGTCTCACTATTTTTTTTAACACTTTCTGGCACTGGATCACACACTACAGTGCTTTTGGGGCAAATGAAAATCTGATGACTGGCCATGAGCACCAGCTACACTTGCTGACCTAAGATAGTTCAGTTCCTTCATTCTGTCTCTGAGTCCAGTATTATTGTAGTTGTTGCTTTGCCCTAAAGGCTCTGTAGGGATGCTGTGGTTGACCTCAGTTGTGGTATGATAAGAAAGTCTGTCTTTGTGAGTGGAAAAGAACTCTTTCCTGGGACAAAATTCTGAATGACTGTTAGAAATTTGGAGAATTGATAAGAATTCTGACATGAAATTCTTCTTATT
Organism: Tokudaia tokunoshimensis; assembly: GCA_036184795.1. Classification (NCBI taxonomy): domain Eukaryota; kingdom Metazoa; phylum Chordata; class Mammalia; order Rodentia; family Muridae; genus Tokudaia; species Tokudaia tokunoshimensis. The sequence goes on from BTHU01000012.1 coordinate 45,983,909, forward strand.
CATACAATGGCCTACTATCAGCTAATAGTTCAAAACACAAATCTAGGAGTCTTCCCTTCTGGCCGCCATCTGCAGCAGGGAACCAAGCAGCTCCAAAGCCTTCTGTGTTTAGCCCACCAGGAGAGAGTGGTCTCCTAGCAGCGATTTCACTTCTCAGTGCAGACGTGAGATCTCCACCTTCTCTCTGGAGGGGTACAGCTAGGAGGGCACAGGGCATATGATCAGTAGAGCTGCTGGGACAGGAGTCTTCCCTTCTGTCCACCATTTGCTTCAGAGAACCAGACAGTTCCATATCCTTCTGTTCACAGACCCTGCCAGAAGAGAGTTGGTCTCCTAGGAGTACAGGCACAGGCTTACAGGCCCATAGGAGGGACAAGCTTCAGCCAGAGACAACAAGACCAACTAACACCAGAGATAACCAGATGGAGAAAGGCAAGCACAAGAACTCTACCAACAGAAATCAAGGCTACTTGGCAACATCAGAGCCCAGTTTTCCCACCACAACAAGTCCCAGATACCCCAACACACTGGAAAAGCAAGAGTTGGATTTAAATTTCATCTCACGATACTGTTAGAGGACATCAAGAAGGACATAAATAACTCCCTTAAGGAAATACAGGAGAACATGGGTCAAATGGTAAAAGCCCTTAAAGAGGAAACACAAAAATTCCTGAAAGAAATACAGGGGAGCATGGGAGAACAGGTAGAGGCCCTTAAAGAGGAAACACAAAAATCTCTTAAAGAATTACAGGAAAACACAAACAAATGAGTGAAGGAACTGAACAAAAACATCCAGGATCTAAAAATGGAAGTAGAAATAATAAAGAAATCACAAAGTGAGACATCTCTGGAGATAGAAAATCTTGGAAAGAATTTAGGAGTCATAGATGCAAGCATCAACAACAGAATACAAGAGCTAGAAGAAAGAATCTCAGAGACTGAAGATACCATAGAAAACATTGACTCAACAGTCAAAGAAAATGCAAAATGCAAAAAGCTCCTGAGCCAAAACATCCAGGAAATCGAAGACAAAATGAGAAGACCAAACCTAAGGATTATAGGTATAGAAGAGAGCGAAGATTTCCAACTTAAAGGGGCCAGTAAATATCTTCAACAAAATTATAGAAGAAAACTTCCCTAACCTAAAGAAAGAGATGTCCATGAACATACAAGAAGCCTACAGAACTCCAAACAGACCGGACCAGACCAGAAAGTCCTCCCGGCACATAATAATCAAAATACCAAATGCACTAAAAAAAGAAAGAATATTAAAAGCAGTAAGAGAAAAAGGTCAAGTAACCTATAAAGGCAGGCCTATCAGAATTACACCAGACTTCTCACCTGAGACCATGAAAGCTAGAAGATCCTGGGCAGATCTCATACAAACCCTAAGAGAACACAAATGCCAGCCCAAACTACTATACCCAGCAAAACTCTCAATCACCATAGATGAAGAAAACAAAATATTCCATGATAAAACCAAATTTACACAATATCTTTCCACAAATCCAGTCCTACAAAGGATAGTAGATGGAAAACACCAACACGCGGAGGGAAACTACACCATAGAAAAAGCAAGAAAGTAATCTTTTCCCAACAACCCAAAAGAAAGTAACCACACAAACATAAAAGGAACATCAAAAATAACAGTAAGCAATCATCACTATTCCTTAATATCTTATTACATCAATGGACTCAATTCCCCAACAAAAAACATAGACTAACAGAAATATTTTTCATGTAAATCGTCAATCTTAACAGAAAATGTTTGTGATTCCTCTTTCAATTTAGTAATGTTTTTTATGTCTACCATTTTAACTGTATTATTTTCCATGATAATCTTTAATTTTAACATTTTCTCTATATATTTCTTCAATTTTATCAGAAATATTTTCCATATAAATCTTCAATTTTGTCAGAAAACGTTTATTATTCTACTTTCAATCAATTTCAGAATATTTTTATGCCTATCTTTTTTTTATATTGTTTTCTTTCTTTCTTTTTTTTTTATTTATTTTCTAAGTTTTTTTTTATTTACATTCCAAATGATTTCCCCTTTCCCTTTTCAACTTTCAAACAAGTTATCAAAAAAGATAAGGAAAAACAATTCATACTCATCAGAGGAAAAATATACCAAGGTGAACTCTCAATTCTGAACATTTATGCACCAAATGCAAGGGCACCCACATTCATAAAAGAAACTCAAAGCACACATTGTACCTCAAACAATAATAGTGGGAGACTTCAACACCTTACTCTCATCAAAAGACAGATCATTGAAACAGAAACAAAACAGAGACTCGGTGAAACTAATGGAAGTTATGGACTAAAGGGATTTTTTTATTATTTATTTTATTTTTTTTTTAATCTACATTCCAAATCATTTCCCCTTTCCCGTTTCCTCCCTCCCCGAAAGTCCCATAAGCCCCCTTCCCTCCCTCTTTTCTCCATTCAACCCCCTCTCGTTACTCTGTGCTGGTGTTCCCCTACATCCAGTCTTTCCAGGACCAGGGGTCTCTCCTTCCATCTTCTTAGAAATCTATTGATATGCGGATTGTGTCTAGGGTATTCCGAGATTCTGGGTCAATATCCCCTTATCAGTGACTGCATACCATGTGTGTTCTTTTGTGATTGGGTTACCTCACTAAGGATGATATTTTCAAGATCTGATCATTTGCCTAGGAATTTCGTGAATTCATTGTTTTTAATTGCAGAGTAGTATTCCATTGTGTAGATATACCACATCTTCTGAATCCATTCCTCCGTTGAGGGACATCTGGGTTCTTTCCAGCTTCTGGCTATTATAAATAAGGCTGCTATGAACATAGTGGAGCATGTGTCCTTACTGCATGCAGGTAAAGCCTCTGGGTATATGCCCAGGAGTGGTATAGCCGGATCCTCCGGGAGTGTCATGCCCAGGTTTCTGAGGAACTGCCAGACTGCTTTCCAGAGTGGTTGTACCAGCTTGCAATTCCACCAGCAGTGGAGGAGTGTTCCTCTTTCTCCACATCCTCGCCAACAACTGCTGTCTCCTGTGTTTTTGATCTTAGCCATCCTGACTGGTGTGAGATGGAATCTCAGGGTTGTTTTGATTTGCATTTCCCTAATGACTAAGGATGATGAACATCTCTTTAGGTGCTTCTCAGCCATTAGATATTCTTCAGGTGAGAACTCTTTGTTTAGCTCTGTACCCCATTTTTTAATAGGGTTACTTGCCTCTCTGGAGTTTAACTTCTTGAGTTCTTTGTATATATTGGATATTAGCCCTCTGTCGGATGTAAGGTTGGTAAAGATCATTTTCCAGTTAGTTGGTTGCCGCTTTGTCTTTTTGACAGTGTCTTTTGCCTTGCAAAAACTTTGTAATTTAATGAGGTCCCATTTGTCTATTCTTGATCTTAGAGCATAAGCTATTGGAGTTCTGTTCAGGAAATTCTCCCCTGTGCCCATATGTTCAAGGTTCTTGCCTAGTATACTTTCTATTAGTTTCAGTGTGTCTGGTTTAATGTGGAGATCCTTGATCCACTTGGAATTGAGCTTAGTGCAAGGAGATAACAATGGGTCAATTTGCATTCTTCTGCATGTTGACCTCCAGTTGAGCCAGCACCATTTGTGGAAAAGGCTATCTTTTTTCCACTGGATGGCTTTAGTTCCTTTGTCAAAGATCAAGTGGCCATAGGAGTGTGGATTCATTTCTGGGTCTTCAATTCTGTTCCATTGATCTACATGCCTGTCACTGTACCAATACCATGAGGTTTTAACACTATTGCTCTGTAGTACAGCTTGAGGTCTGGGATACTGATTCCCCCAGAGGTTCTTTTACTCTTGAGAATAGTTTTAGCTATTCTGGGTTTTCTGTTATTCCAGATGAATTTTTGAATTGCTCTTTCTAACTCTATGAAGAATTGAGTTGGGATTTTGATGGGGATTGCATTGAATCTGTATATTACTTTTGGTAAGATGCTCATTTTTACTATATTAATCGTGCCAATCCATGAGCATGGCAGATTTTTCCATCTTCTGAGGTCTTCTTCAATTTCTTTCTTCAGAGACTTGAAGTTCTTGTCATACAGATCTTTGACTTGTTTGGTTAGAGTCATGCCAAGATACTTTATATGGTTTGTGGCTATCGTGAAGGGTATCATTTCTCTTACTTCATTCTCAGCCTGCTTATCCTTTGAGTATAGGAAGGCTACTGACTTGCTTGAGTTGATTTTATATCCGGCCACTTTGCTGAAGTCATTTATCAGCTGTAGGAGTTCTCTGGTGGAGTTCTTTGGGTCGCTTAAGTATACTATACTATCATATCATCTGCAAATAGTGATAGTTTGACTTCTTCCTTTCCAATTTGTATCCCTTTGACCTCTTTTTCTTGTCTAATTGCTCTAGCTAGAACTTCAAGTACTATATTGAAAAGATATGGAGAGAGAGGGCAGCCTTGTCTAGTCCCTGATTTTAGTGGGATTGCTTCAAGTTTCTCTCCATTTAGATTGATGCTGGCTACCGATTTGCTGTAAATTGCTTTTACTATATTTAGATATGGGCCTTGAATTCCTGATCTTTCCAAGACCTTTAGCATGAAGGGATGCTGAATTTTGTCAAATGCTTTCTCAGCATCTAATGAGATGACCATGTGGTTTTTTCCTTTGAGATTGTTTATATAGTGGATTATATTGATGGATTTCCTTATATTGAAACATCCCTGCATCCCAGGGATGAAGCCTACTTGATCGTAGTGAATGATCGTTTTGATGTGTTCTTGGATTCGGTTGGCAAGAATTTTATTGAGTATTTTTGCATCGATATTCATAAGAGAGATTGGCCTGAGATGCTCTTTCTTTGTCGGATCTTTGTGTGCTTTTGGTATTAGTGTAATTGTGGCTTCATAGAACGAGTTGGGTAGTGTTCCTTCTGTTTCTATTTTGTGGAACAGTTTGAAGAGTATTGGTGTTAGGTCTTCTTTGAAGGTCTGATAGAATTCTGCACTAAAACCATCTGGACCTGTGCTTTTTTTGGTTGGAAGACTTCCAATGACAACTTCTATTTCTTTAGGGGTTATAGGATGGTTTAGATGGTCTATTTGATCCTGATTTAATTTTGGTATTTGGTATCTGTCAAGGAAATTGTCCATTTCCTCAAAATTTTCTAGTTGTGTTGAATACAGGTTTTTGTAGTAGGATCTGATGATTTTTTGAATTTCCTCAGTTTCTGTTGTTATCTCTCCCTTTTCGTTTCTGATTTTATTAATTTGGATACTATCTCTGTGCCCTCTGGTTAGTCTGGCTAAGGGCTTATCTATCTTGTTAATTTTCTCAAAGAACCAACTCCTCGTTTTGTTGATTCTTTGTATGGTTTTATTTGTTTCTACTTGATTGATTTCAGCCCTGAATTTGATGATTTCCTGCCTTCTACTCCTCTTTGGTGTATTTGCTTCTTTTTGTTCCAGGGCTTTCAGGTGTGCCATTAAGCTGTTAGTGTATGCTGTCTCCCGTTTCTTTTTGGCGGCACTCAGGGCTATGAATTTTCCTTTTAGCACTGCTTTCATTGTGTCCCATAAATTAGGGTATGTTGTGCCTTCATTTTCATTAACTTTCAAAAAGTCTTTGATTTCTTTCTTTATTTCCACCTTGACCAAGTTATCATTGAGTAGAGCATTGTTCAGCCTCCATGTGTACGTGGGTTTTCTTTTGTTTTTGTTGCCATTGAAGACCACCCTTATTCCATAGTGATCTGATAGGAGGCATGGGATTATTTCTATCTTCCTATATCTGTTGAGGTCTGATTTGTGACCAATTATATGGTCAATTTTGGAGAAGGTACCATGAGGTGCTGAGAAGAAGGTGTATTCTTTAGCTCTAGGATGAAATGTTCTATATATATCTGTTAGTTCCATTTGGTCCAAGGCTTCAATTAGATTCCCTCTGTTCCTGTTTAGTTTCTGCTTTCCTGAACAATCCATTTCAGAGAGAGGGGTGTTGAAGTCACCCACTATTATTGTGTGCTGTGCGATGTGTGCTTTGAGCTTTACTAAAGTTTCTTTTACGAATGAGGGTGCCCTTGCATTTGGAGCATAGATATTCAGAATTGAGAGGTCTTGATGGTGGATTTTTCCCTTGATCAGTATGTAGTGTCCTTCTGTGTCTTTTTTGATGACTTTAGGTTGAAACTCAATTTTATCTGATATTAGGATGGCTACTCCACCTCGTTTCTTGGGGCCATTTGCTTGTAAAATTGTTTTCCAGCCTTTTACTCTGAGGTAGTGTTTGTCTTTGACACTGAGGTGTGTTTCCTTCATGCAGCAAAATGCTGGGTCCTGTTTACGTATCCAGTCTGCTAGTCTATGTCTTTATATTGGGGAATTGAGACCATTGATATTAAGAGAGATTAAGTCAGAGTGATTATTGCCATCTGCCAATCTTGACGCTATCTTTATGTTTGAGTGGTTATCTACTTTTGGGTTTGATTCAAGAAGGTTATTATCTCATTTTTTCCAGGGTGTTGTTTCTCTCCCTGTATTGGAGGTTTCCACCTATTGTCCATTGCAGGGCTGGATTTGTGGAAAGATATTGTGAAAATTTGGTTTTATCATGGAATATCTTGGTCTCTCCATCTATGGTGATTGAGAGTTTTGCTGTGTATAGTAGTCTAGGCTGGCATTTGTGCTCTCTTAGTGTCTGCATGAGATCTGCCCAGGATCTTCTGGCTTTCATAGTCTCCGGTGAGAAGTCTGATGTGATTCGGATAGGTCTTCCTTTGTATGTTACTTGGCCCTTTTCTCTTACTGCTTTTAATATTCTTTCTTTGTTTAGAACATTTGGTGTTTTGATTATTATGTGACGGGAGGTATTTCTGTTCTTTTCCAGTCTGTTTGGAGTTCTGTAGGCTTCTTGTACGTTCATCGGCATCTCTCTCTTTAGGTTAGGGGGAGTTTTCCTCCATAATTTTGTTGAAGATGTTTACTGGCCCTTTAAGTTGCAAATCTTCACTCTCATCTATACCTATAATCCTTAGGTTTGGTCTTCTCATTGTGTCCTGGATTTCCTGGATGTTTTGGGTTACACGTTTTTTGCATTTTGCATTTTCTTTGACTGTTGAGTCGATGCTTTCTATGGAATCTTCAGCACCTGAGATTCTTTCTTCCATCTCTTGTATTCTATTGTTGATGTTTGCATCTATGACTCCTGATTTCTTCCCAAGGTTTTCTATCTCCAAAGTTGTCTCCCTTTGTGATTTCTTAGTTGTTTCTACTTCCTTTTTTAGTTCCTGGATGGATTTGCTGAGATCCTTTACTTGTTTGTTTGTATTTTCCTGTATTTCTTTAAGGTATTTTTGCATTACCACTTTCAGGATTTCTGCCTGTTGACCCACATTCTCCTGCATTTCTCTGAGCGATTTTTGTGTTTCCTCCTCATGGGAATCCATCTGTTGATCCATCGTCTCCTGCATTTCTTTAAGCAGTTCTCGTGTTTCCTTTGTAAGGGCATCTAACCGTTGATTCATTTCTTTAAGCAATTTTTGTGTTGCCTCCTTATGGGCATCCGTCTGTTGACCCATATTCTTCTGCATTTCTTTATGCAATTTTTGTGATTCCTTTGTGAGTGCATCTACCCGTTGATTCATCTCGTTAAGCGATTTTTGTGTTGTCTCCTTGTGCGCCTCCATCTTTTGATCCATGTTCTCCTGCATTTCTCTAAGCGATTTTTGTGTTTCCTTTGTAAGGGCTTCTAACCATTGATTCATAGTCTCCTGTAATTCTTTATTAGATTTATTTGTGTCCTTCTTGTGATCCTCTAATAGCATCATGAGAAGTGATTTTAAATCCAGATCTTGTCTTTCGGGTGTAGTGGGTATCCAGGACTTGCTGCTGTTGGAGAGTTGGGTTCTGATGGTGCCATATTACTTTGATTTCTGTTAGTAACATTCCTATGTTTGCCTTTTGCCATCTGGTTACCTCTGATGTTAGTTGGTCCTGCTGCCACTGGCTGTTGGTTGGACCTCCTGTGAGCCTGCAAAAATATTTCTGCCCCCCCCCCCCCGGTTTACCAGGATTCCCCTGGCACCGATTTCTGGGGCCTGCCCTGCTCCTGAGTGACTTTGGAGCCCTGATGTGCCTTGCCCCAAGTGATGTTATATTGAGGAGTCCTTGCACATCCAAAGGCTCAGCGTAGTGGATTCCTGGAGCAGAGGTCACCAAAGGGAGGCTGGTAGGCTCCTGCCCTGTGCAGGGGTGTGTGATCTCTCCTAGAGTGGGGGGGGGAGGGAGCGTCTCTCTGCCAGGCAGAAGTCCCACAGCAGAGCTAGCACGCTGGTTACTGCAGATCTGCCCAGCTCTTGGGAGCCACGTACACACAATCCGCCCGAGACCCAAGCAATATTATGCCTGTGCGTCTTAGAGCCTGGCAGTCCCAACTTCCCGGCCACTGGAGCAAAGATGGTGGAGTGCACTCTGCACTCTCTCCGTGGCGCTGGTCACCCTGCAGAGGCGATGGCCTGCAGATCTGGCACCCAGACGACCACAGCGCTGTCCCGTTCTTGGGCGCAGGCGGAAGCCCCAACAGGCCGTGTCCCAAGCGATGTTATATTGGGGAGAGCCTGGGTACCTGTCTCTTCAGTGCAGTCTACCGGAACAGAGGTCCTATGCCTACCGTTTTATCTGTATAATTTTCCATGATAATCTTCAATTTTAATGTTATTTTATATTTTTCTACAATTTTATTATAAATATTTCCCATGTAAATCTTTAGTTCTATCATAAAATGTTTCTACTTCCTTTTTCAAAAAAAACAAACAAAAAACCAAAATACAAATCTATTTTTTTAACTTATTTTCTTTTAAGAATTCATCTCTACCTCAAGTTTCTTCATAATTACTATCTTCACATTGCCTGACATTGCCTAGTAATTTAGTTTTTTCTCAATTGTGAACTTTCCCTTCCAATAATGTTAATGTGGAAAGCTTATTAATATTTCATGAGATATCTATGTCAGCATCAAAAGTGATGTTTCCATTTCTTACCCTGTTTTGGGAACCTGCTGCAACTGCACCCCAGGTATAGCATCCTAGGTGGCCACACTGTTTGCAAGCCTTCTTTCAGTCTCTGTAAACCCATCCCCTTTTGTTCATTCTGATGATAGAATTAAAGAGCTATGGAAATATAAGTGGAAAACCCTTATATGATTAGTAACTGAACATATCCCACTTCTCTGTGGAATATGGGTCTCTTTGTCATGAGTATGATTCTAAACTCTTCCCTCCTACTCCTAGATGCTAATGGTGTGACATGGTATGTTATAAGTCTTCATAGTTTGCTAGGTTCTTGTCTTGGTCAGGAAAGTGTGATGAAATTTGGCTTTTCCCATGCATTTAGAACATTAGCTTTGCCCCTGTGTGCTAGTAACATGGTGCACTACACTGATGGATGTGTTGATGCCATAGCAACATCACATATTTGACATCAAATATGGTCATGTTCTTTCTGCCTCTGTGTTTGCTTGACAGCATTAGGTTGAGCACATATGCTGCTTTAGTTACAGGGCACACTGGGCTGAACTCTGGTGATACCAGTACCCAGTTTTGATATTAAGATAGAGTGAACTTGGGAGCATTCTTCTATTTTAGAACATTTCATGAACTATGGATAATAAAGGTACAAGTTTGTCAGTGAGACCGTCTGAGACGTGGATTCTTTTAACTAATAATTTGTTTCTGTTCTTGTGATAAACTACTTAATTTTTGTTTCTGGAGCCTGTCTGCATTATCTGAGTTACAGAATTTGCCATAGGATGCTTAAATATTCAAATCTCCAAAAATATTATAATAGATAAGCATAGCAGTTCCACCATAAATATTTGTGAGTTTAAATAAATGCATACCGAGGTAATTTCATTAGATGTAAAATTGTTTAGTTATTTACCACTCCTAGCAAATTCAATATCAAATGTTCATTTATTTACCATTCCCAGTGACTTTAATATTTTATCAGCAGGTATTAACATTTTTCATCTCTAAAGGCATTCTCATCTGTCTCTATCTTTTAACTTGTATCATTACATAGCTAAATGTTCTGTCAAGTTCCTGTCAGCATCTGAGTGGTTCTACTGCTCTCCTCCCATCTGCTTTGCTCTTATATGATACATATCATTCTGATATAGGCTATTTTAGCAAGTAGACAGTAGTTTTCCTTATGACTTCAATTTGCTTCTCCTCGTTGGTAATAATATGAACATTATGTGCATACTAATCACCCTTATACTGTTGTGAGGTAATCTTACAGTATTTGCTCCCTTTCCCATTACGTTGTTATTGTTGCTGTACTCTGAGAGTTCACAATACATTTTATACTGAAGCCCTGTTTCAAAAATGGCACATATGAGCACTTTCCCAGTCTGCAGATCTTCTTTTCATTCTTTTAATGAATTTTGTATTAATTCTTTTAGTGAATTCATGTATTTTGTAAAGCAAATATTTCTCACTTTGGTGAAGTATAAGCTGTAGAACTTGGTTTCAGCATCTAGTCTTAGAAACGTTCACCTAACATTGGCTGCTGAAAACTATCATGCTTTATTCTGAAACATTTATAAACACACACACATATCATGTATAAATACATGTATTTACTTACATTGTAATAGTTTATAATTGTAATAAATGGTAAATTTTAATAAATTACAATAAATACATGTAGAGAGATTACATGCAATTCCATGATCTAATTAAGTTAACTTATTCAAGAATCTCAAAACTCATGTATAGGTTCATTTTGAAGTCCTGGATGTTCAGTTGCCCAGCACAAACACATTCACATATATTGATATTCAGCACAGAGTAGAACACACTGGCTCTTTTTCACAAAGTCAAAATTAAAACCCTGTGGAGAAGCACCAGTTGTCCATGCTAACACAGAGTATGTGACCAGCCTAGCTGTCAAAGTCAATAATGGAGATGGTCCCCTGAGAGTGCCACCTGCAACCAGTGGTTGACAACAGCATGTATCTCTGGCTCAGTGTTTACTTGGTGGAACTTGTGTGTGAATGACATTTCAAGAGGAATATGTGTGCTTTGTTTGGATAATATTTTTACTGTTTCCCCCTACTTTTTAACTTTCCTAAACCAATGACTTCAAATATGTGAGATATCTTAGTCAGGTTTCTGTGTCTTAGTCATAAAACTGTGGAAGCAGTTTAATGGATTTACAGAACAAAGAAAACCATGAATTAAGGCACGTTTAAGACACATTGTTGGATCATCACAGAGGCAGTCACAGCAAGATGGAGGAAGCTATTTTTATAGGCTCTAGGGGCTGTTTGATGGCACTCTTAGGTTTTGGGTTGGTAGAAGCTAGTGACCTGCTGAGTTAATAATTCAAAATATGTACCTATTAGTCACAAGATATTAGTTCAGATACAGGGTGGGGATGAGGAATGGCTATCTAGATGCTTAGAACTGGTCCAAGGTAAAGTGATTAGTTCCTGGACCTACAATATTCCAACTGCTCTATGATACTGAAATGCCAACAAGTCAATCTGTTTCTGCAGACACAGTTCCTTCTCATTAGTTCTCATTCACAATATCAAAGAGTACAGATTAGTGATTTGGTCTCCCTGCCTTACAGATACTTACTGAGTATTCTGTGATACATTATAGAATACTTCTCTTGCTATTTTAATTAAACCACTATTTTGTTGACTACACTTCGGGTTCAGTAGTATCATTGCAACATTGACTCCTTTATTCAAGTACATGAGTTGTAGGTTATTTTAGTCATTAATCATGTTCAGCAGTAAGCTATTTCAGCAACTCTAGCAAACCTTTTTCATAGGTTGCCAATAGCTTCTCAAATCTGACAGAAATTAAAAGGTATAGTTCTTGAAAATTTATCCACAACATCAACTCTATTCTGTCTCTCCATCTGTCTACCTGTCTACTATCTATCTATCTATCTATCTATCTATCTATCTATCTATCTATCATCTATCTTTCTATCTATCAAAATCAAATGGGGTTTTCTAAACTAAGAAATGAGGAAATTGTGTTTGGCTTTTCAGCCCTCACTACTATTTAATATGTACTGCTTTAGTCAGTGGTTTGAAATCATTTCCTTATATCACAGACATGGCTAAAGAATTTGTAGCAGGATGGCAATCAAGATAAAGGAAACAGCCTGAAATAGTGCTCAGGATGGCTGGAGACTCTCAACAAGTCAGGAAATCATAGTCCATATAGAAAAAAAAACATCAAACTGTGCATATGTGCCTATAGTGCATGCCTTGATCATACATGTATGGACACATGATGTCTTTCTAGAGATTGAATATTAATCAAATACACTTTGGAGAAATTTTGCTTTAAAGGCACACTAGGAAATTTATTTCTTTTTTGTTACATTCATCTTATATATATTTTGCTTTCTGTGCTCAGGAAATAAGGAACAATCAAAAATTCGAGTCAAAGAAAGCCAAATCTGGACTTCCTTTCTGAAAAATTCCCCGTGATAGGTAAATAAATGTGGTGGTTTGAATATGCTTGACCCATGGAGTGGCACTATTTGGAGGTGTGGCCTTGTTGGAGTAGGTGTGCCACTGTGGGCACGGCTTTAATATCCTCTTCCAAGCTGCCTGGTAGCCAGTCTTCTCCTGCCTGCCTTCATAAAAAGATGTTGAACTCTCCACTCCTCCTGCATCATGCCTGCCTAAACACTGCCAAGTTTCTGCCTTGATGATAATGGACTGAACCTCTGAACCTGTAAGCCAGCTCCAATTAAATGTTGCTCTTATAAGAGTTGCTTTGGTCATGGTCACAGTAGTAAAACCGTAACCGAAATAATAAACAAAGCTACGCTTGCACAATCTCTTCCAGAGAATAGAAAATAAGAAGCAATTCACAAGCAAAATTATGAGGACATAACTCATTACAGTTGAAATCCTGGAAGTATCATGTAAGACACCCACAGAACAATCTAACTGTCCCTTGACATCAGTGTGAAAAATTTTTATCTGTATCTAACAGATCTCCACTCGGAAAAAAATGCTAAAAAAAATATTTACAACACAGCATGACCACACCAGATATTCTGGTATGTAAGGTGGGTGAAACATATAGCAAGGGAAAGACAACAATGTCAAAAGACTTAAAAAAATGGACCCCTCTTAGAAAAGAAGAGACACGTTGACATCTCCTCCGTGGAGGTTCTAGGGAGATCAATGCTTGAGAGTAAAGTAGGACACAATGACATAAGAGAGGAGCCAGTAGCACAACAGCACCTGTCCCAGCCCTCCTGCCTTTCCCCAGGTCTCTGAAAACTATCACGAGGCTCACAGACTACAGCAGATGTAATAGAGAGTATAATTGAAATGAATCTGTGGGCAGTTACTGGCTGCTGCGGTGGGGAGGGTCTTCAGTGGTGTAGCCACTGGTTAAGTTATCCGTGCTTCTGTAAGCAACAATAATGGAATCCATTGGGTCAACAAATCCAAAACCAACAAAAGCAAATCACGAAAGTAGGAGGAGAGTGAGTCGGGAAGAGGATCAGTGCAAGTCAGCGTAGGACACAGAAGGCAGTAGGGGGTAAATATGTTCAGATCCCCTTATATAGGTGTATAAAAATGTCATAAGGAAACTACTCATTATTATATATCATGAATGCCTGCTAATAAAAATAAAACACTAACATTAACAGAACAATAATCTAGACTTCAGTTGGCTCTTTGCTTTTTCTCCTCTCGATATGCCCATAAATGTTTTACTGGAACATTGCAAATCTTGATTCAAGAGCTGAGCCATACAAACACAGAAGAGAATTTTTAAAATTGTTTTTCAATTTTCCTTGAATTAATGCATAAAACTGAGTAAGAGATTTGAAGCTACATTAGCAGAAGGGGCAGTAAGTGCTCTGAAAATGGATATTTTTTTAACATAATAAAGTCCAGGTACATAGTAACAGTAGTAATATTAATTCATACTGGAATAAAAACTTTACCTGAAAATTTTTATTTGAATAATTTATTAGAAAAAGTTATATTCTTGTTATCTTTTCTTACATTTGTATAACCAAGTATATATGTGACCTACTTTTCATATTCTATTTACATATAATAATTTTAAAATCTTTTAATTGTTTTTCTCTTGAATATAAAAGAAGTACACTACAAATTATGTCTTTAATTGCTTTCAAATAAAATATTCACTGTTGCACTGAAATATTACCAAATAAATCAAATAAAGTTTAAGGATTAAAAGAAAAAAGATTTTCTTTTCTTTCTTCCTTTTTTCTTCTTTTTAAATTAAATGCTGCTATTACCTACTTTTGAGAACCTAACTGTGGTGGTTTGAATATGCTTGGACCAGGGAGTAGTGCTATTAGGAGGTGTGGCCTTGTTGGAGTAGGTGTGGCTTTGTTTAAGGTAGCGAATCACTGTGGGGGTGGGATTTGAGACCCTCCTCCTAACTTCCTGGATGACAGTCTTCTCCTGTTTACATTCAGAACAAGATGTAGAACTCTTAGCTCCTCCATTTCCATGCCTGCCTGTACATTGCCATGCTTCCTGCCATAATGATAATGAACTGAACCTCTGAGAGTGTAAGCCAGCCTTAATAAATGTTGTCCTTTATAAGAATTGCCTTGGTCATGATGTCTCTTCACAGCAATGGAAACCCTAACTGAGACAGTAACATAATCAAATATAAAACATGAGATTCAGTAAGGTAGGTTATTGAAGCTAAGTTGCCAGCAGGACTCTGCTTACCACTAGGTCCACTTACAGGAGTCAGCCTGTATCAGGCTATTCTAAGCCTCTGTAAATACTACAGGAATAAAGGGGCCTTAGGAGAGGCACTGAGATCACAGGATCGAGGGGAGGTCAGGTAAGGAGACATACTGAAGCCCCTCACTACTGTGGTGCTGGGGTATCTGATGAAGCTGCAGAAGGCCAGCCTGTTTGTGAGGACAAGAAGAGCTTGAATCCAGGTAGGCAATGGTGCCTTGCCTCACCGCCCTTCATGTGTCCTGATGGCACACTCTGCCATGCTCAAGCAGAAAAGAGACAGGGGGATGCGCAGATAAGTGCCACTATTGCTGCCTTGCCTTGTGAGTATGTGGTAGAATAACCACCCACAGTTCAGTGCCAGGGCCTTACAAGAACCTGCAAAGAGGCCATAATAAAGCATGTGTAGAAAGCAAGTGGTCATGGCACGCCCTCCTTGACTGTACCTCTCCCTCTGTGTAACCCTTGCATTTGGACTCTCATAGCCCAGAAACTTTCTTCCACATTTTGCACAACCTCTCCTCCGTCATCTTTCTAGTTGTACCCAGCCACCTTCCTAAAGGACTTGGGGTCTGCCTCCTTGAACCACTGCAGGAGAAGAGATTAAGGTGCTTGTCCTTCTGTGGAAGGCAGCCTGGCCTCTATGTCCCAGTAACCCTAGTAGATCTTTTGTCAGGCTGATTAGGAAGTCCCTTCCTCCAACCTGCTGAGCAGGTCAACTTTACCTGTCCTAAGGAGAGAGCTCAGAGCTCAGCCTTAATCAGCTCTCCCTATGTGTCTAAGGTCTTCCCTGATAACACCTTGGAGTTGTGCCAAACACGCAACAAAAACTTGTGTTTCTACAAATGCTTGTACCTATTACATTAAACATGAATTATGAGCATCTGGTAGATATGGATACATAAGGTACATTGTATATTTTTGAAGAAATTATGTCCTCAAAGATCATCAGGCAATTAAAACTAACATCAAGTACATAGAACATTCCCGTTTGTGAGTTGCTAGCATAAAGAAACTGAAAGCAAAGGACTTTGTTGGTTGCCAGGGCCACATTCACTATCAGGGCTCTGTTCTTCAAAATCCCAAGTCTTGCATGCATGTGTGAACCCAGACACATCTCATTAATTACTTCAGAATATTTTCTTTCCTCAGCAAGACCGACTACACTCTCCACATCACTACAATCTCCTGTAGAGGAACCTCTACATGTATACCATCATCCTCCTTCCCAGAAGCTCAAGACGGACACTTTTCATTCGCTTTCTAGATGACGCAATGGAAAAAACATTTATTTACAGAGATACAGTTGATAAAGTTGTAAGTCAGTCTGTGATCCATGAGGAGGTATGGTCCCAATACCCATTTTTCTTAGTATTACCCAAGAAACAAAACTATAATAATATGCATAAATGTTTAAATTCAGTCATCAACTAAGCCTCACCAGAAAATTAAATACACCCAAGAGCCAGATTACTCCAACACAAAAACTCTACTGTAACCGTTCTCTATATGGACCTAGTTGTCCAGACCTGTAATCTTGGCTACTCAGGAGGCTCAGGAACCTCATAAGTTCAGGCCCTGCTAGGGTGCAGAATAAGTTCAATGACAATCTTGTAAAGTTATTGAGATCCTATTTCAAAATAAAAAGTAAAAGGAGAACTAGAGATATCACTAAGCATATGCCTATCATGTACAAAACCCTGGGAATTCTATTCTCCCTCAGGAACATTGTACTGAGAAAATGATGTCCATCCTGGAGAAATACCTTCTAGCTTCAGAAAATTCTCTTCATTCTGAGGAAAACACATCTACCCTGAGGAAATGCTTCCCCCTGTAACGACACATGTCTACTCTAAGGAAACTCTGTGCACTTTCAGGAAATGCTGTTCAAGGTAAGGAAACAACTTATCATGAAACATTGTCCACTGTGAGGAAACTTTGTCCACTTTGAGAAAACTGTCCACCGAGGAAACTCTGTCTACTCTAAGAACTGTTCATGCAGAGAAAATGCTGTTCAGTCTGAGTAAACTGTCCTCTCTGGGGAAATTCTTTCCATTGTAAAGGAACATGGCTTACCTTGAGGAAACACTATACTTGAAACTCTGCCTTCCTTGAGGAAACCCTGCTCATCCTGGAGAAAGGCATCCCTGAAGCTCCTCTTTCCTGAACACGGGATTCCTTCCGCATACAGCAGCACTTGTTAGGTGATGTGGAGCCCCCAAGCCTGCTACCTAACCCATCCTCACCCTAGACTGAGACCTGTTAAAGACAAAGGCTATGCCCTCCAATTCGAGGATAGCTGTTGCCCAGCCATCATGAAATCATCCTTTATATGTAAGCAGATTTATATGTTAAGCAGAAGAGGATTCACGTCTGAAATTGGTTTTCGCCCCCTCTATAAAGCAATGTGACCTTGACCAAGGACTGTGTGGCGTGTGCATGGGGAGAATTTAGAACTGATGAGTTCTAAATCTCTTCCCGGGGTGAGGATTTTGTTTAAAGAGGTGAAAGGAGCCAATGGGAATCTATGTTCAGCTCCCACTCACCAGCCCCTTGGTATGAACACTCCTCGAGCTGCCAGGAAGCACAGATGAGCGGCACCTATGCCTCTCCTGCTGTTTCATCCTAACCACCATCACAGTGGCTCAGGCTCCACCTCTGCCAGCTGCCTTGCTTTCTGCTTCAAGCTGTCCATACAGGATAGCCCTTTATTTAATGAGTCAATTTAAATAATAATCTGATCTGGGGGGATCAGATGAAGACATGAAGTTCACAGGAATGATTAAAGAATAGTGAAAGAATATTATAAAAACTCACTCTCACTATTCAAGGAACAGAGGGGAGGAAGGGGACTGTAACCTGGACAGGATGTTTTAGGACTGGGGAAATCCTAACAGTGGGTGGCCATGGCCCAGCAAGGGGTTGGGCACAAAGCCAGATCTCTGCAGAAATCCTCAGAGAAATCTACACTTCATTTATTTTTATTATAGATTGAACATTAACAAGCAAATGTCTGAGGAATCAGTCTAGATACATTGATAAGAAATAGGCAGATATTTAAAGGGAAATTGTGTGTTTCTTAAAGATAATTTTATATTTGAAAATCAGAATAAATTACAGTCTGATAGTTGCTTCATGTGGATTAATGATACCATCAAATTTGATTCATCATGTATTGTAAGCTTAGAGATGGCCCAACCCAGACTCAGGCTGTTCTAAGATCTAAGGAAATGTCAAATCCACTGTCCAGAGCACACACACTGAATTGTAGTTATCTGCCATTAGGAACAACAGTCAGCTTCTTTAAGACACAAGTGCTTGGGAATCTCACAGTGAGACAATAACTGGATATTGGTTCTAAATAGCTAGAAAAGTGAGTTACTTTGAACTGGAATGGACTTTTAATTTATGAGGGGGGTTCTTATGCACACTGTCATGATGAAATTATTCATCCCATCTCCTAGGTATATATAATTATATATATAATTTATATATGTAATTAATTATAATATTTTATAATATATAATATATATTTTATATATAATTAATTATATATATATATATATATATATATATATATATATATATAATTTGAAGTGTTTGAATAGTATTTCAGGGGAAAAAGTTACTATGGACAAAGCTGTTAACTCACTGCCCCATCCTCTGTGATTATTGTCATAAGAGACAAGATGACAGTAGAATCTGTTCACTGCAGTTAACATGAATACAGAGTGTAGCCCTTAGAGCACTTGTGATGATGCCCAAGAACAGTAGGATGGAAAGCAGGAGGCAAGAACTACTGGGAGATCAAGCTCTTGGTGCAGATCTGGGGTGTTGCAAGAGCAGAAGGGAAAGTCGGTTTCTGCCTGTGCAGTCCCAGCACCTGGAGAACAAGGGCAAAGATGGAGGACTTGTTTCTTTGGTCTTAAACATTAGTCACAGAATCTCTGTAAAACCATATGGAATATCTCTTAGTTAGGTATTCATTGCTCTGATAAAACACCATGACCAAATGCAACTTAGGCAAAGGGTTTACTTCAGTTTACTTCTTGTAGTCCATCTTCCAGGAACGTCAGGGAAGAAAATAAAGGCAGGGAACCTGGATGCAGGAACTGATGCAGAGGCCAAGGAGACTCCTGCTTATTCTTTTGCTCCCTATGGGTTCCAAAACCAGCTTTCTTATAGCTCTCTGGACTACCAGCTCATGGATGGTACCAAGCACAATAGGAGGAACCCTTTCATACCCATCAGGAAATGCTCTACAGGCAAATGTACAGCCTGATCTGGTGGAGGTGTTTTCTCCATTGAGGATCCTATTCTTAAATAACTCTAGTTTATGTCAAGCTAACATAAAAATTAGCCAGTACAGATGTAAATCTACCCATCTAACGTTACAGACATGAAAGTAATATATTGAACAATCTATGGAAAGAATTTGGATAAAAAGTAACTAGTACAATTAGCCAGCTAGAATCAACATCCAGTAAGGAGACACAGGAGATTCAATCCTCCCATACCAGGACTTTACTGTCTCACTAAGTCACAGCATGTACACAGACTCTGAAAGCGTCATCTAGAGCTAGCTAAATAAATCCCAGAGGGCACACATGCTGTGTTGTAAAATTCACATCATCTGGTAATTTGGTGTTGGGAAGGGATTGTAATACTCACTTTAAAAAAAAATAAGAGCTTGTTTTGCTTTTAACAGACTAGTTGTTTTCTTGTACCTATTGCTTCTAAGGCAGAACAGTTAACTAGATAAAGCTGGAGAGGGTGGTGTAGACATACTTGAAGCTTGTAGTATAGACAAACCCAGAGTAGTAATAGAGGGGAAAACCTGGTAGTATAGACACTTCTGGAGCAGATGGTGGAGGCATGCCAGGAGAGGGTATTATAAATACACCAGGAACAGGTGGTAACACCATGCCTGGAGCAGGTGGTATAGAGTTGCCTAGAAAGGGTGATATAAACAAACTATGCAAACAGGTGGTATGGACATGTCTGAAGCAGGGAGTAAAGAAATGCCAGGAGTGGGTATTGGGAACACACTTAGAATAAGTGGTAAAGAAATGCCTGGGACAGGTGGTATAGACATTTGGAAGATTAATTAAGCAACCCAAAGTCACAGTTCGGGGGAGTGGGAGTGGGGGATTACCAAGTACCTGACCCATTCAAATTCATATAGAGACCTCTTTTCCAGCACACCTGTTGCCTGGAGAAAGAAAGAGGAAGATGTGAGTTGATGAGCTATCGCATAGCACATGCTGTTTCTAAAGGTATAGTCTGTCAGCATCTTCCCCAAACAGATGGCTTAGTGAAAATAAAGAAGTGTCACGGAAGGAAAACGTATAACCCATTCACTTGACAACTCTACTGAACCATTAGACATGCTCTCATAAAGAGAGGAACTCTTTCCCAAAGATAAATAACCCACCTTTTCAGATGGGCTTTAAAAAGACAGCTACACATCTCCACAGTATTGATGCCACGGTATCTTACCCTTCCAGTATTCAGAAAGGAAGGAAGAACTTGCCTTTCCCTGGCTTAATAGTCTTCCTTTCAAACAAGAAAATTCTCACCACAGTTTTCCTAATTTCAGGTAATAAAGGTCATTATAGACTAATTAAAATAACTTGATATGAAGGCACTTTGACTCCTAACATAATTATGTATTACTAATATGCCTCTATTGAAGAACTAGGGCTAAGGGGCAACAGTGGGTACTTTTTTTTTTAGCATGTTCCAGGCCCTGGGTTCTATTCCAAGCACTAGAGAAAACAAAACCAAGAGCCAGAATGAAACCAAACCAGACAAAAGCACATCCTCTTTATATTGACCATATTTGTTTATCCCTAAGAATGCCTGAGCACTGAAATTCAGCTTAGAATTTGATACTCAAATTTGAATGTGTGATTCTAGTTCAGCTCTTAAAGTGCTCTAGTGATGTCAGAACTTTGCGAGCAGTCAGTGTTGATGTTCAGGTGCACCATACTATGCAAATCCTCAAAGGCGCTTGCATACTTCCCCGATGTCCTCTTGTGCAGATTCTCTACACTCTTAAACTTGAACACACAAGATTGCCTTATGTGAGCTTTGCCTCTTTAAAATTTCAATATACGGCTATTGGATCTTTCACAAAAAGATTTAAAAATTTTTATTTTTACTCTTAGTAAAAATAAAGCACTTGTAGACCTCTCCCCACAAAAGAAGGCTCCTTAATGTGAAAGGATGTTTGTATTTGGTGGCCCATAAGTCAAGTAGGAAGTCAAGACAGGCCACATTACTCAAGTCACAGTCACACTGCAAGATGATATGGGAGAACACAAAGGATGCTCAGAGAGTGCACCAGTGGAGGTGACATTCACACACCTACAGCAGGGGATACACGCACAAAGATGAGGAAGCAGCAATCTATATTATAATGTAGGCACACCTAGGCAGTCTGCTACAGGAAGCCACCAGATTACATCTGCTTAGTTAAATTATAATGTAGGCACACCTAGGCAGTCTGCTACAGGAAGCCACCAGATTACACCTGCTTAGTTAAATTATAATGTAGGTACACCTAGGCAGTCTACTACAGGAAGCCACCAGATTATACCTGCCTAGTTAATTTCTACTACAAAGAACAGGGAACACTGGCCCTCGAGGTGGAGTAAAATGAGAGAGATGTCCTGATTTTTTATTGGTGAAGACAATGATTTATGTCCAAATCTAGGCAAATAATTTCTATATGGATAGCAAGGTAGCACCATAGAAAAAGTCATTCAAATGCAAAAAGGCAATGTCACAAGAACTACAGACAATAAAAATTCTCAGTATTTCAAGTTAATATGGAGTGAAGGACTTCTGAAACATTACAGACAAAAACTTTGTACAGAAAACCAACAGTGACATCAGGACAGACAGTTGTACCCTGGTGCATGGGATGATAGCTGGATGACACATAGTTCAGATTCTAAAACAAGTCCCAGTCAATATTAGAAAGCTTAAATCTTAGGAAGTAATTTTTTTTTCTGAATGGAGAAGTCAATACAAGAGTTCAAGCTCAAGAATTCATAAATAGAGCATCCTGCATCCCCCTGGAGACCTACTGGGTCCCAAGAATACCCAGCTTCGAATTGGAAACCAGCCCCAACAATCCCCTCCCAGTCTGGTCTGCCTGGAGCATAGCCAGCAGAGAGGCCTGTAGGGGCCCCAAGAACTACCAGCTTGGAAAATTCCCCACCAGTTCCTAGCCAGTGAGGTCTGCCTGTGGCATAGCCAGGAGAGTCAGGACCCCAGACTTCATTGTCTGGACCACAACTTTCTCAAGAAGCCCTGCTGTCATTCTGCTGTACCCACCAACACCAGGTCAAATGATATATTTAAAAGACAGTTTAAGAACACAATCAACCATTCTTTCTCCTGGCCCTCAGGGCTTCAGTCCTTTTTCCTCACCCAATACCAGATCATGTTCCCCTTTTCCCCCTACCCCCCATCCACTTTCCCTCACAGATCCCTCCCTCTCTCCCCATTTGTGATTACTTTGTTCTCCTTCCCAAGTGGGACTGAGGCATCCTTAATTAGGCACTTCAGCTTGTTGACATTTTTGAGTTCTGTGGGACTGTATCTTGGGTACTCTGTACTTTTTAACATCCACTTATTAGTTAGAACATAACATACTTGTCCTTTTGGGTCTGAGTTACCTCACTCAGGATATTTCCTAGTTCCATACATTTGCCTGCAAAACTCAGGATGTCCTCATTCTTAATAGCTGAGTGGTATTCCATTGCATAAATGAACCACATTTTCTGTATCCATTCTTCTGTCACGGGACGTCTGGGTTGTTTCCCTTCTGGCTGGAGGAGTTTCCAGCTTCTGGCTATCACAAATAAGTCCACTATGAGCATAGTGGAACACAGTGGAACACGTGCCCCTGTGGCATGGTGGGGCATCTTTAGGTATATTCCCAAGAGTGGTATAGCTGGGTCTTCAGGTAGATCTATTTCCAATTTTCTGAGGAACCTCCAGATTGATTTCCAGAGTGGTTGTACCAGTTTGCAATCTCCCAGCAATGGAGGAGTCTTCCTCTTTCTCCACATCCTCTCCAACATGTGTTGTCACCTGTGGTTTTGACCTTAGCCATTCTGATTGGTATAAAGTGGAATCTCAGTGTCATTTTGATTTGCATTTCTCTGATCACTAAGGACTTTGAACATTTCTTTAGGTGCTTTTCAGCCATTCGAGATTCCTTAGTTGAGATATCTCAGTTTAGTTCTATACCCTATTTTTTGATTGGGTTGTTTGGTCTTTTGGTGATTAGTTTCTTGAGTTCTTTATATATTTTGGATATTAGCCCTCTATTGGCTGTGGGGTTAGTGAAGATATTTTCCCAATCTGCAGGTTGCTGATTTATCTTATTGACTATGTCCTTTGCCTTACAGAAGCTTTCCAGTTTCATGAGGTCTCATTTATCAATGCTTGGTCTTAGAGCATGAGCCATTGGAGTTTGGTAAGAGGTTGAGGGGACCCTCCAGAATGCACCAGAGATGTAGAAGGTGAGAGACTCTCAGGACTCAAAGGGGGGGCAGCTGATATGAGGCCCCCAACACACATACAGTAGAGAACTGCCGGGTCTGTGTTCATTCAGAGATAATGCACCTAACCCTCAAGAAACTGGAGGTCCCAGGGAGTTTAGAGGTCAGAAGGGTGGGGATGGGGACATCCACGTGGAGACAGGGGGTTCGGGAGGAGGTATGGGATGTGGAGGGTGAACGGAGGGTGGGGGAATAAAATATAAAGTGTAAAAAATAAATAAATGAATTAATAATAATAATAATAAAACTTAAATGCACTAACAATAAAGTACCTGAAAAACAACAACAAAAAAAAAAAACACAACCAACAAGAGCAAAGGCAATATGGCACCACCTGAGCCTAGCTTGCTATAGTAAGTCCAGGAAATCCCAAGGAAACTGAAGCACAAGAAGAGGATCTTAAATCTATTCTTATAAAGATGATTGAGGCATTTTTAGAGGAAATGAGTAAATCCTTTAGAGAAATACAGGAAAATAAATTCAAACAGGTAGAGGCATTAGAAGAGGAAGCAAATAAATATAAAGTAGTACAGGAAAATACAATGACACTGGTGACAGATATGAATAAAACTGTCCAAGACATGAAAATGGAAATAGAAGCAAGAAAAGAAAACACATACTGAGGCAATTCTGGAGATTAAAAGCCTAGGAAAGAGAACAGGAACTATAGATGGAAGCATCACCAACAGAATTGTGGAAAGAATCTCAGTCCTAGAAGTTAAGATAGAAGAAACTGATATACTGGTCAAAGAAAATCTAAAAGCCTCAAGACACAAAACATCCAGGAAATTTAGGACACTATGAAATGACCAAATCTAAGAATAATAAGAATAGAAAGAGAAGATTCCCAGATCAAAGGCCCAGAAAACATCTTCAAGAAAATCATGGAAGACAATATCTCTAGCTTAAAGAAAGAGAAAGCTATAAATGTACAAGAAGTTTACAGAACACTAAACAGATTGACGAGAAAAGAAAATCAAAACACTAAATGTATGAAACAAAGAAAGAATATTAAAAGCTGTAAGGGAGGAAGGGTAAGTAACATATAAAAGCAGACCTATCAGACTTACGCCTAATTCCTCAGCTGAGACTCTTAAAGCTATAAGAGCCTGGGCACATGTCTTGCAGATCCTAAGAGATGTCAGCCCAGACTACTATACCCAGGAAAATTTTCAATCACCATATATGAATAAACCAAAATAGTCCATGACAAAACCAAATTTAAACAATATTTTTCAACTAACCAAGCCATGCAGTGGATACTAGAAGGAAAACTCCAACTCAATCAATCTAAATACACTCACAGAAGGAAAAGAAATAAATAATTTCACACCGTTAAAACGAATAAAATGGAAACACACACTACCACCACTACCATCAAAATAACAGGAATTAACAATCATTGGTCATTAATACCTTTCAGCATCAATGAACTCAATTTCCCAATGTTTTTTTAAAAAAAAGCAAAAAATAAGTCAACAGAATGGATGTGTAAACAGAATCTATCATTCTGCTGTATATAGGAAACACATCTCAGGAACAATCATAAATATTAAATCAGAGTGAAAGTCTGGGAAAAGATTTCCAAACTAATGGACCCAAGAAACAAGCTAAAGAAGCCATTACAATATCAAATGAAAAAAAAATTTAAAAATGAAAAAAGAAACAGTATCAAATGAAATAGACTTTAACCAAAATTAATTAAAAGAGATGGGAAAGGATGCTTCATACTCATCAAGGAAAAATCCACCAAGAGGATGTCTAAATTCTGAACATAAATGCCCCAAATGCAAGGGCACCCACATTCATAAAAGAAACATTACTAAAGCTTTAATCACACATTGAACCCCACACATTAATAGTAGGAGACTTCAACACCCCACTCTCACCAATTGACAGGTCATTGAGGCAGAAACTAAACAGCACAATAATGAAACTAACAGAGGTTCTGACTCAAATGGACCCAGCAGATATCTATAGAACATTTCATCCAACTACAAAAGAATATACCTTCTTCTCAGAACCTCACAAAACTTTCTCCAAAAATGACCATACAATTAATTACAAAAGCAAGCCTCAACAGATACAAGAAGACTGAAATAACCCCTTGCATCTTATCAGATCATCATGGATTAAATCATGACTTCAACAACAACAGAAAAAGCATAAAGCCTGCGTATTAGTTTTCATGGAAAACTAATAACAGTCTACTCAATGATCACTAGATCAGGAAAGAAATAAAGAAATGAAAGATTTTCTAGAATCTACTGAAAATGAGGGCACAAGATACCCAAACTTATGGGATATAATGAAAGCAGTACTAAGAGGACAGTTCATATCACTAAGTGCCTTCATAAAGAAATTAGAGAATTCTCATACTAGCTAATTAAAATTACACTTGAAAACTCTAGGCAAAGAGAAAAAAATGAGGAGAAGGAGGAGGAAGAGGAAGCAAATACACCCAAGAGTAGATATCAGCAAATAACCAAACTTAGGGCTGAAATCAATCAATTAGAAACAAAAAGAAAAATACAAAAGAAATCAATAAAACCAAGAGAGCTGGTTCTTTGAGAAAATCAACACAATGGACAAACCCTTAGCCAAACTAACTAAAACTCAGAGAGTTAGCACCCAAATTAACAAAATCATAAATGAAAAGGGAGACATAACAACTGACTCTGAGGAAATTCAAAGAATCATTAGGTCTTAGTTCAAAAACCTGTACTCCACAAAATTGGAAAATCTCAATGAAATGAATGATTTTCTAGACAGATAAAAATTCCCAAAGTTTAATCAATATCAGATGAAATATCTAAATAGTCCTACAACCCCTAAAGAAATTGAAGCAGTGACTCAGAGTTCCCCAACCCAAAGTAAGCCCAGGGCCAGATGGTTTTAATGTAAAATTTTGCCAGACTTTCAAAGAAGATCTAATACTAATACTTCTCAAACTATTCCACAAAGTAGAAACACAAGGAACACTGTCAAACTCATTCTATGAGGCCACTATCACCCTGATACCTAAACCACATAAAGACTCAACAAAGAAAGACTAATTTCCTTCATGAAAATTGATGCAAAAATACTCAATAAAATACTTGTAAACCAAATCCAAAAACATATCAAAGACATCATCCATCATGATCAAATAGACTTCCTCCAGAGATGCAGGGGTGGTTCCATATATGAAAATCTATCAACCTAATCTACCATATAAACAAACTGAAACGAAAAAAAAAAAAACACATGATCATCTCATTAGATGCTGAAAAGGCCTTTAACAAACTCCAACACCACTTCATGTTAAAAGTCTTGGAGAGAACAGGAATGCAAGATATATACCTAAACATAATAAAGACAATTATTGCCTAGCTAGAGCAATAAGACAACTAAAAGAGACCAGGGGGATAGAAATTGAAAAGGAAAAAGTCAACATATTACTATTCACAGATAATATGATAGTATACATAAGTGACCCCAAAAATTCTACTGGAGAACTCCTAAAGCTTATAAACACATTCAGCAAAGTTGGTGAATACAAAATTAAATCAAAGAAATCAGTAGCCCTCCATTATATAAAAGATAAATGGATTGAGAAAGAAGTTAAGGGGACAATATACTTCACAATAGCCAGAAATAATATAAAATATCTTGGTGTAAATCTAACCAAGCAAGTAAAAGACCAGTGTGATAAGAACTTCAAGTATATGAATGAAGAAATCAAGGAAGATATTAGAAGATGGAAAGATCTCCCTTGCTCATGGATTGGTAGGATTAATATAGTGAAAATGGCCATCTTATCAGAAGCAACCTACATATTCAATGCAATTCCCATCAAAATTCCAACGTAATTCTTTACAGAACTTGAAAGAGCAGTTCTTAACTTCATATGGAGAAACAAAAACCCAGGACAGTTAAAACAATCCTGAACAATAACAGACTCTCTGGAGGTATCACTGCCTCTGACTTCAAGCTATACTACAGAGCAGTAGTAATAAAAAAAAATACTGCATGGTATTTGTGTAGAAACAGACAGGTTGATCAATAAAATATAATTGAAGATCCAGAAATAAATCCACACACCTATGGCCACTTGGTTCTTTTTTGACAAAGAAGCCAAAACCATACAATGGAAAAGGGAGAGCACCTTCAACAAATAGTGCTGGTCTAACTGAAGGTCTGCATGTAAAAGAATGCAAAAAGATCCTTGTTAATCACCCTGCACAAAACTCAAGTCTAAATGGATCAAAGACCCCCAACATCAAACCAAATACACTAAATTTAATAGAACATGAAGTGGGGACTGGCCTTGAGTTTGTCAGTACAGCAGACAACTTCCTGAACAGAACACCAATAGCTCAGGCTCTAAGATCAACAATTAATAAATGGGACCTCACCCTCATGAAACTGAAAAGCTTCTGTAAGTCAAAGGACAAAACAGATTGGGAAAAGGTCTTCACCAACCCTGCATCTAACAGAAGGCTAATATTCAAAATATATAAAGAACCAACAAACCAAATAACCCAATTTTAAAATAGGGTACAGAGTTACAAAGAGAGTTCTCAGCAGAGGAATCTTGAATGGTCAAGAAGCACTTAAAGAAATGTTCAATGGCCTTGGTCATCAGGGAAATGCAAATCAAAATGACTGTGAGATTCCACCTTACACAGATCAGAATGGCTAAAATAAAACACTCAATGTACAGCACATGCTAGCAAGGATATAGAACAAGGAGAACACTCCTCAATTGCTGGTGGGTGTGCAAACTGTACAACCATTCTGGAAATCAATTTGGTGATTTCTCAGAAAATTGGGAATAGTTCTACCTCATGAACTAGCTATATCACTCCTGGGCATATACCCAAAAGATATTCCACCATCCCACAAAGACACTTGCTTAACTATGTTCATAGTAGCTTTATTTGTAATAGTAAGAAACTGGAAACAACCTAGATGTCCCTCAACTGAAGAATGGATAAAGAAATTGTGTATATCTACACAATGGAATACTACTTGGCTGTTAAAAACAAGAACATCATGAAATTTGCAGGCAAATAGATGGAACTTGAGAATATTATCCTGAGAGAGGTAACCCAGAACCCAAAGGACAAACATACCTATAAGTGGATATTAGCCATAAGTTACAGGTCAACCACACTATAATCAACAGACTCAAAGAAGCCAAATAGGAAGTAGGATCCATGGGAAGAGAGTTGAATCTTTCTCAGAAGGGGAAATAAAATATTGAAGGTCAATGGAGGGAAGGAACTGAGTGGGATGGGCATGGAGAGGAGAGCATGGTTGTGGGGGAGTAGATGTAGGGAGAGCAGGGGAGAGGGAAAGGAAATTGGCATGTGAGGGAGGCAATGGTTAGGAATGAGAGATACCTGAGGTGGAGGGAGGTCTCTGGGAGCATATGAGGGCAACTCTAACTGAGACTCCTAGCAGCTGAGGATATTGATTCTGAATTTGTCTCTTCCTATTGCCAGGAAGGACCCCGAGGGAAGGATTATGACAGCAACCTACCCACAAAACCTTTGACCCAAAGTGTGTCCTACCTGCAAGATGTGCAGGGGCAAAGACAGAGCAGAGAGGAAATGGTCAACCAATGACTGGCCCAACTTGAGAACTATCCCATGGGCAAGAACCAGTCCCTGACACTATTAATGATACTCTTGCTATGCTTGCAGACAGAAGCCTAGCAAAACTGTCCTCTGAGAAGCTCCACCCAGCAGCCAATGAAAAGAGATGAAGACACCCACAACCAAACCTTAGATGGAGATTAGGGAGTCTTATGGAAGAGCTAGGGGAAGAATTGAGGAACCCAAAGAGTAAAGGGACTCCAAAGAAAGACCAACAGAAACAACTAACCCTTGGAATCTCCCAGAGACTGAGCTACCAACCAATGAGTGAGCACAGACTGGACCCAGACCTCCTGCACGTATGTAGCAAATGCACATATGATCTTTACTTGACCTTCACTCAGATCCCCCAACAAGTGGAACAGGGGCTGTCCCTGAATCTATTGCCTGCCTACAGGAGTCTAGCATAACTGTCCTCTGAGAGACTCCACTCCACCCAGCAGCCAATGCAAAGAGATGCATAGGGCCACAGCCAAACATGAGATGGAGCTTGGGGAGGCTTATGGAGAATTTGGGAGGTGGGGGAGAGAAGAGAATTAAGGTACCCAAAGAGGACCTGGAGTCCACAGAAAGACCAACAGAATCAACTACCCTAGACCCTTAGGGGCTCCCAGACATTGAACTGCCAACCAAAGAGGGAGCACAGGTTGGACCTAGGCTTCCTGCACATATGTAACAGATGTACAACTTGGTCTTCTTGTGGGTCCCCCAACAATAGGAGCAGGGGCTGTCCCTAAATCTGTTGACTGCCTGCCTGAAGATCCCATTCCCCTAACTGGGCTGTCTTGTTTGGCTTTAATGGGAAAGGATGTGTCAGAGATAGGGTTGGGAGGTGAGGGGGTCAGAGGTGAGGGGATGGGAATGGTGGGATGGGATGGGTAGTGGGGAGAGGGTGGAATGGGAGAGGGACTTCATGAGGGGATAGTGGGAGGAGAGGGGCATTGATATTTGAATGCAAAGTGAATAATATTTTTAAATAATCTTTAAAAATAAATGCACAAATAAACAGAAATTAGGCAAGGTACTCCTAAGCATCCAGTGTGTAAAAGAAAAAAAAATCCAGAAATGAAATAAGAATGTAAGTTGAAACAAAGGAAGACGAGGTTTATTGAAACTCATAGTTCACAGGAAAGAAGTATTCTAAAGAAACTATATCTGAAAAATTCTAAACAAAGAAGAGGAAAACAAAGAGGAAGCAACGAGGACAAGAAGGAGGGAATAGTGTGGAGGAAAGAGGAAAGGGAGGGAATGAGACCACCTCAACTACCAGTTAGGAAATAGGCTTTTGATTATGTGTTTTGGCCAGTTTTTTTGAAATTTTATAGTTTTAATAGGTAGAAATCAGGCATCTTAGGGGCCTTGTAAAATTACACATTCCCACTCTTCAAACTACTTCAGCAACACTGGATATGCAGCTATTATAAAACCATCAATTCACCCTTACAAAGAGGCTGGCCACAGAGCAGCTGGAGGCTGCCGCAAGGTCAGCGGGGCTTCCTCCTGCCTCACTCTGAGACTGAAAATGGAAGGAGAGAAGCCACTTCATCCTAGTTGTGTCCTGCTGAAAGTCTGATTTAGATAGTCGGGGGGAAGTACATTTCAAGTTCAATGCTATTTAGTTTTCCAGCAGACAAACTCCGTCAAACATATTTGAAGGTTCAGCACCCACATTGAATTTCAGATGCCTCTGAAAAATAATGTGTGTGAAAAAGTAAATCTGTTTGACGGTGATAAGATCCAGCTGGCGATTTGGTAAACAACATTTCAGGGGCTGGGCCCCTCCCACACTAAGCACAATGTTGTTCACCTCGTTATCTGGAATGTCTATAAGAAATCCCACTGTCAGTTTATAAATCTCTCAGCTAGCCCACTGAAATAATCAGAAAAGTTAAATGATCCTTTACTCTGTGGTGAAGAGGAAAACTCTTGGGTATAATGGGGCTCAGGCAGTGTTTCTCTCTTGAACTTAATTGTCTTCTTAATGTTCTTGGGAAGGTGAGAGAAAGGTCCTGCATGAAAGACCTAATTTAAAGCAATAAAACAAAGAGGATTCACATTTTCTTCATAAAAACATGATTTTTCTAGTTTTTACTTGTATTTATTAATTATCTAACTGGTTTCATTATGACATTTTTATATATTATATACATATATGACCTAATACATTGTATACTTATAGAGTATATAGTAAATTATATATTTATATATAATTATGTATATTGAGTATATTATATATAATTATATTTTATATATGTGTAGATCATTATATTTTATATATAAAATAAGTGTTATATATTAATATATATTTATATATAATATATTATGTATAATATATTAAGTCATATTCAACAAGCTACTTACTCTTATTTCCCTCTCCAACTTGCACTATCTCCTTACTCTTCCCAACTAGTCCCAATGTCCCTCTTCTCTTTTCTTGCCTTTAAGAAACAAACAACTGATTTTTAAAATATTTTTTCCTTTTTTTATTGGATATTTTATGTATTTACATTTCAAATGTTATCCCCTTTCCTGGTTTCCCCTCTGGAATCCCGCTCTTCTATTCCCCCTCCCCCGGCTTCTATGAGGATGTTGCCCCTCCAACCCACCCACTTCCACCTCCTTGACCTGACGTTCCCCTACACTGGGGAGCCGTTGATGGAGATGATCATGAGAAGACAGGAAATGGATGGTCTTGCCGTAGATGAGGAGCAGCCAGCTGAGGTGTAAGCTCTGGAGGTGATAGAAACACTCTCAAGACCTCGCTTCAGAAGAGGTAAATTTGTCTCTGCAATGTCACTGAGAAGGACACTCTTCCTGGCACCAAAGCCTTGCAAAGTCTAACTTCCTGAAGAATGAAGAATGCATTCTGCCCCTGCTATAGCAGTAAGGCCATCTCCATATTTATGTGTCTCCTGATTCAGCAGCTGCGCCTAGGACACCATATTGAATGTATGACTTCAAATGTCTGGCACAATGGAACTTTAGTTTTACATCAGTTTGCCTGGACTCTGCTTGGTTCAATATCCTCTTTTCCTATACTGTCTCATGACCACACCCAGCTTTCCAGTAAATCCTGATGTTGGGAAAGAGAGCAATTGTCCCTCCCTTCTGTGAGAACTTTCCTATTCTTTGTCTTTTATCACCCAAGCTTTAATTTAATATGACTCTTATCATCATACTGAACTGCAATGTCACCTACTGTTTAAGGAAACTTTCATCCATATGATATTGTTTTCTTTAATCTGGAAAAATACTGTATCCATCCATTTCGAGGACCCTCTTCACAGTTATCATTTTAGTATTCCCAGAGGAACTGGTTTAGAATTGGTTGCTAGTTTAGTAAAAATTTAAGACAATTTAACAATGAAGCCATTTGACCCAGAATTCTGACTCCCCAGGAAACTTCAATAATAGCTTCAATATATTGAAGAGGCATAGACCTATTAAGGTTTTCTATTTCTTTCTAGATACTTTTACTATATGGGTATATCTAAGAATTTTTTTCATTACAATCAGATTCTCAAACATATTGGCAAAAATTTACTTTTTTTCTATTAGTTTACTATTTTGGACTACTCAGATTTTTTTTCCCACTGTAACAAATACTCAAGAAAGCAGATTAAAGGGTAGGAAATGTATAATGGTCATGTTTTCAGAATTTCAGCTTATGATTGGCTGGCTTTATAATATCAGGGTTATGGTGAGGAGGGACATCAAGGCAGAGGGTTTGAGAGAGTAGAAACTCAGAGCAATGGGTAACAGAAAGGGGAGAGGGAGGAGAGAGGGAGAGAGGGGGAGAGAAAGGGAGAGAGAGAGACAGACAGACAGACAGAGACAGAGAGAGAGACAGACAGACAGAGACAGAGAGAGAGACAGACAGACAGACAGAGACAGAGAGACAGAGAGAGAGGAGAGAGAGACAGACAGACAGACAGACAGACAGAGACAGAGAGACAGAGAGAGAGGAGAGAGAGAGAGACAGAGAGACAGAGAGAGAGGAGAGAGAGAGACAGACAGACAGACAGAGACAGAGAGACAGAGAGAGAGGAGAGAGAGACAGACAGACAGAGACAGAGAGACAGAGAAAGGGAGAGAGAGAGACAGAGACAGAGACAGAAAGACAGAGAGAGAGGAGAGAGAGAGAGACAGACAGACAGAGACAGAGAGACAGAGAGAGAGGAGAGAGAGAATGCTTGTTTCAGGGCTCTTTTCTTCCACCTTCACCCCACTGGGTCCAAGTCTATGAGCAGACACTTCTCACATTCACATCAGTTTCTACTTCTGAGTAAATGTTCTCAAACACATCCATAAACATGGATCAACCATCAGAGTCACATCTTTATGTTTCTAATTTGGTAAGTGAAGACCCTTTTTAAAAAGTGAGCATCTTCTGATTTAGTAAAGAAGCACCCAGAGCATCCTAAAGGCAAGAATGGGCTGAATAAATGTGCACAGAGTGATACATGCAGACCATGGCACATACAGCCAGAGAAAATGGAATAAAGACTATCTCCTAGCCAATTTGATGTAAAGTCCCATACTATAGATTACTAAATACTATATACTACTACATACTATAGATATACTGTCCTAAGTTCCTGCTATTTAAAAAGCTTGTCTGATTTTTTACCTCTTAATGAGACCATTGAAAAACAAGAAAAATATTTCTCAAACAGCAATGTTAAGATCAGCACAGATACAAGTATGAGGCAGACTTTATAATCACCAGACAGGATATTTATAATAGTTATGAATGATATGTTAGGGCCCTTGTAGAAAAAGAAAGCAATACCCAGAAACATAGACAGGTGATAAATATGGAACCTCTATGAAGGAATCAATGTAAATGTTAGAACTCAAGACACTGCATTGCTGCTGGCAAGACCACTCAGGGGGTACATCAGGAGAGTGGGTCCAGTCAGAACAGGAGCTCCAGGGTACAAGAATTGGATCTTACAAGCTAGAATGCAAACACATGAATGTTTCTAGTAATAGGGAACTATGAATTGCAGTGTTGCCTGAACACAACAGGGTAGTTACACACATGAATTCATAGTCATTGTGCCATTATGCCGAAGAACTGCACAAGCTCAAGACAGAAAAATCCCCAACATGTAGAGGAGAGGTGGGCACAAAGTCTCAGCCCTAGTGGAGTCAGTTTTCTTTAGTGGTGAGGCTCCTGGTTGGTCAACCAAGTTCGACTGGAAGTTCACACATCTAAGAGTATGTGGGTACCACAAACAATACTTAATAGGTTCCTTTTTATAAAAAAAAAAGAGAGCACAAAGTTGGGCAGATAGTGACAGAGGTGGATCGTGGAAAAGTTTGAAATGGGAGTGACTGTGATCAAAACACATTGTATAAAATTCTAAAAGAACTAATAAAATAAGACAAAAACAGCAACAAAAATCCAAGAACTATGAGAACATCACTTAAAGTGTACTTGAGGGTGCTGGCAAAAAAAAAAAGTTCAATAATAAAACATCTGTCTAGCACGGTTCAAAAATCCCAGGTTTTATTCCCAGCATGCAACACACGCATAGACAAAGACACACACACACACACACACAGAAAGACACACACAGAGACACACACGTATATGGCATATCCATCAAAAAAGGAGAAAATGCACTACACTGCTAGTGATGAGAAGAAAGCTTCAGCACTGACAAAACAGGTATCACCACAAAAAGACTGTGATAGAAATTGAGGCATTGCATTCAAGCTGGGACTCTAGTCAGTGGTAATACATGCATGAGCCCCTGGGCTCAATCCTAAATACTGCCAAAAAAAAAAAAGAAAACAAAACAAAAACAAACAAACACAAAAAAACCAACCAAACCAAAACACCTTTTCTGAGGAGTTACATAGTGATATATAATCACTTCCCAAAGAAAACACACTAATATTTTTAGGCTTAGACTTTTCAAACCCTACTTTATTTAGAGTTCTTAAGTGTTTCAACCTTCCTTCTAGCCCACCAACCAGAAGTAGGGGACAAAAGAAGGAGTTTTGGACCTGTTTAGAAGTAGTTCACTGGGTGTGATTCCACTCATTGTTGTCAGGATACCAGCAGTCCTGTTCAGTAGCAAACACTAAACATGACCGGTAGCAGTGGTGTGATCCAAAGAAGAACAGAGACGCATTGCATGGCCTGGCA
The DNA here is from genome assembly GCA_036184795.1 of Tokudaia tokunoshimensis. Taxonomy (NCBI): domain Eukaryota; kingdom Metazoa; phylum Chordata; class Mammalia; order Rodentia; family Muridae; genus Tokudaia; species Tokudaia tokunoshimensis. The sequence continues at coordinate 46,019,046 of BTHU01000012.1, forward strand.
TGGCAATGGAAGAGCATCCTCTCACTGTCTGTGGGGTTCTATGTATATTCTTTCAAAACAACGCATGCCCTGTCAACTGTCTGCTTTCAGCAAAGTATCACATGCTCTCTCACAAGACAGCTTCCAGAAGAACATCTTGTGATACAACTGAGTTGTTAAAGAAACCAGACATTTTCATTTAATAGCACCCTTTCTGTCTAAAAAAAGATTGTCTTTTTCCCTAACAGTAACAATCTACACACATAGAAATAGTTATGAGAACCATAAAACTAGAACTTTACATCACATTTTAAATAAGCTGCTTGTGTATAATGTATCAAACAATAGTCAAAACAAGCTTAAATTTCTATCACTAAACAATAACCAAACAAAACAACCTGAAATTTCTATCAAGATATAGTAAACAATCAATATATAATTAAACAAATTAACCTCAAATTTCTACCAATATGTATTAGTCTATGCCAAACTAAAATATTTCAGACTCAGTTGTGTCATGTGATGCTTTTCTGGAAACTGTCTTATGAGAGGATGTTTTGCTGAAGCAGACACATTGGAGGACATTTTGCTGAGAACAGACATGTGGTGTTTTTCTGGAAAGGGGGCATGTGATGCTTTGCTAAAGAGGATTCTTGAGAGGACACATGATATTTGGAAAAGATATAAGTACAACCTCACAGACAGTGGACCAATGCTGTAGCATTGAATCACCTTGCCACTCTTTGCTAGTCTTCCTTGGGCTTTGCTAATGCTGGGCGGCACTGTGGCATTGGTTTGCCTTGCCTTTTTCACTGACATAGAGACACAACAAAGAGCTTTCCATGATATTCAGGTGGTTCCTTGCCACTTCCACGGACTCTGGTCAACTGGCAGAGCCTTGTAGTTTCTTCTGGATTGATGCTTCCTGAATGGTGTTTGTGAGTAAATCAATCTACCACTGCTGGTTCCTGTGAGCTAAACAGCTGATATCCTGACAACAAAGATTGGAATATCCTCCCAAAAAACTATTTCTAAACAGATCCACACAGTTCTTTGCCCTATTAAACATTCTACTAACTCTGGTAGGTGGTGAGCTAGAAGGGAGTTAAAGTGCTTAAGAACCCTTATTAAAGTGGGTTTTGAAAAATAGGCTTCTATAGACATGAATCCTGCCCACACCTGAATTTAGGAAGCCAGTTATCCCTAACAGCTCTACCCTGTAACCCTTAAAATGTGCAGGGACATGGATTATCTCTGCCCTCAGAGGTAACCAGACAGGGAAAATAAAATTCCAGTGATGGCTTCAACACTCTACTTGGTGAAAATATGAGAGATTTTCAAGAGGAAAAGCTGGGAATTATTTTGAAAGCTTGAACCTAGCAGGAGGGAAGATCTGATATGAAAGACTTATCAATACTCCGCATTAAGCCGCTCTTTCATTCCAGAGTGTTTTTCATAAATCTGAGTCCCATTCACACCCGAGAATAAAAAGTAAATATATAAGTAATAAATTTATATAAATAATTCTAATACTATTATGAAATAAGGCATAATGGTGTATTGAAAGAAAAGAAATGTGGATGGTCCCATAAAATAAATGGAGGTTGTTTCAGAGAATGCAATCTTTCATGAAATAGAAAGGGGAAGTGGCACCCTCAGGAAGGCAACAGAAGCCTGTGATTTAAAGCTATTGTCACAGGTAAAGGTGCCGTGAAGCATGCAATGCACTCTTTTTATAAACACTCTCCATGCTTGTGTGAAGATCTTATGAAGATGGGTTAAAGTTAGAGAATGATGAAATTGAGCTTCCTGAAAATTGAGAGGAAAAGCGAAAGAAAAGTATGCCCTTTAAGTAATACAATACGAACCATTTCAAAATCGAAGGGAAGAGAAATTCTGACTCCTACCTGCTACTCTTCTGCTGAAGGTTTTCATGGACCTGCTTATGAGACATGGAATGCACAATATGCCCAAATCTGCCATGAAGACTAAAGACAAAGTTGTTTTGAATAATTTATGCATGCATATGCATGTAAATATATATGGGGTCTGTTACATTTTTTGGGAAAGTCCTATTTTGTTTATTTTAATTTGAAAAAAATGCATGTGTATGTATATGTTTGAGCTCATTTGGATTTATATGTACCAAGTGAGTGTAGGAGCCCACGAAGACTGGAAAAGGGCACTGGATCCCCTAGAAATGGAGTCATAGGAGGCTGTATGTTCCCATATGGGTGATAGAAACTGAACTTGATTCCTTCCTAAGAGCAGTAAGCACTCTTAGGCACAGACCTATATCTGTTGTTGTTGTTTTTGTTTTTTGGTTTTTTTGAGACAGGGTTTCTCTGTATAGGCCTGGCTGTCCTGGAACTCACTGTGTAGACCAGGCTGGCCTCGAACTCAGAAATCCTCCTGCCTCTGCCTCCCAAGTGCTGGGATTAAAGGCGTGCGCCACCACCGCCCCACAGACCTATATCTGAAGCCCCTACTTTTTAAAACATTTTTGTTGGTGGTGAGGATTAAGGTCAGGAGTTTCCACTATACTGAGCACATGTTTCTAATCTGAGCCACATCCAAGAGTAGTCATAACCCCTGGAGAGATGATGTTTATAAAAGTCTAAAAGATCCTAGAATTAGCGTCTTTTCTGCCTTTATCTTCACACTAACATGTTGGTTAATTCACAAATGGAGAGTGCAGTAGAGAGACTCTTGGGTTTTTCAGAATAACAGAACTTATAGAATGATATAAAATACATTCTATACGAATGCACTTATAGAATGATATATATGATTTATTAGAATGACTTACAAGCTGTGGATCAGCTAATCTAACAATAGTTGACTATGACTGAATAGCCAAGAATCCAGTAGTTGTAAGGTCCACAAGGCTTGTATGTCTCAGCTGGTCTTCAGTATATGCCAGAAACTGGAAGAATTGGGCTCTAATGCCAGTGAAAGAACTGACTTGCTAGTGAGATAAGAAAATGATGGCGAAGAGCAAAAGCTTTCTTCTTATATAGGGTTCCAGCAGAAGGCATGGCCCAGATTAAAGGTGTGCCTTCCCACCTCAGAGATCTGGATTGGAAGTTGACCTTCCCACTGCAAATTAAGCAAAAATCTCTCAGAGGTGTGTGTTTTCAGATTTTAGCTAATTCCAAATGTAGGCAAGCTGTCAACCAAGAATATCCATCACAGATACCTCATTTATAGTTCTTTCCTATTTATTGATGAAATGGTCTTCTGAGACAGTGAAATACACATTGTAGATGCATATAAATATATGTTACATATTGTTTCACATGCTAACAAATTCAGGACATTCTAAATAGGCAAGGAAACGCTAGGAATACATTCTCAGAGCTTTTAATATACTATAGTACTCGGTTATGTAGTATACAGAAGTTGCCAAATTAGATAAACAAAAAGCCTTCTGTTTTCTAAATCCTGATTTGATTTGTTGAGAGGAGCATAAATTGGATGGCCATAATGATAACTGGGTGTTCCTAAGGGCTTTTGTTTTGTAAGAATCCTTAAGACATCCTGGGGGCTGACGAGGTTGCTCAGTGTATAATAGCACTTGGTACGTAAGGCTAATTACTTATGTTTAGTTACTGAAAGGTTAGTAACCATCTATAATCTTACTATTTCTATGGATAATGAGAGGTAGAGACCAGAGAATCTTCAGAATCTCAGGGGCCGCTATCCTAGTTTATTACACATTACTTTTAGAGTTCCTAGTGTTATAACATAGTGACACAGAAGGATGGGTGCATGATTCAACAGAACAGTTCCCTCTGATAGTGACAAGTCCAGCGTTTTTTGCTTCTCCAGCAACAAATGGGTCCTTGCTCAAAGACTGCAGGGGCAAAAGTCACAGATATTAAGAGGTGGTCCTGAACAGAAAGTACCACCATTCCACCAACTATTGATTTGTTACCTCTACTCAAGTCTCACTGTATTATACTGACAGTTCTATGATCCAATAAAGTTGCAACTGCTTGTATCTTACTGTCTTTATTATATGAAAGAAGAGGGAACTCTTTCTAACAAGGTAGAGATTGGGGATGTGGGGGATATTGTGGCATGTTTAAATGTCCTGGTGACATTTAAAATATAAACCAAATAGGAAGATCCACATAAAATCATTTCTAGATACACACCATTCTGAAATTTGCCATCCATGTACCTTTCTTAGGAACTTCCTAGAAGAATTAATCGACCAGAGTTACAAGTAAATCCAGGGAAAGGTCCAACCAGAGAAACGCAGGAGTCCCAGGAGATGACAAATGATGTCCTCAAAATGGCAGCCAAATGTTTGTCAGTAATGTGGTCAATCCAATCACAGAAAGACAAGAATTCAGAAGGCTCAAATAAGGGCAAAAGAAGTGGGTGGCACTGGGCATGGATGCCACAGCCTGTTCAGCTGCTGGGGAACCCTGTCTATGTAGTTCTTAGGCATCATGGCCTGATCATGTACCCATAGTATCAGAGAAAGCACCTAATTTATCATCCAGATCCAGGGCAGTTGTCAGGTTGCATGACAGTTGAGATATATTATGAGTTAAAGGCTATTCTGGGTCACGAAACAAGACCCTGTTTCACAAATTCAAAGAACAAGAAAAATGAGAAAGAAAAGGAAAGAAACATAGTATCCTGGACTTGGGGTATTTTTAAACTATCTTTAAATTCATACTTTGATTGGAGGTCACTGAGTAGCATAGGAGCAAAGCCTGCTTCTATCTGTAATCAGGAACCCACATTAAAACACAGAGTTTCTCTTTCCTCTGAATGTCACTAACCAATGATCATTTCCATCTTTAGTGATTTAAAACTGCCCAGGGTATTTGTGTGCCATTCTTGTAGTCTGCTCTGTAACTGGTATCAATTCACTGGACTCACGTTTCAAATTTTCACGTTTTGGAGAGAAGTAGGCACCTATAAGAAGGGCTGATTTTATCACCTCCCTTATTTGTCATGGTGGATTAGGTGATCCACCTCTTCCCACCTTTGACCTGGGATTTGTTCATCTGATCAGATTTACTGTCTTCACATTAGCAAACCATAGAGCAAATATAAAGCCTTAGCATTCTTCAAGTTTTCTCCATGATTACAGTTGGATTTCATGTATGCAGCTGAGGCAGGACATATACAAAAGTCACATTTTTATCCTTGTGCTGGTTAATTTTTGTCAAATTTTTGTCACTTCTAAGACAAAGTGGAGTCACTTTGAAAGAGAGAAGCTTGATTGAAGAATCGCCTCCATCAGCTTGGTCTGAAAGCATGTCCATGGTGAGAATTTATATGGGAAGATCCATCTCCCTTGGAGTTGCCACCTGGGTGCTATAAGAAATGAGAAATCAAATTGAGCAAGCCATGGGAAGCAAGTCAAGGAGCAGAATCTCTTCAGGGTTTTGCTTCAGGTTCTTGTCCAGAGTTCCTACCTTGACTTTTGTCAGTGACAAACTTTAAAGTGTAAGATAAAGCAACTCCCATCAAGCTTTTGGCTATCAAGTCTACCATAGCAAGAGAAACCAAATTAGAATAATTCTCAAATAGTTCTTGCTAGTTACCTACACCCAGAGATCTCTACAGTATCCTCCAAATTGCTGGTCCATATTCTTTCCTCCATCTTACTTACTCTACTTTCCATTCTTCTTGACAAAACCTCTTCAAAGTATTAGTTTCTTTAAAAAATATTGCACTTATTATTATTGTTGTAGGGAAAGGTGCACACACTAAGGCATGAATGTAAGATCAGAGGCCATTATTTTCAAATAGATCTCTCCTTATACCTTCATGTCAGTCTCAAGGATCAAACTCTAGTTGCTGTGCTTCTGTGGCTAGCATCTTTACCTTCAGAATGTCTTTACCAGCCCCTTTCTTACAGACCACTGCCAGAGAGTAACTCTATTCCATCTTCTGAGTGTCAAGTGGTGAATATACATGTCAATACAAATTCAGTAGGAAGGAATTTATGACAAAAGAGAGACTTCATTTCAAAAGTATTTCCCATATTGGTAGGGAAGGAAAAAACATGCCTAGTTGGGGGAACACTGATGTACAGAGTTTCTTCCCAGGTTGCCATTATACATTTACATTATACATTATACATTTTGCAGAGGGATAGCAGCCTGTGGGAGGCACATTGACTTCTTCAGGTGAGATTTGTATCTGACTGAAGGTAGCAAATAGGACTCCTGCAGGATGTTCCTCTTGTAGCTGGAACAGAGTGGTATGGGACTTCACTGCAGAGGGGTCTGAGACCCTTCTTGAAAGATAATGTTTATTAGGGCTTAGTCTAGAACTCGATAAATAAATGTGACATGTCATTAATGTTGTTAACGGTTATCCAAACTTGAACAAGGGAAAATTGCTCACAAGTTAATCTTAGCAGCCACAAAAATAAAATTCAAAGTTATGTGATGACAGATACCATAAGTCTGTCTCAGCACATGAAGCCCAAATGACTTCATGGCTGGATTGCTGCGTCTTTAATCTGAGCTTGCCTGTAGCTCCAGGAACCTGTATGGAGTGTGTGGATGTAAAAATTCCATTTGTGTCATGTAAGAAAAGATAAGAGCCTGACCCAAGTGTGTCTCCCTGCTGTAGGACAAATGTCCATTTTCTTTCTGAAGAGTTAAGTAGTCACCTATATTCTCTAACATACTGGGAACCATTTAAGGTAGAATTTACATCTTCCTCTTATGGCTTCTTCAAAGCATGTAAAAGATAAACCTGAACTAGGTGTGTTAGAAAGCAAATGAAGATAGCAAGGTAAACACACTCACATCTTCAGTAAAAGGTTTACTGCTGGACAACCCATGGATCCAGCCCAGGATAGAAGATCTCTGTAAATAACTGGTCAATTAATTAACATAGGATATGAAGATTATATTGCACAGTATGAACCAGACAGTCATGTGAATCAAGTGAGAATTGACCATAGCTTCTAAAAATAATGCTCTAGTCCTTTAAATCTCTTCCAAGTACAATCTGAAATATTTCATGATGATCAGAGAAGCAGATGAACAACTGTAATGTAGTTCATAAAATAATGTTACTCATCAAACAAAAGAAACAATGTTTTGCTATTTAGTCTTCATAGCATCCGCCTTATGCCAAAATAAATAAATTAATTAGATTAAATAAAGAGCTAGAATATGAAGTGCAGATCTTACAGGTTGAAAAGAGATTAATAGAAGATATCCTAGGATAGTTAGGATAAATACCTTATTGTTGAAAAATATAGAAATAGTTGCTGCTATTAAGTGAAGACCATGAATCTGTAGAGCAATGCAAGACATTAAAGGCCTCTTTGTCAAACCTCCCAAGCACTCTCCCAGAAAGCCTATCAATATAGCTTACACAGAATTAGATGAAGGAACTGTAGGACGAGCAGGCTATTCCTTGTTCTAAGTGACTACAAACTACGGGAAGCAGTGGCTTTCAGCCTGTGTCTTACCATGAATAACTTTATTTTACAAGCAGCATGTGGCTTCATATTAAATGCAGAAGCAAGATAATGCATCTTGTTGTACACATGGATGCTACTACTTGTCCAGCACCAGTCATGAGGCACAAACTAATACCGTATCCTTTTAAGTATGTAATCTAATGGATGTATCAAATTCCATTGGAAACATATGATCACATGGATATATTAAAACAGTATCAAAGGGGGGATGAGACTTATTGAACACATTAGACTAACAAACATCCTCACTTCCACTCCTGGAAAAGGGCATATAGCATGGCAATGGTTATGGCCCACCAACATACCATCATGAAGAAAGATAGAAACCTAGAAAAAAAAAACAAAAGGAAAGAGAAAGAAAGGATGTCCCTGACTCTCCCACTGACTGAAAGTCAAAGATACTTCATAACAAACAACAACAAAATTGCCAGCCAAGATGTGTGTTTTCCTAAAGACACCTCACACAAGGATGCTAAAACCAACAAAGGAGCCAGGCTTGCTCATATCCAGTGTGCTATGGATTACCAGGTTTAGCCATCAGTCCTCCCTTCTCATGCATAAACCTAAACCCCACCCCATGAATTTGCCTCACAGTTTTATTTACAAAAGAAAATTCTTTTAGATGAGAAAAATAAGTAAATCAAGTTTAAAAATTTATATTCAACTTTTAAATTTCATTTACATGTTAAACCTTGCTCAGTCTCTCGATCTTGTTCTAAATTACATCATTTGAGCAATGTAACTTGGGGAGCTACAAAATCATAAATGTAGCTATTGTAAAGACAAAAAGGTGTGTCTCTATTAACAGGGGGAGGGAAGAGGGCTTATTGGACTTTGGGGGAGGGGGGAACTGGGAAAGGGGAAATCATTGGGAATGTAAATAAAAAATACAGAAAGAGGACAACATTCATTTCTTGAGATTGTGTACTGTCCTTTTCCTAAGAACTTAAATTGAATAAATTTACCTCACTCTTGCTGGTCCTGAATTGTTCTCTGGCACAGGACCCTGCCTGAGTGTAGGTCTCTGAAAGCAAATGCCCCTGCTACGTGAACAGCATTTGGCTGAGTCTTCCTACCTCTACTGGCATTCTCTTTAAGGACTTGTCCAGCATCTGCAAATGAAAGAGCAAAATCTCAGATGAAACCAGACCTGCAACACAGTAGTTGAGAAGTTCTAAATTCCAGAACTGTGAGAAAGTAAATTTCTGAAGTTTCATCCACTGAACCCGTGGCATCTCACCATGAAAGCAGTCACTGTAGTGCAGAAAGGTACCCAGAACATCAGAGACAACTCTCAGGCAAGCCAGAGACTGACTGTAACATCTCCATGTATATAAGCCTAATGACATCAAGAGCTGATATATGCACCAATGAAAGATTTACTACCCATAGGCTTAGTTCTGCCAATTACGTTTCTATAGGCACATAGATTTCTGAATACCACTTTTTTTTGTCAGAAAAACTGCCCCATCATTCTGTGAATTCCAAACACAAATCTGCATGTTAAAAACTCAGAGACAATCATCTGCTGATTTTATTCACAATTTAGTAGCATAGATACCTGCACCATCCTTTCTTGGGCTTTGTCTCTTTTTGTGCCCCATGAAAATTGCAGTTGCTGTAGGGAACAGGATGCAAAAAGACATTCTAGGACCATTAATCTAGTAAGAATGAGTCCTGATTGCTTGAAGTGAGGAGGAAATTTTGTTGCAACTTAACAAACGTCTCTAAAATTATATTTCAGTTATATAGCATTTCTTAAAAATCAGTGAGATGACAAACTAATCACTAACAAAGTCCAGGAAGCTGTCAAGTCATCCCCAACTATCCCTTAACTGCTCGAGAAAATAACAAGCAGTTGGTGTAAGGCATTTAAAACCCTGAAGGTCAGAGGGAGCAGGGGACTTTGCATTAACAGAGAAACAAGTGGTCAGGAGAGAAAGACCCCACCCTACACTAGGCAGATGGAGAGAGAACTCTTTACCATACTCTTAGTGACTCTGTATTACATGGAACTGTGGTCATTGAGCTATGTCTTCCCTGCCTTGGGTGGCTTCATACTAAAACCCAAAAGTTTGAGGTGTAATGCTAAATCAGGATGACTCTACACCTTGTTTATTCCTGTAGAGACAAACACCTTTCTAGCCCCAACCATAAGGCAATGACTGATAAATAACTTATTCATGCAAGCAAAATTCTATTTATGAGCTTATCAAAATGCATGGACATTTCCAGAAAGAGAAAGACCACAAAACAACTCTTTCCCCTAACTCCACCCTGGATCAAAGTGGCCTCACAGACAGAAGACAGTGTCTGGGAAACAGGAATCAAATCTACCAGCAGCTGAACCACCGGCTCCCAGCCTCCAGAACTGGGAAGAATGCATATCTGTGGTAACATATGATAGCAGCCCAAGCTGCTTTCACAACAGGTACAAAGAAACCAGTAGACGTTGTGCTAGAGATGGAGATCAGGTAGATGAGACCTATACCAACATGACTAGGAATAGGCAACCATACATGTACACAGGCTTTTTTTAAACCACAGGGTTTTCGGTGATGTTTGAGATCTGAAATGACCACTGAAGTGCATCAGCAGAATACCGAAGGTTGATATTCAGTCTCTGGAACTACTGAGTGTGGTGTGACTTTTAGGAAGTAGGGTCTGATGGAAGGAAGTTGGCTTATGGGGAGCATGCTGTTGAAGGGAATAGTGCTGACTCAGCCTTCTCTTTGTTCTCTGTGACCATAATGTGAGCAGCACTGTTCTACCATGTGTTCCCTCCTCCACAAAGACCCAAGGCAACTGAGCTAGCCAATCATGACCTAAAATCTTTGCCAATATTAAACGTTCTTCCTAATAAAAGTTGATTTTTTAGTTATTTCTGTCAATGAGAGCAAACACACAACCCAGGTGGTCAAAGAGCTCCTGCCTTGACCAATTTCCTGTTTCTGCCAAAAGAAAGCATGCAGACCTTGTGGCTCCTGAAACCTAAGCAGGGAAATCTGACTCCTGGAGGCAACTAGGAGAATTTTTTCCTCTGCAGCTGCTAAAACCTCCCACAGTTTACTGTGGCCCCTGCCCCCTAAAATTGGCAATTAAGACAGGACTTCTCATATCTATTACCAGCAATGACCTCAACCTCCCATTGAAGGATCCTCTTGAAAACTTTAGCCACCAGGAGGCTTGGACGACCTCATTCTGTGAGGTAGATTGACAAGCAATTGCCAGCCTACCTGAGCACTCATGTTGAGTTCCTAAGGACAAGGTCAATTGTGTGGACTTCCTGTTCCTAAGGACAGGGTTAGTTGTATGGATGATTCAAGTGAGAAGACAGTTTTGCTTACAGTACCATCTTCTCCTTTCTCGTCTACACTCTGGAACCAGGCAACCACATGCTGTACTGAACCTGACCTGCTCTGATCTGAAAACATCATTGTCCTTCAGTGAAGTCTGAATTCAGCAAAATCTAGTCAAGTCTAGCTCCAACTGGCCTCCATGCCAGGGACTGTACTTCTGCTTCCAATCCACCCTAGTTTCTTTGTTTGAATTCAGTGGGTACTTGAATGCCCTTGAGTTTCAGTTCTACTGGGATAGGCAGAGGCACCAACTTGAGAAATACTGTTTTGGCTCAAGCAGTAGATAGTTTAGTAACTAAAAACTATACACACAGAAAATAAGCTAAGGAAAACTACCATGGCTTACCTGTACCCATCATTCCCTTTGCTCCCAAAGAAGCCCTTGCCTACATGGCATTGCTGGCAGAGAAGAGCAAGGCACTCACCAATCCCAGCAGGAGGCTGGGGAAGGCAGGGGTAACAGACACCTCTAGCCACCAGAGGTCTGGGGTTTAGATACAGACATTGACAGAGCTGCTGACCATGTGCTGGCCTTCCTGACTTGAAATGTCCAATACCCAATAGAGTGTTTGTGCATCTGAACCTCTAGCCATAGATTCAGGTGTGTTTTCTTTTTCCTTCCTTTCTTTTTTTTTTCTATTTTGGATGAATGAAAGAAAGAAAGAAAGAAAGAAAGAAAGAAAGAAAGAAAGAAAGAAAGAAAGAAAGAAAGAAAGAAAGAAAGAAAGGGAAAGGAAAAGAAAAGAAAAGAAAAGAAAGCAAGCAATCCAGGTGCTGATGGTTATGATCAATGCACCTGATGAAACTGCTGGCATTGGGTCCCCAAATACGTTCTGCCTATTCTTCTGGCATACTGCTTGGCAGTAAGGTATAAGGCAGAAACAGGAACTCCTTGTGTTGGTATTGACTCCATTGTCCCAAGAAAATGCAATGATGGTGAGGTTCCTGCTATATCCCCTTCCTTCCTCTTAAGGAAGAGCCTGTCTGTTAATACAAGGCAGTTTTACAAAGGTGAGCCTGGTTAGAAATGGAAGCCAAAGTCTTTCCTTGGGGTGGTTACTAAATGAACTATCACATGTGGTTTGTTCGTTCAGCCATACCCATACTGCCAGAGATGTGAGGGTGTGGAAATAAACGACGCAGACTGGTGAGCCCACATGAAATGTTCATACTTAACGAGACACGGATAAATAAATTAGACTAAGACAGCGGGGTGTGTCCTGCTTAGTGTTTATGTGAATGTCCCTACTATCATTGAAGGAGCATTATAAAATATCATAGGTATAAAATGACAGCATACTATCAGATATGGTAGATATTTTTCTCTAAAATTTTGTATCTGTGATTACCAATTATTTTCTTTTCTTCTTTTTTTTTTAGAACTATTTATTTATGTATGTGAGCAGAAGAGGACATCAGATCCCATTACAGGTGGTTGTGAGCCACCATGTGATTGCTGGGATTTGAACTCAGGACATCTGGAAGAGCAGTCAGTGCTCTTAACCGCTGAGCCATCTCTCCAGCTCCACCAATTTTTTTTACAAGCAATTTTTAAATGACTAGTTTTCTAAAAATCAACCTATGACAGAGGAGTAAAATCATGTTGTGTTTATCTATTCCATCATTCTCAATAAATATATTTAATGGTGCAAACTAAAATCTCTCACTTCAAAAACTGAACATACGGAAAGTTTACTTTTCTCCAAAGTGTAAACGTTGGCCAGTTGGAAGGCCGGTGCTGCCACCTAGTGCCCAGTTAAGGTATGCGGCATCCCTGCTTGCAAGACCAGAATGTCCTCCCAGGCCTCTGACTACTGGGGAAATGGCAAGTGAATAGTCTCCTCCTCTTGCAGAAGTGACACCAATTGTTGTCATAAGCACGATGTTGTAAATGAAAAGAGAGAATCACGGTTTGAACTTCTGGATGTCTTGATCGTGTGTGTGTGTGTGTGTGTGTTTGAGTCTAAGCAAAATTAAAAAGCTATAACTAAGAGTGGATGAGGAGTAGAACAAAAGAACTAGGGTCTTAGGAGAAGCAATGCTGCTACTGGGACATGTTCACTAAGATGAGCAATGGATTGCTACCACTAAGTGTGATGTGACCACTGGGTCATGACCACTAAGATGAGCACTGTGACGTGACCACTGAGATGAACACTGGCATGACCACTAAGATGAACTCTGGGTCATGACATTAAGATGAATACTGGGTAATGACCACTAAGGTGAACACTGGGTCATGACCACTAAGAAGAGCACTGTACAATCTCAGGAAATGAGACAGGAGGAACACAGGAGAAGGCAGAGGGTGTCTGTGCTTCTCACTCAGGGTTCATGGTATCTCCTAAGAGGAAAGATGTTCCATTCCTTGCACTCGTTCCTCTTGTATACAGATGTTGAGACGCAGGCCAGTCTCCCTTCCATTGTGTTGTAGCAATGTGCAAAACTGAACATCAGACAGAAGGAAAATGCTGCTTTGGGTGTTTCAACTACAAAAGGCTAGGAGGCAGCAATGAATGGGGCCTAAAACTAGGGGTAGATGCCAAGCCCATGTGGAATTGGTGATCAGATGACCAAAGAAGTTAGACTTGTTAGCAACAGAGATTATCAGCAGACCAGTAAAGTCTGGCTCCTTAACTAAGAGCACCGTGGTTAGATGGTCCTGGTCTTTCCATGAGTTCCTGCCTGAACAGTCAAGCAATGTTTTAATGACCTCATTTGAAATGTCTAATAAAAAGAAAAATGCTATCAAATAGTTCATTGTTAAGATTTTATAGTTGATAATAAAGGAAAAACTGGATCGTAGGTCAGGTCAAAATGGACTAGGAATCCACACAGGATCTTCCCAAATCAGATTTCCAGCAGATGACTGGTATCTCGCCTGTCACTGGGCCCTTGTTTGGTGATGAAGTATTGTACTCTGGCGTAGATCAGAGGCATTTCTATGGGTCTGACTATCATCCAAGTGAGGCACAGAGAGGCGATGGTTACCTGGCCGTGAGGGATGTGCTCAGCACAACTTCCTAAGACACCCTGGAGATGAAGCCACAGGCCAGCCTTCTAAGACCCTGCATGATTGACAAGATTAGAGTCCTAAACCAGTGATCTCAATATCCAGAGGTTGTAGCAGAGACTCATGATATCTTCCTTGATCCTCAGAACCAAGCACATTGGGTAGCAGATCATTGGAAGAGATACAGACATGGTCTTAGTCTTATGAACCTTTCCTAAGATGCTCTCAGCTTCCTTCCAGGACGTTCATCTGACTTTTCACAAGTATTGGAGAAATCACTTGGCACACCAGTTTTTAAGGCTCAGAGCTAGGAGCGTGTAGGGTAAGGCCATCAATAGCATTGGCCCGGAATCAGCTCAGCACAGCTCTAGTGCTGAAGGAGGATGCTCATGAGCACCGTTGTTGACAGTGAGCAACTGGTAACAGAGAGAGTAACAACATGGAATTTGCATGGGATCTGTATGGACCAGGGCAGATTTATCCAGTGTGGCACAGGCAAGGAACAAGCTGTAGTGGGTTCTAGTTTCTGAGGTGAGGGTGTTCCATGACTCACATGGTGAGTACTGTAGCAATCAGGGCTTGGGGAGCCTTTATGAATGCTCAGAGTGTGGCCTCTGGGTAGACGTGTCGGGGTAGCTCTCCAGTGACAAGCAGGTTCTGATAATGGCATGGGTAGCCATGACGTGACCATGACGACCGGTATGTCTCCTGTCCAGTGCAGATACAAACCTGGAGACAGCCATTTTTCATGATCTCAATAGATGAGAGACTCCAGGTGAGAAGTGATGGGTGGGGGGCTCCTTTCCCTTCCAGTGTCTCCTTAATTTTTGTTTTTTCTATTCTGCTTCACTAAGGACTTCTAACCACCTGGGGAAACTGAGAATATTACCAACCCTGCCAGTTCTTGACAAAATTGCTGACTTATGAATAGCTCTTGCCATTCTACCCTAATTACCCCTTTATTTCAACCTCATGTCACTTTCCTAAAGACAGACTTAGGGCAACTGAAATCTTGCATCTTGTTTCTATTCCCTATATGACTGAAATGATTAAACCTTTATCTCTATTTTTTACCATTAACACTTTACTTGGCACATCAAGACAGTGACTGAATCTAGCCTATCAGTACTCCCTGATGAGCTGGGTTTGCCTAAAATTCCTCTAACAATTTAAACAGAAGACAATGGAAAAAATTGAAACTGTGAGACAAACACACATTTTCCAGGAATATATTGGTTATCAAAGTTCATAAAGACGGAAGAGATTGAATATATTGATTAAATGGGAAACATTCTTTAAAGTACTCAATATTTCCCATGTAAAATGTAAAGAACGGGGAGTAAAGCTTTCAAATCATATTAATCCATATATAAATTCATTCATGCCATTCAATTATTTGGAAAATGCATACAGGTTTACTGTGTGTTGCAAACTAAAGGTGCACTGAAGACGGGGGTAGGTTTTGCTCCTGGGCTTGCATAGCAGAGAAGTGTATCACTTAATAAACAGTAAGATAAACATATGCACAACAGGAAATAAATAAATAATATGGGTAAAAATACTAGCAACCTTAAGCCATATCGTGGGCTAAACAGTGTCACCAAGAAGATATGTCAAAGTGGTAGCCAGAACGTATAAGGACAAAATGTAACCATACTGAAGCTCTTGCAGATGGGACCATGTTTAGGTAAGGCTGTGGGAGCTCAGGCTGGGCTCAAACCCAAAGGGGAAACTCTTCTCTAGTTGTGGCAAAAAGAACCCTCTGTGGGACAGAAGCCCGTGGAAGTAACACAGTACAGGGGTAGAAAAGAGATGTAATCAGCAAGGAAATCTGTACACTTCCGGTACCTCGAAATGAAGGAAAAAGTCCTCATGTGCTGCCTGAGGAGGAGTTTGAGCTGGGGCAAGACAGGGGAAGTAATGCAGACTGGGAATACCCTGGCTGACTCCACAGCCTAAGGATTCAGTCCCATGTTATCATTACAGATGCTTTTATTTTCTTGGTTGCAAATTGGCCTGAAGGGTGGATTCCATCATGATGGCAGAGAAACTACAGTTACTCTCCATTTCATATCCTCACTGATATCGGTCCAAAAACCATTAGGAATAGCCAGCCCTCAGACCCGCAAGAAAACTCTAGCCCCCACACCAACTCTAAGCAAATGACACTAAAACCGAACAGGCAGTGTCCTCAGCTGGGTAGGGTGGACACACCCTGTGCTCCTTAAAGCACAACTTTAGACCACATCCAAACGACCTTGCTTCCTCTCACTCCTCCTCCTCCTCTCCATACCTTTGGTGAAGAGGATGGGGCACATACCTGAGAAGCAGAGTAGCCCAAGTCTGGAAAGTACAGGTGAGGTAACAGTGACGGCCTGGGCATGCCTCTGGGAGAGAGGAGAAAGACTTAGAATGGGCAATGCTAAATGGGTGAAGGATATTGGACCACTACATCAGAGCCCATTCCACAGTGGAGGAGACAGGCTGACTGTCACAGTGTTCAGACTAGTGGAGGTGGCTATGGCCTCAGTGATCACATCATTAAGTGAAAGAGCAAGCACAGATCATATAACAGGGGGCATGCACGTGTGCATCTGCATATGTTCTGGCATAAGGACTTAGCACTCTGTGTCCTCACTGTTCACACAAGCAGTTAAGAGAACTTCACACATGAACTAATTGTGTTTAACAGCCTCCTGTGGACGGTCTTAAAACCATTAAACAATGCATTGCCAGTCCATATTCCATGACCTGCCCCTTCTCCAATAAAATGTGTAAAAAGTAAGATAGCTCAGTCTGCATGATCATGGAAACTCCAAACTGTCCAATGGTGTATCACCCTTGAGCAATCTATCACCCCAGAATTGGGACAGCATCCCCAGTCACACAAGGTTACTAGGGTCATGTTTATTCCATAGATCCATAGAAACCCAATACCTTTGTCTATTCTAGATCAATGAGTTAAGATGTGAATGGCTGATGGGAAGAATACTGTGTCCATCCTACATCTGTAAGTACTGACTATATATTCATTGCTGGTCTTGGGGGCAGATACCATATGCACCAAAGTCTACTGGATAGGGATACTTCATTATGTCATATGGCTAGAATGTCTGTCTATTTTGTGGGAATGGGATCCTGTGTGTAGAGATGCTGTATCCTTCTTTAGTCAGCATGATGGATGGACTCTGAGTCCATGTTGGGTCTGTGCGTCAGATCCTGCGTTCAGCCTAGGTGTGTGGGACCAGGTCTCTGTGTCCATCCAGGGTCTGTGGGATGGTCATAATGTTCATCTAGGTATGCAGGGAGGACAGTGTCCATGCTAGGTATATATATGACAAGGATGTTGTGTCCATTCAGGTGTGTAGAGCTAGAAATATCCTAAATTTGTGGGATACAAATAACCTCTTCATCCCAAGTCTGTAGGGTCCAAATGCCAGTACATCCTGTGACTCTATGGAAGGTACCATACCCATCCCATGTCTCTGAGGAAGATGCCATATTCACTATAGGTCTGTGAGGACTGGACACCATATCCATTGCTGGCCTGTAGGGAAGAAGCCCTATCTAGCTCAAGTCTGTGGCACAGACACCATTGGCATCCCATTTCTCTGGGTAAGGGCTATGTGGATTGTAGGATTCAGATGCTATCTATCCAGGATTGTGAGACCTGACCCTATATTCATCCTGAGACTTTTTTATTTCATTTTATTTACATCCCAAATGCTGCCCTCTCCAGGTCCCCCCTCACAAAGACCCTCCCCCTTTCCCACCTTCTCTGTCTCCTCCAAGAGGGTGAGCCCCAACTGGGTATCCCCCCCCCCAACCCCGGTGCATCAAGTCTCTGCCAGATTAGTCACATCCTCTCCCGCTGAGGGCTGAGGTCAGTTGGAGAACGGATACCACAGTCAGGCTACAGCTTTAGGGAGAGCCTCTGCTCCAGTTGTGTGTGTGTGTGCGCGGGGGGTGGGGGGGGAGGGTGCACATGGAGACTGAGCTGCACCTTTGCTATGTATGTTCCAGGGGCCTTGATCCATCCCATGTGTGTTCTTTGGTTGGCGGCTCAATTTCTGAGAGCTCCCAGAGGTCCAGGTTAGTTGACTCTATTGGCCCTCATGTGGGGTGCCCATCCCCTTAAGGGCCTTCAATCCTTCCCCCCCTCAACTCTTCCATAGAAGTCCCGGACCATCCAATGTTTGGCTGTGGGTCTCTGCATCTGTCTCGGTCAGCGGCTGGTGGGAACCTCTCAGAGGGCAGTTATGCTAGGGTCCTGTCTGTAAGCATAACAGGTATCCCTAATAGTGTCAGGGACTGGTGCTTGCCCATGGGATGGGTTTCAAGTTGGGCCAGTTATTGGTTGGCCATTCCTTCAGTCTCTGCTTCATCTTTGTCCCTACATTTCTTTTAGACAGGACAAATTTGGGGTCGAAAGTTTTGCGGGTGTGTTGGTGTCCTTTTATCCCTGCACTGGGTTGGGGGTGGGGGTCCTGCCAGCTGTCTGGCCTCTGCAGGTTCCAAGTCCCCACCATAAGGCACCTGAGCTAAGGTCACTCGCATTGACTCCTGGGTCTGTGTGTGGTAAGTCAACCAGCTTATGCTGTCTCTGTGAGGAGTACATAGTACCCGGGCTTGGTCCTGGTCCGTGGGAGAGTCAGGACATCAAGTTCATCTGCTCGTGTGAAGTACGGAAGCCAGTCTGGACGGAGGACTCTGTCTATCCAGTCTGTAATGAGGATGCTGGGACTGAAGGCAGGTCCACCCCAGGTCTACGAGGAGGTGGCCCATTTGTCTCGGGTGTGTGTGGTTGTCGCCGTGTCCACTTCAGGTGTGGGGTGCAGACTTCCGAGATCATCGGCTGCTGTGAGACCAACGCTGGGTTCCCCCCAGGTCTGTGAGGAGGACGCGGCATCCTTTCCCAGTGAAGAGTTGACCAAGTAAGGGCTGTGGGGCAAGGGTGCCGTCCGATCCTGGCAAACTCTCCCCAGCCGCCGGCTGCATCTGTGGAACCTATGGACCCTCCTCTTTCTGGGGAGTTTTGGAGAAACAGAACTAGGTAAGCACTTTGACACTTCTTACAGAAATACATTAACAATCTTTTTAAAAGTTGGACAATCTTAAAAAAAAAAAAAAAGTCAGAATTCTCGCGAGAGCTAAGCTCAAGGTTCGTACCAGTAGATCTCGCGAGAAGACTAAGCGACTTTCCTGGTTGTCGGAAGCTACGGACGGTCTCGGCTGTTGGGGTCCCCAGCGCGATGCCGTCCCCGTACTCAGTCAGAGCCTTCCCAGTCAGCATCCCTGCGGTGATCATGGTAACTCGCAGGCTCTGAGATCTGGGCGACGCCAGCATTTGGTCGGGGTTTGCTAGTTCTTGCGTGATCTGCGCTGGCGCAGGCGCTCTGAGCTGGGCTCTGCTCTGCTGAATGGGGCAGGTCCCGGGTACGCCCCGGCCGTCCTCTGGGTCCCCAACACCAGCGCTCACCCTGGTGGGGTCTTACCAGCGAACATTGCTTTCCCTACCAGTCTCTGGACAGACTCTCAAGTGTGCTGTCTTTCCGATGTGACACAGACGATGTGAGCGCTACCCAGTTAAGGACACTGGACTCCAAGCAGTCCCCAAGAGCTTTAGGGCTCCAGATACCGGAGCTGTATAGCCTTGTGTAGCGGTGCCCTTGGAAAAATGGCTTGGAAAGTGCTGAGAAGTCGGGACTAGGAACTTAGTTGGAGACAGAATCAGAAAGATTTGAGCTTTGGGATACGGATTAAGACCCCAAAGAACTGATGAAGCACACTCTCTAGGCAGCTGGGTGCTGCAGAAGTGTCTGGGACAGCCAGCTCTGCAGGTTAGGATGACTCTCAGTAACAGGCCTTCATGCCCGGAACTTTGTGTAAGCAGTTTCACACATTCCAAGTCAACAGGCTTTTACTTAGCTTGTTAGTTTAGTTGATAATAACCCTTTAGATTTCACCCAACCAAAAGAGGCCAGTGGGCAATCGTGTCCACTCTGTGTGCTCAGACTTTAAAATAATATAAAAAATCTGTGAATGTGTTTGCAACTGAAGCGTTGCTGTTACCTCTCTCTTGCACCAGCTTGTTTGAGAGTTCTAGTTGTATAATCCCCAAACTCAATGGAAGGAGCCAGTCGCTCCCACTACCCCTCAGGAAAGCAGTCCCACTGCCCTCCAGGTTTCTAACTGTATCCTCACAGGAGACAGACTGGACAGAGCCCTGGCTCCTAGGACTCCTCGCCTTCCACCTGCTGTGCTTACTTCTCACGTGCTTCTCCTCACAGAGGTATAAACTGCAGATCGGGCACTTCCTGTGTCTGGGTGAGTAGGAGAAAAGTGAGTCCCTGTACCCTGGGTGCTGCCATACTGCGTTTGTTTGCATTACGTTTTCACAGGGCTCCCCAGGCCTTCTCTTCTATATGGAAATCAGGAAGTAAACTTTGGATATGGAACTTGTTCCAGTTGGCCAGGAGGATGCCAAACATCAGTTTACTAAGATGTTGATTCTCTTATGCCGACTCTTACACAGATAATTCCTGCTTGAGGGCACCCTGTCTTTCATGCAGATGTTTTCTTGCTAGGGCTAGTCCCATACTGCCTGCTCTGGAAAATAGACTGCATATTAAAGAGGCAGTCTATGCATAAAATATTATTTTCGGTTAGTTTTAAAGATAATGGCTTTCAGAATTTGGGGAAGGGATTGGGTACATGGAATAGAGAAAGATAGAGTCTTTATTACACAGAAACAGGCGCACAATAGAAGTCATGATATTTGGCCAAATGGGAACATCCACTATTTTGGGCCCCTCAGTTGGGTCAAAAGGATCCTTAGTAAAATGTCAGGAAGAAAAGATCAGTAACAGCTGGCTGGCCTAGGCATGAGGTCTGGCCCAAGTGAAGACAAGTGGTCAGAGTCCCTAAAATACAGGGTGGGAGATGGGGAGGAAGCTGGAACACAGGTCAGAGACCATAATCCACAGGAGTTAAGTGTCCCAAACTGAGGGATTACTGTGGAAATACTTGATTTTTGTGGACACGGGGAGGATAAGAGGATTTTGCTTGATAAGTGGAAAAGCTGGCTTTAGACAAACTTGATGAGTTGACTGAGAGGCAGGAAGTGTGAGCACGTAACAGAGTGGTGTCCATTCTTTATTTGAAAATTTTTTTTACCTGAGAAATTTTGGGGTTACCCTGGTAAGCAATATAGATTCCTAAACTTAATGTAGCTTCCTTGGGGACACTCAGATCCAGTAGTTATCCATAGAAGCTTTATAATTGTACTGTTACCAGCTGTCGTGATTATTTTGATAAGAACTGAGGTCTATACACTGGACTACAGGAGGAGCCTGAGTTCTGCAGACAGAGTCACGAGAAGGCAGGAGGACTGGGCTGAGAACAGGAGTGCCTTGAAAGATGGATCAGCTTCCTAAGTTTAAGAACAGTGCATGCACTTGCAGTTTTGGAGAGGGATAATGCCAGGCATTCTTGGGACACTACAGACACTGCTATGTGTCTTGTATGCTTGATAGCTCATTAATATCTCAAAGAATGTAAAAGCCCCGGAGTTACTACCTTCACCTTCACCAATGCTGCGGTGAGAACACCAAGCTTCCCACCTGGGTCCTGGTGGTGGCCCTGCCAGTGTAGAACAGCTTCATGGGAATTTATTTAAGACCCTTGGCTTGTTACATATATGTTGGTCCTTTTCTGATTTCTGTTGAATGGGCATATTTTATAACTTCACAATTTTAGAGTCCTTACCACATCATAGTTAAAACAGAAATTTCTTGAAGTTCTAGCTAGAGCAATTAGACAACAAAAAAGAAGGTCAAAGGGATATAAATTGGAAAGGAAGAAGTCAAACTATCACTATTTGCAGATGATATGATAGTATACTTAAGCGACCCCACAAACTCCACCAGAGAACTCCTAAACCTGATAAACAGCTTCAGCAAAGTGGCCGGATATAAAATCGACTCGAATAAATCAGTAGCCTTCGTATACTCAAAGAATAAACAGGCTGAGAAATTTCATTTTTTTTTTGGTATTGTTACATGTAAAGATGTATTATCTCATTCTGCAGTGATTATAACTGGCCATGAACTTCTAACATGAGTCTTCTGTGTTCTCTTAGTCGTGCTAGTCTATTGTGCCGAGTACATCAACGAAGTGGCTGCAGTGAACTGGAGGTGAGGTCAGCTTCCCATGCTCTTGACTCTGTCTGTTTTCCTCGACAGTGGCCCTGTCACATAGAACTTTCCAAAGAAAAGATGAAGCTCACAGGGAAATTGAGGGCTCCAGGATTCATGGCCGCAGAAATACTGAGCACCCTGTCCCTACAGATTTAGACCTTAAGAAACAAGGAGTTAAATATTTAGTTGTTGTTCTTGACCAAAGACTAATAATTTTATTTATTAGACTAGTTAAAAGCTCCTCATTGATGGTATGTGTTATTAAACAAGAATCCCAGTGCTACTTTTGAGATAACTCTTTCTGGTCCGGGAGGCCTTAGAGGCTCACACACAGAACAGTGAGATATTTTAAGAATGGCAAAACCTTGTTGACTGTACCACATGAGCTGACCAATAAATTACAATCTGTGAGAAAACACTGGGAATATTATACAGTAATTTGAGTTGCAGAGTGGAAGAGGGAGTTTGAGAGAGCATTGAGTATGTGTTGTTATTGGGAAGGAAGTGGGTCTTTCTCCACCCGCTCCCCTTTCTACTTGGAAACAACTGTCCCATACCTGGACAGTGCCGGAGACTCCACAGCTACTCCCTGCTTCCCCAGCCCCAACCCTCACACCTAACTTGTCTTGACTGATTCTCCTGTCTCGGTGCAGATTATTCCCAACGTTCCAGTGTGTCCTTAGTCACTCGGAGACAAGCACAGAACCGTATTGATGCACATAGCCTCTGCTGTAGCCCCTCCTGTGGGCCCGCTGCCACCTCAGATTTGTGTTGTCCCTTCTCCTGGTCAATCTCATCCTGACCTCTCATCACACACACATTCACATGCTCTCTTCTTCGTTTCAATAAGTCAGACTGTCTGGGATCTTCTCAGGCTTCCTTCAAGACTGAACCTGTCTCTACATGTCCTTGCTGTAATCTATAGCTCATGTAGCAGGTTCCCAATCACCGTTTGTTACTGAGTCAACTGTCTACCGTATTTCCACATTACCAAGACAGAAATGTCTATCCCTAGACAAGCCCTGCCTTCTGCTGGCTAGCCCTTTACCCTTCAAAGTTTCCTACATAGAGTGGCAGTTACTTGACTGAGGCAGATGGGAGCCGGAAGCACCAGACACAGTACTTTCTTAAGTAGCTGTAACAAGAATGCAGCTCTGACTCTGTAATTTATGAGAAACAATAAAGCTGTTTCTGTGCTGTTTGGAGAACCCTTCTGTGAACCCAGACTATTAACCACTGTTCTCCTGTTACCTTTCAGGACTGAAAGTCAATCATTTTGTTTTGTTTTGTTTTTCCTACCATAGATTGTTTGCAAAGTCTCAGTACTTCGACTCCCGGGGAATGTTCATTTCTCTCGTGTTCTCAACGCCGCTGCTATTCAACGCCATGGTCATCGTGGTATGTGTAACCCAGACATTTATGTCCTGGCTTTCTTCACTCATACGCTTTCCAGTTTTAATCATGACTCCAAATGATTTCTAGATTATGTGGGTACGGAAGACTTTGACTGTGATGACTGACCTGAAGAACTTAGAAGAGAAAAGAAAGGAGAGGAGGAGAAGGAAGGAAGAGTAATGCCGAGTGGCTGTGCACCTGTTTGTCCTCTGACTTGGTTCATCCAATTGGGAGCTGCACATGGTCCAGATGTCTTCTGTCAGCTGACTCATGGTTTGGAAAAAGGTTCTTTTATCTTAACACACCACAAACGATTTTTATAGCTTACTCTGTTTGGAGCCCTCCTAAAGCTGTTTCTTAAAAGAACTAATGGCAATGACGTCACCCGGAAGCATGTTGAATGGGGACCGCTCCTTTACATGGTGGGAGCTTTCTGGTCCAGCCACATCATACACAGCTTGTCACAAATCGCTGGTAGACCTCATTATGTAACTAGAGTTCACGTGTGGAAACTGGGAAATAAACGGCGCCATCCTGCTGTGACCACTACGTGCTCCCTCTTCTGTTTCAAGGCTGTAGTGGTGGCTATCAGCTAAGGGTGGCTTCATCCCCCAGGGACTGTGCCGATGCTTGTCACCGCAGGTGGACATGGTGCTTGTGTCCGTAGGAGAGAGCCTAAGATGCTGCAATCCTACAGGGCACAGGACAGCCCCACCATGGAGTGTGGTTGTGTATATAATGTCAGCAGTGCCGAGGGAGTAGTGGAGCAAGTCTGGAAAAGAATGCAGTGCCTTTCAGTTCCCATGAAGCTAGGCCTCTAAATAATTGAGTTGGGGCTATGCCACTGGAAATGTTTTGTTTAAAAATATTAAGCTAGAATGAAAGCTGTAAAGTCAAGACTCCGTGGAAAATAGTATGTCAAATGAACCGTTTGGTTTTGTTTTTTCTGGATACGGAATATATAAATACCTGCATGCTTGGTGAATGGCTTAGCTGTTTCTACCCAGACTGTGACAAGTGCAGACGGTTCTTCCCGAGTGTCACATCTTGTGCAGTTGGGGGCTGGCGAGCACAGCAGGACGTATTGTCACCTGTGCCTCTGTTTTGCCAGACACCCTTGGTTTCTATGGAATCTGAAGCGATAAATCTGTAGAGACAAGTGACTGAAACCCAGACTCAGAGACAGTATTTATTACTGGAAATACTATACACTCTTGGCTATAGTTTAAAGAAATAATTTGTGAATTATTTTCTTTATTTAATAGGATTTTTTTTCCTTTCTAAATGAAACATTCTTCAAAGTTCTAAACTAAAATAAAATCTAGTTAAAAGTATTTAGAAGGTTAAAAGTAGATAGTTTGATAGACTATGGTTATGTCCTGAAACCCAGTTATATAGTTTTTTGAAATATTTATTTGGCTTCAGGCTTTAACAGAAAGCCTGCTGACTGACTTGTAACAATCTGATAATTCTATGGTGTGAGTTTGTGACTCCTACTGCAGCACTTAACCTGAATCGTGTTCACAGTCTCTTGATTGTTCCACTTGACATTGAACAAAAAAAAAGTGCCAAAGAAAATAACACATTGTAGTAAGTCAAATTTTGAATTTAAAATCACACTGTTAAGTCATGGACATTGTATCTAAGGGTATGTTTCTGAAATTTTCTGGTTCGGGATATTTGATCATTTTATGGTTACAAAGGTGCTTACTATAACACTGATTAGTTTCATAGAAAATAAGAAGAAATGAGTCAATTAGATAAATCTGAGACAGTTGAGTGTCAGGTGGGTCTGGAGCTCACCAACCAGCTCCTTTCCCGGCAGGCCTGTGTCTGAGGCCAGTGGTGCAGACTGAGTCAAAGAGTGGTTGAGGTGTCTGAGTTCTGGCATATGTTGGTATTAATACCTCAGACTATGTAACCATGACTTTGACTTTTGGGCTCTCATGCCTTGTCTCTGCATGTGTGGTTGTGGATGTACATGTGCTTAGTTTTTGAGATAATTAAATGTTTATGTGTTTTTTTAAATGAAAGTTTGGATTAGAGAGATGGATCAGTTGGTACTTTGCATTTAAGCATGAAGACCTGAGTTTGATCCCAGACTCACTCAGCATTTGCTCCCAAGCAGTACACGCCAAGTCCAGTTGCTTGTTGAAGGAGCCAACACTACAAGTTGTCCTCTAACTATATATGCACACAAAATAAAGTGATGCATTAGTCATTCCTGACGAAGAACACCTGAAGTTGTCCTCTGGATTTCACACATGCATGTGTGCACACTGGTACACACACAAATGGTTTGTGTTGTCTGAAATTCATTCAGTGGCTAAAACTATACTTGGAGGAACTTCTTGATATTTTGCCCTTATAGTAAGGAAAACCCTGCAAGCTGAAACTATGAATAAGCAATTGGGTGCAGTACTGCTCTGAGGACTTTACAGATTTGACCAGTGCTGTGTTCATACTTCTGTAAAGGAATGTTTACAGGTAACTGATGGACAGTGAACACTTGCTTACTGAGTAGTTATGGAAAGCCCTGGAAAAGTCTAAAATAACCATTTTATACATTCCAGCCCAGGAAACTTCATGTTTGTTGATTATTATGCATTAATATACAATAAAATATGTTTGATAATATACAATGTGCTTTCTCTGGTGTGTGTGTGTGTGTGTGTGTGTGTTTAGAATGTAATGCTGAACAAGATTCTCAGTGCTGGCTTCTTGGTTTCTGCCTGTGACCCTCATACTGCTAGAAATGCAATGCTAATCTGTGAAAAAAGCCACATGTGGGTCTGCTATTTACACACCATGAGAAATACCGTGGCATGGGGCGGTGTCCATCGTCTCCTCACAACACAACCTTTGGATATGAAGTCAACGTGGGTATTGTAAACCAGTGGTTAGAGACAGCGCCTTTTTAGACAGTGAAGTTTATGCAGCTATCCTTTTGTACACACAAGGAATGGAGTCTGGAATCCTTTTCAGATACCAGAATCCTCAAGTGCCCCAGTCTAACATAAACTGGTATAACATCTGCACAAAACCCACACACATACCCATTGAGTTTAATCTTTAGGTGACTTAAAATACACAATCCAAGGAAAACACTGCAAGTTATTGCTGTACTTTTTCAGAAATAATTTTTAGAACAGCCTCATGTTCAGCATAGACGCAGTTTTCCCCTTGAACATTTTCTGTCCAGCATGGCTGGAATCAGTATACAGAAGCTTGGTTGGGCATTGGAAGTCTTCTGGAGAGAAGGCAAGGAGTCAGTGTGTTGTGTTGTAAGCAGCTCCATAAGGCAGAGAACGGTGGGACCCAATAGGATCGGGGCAAGCTGCAGGCTTATGGGAAGACATGAGAGACCCTGAGGAGGGTGGGACCTAGCCAAGTCAGCAAGAAAACCCCACCTGTCAATTTCCAACCTGAGGAACCCCAAGTCCCTGAAACCTGGTAAGACTGGCATTCCTGAGTGACATGGATGCCCCTGACTGTTGTTTAGGACAAAAGCGGGACCTGTATTGTAGGCTTTTCTACACTGAGTCCTCTGAGAGGAAAAGGAGGAGAGGCATGAGATAGTTTGCAGGGACTTAAACCCCAGATTCAGGGCTGCTTCTGATGCAGACACGGACGGAGAGTAGGTGCCATGCATGCTGGGGAAAGAAAGAGACCAGGTGTTTCTCACTGGACAGCAAAAGCATGCAGCAGATGTGGACATGTGTCGTTTGGTAGGCGGAGACAGTGAGGCTGCTAGAGCCTTGTCTGCAGCAGGAGAAAGCTTGTCCAAGGTTAGACCTGAAGGTAAGAGATGCTGTTTCTCAGATGAAAGGAGTTGGTGGCCCTTGAGTAAGCAAAACCTCAGCCACCTAGCCATGGCTGGAGTCTTCCATCGATGTAGGGCTAGAATTGTCACCAATGGGACATCTTGTCCAGCAGGCTATTGTTACCTTAGCCTCTGCAGATTATTTTTTCCATCTTCATGACCTACAGTTTCATTGTGGTTTATCTAGGCTTGTCTGTATTTGCCTTGTACTCAAGTTACCAATATTGAAAATTTCTAGGTTACAATCTTTTACATAGAATTCATATAGAAATCTATAAAATGTAGCAGGAGATGAGCTCCAAATTGAAGGCCCAAAGAGGTGTGTTCTCGCTCACAGGCCAAGAGGCCTCTATAGAGCTGGTGTCTAGCATGGCCACTGGCTCCAGAGCTCATGCTTTGTCCCCCTGCAGTGTGCAACCCACCTGTCTTGTGTTTCAGGGTTTCCCATAAGCTACCACAAAGCACAGCTCTGTTTATATTGATTCCAGTTGCTGTTGATATATTGATTTTCTGGGTTTTTTACTCCTTTCTTTTTGTCTCTGAAATTAATGCTGACCCCAGGTAAGTGGGGTTCTAGATAAACAGAATGTCTTAGTTTGGGTTTCTATTACTGTGATAAAACACCATAATGAAAAGCAACATAAGAGGAAAGGGTTTATTTCATCTTACTCTTCCACATCCCAGTCCAAGAAAGTCAGGGCAGGAAAGCAGGAACCTGGAGTCAGGAACTGAAACAGAAGCCATGGAGGAGTGCTGCTGACTGGCTTGCTCCTTCTGGCTTTTTCAGCCTAGTTTCTTGTACAAATCAAGACCTCCTTCCTAGGGGCAGTACTGCCTGCAGTTGCCTGGGCCCTTCCATATCAATCATCAATCAAGAAAATGTTCCAGAGGCTTGCCACAGGTCATTCTGGTGGAACGCATTCGAGATTCCCTTTTCCCAATAACTGTAACTTGTGGCAAGTTGATGAAAACCAACCAGATCACAGGACCAAAAGGAATCTGTACCTATAGGCTTTGTCTCCTTTGATATCATCGGTCAGGTGGGTCACAGGTTCCTGCATATCACTTGTGGGTTGTGTCTCCTGTACCTTCAGCTGACCCACTCAACTGCAGCTCCTATGACAGGCTCGGACCCCGTTTTAGGAAACTGGACAACACGTTGCTTATGTGTCTCTAGCAACAAGTGAGTTGCTGGAGGCAGCTCATCGGTGTATGTTCATGTCTTGTCTCATGTGGTGCTATCCCAGAGTCTCTGTCACAGGATAGCTAGTGCTCTTGACTTCCTACTTCCTTCCCCATCTGCTTGGTAATTCTGCTTGCTGTTTCCAATCTTCACCCAAGCTCACCTGTGTTGTTATTTGAAACATTCAGTGTATGTGGGACAGCTGGCCATGTCCCCATCATCTCTCTCAGAAGCTTATCTGTGGTATCATTTTTCGGTCACTTCACCATGACAATACTTCTTTCTGTTATATACCCTTATCGTCCATTACCTCGAAGTGACCAAACCAGATGAGGTCAACCTATTTGGCCAGTTGCTGCTGTGGAGGTGCAGGTCTGTAATGACCACCAATATAAATAAGGCAGATGCCCAGCATCTTCAGGAACTGCCTTATCTTTGTGTTCTTGACTTGGGATAAGTCTGTCAAAGTAGCTTACAGCCGGGCGGTGGTGGCGCACGCCTTTAATCCCAGCACTTGGGAGGCAGAGGCAGGAGGATTTCTGAGTTCGAGGCCAGCCTGGTCTACAAAGTGAGTTCCAGGACAGCCAGGGCTACACAGAGAAACCCTGTCTGGAAAAACAAAAACAAAAAAACAAAACAAAAACAAAGTAGCTTACAAAACAACTCTTCTACGGCAGTTGTTGTTGCTGAAGTATTATTCAGTTACTATTCAAAAGGAATCCTGGTATCAATTATATATGTGTCCTGGGATCAGTCTCCACTTAATCACAATAAAAGTGCTTTTGTAATTGACAGGTAAAATCCCCCTGCTTGCTGTGTGTCCTTGGTTATCAGTGAGGTTGGTTTAACATCGCCTTTTCTCGTGTAGTCTGATCACACACTTTACTCTTTGTGTTACTATATAGTCTATACAAGTACATTTCTAATTTTTATGTCAGAATCAACCACAGATGCAAATGTGTTTGCTTGGTCTGCCTTTGAATTTGACTTGTGTTAAAGTTCTATAACATTCAGAGTTGTATACTTGAGTCACTAAGTATGCTTAAGGGATGAATCTCTGATCCCCAAAGGCTGAAGATGTCCTCTTCCCCACAGGTCCAGAAAGGAGTAGGTAACAGGAGTTGAGGAAGTCTGCATGGCATCCTCAACTGTCCTGGGTGTGGGGTCAGGGCCATGCGCAAGCATCTACTTGGCCTGTTTCATGGGGTCTATGGATGGACACCACTATACTCTTCAGACCCAGCTCTCAAACATACCATTGCAGTGGCAGGAGTGCTGAGAGATCCGAATCCTGAAGCTCTGATTCTCTTTCTTGTGCGCATTTGCAAAGAATTATGATTTGTCTGTCCATGTGGCCACTCAGACTAGTCTCCTTTTAAATTCTTCTCTGTCAGTTACTGATAATGATAATTACAGTCAGTAGAAGTAGGCAATATACTTTGAGAACATAAAATTTTATGCAAGGATATGTCAAGACAATTATAAGATTCACTTTTGAAGTAGGTGGAGTACCTTGACAGGATACTGTCTCTCTTCAAGTGTGATTCTCAGACATAACTGATTTCTCCCTTGTTTTAAATTGATAGTCCTTCTCTCGTACTAGTGGCCTTGCCACCACTACAGTGAATGAATATGTGATGGAGAATTAGTAAAATTAGAAAAATAGAGTGTAGGGTCCACAGGCTGGTGTGCAACCTGGAGCTTGTATGGAGATGTAGACTCGGTCCCTGAACATGCTAACAGCCTGGCTGTGGGATGGCCCTGGCTTTGAGCTACGATGGAGGCTTAAGATGGAGAGGGGTTCACTTTATGGATTGGACCTCCTTGGGGAACCATTCTGGTCTGTGATGCCACCGGAGGCCAATGCTGGTGTCTGTAGTCCATACTGCTGCTCTAAGGCATGATGAAGCCTGAGAACCATGTGGATATGTGCAGTATATATCTCTGATTGATGCCTTGGTGATATCCTATGACTTTGCTGTCTCCAGGGGACATCTGGATGTAAGTGGCATGTACAGCAATCTGAGGCTATATTGAGGCCTGTGGTCCATGCAGTCATTAAGGGACATGTGTGATCAGTGGTCCTGATGCAGTCTGAGGCCTTGTTGATGTCTGTTGTCACCAAAGGCCAGGCATAGAGTTGGGATCTGGGCCATCACCTGGGGCTATGTTAATGTCCCTGGGCCAACTTCTCCATGGCTTCATGGGAGAGCTGACCATGGGCAGTTGGGAGAGCTGGCCTTGCCCCTCTCTGGCCACAGTATGGCTTCTGTTGGGATACAGGTGGAGAAAGTCTCACCTTCCCTTAGTGGCCTGGTCACTAGATATTTGAACATGCTCCAGTGAATATATAGACAATAAAAAATGGACTTTTTTTGGCTGGGGGTAAGCATGCCCCCCAAAATAAAACAGGGAAAAATGCTAGTCCTCTGGATGCATGCTTTCCTTAGGCCTGCAGTTGTGTGGAGGAGGCAGTGACTTGGAAGTTTACTCTCTGGATACATGGTCCTGAGAAGTTTGAGCAACTGGAACAGAACAGAAATAAGTAAGAATACTGAGGGGAGACTCCAGGTTTACCTGATAGACCGTGAAACTTTTCAACTACTTACTCCCAGTCTCCTTGTCAAGTTCTGTCTCACAGGAGAGGCCACTTTACACCAGCAGCAAGCAGAAGATGCAAACTGTGGTTGCAGAATTCTACACAGCGATACATAATAGTGATAAAGTTATTGAAAAGGTCAATAAACAGGAACAATTCTTGACACACACTGCTGCACATAAGGATGGATTCAGAGGAAGACACCGAGGGTCACAATACAGTCAGTTGTGGGTCCGCCTCTGCTCCCACTCAGTATGACAAAGTTGTGAGTATCTCCTGTTTGAATATCCTGGCTTCTGCCTGGGGGAACATATTTTAACATTCACTTCTTATTGTTCCTGTAAACCTTTCTCAGAATAGTAACAAGAAAACGATATACTCTCCAGGGAGCAGGATCCTGATCTTAAGTGTGTAGTTGGAATTTTGCATCTTGAACTTAGTGGATATTTGATGTTAGCCAAATCACTGAATTTTCCTGATTTCTACTTTCCCTTGTAAGAAGATGTATAGTGCTACTTGCCATATTACTTGATAAGATCACTGTGATCTTTGAAAGAGGGGATCTATCGGAATGCTTCTGATCTGCCTGCACTTGTGCTGATCACATGACTGAGTCTGTCCAGCATGTATGTTCATGTGTCATGAACCGAACAGAGAAGCAAAGGTTACAGAAGACACTGCAGTAAGACAGAAGTATAATCCTGGGCACCAGGCAGTCATTTGTCCTATAGAGGTCCCTGTTTCTAGGACTGATAAAACAAGCGTCAAGAGCTGAGAGGCGCCTCTGGCTCTTCACGACTGTCATTTCTCACTTAGCCCACCAGAGGGCGCCAAAGCTCCACATCACCCACCGCCAGACACTCAGCTGCCCCGGTTATGGTTACTGAAGAAAACCAATGTCATTAAGAAAGACCTTTAATGGTTTTTAAATTGTTTCATATCTGGTCAAGTTGAGATTTTTAAGAACTTCATTTTTAATTTGTAATAAAGTTTACAACTTGATTTTTTTCAAAAAAGTCAACAAACTGCAAGCACCTGTTAATAAAGGTCTTAAATAATAAAAAAAAAAAAAAAAAAAAAAAAGAAAGATGTGGTTAGGTGGGGGAACACCCCTTACGGGCAAAGGGGAGGGGATGTGGGATGGGGGGGCTTGCAGAGGTGAGACTGGAAAGGGGACAACATTTGGAATGTAAATAAATAAAATAAAAAATTATTTTAGAAAGAAAGAAAGATAACCTAATACTTTTGATTGAGGATTATCTTCCGGAACTATAGGAACTGGACAAACAATGGTGATTCGGTTTCTTTTACATTTCAGAAGATTAACAAAGCACATTATATAGCATGATATGTTGTACATTCATCAGTCAAAACAACACTAAAATGTGTTATGTCCTACATGGGTACACGTAATACATACAAAGCACACATGAGATTAGAGAAGGTAACACTGAATTGATTTTTACACTAGCAAACAATGACCTTAAGACAGTTTTATCAAATGAAGAATGGAGAGTAAACGTGAAAGATAATGGGGCCATTTCTTAAATAATCTCTGATCTCATATGATATTGAAATGAGTGGCTACGGACGCTCGGCTTCTACTGTGTGCTTGGCATTAAGGTGCTGGCTTTATTCAGGAGGAGGCTGGTGCCTGGCATGGACAAGCTTCTGCCTCAGAAATTCTGAGTATAGAATATAAGTTGGATGCTGAAGGAATATAAGTCTCCTGGTAGCTTCAGCTCCAGGTTCAGGCAAGCAGCTCCTTGACTTGCTTGCACATGTGCTGATGGTGGTAATAACTAGGCTTAATCACATGATCGAGTCTGTCTAGCGTGTGTGTAAGCTTGTGTTATGAACCAGCCAGAGGACCAAAGATCAGAACTACAGTCAGACCTTCTACTAGGAACATTCCTGCTCCCTCAATAAACAAGGCAATGGGGAGGGACTCTGAAGCAGCCTCGGAATTCATTCTGTCCTAGCATTCCATGTTTCCTAAACATTGTGCCTTCAGTGTGAGGTGAGCACTGGCGCTGCTCAGTCATAGTTCTTTACTTCACAGAGAGCCAGGTACAGACCATTTCTTACCCTCTGGTGCATACTGCTGCCATTGCGAGACTGTAAGGTTTGGCCAGTGCCTGGAAGTGATGTGGCTTGGGGAACAGGGCACTTGGGCTGGAGTAAAGAGAAGTCTTGCAGAGGGACCCACTCTTGGAAACCAAGTACTGAGGCCACCATGAAGACGCAATGGAGGCTGCCACCAGCGAGAAGAAAAGGAAGAGAGCAAGGGAAGAAGAGGCAGAGAGAGATGGAAGCAAGTCCTAGCTCTAGCTGGCAGAAGGAAGAACTGTGGGTTGCACTAGAAGGTAGAAACCGTTGGCAGCCAATGGAGGCCAACAGCTCAGTTATCAGCACAACCATGATTCATGCTTTTAGCCGTGGCCCCTTTAACTTTTTGCAATAATTCTATGAAACAGGCACCATGCTTATATGAAATGTAAAACATTGGCTAACTAAGAGCAGCGTTTTCCATGCTCAACCCTACCATGCTGATGGAGAGAGTCCTGTATGTCTGCATCTCTAGAGCACTTTGCTCAGATCCTGCCGGTCTTGTCTGAGTCTGAGTTACCTTGCTCAGTGTCTCTGCTCCTTTGGTGTCTGTGGTAGAGACTGAGTTCTACCCACTGAGCCACAGCCAAGCCTTCTCTCTTCCTCAATTCCAATCTCCCCTGCAGTCCCACATGCCCAGAGTCTGACTGGAAGACAAGCTCTCATTGTATCCCTCTACAGCTCTTTCAGTGTGCTCGAGACCCAGTCCACACCCTGCTGCCTTCTTAGAGGCAAAATCATTTCTCCAGAGTCAGCTGGACCCCAACTTGGGCTGAGAAGAGCAGCCTAGAATCAGATATACTAACAAGGAGGATGCCGGGAAGCTATATTGCTACAGGATGGACAGTTTGGGGATCCCCCTTCCTTCCAGGAAAGCTTGGAGTCTACAGGGGAAAATGGGATGAAATAACAAAATAGATGCCCAAACTACAAGCTTAGTCAACAGAAGTCTAATGTTTGGCTGAGGGAGAGAACAGGAAGCGGAAAGATAAAAGAAAAGAAGAATAGAGTCAAGTAAAAGGTTTCCCACTGTAGGTCACTTCCAGGTGTTTGGACAGAAGACTGGTTCACATAACATTTCTTCTGAACTTGGTATAGTGCAATGGATTCTTTATTATTCTCTAGAGTTAACGTTTAAGTTTATGCTTTAAAGTATGACTCACTTTCTGGAGATGTCGTTTTCCTTTAGTCCCTTGATTATCTGATATGAACTAAAACTGGAAGGCAAGTAACAAATGGAGCCTCATCCCTGTAGACTTGGAGCCCGGCCTTGTTCTTCAGAGAGCAGGCTGCACCTGGCAGTGACTAGGTGTCAGCTATGGTATCCCTTTTAAGTGCGTGCAAGTTTGATTTAAGGGAAACTGCGAGGAGCTCTGGAGGACACCGCAGCACAGGGAAGAGAAAACCAGCAAATGAGAAAAACAGGTTTCATGTCTGAATCTCCCCTGGGGTCCGACATGCCAAAGACATTCAAGCTTCATGGCAGCAGCAGGCTAATGTCCAAAACTAAAGGGGAAATACGTAAGATTTGGATTTTCCTCAAGACTCAACTTCATACAAACAAAACTGAAAAATGCTGACAGTCGAAATCAGAGTATATATGTAAATCAGACTGCAAGTTCAAGAGATTATATCCCCCTTGGAGTTGTGCAGAAGAAGTTCCGCAACAGCCACAGTCTTGAGTGTTAATGGCAACTTCTGCTAAGTTTATGGAGGTCTCTAAATTAGCGGATCTTTTTCTCTGCGTTGTATCTCTTGTTGAGAACATCTCTAGCAGCTGGTCTTTTTCCCGATCTCTGGGAAACCTCTGTGCTGACTCCTCTGAAGCTGCTCAGGGCAGCACAGACTGGCTACCTGAGATCAACTTCCTCACTGCTACTGTGCAACACAGAGTCAGCCTCGCTGGGAACGAACACGAACACTGTGCTCTAAGCTTCCTGTAGACATGCAGTTTTGTCAACAGTTTGGCTTATTCAATCCTCCCAACACTCTTGGCAGTAGGGAACCCAGGCTCCAAGCTGTTCATTCCCAACTGTGGCTTAGCACTGACCCTGACCGTCATAAGGGAGAGCTGGGCCAGGAGCAGGTTCCCCTGTCCCAACACGGTGCTCAAATTCCAAGAATGAACTTCTCAAAAGACAGGTCCATCTCTGTATCTACACTGCCCCTGGAGATCGAATGAATACCTGTGCCATGATATCACTGTCCCCTTTTGCTCATTAAGAGCTGCCAGGTCCTTTCCAAAAAGGAAGCCCGAGGCCTGCTTTGGTCATCCTTAGACTGTTATGAAGACATGCCCCCTTATAATTTCGGCTTGACCAGTCAGAACTACTTATGAAGTCTGACTTTCCTGACGAACACAGCACACCTATCTCCTCTCTTAAGACTCGGCGATGGGTGTGGCCTCTGCTTAAGCAGACCCTTTCAGAGGTAGGAGAGTGCACAGACTTGTGAGAAAGCTTATTCCATTGTGTATTCAGCTTGTGAGAAAACAGGACACTGTATTTTATTAACGTGTTATCATATTTTAATGTTTTTGAAAGAAAATAATATTCGTGGGTGGGCCCAAGGGAAAAGTTGGACACAGAGGTCTTTAGGGACCAGTGCAATAGGCGTGGAGCGGAAAGGGAGTTCAGGTGGTGTCCCTGCATGTCCTGTCACTGATGTCTGAGCCATGGGCTTCTTCCATTCCATCCTGCTTCCTGATTAAGACTAATGGTTGCAGCTGCTCTCACTATTTCAAGTCCCTGCTATGAAAATAAAACACATGCACACACACACACACACACACACACACACGCACACACACATGCACACACCACACACACACATGCACACACACATGCACTCATGCACACACACACACATGCACACATGCACACACACACACACACACACACACACACACACACACGAAGGTAGAGACAGGCAGTGGAGAGGACGTGGACAGGGGGCTGGCCTCCGATCTGTGCTTGCTCACAGAGAAGACAGTCAAAACTGTCTAAGGAAGTTTAGCTGCAGGAAAGCTGAACAGCCAACTTCCGAGTGACCTCAGTCGCTGCCACAGCCTTTGCCGCACAGAAGTAGTCAAACTGCTTTGTAAGAAAGACTGAATGAGGATATTCTCAGGAGGAGAAAAAGAAGAAGAAATAGACTGTACAACGTTCATACAAGATGAGCAATGCTCATTTGGATGAAGATAAGTCCAAAACTGAAAGGGATGAAATTTGAAAGGAAGAAAGAAAACTTGTCCCTAATCACAGATAGTGTTATTATTTTTTTACTCAGAGACCCCTAAATAAAATACACGTAGATGACGTGATAAAGTAGCTGAGGGAGACAGCTAGATCCAGTATCAGTGCCTGCCATTTATTTTATTTAAAAAAAAACTCATTCAGGTAATCTTAAAAAAAAATGTGTTTTATGATATATTAGCCAAAATAATAGTTTTCATGGAAAGTAATGTAAAAATGTGTGAAGTTTTTAAGAATAAATTCACAAAATTGTTTTTAAAAGATGCAAAGAAGACCTGATAGGAAAGAATCCACAGGAAGACTTCATGTCAAAAATAAAATATCTCCACATGGATCTACAGACAGGGCAGCCAAGGGAAAAGAGGCCCTTTGAGGAAGATGCATGATTGGATTGATACCAAAGTACGTGCAGAGGCCCCAAAGTACTGACTGAGCTTCCAGCAGCCGCCGCCGCCGCAGCGTCCCCTCCAGATGCCACACTGTGAGGCCCCACAATTTCACAGAGCATTAAGAGAAAGATGGAGAAAGCTGACTGCCTACACTTAAATTATGAATTTATTTTGTTTCAAAGTATTACTCAAGAGCGTTTGCAAAGATAAAAGGCTGGCAGTACATAATTGGCAAAAGGAGACCTAGCCAAAGTATATGAAGACTTTTCCCCCAAGAATCCACAAAAAAACTTGAAAGTGGACATAGGGGAAAATTCACATTTCCTGGAAAGGCTACCCAGGTGTGATTAGAGTACCAGATAGTCTTTGGGTTTCCCTGGGGCCGTCTTCTGATCTGCTAAACATTGTCAAGTCTAAAAATGTGAAACATTTGCAAAGATGTGGCGTAAGGGGAGTAGGTGCAGTGCACTTAGCAGACACCCTGACCAAGCCTGTGGTGAGGAACATGTCAGACCTTCTGGAAGGCTGGGCTGTGATCCTCTAGGGTAGCCCTTACCTCCAAGAACCTTATTGGTCTCAACTCAAACCAAAGGTGTTAACCTGGAGGTGACTCGGCTTTGTAGAACAGTCCATAGGCTTCACCACTTTAGTGTCTCAAAGCCATGCTGACACTGCTGTCTCCTGTGTTTTTGATCTTAGCCATTCTGACTGGTGTGAGGCATATACTCAGAGGCTTCCCCAGCATGCAATAAGGACACATGCTTCACTATGTTCATAGCAGCCTTATTTATAATAGCCAGAAGCTGGAAAGAACCCAGGTGTCCCTCAACGGAGGAATGGATTCAGAAGATGTGGTATATCTACACAATGGAATACTACTCTGCAATTAAAAACAATGAATTCACGAAATTCCTAGGCAAATGGTCAGAACTGGAAAATATCATCCTTAGTGAGGTAACCCAATCACAAAAGAACACACATGGTATGCAGTCACTGATAAGGGGATATTGACCCAGAATCTCGGAATACCCTAGACACAATCCGCATATCAATAGATTTCTAAGAAGATGGAAGGAGAGACCTCTGGTCCTGGAAAGACTGGATGTAGGGGAACGCTAGGACAGAGAAACGAGAGGGGGTTGAATGGAGAAAAGAGGGAGGGAAGGGGGCTTATGGGACTTTCGGGGAGGGAGGAACTGGGGAAGGGGAAATCATTGGGAATGTAAATAAAAAAAAACATAGAAAAAAGAAAATATTTTAAAGGAAAAAAAAAGCCACGCTGAGTGAAACAAAGGCACGGCAGACCCTGCTTAGGGGCATTCACCAGGAACCGAAGCAGATCGAGCTCTCTGGAGACACTGGATGCGTGCTCGTGGAGCAAAACGGTACAGCTGAGAATAATTCAGCACGCTGCTGTTCCTGGCAAGGGGAGATGTGTTCTGGGTTTGAAGCGCACCTAATCTGCCTTCATCCTTTTTATGATATCTGTGGTCGGGAAGTAAGATGTTGATAAAATTATTATAAATTACTAGGCTTAAATATAGCAATGGTGTGACTAACGTTGGTGGGTGAACATTTTCTGTCACATTCGAGGAATAATCTTATTAGATTTGGAAAAGAAAAGAAAGATGAAAACCAAAGCCAGCAAGCAGGAAATTGACACAGCTCGCCAATCCACGCTGCAGCGTCCTCTGCAGCCGGCAAGCCAGCGGAGAGGTCACAGTTTGTCAGAATTTGAGCTGCACTGACTCAGGGCCTGGGACTCTGGGGGCTCCCTGGTCTCTAGGGGAATTCAGGGTACCCTCACTAAGGAGGCTTCATCCTGTACAGTAGAAAGGCACCGGTTTTTTACTGATCGGATTCCAAAGAACCATTCCTTTCATATCCACAGTACGTGGTTGACTTTCTCTCCCCACCTGGGTTTGTCTCATGTCAAGCTTCAGCTGCTCCTTTATCCCCACCTCTGCTCTACCTTCACGTCTTGCACAAAGGAAATGCCCCTCCTTCATTTTGCCCCATGAGAACATTTGTCTTCCAGGGATGTATATCATGCACGGTTTCACCTTCCCTTCCCTTACCCTAGCTGGAGCCTCTTCGACCCTCTACATCTTCTTCTGTCCTATTCTTTTTGGATTCTCATCACATGCTTCTTCTTGACTACAGGGACCTCATGTGGTGATGCTGTGGGTCCCTTGTCCTATGTAAGACCACAAAGTCACATCTGACTATCCTCTGACGTCCCTACATGGCTCAGAACAGGGACACACTGCTGACCCTGTGACTCCAGCATAAAATCTCAGTCTGCCCTAGCCCCCTCCCAGATGTGACTCGACTTTTCTTCCATCTCTTTAATCCCCCTCCTTCCATTGACCAAATATCCCACAAGTCCCAGCCATCTATCCTTGCACACCTGGGCAGTAAAGGCATGTGACAGTGGGTGTTATATTCTTTCATACACTGTGATATATGAGATAGTATATTTACCTTTTTTATAAGCAAAATTGATTCTTGGTGATGTGTACTTGTTTGCTTAGTAAAACAGAGGATACAAAGTCACAAAGCTATGTTTAAAGGAAAACTATTATTTTGGGGGCTCCTGAATAGAGCCTATGGAAACAAGAGCTGGGATCCAGGGAGCCTTCTTCCTTGGCCTCTGCCTATAACTCAGCCCAAGGCACAGGAATCTTTGCATTGGCTACATGTAGTTCTGAGTACCCTGGTAGCTTCAGGGATATCTGAGTAGTTATGGGAGATGTATCAGACTCTGCCAATCAGTGGGCCTCCTGCGAATGCGAATGCAGGGACCAGAGCAGGAGGACAGAGTTGGCTATCTCATAGTGCTAAACGGGGGCGAGGGGGCGAGGGGCCAGGCTAGTTTGTAAAATTTGAGGTGGACCAGAGCACACAATGCAGGAACCCATTCTGGTCTCAGAGGCAGAATTTGGCCTTAGGAATTGAGTCCACTGGCCCCCACAGCCACGTGATGAAACCAAGCTGGTTCTGAACTTGGTTACTTCAGCCTTACCTTTCTACCCACCAACTTCCTCTCACTCTAGTCTCCCCCACGTGTCCTCACTGGAAAGCAAAACAGAGCCTGGGTTCAATGTCGAGTCCTCTTAGAAACAGATGTGTGTTGAGTGGCCCGAACATGCCAGCATGTGGCATTAATTTAGACTGCATTCACTCTGTAATTGACCCTTACTTTATCGACAATCAGGCTGACAATTCCCCACACCCCCCCCCCCCGAGTTGCTAAAATATTTTAGAATCCATTCCAGAAAATCACTTTCCCAGATTTCTGAGTAGCAACTGTTATTGATTTCATTGCATTCACCCAAGTAAACAGAATATTTTGAATACTTAATACGTTTCCCATTATTTAGCATCACACAAACCAGATAATGGAGGCTTGTAGTGAGCGAGATTCGTTAATAAGCCACACTGGCAAATCATTCTGGGCCCATCCCGAAGCCAGTTCCTGGAGACACAGATGTGCAGGGCTCAGGTCTGGGAACTCTTTCCTTCATAGCTCAGAGACATGTCTGTACTGTCATCTATACGGCTGCCCTGCAGAGCCCTGACCTGCCAAGCATCACTAATGAGACCCTGGGTAAAGAATCAGCTGAATTGGCTCCTCTGAGCCTCACTTCATAAACAGAGTTTTGTGCTTTCTCCTGTCTGGCATCTGATGTAGAGATGGAAGCCCCCCCTGAGCTGCGACAGGGGACCAGGACACATGAAAATTCAGAGTTCAGTGTAGGGAAGCAGCAGAGAGCTTGCTGCCATCAGCATTGTGAGCATGTGTGTCCCAAGGTGGAACAAGTTTTCAGTGAGGCAGGGCAGGTGGCAGGCACACCTGGGGGGACCGAGGGCTGAGAGAAGGAGCCCTGGATATGTCCTTTCTAGGAACAGGCAACCCTCTGTGTTTGATGACATAGTTAGTAGGGCTTTCGCTGAGGTCACATATTTTAACACGTTTGTCGTGCTGTGCAGCTGTCTGATCCTGCCTTGCAGTTTTGTTTTTTGTTTCTCTCAAAACATCAAAGTCAGAGTGATCCTTACTTCCAGATGACCTAGATTGCCTCCTAGCACTGATCAGGGCCACTCTGGTCTCACCACCCTCCATGGCACTCTCTCCCCTTAGAGTACCTTTGGCAACGGTCTTAGCTATCACATGAGGATGAATAGTCCCAATTACCAGTGGCACGGAATGAACAAAAGATTTAGTTTTGTTCTTAAATGTACCTTGCAGCTCATCTCAGCTTCCCCCAGCCTTCTCCCTGTCCAAGATTGACAGAGCTCTATATGGACTGTCGCTCTGAAGACAAACCCAGCCTTTGCCCAGAGGGCAAGTTGTTAAATCTATGTCGTGATACAGATAGCCTCAGTAAGCTCATGGGTGACCCCAGGGGTTCAGACTGGTGGTGTATCCACAAGGCTAAGTGGAATAGTTAAAGAAGAATGTTGACTGTGTACTTTCCTTTTGAATACTGGACAATTTTTTTTTTACCTGTTTTGGTCTTTTATCTTTTGGAAAACTCACCTTGTTTGAATCTATCATTCTAACATTATTTGATAAATAACAGTCCTTGTTATCGTAGCTTTATCCACTTCTTTACACTATTCTTAGAATATTTTTTTTGTAAAAGCATCAGATTAAACAAGAATCAAAACCTAAAATGTTGATTTTAATATTTACACCTAATGTTGCTACGTGTCTGACCTCCCCAGGTGGTAGGGACTGCATCCAAGAAACATCCATAAAGAACTAGGCCATCTTTGATTTCTTCTATACATGTCCAGTGCAGGAAAGGTGAAGTTCACAGGTGAGACAGAAAAGCCAGAACTTCCCAGAGCACTGCTAGTCCACAGCCTTCCGGCAAGCCTCTATGAAAGCCGAGAAAGTGGCTCTTCTCTCCCAGGACCAATGAGCCTGGCCCAAAGCCCAATTTTCTGGAATCTGGAATGACAGTGGTATTGATTGCCCAACAATCCTGTGGTTTTTGAGAGCCCAGGATTGAAACTAAAGGTGTGTGCTTCCCCCAAGGTCTTCAGGTATGTTGCACTTAATTCATTAAGGGCACTGGGATACAGCAAGAGGCTGCAGGAAATGAGAGTGGCCACCGTCAGCAGGCTCGGGTGTGCAGCCGTGGGTTTATGCTGGGGTTGCAACTGTTGTGAGAAGACCCTCTATTCGGCACGCATTCTGCCACTTTTTCATCTGTTCACATGAAGGTCAGATAAAAATGCCCAAATCATAGTTATGCAGTCGTATGAATAATCGCACGAGTGTTTTATCCCATGCGCTCACACAAATCACTTAGAGAGAAATATTCTAGGCGCTTAGTTCGAGCTGAGTTTTGTATTTATGAAGGATCAATTGAATGGTGGTATGGAGTTTCAAGTCTAACTTTCTGCGTATGTGAGAGGTGATCCTATGGAGACTTTTCTTTGGGAAGAAAGAAAGCACTACAGGATTCTGGCTCAGATTACCCCGCCTCCAACCCCACCCAACAGGCTGCAGTGTAAATCTGTTCTGTGAATAGAAATGTCTTAATGTTTTGAGAAATTCAGCATAAAATGCAGACACTATTGTAATAGGAGGTCCTTCAAACCATCACCGAAGCTCACATTATCTTGTGAATATGCAACACATTGAGGCTTACAGGATTTAGTCTTAGAAAGTCGCTTCGCTTCCTGAGAAGCATTTCATTTTCCTACTTGCAAAGTTGACAATGTTGTGCAAAGCACTTCAGTTCCTTGTAGAGTCATGTGACAGGGTGATTCACAAGCAGTGAGTGACCACCAACTCTCTAAGGTTTGAGCAGCTCAGTCCAAACAGCTCATCCTAGAGGCAATGGCAGGAGCACCTACCCCAGGAGTCCTCAGTTTCCAGGCTCCCCCTGCAGAGATCCTCTACCCTAGCTACAGCTGAGGAGCAAGAAGAGGGAGAGATGCTGGAAGTTCCAGGCTATAGGTCTGAAAGCCTTACAGATATTTGTATTTTCTCTCCAGCCTGAGTCAGTCAGTGAAGCAGTACCCAAAGAGAATGAACAGATCAGGAGAAAATGGCAGTAAAGTTCTATCAAAATACAGCACTACAAACCTTAGTTCAAACATTATCTATCTGTAGATAATAGATATCTAAATATGTATAGATACCATGCTTATGTTATATATGCAAATAGTTGGAGCCTGGGGAAATTGCTTTTCCCCCCCTTTTGGTAGAGTCATATTTGTACAGAGTATTATGTTTTTAAAAAGATACAGTTGTAATTATCTTTAGGCACTGGGGACGTGGCATTCTGTAGTTTCTGTTTGTCTTGAAGTCTGGCAGGTGCACAGATTTAACACATACTCTGCACTCGTTTGGAAATCTGACATGTAATCGGATGCTCCCTCCAGACTCTGGGATTGTATCAGGTGTCCTTGTAGTCTTCAGGGAGAATCCTGGTGCAGTTGCATGCCAAGAGAAAGAGAAAGGCAGGAGCCAGGTTGCACTTTCTAGGACAGAGGAGTGAGTATGTAAAGAACTTAAAGGGAAGGTGGTGGAGGGAAAAAACAACAACAGTCAAGTGCATCACAGAAACTCAGAGACTCTATCTGCACATTTCGATATTTTACCTAAAGTAACAGAAGCACCAAGGGGGCTCTGATTCTGAACATGGAGCACAGATTTGCTGACCCGCAAGCTTCATGCTGACACCCAGGCATTTGGCTGAGTCTTAGTAAGGATCTAACTACTAAAGCTGATGGCTAAAAAAGTCCTGTCTTTATAGCACACCTGTGTGTGTACTCATGTCACAGTTCTATAAACCACACGCAGAATTAATCTGAAATAAATCCCCATGGTGGAGGGGACAGAAAAGATGTTCTCTGAGTTAGGGTTTCTATCGTTGTGATAAAACATCATCACTATAAAAAAAACGTGGGGAGGAAAGGGTTTATTTCTGCTTCGTCACAGTTCTTCACTGAAGGCAGTCAGGGTAGGAACCTGTAGGCAAGAATACAGAAGTCATGGAGGGATGCTTCCAATGTTCCTTACTGCTTCCAATGTGTCCTCCTTTATGGCAAGACTGGATTGGACTGCAGTATAAATAGGACAGATGTGGCTTTGTTCCCAAGATTCCTACCCCTTAAACCTTTAGTAGAACTATATTTTATTTATCCTTTAATATTTAATTTTTGACATCTGCACACAATATATTTTAATAAAATTCTTTCCCCTCCCCCAACACCTCTCAGATTCTCCCAGATTCAACATCTCCCAATACACGTAACTTCATGTTATTTTTCTATCTTCAACATAGGAAGCATGAATACACACACACACACACACACACACACACACACACACACACAGAGAGAGAGAGAGAGAGAGAGAGAGAGAGAGAGAGAGAGAGAGAGGGAGGGAGAGAGAGAGAGAGAGAGAGAGAGAGAGAGAGAGAGAGAGAGAGAGAGAGAGAGAGAGAGAAGTGCTCAATTTGTGTTAGCCAACTCCTTGAGTAGGAGTGTAGTTGATATACCCAGATTAGCACTGTATTTTAAACAGTCTACCCTCCGATTATACCCTTGATTTAGAATCAG
Source organism: Tokudaia tokunoshimensis (assembly GCA_036184795.1). NCBI lineage: Eukaryota > Metazoa > Chordata > Mammalia > Rodentia > Muridae > Tokudaia > Tokudaia tokunoshimensis. The sequence continues at coordinate 46,063,408 of BTHU01000012.1, forward strand.
TGGAGACCTGTGAGAGGGAATAACAGATTTAACCCAAGTCAGGTATGAAGGTAGATTTTGTAGTCAGTTATGGTGAAGAAAATGTAGACTTTTTTTCTATTGTTTCTCTGCACATGTGAGTCACATTCTGACCCCTGTGGCCTTTGAGCTTTGGTCAATTGTTCTTCTGACCTAAAGGACACAAATGGCAGGTTCCCTGGTATCTACCACTCTAGGAATCTGATGAACTCCTCCTCCTGGATTATCACCTCTGGGTTTTAAACTGGGAAACTGCCCTGTGCTTCTGTAAGTGAGATCCCCTCCTGCTGGAGGGGACCTTATATTAGCCTAGAACACAAGGAAGAGGCTCCTGTCCATGCCTTCCAGATCAGGATCAAGCAACAAGAGTGTCTGGAAATGCTCTCCTTGGAGGACTTGAAAATCAGTGCTTGCACCAAGCAGCCTGAGTCACACTTGTCTGGGTCCTGGTGGCCAACCCGTCCTTTGTTTTCAGCCATCTTCATTCAGGAACTGTCTACCCACCCAGACTTTTCTTAGGTCCCTCAAGATTACATTTGAATTTCCTCCATTAAATCAAGCTATCCTATTCTCAGAACGAGGTATATTAATTGTCTGCTGGCTATGCAGTTCACGCAGGCACCAAGCTCATCTTAGAACTAATGAGACCGAGGCTCTGCACATTTCCATGAGTCGTTCACAGCCATTTAGATAATTCTGATTCACAACTTCACGCTCTTTCCCTAAGAGAGGATTCTCTGTGTCAGTGATACTCCTGAGCACTTGGGGCTAGCTTTTCATAGGGAGAGCCAGGGCAGAAGCTGAGTTGTTTCTGTGCTCTTGATTTCAGTCATGACAACCATGAACACTTCTTTTTAGCTGATAGAATTCAGAAACTACAGGTTCAGCCCAGCACTCTAGATCTCAGCTTCAGCTGTACCATGTGGAAATCCCTGAGATTGGTCTAAGTGTACAATCCACATATTGTATCAGACCTCTCTCTGTGTTTCGGACCTGCTGTCTCGAGAGTGAGGCTGGTTAGAGTCTTACAGTCTCACTCAGCCATGTCTGGGATCTGAAACTGAACTCCATCAACCTCCATGCTGATCTCACCTCACTAGGTCCTCTAGGGGTGTTAACACCATATGGCTCGCTCCACTGAAGAATGACCTGCTCTGATGAATGACATGATGACATGGTCAACACAGGACCTCAAGAGACATGTCAAGTGAACTCTTCCTAGAACTTTCCTTATAAGCGTTCTTAATGCCCTCCCCCCTTAAGGGTGACTCTTCCCTTGTCAAGGCAGATAAAAAGGTTGAGAACACAAATCTCATAGAAATGGATGGAATTCACTGGAATAGGGAAGCAAAAAATATGGTCTACAGTGTGCAGAAAGAACTGTTCTCAACCTGGTGCTTCCTCAGGATGCATGCCAAGGTGCACACTCATGTGCCCAGGGCCAAACTGGCATATCAGAGTGTACTGCGGGGGAGCCTCCAGGTAATCCTCCCTTACTTCGGTGGCTTTAGTGAGTGCACCAGGGGCAAAGCTCCCAGCATCACTGCTAGGAATGCAGACTCCAGTTCATGAAACAGGAGACTTAGAATGAATTAAGAGCAAGTCCCGGGTGAATTATGGAGTTCTAAAAAAATGACTGTTTTATTGTTAAAAAACAAATAGTAGCCATTCTTATGGTCCAGGAAATTACTAACAGCCACAGTGTGTTTCAATCAGGAAAAAACGAAGTTTATATATATACCTGCCTGCCAAGGTCCTTACACTACAGACAGACCAAGCATAGTCCTTAGCTTCCCCTACAAACTCCTGAGGCCCTCATGTCTGATTTATTCTTGTCGTTGCCTATCTAAAAGGATGCCACATGCTTCTGTTATGGGTCCTATTAGCTGGCCTCGGTGAGGTTGTGGTAACAGTTTTGTTTCTGTATGCCTCTCCAAGTATTCTGTGCCAGAGTTATATGTCAACACAGTCCTGTGCAGGACAAGTTCCTAAAGATGCCTACACAGAATTGAGTGTACAGTTGTCAGCAATGCTTTGCATTCTCAGAGTTTCTAAAATTCATCTCTTTCTATAATTATGTCTCTCCAGGTACTGATAGATTCCCTGGCTATATCTGGTATCATTGATCAAACAGTTCTTGCTTTATTTTGTTGACCCTGTGGAACTTGTGTCACAGAGATCCTTATTCTGTATCTAATGCATGGCACAGTACCTGGCATGGAGACAGTAAGTCTCATTGGGTCAGTAGATCCTTATTTGAATCTGGTATGTGTACATATATGTAAACATGTGTATGATGTGCATGCCTGTGCACATGTGCATACTTATTTATCTATCCATTGACAAGTCAATTTATATTCTAGGCTGGTCTAGTGTGAGTATCTATAGACGTATGTATCTCTATGCATGTGAGAGTATAAAACATGTTTGGTCAATTTTCATATCTTAAGATATCAGTCTCTGAATTATCATATAAGCACAACTTTGTTAATATATAAAATGCCCAACATCAAAATCTAACTTTAAAAGATGCTTCATAAACTTGGGAGTTTTGAACTAACAACTATTCTGGGATATTTTTTTCAAGACTCAGCCTGGATGTGGTGAAGTCTGGCTCTAAAGATGTATGGGATGCTCTGAGCTTTCTGAAGACATTGACCACAGCAACAGCCAGTCTACCCAAATCTCTAGCCCAGTGAGGCCTTCAGTCCACACTTTGTATTTCTTGAGAAGGCACAAAGATGAGAACCTCTTCGGTTATTAGAATTTAGGAACCAGAGCACCCTTGAGACACTAGATCCTGGAAGAGATCTAGGTTTGGTCAGCCTCCTGTACATGCTTCTCCTCCTTTGAAATAGCGCATTCTTAGTCCTGTCTGGGCACTGGGCAGTAAGTGCACCTTACAACCTACTGCATTTTCTAGCTTTGTGGGCCAAATCTAGAAAGGTTAGACTCCTGTATTTAGGTTTCTTGGTGCTCTGCATCAGCTTGGATAGTGCTAGGTAGTCTGATGGTAGTCATTAAAGAAGATAATTGCTTATCTTGAAAAAAATCAATATTCAAATCTTTCAGAACTGTTCAATTGTTGATGTGTGGAGTTCTGGATTTAGACATGTGAGCTAGGATTTAAGACAGGGGTTTCTGTGGCTTCTAGGTGAGGAGTTGCTGGCAACTATTATTCAGGACCCATCTTGCCTGAGACATGTGCTAATGAATACGAAGCAGACATTTCTCATTATTACTTTCTTTGATGCCTAGAACTATTAATCAGATGAAAATGTCTAGGCACTGGGTAGGGGGAGCCTTCTGTGCACTGCCTGCCAGGAGAGAGTGATCTCCCAGAAGCGCTTTCACTTCTGGGTGCTGAGGTGAGGTCTCCACCTTCTCTCTGGAGGGGAACAGCTGGTAGCTTACAGGGCGGACGATCAGTGGAGCAGCTGAGACAGAGGTCTTCAGGCTGCCATTTACACCAGGGAGCCAGGTGGTTCCACAGTCTTCTGTGCACAGACCCTGACAGAAGAGAGTTGGTCTCCCAGGAGTAAGGACACAGGCCAACAGACCCAAAGGAGGGATAAACTCCAGCCAGAGACAGCAAGACCAACTAACACCAGAGATAACCAGACGGCAAAAGGCAAGCACAAGAACCCTACCAACAGAGACCAAGGCTACTTGGCAACATTAGAACCCAGTTCTCCCACCACAGCAAGTCCTGGAAAAGAAAGAGTTAGATTTAAAATCGTATCTCATGATGCTGCTAGAGGGCTTCAAGAAGGACTTAAATACCTCCCTTAAGGAAATACAGGAGAATATGTGTCAAATGGTAAAAGCCCTTAAAGAAGTAACACAAAAATCCCTTAAAGAAATACAGGAGATCATGGATCAACAGGCAGAAGCCCTTGAAGAGGAAACACAAAAATCCTTTAAAGAATTACAGGAAAACACAAACAATCAAGTGAAGGAACTGAACAAAACCATCCAGGATCTAAAAGTGGAAGTAGAAACAAGGAAGAAATCACAAAGGGAGACAACACTGAAGATAGAAAACCTTGGGAAGAAATAAGGAGTCATAGATGCAAGCATCAACAACAGAATACAAGAGATAGAAGAAAGAATCTCAGGAACTGAAGATACCATAGAAAACATTGACTCAACAGTCAAAGAAAATGCAAAATGCAAAAAGCTTATAACCCAAAACATCCAGGAAATCCAGGACACAATGAGAAGACCAAATCTAAGGATTATAGATTTAGAAGAGAGCAAAGATTTACAACTTAAAGGGCCAGAAAATATCTTCAACAAAATTATAGATGTAAACTTCCTTATCTTAAAGAAAGAGATGCCCATGAACAAACAAGAAGCCTACAGAACTCCAAACAGACCAGAAAGTCCTTCTGGCCCATAATAATCAAGACACAAATGCACTAAACAAAGAAAGAATATTAAAAGAAGTAAGGGAAAAAGGGCATGTAACTTATAAAGGCAGACCTATCAGAATTACACCAGACTTCTCACCAGAGACAATGAAAGCTAGAAGATCCTGGGCAGATCTCATTACAGACCCTAAGAGAACACAAATGCCAGCCCAGACTACAATACCCAGCAAAACTCTCAATCACCATAGATGGAAAAAACAAGATATTCCATGATAAAACCAAATTTATGCAATATCTTCCCACAAATCTAGCCCTACAAAGGATAATAGATGGAAAACACCAACACAAGGAGGGAAACTACACCCTAGAAAAAGCAAGAAAGTAATCTTCTTCCAACAAACCCAAAAGAAGATAACCACATAAACATAACATCAAAAATAACAGGAAGCAGCAATCACTAATCCTTAATATCTCTTAACATCAATGGACTCAATTCCCCAATAAAAAGACAGAAATATTTTTCATGTAAATCTTCAATTTTATCAGAAAATGTTTGTAATTCCTCTTTCAATTAATTTAGTAATGGTATTTTAATGTCTAACATTTTATCTGCATTATTTTTCATGACAATCTTCAATTTTAACATATTTTTCTATATATTTCTTCTATTTTGTCAGAAATGTTTCCCATGTAAATCTCTGATTCTATCACAAAATGTTTTTAATTCCATATTTAATTAATTTAGAAAGGTTTTTTATATCTACCATTTTATCTGTATAATTTTCCACGAAATAGTCAATTTTAATGTGTTTTTCTATATACTTCTTGTATTTTATCAGAAATATTTCCATGTAAATCTTTAATTTTACCTGAAAATGTTTATAATTCCACTTTCAATCAACTTAGAATCATTTTTATGCTTACCATTTTATCTGTATAATTTTTCCATGAAAATCTTCAATTTTAACATGGTTTTTCTATATATTTCTTCAATTTTATCAGAAATATTTTCTATGTGAATCTTCAACTTTATTAGAAAATACTTATAATTCCACTTTTGATCAACTTAGGAATACTTTTATGCCTACCATTATTATATCTATTTAAAATTTTCCATGATAATCAATTTTAATAGGTTTTTCTACATTTTTCTATAATTTTATCAGAAATATTTTCCATGTAAATCTTCAATTCTATCATATAATGTTTCTACTTCCTTTTTCAGTTAATTTAGTGATGATTTTTATGTCTACCATTTTACTCTTTAATTTTCCATGAAAATTGTCAATTTTAACATGTTTCTCTATTTCTTCTATTTTATCAGAAATATTTTCCTTGTAAATCTTCAATTTTATCATAAAATGTTTTTGCTTCCTTTTTCAATAAAAGAACATGCTTTTCAAAAAAAAAAGAAAATGTCTAGGACCTTTTATTGGTTTTAATTTTTAAAATGTTTTATTTGAAATAAAATTACATTACTTTCCCCCTTTCTTTTCTCCCTTCAAGTCTTCTCATGCTCCCCACTCTCAAGTTTATAACCTCATTTTTTATTGTTATGGATGTACACATGCACGCACACACACACACACACACACACACACACACACACACAAATACAACATGCTGAGCCCTTTTGTTGTTTATGTGGATATAATTTCAGATCTGATCTCTACACTGGACAACCAATAAAGAATTAGTCTGGAAGAGGATAATTCTCTCTGACCAGTTGCTCATAGTACTTTATTTAGAGATGGGACTCCACAAACTTTTCCTTCCCATGATAACATGTACATAAGTATTGCCACTAATTCAGCCTTGTTTATGCAGCCATTTCTAGGAGAGACTTCACAGCCAACACTGTGGTGTTCTGGTTCTTACACTCTTTCCACCCCTCCTTCTAAGATGTTCCCTGACCCACAGATACTGGAACTGTGGTGTAGATATCCAATGAGACTGTGCTCCCCATGATCCATTGTATCAAGTTGTGTATCAAGTTTTCTATGATGGGTTCCACTTGGCATAAAGAAAGACTTCCTTGATGTGGGTGTAAGCTAAGCTTCTCTGTGACTCTACAGACAAGATTTAGACTATAGTAAGAATTACATTGGCCTATCATAGTGGACAACCAATAAAGGTGGTGGATGACTTTCTAATGTTCATGAGCTCACTAGCCCTGGAAAGGTGGAGAGAAGGGCTTAGTGTACACTTAGCTGATGCTTTGATACTACCGCCCATCAACTTTCCAGTATGAATGGAAGACAAACAAGTTAATGAGACTCCTGAGATTTGTTGTGTAGTGCATCCCAGCCTCCCCTATTCTTCTGTGAAGGACTTTAGATACAAACCTATCTTCCTCTTCTGGACTGAGTTGTGAGGTGCTGTGGAGACTCAAAACCACAAAGGGTGCCAGAGGATTTCTCTTCATATCCCCTCAAGTCTTTAGACTTTAAGGATTTGGGGGGCAAATCCACTGCTTTTCCAAAGCAGTCTTACACCAGTCTGGTTTCCTGCAGAGTTCTGTGATGTGTTGTTTTTTATTCGTTTCTCAGCATTGTTGAGGTCATTCCCTCAGGTTACCTGCAGGGAACATAGGGGCAGTTGTGAAATCTCATGAAATCCTCATAAAATCCTTGATGTCTCATGGCTAGGAAGATGTGGAATGCTTTTTCAGGGTTCCATAGGGGCCCATAAAGCCATGGCTTCAAATCCTCATCTACCGCAATGCCTTGAGTCTTCCCCAGCACCTCATGGAACTCATCTTTCCTTTGCATTCTTCTCCTACATCCAGGCTGCCTGCCCTGGAGTTCACTGCAGGCTGAGGTTTTCTGGGTGCTCTTCTGCCCTGATGTGATGCTTATCCTGCTGGACTTCAGCTTGCTCAGTCTCACCCATCTCATTCATCGCTCACCAGTTCAGCGCCTCACTCACTCCTCATCAATGAGAGGTAGAGTGAGACTTTGAGGATGTGGTAGAGGCAGGATAGGGCCTATGGACCAGGCAACACCTGATATGAGGGAGGGAAATCTGTGTGGGTCATTGGGGATCAGGCATTGCCTTCCAGAACTTGCAGGTGAGTAACCCAGCTCAACCCATATGCCACTTAGTGGCTGCCTGAAAGAGAGCTAGAACATTCTCCTCCTCCTCCTTTTTCTCCTTCTCCTTCTTCTTCTTCCCCCTCTTCTCCTCCTCCCCCTCCTACTTCTTCCTTCTCCTCTTCCTTCTCCTTCTTCTTCTATCCCACTAGCCTTTTCAGACTCATTTTGAAAAGAGAGACTATCAGGGAGGTGGACAGACTCTCACTCTAACCATAGGAGGAGAATAACAGTGAAGTTCAAAGATTCAACTACCATCCCCAGCTATTAAATCAAATGCAATTTTATTATGCACTTTTACTAAATATTCTTCTGTATTCTTCTGTATATTTCATGATACATACAACATTATATAGGCATACTTATACAGTATTGACCTAATATGATATGAAATATTATTCTCTTCATGCATCAAGACAACATATATTTGCTTTCAGTTAAAATCATTTAAATAAGTTACAGTATCATTCAACAGTAGGATTTAAAAGCCCTTTGATTTATTATTCCAGAAAAACAATTTCTTATGTAAAAGGAAATATAGTCATTATAAAATAAGTTAAAATTTGAAATTATTATTTAAAAGCAACTTAGCACAGTTAGGCACAGTGGCAAAGATCTGTAATTTTAGAACTAGAGAGGCTGGAGCAGGATGATTGCAAGTTTGGGGTGAGCCTGGGCTTCATAGCAAAATTCTGTTTAAAAACACAGAGCACAAAACAAAGCAAAAACACTGCAAAGCTCATCTGCAATAGTGTGTTTCATGTGTCAGTAACAATACTGAAGATGCCGGATTTAAAACCTTAGTAATATGAAAGTAAGCAAACATAAAATTAATGTTCTAAGGTGTCTGTCATAAAAATGCAGAACTCTAGTACTTTGCAATTATTATAAGTAATGGGGTGCCTGGTTTGTATTTTGTTTTGATTGCAATAAAAGTTAACTAAAGGATAAACCTATGTATCTTACCACCTCATATTTTACATGAAAGTAGAAACATTCAAATATGTAAGTGGGGAAGTTTCTGACAAGCTGCCTGTGGGAATACACCAAGCTTTGGGGCCTGTGACTCCCTCATCAATGCTGATGTAAATTCACCTGTGTTCTTGTTTGCTGCAAATACATCCAGTTCTATTACAGTGGGATCTGAGACAAAAAGCACGCAGTGCACATAAGCAGAAAGTTCCACAAATGATTGTGGAAACAGTATGAAGGAGAAGCCTAATAACTGAGCCAGTACAGGGGTGTGATCTTGATGCTGTCTTCAGAGTGGAAATTCAAGGTCTGAGAGTAAACAGTAAATAAAAAGATAAATAGAATTCTAGAATGAACCAGAAACCAACACACTCATCTGCTTCATATTGTTTTCCCCCTCTCTTCCTTCTCCCTCTCCTCTTTTCCCTTCTTCCTGTTCTCCCCAGCCCCACCTCATAATCTCATTTAAAGCACACTTTTATTGTCTCACAATCAAAGATAACAATCACCAAGGCCAGCACAAAGTGCCCTGAGTCATGCAATATACAGAGAGGCCTTAGCCATGAAAGATTCCTTTTGAACTTTTTACCATTTGAAGTAGAAAATGTACAAGTATGGAAAGTCCTAGAAATGCATACTCTCAGACCTGCTCCTGTGTTCATAGCCACACATCTTCATCACTGACCTTTTGCAGGCTGGCCACTTTAGTCTTAGAGATGCTACATAGCTTTCCAGGCTCATGACCACCCACAGAGAACAATAAAGTCAGAACCCAGAGGATCCAGGGCACATGCAGAGTGGGGACCAGCCGTGTCTCCCATTTCCCCAGACCTCCCCGAATTCAGCAATTCCTTTGAAGATAGCAAATACCTGAATCAGGACAGTGTTTCTAAGACATCCCACTATTTGGATATTATGCCTGTCTGTCTGTGAGACAAGGTCTGGTATATCCCAGGTTACTTTGTATAGCTGAGGATATCTTTGAACTTCAGATTCTCCTACCTCTACCTCTCAGATGCTGGTTTTCTCTGTATGTTCTACAATACCGGGTATATGTGGTTCTGGTACTGGGGATCAAACTCAGGACAATGCACACACTAGGCAAGTGCTCTCTGCCAACCACCCTTCTCACTCCTTTAATCATAAAATGAAGAAAATCAAAAGGTTTTTTTTTTTAACTTTTCTGAAATCCAAGAAACCAAATCAAATTTCTTGCTCGTCTATAATTTAACACGAGAGAATTTTTAATACCTTAAAACACAGGTTGTATCCCTGATCCTGGGGCAGGGTGAGGGGATATTTCAAGCTTCTCCTGGTTCTAGTCACCCTGTGTGTGCTGGCGGCCAAGGCTTAGAAGCAGTAGCTTCAGGCTGCCCATGTGAAGGTGGAGGGTACCCTGTGGATTCGGCACTGAGATCAGCCATGTCTCATGGGTTTGGGGTGCTCCTTGTCCCACTGTGGGTCTGAGTAGAAGAGCTTCTGTGTAGTGTGGTTAAAACCTTGGACACAGTGGGTCACTGCAGCTTAACTAATGTCAGTATTAGTTCTTAAAGAATGTTTATTTTTTCTTCATTTCATATTTATTCCTTCCTCCTTTTATTTATTTATTTGTTTGTTTACTTATTTATTTTATTTATTGTCCCTTTTGGTTAGATTTAACTGTTTGTTATCAAGTCTGGATATTTTTGTTTTTCACCTCAGTTCAAGGCAGTGAGGGCTGCTCTACTAGAGCATTTCCTTCTAGATTAACTGCTTTCTTCTTCTGAGTCTGGAATGTGTTACTTATTTAATGAAGGAATTTTATTGAATTTTGTTTGATAACTACAAAGCCATAGATTTAATTCTTAAGAATAGGAGCTACTTACTCTATACACAGTGCTAATATGTGTTGATAAGTACTCAGTTATAGCTATAATTTTTTCCTATTTTGGTATGGAGAACAGAGAAGAGTCACAGCCCTGGCACATGTCAAGCACATGGCTATCCAGGTACACTTTGGTCTCTAGACTTGGTCATCATTACCAAGGAGTCTGTGCCCTTAGTCAGAATTCTCCCCTTTGCTTAGTGCCTCACCCAACAATGGCTCCTTCCTCTATGTCTCCATTAATTCTGCTTCTTTCAGCAGAACGTATGAGTTAAATTAATGGGCATTTTTTTCTATGCCCAGCTCTTTTGACTTAGCACAATGTTCTCTAGATTCATCCATGTCATTATGGATAGCAGAATCCTTCATTTTCAAAAGCTAGACAGTAAAGCTATATATGCACATAGGCATACACACAAATGCCCATGCACATGCGCACCCATCGGCAATCACATTTTCTTTTTCTATATATCAGTGGTGGACACTTCAGTGATCCCATTTCTTGGTGACTCTGAATAGTGGTGCAATGAACATGGAATACAGGCGTGTCTCTGAGATGCTGGTCTCATCTCCTTTGGACATACATTCAACAGTGGGATTATAGGACCCAGTGACAGCTCTCCCATGTTTAAAGCATTTTTTTAACCATCCTCTGTACTGCTTTTCAAAGTGGCGACACTAACTAAGTGCTCACCAATAGCATGAGTTCTCTTCTCTTCACATGCCTTAGATGACAGCCATCTTATTGGAGCAAGGTGGTATGTCATGGTTTTCATTTGCAGATTTCTGATGATTGGTACCTGTTTGCCAGTGGTATCTCTCCTTTGGAATATGTCTATTTGCATCTTTTGCCTGGTTTTAAGCAGGTTCTTTTTCTGTTGTGTGCAAGTTCTTTATTTATTTTAGCTATTAGCTCTTCACCAGATTGTTGGGGCACAAATATTTTATAGCATTCTTCAAACTGCCCATTCCTTTTGTTGACTGTTTCTTTTCTGCACAGAAGTGTCTTGTTTATTATAATCCCACCTCCTCATCTTTCTTTTCTTCTTTGTACTCTGGTTATTGTGGGCATATTTTTTTCAAGATCAACATTCCTTTGTTTTCTTCCTGGGTTTTATGGCTTCAGATCTGGTGGATAATTCTAATATATTTTGAATTGATTTGTGTCTGTGGCACAAAATATGACCTTATTTTTTGTTTTCCTTCCCAGGTGACTAAACAGATTCTCCAACATCATTTGTTGAATAGACTCACCCTGTGTTCAATATCTGCAGGAAGGATTAGTTCACTATATATGCACAGGTTTGTTTCTAGGCTCTCTCTGATGGTCCAATGCTAGTAACACCTTATAGTTTTAATTATTTTTGCTTTGTAACATTTTGAACCAGGCAGTAGTGACGCACACCTTTAATCCCAGCACTTGGGAGGCAGAGGCAGGCAGATTTCTGAGTTCAAGCCCAGCCTGGTCTGCAGAGTGAGTTCCAGGACAGCCAGGGCTGCACAGAGAAACCCTGTCTCAAAAAAAAAAATTGAAATCAAGAAGTACAATTTCTCCAGTTTTCTATTTTTCTTCTCAATACTGCTTTGGCAATTCAGACTTTTGTGAAATCTTGGGTCATTTTTTTTCTCCTTTATGTGAAAAAAAATACCATTGTATTTTCTTTTTAGTAGTGAAAATTATTAATTTCTAAAATCACAGTCAATGTGCCGTATTCAATTATGGGTGAGTTTGTCTTATCAGACTGTGAATCCCAGGAATGGGAGAAGCTTATTTTGTTCACCACTAAATTCCTTTTGCAGGTAGGAGAGAGGTGAACATTTGTGGCACTAACTGCTTACAGCAGCAGGGTTGGTACAACTGCACAGGTTGTCTGGGAAAATCTCAGGAAAATGTTGAGGTTCTGGAGCACACAATCAGCCTCTGTTTCTTACCTAGAAGCATCTACATAAATATATTTCTAAATACACACAGGGGGATAGTAGATGCTTACTAAGGTCAGCAAGACCTAAAGTTTTCAGAGCATTAATCCCAGGGAGGCTGTCTGCCCACAATTTAAACACAAGCACTGAAAATATCTACAAGTCATCTCTTTTTCTAATTTTAAGTGCTAATACACTGTACTCAGTAAGAACATTCTGTTGATCCAAGTTGTTCTGATCAATTGCTTCAATTTAATGATACGAATATGAGCTTCAAAATTAGCACATTTTATAAAAAAAAATTTCCCTTTAATACCCAATAGACTCCTTTCCAAGTTATTTGAAGGAACTATCTGATACCCCCAGAGTCAGTCTCGGGGGCTTGCTGGGCATCTTTACTGTTCTGTTTCTTGAGTGTGTGCACAAGCAGCTGCATGCTACCACATCCGTGCACAGTAAAAGTGTGCAGTCCTGCTGGAACAGCTACAAGGCCATAGGGGAAAGCGTTGGTCAATTCCAAGCCAGCACTGGGAACTTTAAGGAACTGACATTCCTCAGGAGCTGCGGTGTGTGGTCTGCTCACAGCTCCTGGCGTGTGTGCTTGTCTTGATGACTCTTGAGCAGAAGTGATCCTGGGGCCAGGACTCCTCTGAGTCCATCCTTCTCACATTACAGGGCCCATCTGTATGAGAGCCCCAGTGCTGGAGTCCCAGCAAGCCTGTGAGAAGAGTTATGTTCTAATTTCACAAAGGAACAAACGCACGCTGCCAAATATAATCAGGAGCAGATTCTTCTTGAGAAGATTCCAGAACCCAGGGGCTTAGAGGAGGCGGCAGTGGGACTACATCACAGTGATTGGATTTAAAATAACAGTCCTTACTCATATTTTTAGTCGTTCATTCACTCGGCAAATGTTTACTGAATGTGCAGCGCGGGGAAGGGATTTTGAAAGACTCTAACACGAGAGAGAGAGTCCTGCGTCGTGTTTAATTGGACGGATCAGAACTTGAAGAACTGCGTTGGAGAAGTAATTAAGGCTGTAGGAAACACTTGTTTATGCACGCGGTTTTCTGGAGAGGGGCTCTACTGGTCCTCCTTTTGTTCAGTAACAGATGTCCTGGTGAGGAGAAAGCGGAAGAGGCGGTGCCACATTGCCCATCCCAGCTCTTTGCCTGTTGATTATTTGCTGTGTGCCATGTTAATTCTGGACCTTTGATCTTCACTCTTTTCTGAGCCACAAATACTCTTCTCGTGAGCTATGATTGTGGGTAATGCCAGGTCTCACTGGGTCAGAGCAGCTGAGACTCTTGCAAACAATGGGTAAGCTACAAGCAACTCTGCCCAGTTCCCGGAGCAGGACTTTCAGTGGAACTTTGGGCAAACTTTCCTCTCAGTTTTCACCATTCTGTGAAAAATATGGAGGCTATTTTTTTAGCCCTCAGGGAAGCCTTAAGTCTTGTAGTTAGAAATCTAAAGTCAAAGTCACTGCTTTTTTATGATCTAGACAGCGACAACAACAACGTCTACCTGACTCATGCTTACCCAGTCACACTACAGAATTTGGCTTTATTTAGTAATCAGCCATCTATTTCTAAGCATGCTTAAGTTTTTGTAAGAGAGTCAATAAAATATAATTAGTAAAAAGCGATCAAAATTCATTACATACGATCTCACACAGGAAAATTCATCAAGAAAGTAGATGTGTTTATTGTTTGTGTCTTGTAAGCTTTCTAAGGTCCTGGAATAACACAGCTCCCCGAAGAACTCTTGAGTCAAGCTCAGCAAAGACCTGAGAGTCACCACTCACTGCTTGTCTATTCTCCTTATCTGGGGTGAAAGACAAACTTTACTCCTTTCATTGTTGCAAGTTTAGAGAAAGTAGACCTTGATGTTCACCATGACAACAGGGATGATGATGATGATGATGATGATGATGATGATGTTGATGATGGTGATGATGATGATGATGGTAGTGGTGGTGGTGGTGGTGGTGGTGGTGATGATGATGATGGATTTCCGTTAGTGCTGTAAGGTTTTTACAGCACAGTAGTGGCATAGAGACAGTTTCAGTGGTACTTGATTTGAAGGTTCCAGAGCTTACAAATGATCTCAGTATTCTCTCTGTACTTAGGGAGCTGCTTCCCCTGCCCTTTCAGTTTTCCTGACTACAGAATTAAGTGTGGGCAATGAATGCAGAAGTGTGATTCCACTTCATGCTTTATTGGCATTCTTTGTGAAGTCCTCTGCTGGAGGAAATGAGTCCCAGTCTGAAGCTAGGCTAAATGTGGTGTGTGTGTGTGTGTGTGTGTGTGTGTGTGTGTGTGTGTGTGTGTGAAGAAGCCCATACCTTCCTGCCCTTCATCTGACTGCTTCCCTCAGGGCTTGGATGACCACTGCACCAGGAAAGAGGTCATAGCACGGTGGTGGAAACCCAAACAAGGTCAGAGTTGAAGAGGTCATGCCTTGAGAGCCTCAGGGAGAAGACCATAAACTAGAATTCAGTGTTTCCATCCAGCTTCTAGTCACTACAGACTAAATCAACATGAAATTTTTTACTATTTGCAACTATAAACATGGCTGGTTTTGGTATAAGTCACACAGACATGAACCTGTGACTAGTGACTCATCTTTTAGAAACTTGCATTTCTTGCTCAACTCTCATATGGTTAGCCTTTTTTTGTGTATCCATATGGGCAATCTGAAAAGCAATATATACATTTTGTCACGACTTGTATATGCTTGGGCCAGGGAGTGGCACTATTAAGAGATGTGGCCTTGTTAGAGTAGGTGTGTCACTGTGGGTGTGAGCTTAAGACCCTCATCCTAGCTAGTTTTCCACTAGCAGCCTTCAGATGAAGATGTAGAACTCAAAGCTCTGCCTGAACCATGTCTGCCTGGATGCTGCCATGTTCCCACCTTGATGATAATGGACTGAACCTCTGAACCTGTAAGCCAGCCCCAATTAAACGTTGTTTTTATAAGATTTGCCTTGGTCATGCTGTCTGTTCACAGTAGTAAAATCCTAAGACAATTTTATACATACAGTGTACAAACACGCATATGAATGCTTGTGACTTGGGCTTGGCTTATAGTTCAGAGGTTTAGTCCATCATTCTCATGGAAGGAAGCATAACAGCACACAGGCAGAGAGGTAGCTGAGTGTACTCTATCTGTATCTGAGGCAAGAGGAAGAGAGCATGACAGTGGGCCTAGATTGAGCTTCTGAAACCACAAAGACTGCCACCAGTGACATACTTCCTTCAACAAGGTCACACCACCCATTAATGTTACTCTCTATGTGCCTACGAGGCCATTTGTATTCAAATGTCTACATCCTACTCCCTGGTCCCCATAGGCTTTTAGCCATATCATAATCAATTCAGTCCAACTTCAAAAATCCCCATAGTCTATCCCAGTCTCAGCAGTGTTTAAAAATCCAAAGTTCAGAGTCTCTTTTGAGACTCATGCAATCTCTTACCTGTAACCCTTTGTAAAATCAAAACTGAAAATCAGATTACAAAGTTCCAACATATAATGACACAAGATATGCATTATCATTTCAGAGGAAAGAGAACACAGTGAGGAAATACTGGACCAAAGCAAAACCAAAAACCAGCTGGGCCAAGCTCCAAATGCTGCAGCTCCATGTTTGATGTCAAACCACTCAAAATCTCCATCTCCTTTCAGCTTTGCTGACAGCAGCACACTTCTCTTTCTTGGGCTGTATCCATTCCCTATTAGCAGGTCTTCTTGGCATATCCCACTATTCTGGCATCTCTAACAACTCAGCGTTTCCAATGGAATCAGGGCTTTAACCTTATAATTTTTTTTACACAATAACCTCTTTGCCCAACCTCCTTAGTCATGGAAGGAGATTCCATGATCCCTTTCTTATATCCTTGATTCGAAAGCTATAGTCATGTGGACAAAGCTGTCAAATTCTGCTGCTTTCTGGGCCTGGAACATCTCCCCATACACCCCCCCCCACACACACACACACACTCAAATCCATTTTCACCAGCTTTCTGTTTTTGATGGTTTTCTTCATTACCTTAGCTTTGCTGTCCCTGGAACATGCTCTGTAGACCCAGATGGCCTCAAACGCAGAGATCTTCCTGCCTCTGCCTCTGCCTCTGTCTCTGCCTCTGGAGTGCTGGGGTTAAACCACCACAGCACATTGTGGGTATGCAGCTCTGGAAAGTATTTATGAGGAATGCAAATCACTCACAGGTCCCAGAATTCTGTTCCTGCTTGTGGTGATTGCTGGTGTTCCCTCACTTCTGTCAGATATTTCCAAATCTCAGGGTCACCCAGGATGAGAAGAAGGCACAACGAGGTGCTAGCTGCTTGGTAGCTCTCATTTTAACTCAAGCAAAACTAGGCCATCGAGGCGAATAGTCTTTAAATGCATATACCGTCTCTATAGATCCAGTCAATAGAATGAGGGAACAGAGTCTGTTGATCACTCAACAGTGTCGACCAAAGAGCTTCAGAGAAGAAAAAGCATCCTAGGGTCCCCATCATAACACATCAAACCAGAGGTCCCTGGATAGGCCTCATTTTTGACTGGCATATGATCTGCACATAATGAACAGCCGCTTGTGCACTGGTTATGGAGACTCAAGCCATTCCTCTTGTCTGAATCTCCATGACAGCCCATACCCAGGGAAGAAACTCCTATTTTGTATTCTCATTCTTGCATTTTCATTCCTATTATCTGACGTTCTTTTAAAATTTTATTTAATTTACTTATTTATTCACTTTATAAGTGAATAAATATAGCCATCCAAATAAGAACCCCCCATCTCCTCACAATATCCCCTCATGCAGATTTCCCTATTCTTCCTCCCCTTCTCCCTCAAGAGTAGGGGTCCCCCCTCTGGGCACCACCTCTCCCAGCCCTTACCCTCCATAACTCCCACCCTCCTGCCCTTACTCCCCACACCTGGCACATCAAATCACTGTAGGACTAGGCACATCCTTTTCCACGGAGGCCAGACAAGGTGGCCAGGACAGGGGAATGGGATCCACAGGCAGGCAACAGATTCAGGGACAGTGACAGCCCCTGCTCCAGTTGTTGGGGGACCCCCATGAAGACCAAGCTGCTCATCTGCTACATATGTACTAGGAACCCAGGTTCAGCCTGCTTATTATGTGACTTTTTCTCTAACACTCTGGTTAAGCATTCTGAGAATTTAGAGGTGCTGATGACCTTCAGCATCTTTTTCTCTGAATAGAGTTTTCATGGGTCATGTAAACTGGCAACAAGAGTGCATAAGGGAGTGTAGTAATTGGCTGTGAACAGAGCTATATCAGAGATAAAACAGGCAATAAATTATAAACTCATTCCAGAAACTTTCCATTCGGCAGGATGGCCACAAAATATAGAGATGTACCTCTCTGAATGAGATAATGCCTGGAATGAGGACCTCAGAATGAAAGAAGCATCTTGGCAAAGGAAAGGCCAGATGCCTCTAAGGGCACAGGCTGTGTGCCCGTGTTGGGATAAACAGCTTGGCTGGTCTGAATCAGCACACAAAACAGAGAAGTGGCAGGTGTGGAATCCAGCATGTAGGGGTGGGGGAAGTGCTTAAGGGAGAGTCCTCTTCCTCCTTCCATGTCACATGGCAATGTTTAAGGAGCCCAGTGACACGATCTGAATGCTCTTTTGGATGAATCAAGAATGGAGATTTGGGACCGGACCTCTCAGGGCTCTGCATTGCATGGGCATCTGTACTCTGATGTGGGAAAGTATATGGGAATGAGAGCTAGGACTGCACATTCTGGACCAGAGATGGATGCTCTATGAGGAAAGGAGAATCCTGTAGGAGGATTGTAGTTGGGAATTTGCTGTACAACCAAGAAGCCAAGAATGTCCTAGAAGAAAAATATAGAGATGTACCTGTGCAGAGGGCATGTAAGTTACCCTTGGTCCCTTTGACACTCTGGGGTTCAGACGTGTAGGCAGTGACCAAGAAGGACAGGAGAGGGTACTGACACCTTTGGTGGCACTGCTAAAATTTTCTGTGACACATTTCCCTAACAGCTACTGAGCTGTGAATTGTCAGCCAGCCCAGGTGGTATTCACAGACTGATTCTCTTACTGCAACACAGTTACCAGGGCTTTTGACAACGTTGTTCATCTTCCTACTCATCAAGGCTCTCGGCATTTAACTGGTAAATAGCTAAATCCAATTAATTCTCTAGGCTTCTGGGAAACCCGATTTCCTTGTCCTCTGCACTCTGCATAATTTTATTTGCCGTGCTCTTTAGAATTTCTGAGGATAATATATAAAGACACTAAATGAAATGAAACATAAACAAATAAAACTAATTATTAAAGGTTTTGGTAGGAATCTGTCCCAGTCTTAGAACTGGCCCCAGGACCTGGTGGATGGGAGGAAGAGAATCAGGAGGCCAGTCCACAGTAGTTCAAGGCATGGGTGGAAGATGGGAAGGGCCAGTCATAGCTCACCTGCATGTTCCATACTTCGAGGCATGGAAGTCTTCAGAGAACATACGACTAATCCAGCAGACAGGTCCCTCCCAAGCTGCAGAAATCTATACCAGGCTTATTTTAAAAATGTGGATACTAATAGACCTCATGACATTGTAGCAAGAATGGTTTCTGTTTTGGCGGAGATGTTTCTGGAAAAGACAGGGTGACCAGAGGTTCAGAATCTAGGACATAGAAATGGAGGTGATAATGAGTTTGTCCCTGACTCTCCTTGAGATCTTTCAGCCCATTTCCTTGTATGAAGCTCATCAGTAATACCTTTCTCTGGGATGGACATTGTCATGGAAGCCTTCACACAGCTTGGAGCTTCAGATATCTTTGTTTTCTACTCCTTTTCTTTTTAAAATATGCTTTCCTCTATAAAGGGATCTTTGTGCTACCAAGGACTTAATGATCATGTCAAAATTGGACACAAGGACTTTTAACTTCAAATGATGACTAAGCATAAATATGAAATGATTAAATTCACCAGGATTGTTCTTATGCAGGTATCTTGGGACAAACACTGAATTAGTGCTACTCAGTTATCTCTGATGTGTCCACCAGCATTCAGTTTTTACTTAATGGTTGAAATACGACTCAAGGTTTTCTTACGTTCTAACCTCATAAACGCATCACAGTGCATTTCCCCTCAGCTTATTTCTAGATTGTTTTTCATTTGGACAGTGAAGGGTAGGAACAGAAAGTGACCTTTCTCAATGCCATCCAGGCAACCACAGATCTAATAAAGGCAAAATTCACAACAGAATAAAGCAGAGATACAGATTTCATTTTGGTTTCTGATGAAATCCCTAAGGCCTGATGGCCATGGCCATAGCTAGTAATTCAAAGAGAAAACAATGCCTTGACCCTATTGCTGGATGATCAGCAAGCTGAGGAGAGTCAGCCTTTGGCCCTGCTGAGTCACATGAAGATCCATGCATCATTCTCAGTCATAGGAACAGAGACTTCCAGAAAGATGGAACGATTCGTTAAAGACCAGCCTGCCGCCGGTGCCTTATATAATGCTAATCCAAATAAATTAAAATTGGAAATGACATTTCTGATCATACTGAAGCACAGTGTAGATGCTTTGCTTGAAGCTATTTAGCGCTGTATTAACAGTCCAGTATTGTTGCTGACACCGTGAGAGTCACTCACTTGAAAAGAGGCAAATTAGCTTTGTGAGATACATACAGAGCCAAAGAAAATTGAGTTTTTGTTCACAGGCAACATTATTCTTTATTCTAAAATGATGAAACTCTTTTCAATATCTCCCTTAACTTCGAACACAAACACTGCTAGACATTTGTATCATCATGCTGGCGAGGACTGCTGCTCTCTGAGCTTGGTTTTACATGGGTTATGGGTGCCCAAGTTTGAGGGGGAAACCACCGTAAATATATGATGCTTATCTTGTGTGTAGTTACACTGTGCATTTTCAATAAATTAATATCTATCATGATACACATGAATGGAAACACAGGATTGTAACAACTTGTGAGAGGTAAATGTTTCTCTAGATACCTGTGTTTGATGATTGCAGATTCAATGAAGCTACAGACCTCCTAGCTGAACTCAGGATCGACATATACAGGAGAAATTAGATCACTGTAATGGGTTACTTCTGTGACCCATCAAGGAAGGCCCCACTTGTCTGCTCTTGACTTTCAGGTTTTGGTGGCATTCTATAGGAGACATGTGTCCACATGGTGGGTGTGTCTTGTGGAAGCTCAGCACTTGCTACTTCCTCAGAGCAAGGGTTCCCTCTTCCCTTCCTGGCTATAGACATTCTTTCAATGATTTATCCTCAGAGTTTAGGAAATCCGTACTTCCCTAGTGACTTGAGACTTCCTAGGGACCTATCAGGGGCCATGTGGTGATAGGTTTGTGTTCCTGGTTCTGATTCTTACTGGTAGCTGCCTCATTTGGCAGGACTCCATCTAGAGGGGAAGAAAAGTTGCCCTGGGATAGTAGGTTTAATGACACAAGTAATCTACCAAGGGTGTGTCCTCTCCTTCCTATTTTACTCTGGACATGTTTCTTTCTCATAGGAACCTTTCTTTCTGGTGACACTGAGAATTCTGTGGTATGTGAGATCCTCCCTTTTCCTGTATATGGAGCAGTCCCTGGTAGGCTATACCATTCTGTGGCCTCCTCATCACATCAGCAGACATAAGTGTGTGTTATACATGCTTCAAAGTTATGCTTGGGATCTAGTGTTGTACCTTATGGTGTGCACACTTATCCAGGGAGAGAAGAGAACATGACAGATGAATATAGGAGACATGATGCCACACACTCCTGAGTATTTACATGGCATTTGCCTACTCCCAGGTATGGACTTCTGTGTTCCAGAGTTAATCAGCATGGTGGACTACAATGTAGGTGTGACCCTATGTTGTGGAGGCGGGTGTAGTGACAAAGGATAGTTATTAACCATTATGGTGAAGAGACAGAGATAGAACATTAACAATTTGGTTCCAGGTACTTAGTTGCTCAATTTAAGGTCACAATTTAATTGCTTCATCAGGAAACATTGGGAGCAACATAGGGTCTTCATTACAGACACAGAGCCTGCAACAGTCCCCAGATTCAACTTTATATTGCTTCATTGTTCCAATGAAAACTTTGATCAAGGAAAGCTAGTTCTCTTAATCTGATCAACTGAGGATGGGCAAGCCCCACCCAGATCATCTGTTTACTCACAGAAGGTATAACATAAAAACTTAGCACTATGAATGCCCTCCCTAATATTTGGGAACATCTCTGGATTGGTCCAATTTTCAGAAAACAAGCCAACTACAATTTGATTCTGGGCCAGTATGGAAGATGCATTGACCAATTAACTTCTGTTTGCTGTCTTCTATAGAGATGAATCTCTACACCATGATCAAGGTCTTAAAGAAGAATTAAGAATTTCTTATTGCTACTGAATAGAAATATTTAAGAGTTACTGTTTTCTTTTTTCTTCAGGTTCCTTGTAATTTCAATTGAATAATTCTGTCTTTCCTGAAGCATTTATATTCTGTGAGTTCACTGGTCCATATCCCATGAGTAACCAGCTGATGCATCACTGGGATCTGGTGACCTTGTTCTTCAGATTATTGATAGTGGTGTTGAGACCAGTTCTCTCAGGGAATTCTGATGAACATCTTCACATGGAGCTTTTTAATCCCCCATATCTCAAAAAATCCTTCTTCCCACTTTATGGTCCGGGAAATACTACACACACACACACACACACACACACACACACACACACACACACACATATGCCTCCAGTCTCTTCTCCTGGCACATTTTTCCTCTGCCAGTTCATATCACTTTAACAATGATGAATTTCTATTTCTAACATCTGTCAGATGATCCTGGGCCAGAAGGCTGAAGACATGCTCCATCTTCCTGACTTACTGGGGCTGTATAGGCAGGCAGCTGACTCTACAATTCGTCTCAGTTCTGGAAGCTGTGTTAGGCATTAGGCTTCCTATATATTTTCAGTTAATGTTGGTCATTCTTGGATTTCTGACGGGGTTGAAAAACTACTTATAGTCTCATAGCCAACCCAGGCTATTTTCTTTGAGAGAATAGATTTGAGGGGATGATTTTCAGATGGCATACAATCTAAAGCCAGGACATAAGTCAAGGTAGAATCATAAGTCTTTTAATTTAGGATGGATGACAATGTTCTATTTTAATGACATAAATGATGGACTGGGTGTTAGTTCTATCTTTTACTTTATAGATTACAAGATGGTAATATAGATTACAAGATTGTGCTCTATTTATATTTGAGAGAAAGGTTTTGTTTTTTATTAGAACAGAAAGGGGGAAGTGTTGTGGATGGGCCAGGTGCTGTTCTTATGAATCAATCCCCTAGTGAATAAAGGAGACAATCAATGGGCGAGTAGGTGGGACTTCCAGGTTGGACTGAGGAAGAGAGGAAGCAGGAGAGAGTTAGGTCCTTTTGGAATGGGAACAGCATATGGGTAAGATTAGGTATTAGTTGCTGCTCTCAGAGATTACCATTAATTTTGAAACAATCAAAAACAAAAACAAACAACAAAAAATGGGTGGATAAAAAAAGGTTTATGGGTATATGTAGTCTGTTATTGAACTGTCTACAGGAACTATATCCTCAGTAGGGAAGCTTCACTGCCATCCCCTCAGGAGCACAGGCCGAAGGGGAGAGGAGCCTAGCAGCGAGGCTTCTCGCCTCGTCCAGCATTCTGTGTTGTGTTAGCTCTGAACATTTGCTTCATGCTCACATCTCTTGGTGTATCATGCATTGTGGTATGGTGTCAATTTCTGACCACTCCTCATTTGGATTGCTTCCCTCTTTAAGACACAACATACTGCTTTGTAAAACCTCCCAGCAAAGCACACTCACACACACACACACACACACACACACACACACACACACACACACACACACGAAAACAAACAAAAAAAAAAACCTGTGCTTTTCTAAATTTTGCATATTTTTATTACTTTCTTGGTGTGCAAGATAATTCATTTTACCATGACATCTTCATTTCTACACATCACTGCCCCATGCCCTGTCTGCCCCCGTTGCTCCTCCCCTTTCTCCTCACATCCACTCAGCCTACTGCTAAAACTGATAATTCTGAAGTTGGGCCTACTTCTTCTTTTTTTTTTGCCATCTGAAATAGTCCTTTTGGTTCTCTTAATGAATGTGTGTGTGTGTGGATGCTATTGTTCAACATGAAGCCATTTTGTGGAGTTTTGCTTAGCTGGAGCTTCTATTTGATTGTAGTGGTTTGCTTGCTAGCCACAGAATCTCATTCAGTAAAGATTGCCTTACCCCTATCCTCCCAAGTCTTACTTTTTGATTTGCTTTGGTTTGCCTTTTTCCAACATAGTAACAAATAAGAGTTAACCAGTGTTATCAGGATTTCTTTTTCTCTCCAGGGTTGCGGAAAGCTGGGGCTCTGCAAGCCATTTGATGGCTCTTCATTTTGCATTCTAAACTTTGTTAAGACTTCAAAGAGATTTCATCTGCGTGGATCATGCCATTATTAGTTGCTGTGTAAGAAATAAAAACTTATATTTAAAAAATGTATATATATATATATATTTAATTAATTTAAAATCTAAAAGCATAAACTCATCAAACACTAAAATAAGTATCTTGCATTTAGAAATATAACTATTCATGGTGTCCCCACAGCTCCAGTGTGCTGACTAGTCAAACTCTGAGGGGGAAGCTTCTGTCTTAGGAGTCAGCTCCCCAGGGTGAGGGCCAATGATGTCTCTGTGATGAAGGTGAGATCATGTCAGGCTACATGTGAATGGGTTGATTTTTCTACTATGGACGACACATTTGCTCTCTGGTTAATGACAAGACTAGCAGATCAACTTGATCTGTCTTTCAGGACCCCTCCGCAAGTAGCTTCCTACAATAGTAGGTACTGTGGGTGAGGTGTTGGGGGTCTACTTCTTATACAAATGTCAGGAGGAGGTGGCAGAGAATAAAAATGAGAAAAGTCTTCAGTGAATTCTGGAGGCTGGAAAGGGACTTGCTCTGTTCATGGGTACAGGGCCATCAAGAGCCTGGGTCTGTGCAATGCATATTGTGAGGGTCACCACATTTGCTTAGCCACCAGTCTCTCTGGGCCCTGTGGAAGAATGAGAACAACTAGAATTTTCTCAGAAGAAATTATGGGCCTAATCCTCAAGTACTGAACAGAACAATTGCTATTCTATGTCCAGCATGGTCTGGAAAGTCCATGTCTTTCTTTCTGTGCTGACCACCGATATGATGTGATACATGAAAAGTTCTACAAATCCACTCTGCAAGTCTGAATTAAACTGTCCACCATCTCTGTTCCTGGAACAGACTGAACTCAAGCTATGGCCTGCACTCCCACAGATATCACAGTGAGCAGAAACGAGGCCCAAGCTGCCCCAGTGATTGAACCCTCTTAACCACTGTGCACCACTAAGACAGGACTCTGTGCCCAAGTCTGAGGAAATCTTTCCATAGCTGCCTAATCTGAAATGAAGTTCTCAGCATGTCTGGTTTCCAAGTATTTAAATACCCAGAGAGGATATCACTATTCCGTTTTCAGGGTCCATCATAGAAATCCGCAGTGAGAAAATAAGGAACAAGAGACACAGCCCATTGCCCAGTTTCTTAGAAATGGCTGGAGCTCTGACACAGGCACTTCTGTCAACATATTCTTTAGCCTAATAAAGTGACCATTTTCTGTTTCTACAAGATGTTTGCCCAGTGATCCCAGTAGCTAGTGGAACCAGGAAGAATGAGAGCATCCCCCACCCCAGAACAGCTTGGGACTGCGCCTTCACATCTGGCAGCCATCAATGTTGATATCTGTATTAACGCATTGGCTCAAATTAACATTCCTGCCAGTGAACCAGAGCAGTTATTTTTAACTAGAGCAGATGTTTTGAGATAAGAAGGATTTTTAGGAGGGAAGGGAGTTTGCAAACTTGTTGCATGGACATAGAGCCCAACAGACTGGGTCAGACAGGTTGACTCCCCAGGCAGCTCTTCTGGAGTGGGTCAACCCCTGCATCTTTGTATCTCTGACCTCAGATGAGAAGATAGGCATAATCCTGGGGTGGCCTGTCTGCTATTCTGTAGATTCTACATTCTATATCCAGCGATAGTCATTAGCCTGTCTATAGCTTGCTTTAACTGTTAATTTCATACCGTTTACACTGACAAATGGGTCAGGAAGACAACAATGTTCAAAGATCCTAAAAGGTGAACAATGCTGTTAAATGTTAGCATCTATAAGCTAGGGGCAACTGGAGGTTAGAGATGTTTGTTCAAGATATGAATATTAGGATGGTACATAGCTGAGTAACTCCGATAAATATGGTGCTATTTGACCTTGAAGCAGAGGTTACCAAGTCTCTCCAAGCCATGCAATACCAAGGTCAGTCTATAAGTGCTATGGCTGCAGAGGGTTTTGACAACCATGACAACAGAACCACATTTTTCCTGGTAGGATTCGATGAACACAGAAAGGAACTGCCTCAGAGCATTCTAAGAAGCAAAATGGAATTGTTTCAAAATATTCAAGAAGGAAATCAACAATGAAACCACCCAAAGGGATTGGTGGGTTTTTCCTTGTCTTAGTCTCCTTTCGAGGAATTTTGCAAGAAATCCACCTTTTGCCAAATTAAAAGAAAAATAATTTGTTCTTTTAAAACTTCTACATATTCCCAAAGTAGACACACATGCAAGGCAGAGAAGAGAACAAGCATCCCTGTGCTCCTGATGCACTCTTTGTGACAATTCCCCGTTTGTGTGCACATAACATAACGTTCCTCAATTGTACATCAACTATCAGAAGCCAAGGAGAGTAATAGCAGGTCAGGGCAGCATTAGGAAGAGTTAGATCAGGAAATGTCTAGATGGAGTTCCTTCGACTAATGAACTTTCTGTCTTCTTCACAACATGGACCACTCTCCCTCAACATTTATGCGCCATGACCAGAGGCATAGTGGTCAGTTCCACTGCAGATCTTCCCACCTGCTCTGCCCCTCTCCCAGGAACTGTTGAAGCCTCGAAAGCTTTGAAATGTCCTCCTTTGAACAGAATGAACAATGTAAAAAACAATGTTCCGTGAAACCTAAGAGGCCATAATTACAAATCCCATCCACCATTTGGGAGCAAGTATCCACTTTTACATATTATTCAAATTTACTGCCTTCCATTAAGAAGTGACTCTTTTAAACCTTTCAACAAATGCAAAGTTTCTAATCATTTTCATGAAGGCAGAACAACATTCTTGACAAAACACAAACAGAGCAGATCATGATTATTTCCAGAACCATAAACTATAGATATTTGGCACAGAGGGAAGACTATTGCTTCAAAAAAAAGGAAGGAGGAATGAATGAGCATGAGTCCTTATCCTTTCTTTGGTAGGGACTGAACACTCACTGTGATGTCTCACTAACTGGCCTGCAGGCTGTAGGTTGACTTAGTCCTACACACATGTCTTGGGGCTTTGTATGTTTGAGAGACACTTTACATTCCTGTCCTATGGCATACAAATTAAGACACCATGACATGAAAGTTTCTGGCTTAGGTCTAGCATTCCCCAAGTGCTTTTGTGTTTGGTCTGTGTCTCCTTTTCCCAGGGTCTCCTGTTTCCTGGACATTCCTGCTCTTGGCGGATCTGACACAATCTCCTCTCCTAGGTTATCTGGCAATTGCAGTTGCTACAAGTATGATTCTCCGTTTCTTCTTTCATGTTCCAAGTTCTTCTGTGAAGTATATGGCTTCTACTTCTCTCTGTTTCTGTTTCTTAACTCAGTGTCCTGTTTTTTAAAAAATAGAACTGGAGAAATGACCTTTGAATAATAAATTCAAGGAAAAGGGGCTTGAAATATAGTTCATTTGGTTGAGTGTTTGCCTAGAATGCAGGGAGTCCTGTGGATTTTTATAAAATACTCAGCATTGTATGGGACCTGATGGTGCACATTAAAATCTTAGTACTTGGAATATGGAGACTTGCTCAACTACATAGTCAGTTAGACCTACAGAAAGCAGGGAGTGGCAGCAATCAAGGAAGGATAGAAGTCAGGCAAGCAGAAAAGAAAAGCAGAGTAAAGATATGAAATGCAGAATGAAAATTCTGACAGCCTTCACGGATAATCTCAGAGCTCACAAAGGCTGGGCGACAGCTCAGGCTATGCAACTCTTCCTCCCAAGGCTCATCTTTGTGTTTTCTAGCTGAAAATTCCAGTTTATGTCACTAAATATTCCAGAAAACAACAAACCATCTTAATAGTTGTAAATTCTTAGTCCCTTCAAACTTAAAACTCTGGCATATTTCAGAAATATAATATACCATTCTTAAGTTAAAACTTAAATATGAATATGTTGGAAGATGATGTTGCTCTGGACCCTACTACACAGAAGTGACTCCCATTTCCCTTTTAGATGAAATAGGAGAAATTTCTGCTATCATAGCAAAAGACTCAAATTTTGTTGATATTTGTGTGAATGTAAAAACAAAAACAAACAAACAAACCAAAAACCAAAATACAACACAGGAATAATGCGTTGCTGTCCAGAGTACCAAACCTCATCTTTCTCTACTAGACTAAGGTCAGTGCTCAGCCCATCACAGCTGCTAGAGAACCATCAACCAAAACAGAAAAATGAGAATTAAACAGGAGTCCCAACCATCAGCCAATCATATGCATTAAGGTAGCTCAAGCACAGGGTCCCCAGTGGAGAAACTAGAGAAAGGACCCAAGGAGCTGAAGGGGTTTGCAGCCCCATAGGAGGAAAACAATATGAACAACCCAGTACCCCCAGAGGTCCAAGGGACTAAACCACCAACCAAAGAGTACACATGGAGGGACCCATGTCTCCAGTTGCATGTTTAACAGAGGATGACCTTGTCGGACTTCAATGAGAGGAGATGGCCTTGGTCCTGAGAAGGCTTGATGCACCAGTGTATGGGAATGCCAGGACAGGGAAGAGGGACTGGGTGAGTTAGTGAGCAGGGGAATGGGGTTGGGATAAGGAGATTTTGGAGGGGAAATGAGGAAAGGGGATAGCATTTGGTATGTAAATAAAGAAAATATCTAATAGGAAAAAGAAAAATGGTAGTTCAAGCAATCTGCTTGGACTTTTCTTCCCAAAATATATAGGTCTTTCTTTAATGAGTGACTCAACAAGAGATAAACCATACAGAGGCCACTTGAGAGTCTGCAGTGCCCTGTGGTCAACATTCCACACAGATAAGAATGCTGCTGCCCCAGGACCTAGCTAGCCCCTGAAAGGCACAATTCGGTAAGAAAAGAGTGTGCTAAAGAATTAAGAGGAAAGTAATGTGTCAAGTAGGCATTTCCAAACCCACTGCAGAGGGTAGAGGATTAATGGAGCTAGGAACGTTATAGCTCAAGGTCTTGTGGTGGCCTCAGACTTGGATCAGAAAGATCCCCTTCCTTGAGCAATATGAGCTACAACTTATCTGTGCTAGAAGAAGGAAGACTGAAGTGGGGGTGCTTTGGTTCCTCTGAGAAAGGGAACAACAAAACACTCACAGGAACAATAAAGGAGACAAACTGTGGAGCAGAGACTGAAGGAAAGGTCACCCAGAGACTGCCCTACCTGGGGATTTGTCCTATAAACAGTCACCAAACCCTGACACTATTATAGACAACCAGAAGCGCATACCAAAAGAAGCATGTCACGGTTGTCTCTGGAGGGGCCCTGCCAGAGTCTTATACATACAGAGGCAGATGCAAGCAGCCAACCATTGAACTGGGCATGGGGTCCCCAACAGAGGAGTTGGAGGGCAGTCTGGAGTTGCTGAAGGGGTTTACAGCCCCATGGGAAGAACAACGATGTCGACTACCCAGATGCCCCAGGACTCCCAGCGTCTAAACCGTCAACCGAGGGGTACACATGGTTCCAGCCAAAAATGTGGCAGAGGAATGCCTAGTCGGGCATCAGTGGGAGGAGTGGTCCTTGGTGCGGTGAAGGCTCAATAGATACCCTAACAAAAGGAAATTGAGGTGGGGGGGGAGGGGGGAATGGGTTGGGTAGAGGGGCATATACTTGGAAGCAGGGGGTGGGAGGAGGGGTTGGGGGTTTTCAGGGAGGGGGAAACCGGGAAAGGTTTTAGCATTTGAAATGTAAATAAAGATTATGTTCAATAAAAAAAAAAAAAGAAGTTTCCAAAAGACAAAACAAGATTGCCACAGAGACCAGGGAAGCCTTATAACAGATCAGGAGATCTTCCTCTGCAAGGAAAACTACCTCTACTCAAAGTGTTGTGTTAGCTAAGACAACAAAAGATAACAAAATAGTATTTAATCATGGCTTTCTTTAGTGAGCCACTTAGAGACTGGGAAAGAACTCATATAATTAGGCCACCACTCTTCCATCTAGTCTGTGGTTAGAAGGCTAGTAGTCAGAATGCTTGGTAGGAATTCAGGCAATTACAAGTCACTGAGGCTGAACCTTGTAAGAGGAGTAACCCTTTGGCCACTTGCTGTGTTTGATCTACCTGAAAATCTCACAAGGGATTCCACAGAACCCATGCAAAAATTTGCTATGATTTTTTTTTCTGAATTACCATCCTTGGCAGCACTTGGAGTGGCTCAGGAAGCTTCAGCAGTTGGGACGTGGGGATGGCACCAAGATGTAGACAAGTAAGAAAAAGCTACAGCAGTTACTGCAGTCATTGTGCCCCAGGCAGAACTGAAACAGAACAGTCAGAAACATGCACCATGGAGGTGAGCTATGTATCAAACATGTCAAAAAGGTGTTATCAGAGGGGAGAAACAGAGACTTGTAGTGGTGCTGCCAACTGACAAGAGACCCCTTAACCCTAGGCTACCAGTAGTGAGCAGTTAATATCCTTCTGGTAATTTTTCTTTTGCCAGACTTGGCAACTTCTCTTTAATTCATAAAATTAATTCAGCATCATGAAATTACAAAGATGAACTGGATCAGGAGATTGTTGCCACTTGCACAGCATATGACAGACTGTTCTTTCTTGATGCTGTAGGAAGGCTGGGTGGTCTACAGGACCAAGAGAGCCATCTCTTCAGGCCACTTTCCACCCCTCTCAACACCTTACCAGCTAAGGATACAGGGAACAACAAAAATTATCAACATGATCTCCAGCATATTTTTGCTTTACCAGCTGGGTTTGTGTGAATAATGTGGCCAGCTGCATGTGAACAATGTATGCAAACAATGTACAAATGAACAAGGCAGTGTGGGGACAGAGTGGGAAGCATCATTCAGTGACTCTGCATCAGCAGATGTGGCAATGAAGAGAAGAATAGAAATACAGCATTGTTGGGGGCATGTGCCTGATGGTCCCCAAAATGAGGATGATAGCCACACTGGGTGAGATGCACCAGGGACGTTTGCCTAAGTCAGAGGATGCAATGGAAGAGCACTGTGTCTGGGTGGTTCTGCTCAAAGCAGATGTTAGAAGCCCATCCCAGAGCCAGAGTGAGGAATAATCCCTTAGCCACTCAGAAGTGCTTTACATATCCTCTCAGCTTATACTATTTTTGTCTCTGTGTCTGTCTGTCCATCTGTCTGCCCATATGTCTGTTTGTGTGCTTACACATATATAAAACATGCCATACTCACACAACAATCCATAACTAAACAGTGGTTCTTTTAAAAGTAGTGAAACAACGTCTTACTGATTGATCTTGCTACATTTGGAATCACTGAAATTCAGAAATCCCCATTTTCCCAGTTTAAAATGGAAACTCCCACTTACTGACTTAAGTATTCAGTCAATTGTGGTTTTGCTTTTTGTTTTTGAAACAGGGTCTCCTATAGCGCTGAATAGCCTCAAACTTGCTATGTATCAAAGGTTGACATCAAACTTATGATTATTATATTTCTGCCTCTCCCTTATAAGAGCTATATTACAGGCAGGCATTGCCATTCCTGTGGTCATATGATCCTGGGATTAAAACCCAGGACTTCGTTTACTGGGAGACAAGGGCTCTACCAAATCATCTACATTACACCATACTCAGAAACCCTGGTGCTGTGGGTAAAAAAGTCACTTAAACCCCTGGTGTTTTAGTGACTTTCTTAAAAGGTTAGTATGCCTGGGGTCCTGTCCTCACACCCAGGGACTTCACTCTTCTCCTCTGGCCTCTTCCCTCCCTCTTTCCAGTGAATTTCTATTTCTATTGAATCTAAGAGTATCTTATTATGGAAACCAAAACACAGTTGACTAAAGAAAGAATACTGTGCCTGCCTTGCTAGAATTATCCATTATAAAATCAAACTGGCTCTGGGTGTTCTGTTTGTATGGTTTTGCTTTGTGTATTTTTTCCATTATTGCTGTAGAACAGTAGATTGAATCCAGCTCCTCACAAATGCTAGGCAAGCACTCCATCACCAGATTTTATTAAAAATGAAAGTACACATACAACATACAGACACACACACACACACACACACACACACACACCCCACGGCCAGGGGTAGGGGGAGAGAGAGAGAGAGAGAGAGAGAGAGAGAGAGAGAGAGAGAGAGAGAGAGAGAGAGAGAGAGAGAGAGAGAGAGAACTAAGTGGGAAAGGGACCCAGAGCTGAAGGATTTTGGGAGAGTATGGGTTGGTTCCCTTTCTCTTTTGGTATTTTTGGTATTGTTAGGTTTGGGCTATGAGAGGGGATTGGACAATATAAACAAAGACATAGAGTGTGATTGGCTATTGCCACAGAGGCCTTTCAGTGAGATTTGAATATTTTCTTCTGGGTGGGGAAGGCTAGATGAAACCCATGGTGGAGGAGGGAACCCACCAAGTCATTGTCATTGAGAAGAAATAGGAAGCTTCCCTGTTTAAATATTTAAGTGAAAAGTATATTAGTCTACTTACAATCTCTTTTTCTGGTCTGTCTCCCTATCATGGATTGGACTCTAGGTCTCTCAGACTCACTAATTTACATATGTTGGTCTTGAACTTACTCTATAACCCAGGCAGTGTTTGAGATTGAAAAACATCTGCCTTGACCTTCCTGAACCACCAAGTTGTACTATTTCTAGTCTTCTGAACAGAGGAATGGAGTCCTGGTATCAAATTGTTAGGTACTACAGCGCATGCCAAAAGTTCTCAGGTAATGACATGCCCACTTCACTTCTCTGCTGCTGAGCCAATCGCAGGCTGTTCTCATCACAGCCAACATGAGGTTTCAGAGCTCCAATCAGGGGCATGAAGAAAAGACCCAGGCTTCTGTCTAGAGCATATATCGTACTTGTACAGAGATTGGTATCATATCCCTGCTTCATTGCAAAGGAGGTAAAACTGGGAAATGGTTGCCTATAAAACTACACAGCTGAGGCTTTCTAAGTCACAGAACCACAAGATCTTCATGGGCAACTACGGCTGGCCCAGCTCCAAGCCACACAACAATAAAATGTCAGGAAAGGCTTCTATCCCATTTGTCTGAAGCCTATGAAAGATTTTGAAGTACAGGTTTTTCTGAGGTCAAGTAGTAGAGAAAAACAATGACCTAATTTTACAAAACAAAATGTATTAAAATTTCAAAGAGTTTTTTTTATCAATATGCAAGTATGATTCTTTCAGGATATGACAAACTTTCACAGAAAAGGAGACTGTGAATCACTGGGCTGATTCATCCACTGGCTTTAAGAAAAGCTAGAAACGTGTGCTTTAATGCAATATGGATAAGGCTCTGTACTCAATGACCAAATCAACTCAAATTCAATCATAAACTTCAAAAAAAGAGAGCCACCCAAATGTACCCTGCGTTCAATGACTGCACTATTACCATCCAATTCAGACATGAGCAATACTCACCCCCTGTTGACTCAGAGCTTCACAGCTGAGCCAAGCAGTAATCTGGGTTGGAGGGCAGAGCACCAGGCTATTTCTCAAGCAGGCTGCCTCCTAAAAAAGGCTCAGGAGACAAGGCTCTATGGAGCCACTCTGATCTAGCTATGCCTTGAGTCAGCCTAGTGAAACTCCTGACATTCAGGGTGGTTTTTGAAGTCTCTGCCAATTTATAAGTCTCAGTTTCTTTGTTTCAGGGGTGTGTGTGTAGAAAAAAAAGAGAATGTATATATGTGTGGAAAGAAGAGAGAGACTGAGACAGAGCAAGACAGAGAGAAGATATGTCTTCCTGGTATGAAATCCTACTCTTCTATGGCAGACCATGGAGTAGGACACTGTCTTTACCTTTAGTACCATGGAGACAATGGGTACTATCCTTGCAGGAGAGCAGTATCACTTCTGTGCCCAGGCAGGTACCTTCATAATTTCCCATCCAGAAGACTCCATTTGCACAGTCCACAGTTCATCCTTAGTCAGTACCCCAAAGCTATCCTCTTCTTCAAGAGCCACAGAGACATCATTTGACGCAACATCAATATCTTGTATTCTATTCTATGTAACTTGTGCAAAAATTCACTTAACTGATACAGAAACAAGTTAGTTATACAACATATCAAACGTCATAAAAATAAAATAGGAAACAGAAGAATCTAGCCATTCACATGACAAGCTGACCTCACCTATTTAAAGATGTTTCAAATAAGTTTGTATTTATTTCTTCAGCCCTTTAAAATGTTTCCAGAGCATACTGCAGAAGGACCCTAGGATCCCTGTGTAGTTGATTCAATTCAGTAGCAGCTGAGATGTTGTTGAGCAAAAGAAAAGATATGAGGAAGGTTTTGTCAAGACTGAGTGAGGATCAAAATGGCCTATTTGTGTGAAACAGGCCTGGTGCTCACCACTGCAGGTTCCCAAGTGGGCTGCTTGTTGCCATGGCAAAACATCTGACATAAGCACCTAAAGGTAGGAAGCGATTGTCCTGGCTCATAGTCTCAGGGGATACAGTCCGCTATGACAGGAAATCATGAGGTCAGTAATCTAAGACACGTAAGAACAGCTGGGCACACTCCCTGCATGATCACGAAGCAGAGAAAGAAGAACTGGTATTCCAATTCTTTTACTCCTTTTAATAAGTTCGTCAGCTCAGTTCATAGACTGGTGTTGTCTACATCGGGCTGGTGAGTGTCAAGGTCAGTCTTAGTTGTCAGCTTGACTGGATCTGGGATCAATGAAGAAAGATGCTTCTGGGTAAGTATGTGAGAGTTCTTACTAAGGACTAACTAAAAGATGAAGATTCTGCCTCAGAATGGATAACGCCTTCTGGACGTGGCCCAGATATTGGGGTCTAAGAGCAAAGAGGCGCTACTCTTTTCACCACTGGCTTTCATTCCTTGCTGTCACATGCATCTCTTCAGTTATTGGCATTGCTAACACCCTTGTATCCTCTGTGATTCTTAATTAAGTCAGATTAACAGCCAGGATTAACCATCACAGATTCACAATGCACACATGCATTCATTTGCATACTACACACATCTATCCTATACACATGACATATGTGCATGTATAACGTACACTTTGTACAGACTAGGCCCCCTTACCCATATATCTGCACATTACACTGTAGATGAGACCCCACAAACCTCCAGTCCAATTTCAACAACACCTGGGGATGTTTAGTAGTTTCTCTGAAGGGGTTCAGCAGCCCTTCTGAGGTCTAGGTGTGCCTCTGGTATTAGTGTATGGGAAACTCAATTCACAGACTTATATGTTGATGGTATATAGAGCCAGAACCTTTGTACAATGTTAATAGTAGATGAAGTCATGAATGCAGAGCCACCAGGATAACATCAGTGGCTTTATATGAAGAGGCAAGTAGTAGACTGGTGCACTCGCCCTGTCTCCATGTAAGATATTCCCATGCCACCCTGTTAGGATACTAGCCAACTTCTCACTGGAGGTCTGTGCTGGACTCTTGAACTTCTACACAATAGCAGACTTTTTTTCTTTACAGATTATCCAGTTATAGCAGCATAAAACAAAGGAAACAAAACCCTAGTTCTCTACCTCACACTCTGTGGACTTTAGGCTCACCTGACAAGGGTGCATCTCTCAGGTATTTTTCCTTGGACCTGCTTTCCTGGGGGATTCTTGGCCCCAACTTGTGCTTTTCTGTTTATACAAAATCCATATCCAGTCTTGTCAAGATTTATCTCTGCCAGGGCCATGGCTCCATACTGTTGATGTCTCCCTGACTATCGGATCTGAGGTCACCATGTCTAAAATGGTCAAAGTTCCTCCTATTATACTTACCTCTTAATCTAACACACATGAAGGAGGTCGATCTGAGTGTCCTGAGTGTGGACTTTAATGTGCTGACACCACACAGAAATGAGGTTTTGAAGAGAATCTTTTAATTCTCTCCATGCCTCCACACTGGCCCTGCGTTGCTTTGTACCACACTGCCTTTCAATTTCTGGCTTGCTTGATACTAGCTTTTTTCTCTTCAGATTTTCAAATTATTCTCTTATTTATTTTTATTATGTATATGAATGCTCTATCTTCGTGTATGCCTGCAGGCCAGAAGAGGGCATCAGATCCCCACCAGGTGGTTGCTGGGAATTGAACTCGGGACTTCTGTAAGAGCAGACAGTGCTCTTAACAGCTGAGCCATATCTTCAGTCAACCACCCCCCGCCCCCGCAAATTATTCTTATAAATCAAAGAAGTTAAATAATTGCTCATCTTCAAGATGTTCATAGCATGCTCAAATCATAACTGTGAACTCCATGAGTATTCACAATCCACAACTCATATTAGTAAATACAATAATCAGAACACTGGCCTCCCTTTGCTTCCCCTTGTAACTCCTCTAAAGCAAGGTTATATATAAAGTGCAGGTTTGAGATAAAGTTGAGTTATGTCCTGGATAATGTCATATTTTTGCTTAGTTTCAGCTCTTGTGGGTGGTAGATGGTGACACTTATCAGGGATCAGCCTTCCGTGGCTGTGTTCAGGATGTTTGTATACTTGTTTGTTGAAACTCATTCGGGTTCTTTTTTCAACTGGATATAAGTTACTGCATAAAGTCTATTCTAGTTCATCCTGTTTTTGCATTTTATTGGAAAGGCATTTGTATGTTAGTGGCAAATTGTTATGTTTTAATGATACTGTCACTGTTTACTGTGGCTGATTGACCTTCAGGCTTTGCAGGTTACTGTTCCCCTAGACCTGAATCTGTTTAGAGATCATGCTATATTCTCCATTAGTTTGTTACAATGCCTCTGGACCTTTTTATTGAGAAGACTACAGTTATCAGTCAGCTTGGAAGTTCTTCACTGCTTGCGTATGTGGGTTTGTTTCCCAGGGAGGTGCTCAGAGCTCTTGCTCTGTGGCCATCCTGGAGCCCCTTCTATGCTGTCAAGTCTACAATCATTCCTGAGGTTATTACCCCAGGGCTTTAACTTTGTGAGTTACACTAGGATTTTGCATTTAATCCATAGAACACACACAGAAAACTGACTACTTCAACTCAAGGTGTTCTTCTTCAGTTTTAGTAACATAATCTGGAGTTTTCCATGAACATTTGATTCGTCATTGTTGGGTGGATTTCTAAGACTTACATTTTTATGCCACTCTGATGGTTATCTTTCATACTTTGCTTTCTTTTGTATGTTGTTGGTATTTATAAAGTAAATAGTTTTGTTGATTATTCAGTGTCTTGCTAAATTCAATTACTGTTTTTAACTTGCCTGTATACTTTATTGGTATAGACAGACAAGCAGATATATAGATACGTACAGTCATTAATATGATCTCTCTATAAAAGTTCTTTCAGCATTCCTCTTCTCGTTTTACTCTGAGTCAGATCTCTGGATGATATAAATCACTGGCAGTAGTGTGGACCTTTCTGCTCTCATCTCTGTTTATGGCTAGACTGTTGAACATGCACAGACCACAACTGTACTGTAGGTTTTTGTAGAATTGTTTTTTATTCCTCGCTGTCCAGATCTGTTTTGTGTTTCATCAATTATGTCTAGAGGCTGCATTTTAGCAAATATTGTATGAATGCATATGATTTTTCTTTATTATGTTGCCCTGGTAATTTATACTGTTCTGTTTTTCTTAGAATGTTCAACCTTTTTATATCTTACCTAAACAGTGTGCCTTTAAAGTGTTAGCTATTGAGAGATGTTTTAAAGGCACACAATACAATTGCAGATTGCATATCTTCCCACTCCTTTTTGCCCAACAGTGCCTACTGTATGGAATATGAGCTAAATGGCTTAGGTTGTGATATGTTTGTGATTTTCACCCAGTTGTAGTTGAGTTTCCCCTTCATCTGTAGCCATGCTCTATGCTCTGCTGTGATCTCAGACTAACTTGCCTGGTATGTTGGTCCACATCTGTTTATTTCTATTCATTTATGGAGAACATATATCTCCTGTAAACTACATGTAGGTAAATTGCCCCCCATTAGAATAAATGGCTCTTTCAGGTTCATTGCATAGATTCTATCATTATCTCTTGTTTTCCTGCACCATGATGATACCAGTCATCTGTTCAACCTCTTCAGAACGTCAGAAGCCTGTTATTGTCTCAATGCTCCAGAACTGGCATTGCCATGCACAGTCAGGCTTCAAGAGCTGGATCCCCACTGACTCCTTGTTCTCAAAAGCTGAAGTGCCCTTGATCTTAACCTTAGGAACTGTCCAGCACGTCGAGCTGGATTACAAACACATTGGGTAGATCTCTTCAAATGCTTCTGGATAGGATGTTGGGCCTGCAAACACTATAAGGAATAGACTTTCTTGGTCACAGACTATACAAAATTTCTCCACTCTTCCTTCTTGGAATTTGCTCAGCACTCTGCTATCTTGGTAATCACTGAAAGTCATTTAGGAAAAAAATGTTCCCTTCATGTAACCATCTACCTGTGCTTAGATTTAAGAATATCATTTGTTATGTTAAATGAAATAAGTCGGACTAAAAAATACAAATACTACATGTCTTCTCTCAGATCTAGACTTTTTAACTTTTATTTTTAATAAAATTTTATATTAAAATATACTTAAATTACTTCCCATTTTCACCATGACTTCTTAAATTACTCCCATGCCCCCCTTCACTCCTTCTCAAATTGATGATTTTTTATTATATATTATATAATATATACACCCTTACATATATAGCACACATAAACATGTGCACATTATGCTAAGTCTCTTTCATGTGGCTTGTGCACCTATGATTAGGGATGAATTTCTATGTAAGTCATGAAATAGAAAGATGACTATGAAAAGGGACTAGAAAGTGAGTGATAACGTGGGAGATAAAGGACCACTATACATCCTAGACAATGAAATAAGAAAGGGCATGGGTTGTCCCGGGCCCTTGTTCTCCACAGGATGCTTCAACCCCTGAAGAGTTGCACTTGAGTTCATTTGCTCTGTCTGTAACATCTAGGAGATGTGTGTTCTGTGATCAGTAGGTCTTGCAGCCCCTCAGTATCTCTCTTGTCCTGAGCTGACTTTGTGTTATGACCTGGTTCTGGTATGTGAAACTTCATGTGAATTCTTGCACATGGTGTTGGCACAACTCCAGGATGGAAATAAGAGATTAACATCATGCTTCTGTCTCTATTGATGTGTGTCACTGTCCCAATGTGGACTCGTCTCTGTGGAAAGGTAGTCTATCAGGGGATATTCTGTGATGGGGATGGGGAATTGCCCTTGCTCTCTGCCATTGAGATTGTTATTCCTACAGTAGACACATGGGCCAAGGATGACAATTGGATGCTTCTTCTCAGTGTAAACATGGCTGCATTACCTTGTTTTCTCCTTTCTCAAGTATATCCCAGAAATGTTCCCATGGCATCAGATTCCTGGAGTTTGATCCAGAGCAAGGCTCATATCATCTTACTTCCTTGCCCAAAGCATCACTGACATGTGTATCCTGGCCAGTGTCTTGTGGACCACATGACAGTGAATTACTGATAGAATGCTGAGTAAGAACTGAGATGTATTGTTTTCTATTCAGAGATAAATGCATCATTCCTAAAAGTCTTCATGGCAAGGATGGAAAGGATGTATTGTGAGTGATTTAATAGTCATAGCAGAACTCTGGAACCAAACACTGAGCTCTGGAGGCCTGCCCCAGCAGCTTCACATAGCGGGTTCTGGAGAAATGGTCAGTGTCCTCTCTTACCCTTGTTGAAGGCTTCTTCACTTCTTTGGTTTGTTTCCTGTGATCTCTATTTAGCAACACTTGGAAATGAAGTGCTGAGATAGAGCCATGGTTCTCTGTTGTTTGTTTGATTTATTGATTGATTGATTGGTTGGTTGTTTCAGTGGTTGTTTCTTTCTTTGTTTTAGCACATAGTACTTGGGTGGAAGTGGAGCAGGACGTATGTTTAGTTTTTATCGTTTCTGAGTCTGTGTCTTCCTCCTTGCTGGTCTGACGATAGCTTCTCTCCTAAATGGCTATTTGTAATTTTCCTGAGTCAGTGAGCATGTGTTAGTGGCCCGTGGGCCCTAGACTCACATTTTTCAAATTAGCAGACTGTAAGACATGAGCAGATGTTGCAAGACTGAGCAGTTTAGTGCTTGGTCCTTGAGGAGCATCGTGCTAAGGACTCACAGAGAAGTTAGTTTAAATTTGACAAGACACCCAAAAAAACCCCAATTACCAATTAAATTATTACCATGGTGCATGCCATGCTCCCATAACAATTGTGTACTTACCACCAAGGTTACAGAGGTTTCATCTATACAAAAAATGATTATTCTTGTTTTCATTTCATATTGGTTTACTGGTAATTTTCACGATAGGCCTAGAATCTTCTAAAATTTTTAATTGCTCCAGAGCCATGTTGATGATTAAACAGAGAAGTGCAGGAAGGGGTGGACAGAGAGACACTGGATGGAGGGATCCTACTCTACAGGTTCTACTTCTATATTCTTATTTCTCCTGTTACTCCAGTCCATGACATAATTAGTACTCAAGCAGCAGGAAGAAACACCATCAGGGTCCCAGCCCAGGGCAGGTTGCCAGTGCTGGATACAATAATGCCTTCGGGTCCTTGTGCCCTAAGAGTCCCCTTGAAGACTGACGTTATTTTTTCTTCATTATAGACTTTTGATAAAATAAGAGGGAGGGACATCTAATTTGTTTATATAACCATTGACCTTTCTTTAATTCCATTTTATTTTTTGACAACTAACAATTTTGCATAATTATGATATGCAATATGGTTTTGATATTTGTACATATTGTAAAATAGAGTTTTATAAATTTTGACTGCTGTCTGGAATTTCAGTAGGAAGACTACAAATCTTGCATTATATTAGTATTTGACACATTTGCTCCTCTGTGGTGTTCTTTCGAAACTTTTTAACAGTTTAACAAATCTGCCATGAATAAACCCTGATGCTCTCGTAAGTCTGAAGAGATTCACCCTGTTGTGCATGGTTACACACACATTTCCTCAGCCATTTGCTTTTCTGTCAGCTTCCTTGGAGCTGCTCAATATCGGGGTGATGGGATCTGAGTATTTGCAGTACTGGCAAGTGCTAGAGGTGGTCTCCTGGAGTGAAAGTACCAGTGGACGAGTCTCATGGCACCATACAGGTTTCTTTCTTATCTGACTTCAGTGTTCCTTAGAAAGAAGGACTCTGTGATTTTGTTTTACATTTTCCTGTGACTGATGGTGTTAAACACATTTTCAAAGGTTAACCTGCTACCTTGTTAATTTCTTATTCATGTTGAAGTTTAATTTTGACGCCATCCTTTATTGAAATTCTGTTTGCAACTTTTGCATTTTTAGTTTAAGCAATGCTGTTTTTGCTTTCGCCTTGCAGTTGTAAAGTTCATTCTAGGCACGTAGCAGGTCCTTCTTTCTCTTCATATTCTTTACCATCCTGTGGCATTATTTGCTATTCCTATAGCAGCTTGTTTTAATTTCACCTTAGAAATAAGTTCCTTAATTACTGTTCTCATCGTTTACACTTTTTAATTGACAAATCATAATTATCTTGTATGGGTATAAATAGAATGAGTAAATCAAAGTGAGACATAGTTTATGTAATTTTGTAGGTTAAAGACATTGAAAACTCATTTAGAAAATTTGAAAGGTATACTATATTAACTGTGGCTGCCACACTGTCAAATATACTTCAAAGCTCATCTTTCAAAGCAAAACTTTGTGCTCTCTTCCAGAATCACCAGCCTCACACCCACCCTGTCTCTGCTTATATCATTTCAGCTAAGATTCTACACATATGTATGGATAAGCTAGTCCTAAAAACAGAGAAATCAACAGTGCAAACTGTGGGGTTTATTTTGTCCTTTTTATTTCATTTCTTTTTTGCTTGTTTGTTTGTTTTTGTTTTTGCTTTCAAGACAAGGTTTCTTTGTGTAGCCTTAGCATTCTGAAACTCCCTCTGTAGATCTGCCTGCCTCTGCCTGCTGAGTGTTGGATTAAAGGAGTGAGCCACCACCACCCAGAACAAAAGGTAGTTTAAAAACTTAATAAAGTTAATAATTTTATGGCAAAATCCATTATTCTAAAGAAAGAAAATGCCGAAGACCAATTTCAGAAATGGAAGATGGTACATTTCCATAGCTCAGGTATTTTAACTAGAAAAAAGTGGACCCACATGTATTC
Organism: Tokudaia tokunoshimensis; assembly: GCA_036184795.1. Classification (NCBI taxonomy): domain Eukaryota; kingdom Metazoa; phylum Chordata; class Mammalia; order Rodentia; family Muridae; genus Tokudaia; species Tokudaia tokunoshimensis. The sequence goes on from BTHU01000012.1 coordinate 46,105,167, forward strand.
CATGATGGAAATAGTTAAATTCCTGAGAAATGCAGCTAACCAAATCAGACAGGAAATGATTCATATACATGCAAGGCTCTTTCTATTTCAGCCACTTAACACATAATGGGGGAAAAAAAATCTCTCAAATTAAGACATTGAAGGCAGAGTGTATTGTCCCTCATGACAGAATGAAAAGAACCCTACCTAGAAAAACATGAGAGAGAGAGAGAGAGAGAGAGAGAGAGAGAGAATAAGGCCCATCCTGCACACACAGTGACAAGGAAGATAGATGTCTCTCAAGTCCTTTTATGAAGCTAGATAAGTCTGACACTGCAAAGGACAAAGGGACACTGAATGCTCCAGTTCTAGCTTTCAAATATCAATGTGCAGGTAACTTTTGGTGATAAAACTGATGCGACAAAGCAATTCAGTCACATAAATCAACAGCAGAGTGCACATAAGTGACCCCTGCCAGCCCACCTCCTGGACTTTAGCTTCCTTGGCGTTTCTGCCATGTGTTCCCATGGGAGCATCTTGCCTGCAGCCCTTACCCAGTCACCTCCATGCCTGGGTGTTCTTCCCCCGAGAAGACAATCGCAGTTTCCTATTTTGGAAGTCTCTCAGGCACTAGAAAGATGTCCTTTCTCCATGGAGAAAAAAGAGGCCTCTATCTAAAGATATGGTATCAACGCATGTGGATTGCTCCTGTGACTTCCAAATCACAAGGCCCTTGAGGACAGTATGACTTTATTTATCCTGGTATAGCCAACACTTAACAGTATAGAGCACTGCTTAGTTCCTTAAATGGCAGGAGGTTTAGACTTTTAAATAGCTCTGTACCACACTCAGCTTATTCACACTTGGAAATGCTGAGCTGATCTGGGAAGGTCTTGGATTCATTGCTGGGTATTATTTTATAGAGTAACACCTGCTTCTCTAGGACACTTGCCTATATATGTCATCTTTCAGTTTCCTGTAGGACTGTCCTTCTGTTCTTCATAAATGGCACAGGATCAATTAATTTCTATTAATAATAAGTAATTTGAACTTTGAATTTGAAAAAAAATAATAAAGAGAAGATTGTACCAAGACACACCACTTGGCTGGTCTGGCATGTTAACTGCATACTCTCTGGCAAATTTTGGTTGGCTGCTTGATTCATGCTCAGTGATTAGTAACTTATCGGAATTCCCACATTTGCAAGCCATATGATTTACCCATTGGCACGAGATAAGAAAGTAGAAAGCGACTTTATATGACAGGTAGACATTTTAGTGGTGAGAACTTAATTGTATTTGTTGCACATTCACATTGAACTTACAGTATTTCCACTTCCTCTCTACTGCTCTCATGGTGGAATAACAGTTCATTTTAAGCCTTTTCCTGTCAGCTGCTTTTCTTTCCCAAGCTATCAGTTAAACCAGAAAAATTAAGGGAGAAATTCAAGCCACTAAAAGGCCTGAGCCTAGAGGATCATGGGCTGAAGTTCCAAAGGGTCATCTACTAAGCCAGAAGTCCAAGAGACTTCACTCTTAAATAATCGTGGGAGCTGAAGAGCAGTCTGTTGACTCAAGAGGAGGGTCTGCCTGGTTGTAAGATCCTTCTGTAATTGCAAGCAGATTTATCTGGAGGATCTGCCTGGGAAAGAGCTCTCATGTGTGCAAATCTGCCAGCAACCTGTCCAGAGAGCAGGCCCCACTGAGGTTCCCTGCAATGACCTTGTGCCTTTCTGGCCCAGTGAGAGCAGAAACTGATGACATCACCTGCAACCAGTAGTCACACTGACTGTGCACCTTTCAACCACGAAAAGCAGCCTTTGCCCCTCCTCTCTTTTCTCTGGTATCGGCTTCACAGAAGACCCCAGGTCCAGATGAAGGCAGACCCAGGTTTCTTCAAGCTGTGATTCCCACTAGGTTACTCTCCCACTGTTTCTCCCACTGAGGACCCCTTTCAATATTATCCCTTCAATCAAGGATCCTGAAGTGTCCTTTGTACTTAGAAGACTGTGACTGTCTTTGGTTCTGAAATCCTCACAAACCCAACAGATCCAGCCTTCTTCCCATGACTGTCCTTGAAGAAAAACAGTCTTGATAAAGAGGTTAGTACTTACAAAGTGACTTTTATTTTAACAGGATGATCCTTAGCCAAGAAACAGATGACAAATAACAAGAAAATATCTGATGTCACAAGCAATGAGAACCACAGTTCCTCTGGGGTGGCAGGTCATCAGGCTGACTCCATGACTTGGCAGCATGTGGACTGTGTTCTTAAACATGTTGTCCAGAGTCTAAAAACAGTAGAGATGTTTACTTCTGGCTCTTGTATGCAGAAAAAAATAATTTTATGTTTTTGAAAATAAATTATAAACAGGCTCTAAACCCTTGGTACTTTAAAAGCCCTTTAGCTAAAACACAGGATCAGTTAGATAATTCTTGACCTTATCCTTGGAGGTTAGGGTAAGAAGCCTCACTGTCCCAAGGCTAAACTTAAGAATGGACAGGGCAACACATGTAATTGTTAGCTGAGTAGATGTACTTCTCTGCTTAACCACACACATAGAGCCTGCCTGCAGTGACTTTTGATACCATCTATAGATTTACAATGCCTCTCTACATATATTATACACATTTTTCCTAGAGAAGATGTATGGTGATCAATAGTAATGGCAAAGTACACAGGAGATGGATTGTTTGTCAGGTGTAAATTCCACAGGTCAGCTATCTCTTTAACTTTACATATTTACCTGGGACACAGAGAAAATAGAGCATTGTGCCATTGTTCATGGTCCCTGGAGATTCCTTTCACCTTGTGAACAGCCTCTGCTGCCAGTAACAGCTACCCACTGTGGTTACAGGGGCTCTGTCACAAAAGGGATTGGAAATACCCATTCTCCTCACTTGAGGCCAGGTTGATACCATGGGATTTTCTTTTCTGAGAATCTCTCATTAATTTAGTCTGGCTAAAAAGATTATAGCATACTTTGCAAGTGCATGATCACACTGTGTAATTAGGTTATTACCATTATGAAGGAAAGGAGACCAAGGTCTGGATCTGTTGCCCATTGTGATGCAGGCAGCAGTAGCAAACTGGCCTTCGGCTTTGGTTACAGTTGAAATAAGGCACACTGCTGATTCTTGTTGTGTACACATTGTGTGGTGCAGTTGGTCATGTGCACCAGATGCCAGATCTGTACAAACTTTGGATTAGGTAAGAGTCAAATTCCCTAGCTGGGACTTCTTTGTGATGAAGTCAGTGAACCCAGAGGTGTTCAGAAGTCCATGAAAAGAATATTCAAGTTTATCTTGCATAGAGCATGACCACAGCAACACAGGACTCTTGTTTTGGTTAAAGAATCAAAGTCTCAGTGGATCCTATAACCTTGGAAGGCTCTGTCCATTGGCAAGCTAGTTGAGTGGTCAGAAGGTGCTGGTCCTCCTGGGCTTCTTGCTTAGGAGGATATCACATGGCTTAGTAATGCTCTTTCCTAAAGGTTTTAGAATGTCATGGAGGCTGTAGAATAACATGATCCTCAGCCATGTCTGATTTCTTTTATGCTAATTTCATTCACAGAATTTTTCACAGCTTCTGTGCCCCATTCTCAGTCTTGGGGGAATGCTTTGGAGGTAATTCCTACTCTCCACCAGTAAGAAAATAAAAATACATTTGTTTTCCATACATTCAGATCATCCAAATGTGGGTCTTATATGAGGCAAGAATAAGTTGACTGTACAGGGGATAGGGCCTCTCCACCCACCAAGGTGGGGAAACAGGAGCCAGGCAATCAGGAATTTCAATCTTGAATAGTGTGAGGCTGTGAACTGCTCTCCTGAAGTGATGAGGAAATAGGTTTGCAAGACCCCAGCTAGCTATAAGATCATAGGAGTCCATCTTTTCAGACAATTAATTACCTACAGTGTGGTGGTTTGAATTAAAATAGACCCCATACGTTTGCTCATATATTTGAATGCTTATTTACCAGAGAATGGAACTCTTTGAGAAAGAGTTGAAAGATTAGGGGGTGTGGCCATGTTGGAGTAAGCCTGTACCACTGCAGGATGGACTTTGAGATTTTGAAAGCCAGACCAACTCCCCCACCCTCCCTTCCTCCCTCCCTTCCTCCCTCCCTCCCTCCTTCTCTCTCTCTCTCTCTCTCTCTCTCTCTCTCTCTCTCTCTCTCTCTCTCTCTCTCTCTCTCTTTCTCTCCCTCTTCCCCTCCCTCCCCATCCCCTTCTCCATCCCAATCCAATTCTCCCTTTCCCAAGCCAATCTCTTTCCCTCTCCCCCTCTCCCTTCCCTCCCCCTCTCCCTCTTCCTCCCCTCCCCCTCTCCCCCTCTCTTTCTCGCTCTCCCCCTTCCCCCTTCCTCTCTTTGAGTACCTTCTCTGGAAGCAGAAGAGTTCTTTCACAATCCTTTAAGGAACTCATGCTGCCTATGATCTGGAGACACATTCTACTTTAGTTTTCTATTTTAAAGCATGCAGTCCAATATTGAACAAATCACCATGGATATAATCTACCTCTATTATAGCTGTCACGAAAGGTAATTTTGAATGTCAGCCTGGCTGTATTAAGGAGTACCTAGAAGTCTAAGAGAGTACTGTTTGGAGGTACTTTCCTGAGGAGGTTGGCTGTGAGGCTAGAGGGAGCAAGGAGGAAGTTGCCACAGCCTGTCAACACCCTGGGCCCAGAGAGTAAGTCTAGAGGGTGAGTTGGTGTTTCTCCCAGAGCTGGGGCATACCCATTATGCCTACCTTATTTCAAGATCACAAGTTGATCTCCCAGCCCAGGTCTGAGAGGCATACCATTCATTGGCTTCTACGGTTCTTAGACCACGGGACTGAGCCTCACTGCTCTCAACCCAGAGTCTTCAGATTATAGCTGCCTGTTGTGGACCTCTCTAGAATTCCCTGATCCATCCATCTGAGCCAGTTCAGCACTTCCAGTACGTCCTATTGGTTGTTACTCTGAACCCATGAAGTATCCAAGGGGAGAAACCCAGTCTAAAGACTGCCTCTCCATTCCCAGTACTGACTGCAATGGAAAACACTGAAGCCCAGTCAGTTACAGCTTGTTGTACTTAACTTTCACTGGTTTCTTATGTGATTTTCTTTTCCTCCAAAACATACACTCACAATTCTTCTCTTGTCCTCAGGTCATCAACTTCTGAGTTGTGGTCACAGCTTCTCCATTGTCTTACCTCTTCTTTTGAGGAATAAACATAGCATTCATCTACTTCCATGCTTATCTGAAATTCTCCAGACAGAGTAATGGTGCATTGTATTCAACATCCTTATGGATATTAGAGGTAGCTTTCTCAAACTTGATTGACAGAAGACAAAGGTTTTAAGCTTGGACAGCTCCCTCTTTAGAAAGAAAGGACACTGTTTAGAAAAGTCCCATGGGATGAAGCACTACATTAACAATTGCTCCATGAAGGAGCTGGATGCCCATAAGGAGGGTCATCCAGATTAAGATACCCATCATGATGACACTAGCCAGACAACATCCAGCTTCATGTTGTTATACACTCAGGTCTTTAGGGGTGAAGATTGAAATAGTTGAGGGGAGACCCATCTCGTTGGAACACTGGACAGGAGCTACACACTGCAGAAACACTGCTAAATAATGTTTAAATTTAATTTTACTGATAAACCTTTATTTTAGGCGCTTCTTTTGATGTTTATCTTTTTATTGCATAAGCTAAGATATTAGAAGATAGGGCAGTTTGATTTTTCTTATGAGCAGCTATCAGACACTTCCCGGGTACCTTGGATAACTTGAGCAAAGGAATCTCAATAAGGCATCTAGACAAACTACCCTATGTCGTCATCACTGGCAATTTTGTTCACTCTATGAATAACCTGAATAGGCTACACTATAATCACAGCTGCTTGCTGCCAAGTATGATTTTAACTCCTTAAGGCATAGCCCCAGCAACATGTGTTTAACATGGCTTGTTCTGGACTCTGAACTCTAATTGACCATGAAATTATTTCTACCTTGGGGGGACGATGGTTTCCCTGGGAGACTTATAGAAGGACTGTTGTAACTGGTACAATGTCATAATTAGAGTCAGTTTCCATGAATGTCTGATATGATTGGTGCAAGCACCACCTTTTCTGGTTATATAAGCAGAATGTTTCCCTTGGTTTTTGAGACTTCAGGAGACACCTTATAGTGCTGCCTCTCCCAGTTTTAATTACATTACAGCCTAAATGTCCTCTCTCGAGTTGTCTTTTCCCAACCTGATTTTGTTCTCTATTATAATTAAAGTGGCCTAAGCTTATGAAGCCAGAAGAAGCAATGGCAGCATAAACAATAATAGGGACAGTGTCAGGTGAGTCAGTGGTGACAGTGGTAGTGAGGGTTTCAAGGGTAGATGACATAATGGTGACAAAGGGCAATGGCAGCACCTGCCCAGTGGCAGCAGCAGTGGAGGTACCTGCTGTGTTGAGAGGCATCTAATGAGTTTCCTGAGGCAGAAACAACAGGGAAGAGAAGTGGCTGGAGAAAGGAGAATGATGATAGCAATGAAACTCAAGAGAATGGAAAGAGCTGAGGCTGGGAGCTCATATAAGCCGTCAAGAGCCACGTACATCATGGCCACTGGAAAAATTCCAGAGTGCTACCAACCTGTAAGGGCCAAGAGCCTACAAAATCTTGGTCTGGGTATGCACTAGAGCCACCATCTTTACTTCCTAGGTCTATAACTGAGCTATAAGTCTATCATCTGAGAGCTAAGCATCCTAGTACTGCAGGATTGTATGAAAACTGTAACAGTAGAGGGTGCCACCTGGACCATTGCCAGAAACAGGATTTCAGAAGCTGCCAAGAATCAGCATTGAAGAGCCTTCTCATTCACACACAAATTCCTAGCTGGGTAGCATTAAAACATAAACCAAAAGACTGGTAACAACAGAATGTAATTTCAATTAAGCAAGAATTAAGAAGCTAAGGTGCTACCAGAGTCATACTACAAAATACATAAGAAAATTTCAGGGTAAAAAAAAAATAAAATTTCAGGGTAAAAAAAATGATAAAAACACAGGAGACAGCAGTTGTTGGCGAGGATGTGGAGAAAGAGGAACACTCCTCCACTGCTGGTGGAATTGAAAGCTGGTACAACCACTCTGGAAATCAGTCTGGCGGTTCCTCAGAAAACTGCACATGACACTCCCGGAGGATCCAGCTATACCACTCCTGGGCATATACCCAGAGGCTTTACCTGCATGCTATAAGGACACATGCTCCATTATGTTCATAGCAGCCTTATTTATAATAGCCAGAAGCTGGAAAGAACCCAGATGTCCCTCAATGGAGGAATGGATTCAGATTTACACAATGGAATACTACTCTGCAATTAAAAACAATGAATTCACGAAATTCTTAGGCAAATGGTCAGAACTTGAAAATATCATCCTTAGTGAGGTAACCCAATCACAAAGAACACACATGGTATGCAGTCACTGATAAGGGGATATTAACCCCAAATCTTGGAATACCCAAGACACAATTCGCATATCAATAGATTTCCAAGAAGATGGAAGGATAGACCCCTGGTCCTGGAAAGACTGGATGTAGTGGAATGCCAGGACAGAGAAGTGAGAGGGGGTTGAATGGGGAAAAGAGGGAGGGAAGGGGGCTTATGGGACTTTCGGGGAGGGAGGAAACGGGAAAGGGGAAATGATTTTGAATGTAAATAAAAAAAAACTTAGAAAATAAAATAAAATTAAAAAAAATAGAAAATTTACCTTTATAGAAAAGATTAAAGAGGCATAAAATACAATTTCAACAGGATTGTATTTTATTTTTTCCAAATGTTTACAAAATTAACTTAATGTTTAAAATGAAAATAGATAGTATCCCCTGGGAGCTAGCTTATTTTAGAAATGAAATCTATAAGAATAGCACAGATAATGAGAGAAGGCAGAGAGTAGGGAAAGATCTTTATATCACACACAAGGTGTTATATTTATTTAATGTTAATGTATGTATTCATTCTAAAGAATCCATTAAGAAGAAAGATGAATCTTAGCTTTAAAATATTTTTTAAAACCAAAATGATTACTAAAACAAACACAAGAGATTCATAAAACTAACCAGCAAACAAAACTAAAATAATCTAAAAGAAGACAGGAAATAAGACAGAAGAAAATGGAAAACAAATCAATGCCAGATGGCGGAGTTAAGCCCAGCCACATCAACCAATAAATTACATAAATAAACTAAATGCTTCAAATTAAAGAGACTATCAAAGTAGATGAAAAATCAAGCCTTAAATGCATACTTTTAAAAAGAAACAGATTTTTTAAATTGAAGGTACAAATAGGTTCATAGTGAAAGATGGGCAAGTATAGAGATCTCATCAAGTTTAGTGGGTGTTCCAATAATATACTATGTTACTGGAGTCCTACCCCAGAGGCACGACTGCAGAGGAGCTCAGTTTTAGGCTCAGCTACTTGTACCAGCATCAAATGGAGACGAGAAGTGAAAAGGCAGAAAGGAATTCGATCAATATGCAGTACTAGGAAGAGGAGAAAATCAGTCATCTCAGCCATATTGAGTCTGGTTATAGGTTACAGAATCTGAGCACAGAAAGGAAACATTGAGGCACAGAAAAGTCTGTATACGCAAGCAAGCAAACTCTGGTTTCACACGATGTCTGTCTCCAGAGAAATTTTTATGTCCTTGGGGACAATCTGGTTCCTAAAAGATTACTTAGGCTGTTTGGATTAATGTCACTGTGGAAGTGATCTGAGAGGATTTGCTATACATGGATCCCATGGTACCTGAAGGTAAGAGAATCACCATTTGATAGACAGACAGTCCTTGAACAATGAACATGCCTACATGTAGAGTTATAGAGGTACCTGACTCAAAGTCCCAGACACACACACACAAAGGCAGAAAGCCCTGACTTTTATTCTGCCCTTAATTACCTTGCTGGGCCAAGTGAAGAATCAGTGCTTTACAGCCAAAGCAGAAGTCCATTTTATAATTAGAAAACTATAGGAAAATCAAAAATCACTCACAGCAGGAAGAAAGATTCTTAATAATAGGTTGATCTTTCTCAGAGCAAACAATATATTAAAGCAAAATCTCAGAACCTGTAGATCAAGAAGAGGAATAATTACATAAATTCACAATTTAGAATCTAAACGTCTCAGTAATCAGTAGAAAATTAGACAATCGAATCACCAAAGTTAAAGAAAACGTGAATATACCAACCAATTTGATCTAATTAACACTTTTATTCAATAAATGCCAGAATCACACTCCTTCTTCTTGATCTGAGTCACTGCTAACAGACAGCAAGCTGCCTATCAAATAAGACCCATGAAATTTTGAGTAATGGAATTCACATTTCTCTCTCTCTGTCTCTCTGTCTCTCTCTGTCTCTCTCTCTCTCTCTCTCATATGCATCTAGAAATATTAAAAATCATTAATTATAGGGTATCCAAAACTAGATTAAATTGAACATTAGACTTATATAAATATCTGGCAAGTGAAAGTAGAAAACACACAAAAAAATAGAACATTTTAATTTAAAAATAGTAAAGATTTAACATGTCAACATTTTGGGGATGTTGGGGACAATCAAGGCAGCTGGGACAACTATGAACAAGTGCAATGGTAGATCTATGACAATGTCATAATAAAACACCATTTTGTATGCTACGTAAATTAAAGAAGAAAAATGTTTTGAATGAAATTTATAGCTACTAAAGTCCTTTTTTTTTCTTAAAAGTGAGAGTTTACTTAAAAGGCAGAATAGTAATTAAAACAAGGTTTAGGAATGTCAGTAGGGGAAATAAGACCAGAAAGATATTTGTATGTATGTCTAACAAAGAATTCACTCAGATTATGCAAATAATGTCTGGATTTTAACAACAAAACTATGCATTTTAATTAAAATAGGTAAAATATTCGAGCACATACTTCAAAAGAGAAAATATTTAAGTGACAATAAACACATGAAAACTTTTCAACAGTGACAGGTAAAGAATGCAGTCTTGGATGGGATACTCACATTAAGAACAATGCTCACACCATACTTGTATCAAAACAAAAAGGATGAATGAATTCTAGAAATGACCCAATATAACATTTAGATACTTACAAAAGAAGAGATGAAATGATCCCTAAGTACATAAAAGGCTCACAGTGAATTGATGATTGAGGGTGAAGAAATCCAAGTCACAGTGAAGACAGCTTCATTCTGTGTTCTTGGTAAGATTTAATTTTAAACGTGTTATAGTTAGTTTGGGCTTCATCTTGAGCCAGTATGTCAAATGTTGGAGGGGAAGGAAAGGAAGAAGAAGAAGAAGAAGAAGAAGAAGAAGAAGAAGAAGAAGAAGAAGAAGAAGAAGAAGAAGAAGAAGAAGAAGAAGAAGAAGAAGAAGAAGAAGAAGAAGAAGAAGAAAAAGAAGAAGAGGAAAAAGAAAAAGAAGAAAAAGAAGAGGAGGAGGACGAGGAGAAAGAGGAGGAGGAGGAGAAGGAATGAAGGAGAGGGAAAGGGGTGGGAGGATTGTAGACACTAAAGAGTTGAACTGTGAGCAAGAACTGAATTCAACACAAATACAATGCTTTAGATTTAGGCCAAATTTAGACTAAAACACAGAGGGCTATGCTGTGAGGCTCTGGTGGGATCTAGGCTTCCTGAGGGGAAACGTCAGTGGACAGTCACATTCTAGGAACACTGTCATAACAACTGCACTTATATTAGGGAACTCTTAAGCTACAGGTCATAGGTAGAATTTTAAAAAGAAAGAAGTATGATCTTCATTTGGCTTTTACTAAGAACACTGAACCCAGTTAGTGTTGCCTATGTGCGCATGGGTATGGGGCCATCTACTGAGGCATAGACAACCTACTAGTAGCCATGACCCCAAAGAACTGTGACTCTTCCTCCCTCAGCAAACATCCACTGTCAGGAGCTTCTCCACCAAGAGTGGGATCTCTGTTTCCTTCCTTCATTCATGTTGAAATTTTGACTGGTTTGTTATTACGTAGGTCTTATGGAAGTTGTGTGGAAACTGGAGCCAGGGGCACTAAGGAAAGTTAATGATAGATATATGTGGTCAAGTGGCATTCTATAAATGTGTGAAATGCAGAAGAATAAAATTATAAAAATATATGTTAAACTCTTAACTGTGAAATCTGTTGAAGCAGAATTCAAATCCACATTTTCTATATGAACACAACAGTCAAAATGTATGTCCAGAAATGAGTGAAGAAATTGGTGCAAATCGCAGAACTACAAACATGCACATGTAAAATTGTAAGTGTACAATCTCCTATAGGCACAAAGTTGTGGGAGCACAGCGAGGTGAGCAAGCTCAGAACAGAACTTAACTATGAAGACCAGAAGGAAGTGAGGTGCAAGAACAGGAACACCAGATAACGTAAAGACAAAATCGAACAGCCCTACAAATTCTTTAAATGTGATTGCAGACAAAAAGAGACTTAAAATTATCCACAAAAGGGGGCTCAGTTACTTAAAGGAATAGAATTTTTATAGCATTTCCAACTGCTAATTTAAAAAGAAAAGATTTTTCTAAAAAGTATTTTAGAAAAAGCATAGACTTATTTATAGAACAACTGAATTGACATTGTCTATGTCTGAGACAGAGTTTCGCTTGTAGCCTAGGCTGGACTAGAACTCACTATGCAGACAGTAAGTTTGTCATACGACACTGACCTGGTGATCATCTAGGAAAGCCTCCCGAAGGTCCTAAGGTCACCTTGATAGGCCTTCCTGAGAAAGCTTTTCCCCAAGCCCCATGGCCTTTGTAAGAAAACCTCCTTTGGGGCATGGCCATGGTCCTCTTCTCCCTCTGCAGTGGGTCAAATTGGGACTTGAGAGCTAGATACAGAGCTAACCTTACCTGCAGGTTCCTTTCTGAGTTTGTCTTTATCTCTAAGAGGGTCTGGGCTAGAAGTCATTTGTTCAGGAAGTCAGAAAACCTTTCAAGAGAAAATGCCTGAAATACCACTGGGGAGTACCCTTGACTTCCCTTTTCTCTTCCCCAGGGCTTTGAGCATCCTTATCAGCAGAACAAAAGCCTGGAATGAAGGGCCTCTATATGTTGGGGGCAGGAGTCAACATTTCCCAATGAGAACTCATCAGTACTCGGGGATAAAGGAAAAATGCATTTAATTAGCAAGCAGCTGTAACTTCTAGTTAAGTTTTAAAGAAGGCCAGTCCTGATCAGAAATATCTCAGGGTTTATTTAGGGATAGGCATTGTTATAATCTCATGATCATCTTATGGTGGTCTTTTTATCTTTGTCTCAAAGGAGATGTTTTGCAGAACTAAGATAGTTTTACAAAAGTTAAGAATTGTGGTTTCTAGTTCAGACAGGTTTATCTTTACCAAACAGAACTTGCTGTCTCCAAGGATATTGGTGGTGGTAACATCTTAATGGAGGAAGGGACAAGGGGTAAATCCATTTTCAGAAGTAGAAATCAGTTCAGTGTTAGCTCTCTTGTCTCAGATCAGAGTCCCTTACTTTTTTGTGTGTTCTTATGTAACCCAAGTAAAAGTTGTTAATCATACATAATTAATATCAAAACTTGCTAATTTCTTTCCATTCTTCAGTGTAAGTAACCCTTCACTCACTCTGTTCCCGTGTGACAGAAGACATGGTTAGATATCACACAAAGTTCCAGTGATAGAGACATGGTCAAATATCACACAAAGTTTTGAGCAGGTTACATAAGAAGGGGTTTGCAAATCTTGAACGAAACCAAAGCAAAGATATTATTTATGAAGAAATAAGTTTGACTGTAAAATTTTTATTTTATTATCTGTAGAGGTGAGTAAAAGACGACATAGTGAAGTTATGAAGGAAAGAAAAGACATTTTATCTCTCTGTACCTGATATGTTTATAAAGAGATAAAGAGAGGGGGATATGCTTTGGTGGATGTGTGGTGAAGTGTGGGGGAAGGGAGTGCCTTGCTGAGGCATCCCTTTCTTCTGAGGGACCAGCCACACAATGGTATAGTATAGAATGGAGTTTATTCAGGGCATGGGGAGGGGAGTTTAGAGGGTAGAAAAGAGAGAGGAGAGAGAGAGAGAGAGAGAGAGAGAGAGAGAGAGAGAGAGAGAGAGAGAGAGAGAGAAGAGATGTAGAGGCAGGCCATCAATACCTGGAGAGAGAGGAGAGAAGGGAATGGGGAGAGTAAGGGAGCAGGAAGGCAAGAGAGAGCAAAGGGACAAGCAGCTCCTTGTATAGTGAGTCAGGCATACCTGTCTGTTGTCAGGTAATTGTGGAGCAGAGCTTAGACAAAATGCTAACAGTACTCAACTATGTTATCAGTCAAGAGTTACTGCAGAAAACATATTCTCAGGTAGGTAACTAAATAATCCCTAACAACTTCCCAAATAAATATCAAAAAATCCCTATAAAAAGGCAGTTAATTCTAAAGGTGGTTTCTGACATATAAATTACAGAATACCATATCAAATTAAGGTACTGAATTATAAACAATAGCAATTACTTTTCACAATTTGAAGTGCAAACATTAGATAACAATAATGTATGCAAAATGGAAGAGATTATAAAAGGTTTGTAAGAATAATAGAATATTATTTAAATTAATTTGGGGGTGTGGGGTGATGGTTCAGCATGGAAGAGCATGATTGCCTGTAACTCCATCTCTGCAGATTCAACATTTTCCTCTGGCCTGTGAACACACAGGAGACACTCATAGGCACAAGTCCACATTCTCACACACACAGTTCAGTATTTCAACAATTTAAAATAAAAATAAATTTTTTTAAAAATGGATTTTTGCAATGAAAATTATTTTTAAAATATATCACATTATAGAAAGATAAAAAACTCGAAAAATAAACTTATGAACCAACAAAGAAAGGAAAAGGGTGAAAGAAACATCAGTGAATACAGGTCTGAATAAAACATTAATGGTAAAATATTCAGATGCACAATCTAAGCATCATAGAAATAATTTCAAATATACCAACTTCTACCAAAGATTAGATCATACTCGAATAATAAAATATGAAATTGTCAGTGATGAAGCAACACTTTTAAACTGAAAAATACAAAAGAATTAGAATAAAAGTACTAACTGAAGAGCTAAAGAAATAAATTTGCAGTTGGGACTGCCAGGCTCAGAGACAGACAGACATAATATCGCTTGGGTCTCAGGCAGCTTGTGTGTACCCTGCTCCCAAGAGCTGGGCTGATCTGCAGTAACCGACGCACCAGCTCTGCTGTGGGACTTCTGCCCTGCAGAGGGACGCCCCCTCCCCCCCAGGAGAGATCACACACCCCTGCACAGGGCGGGAGCCTAACAGGTTCCCTTTGGCGAACTCTGCTCCGGGAATCCACTACACTGAGCCTTTGGATGTGCAGGGATTCCCAAATATAACATCACTTGGGGCAAGGTACATCAGGGCTCCAAAGTCACTCAGGAGCAGGGCAGGCCCCAGAAATTGGTGACAGAGGAATCCTGGTAATCCAGGGGGGTCAGAAATAGCTTTGCAGGCTCACAGGAGGTCCAATCAACAGCCAGTGACAGCAGGACCAACTAACACCAGAGGTAACCAGATGGCAAAAGGCAAACATAGGAATGTTACTAACAGAAATCAAAGTAATATGGCACCATCTGAACCCAATTCTCCAACAGCAGCAAGTCCTGGATACCCCACCACATCTGAAAGACAAGATATGCATTTAAAATCACTTCTCATGATGCTATTAGAGGATTTCAAGAAGGACACAAATAAATCTCATAAAGAATTACAGGAGATCATGAATCAACGGTTAGAAGCCCTTACAAAGGAAACACAAAAATCGCTTAGAGAAATGCAGGAGAACATGGATCAACAGATGGAAGCCCACAAGGAGGCAACACAAAAATCGCTTAAAGAAATGGATCAATGGGTAGATGGGATATTGCCAAAAGCAATATACAGATTCAATGCAATCCCCATCAAAATCCCAACTCAATTCTTCATAGAATTAGAAAGAGCAATTCAAAAATTCATCTGGAATAACAGAAAACCCAGAATAGCTAAAAGTATTCTCAAGAGTAAAAGAACCTCTGGGGGAATCAGTATCCCGGACCTCAAGCTGTACTACAGAGCAATAGTGTTAAAAACCGCATGGTATTGGTACAGTGACAGGCATGTAGATCAATGGAACAGAATTGAAGACCCAGAAATGAATCCACACTCCTATGGTCACTTGATCTTTGACAAAGGAGCTAAAACCATCCAGTGGAAAAAAGATAGCCTTTTCAACAAATGGTGCTGGTTCAACTGGAGGCTAGCATGCAGAAGAATGCAAATTGATCCATTCTTATCTCCTTGCACTAAGCTCAATTCCAAGTGGATCAAGGGCCTCCACATAAAACCAGACACACTGAAACTAAAGAAAGGAAACTAGGGAAGAACCTTGAACATATGGGCACAGGGGAGAATTTCCTGAATAGAACTCCAATAGCTTATGCTCTAAGATCAAGAATTTACAAATGAGACCTCATTAAATTACAAAGTTTTTGCAAGGCAAAAGACACTGTCAAAAAGACAAAGTGGCAACCAACTAAATGGGAAATGATCTTTACCAACCCTACATCCGACAGAGGGCTAATATCCAATATATACAAAAACTCAAGAAGTTAAACTCAAGAGAGGCAAGAACCCTATTAAAAAATGGGGTACAGAGCTAAACAAAGAGTTCTAACCTGAAGAATATCTAATGGCTGAGAAGCACCTAAAGAGATGCTCAACATCCTTAGTCATTAGGGAAATACAAATCAAAACAACCCTGAGATTCCATCTCACACCAGTCAGAATGGCTAAGATCAAAAACACAGGAGACAGCAGTTGTTGGAGAGGATGTGGAGAAAGAGGAACACTCCTCCACTGCTGGTGAGATTTCAAGCTGGTACAACCACTCTGGAAAGCAGTCTGGCGGTTCCTCAGAAAACTGGGCATGACACTCCCAGAGGATCTGGCTATACCACTCCTGGGCATATACCCAGAGGCTTCACCTGCATGCAATAAGGACACATGTTCCACTATGTTCATAGCAGCCCTATTTATAATAGCCAGAAGCTGGAAAGAACCCAGATGTCCCTCAACGGAGGAATGGATTCAGAAGATGTGGTATATTTACACAATGGAATACTACTCTGCAATTAAAAACAATGAATTCACGAAATTCCTAGGCAAATGGTCAGAACTTGAAAATATCTTCCTTAGTGAGGTAACCAATCACAAAAGAACACACATGGTATGCAGTCACTGATAAGGGGATATTAATCCAGAATCTCAGAATACCCTAGACACAATATGCATATCAATAGATTTCCAAGAAGGTGGAAGGATAGACCCCTGGTCCTGGAAAGACTGGATGTAGGGGAATGCCAGGACAGAGAAGCGAGAGGGGGTTGAATGGGGAAAAGAGGGAGGGAAGGGGGCTTATGGGACTTTCGGGGAGGGAGGAAAAGGGAAAGGGGAAATGATTTTGAATATAAATAAAAATATAAAAAAAAATAAATTTGCTATAAGAAAATTCACTTAAATAAAGAAAATATTTAAAAATATTAATAAGACTATATACTAATAACATATGCTACAGAATAAAAGAGCACACACTCCAATGTACCTCATAATTTAACCTCTAATACCAAATGTAAAAACTAACACAATTATGTAAATATATAAAGGGCAGCTGAATCCAAAACTCTAAATTTAAATGTGAAATAGATTAAAGATACTATGATTTTTTTATTGAAGATAAACCATGTATACTTAATATATTATTTTCTTGTATCTTTGTGTCCTTTCCATTATCATGAGAAAATATTTTGACAAAAGCATCTTAAGGGAGAACAAATTTATGGACATAGTTCATCACGGTGGAATAGTTAAGGCAAGAAGAGCTTGAAGGAGCTGGGTCACATGACATCCTTAGTCTGAAGCAAAGAGTAATATAATCATGGATGCTACTGCTCAGCTCTTTTTCTTCACTCTTACACAATCCAGGATCCCTTGCCTAAGGAATGGTGCCACCCACAGTAGGCAGTCCTCCTACTTCAATTAATGTAATCATGATTATTACCCAGGGGCACAGAGGCACAGAGATCCATCTGCCAAATGATTCTAAATTTTATCAAATTGACAGTTAACACTAACCATCATCATCATACCCAGTATATTGAAGGTTTTGCAAAATAGAATCTATGTCAGACAGGAAAACAATTTGTTGAAAACTGTAGATACAACTAAAAATGAATATATAACAGAATTAATCACAAATTATTTTAAAAAGTTGACACAAGAAAAACCTTATAAAATTATTAGGAATTGAGTTTGAAGGTCCAACTACCAATTCAAATGGATGTGAGATGCAACTAAAATGGAGATGAAGTACCATAATTGAAGAACACAGCTATGTAGTACAGATTTCTGAAGAACTCCATGAGAAAGGGAGCCTTTCTCCCAGGAACTATACATGTAAGGGGACCCTCTGAGATGGTGTGGTGAAGATTTTTTTGCTTCTCCCAAGCCAGATCTGCCCTAATTCTGCCCTGAAAAATAGATTTGTAGGAAGAAAAGTGAAATTATATTCCACTTTTAATGTACTTTTCCTTTTTTATAAATTATAAGTTTCATTCTAGATACCTAAACCCAGCATAATAAAATAGTAGATTTTAAAAATATCAGTTTGTGCTAGAGTCTCCTTTATTCAGTATGACTTTCTGAGTTTTGAAGACTTTTGATTTTATTTTTTTAATGAAAGAGTTTGGGTTTATGAGATATCTCAGAGGGTAAAACACACGCTGCCAAGTCTGACAACCTGAGTTTAATTCCTGGCCTCTACATGAGGAAGAAGGAGGCCAACTCCAGCAAGTTGTCCTCTGATCTTCATAACTTAGCAATGCTCCCCAATAAATAAATAATTAACAAATAAATAATGCAAATATAATAAAATTATTTTTTAAAAGATCAAAGTATCACATAATACAGAATAAACAGTGAATAAAATGGAACATTTTGGAAATTATACTGTTCTCTTTGTTCCTACTAGATACTTCTATATAAGAAATCACTGCTGAGTCTTTATCACAAGGCAAAGACAGTAGGGCAACATCGTATTTTGTTAGAAATCAAAAATATTCATTGAAACATTAGAACAAAAAGCCATGAACCCTCGAGGAGATAATTCTAATGACTTCTCTACTGACTTAAATTCTGCATTCTAAAGGCACTCTGTATTTCATTTCCTCAAAATTTAAGAGCAATGATTTTTTTATCTCCTGTCAATAATCTGTCTCATTTATCTTTTTCCCATTGCTTGATGTTTTGTAGAACTCTAAGGGAATGGTCTTCTGACTTCATTACATCCACCCAGTATGCAATCAAGTCCTCCACAAGACTGTGTCAGGAAACCCCAAACCACAGAGCCTTCCCTGGCTTGGACTTGAGCTCCTGATAACCGTGCAGTATTTAATTCAAAATATTCCTCATGGAGAAAATAAGGATTCTAATAAGAATCAATTTGCAGCCCACATTAAAAATTTGGAATTAATTATTTTCTCGCAGTTTCTAGGGCATTGCCTCATGAATAGCTCTCTTTAAAGATACTGTATCTCTCATTCTACCTTTGTTCCTCTGTGTTTTCCAAATGGTAGCCTAAACTTTTGCATATGAAACAGGCAGACATAAATCCAGCAAGGTAGAAGGACTTCTAAACCAGAGAAGAGAGGGCACTCTCAAGCTGTAGTTGTTCTTTTGTTATTCTTGTCTTCGTATAGATATAGTAATAGCCTCAAAGATCTTAGAACCTCTTTTTGTTATTCCTTCATTTTTTAAGTGATAAGTAAATGCATTTTGAGGTAACAAGTCCCCCAAGTTTACTGGACTAGAGGAGGGCAGAGCAGAGTTTGGATGAACCTCCTGGAAGGTTACATCTGTCCTTCCACGGCTGTGTGCTGCATAGTGACTGGGGTCTGAGGGAGATTACAGGTGCACATGTTCTCACACTGTAACACACATATTTTCTACATACTTGGACATAGAGGAGAAACTTGGAGGCAGGTGTGAAGGAGAACAAAAGGAAGAACAAACGTAATGGCGGAAGATCCTCTTGTTTCTAGGGTTTAGTGTGGTATTGATCTTTATAAAGATTAAGAACTGAAGGAAAACCTCCATGGTAGGCACAGCAAGTCAAGAGACAGACTGTGGAGCTCAGGGACCCGAGGAGGTGAGAGAAAACGAAAGTAGAGAACAAGAACTGGCTAGTTTCCAATGTCATATGCAGTGGGGGTTTTTGACCTATGTTTGAGGTAAGTAGGAAGTCAGAACAGAAGGAAAAACAGATCTAGTGGTGGAAGATCTTCTCTGGTATTTTGTGGTGAGAAGATAGTGAGAGGTTAATAATAAAGGAGTTTGACTAGAAAGGTCATGGTGTGGACCAGTGTGGCCAGTTAATGGGAAGGCCACTGTGGTCTGGTATTTTAAGATTCCCAGGAAGGAACACAGGCAGATAAGTAGTGGAGGAGACCTTAGAACCAAGGAGAGGGATCCTTTAGTTGTCAACCTAGGTGAACACATTGCTGTCTCCCACCAAAGACACAATTTATTTTTGTCTAAAATATATGATTAGTTATAGTAAAAGTTATAGCTATGGTGATAGATTGATTATGGTGATAGATAGATTGCTAATTTACTTTTGAAGCAACATAGAGGTCTGGTTAACTGCGGTCAATATATGGAGGTAGTCATGGAATATGGTCCTAAGCCAAATGCTATTTCCTTCCAGAGTTTGCCCATGAACTGAACACAAGTCTCCTTGTATTGTGTCTTCCTCTCACAGTTGATGAAAGATCTGTGCTGGTAAGACAGATGCTATGGATGCTATTGCAGAGCACTAACCATGAGAAACACTATGGATTTTATGCTCCCACACTGTAACCAAGACAGATATGGCATTCATATCCACAGAAAAAAACTAGGAGAGATGCTTTGGGTACCATTTCTATAGATAGCAACCAGATGAGATGTCATGAACACTATGAAGTTTGGAGATGATGGACACAAGAAATGTCAAAAACACAGCATCTACATTCAGTGATCAGATGGTATGTTATAGACATCATTTCTACAGAAAATAATCAAGAGAAACTGGGTAGGCTCCTTATCTCCAGATAGTCACCAGAACAGATGCCACTAGAAGAGATATTGATCTCACATCCCTTGAGTGGCAGCTTGGCTCTGTCCTTTCTGAATCCCAGCCTTTTCCCAACTTGAAGGCTAATTTATTTTTGAAGCAACATAGAGGTCTGTTTAACTGCAGCCAATATATGGAGGTAGTCATAGAATATGGTGCTAAGTCAAATGCTATTTCCTTCCAGAGTTTGCCCGTGAACTGAACACAAGTCTCCTGTTTGCTCAGGCATTACTAATGTCTGACCTACAGCTGGACGTTCAAACAGCAAAGATGTTCTTTGTGTCAGGGTAGAGCTATCTGCTGCTACCTTGTATACCAAAATCACATGGAGACATGGCATGTGTTTACTTGAGTAGGAAACAAACCCATCAGTTTCCTGCAGCCTAGGGGTACTTGATCAAAGCACAGGCAAAGTCTACAAACACAACAGGAGACCTTGATGTACAACTTCAAGGCATTAACACTTCTTTTATGAATAGTAAAAATCACAAGACAGTAAACCTAACTCTAGTCAGTTGATTAATCAATCTATCACCATAACTATAACTTTTACTATAACTAGAAAGATCCAAGGCTTAGGCAAATGTAACATCTTCATAATTGAATACCACCTTCCAGTAAATGTCCCTAAAATGGAAATTTTAAAAAACAAAGAGTTAAAATTTTCCATGAAACTCAGGAAATTTTCAGTTTGTTTTCATTTTTTTCCACAAATGTATATAATGGTTATGTCTGTGACACATGCTTGAACAGGTTTGAAAGTTATCCTAGAAGATAGAATCAAAGCAATGTATGTGACTGAAATTTTAATCTAGAAAATCTTAAGAAAAAAAAAGAAAAAGCAGAAAGCAGACTTTGTTGAGAAATCGATGCGAGAACTTGTGTCCTTCCAGTGCTGGGTACTGAGACACTTCAGCTGGTTAACTGATACTCTACCTACATGGCTAAGGAGGAAGATTAGCTAATACTTCTCTTTTCTTCCATCCTTCCATTTTCATACTGAGGCTGCAAGCAACAAGTGCCATGACCAGTGGTGAGGTTCTTTAAAAGGGAGTTTTATAAATGTTGTTTTTGGCAAGATCCGTGACTGTTGCTTTCCTCTCCTGTCTGTCAGGATAATGTGTAAAACCTGTTTCCACACATCTCCCAGGAGAGCATTCTGTTCTTTGAATATGCAGCAACTTTTGTCATTTAAAACTAATTGGAATATTCCAAACCTGTGCAGGTTGCAGCATTCGGAGTGCCGTATACGTGTGGATAGGATCGTGGTCCAGAATTTGCTCACTCATCTGTGCCTTTGTCCTTGAGGGATGCCTAGATGTAGATCTTTGGGGTACACGTCATCCATCCTGTCCAAGAGGGGACCCTCATGTCTACCGTGTGTTCAACAAGATCCTAGTTAAAAATTGGCATTGCTTGTGAATCCATTTCTGAAACCGAGTTAAAAATGACCACATTGGTTATATTTCATTCATTTATACTTTTAACTCTCATTGAGTTAGGTGTGGGGCAGCATACGGGAAACCATTCTACCCTCCTTGACACACATGTGAGACAGGCAAATGAAACTATACTGATCTTGGGGGGTGGGCAGTATGTTTGTACACATGCATTCTGCGTGTGCCTGTGCATTGAAATATGTATGTGTAAGAATATGTTCATGTAGCCTATACAAGGTGTGCATACAGCAAAGAGACAAAGGCTGTGATTGACTGATTTAGGGCCTGTCAGTGATACATTGTTGACTATTATCTCTATATCTGTAGTCTAGTTTAAGTTGGGGGTTGGGCAGGTTAGCCTCAGCAATCATTAGATTCTATAACTTCATTCTTTGTGGGTGACCATTGAAAATCCCACAAGATTCAGGAATGAAGAGGCAGAAAAGTGTTAAACGTCCTCCCTCAATCCTTTCTACCCTGCGTCTTGGTTACAGCCCACATGGGGAAAGTCAGAAATGCATTTTGGGAAAACCAAAATTCCTTAGTTGGGAAAAACATTGTATTTGTTAAACATGAAGAAAAAAAAAAACAGCATCCCCCCAAACACAATCATTTTTATTTTTATATTTTGCACTGAAAAAAGTTTTCCATTTCACTGTATTACAAAAGATAACTTTACACAAAGATAACATGCATTCTTTATGCCTAAGATTATATGCTTAAGATGTTACTTTTCACAAGTATTATAGAAAATACTTTAAATGCAAGGACTAGAAAGACTTCATACTATATCTTGGTCCTAACATATAACCTGTGCTGTGCTTTGAGGCCCAGCTCCCGGTTGTCCAACAGTACCACTAAGCCAGTGTTTGCAGGATGCGTGCCACGATGTCTTTTTATTACAATGTGTGAAAAGTGTGAGCCAGGTAAAAGCTTCATTGCTTACATGAAATAATTAATTTAAAGAATACTTTATCAGCCGAGCATAACAACACATATCTGGGCACATATAATGCAGGCCCAGATAGGGAACAAAAGGCCTCACCCTGGTGTGTCCCTGTTCTCCACTCCAGACAGAGGTATATGTTGCTGTAATAAGTTCCTTGTGTGTCAACTGCAGGGAGATAAGCTTTGTACTATGTACTTCCGGGTTGTGCCTGCTCTGCTCCATTAACCCACACAGTTGGGAGCATTTATTGCTCTAAGTAGCACATGGTTGTGGTGTGTCAATGTCTGATTCAGTGTTGTTTGAACATTGACATTGGCTTTTTCATGAAGGACAGAAGGAAAGGGAATGAACTGAGCCCACTGCTCTGCTTTCTGGCCAGTTGATCCAAGCAGACTGCAATTATGTCTATAGAGTCAGCAAAGAGAGCTAAAGACTGTTTTCTTCCCTGAATACACAAAGACTCTAGAAGAAAGAAAGGAGCAACTTGCTTCCTAGTCAAATTCTTCAGGCATCCTCTCTGTATTACCACAGGACAAAACAGAGCATTTCCAAGTATAATAAAATCAAAGATATAAAGAGCATAATGTAATTAACATATTTAAAATGTATATTATTGGTATTTACAATCTCACTTTTTTTTTCCATTTCCCTGTATGGCCCTAGTTGTCTTGAAACTTACACTATAGGCCAGGTTGGTCTTTAACTCAGAGCTCCACCTAGCTCTGCCTCCAGTACTGGGAACAAAGGTATGTGCTACTGTAGCCTGGCTGGTAAAAGAAAACACTTTTTTTTGTCAGCACTACAGGTATAATACACTGAAGAAGTTTGCACTTGCTACCCTTGTCTCCATGGAAGTTTTATTATCACTTGGAATGTCAAAACCCCATTGGCTGGTGCATTGATGGACAGGTCCCCGGGTTAGTAGTGCTATTAAGAGGTGAACGGGTCATGAAAGCACTATCTCATAGTTAAACTAGTAGGGAATTCATAGCTGTGCTGACTCTTTGGAAAGCAGTGCCTGGTTAGAAGTAGTTCACTGGGGGCATAGTTTTGAAGGACACCTTGTCTCTGACACCTCCCTGACTCTCTCTTTGCTTCCTGGCTTCCCTGAGTTGTTTTTCTCTACCACGTGCTCCCACCATGTTGCTCTGCCTTACCTGTATAGGTCATAGATGAACAAACCAAGTCTCCTTGGTCCAAACCCTCTAATCCAGTGAGCCAAAATAAACATTTTTTTCATAAAGTGCTATTTGTCACCTCCATGAAAACTGAGTCACATGCTCTTCCAAAGGGCCAGGTGAACTCCAGGCAAGGAATCTTTGTGAGCATTTTCCTAAAAGACATCCAAGCAGAAGAGGAATTCTCTTTCTCTAGAGATGGAGTGTCTTCATAGAATAGCCAGAAGAAAAGGCAAGGTACTGATCATGTGGAAAACTGCAGTTATACTGGGGACTGAGAATCAATGGTCACAGAACTTAGTCGAGAGATGGAGGATGGAGTCATCTGATCAATTCCCAGACCACCTGCCCAGAGTATCTGAAGCTCCTTGTCACTGAAAGGACTGGGCATTTATTGTATAAGTCACAAGGAAGTACTCCCTACCCTGCAGGCATAGTCTCCTCAGTACACCATTCCTTTGGAGACACAGGCCTTGATTAAAGGGTTCCTGTCAGAAGTGGTTGTTCCTACAGATGCTTGTGAACTCCACAAACTATATATGAAAACCCCAGGAATTCTTTGCCTTCCTTGGTCTCATATTTTTATAGTAATAGTTGTCTTTATTCTTCTCCAAAGCATTCACCTCGGTATAGTCATGACTACAGTGATGGGTCTCCAGTCCTGTCATTGGAATGATTGCCATGCCCTGGGTTAGGCAGACTCTGTAAATGGATTTACATATGATACTTGTTTATCAGGTAGGTTAAACTTCTCCCTGTTGCTTCCAAAGTGAGTCTGAATGAAGGAGTAGGTATATGAAAGCAACAAGAAGAGAAATATGCACCTTCAGAGTTCACAGTGTTCAAGACCTGGGACCTTTCTATAGAGGAGGTAAGCATTTATCACACAGGTCATCACAACATCACACAGCCTGTGATAAGACCCTAACACACCTGTGTGACTAGTCTCTACATTTCCTCATGGAATCCCTGCGCCTACAAGAAACTTTGCCAAATTTCATGCAAAAGTGTCATAAATCTTCAACAACTAAATCATGACTTCTTTATCACCAGGGTACAGTGAGCCTTGCTGCGAAAGATGGGTTGATCCATGAGTAGACAAGGGTCTCTAAGGAAGCCTGTACTTAGCTGACCTGGGAAAGGTACCACAAGTCTTCTACTGAGGATTAAACCACAAACCCCAAGAGAACTGCTCCTCATGGAGTATCTCGTATGAGTGAGGTTTGCAAGGTCTTCTCTAGGTGTCACAAGCCAACTTTGGACTCTGACAAAAGCAAGGAAGGTGTATGAGTAAGGTTCAGCACAAGATGAGACAATATCACCTCTTGGTTTTCAAGAGGTTCAGTTATACTCTTCTTTTTGTGATTTATTTATTTTTATTTAATGTGCATTTGGTGTTGCATCTGGAGTTACAGACAGTTGTGATCTGTCATGTGGTTGCTGGGAATTGGACCAGGGTCTTCTGGAAGAAGAGCTAGTGCTCTTAACCATTGAGCCATCTCTCCAGACCCCCGAGTTATACTCTTCTACTGAGCATTGCTGCAATTGCATGGCACCCAGGGGAGCTGCCAAGGAGCCTTCATCATGATCTCCAGTGCAGGAGTGAGGGTTAGCCAGTAGTGCTCCTTCCCATTGAAAGTAAATTATGTCCTCCACCTGGAAATAAGAAACGTTTGTTAGGGTTAAGCTTTTGAAATGAGACCAATGCGACATATAGTGCATTCTTATATGCTGTGGCATGTCCTGGGAAATGCTTAATAGATGAATGTGGAAATTGGACACCCCAAAAATCCATATGTATGAGGAGCAGGTACGTTCCAAGCATATGGTGGTGGGGGGTGTCTTGAGCACATTGCTTATTTAGGAGTACATCTCATTTTGGCATCCAGATAGCGCTCTAATCAGATTGAATTATACCAGTAATAAATAGGTTTGCCTTTCCATGGAGCAGAAAGGCTAGCTGGTTTAGCTTGGGGTGGGTGAAAGGAGAGGGAAACAACCATTTTATGCATATTATCTTCAGAGAGTTCTTAAGGTACACACACTGTATATGGGGACTCAGAAGCTACCGCTTTAAAACATGCATTTTCTCTCCTGCATCCACAGCATGGCTATGCAAACATTCATAGCTTTCTCCAGGCAGCCAAAGTAGACTAGGACAGGGAAACATTTGTTGGAAATGATAGTATCATTTGCTTTATTTATATCAAGTTGAGAGATTGATATTACTTGATTATTGTGGAAAATTTTGTTCACTCATCAAATATTTATTGAGCACCATTTCCCAGATCTCCAATATTCATCATGGCATAAAAACAGACAACATGTGCCTTGTGAATTTTTTTTCCTATTGGCTGAAATGGTAATAAACAACAAACACATATGGTAAAAAGTCAAATGGTATATACCAAATGGACTTGTGCTGGAGTTTTCGCTTCGTGTGTGTGTGTGTGTGTGTGTGTGTGTGTGTGTGTGTGTGTGTGTGTGCTTAAGATAAATGGAGAAAAGAATATGAAGAGAAGGTATAAGCCAGGCTGCTATCCTAATTGGCTTGATCAGGCAGCTTCTTGGGAAGCTAACATCCCAGTCAAGTTTCTGATGAGATAATGTTGAGAAAGGGGAGTCTGGTTAAGGGAAGCAGACATTACACAGCTCTGGGGTAGGCACCTGCCCAGGAGAGAGACCAGGGAAAAGCAACCTGCCAAAGAAGAATACACCCGGAGGAGAGCATGGTTGACATAAGGGTATGTCTTGCTAAGGGGGGCTCCAGGGAGCTAAAGGACAACAGCAGCTTTATCACGAGGGAACGCGGAGCCTTTCCACGAGTGTAAGCAGAGATGTAACATATGACACAATTTTAAGGGCCTCATAAAGCTAAGGAGCTGCCAAGGACGAGGGTGGAGCTAGAAACATGTCACGGAACCCTGCGAGCATTCTGTACTCCAGGTCAAGACAGCTAAGATAAACCGTAAGAACTGCATCTTGGTCGTGTTTTGAACATAAAGTCAGTGGGGATTTCTTAAGGATTAGAATTAAGATATAAAGGATAATAAAGATTAATGATTAATTTAAATGTTTGACCTGAGCAATGGAAAAATGGTATTGGAATCACCCAGGGTTCCAAAGGTCCTGGACTATGTTCTTGAAGATGCCATACATGTGTCTCTCTGCATGTTACTACCCATGATGTGGGTAAGTGTTCTCAGACTTGTTCTTTCTGTGATTGTGGCTGTGAGAAGAAATAACTTGTTTACCTTTGGGCCAATACCTCAAGTTTATTTGCTCTCACAGGTCTATCTCTCAACAGCATCCTATATAGCAGTGCAATTACAATGTGGGGTGCCATAGCCTGGTCTCTTAGATTGTCTCTTGGTGGATAGTGTTCTCTGCAAGTCACTCTGTCTATTTATGGCACCTTATACTAATGGCAACCCTGTAGATAGCACCATCTGCAGACTGCGTTCTCTACTGACACATACAAGATTCATCTTGTACAGGAGACTCTTCCTTGTTTGGAAGCTAAGACATAGGTTATCTATAGATGCTGATGGAGAAGGCTATAGATGAGTCTTCTTTTTGTGAGCTCAGTTTTAAACATAGATTTTCCAGGCATAGATACTCTGCAGCTTCCTGGATACATGCATGGAAGTTGGGGGATATGTGGACTTCACAGTATGGAGAGGTACAATTTTCCTCCATGAAAAACAACTAAGTAGTAGTAGTAGTTACTTTAATTTCAGAATCTCACTTTCTGCAAAAGAAAAACATTATTGTAATTAATGTGGGTGGTTAGTTTAAAATTACTCAAATAAAAATGCTTCTGTAATTTGTAATTTTATGCATCTCACCTTTGTACAACAATGGTTCTTCATTATTTTGTTTTAGGCTAGAAAACTGTTGAGAATTTTGTGTGTCTCTGGCATTCTGAAGACTCTTCTTTTTATGTATAATATGGAAAGTCATGGGAGAAAAGAATAAACCTATGATATTTGAACAAAGGAATCCACCATACTCTTTAATTTTTTTCTTTCTTTTTTTCCTTTTGCTTCCTTTCTAAAGGGTGTTTCATTTTCAGCTGCCACCTGTATAAATAATTCATTGTCTTTAAATCTTCTGGAAACACAGCACCTGACAGTGGACAGTTTGGGAAGGAAGATGAGGAGCATGCTTGTTATGCAAAGGTTTTGCCTCTAAGGCTTTATATTATGCTGAATGAAACATTCTTAAACCAACAAAGTATTTTCCTTGAAGATCTCAAGAAATCACAAAATAGTTTTCCTATGATATGAATTCACAAAGAAGTAAAACATATAAATAGAATGTTTAAAATACATACTACTTGTGTTCCTGTGAGAACACTATTTTAATCTGTATCAATCTTTTAAAATCAGACTGGGTTTATTACTTTGTCTCATGCAATCTAAATAAAGACATGACAGTCAACTTACAATTTTTGAATGTCTTCAGGGGGAGCTTGGATACTCACAGCAGTCCGTACAGATTCTAGGGAGGGTGTGGGAGCTTGTGGGGTATCGGCTGCTGGCTAATGAGAATATTATCAATGACTTCTGGGTCGTGCTGGATTCTTGTTTTGTTTATGGGGTAATGACAGAGAAAGCCCAGAACATCAATTGGGTTGCTTAAAAACTTCTTCACTCACTAGAAATAAAAGCCAGGCAGAAGAGAAGACAGAGTACTGTGAGTAACAGCGTCTCTTGCCCTGATCTCTTGCCCCCTCAAGGGACAGCACATCAACAGAGAGCAGAAGAAAATGAGATCCAAAGCCCCTCACCAGTACATTTATGCATTGCATGAATTTTCTACATAATATTGAGAGCAATAGTTAAGCTTCTCTGTGTATATTAAACAAACTAAATAGGTGAGGCAACCTATTTG
This sequence comes from Tokudaia tokunoshimensis, assembly GCA_036184795.1. Lineage (NCBI taxonomy): Eukaryota > Metazoa > Chordata > Mammalia > Rodentia > Muridae > Tokudaia > Tokudaia tokunoshimensis. The sequence continues at coordinate 46,133,821 of BTHU01000012.1, forward strand.
AAGACCCGGGCCTTTTGTTGTCAAGGCTTCACGTTTCTAGACTGGCATTATAGACTGAAAACATCTCCTGTATACTTTGCAAGTCAAGAAGTGGAAAGCACTAGGATCTGAGGAAAGGTTCTAAATCTATTCTCAAATAGGTTCATTGCCTGCCCAATGGACTTTTCTGTCTGTTAGTGATAAGAGCAAGGGAGCAGAGCCACTTATCTCCACAAGGGTGCAGAAAGCATAAAGCCCCAGGAAGGCACATAAACTATGGGTCTAGGGGTTACCTGTAGAGAAGCGAGAAGGAAAAACCACAGTGTTTCTATAACAAAGCACATCATTTTGTCTAAAACCCATTGACTTTGATATGAAGGAATGGAGCCTTGTGATGCCTACATGTGAGTGCTTTGACTAATTTATTCTATCCTCCTATTTTAGACCAAGAATTATGCAATAAATGCATCTCTCTGTAGCCATCATGGTTAGGATGTGACCCTGAGAGGCTACTAGGCTTTGACAAGGATAGCATTGTCAAAAGTCCATGTTTGCACACAGCTGGTGGAGATGCTAACTCTCTCTCTCTCTCTCTCTCTCTCTCTCTCTCTCTCTCTCTCTCTCTCTCTCTCTTACACACACACACACACACACACACACACACACACACACACACACACTTTGATCATTCTCTTTGGCTTATTACTAGAAGAAGAAATAATACTGTTATATATCTAAGCATTTAAAGAATTAAATATAATTAAGGCTAGGTTTTGTAACTTCCTTAAAGCAATCAGTCCTGCCTTCAGCTATGGAAGTTCCTGCTGTTTCCTGACTTTAGGACAGATACAATACCTGGAGGATCTTATCAGTGAGCAACTTGCTACTCCCTATGCTCAAATTGCATGCTCAGGAGGACAACACCTGACAGAGGAGACAAGGCTTCAGCTGGCCTGAAAGAACTAAGTACTTATTTCCTCAATTCCTCTGTATTCAACCTCATATGGACAGTTCTGTGTTCAATCCCATTTTGACAGTTCTAGTCTGGCTCCATGTAGGTCCACTGCTCAAAGGATGTTGTGTATCTGTCTAGCAACTGCCCACAGAGGTGTCTGTGCCCTTTACATATCATCCATGCCATCCGTCCAGGTTGGAGTTGAGATCAAGGAAAGCACAAGGTGGAGATCTGCATGCCTGAGCTTCCTCAGATCAACAAACATCCCTGTCTCCATTCCTGCCTGTCTCCCTTCTCTCTTCATTCTCCTCATCCTCCTGCTCCTTCTTGTCATCCTCCTCCTCTTCACCCTACACCTCTCTTGCAGGATAGCATGTATATGCACACACATACACAACCACCTATTCAGTTTTATGCCTATAAGCACATACAACAAGACATAGGAGATGTTGGTTGGATAAAAAGAAACAGGAATTCTCAGTTTTTCTCTGGGTGTGTATAGTAAGCCAACATTTTGAAGTTGTGGTGTGTGTGTGTGTGTGTGTGTGTGTGTGTGTGTGTGTGTAAGCACGTATGCATTCCATATCTATAACATCATCCTAAGTAGTTAAAAATTTGGAATATATATATATACATATACATATATGTATATGTACATACATGTGTGAGAGAGAAAGTATGTGTGTAGACAGACAGACAGACAGACAGAGGAGAGTTCTGGACCTGATATTTTTGTTAAAACCTCTCAGCTCCATGAAAGGAAAAGGAAGGTAATAATGATTGCAGAAAGATGATCCCTTAGAACAGCACACCCCATAGCTGGATGATATCTGGAATTTATTGTTTGTCCCTGATTCTCAGTGTCAACTTACAGAACCATTGCAGCAACTTTTGAAATAAAAAGCAGTATAAATTCTCCTGCTTTATTCTTTTTCAATATCAATTTGAATTCTGAATCATTTCCATTTCCATATAGATTTTAAAATCAACTTGTCAGCTTGTCAAATTCTTTAAAAAAAATAAAAGCTCATTAGAAATTAGAGACTTTATTAAATTTTCCACTTTCCCTAGAGAATATCACATCATCAACAATATTAAATTTTCCAAGACATGAGTGTTTATGGTCCTTTTGTATATTTGGAGTGGCAGAAAGTTTTCTCAATAATGTTTGGTATCTGCTTATTACTTAAATCTTGTAGTTGTAAAATTAAATGTTCCATTAATTTGATACTATCTTTATAGAACTTTTTAAAAATTCCTCTTTGTGAATTTATTTCTATTGTGAATTATCATATTTGTATATTGGTATATAAAGATTGTGTCATGAAATCTAATTTTCAATTTATTGTAGTTTTTAAAAATTTTGTACATTTAAGGTCAGATTATTTGCAAATAAACATATCTCCTTCTTGTGTTTGTTTGTTTGTTTCTTTCTTTCTTTCTTTTTTGGTCTGGATTAGTATTTTATCAGGAAAGGATATTGAATGCTGTCAATTGTTTTTAATCTTTGATGATGTGCCATATGATTTTGTTTCTTTGTGTTTAATCAGTATGCTGTGTTTTTCTGAGTTTGGTATGTTAAGCCAACTTTGCAGTCTTGAGATACAGTCCATTTCCACTTGTTGTGGACTTTCTTTTTCCTGCTGCTACATTTGATCTGTAACCACTGAGGAGGGCTGCTAATTTTCACAAAGGAGACTGTATAACCTTTAATAACTTCTAGTGTCATTCCTTGGTTTGGAGATCAGAGCAATATTGGCTTCAGACAATTTTGGAAATATTTCTAAATGTGATATTATTTGGAAATTTGGGAGAAATTTTCTTTTTAATTATTCTCAAATGCCCAGTAGAATTCATCAGTCAAACCCAAACCTGGAGAAATGTTCAGATACTAACTCAAATTTTATTTTACTAATTATGTTTAGTTGTTTAAGTCTGTGTCTTTAGTATGTCTTTTTAGAAATATTCCCACCTAATTCTGTTTATCCAATTTGCAGGCAGATAGAAGTTTGTAGTAAACTCCTCAGCTTTCTCCCAGTCCCTCTGAACTTTCACAGTTTTACTTTCTTTTTTATTTAATTTAAGATTCTAGTTTTTCTTGTTTTATCAAGTAGGTCTGTCAATTTTAATTTCTTAAGAAAAGAATGCCTTGGGGCTGGAAAGATGACTCAGTGGTTAAGAGAACTGATTGCTCTTCCAAATGTCCTGAGTTCAAATCCCAGCAACTACATGGTGGCTCACAACCATCCGTAATGATATCTGACACCCTCTTCTGGTGTGTCTGAACACAGCTACAGTGTACTTAGTTATAATAAATAAATCTTAAAAAAATGAATGCTTCCCTTATTGCTGAATTAATTCCCACAGTAAATCCTTATTATTCCTTTTTTATGGTTTCTCAATATTGAACTTGTTTGATATCAGTTTCAAATTCAGATAATAGAACTTGAAGTTATTATCTGAAAATAAGACATTTTAAGACTAGAGAGAGTCCTCCCTGGATCCCAACCCCCAAATGGCCCCTGCCTCAGAGACCTTCAGCCACCATCCTGAGAGGTACAAGTTTCTGTTGTTCATCAGTCAGCCAGTGTGTGGAATGTTTTCTGTAGCAGCTGGAGCTGATTAAGGTGGGGTCTGGAGTCTCTGATTATGCTCTTCTTTATTCATCATTCTCCCTTTCTCTTCCTGGTCCTCACCACAGTGATGTGTCCTCAAGTCAATGTTCCTTCTTCTGCCAACTGAGACATGTAGTCAAGTCTCCTTAGTGAAAATTGTAGCTCAGCTCTTTAACTTTCAAATTGCAGACTTTCATTTCTTATCACTGATGTTCATAGTATTACATTTGGGGAACCATTCATCTCCACACCACATTTACTGCAGAATTCTCTAGATGCAATGGTCTTTAGGTCCCTTCTAGCATGTTTTCCTTAGGTCATCATCAGTGAGTACACAGCTGGCCTCTCTCAGGCTAGTTTCTTCTAGACAGTTAATCTTCTTGTGTTAGGACAATACCTTGTATGTTTTTCAGCATACTTCATAATGCTTTTCTTTAACTGCATATAGAAAATGATTTGTCAACTTGGAAATCATGCATTCTAGTTCTGAGGTTGCGCTTATAATCAAATATTTTTTTGAGCTACTGCTAGTTTGCTGGTTACTTTTTCAGTCTAATTCTACAAAGTTTGCATGCCTGAGTGTGTGACACCAAAGTCATACTGTGTTACATAAGCTGTCAGCCAATAACTGGGCAGAGAGTCTTGTTATATTCTTTATTAGTAGGACAAGTGGCCAGTGAGCCACTATACATAATGAAACATACCTTTGAACCTTGCCTATACTTTTTCAGAACTCGTGGACATCTTGTGCTCAAGTCTCTCTGTCAAAACCTTTGGATAACTGACAATCTTCACAGGTTAGGACAATTGAAAACAATTTCCATCAATTATTCCTAATAAGTTCCCCAGAAATGAGGCAGAAAAATTCCACATGTTTGAGGTTATTTGGTAATTTGTTTATATTGCTTGTCATGAATTTAAACAACATCAGATTTAACTATCATTTTATCTAATGTATCTTGATTTTTGAAGTGTGGAAGAAAATTATCTTTTATTCCACACTAAAGGGTAGTTAACTCATAGTTCTGTCTAGTGCATATATGGTTTAACTTTTAAAGAGTTGTGTTTCCTGATACACTTGTGGTTGGTTTTGCACAATGATGAGGGATGAAAGGTACACGTCATTCTTTGTCCAAATGGCTAATAGTTATTATAATAATATTATAAAACTGTAGATTAAGGAGTCCTTTGCCCCTTCCAAGATGTAAGATATGATCTCTATCATATGATGAAGTGGTGTGCTTTGAATCTGTTTCTACAAATGTATATGGTCTTACTTCCATCTTTGTTTTCAGACCCATGCACTAAAACCAGAGCATTTGAACATAGTGGGTTTGTGACATGTCTGAATGATCTCTACAGTCGATAGATTGAAGAACAGCATCTGTAAATGTTTTCTGTTTGGTTTAATTTGTTTGATTTGTATTGACAGAAGCATTAAGAACACTGGTTTTCTTTTGATCCTCACTTCAGCATTTCTTAGGTATTGCTTGTCATTTAAAGCATTGTACACTTTCTGCTTAATCACCATTTCTTGGTTGTGCACATGTTTCTTCTGAATTGAAACAGTCCTCTTGTGGAATAAGGAGTGATTTGTCCCCCCATGCTGGGGTGGAGCTTTTAGAAATGTAGCTGCATGAGTCACCCATGCTTCTATAATAAAGTCTTAAGTGAATGTGTATTATTGACTAGAGCATGCATGTCAAGTACCACAATACTTCAAACCCATGGGAATGGTAAGGCTATCCTTGGGTCAAATTCAGAGGCATGGCAAAGCCTTCCTCTCGTTCAAGTATGGATGTTGACCTCATATGCAGAAACTATTAACTGTAACTTCCTACTCTCAAATGACTGCAATCTGAGAAACCTCCTACTAGCCACCTCCACATTGGTGCTGTATATAATAAATGTGCAGAGTTTCTGAGCTGCTGCTGGAGCATCTCCATTAGAGCCCATGTTCAACTTGATCCTAACTTCCCCTCATCATCCCACTAAGTCAATCCCTAAGCCAAATAGTTTGGGACACAACCTTTCACCCATGCTCCTGTAAGTAATTCTTTGCCCATGCTCCTGCAAGTTACCCCCAAAGAACTCAATAGTTCACCGAGCAAGACTTAGATGGAATCACTTTTTAATTTTTGCCCTTCCTAACTGAGGTGAATAGAAAAGGTCTCCTCTAGGAGAAATAATCCCACATCCTGTTCTACTCTGAAGTTCTTCAGTCTCAGGCCTTTAGGAAACACATTTGTATGTATTGCTCCCTGCCCCCATGACTGTCTTTATGGTAACGATTAGTGAATGAATCTCAGCTCCTAACTCTTTTCTCTGAGGTCTCTTGAGCACAGAATTCCCTAAGTTCTTGTATATTTAAAACTTGGAGGGGAGGGGGAGGTCTGGGTACAGTAATTGTTCTCCCTGGACTATCATTCCTTGAGTTTATATGACACCTTGAGTTATGTCACACACCAATCTTGCCTTACTAATTCCATTGCCTTATAAATCATCCTCGGTGTGTCACCAGTGGCTGAGATGATCCTCCCCTTCTCTCTCTGTTTTTAAATTCTGTGTCATGCTCTTGACCATTCTGGTTAAAATATATAGATTAATGGTATCTACTGGCTTGGAAGCTTTCTTAGATCATGGCTTTAAAGATTTGTTCTAGTTCATTCATGGATGTTGTTCCAGCTATTTTCTCCTCAGCCAGTTCTATTTTCCATTAACTATTTTTTTCCACCATATTGACTATTTTCCTAACTATATTCAATACAACTGTGAACATTTCAATTAAATCAATTTTCTGTCAATCTCCTTTAATTTATTATGCATAGAATATTTTCTTCCATTTCTTTTCTGAATTCAACATACTCTTTTTATTATTATTATTTTTGTTTTTCATGTTAGTGAAAATGTAAGTGCTGCTAGTGTCCAGAACTTTTCTGTGTCTCAAATAATTATTGAGAATAGTTACCTTATTTTGAATAAGTTAACATTTTATTCTGCTTCATGTTTCTTTGGAGGGGATAAAGGAAGACTTAATATTGGTTTCTCCTATTGATCTTAATGTAGTGCTTTTATCATAATTAGCATATTCTTATTAATTTGGGGGGGCTTGGTGGCTTGCTAAATTCCTAGCTCAACAGCACCCTCTTCTGCTCATGTGGTGTGTCCCACCTACATTTCTGATATGAGTAATGGTGGAGTATATTGGTGTGTTGGTTGCTTTTCAAAATTTCCTCATTCTGTGACTCTGCGTACTCTCACCAGATTCTACACAATATCTCAGACTCCCTCGTCCACCAGTCTTTTAGAGCAATACCTTTAGAGATTGATAACTCACAATATATCTGTCATATGGTCATTTCCTGTGTCTCTTCTCTGAAATACCAGAACATCTCTCCATCCTTGCCATATTTGGGTGCTTTTTCTCACTATGATGGTGATTTTATGACTGCCTGCAGCTCACTAGATTAGCTTTTTAAAGTGTCTGTGCTTACTGCAAAGGCTGGTGAAGGAGTGTGAAAGGTATGCCCACCCCATCCCCCCTTTTCTCCTTACAGGTAATTATAAATTTGAGCAACTTCTGTCATCCCATATGTTGCAAGTGTATTTCTTTTTACAAACATTTATCTTATGATTTTATATTTTTGAAGCTTATTTGGGAAGGCAGAAATTTAAGAGTTTGGCATTATTCTTGGCAGAATATTTTTTTTAAAACCTCTAAAATTTTGTTAGTATTTTAAACATGTATTAATGTTAAGAAGTTCTCTGCCTGAGGTACAGGTCCTCAAAGAGCATGTGGCTAATGGATACAAGGCTCTGCATCCTATTCCATTTCCCCAAGGGAAAAAAATCATTAAAGATAAGAGCAGATACTTTGTGAAATAACAAATATAAGCAACCAATGGACACAAAAATATTCAAAATCAAAAGTAATTATCAGTGTCAAATTAAAACAATGTTAGAAATTCAATTTTTGCTAAAAATAGATTTTTCATATAATGTATTCCAATTATGGTTTTCCCTCCTCCAGTTCCTCCTATATCCTCCCATATCTCAACACATGGAAATAAATACCCTTTTTTTCTCTCATTAGGAGATAAACAAGCACTTTTTCAAAAGGAAAGAAAGAGAGAGAGAGAGAGAGAGAGAGAAAGGAAGGAAATAAGACTAGGATTGAGAGTCATGTGCTGGAGCTCTGAATTTACTCTAACAAGACAAAGAACGTTAGGGAGCGTGGGATTCACTTACCCCTCAGCCCAGCATTTGCTGAGCTTTACCAGGGTTTTTAAAGCCCCTGAGTCTAAAGGACACACCTCCAAGCTCTTTTATTATATATGTATGCACATATGTATACAGGTACAAACACACATGTTTACTCAGGCACATAGGCAGACCCAGAAACACGAACTCACACAGTGGAATACTCATAGACAGAGTGCACAGAGGCAAACACATGTATGCATTCATGTACATATAAAAGGATTGCACATTTTTGTATTTCCTCCTCATGGGAATCCATCTGTTGATCCATCGTCTCCTGCACAACAAATGGTGCTGGCTCAGCTGGAGGTCAACATGCAGAAGAATGCAAATTGACCCATTCTTATCTCCTTGCACTAAGCTCAATTCTAAGTGGATCAAAAATCTCCACATAAAACCAGACACACTGAAACTAATAGAAAGGAAACTAGGGAAGAACCTTGAACATATGGGCACGGGGAGAATTTCCTGAATAGAATTCCAATAGCTTATGCTCTAAGATCAAGAATTGACAAATGGGACCTCATTAAATTACAAAGTTTTTGCAAGGCAAAAGACACTGTCAAAAAGACAAAGCGGCAACCAACTAACTGGGAAATGATCTTTACCAACCCTACATCCGACAGAGGGCTAATATCCAAGATATACAAAGAACTCAAGAAGTTAAACTCCAGAGAGGCAAGTAACCCTATTAAAAAATGGGGTACAGAGCTAAACAAAGAGTTCTCACCTGAAGAATATCTAATGGCTGAGAAGCACCTAAAGAGATGTTCATCATCCTTAGTCATTAGGGAAATGCAAATCAAAACAACCCTGAGATTCCATCTCACGCCAGTCAGGATGGTTAAGATCAAAAACACAGGAGACAGCAGTTGTTGGCGAGGATGTGGAGAAAGAGGAACACTCCTCCACTGCTGGTGGAATTGCAAGCTGGTACAACCACTCTGGAAAGCCGTCTGGCGGTTCCTCAAAAAACTGGGCATGACACTCCCGGAGGATCCGGCTATACCACTCCTGGGCATATACCCAGAGGCTTTACCTGCATGCAATAAGGACACATGCTCCACTATGTTCATAGCAGCCTTATTTATAATGGCCAGAAGCTGGAAAGAACCCAGATGTCCCTCAACGGAGGAATGGATTCAGAAGATGTGGTATATCTACACAATGGAATACTACTCTGCAATTAAAAACAATGAATTCACGAAATTCCTAGGCAAATGGTCAGAACTTGAAAATATCATCCTTAGTGAGGTAACCCAATCATAAAAGAACACACATGGTATGCAGTCACTGATAAGGGGATATTAACCCAGAATCTAGGAATACCCTAGACACAATTCGCATATCAATAGATTTCTAAGAAGATGGAAGGAGAGACCCCCTGGTCCTGGAAAGACTGGATGTAGGGGAACGCCAGGACAAAGAAACGAGAGGGGGTTGAATGGAGAAAAGAGGGAGGGAAGGGGGCTTATGGGACTTTCGGGGAGGGAGGAAACAGGAAAGGGGAAATGATTTGGAATGTAAATAAAAAAAAACTTAGAAAATAAAAAAAAAGAGAAAAAAAAAGGATTGCACATATAGAAGAATGCACATATAGAAGGATTGCCTACAGGCACAAATACATGCATGCACATGAGCATACACATACACAGAGGTGCATACATGCACATGTATGTGCAATTCTCTGAGCAGTTCACATGCCTTTATACACTGGCTCATGGTACTCCGATACCTTGAAACTACTAATAATTTTTTTGTGTGATTTAGTATGTACATGTTAGTATACATAGTTAGTATATGCAAGGTCTTCCCAAAGCTAAAACAGGCTTTAATTAGGAGCACAGAAAATACAAAATAAGGAAAATAAATCCATTAGACAAATTATAAAATTATGACAAAAATTTCTTACATGTCTAGAACATTATCAATTTAAGCACATATTATCTCCTTTTTTTTATTTTATTTTTTTAATTTACATTCCAAATCACTTCCCCTTTCCCGTTTCCTCCCTCCCCGAAAGTCCCATAAGCCCCCTTCCCTCCCTCTTTTCTCCATTCAACCCCCTCTCGTTACTCTGTCCTGGCGTTCCCCTACATCCAGTCTTTCCAGGACCAGGGGTCTCTCCTTCCATCTTTTTAGAAATCTATTGATATGCGGATTGTGTCTAGGGTATTCCGAGATTCTGGGTCAATATCCCCTTATCAGTGACTGCATACCATGTGTGTTCTTTTGTGATTGGGTTACCTCACTAAGGATGATATTTTCAAGATCTGACCATTTGCCTAGGAATTTCTCCTTTTTAATTAAAGGATATTTAGATCACTCTGAAAAATAGAGAAAATAATTTTATGTTCCCATGCTGGCTATATACCCAAAAAAAGAAACAAATGTGAAAATATTCTAATATGTTGTCTGGTTTTATTATTTAAAGAAATGATGCTACATTGATATCCCCATCAGCTCCTCCATTGATCTTCCAGCAATTTCCTGAAGGAACAGACAGTTTAGAAGTTGCTGAGTCATTTCATAAAATGTTTTGTGTTTTGACTACATATGTGACAGGAAGTTGACATAAATAGCTACAAGTAGCAACCTTAGGCAATTGCACATGCTTAGATGTCCATTGGGGCTGCTTTGCTTTGTGATCTTGCACTGAATACCTTGATGCTTCTACCTATCTCAAAGCTGTGGATATTTGTTTTTTTCTAACCTTTTATCTTGCAAGCCATCCTTAGTGAGGCATCCTGTCAGAGGTCAGGGCTAGGCCTCATCATCTATATGTCCCCATGTCAGCAGACCGAGATGTGTTGGGGCTGAAAGCTACTTGGATTGTCTTGGGTCAGTTTCCCTGTGAAGATCTTGACTGGAAATCCCCTTATATTACTATCTATCACATGGAACAAGAATGAGCCTTGTCTCCTCCCTTTCAGTTGACAGGTTTCAGCTACAAGAACACCAAAAACCGGGTAGCCATAAAATGCTGACAGTAAGAACAGGGGCTTTAGAGCTACATGATCCACCCCCCTCCAATAACATAGTTCAGGAGGAATTTGGTATCTATTTTGTCTCCTCTTAACGGGTCCTGACCCGTCTTGGATTACGCCTATACATCTAATATGAGTGAGCTGCATCTTGCTTAGGGTTTCTCTGTCAGATAAATTGTGTTATGTTCCCCTGCCTACTGCTCTTTGCAAATGTTCACTTGTAAAGGTCTCTGACCTTATTCATTTTCCAGTCTCTTCTATGTATCCTTTGCTTAGCTTCTGAGGATTAGCTGAAGACATTTGGGGAAGACAAGAATAAATAAATGAGTCCCAGTGCGTTCACAGTTGGACCTGAACTTGACCTGGTTCACATAGACAACATAAAGAAGTAAGTTTTCAAAGCACACTGTCACAGGATGTGTGCTAAGACATGCCTGCTTAAAGAATATCTTAATTCAGCTACACCTCCCAGGGTCAGAAATGTATAGCACCACCAACTTGGTAATGCATTTCGTCTTGTTTTTAATACGCTGAACCATTTCCTCCAGGTTTTGTGTATTTTCTCCTCTAATTCCTTCAGCAATGCCCTTTGCATGTCTATGTGATTCTTGGGAGCTGAGGTGAGGGATGCCCCTCCCTTGCATTGGTTCCTTTTCCCTGTTCAGGAGACAGAAGTGCATTGTTCTTATAGGATTCCCGTCCTGGGTGTGTTGACAACCTTAGCTAGATGGTGTCTGTATCCCTGCAGGCCATTCCTGGGCCCTGACGGCTGCCCTCCCCCTGTCCCCTCTGCAAGTTCACAAGTAAACTGATCCCTTTCAGCATCTCTTAGCCAGTTCACCCCAGAATGTTAAACTGAGTCGTCACTATGCCCTGTTCTAACCTGGAACAGCTGCCAACCCTGCAGGTCAACAATCTGTGAGGGACAAGTCCTGCCTGCTGTTACATTCCACATTATGGGGCTGGAGGAGTCTGGAGGAGTCTTCTCTCTCTCTCTCTCTCTCTCTCTCTCTCTCTCTCTCTCTCTCTCTCGATTCTGGTAGAGTAATCATGGCTTAGAAAGATGAAACTTAAACTTGATTCCTCTTTAAAAAGCATGGCAGAGTGATAAAGAAGATAACACCATTATAGTAATGTGGACTTTGGCAGTGGACCCAGCTCTGCCATCAAACACCCTCTTAGCCCCAGGCAGGACAAGGCCCCTCTGCACTCCAACTATGTTGTAAAAATACCCCATTACTTCCTGTCTTCTGGCTATAAGCCACAGTTGCAAGTAAGCTTAGAGACGAGAGAATCAGTACCCATTCGTTTATGCAAACTGATAGCTGCCACATTTGGCATGACCACTGGGTGCAAAGGCCTCCACGTTAGAAACCAGGGCAGAGGCACCCAGCAGCTACTTAAAAGCTTTCAGCAAGCAGTGCAGCCATCTGGACTTCCCAAGTCCTGTCATTGGCCTGGGCCACCACTTCATTTGCCTCTGTCCCCAAGTCATGCCTCCAGCTCACAATGTGATAAGTATCTGTCACATACTCAGCTGCCATACAATACACACACATACACACACACACACACACACACACAGAGAGAGAGAGAGAGAGAGAGAGAGAGAGAGAGAGAGAGAGAGAGAGAGCAGCTTCAGTCCCCAGTCCTGGTTCCTTGGTCCTCTGAGCTCTTGCTGTGGTTTGGATCTTACATATCCTCAAACTATAGGGAAACAGGATCTTTGAGAAGCACAGCAGGAAGGCTTGATATGGGACCCCAGTCTTTTCTTTCTGTTATTCTCCAGTATTAAGTGAACAGCTCTATTGGACCACATGCTCTTACCATGATATGCTGGTCTCCCTAGAGTCTTAAAATCATGGGCACCATCATAGACCTAACCTCCAAAACTACCGCTACTAAAAGCTGGTGACACAGACCTCTTCCTGGAGATCTGTGACATGCTGCCCATCTTCTTTACACTACTCCACAGGACTTTGCTGAACTCTATATACCACAATCATCCAGTAGGTTGTGGATACAGGGCTCCTATTCTCATCTTCCTTGTGCCCGGGCCTGTCTATATCTCAGTGCCTCATTTTGATTTCTAACAGTAATGATTATATTGGTCATCCTTTGTGTTATCCCAATGTTGGGTATCCTTCTTTGAGGCTCTTAGAGATCTGTCTATACCACCTCTGGGAGCGATCACCCCTGTGCTTTTCCCCCTAACTCCCACATATTTGTAAAATAATCTAGAACATCTAAATCACATATGTCAAGTTAACCCACTGTCTACAGTTTAGCTTCAGAATCAGTCCCTGAGACTCAAATTCTGGGTGAGGACACCTGCTGTCCAGACTCTACTCCCTTTTCAAGGTCACTGACACCATGAGCCTGAAACTTCTGAATCTCTACAATGGTCGCGTCACACGGAGCACCACTGCCCAATCCCTTTCTGTCCTTCCTCTTGGCATGTCTATTTCCTCCTGTCCCAGCTTGATGCTTCAGTAGCTCCTCTACACCCCTAAGCCATAGTCCAACAGACAGCTGACTCCCACATGATTTAGTCCACCTGGCGCCCAAAGCTTCCGGCTTCAAGTCTAGCAAGGACTAAGTTTGCTGAGCATGAGAGATATGTTCAAGTTCCACCCTGGCCCCTCCCGTGTCTGCTTCCAGACCCTCAGCTGTCCCTCTTTTGAGTCTCTGCATGTCCGCCCAACCCAACTGTCAACTTCTTCATGAACCACATAGTAGATCAAGTTGATCTATTTTACATGAAAATTAAAAATAAAGAACTTCAGGGAGTTTGCGGGGGAAGGTTCTGCTGCCGATTCTCACAGATATTTCTGCAGCAAATGGACCCTAACTGGTCATTGTTATAATGTACTTTTCATGGGGCCCTCAGAATTCAGAGAACCAGCTCAGCTTTAAAGTACATAGAACAAATACCAAAAAAGAAGAAGAAGAAGAAGAAGAAGAAGAAGAAGAAGAAGAAGAAGAAGAAGAAGAAGAAGAAGAAGAAGAAGAGGAAGAGGAGGAAGAGGAAGAAGAAGAAATGTTTATAACAACAAAATGGAAAGGAAGCTAAGCACCAGAACACATATAGCATGTGCAACTGTATGGGTATGAAGAAGAGGCAGACCTTCTGGTTTGTCACCAGAAGCCACTGTCCCAGCTTAGACAAGACACACACATGGAAGATTGGTCTGTTCTCCAGGACTTCTCCAAAAACACAAATTCTAATCACAACTGCCAAGCAACAGCTCCTTTCCCAGAGGAGCTGGGGGGGAAGTTCCAGGGAATCCCCTCGATCTGAAGTACCATAACTGGGCCCTAAGGTGACCATCACACATGTGGATTTTCCCCAAGGATCAAAAATGTCACCTACTACAACTAAGCACCCAGATGCTGCATAACTTTTCCTAGAGACAAAAGAGTAAGTGCTATTCACACCAGAGAAAACACACCCATGAACCAAAGAAAGGATTCCATCCAAGTTCAGGGTGGTAAACTTGAGGTTACTTGCATGAGCATAGGTGACACAAAGGCACCACTAAGAAGTCCACTGGGCAATATATAGCAGCTACATTACAGAAGAGTCCCATTAATTTAGATTTTACCTCCTATACAACCTCACAAATGGAAGAGCTTCCTGAAGATTTCCTGATGGTCATAAACCTCTTGGGGCTCATGATTCATTTCCCCTCACCCCCACTTTTCCTAGACAAAGAAATGTTCATAGACTTGATCTGATGAAGGTCTTGTGTAGGTGACCTCAGCTACTCCGACTTGATCATACACAACTTAGAGGAAAGAGATACACAACAGGGCTACAGCAGGATACAGGACAGCCATATGTCCAAGGGGCTGCAGCAGGACACAGGTAAGACACTGTAAACCCAGACTGAAGGGGGATTCAGTATAGACATTGTGGTAGATTTTGAGGTTCTTCAGTCATATAGGATAAAGAAAAAGGGTATCACAGTGGAAAAAGTTTGGCTGCACTAGCAGGAAAGAATTACAGTCTTTTTTTTTCTTTTTTCTTTTTTTTTATATTTTCTCAGTTTTTTTATTTACATTCCAAATGATTCCCCTTTCCCGTTTCCTCCCTCCCCGAAAGTCCCATAAGCCCCCTTCCCTCCCTCTGTTCCCCATTCAACCCCCTCTCGCTTCTCCATCCTGGAATTCCCCTACATCCAGTCTTTCCAGGACCAGGGGTCTCTCCTTCCATCTTCTTAGAAATCCATTGATAAGTGAAATGTGTCTTGGGTATTCCAAGATTCTGGGTTAATGTCCCCTTATCAGTGACTGCATACCATGTGTGTTCTTTTGTGATTGGGTTACCTCACTAAGGATGATATTTTCCAGTTCTGACCATTTGCCTAGGAATTTCGTGAATTCATTGTTTTTAATTGCAGAGTAGTATTCCATTGTGTAAATATACCACATCTTCTGTATCCATTCCTCCGTTGAGGGACATCTGGGTTCTTTCCAGCTTCTGGCTATTATAAATAAGGCTGCTATGAACATAGTGGAGCATGTGTCCTTATTGCATGCAGGTAAAGCCTCTGGGTATATGCCCAGGAGTGGTATAGCAGGATCCTCCGGGAGTGGCATGCCCAGTTTTCTGAGGAACCGCCAGACGGCTTTCCAGAGTGGTTGTTCCAGCTTGCAATCCCACCAGCAGTGGAGGAGTGTTCCTCTTTCTCCACATCCTCACCAACAACTGCTGTCTCCTGTGTTTTTGATCTTAGCCATTCTGACTGGTGTGAGATGGAATCTCAGGGTTGTTTTGATTTGTATTTCCCTAATGACTAAGGATGTTGAACATCTCTTTGGGTGCTTCTCAGCCATTAGATATTCTTCAGGTGAGAACTCTTTGTTTAGCTCTGTACCCCATTTTTTAATAGGGTTACTTGCCTCTCTGGAGTCTAACTTCTTGAGTTCTTTGTATATATTGGATATTAGCCCTCTGTCAGATGTAGGGTTGGTAAAGATCATTTCCCAGTTTGTTGGTTGCTGCTTTGTCCTTTTGACAGTGTCCTTTGCCTTACAGAAACTTTGTAATTTTATGAGGTCCCATTTGTCAATTCTTGGTCTTAGAGCATAAGCTATTGGAGTTCTTTCAGGAAATTCTCCCCTGTGCCCATATGTTCAAGGTTCTTCCTTAGTTTACTTTCTATTAGTTTAAGTGTGTCTGGTTTTATGTGGAGGTCCTTGATCCACTTGGAATTGAGCTTAGTGCAAGGAGATAAGAATGGATCAATTTGCAGTCTTCTGCATGTTGTCCTCCAGTTGAACCAGCACCATTTGTTGAAAAGGCTATCTTTTTTCCACTGGATGGTTTTAGCTCCTTTGTCAAAGATCAAGTGACCATAGGAGTGTGGATTCATTTCTGGGTCTTCAATTCTGTTCCATTGATCTACATGCCTGTCACTGTACCAATACCATGCAGTTTTTAACACTATTGCTCTGTAGTACAGCTTGAGGTCCGGGATACTGATTCCCCCAGAAGTTCTTTTGTTCTTGAGAATAGTTTTAGCTCTCCTGGGTTTTCTGTTATTCCAGATGAATTTTTGAATTGCTCTTTCTAACTCTAGGAAGAATTGCGTTGGGATTTTGATGGGGATTGCATTACATCTGTATATTGCTTTTGACAAGATGGTCATTTTTACTATTAATCCTGCCAATCCATGAACATGGCAGATTTTTCCATCTTCTAAGGTCTTCTTCAATTTCTTTCTTCAGAGACTTGAAGTTCTTGTCATACAGATCTTTCACTTGTTTGGTTAGAGTCACACCAAGATACTTTATATTGTTTGTGGTCTTTAGTGAGAATCTTCTACATTCTTAAGAAGCTGAGGTAGATTAACCTGATGCTTCAGTCATAACACCCAAAATCTATTCTTGGTCTACTGATCTGGCTATTTTCATGAATTCCACATGTTAACAGTTGGCAAGGATTTTATTTATATGTGCATAGCAAATCCTGAAGCTATGACAGAAAGTTAGAATTGACAAGTTTAACAAGTTAATTCTTCCTAATTTTTGTAAATAGCACTTAGTGGTAAAACATAATAATCGTGCCTTCTTTCATAAAAACATGCTGGCAGCTCAAATTTTCAGCATAGAGAGGCTCAAAACCATTATAGGGTGGGGTAGCACTGGCCCCAACTCTAGACAGAGGGGCTCAGAGACATTCACTTTTGATATAATTAGTATTTTCTGATATGGATTTTCAAAATAATTTTTCAAATTGGTGAGAGAGAGAGAGAGAGAGAGAGAGAGAGAGAGAGAGAGAGAGAGAGAGAGAGAGAGCGCAGAGATCTGGCCATACATAATGGAACATGCCTATAATCCAGAACTTGGGAAATTAAAGTACAAGAATCAAGAGTTTAAAGGAAGCCTGGACTGCATAGTGAGGGCTGCATAGTGCATATTAAATAACAGAAGAAGAAGAGGAAGAAGAAGAAGAAGAAGAAGAAGAAGAAGAAGAAGAAGAAGAAGAAGAAGAAGAAGAAGAAGCAGCAGCAGCGGAGGAAGAGGAGGAGGAGAAGGAGGAGGAGGAGGAGAAGGAGGAGGAGGACAAATAAATACTAGACACAAAATGTTGTAAATTTAAATACTACTATGATGACTTAAGAAAGATCACATAGAACACCTAATTTATAAAAACAACTCTGTCCATGGACTTTGGTGCTGGGTCAGAGTTCTCACTGGGTGGGAGGCTGAGTGGACACCTTCTATTCCAAGCAACCCTTTTCTGCCTCCATAAGTCAAATGATTCCTTTCAAATATGCTGGGGGACTGTCATACAGACATTCACAAAGAAACACAAGAATCTTTGAAAGCTGGAAGATTTTAGCATCTATTCACAGCCACATGCTCACATGCCCAAAATACCCACAGCATTACTTGATTAAGGGGGCGTTGCAGAAGCAAAACAATTCCAAACAAAGTCGCTTGACGCAGGAAGTCCCAGTTGGTCCAGCTCCTATTTAGAACCCTGTGACTGAGCTTCTGAGCCAGGATGAAGCCCAAGGAGCTGCGCAAGTCAGAGCAGCAGATGTGTCTGTCTGAGCATCACTTACAGCGCCACCCGTGAGCTGATTGTCCCCTAATAGCTGTGATATCACTGAGGAGCCAGCTGGAAAAAAATAGCAAAGGGAAATTTAGACAAACTGTGCGGTAGTTACGTTTTGAATTCTGGAGGAATTATGTGACTAGAGATTTTTCTATATCCGTTATACAAGTCAAATGCTTGAATGAAAGCAAAGATTTTTAAAGGACATTTAAAGATTGCAAACTAAAAAACCAGTTTATTTTTAATTTTTCATGTTTCCTGAAGGTTTTCTGGAATCTATTAATATTTCACATATAAAAAGAAGAAATTCAAGGTCTGTAAAATCCAGCTTTGGAATTAGCCAAATGAAGCTTCTAGGAAGACACCAAGGCTGGCGTGCCTGTTAGCTGCATGACCAGCTCATGGACTCAAGTTAGCTCAGCTACCTGTAGGATTGCTCTCAAGCACCACGGAAGTAGGAAGCACTTGCTTGTCATTCTCCACGTGTGCTGAGTGACATGTCAGGTAACACTTCCTACTCAAATTGTTAACAAGTTATTCCTTGAGTTCATCAGCCACTGCTATACTCTGCCCAGGCCTGTGCTAGGTGAGGCTGAACCCTGCCTTGAAGATGTGATTTAAATTATGAGCAATGATGTGGACCTTATGTTCATTCAAGCTTTCCCACTATGTCTTTTGTGTGACTTCTATTTGGCATTTCCTTCTCTAGCACAGTATGAAATCAAGTATGAACACGATATCCCAGGTGCCATAGCTCCTGAAACCTCTTCTCCACATACAGAGTGGCAAGTAAGGCGGAATATACAGGCCCCTGCTTGCCATGTGCCCTTCTCTGCTGTCCATCAGTTTTTAGCCATATCTGTAGGCTTTGTAGTGGGGCAGAGGACAAAGGGACTTCTAAGATTCTTCCAATCCTATGTCACCATTTGGCTTCCTACCTTTCTAATTACAGTTCTGGAATGAGCCTCCAGAATGAACATGATTGATTAGGCTGTTCATTATGTTAGAAATCAGAAACCTCAGTCATCAGGTGACTAGGGGGACTCTATGCCACACTTTATGGGGCAGGTGGCACTCAGTGAAAGGCCACAAGCTGACTGGTCTGTGCATGTCCAGTGTGTATGCATAATCAGGGCAATGAGACATACTTACTATATTTATCATGAACCATTGCACTTTCCTTAGTGATTGAACTATCATGTGAACATAAGCATTTTCTTCCTTTTTTTTTGCATCTCTCCACTAAGCCACCATTTTCCTCATAAGCATTTAGTTTTTTATGAATCAAAAGCACAATGCCCCCTTTTTTGTGTTGCTCTGTCATCACAGCATTTGGGGGGACTCTGGATACAGAGAGAGACAGGAGGAATGGCTCCCAATGTGTTCATACAGTCTTACATACTACTTATCATTTCAGACACAGAAATTGTAACTAAGAATCTAAAAACATTTCCATATGCTTGGCAATATTAAGATTGACAAATGTTTAAGGAGAAAAATTCCAAACTAGGGGCAGTACATGAAGATGGTTCTTACCTTTAGCGTCATGCCCATGTTTGGAGAACTAAATCACTTATTACAAAGCAATGAAGTCCACAACAGATTAAGTATTTGTGGTATTTCTTTCAAGACTGGTAAGATTGCCATTATGTCCTTGGAGACAAAATGAATTGAAAAAGAAGCAAGGGTGCTCGCAGCCTCTGGCCCAACAAACATAGGTTATTGCCACAGCCAGCTGAAATATACAAAAAGATGAGCAGATTGAAAATCAAAACTTTCCTCAGGTTTTTCAGGAAACCAAGGTTATGTATAGGTCAACTGCCACCCTGGAAACTGGGGAGATGAACAGGAAAAAGCAGGTTAGCCACCAGGCAGAGGAGCAAAAATTTCCAATGTCAGCAGAGTAGAAACATGCTCGGGGACTTTTGTCTCCTGACGAGAATCCTCTGGAACCAGTCAGGTACTCCACCAGGTTCTCTGATGCAGGACAGCAGAAGCAAGAAGGAAGCCTGTCCAGCCTCATTGGCCAAGAAGGAGCCTCATTTCTTGTAGAAGGAAAGCCCATCACTCCTAAATACCTTTGTGTCTACTTTCAGAGAAAGGAGCAAGGAGTACTAGTGAAGGCCATTGACTATTGGGATCTTCGTGATTGCATATTAATTTTAATATTTTTCTATTGTTGTGAAGAATGACAAAGGGATTATGTTACAGTATTTTATATGGTAAAAATATTTAGCAGTATAAACTATTCTACCTCATGAGCTCAGGATATCTGTCTTCTATCTGTGCCTTTAACTTTTTTTTACCAGTATCTTATAAATTTTAGTATAAAACCTTAAAGTTAAATTTATCCCATCTATTTTATTTGTTGTAATTATTGTAAATGATTTTCTTCTTTTAATTTTTTTCAGCTACTTTGTGTTATCATTAGTGTATATAAATGCTACCATTTGACAAAGATTAAGAATTACTTGTTTGGGAATTTAAAACAGCCGTAATTAATATATTAAGGGATCTAATGGCAAAGTGAGCAACATACAGGAACAGATGGTAATGCAAGGAGGAAGATGGAAAGCACAGAGTGAAATGGACTGGGCAGGCAGAGGGGACATTGGGGCAAACTACATGTGTGCTCAAGGCTGTAACAACCACAGAGCCACAGTACATCAAGACATTGTGTGCATGACACCACTTTAAACCGGCTGGGACCCACATGACTGACTGAGATGAGTGTTTCCTATTCTCTACTCCATTACAGGGTGTCTGCGCATCATCAATATGGGGATACTGGCCACTCCATCATGTATCTGATACTGTGACATGCCTGAAAATACCATGCAAAGAGAGAAAAGAGGAGTAAATTTAATTTCCAAAAATTGTTGAACTATTTGAAAGGCCCTCTACCTTAGCTCATGAATAATCCTGCTTTTCACTAAACTTTTTCTATAATATACTCTTGGAAAACCTACCCTGAACATCTGTCCATGGAGATACCCACAGTCCTTCTTGGATATGTGCTTTCACCTTACAATAAAATTTCCTTTCAATTATTTACTTTGTCTGGTCTCTGAATTCTTTCTCTAGGGGCAACAAAAACCTAAAACACTGTATAGAGATTTTTACCACACTCTTTATATCTCCAAGTTTCAACAACAGCAACAGAAGAGCTGAAAGAGGGTGTCAGGAACCACCAAGATTGCTGTAACAGAGATGGAGACTATCATGGATGACTTGTAAGGACATTGCACATGGCTGAGAAAAGAACCATGGACTTCAGCACATGTCTGTAACTTCCAAACCACTGTTTTGGAAATTCAAAAGCAGGATAATAAGAATCAAAACTCTACAACCTAAGATTCATAGTTAAGCTTCAGGAAACCAAAGACAAATAGAAAACTTTGAAAGTGTCCAGAAATGGACCATGACCTCCAAAAGAACAAGAATAATAATTGCATCTACCTTCTGCTGGTAAGACATACAGGTAGAGCAAAGCAAGATATATTTACAGTGATGAAAGAGACATAAAAACTACCAGTCTAGAATTCTATCCTGTCTTAGTCAGGGTTTGTATTCCTAAACAAAACACATGACCAAGAAGTAAGTTGGGGAGGAAAGATTTATTCAGCTTACACTTCCACATTGCTGTTCATCACCAAAGGAAGTCAGGAAAGAAATTCACACAGGGCAGGAACTTGGAAGCAGGAGCTGATGCAGATGCCATGGAGGGGTTCTGGTTACTGGCTTGCCTCCCCTGACTTGCTCAGCTTGCTTTCTTACAGAACCCAGGACTACCAACCCAGGGATGACACCATCCACAATGGACTAGGCCCACCCCCTTGATCATTAATTAAGAAAATGCCTTATAGCTGGATCTCATGGAGGCATTGCCTCCAGAGAAGCTCCTTTCTCTGTGATAACTCCAGCTTGTGTCAAGTTGACACACAAAACCAGCCAGTACATGACCCTAGTAAAACTGTCCTTTAAACATAAAAATATAAGAAAGATTTTCTAAAATGGAAATAGATGGATTTGGTGTCCAGTGTTGTGTGTTTCAGAGAGAAATAGAACAATATAGGTCTGAATCTCATATTATGTAAAGTAAGACTCTTAAAGGGGGGAATTCATGAAAGGGAAATTTATGCAGTGGAACTATTCTACCTGATACTGGATGGTGGATATATGACTGTGCATCTGTCAAGACTCAAGTGGTTGTGATCTCTAACACAAACTATGTACTTTGAATAGTAATAGTGTCCGTTTTGAGCCATTGCCTGTTATAATGGGCTATATGTAGCCCATTAGAGTGAAGACTATAAATCGTGAGGCTAGAGGAGTATATGAGAACACTGTGCTGTATGTTGATTACCTGCAAATATAGGGCTGATCACCAGGAGATTGTGGCACGTATCTTTAGTTCCTGCACTCAGGAAGCAGGAGCAGGAGGATCTCTGTGAATCTGAGGCGAGTCTGCTCTACAGAGCAAGTTCTATGAGAGCTAAGGTTACACAGAGAAACCCTGTCCTGAAAACCAAGGTGTGTGTGTGTGTGTGTGTGTGTGTGTGTGTGCATGTGTGTGTCTGCTCTAAAAGTAAAGCCTATAACTCATTTTTTTAAACAATACACAATACATAAGGGCTTTAATGTATTTTATTTATGTATTATTCCCAAGGATAATTTATATCAGATGATCTTTGTCCTGGGAACTCCAGGATATTATAAATATTTCTGTGTCTCAGAGAGAAATTCCTACCTTGTATACTCCATGATTCTGGCCTGCCAGTGCCCATGTCTACAGACACGTGTATATGTTTGTCAAAGGTTCAGGACCTTGAGAAAATGAATTATGTAATATGTCAGAGAGATCTTGCTGCAGAATAACGATGGGGCAGTTTTCAAAAATATTATAATATCCACGTGGAAGCAGTTCATTTTCATTGAATTACATTTAAATATCTCTTCTATTCGGGGAATGGCCAAGGGGGTCTGGTGAAACATTTGGTGATTATTAGGCTTTGGGAGCTAAATTATAAATTTGGCTTCGTCACTAGTGGAAATGACAGATGGGCTTAGATACATATGTCCTTGCTACCCACATTGAACTGCTACAGACTTAGCAAAAATCACAAACTTCAGAAATTGCTTTTAGTGTAATAGAGCCTGATAACATATGCAAAAGAACTCAGACTGCTTCATCTACACCAGGAATATGAGGGATAAATAATGTCCTCCCAAGAAACGGAGGAATCTGGGACAAGACTTTTCAGATTGTGAAGTGGAATCCCTGAGGAAAACTGTGGAACTTGGAGATCAAGTCTCCATGGCTCTCCTCCTATTCTTGCAAACAGCTCTCTGGCTTTTCAGCAATGTTCCCTGGGAAGTCCTGTCCCAAAGCAGAGACACAGACTATTATCTCAGGGATTTCACCCGTGGACAATACCTCAGGCTCAAGATCAGTTTCAGAGTTGGGTGGAAGTTGGCGCAGTGGCTTTTGACCCCAGTCTCTCCTTTGTTGCCATGGTGACAAGCTCCATGACGGAAACCTGTGTGTCTGTCTCCTACATCTGCTTCCTTCTCATCACTTGAAAACATTTGGAAAATGTTACTATGGTACCAAACATGTATGCGGAACTCTGCATACCTGGAAGCATGCACATCCATATGCTCCATAAATGTATAGCTGGCTAAGTGCAATTATTTACAAACTCTCTGCCTTTTAGCAGCTATAGAGAACAGGACTGAAAATGATTGAGTAAATCACCTTCTTTTGTTAATAGAAAAAAGGTAGAGATGCTTCACATATTTCTCTTCTTGATAATACAAAGGATTATTCCAACTGTAATTTTAGTCTCAGACTCATGCAAAAACCTACATCTAATCTCTTTGCTGTTCTTATAGTGGCCTACTGATTGAACCTCATTGCACACACACATTTAATAAACATCAACTTCTAATATGCCAGCTTATCCCTAGAGCTCTTATCCCTTACTATTGTTGACCATGATCACAACCCCACTAAATAAGACCCTTATTGCCACTGTGTCCCATGAACAAAACCTGATGACAAATTGTGAAGGCAACAGAGCTGATTATAAGGAGATGTCATTGGTGTTTAAGGTATCAACGTATGTTCTTCCTGCAGCTTGGTGCCCTGGGAAGCCAGTGGGACTCACTCTGAGTAGACCGTGGGAACCCTTGTCTCCATGATCCCAAGCTTCCCTCACTACTAAGCACATGTAGGCCACCTGCTCCTTCTGATGTTTATTACAGGTTAGGCCTCAATTTTGCAGTATGGTGTGACTCTGCAAGCAGGCCCAGGAGGATCCCTGGAGCAGCTCTTTCAGATGATGGACTGGTATTTCCATTCCATCATGTATTAGGCTCAGGTCATCTCAGCTGCTACAGGGGAATGGAAAGTTGGAGCATTCTGGAGAGAGTCAAGACCTTGAAACTGTATCCTGATTCTCACCATACTGGAAACTTTCTAGTTTCTCTACAGAGCAGTGCATGGAATGTGAGCTAGTGGTTGTTCCTCAGAGCAAAATGGACTCAGAACAGGCATTTTAACACTTTGGATTTTATTATTATCATTATTTACTTCAGCTCTATGCCATTTACCTTATAAACATGAAAACAGAAAAATAAGAGTGGTGTACACTGCTGGAAGATACAATTAACACAGAAAGAAATGTGTGTGATGCACATACAAAAGGGAGGACAAGAAAATGTAGGTGGTGGTCTCAGCACAATCAGCTAAGGATGAAAGCTGTCCTGACCTTCGTGTCCCTCAAGCAGAACACAATACAACTTCTTTTTCTAACCTCTCTGCTATGCATATGCTAGTGGTTTGATTCACTTCTTCAGCCATTTTTTCCGGGGGGGGGGCGTGCTAAGGATACATTCATTTCCCAAGTGTTTGTTGGGCACTAGCCATATGTGAAGTGGGTCCCAGTGCTGAGGAGAACTACCACCATGAAGGTCCTTACCTTCTCAAGGAAGCTACATGGAGCTGGAGTTGAAGGGGATGCTCAGACACAGTAACTGCCTCATAATAGGAGGAAAGCCCGTGTATTTTTTCTAGTCAATTCTCCTGATTTGGTTTTGGCAGGCAACTGGACCTCTTTCATCCTGTGTAATACAAAAATCACAAAGCTTTAATTCCAAGGCTTGCTTTGGAGTTATTGAGTGTGACTGTGTTATAGAAATTGTGGGGAAATCACTAAGCTGTCTGCAGAAGGCCACACAAAGCAACCCCATGCTGTGGGCTGTATTGATGGCCCCATGGGGGCAATACTGCATTAAAGAAAGAACACATCATGTGTCAACATACCTACCAGGAGTTTAGAAATTACTGCCATGAGATGATTTGTTTTTCCTTTTGAAGGTGACTATGCAGCCACTCCATGGTGGAAGAAGTATGGTGGGGGTTTGGGGCATGGATAATGATATTTTACAAACTCTACAGTTAATTTAATTACCTTTGTGTTTAGGGGACACTCTTGTGCAAAGGTCTGCATTGGGAGGCATACAAAAACAACCAGAAGTAGTGTGAGCAAGCTCTAGGGGCCTCATAACCTTTCTAGGAAGCTGGGTTAGAGGGCATAATTATAGCAGGCTGTACAGTCTGACCTCAGTGGGTCACCTAGTGTCCTGACACTTCCAATTAGAGAGATCTGACCTTTACTCAGTGACATTCAGAATCACTTTGCTAAAAAATATAGCATTTTGAGCCAAAACTAAATGGGAAATTGGTGAAAAGATGGTGAGACTAGGATCCCAGGTTAATATGAACAGAATAGCAATAGCATAAGTTACAACTTGATTGTAGCAATGCTCCAAGAATTATTTTATTGGCTTGTCATATGATACCTATGAGGAGGAAGTTCTTATAAACATTTAATGAGAGAAGCTGGTGAAGGAGACTCAGATTTTCTCATGGACATTCCTTTATTATGTAGCACTATGCAAGCCTACATCTTTTGCAAGGGAAATGATTTTATTTATTATTTATTTATTTGCCTTTTGCTTTTTTTTCTTTCTACATGAGACAAAGACTTTTGAAATCAAGGATAAAAACAGCATTTGGCCATAACGAAAAACAATACCTCTGAAAGTCTCATGAGATATATGCATGTACAATGATCTGAAAGGAGGAGGAAATGATGAAAAATCTATAAGAAAAACTAGAACCCATATATCTTGCTTACTTTCCCTTGTAGCTGTGACAAGATATTTGATTTAAAAAAAATAAGAAAGGCTGACTTATTTTGGCTCATGGTGTGAAGGTATAGACTATCATGCTGGGGAAGGTATGGCATCTGCAGCAAGATGTACCAGTGACAGTATATCCACAGTCAGTCATTACAAAGCTATCTTTCTCCTTTTTATATAATCTGGGAACCTCTCCCAAGGACCTATGCTTCCCGTATTTAGGATGGGTCTACCAACATCAAATCACCCATACTGGAAAACCCCTAGGAGACCTGTCCTGAAATTTGCCATGAAGGTGATTCTAGATCCAGCCAAGTTGATAATCAATATAAACAGAACACCAAGTTTCAAAGCCACCAAGACAGGCTGGCATTGGCACTGGCAATGATAGATAGTCACTGAAGAGCATGAACAGATTGAGGCAAGTAAGGACTGGTAGTTATGAGAGGAGGGTTGCTGGAACATGGCAGGGTGTGTAGGGATGGGGCAAGGGCTGCTGGGGACAAAGAAGGGACTGCTGGGATGGCACAAGAACTCCTGGTTCTGGTCTTGACCTGTGCATCTTATATTGGAACCCTAATGAGGGGCAACAGGGAGTGAAGAAACACAGGCATACAGAAAGCTGGGGTCAAGTGGGGTGCATGCTCAGTTGGAACCACACCTACTACTCTATAACCCTGAAACTCAGCATGTTTATTACAGACAGCACAAGGGGAGGGGTTAGCCAGTCTCAGTAGGAAGCGTGTGTAGGCAAGCAATCTCAAGCTGTCATTTATCAAGGAAGGAGGAAGCTGCAGTTGCTAATTTGGGTGCATATTGACCACTGTCCTCATTCAGAACCCCACGGAAAGACTTGCCATCCTTCTGAGCATCATCAAGGGTAAGGTTTTACCACTTCACTGAGGCATTGGAATCTTCAAACATAGCTATGCCCACATTAACAGTACATAATCACTCACCTGGGGCTTCTACTCCCTTCGTTGCAAGGGCTTCTGGGGTGGGGCAGGGGTTATTAGGAAAGGGGCAGAGGCTGCTAGGGACAGACTCATAACTTGTTAGTTCCTATCTTCTATCAATTTCCTACAAGAATCATATAAATTATTTTGATTTAATTGTCGTGGCACATCTCAGTGAATGTTTCATTTAATTTGCTTGATGGATTGATAACTGCAGATCCTATATATAGGAAACAGAGCATTGGCCTTTCAGCAAGCCCTGGCACGTCATCAAATATACGAATGTATCTTTAAAAGCCAATTAGTTATGTGTGCTCAGACAATAAAAAAAATGAAAGGAGGGAGAGAGGAATGAATAGAGGTAAAAAGAAGGAAAGGAAGGAAGAAAGGGATAGCAGGTGATTTGAGCCTAATGATGCTGGACAGTTGTACCTTGATTTGTGTCTAGAGTGAGGAATGGATAAGCTATAAACTTTACATTATGTAAAACTATGGAATGGTAGGTAAGAGTAAGGTATGCAAATTATATTGATGAAACAGGTCTACTTCCTTAATTTAGATGTATAAAATAAACCCTGAGTTCCGGGATGTTGTTGGTCCAGTAGAACACAATACCCACCCAATCCCTGCTCTTCTGTATGTGTGTCTGTACCTGTACTTTCTTCATTCCCTTATTGCCTTAGTCTCATCAACCTCAAAGCCATGATGTAAACATAGCAACTCTGCAGGATGGTCTGCTGTCTGATCCAGCATTTGTGGAACCGTAATGTCTCTCTTATGAGCATCTTAGTAACCAAGTCTGTTGTCAATAAGCAAGGACTGGCTCCACATGCTGTTGGAAGGAGACTCACATGAGCTGACACAACACATGAGCTGTACCATATGAGGGCAGCAATGTGCTTGAAATGTAACAAAGGCAACCCATGTGTGACAGAGAGCATTTTTTGTCTTCTCTGAGGAACGAACTACTGGAAAATACAACCTCCCACATTGACAGAGCTCCTGAAGACAGATTTCATCTCTGTGAGTCATACCAGGCATGGAGGTGGGATCCTTGCAACTCCTGATGTTCCTGTTTTCAAGCTGCCCTGAGAGACACAACTTAAGTTATCAGCCATGCTATGCCGAGATGCCAAGGGGAGCACTAGGAAGGGGATGGTGTTTACAGGAAAGTTCAGGTTTAATCTATTTGCATGATATTAATTACAGACTCATAGAAGTTGTCTCTCCAACACTTCAAGGATTCTTGGAGACCTCAAGCATGATGAATCTTTTCCTTGATTCTTGTCAATGGTCACTTAACTTGTTGCTTTGGATGACTCTCCTATTGCAAAGTATGACAACAAGCCTGTTTAGTCTCCAAGGTAAGCCTTCTCCTGGTATCAGATCAGACAGTTCTTCCTCATATTTCTGCTTTCTGCCTTTCTCTTTGGCCAATACTTATGTCTCTTTAAAGAAGAGTGGCTCTAGAAGACAGGTGCCAATGCAAATAAAAGAAAAACTGGTTTTGTTAAATGAAATAAAAATCTGCATAAGGGAGTCCTCCTGGTGGTATGCTTACATTAAGAAAAACAGAAGGATGTCTCTTTTTGTGTATTTTTCCTTTTGTGATCTGGATATTACTATAGCTATCCAAACAGTTGCTTTTAACCTTTACTTTTTTTTTTAAATCTCATTGAAAGTATAATTAACTAGGTTTTCTGCAGTGTTCTTTGGAAGACCATGTCTGCCATAATAAAAGTAGGCATTTTAGCTGTGGGTATGGCTGGTGTGGGTGAAGACTAGGCAGTAACATGTAAGGTTCTTGCTCCACTCCTGGAATTGATAATCCAGAAGGAGGACAGACTATGGATGCAGAGCCAGCAGAGAAGCATGCTTTCCTCCAGCCAGTGCCATTAAACAATTATTTAATGTCTGTGAGCCTCTAAGTCTCCAACTGGAAGGAGACTTGGCAAGAGTCACAGGGTTGAGGGTCAAGGATGATGAACAAACATTTATAAACATTGTGTGGAATAATGGCCCTCAGCACCATAGCCAAAACTTAAGATCTATCCAATTGTAAACTATTTTAATGTAATTTTTATTTTGTTACTTATGACTTACATAGCTAAGTCATAAGCATATGATAAGTAAAGGAGTCTGAGCTGATGTCACGTTCACAGCTTAGGACAATGATGGCACAGGTGACAGCAGAGCCTGTGGCCCAGTAGAGACTGGCTGCAAACTGGCCTCAGCACAGAAACAAACACACACTGTGGAAGAGGCGACCATGCAGAAGAATGCTAGAGAGTGTTTGCTGCTTAGATGAACCAGTTCATTCCCTGTGGGGTCCCCTGACACTGGGGAGCACCTTATCTTGATGCACTTAGCGTAATGAAAGTGCCAAGTGAACAACTCTCAACTTCAGCTGAGGGGACGAAATGAATTTAAAAAAAAAAAATCCCCAGGAAAAGATGAGGAAATGGCTCAGTGGGTAAGGTGTTTGTTGCAGAAGCCTGACAACCTTAATTTGGATTCTCAACCCACATTAAAAGTGTAAAAAGCCAGGCAGAGTAACACATTATTTTTAACCCTTGTGTCATAGAAAATGGGAAACAGATGGAAGTATTATTAGAAGTTCATGGGCCAGTTAGCCTAGGGTATGCAAGTGAGGAATGATGAAAGTTCCTTCTTCAATCAAGGTGGATGGTGAGGACTAATGTCCAGACTTGGTTCTCTTGTCTTTATTCATGATCCATATCCTACACAAATCATCACTGACTCACATAAACACACAGCCCCCCCCACACACATCATACATGCAGAGACAGTCCCCCATCATCATACTCTGTCTCTCTCTCTGTCTCTGTCCGTTTCTCTGTCTCTGTCTCTGTCTGTCTGTCTCTCTCTCTCTCTCTCTCTCTCTCTCTCTCTCTCTCTCTCTCTCATCTCAACACCTTGGAGCAGAAGCATGTACCACAATTTACAGTATCTTTAGCTGAAGGGTATCCTACTGACCCTTCTTCCATGACTCCTGCCCCATGTCTAGCATCCATTCCACCAAGGCCTTTTACTGGCAACTCTCAGGAAGTTCCTCTCTGGGACATTTCCAGTTGGCTCAGAATAATTCCATTCTCCATCACAAATCACACATCACCTATATAAATTGTCCGTATATAGGATTAAATGCTGACTCTACTAAAGAAATTTAACCTATGTTTACTGAATTTTTTCAAAAATTTATTACCTTTCATTTATTCATTTTGTGTATGTTAAGGAATTGCACACACAGGGGTGTGTGTGTGTGTGTGTGCATGTGCCTGTAACACGGCATGCTTGTGGAAAGCAGAAGATAGCTTGTGAGACTTGGTTCTCTCTTCCCACTGTGTGCAACCCAGGGCTTAAATTCAGATCATCAGCCTTGGTGGAAAACACCTTTACACAGAGTCACCTCCAGCATTCTGAGCTTTTTAAAATGACTTTTGAAAAATGAGGAACTTTGTAGTTAATACAAAGGCACACTCTCCACACATGTACCTGTGTTACATGTATGCTGATATGCAGACATTTATATGAAAATGCATGTATACATAGAGATATGCCACATATATATGCACACATAGTCTTACAATGCATATATGTCTACATGCATGTATATGCACACACAAGAATACAGAAATACATGTGCATATGTGTCCACATCAAATGTATACATAAAGCTTAGTAAACATTAAACCCCATTTCCCCTCTGCTTTTAAAAACATAATAGTAAAAATAATATCATAATGAACTCAGTAGCAGAAAATTAAGATTACAGATTCAGAAGCATAATTGAAATACCTTGAATACCTGCTGATGTTCTTTCCACTTCATGTCAACATACCTGGGCCCCAGATTCTGCTGAAGGGATGCAATTGGTCTTGAGGCTGTTGTGTGTCAGGTCCCACTCTCTCTGGTCTTCATAATATCAGAAATGAACCATTACAGAATGGCAGAGGAAGGTAAACAGAACCAGCATAATTCAGTTGTGGAGCTGAGCTGAGGTTCAGGATCCAAGTTCTTGAGCATATTATGTGAGGGCTTGTATCATGGAATCACTTATGCAACACATGCAGATTGGCTTTGTTTTTGGTGAGTGGTGGGTTAGCCTCACTGAGTAAGATCCATTAGTCTTTCTAGATAAGGAGTGGATCACTGCAAACGTACTCCATACTGACCTGAATGGAGATAAGACTGTTAGTCAGAGCCTCTGATCACACACTCCTGCTCTCAGATCAGCTTTCCCAGGGATGCTCCCAGAAGTTCTGGGCATTTGGTACCCAGATGTTAGGATACTTTTCTATTTACAAGTGGGCAGCGGGGAAGCAGATGGAAATCTCTCTAAGGAAATCTCTCCAAGCTTGTTAGAGAAAAAAAAAACTAAGCAGCTTTTTGCAAGTTCTCATTCAAAAAGATTTTTAAAACAGCTCTATTCCTGGTACAGGAGGTATCTGGGTAGTCACAGGTCGCCTAGGGTCCTCATTGAGCAATACTCAAAACATCTTGAGTAATTCTTGAGAAATAGAATGGCTTTGGACTTGAACTTTACTTGCCAAATATCTTCTTCATTCATATCCTCATCCAAGTTACCAAGGATCACTTTAGAAATACTTGCTTGTAGACGAGTGGGTTAGGTGGGAAGGATATGTAGTTCCATGGGGAGACAGATGGATCTCCAGGAAGTGAATTAGGATGATTATAGGCAGAAGGGACTCCAACTCAATCAAGGCCTATTTGGACCTCATAGAGTGATGAAGCCTCAGTGATCTATTGATGCTAGACCCTTCTCATCAACATTCAAAAGGAAGAGGGGCATACCATAAAGACTGACTGCTATTTAGTCATTTCTTTTGTTTTCCAAGTTTTTTTATTTACATTCCAAATGATTTCTCCTTTCCTGTTTCCTCCCTCCCCAAAAGTCCCATAAGCCCCCTTCCCTCCCTCTGTTCCCCATTCAACCCCCTCTTGCTACTCTGTCCTGGTATTCCCCTACATCCAGTCTTTATATAGAGACTTTCCTTAAAAAATCAGACTTTCCTTAAAACACAGGTCACTGTGACCTGTAAAGTTAACCTATGGAATTCTTCTAAACCTAAAAATACTGATATTTTTGTTTGCTTAAATGAAAAGCTGGTATCCTGTCCTCCTTGTCCTGTTTCCAAAGCTAACTAGAGGGACAGTTTTTCTAATCCAGTCCTAAATCCAAGTTTACTCACTGAAAGAAAGGACACATAAGGACAAGATAAGGAAACGGTAGAACAGCAACTTAACAGCTGCTGAGTCAAAGTCCTGAAACCCAACTATACTTCCTGTTAGAATTCAAAATGGGAATTCAGAGTTGTAGAGAGACAAACTAGGGATCTAACCTGGGCTAGACATGTAGTATGGAGAATGTGACACAAGTAAGTTACAGAGAGACTGAAAGCCTAAAGACAGTCAACCTCTCAGCCATCTTGATACCAGGGAAATGAAGGACTGAAAACAAGCAGGCCAGGAAGTGGGAGAACCAAGGGATGAAAGTGCAATCTTGGAAAACAACTGTGTGGCTCACAGTGATGCTATTGATGTGGGCCAGCACGAGTTCCTGGAAGCACTTCATTTAGTTTTCTAAGGCTATCTATAAGAGTGACAACTGATTTTCTGGTTTTGGAGAGTATTGTGGTAGCTGAAGAGAGATTGCCTTGCCGCATTTCTTGTTTCTTGGATAGCTTCCTGGTCAGTACCAGCTTGATTTCTCCATGTTGTAGGTCTCAAGTATATACTATCAGTAAGAGAAAGTATGCTACACACTACCATCAATCTTAACCAGATGTAAACCCTGCAAACTACAATAAAGACAAGCCTGATAAGACATGTCCGCTGTTGCAATAGCAGAAGAAATGGCATAAGAGTAGCCAAACTCTAATTAGATTTAAGCATGCTCCATGAGATAAAACCCATACCTGTTACTTATTAGAGCCAAAACTCCTGTATTTAGACAAATCATAGAATTTAGGGGAGAATCTACTATTATGCTGCTAAATGAACATACTTTTAGATAGACACCTAATAACTTATTGTTGTGCCCATGAACTAATTCATCTCTCAACTCTCATCTGAGAAGCTTCTAATTTTCAATATATATGATTAACACAGAGACCTACAACTGGATAATGCAAAGAGAATGAGAGACTATAACCTTAAAGGGTATACATACATATATATATATGTGTGTGTGTGTGTGTGTGTGTGTGTGTGTGTGTGTGTATGTGTATGAGTATGTGTATGTGTATATATATACATGTATGTGTATGCATATATATGCATATGTATATGTACATGTATATGTATGCATATTTGTTCTTGCAAGTTTAGGAGTTAATTGCAGAAGAAAAGACAGAAAAAACATAAAAATCAGAGTTGGTAGCTGACTACAAAGAGCCATTTGAACACAGTAGAGAAACTGTATACAAATGGTAATTATTAGCTTCTGGGAGAGGGTAAGATAATTTTTATAAGATTTTATCCCCTGTTAAGTTGGCAGCTCTCCAGTAGAACATGCATCGAAGACTATTTGGGCAGAAGAAGAAAGAAAAAGATCTCAAAAGCTTTTAAAAGGGCACGAAGTTGTGTGGAAAGAGAATGGAAGGTGGATTTAAGAAGAGTTAGAGGAGTGTCTATGCTCAGAAAACATGCAGAACTTGAAACTCACAAAGAA
Organism: Tokudaia tokunoshimensis; assembly: GCA_036184795.1. Taxonomy (NCBI): domain Eukaryota; kingdom Metazoa; phylum Chordata; class Mammalia; order Rodentia; family Muridae; genus Tokudaia; species Tokudaia tokunoshimensis. Next base: position 46,167,565 of record BTHU01000012.1, read on the forward strand.
CTAATCAAGAACAATAAATTGAAACAAAAAAAGTGGTATCTGAGCAAGCCAGGAGAAGCAAGGCCGCAAGCACTGTTCCTCCATAGTCTGTCTCTGCTTCCAGGTGCCTTCCTTGAGCGCCTGCACTGTGTTCCTTTGACAATGGACTCATCAAGTGAAAATAAAACCCTTTCCTCTCCAAATTGGTTTTTCATCTCATAACAGAATGCAAACTGGGATGCCCAACCTCTGTTAAGACTCTTGGGGTTTCTAGTCCTAAGTCAAAGGGGCCTAGCTTACTGTTTCTTCTGTCTGTTCAGCTGCTGGAAACAAACACAGAACCGAGATCAAGTTCTACACAAAACAGTCTGGCCAGGCTCAGCCATGTTAGGTGGTGCTAGGGTTCTAGAGCCTAAGGTGGCAACCCAGGAAGATGTCATTAGGCAGGAAAGGAGACCAAAGTCACTGGCATGTTTCTCAGCTTCTCCGTTTTTTGTTTGTTTCATTTTATTGTTTGTTTGCTGTTTATTTTTCTGCTTTCTTACACTACTTCCTATCATGGTCGATAACTTTATGCCCCCTCCACACTTAGAGAGGGGGTTCGGCTCCTGATAATGTACACCTGAGTGATGAGTCTGGAGGGACATGGCCATACTTTGCTGTCACAGTCTCTCTGGTAAACATTCAGATCTTATTCTTTTCCTCCATGGGAACCTTCACATACTCATTTTCAAATGCTAATTGCATCGGCTACATTTCTTTTTATCTAACCTGTGATCATCGTCATTATGTATGAACTTCTTGAGGCCTGGAAGTGAAGTACCAGCATTTAAAACTACATCAAAATGAAAAGTGTCACGTGCTAAGGAAGAAGAATGGGGAAAGGATCTGCCAAGGCAGTCAGGAAGGGATGCTGATACAAATCCAGCCACTAGCTGAAGGATGGGTGGCAATGGACACTATTCAGAGATCTCTCCAGCATCCCACTTTCCTATAGCAACCGTAGTTCACAGTGTTGTCATTGCTCCTATAACTGCTGTCAGCATCGCCAATGGTATCATTCCACAGGATTGTGTGTACAGCTACCTTTGTATTTTCTTCTAAAAAACCCTCTAGGTTAGATATCATTTCTGTCTGGCTCTGCTCTCAGCAAATATTTGTTTGAAATTCTCTATGATTGGGCTTGGAGAAACAAATCTAGATGTCCCTATAATATGGTGTGACTCAGTCTAGCTAGGATACAAACAGGTAAGCAGATCTATGATAAGATACACTTTTGTAGGGTTCTCAGGCAGAGCATTGGTCTAACCCAGCTTAGGCAGGGTACCCAGTCAGGCCTCCTGAGAAGAGCTCTGGGTTCAGAAATGTGAAGGAAAGACAGCACCAGGCAAGTAGCACAACACTGCTTGTGCTGGGTAGTTTTATGTCACCTTGACAACAAGCTAAAGTCACCTGAAAGGAGGGAACCTCAATTAAGAAAATACCTCTATAAGATCAAGATGTAGGCAGCCTGTAGGTCATTTCCTTAATTAGTGATTGATAAGGGAGGGCCCAGTCGTGTTTCATCACAGCAGTAGTAACCTAACCCTAACTAAGACGCTGCTATGAAGCCCAGGCATGGAGTGAGAGCCCACAAAGGAATCACATATAGTCAAGCTCAGGATCCTAAGTGCTTGATGAGGCAGGTAGTTTGGGTGGGTGGATAGACTGGCTAGCGAAGCAGCAGGGCATTGCCAAAAAATTGAGACTGTCTACAGGGGAATGACCATTCACAGAGGTTTTGGCTAATGCTTGAAAGCTCCCCTTTTTCCATACCAACAAGACTAGTAAGTTAGGAAGAGATTCTTTAGAAGAGGGAGCTTAAAGCTGGAGCAACCCTGAGGTAGGGTAGCAACCTGCCCCTGAGCAGTCACGGGAACATCCCTAGAAGAAATACCTCCAAGACACGGTGAACATGGGCAATAAGACCTCCACAAAGAGTCAACAGAGATCTTGGTGGCTCCAGAGTTGCATCCTCTGTGGAATGCACAGATCTGACAAAAAAAGGCGAGGGACAGGTAAGGCACTTATCACCAGGATCCCTATGCCCCTGTCACTCAAATATAGCCCCTGAAGCCAGGAGGAGGCTCCCAGTAGAACAAGATTGGAATGCCTCCTAGGATGACCATGCCTGGTGAAGGAGGAGACCAAGAGTCCTCTGAGCATAGGTGGGATATAGAAAGCCCTAAAACCCAGCTATTTCAAATTCAACAGGGGGCGGGCTCAATGAGGTAAAACCAAACAGAGGTAGGGGCAGTAGTGGCAGAAGGATCATTTCAACGGTAGTTTTGGGGATGCAACAGGAAATTCAGTGTGACTGCATTAAAGTTCTACACAGTTTGATAAAATTAAATACAAAATAGTGGATAATGGTGAGACTTGAACAGAATACCATGCCAAGGAGGAAAATGAGTTCAAATCATGCAGGAGGCTTATAGATACGGTGGACATAGGAAGACAGGAGAATGGACACACGGGCACCCTTAAGTGATCACGCTCCCACAGCCAAGGGCTCTGACTCTTGAGGTCTTTCTCTAAAATTAGTGCACAGCAGACAGAGGGCCATGAGAGAGGACTGTGGAGGAGGCTCTGTGGAGACTTTGTGTGTGAAACCCAGGGAAGGAGCCCATGACCCTTAGAACACCAGCAGCCCATAGCGATGAGTTAGCCAAGCTGGGTGAGGATAACTCTTAGAAACCAATATGTCAAGTGTTAGATCCCCAGTTAAATTTGAATTTTTGAGCAACAAATGATTTCTTAGTATAATTTCCCCTAATCTCCATCATGCAATAATTTGCCATAGTTGAACAAAAATTACTTGCTAGATATCTGAAATTAAAAATTAACTATTTTGTATTTTCTTTTCCAAAATCTGGCAACTCTACTTAAAGCAAAAATCTAAGAGCAGAAGTAAAATTAAAATCATCAAAAATCGTTAGAAAATGATGGTGAGTGGTATTCCAGGACAAAAGAGAGGGGGGGTAGATAAATAGAAAATGTGAGAAAATTAGAATCCTAATCATTTCAATATCTGAATAACAATCCTTAGAAGAAAAGAACAAAGAAAATCTACTGTGGGAAACAAAGTATCTTGAGGGAAAAAAAATTAGGAGAGTCGGATTAGCAGCTAAAAGCACTGGCTGCTCTTCAAGAGACCCTTATATAAATTTCCAGCACCAATATGGCAACTAATAACAGTTTCTTACTCTAGTTCCAGGAGATCCAATGCCTTCTTCTGGCCTTAGGGCACTCCATGCAAGAGATGTATACACATACATGTCTGCAAAACACCACACTAATAGAATAATTGTTTTTTTAAAAAAAGAATAAAATAATAAAGTAAAATCTTGAATTTTCTTTACTCAAGATCCTGGAAATGTCTTTTCTAGAATAAAAAGATCATGGGCAAGAGAAACTTACCATGGCATTAGAAAACAAAATAAAGGAAGATAGTTTTAAAATTTCCAAAGGAGAGCAACAAGGAATGTGAACACTGACAGAGGCCGAGCCGTGCTGGACTTTGGTGCAGACAAGTCATGTAGCACCTAAGGCAACCCCGGAGCTGTTCTCCTGGGTCTCCAGGAACTCTAAAGAAATGATATGCTGTACCACAGCTACCACCCAGATAAGCACACCACACATCTCTTGAAAATGCCATGACCTACTATTCAACGTGGAATTTCTGAATCAGCTTTTCAAGTTCCACTAAAAACCACACTTAGACTTGATATTTTTAGTTGAATTAATTTTGTAATTTTAATTAATGTAGTGAGCTAACTTGGGAAGCAATGTCAGCTCTCAAATAACAATCTATTCTACTCCATGAGGTGGTTCTTTCAGTTATGTTTACTGTTTACCAAGTTTCTAGTTTTGTAAAATTGTATGCCTTGCATGGTTCTTGCTAAGGCAACTTCAACCAATTATTTGGGAGGATATTTGTATTTGTAGTCTTTGCAATTCAAGTGGAAAATTACTTGTCTGGTCATCTGTCATGTGTACATGCGCACACCCTGATATATTTCTCTGACTGGGTGAAACACAAATTTACTGTTCTGTTCATCTTCTTACTGGTTAAGTATCTCCCACATGGTTCCCATGAGCTCGTGCCTGGTAGCCAACCCAGAGAGGGGATAGGAGGTTTCCTTCTTCGGTCTATAAAAGTCCATGTTTGCCTCTATTCCCACTTGCAATGTTCACGTTCAGCCACAGAGATGTCCCTCTCTTTCAGGAATCTGCTGTCTTGGCAGACAACAGAATCTCTGGGAGGGCTGAGGTGTTGAATCCTCAGTACTTGACCACACACTATGCCAATTAAGCGGTTTCTCCAGGTGGGACTCGGCCACAGCAATGTTCAGTACACAGGTGAGTCACTGTCTGACCCATGACACTTAGGTGTGATCCCCCAACTAGCAGCAACGGGTCCCAGAGGAGCTTGTTAAATACACTGTTCCAACCACAACCCAGCCTTCGCAAATCCAAATGTGTACTCAGGCAGAAATCTGCATGCACATTAGTGATGGAGGAACACACTCTAGAATCTAAATCATACATCACGACTGCAGGCTCCAAGGATATAGGGAAGGTTGGAGGCTGAGCTTTCATGTCAGGAAAGGGGCTTTCCTACTCAACACAGAGTACTGACTGGGTGGTGTTGCTATTCCTTCCACTGAGACTGCAACCTCAGACTATACCTGCTTCCAAGCCACTGAAAGACCTATGGACCTCTTTGCTTCTAGACTTTCCCGTGAGGAGCATGGCTTTCAGTTTTCTCTGGTATTGGTTCTACACATTCTTCCATTTTCCTGTTTATACTATCAGACTTACACTTCATTACTCATCCCCTCTTCACTGTGGGTTTTATTCCTTTATTATCATTTTATGGGATTTGATCACAATATAGCATATACCTATTTGTCTATAATGATCTTGAAGTTACCTATGTAACAGCCACTCAAAATCACCTGGGGTGATTTGTTTGTTTTCAAGGCGTCTTTTGTTGTGTTTCCTCTCTTTATTTGGATTTAAGATCCTATTCTTGTTAAATGTGATGCATTTTGGGTTTTTTTTTTTCACGTCATTGCAGATTTACATGTTGGTAATTAGACACTTTAAGAGACCTGGTAGGCCCTTACCCAGTGAATCACAGAATATCATAACAATGATTTTGACTTAACAGAGCCAAGAAGAGGTTCACTCCATCACGACAATGCCCCAGAAAACTACTAGTCTGCAAGCCATTGTACAATTTTGTATTACAGTATATGTACAGATCATATATAACATTGCATTTTCTGATATACAGTATCATGAATTATATGTAGCAGTATGCATAGAATTTACAAATGTAGTACAACAAAATTCTATATACTATATATAGTATATAATGCTATACTCTATATACATGTATACATGAAGTATTTTCTGTATTTTATTTCAAGAAAACTATGTAAATTTAATCTTAAAAAATGTAAGTCTTGAAGTTTCACTTTACCCAAGATAACTCTCTTCAGGACTAAGGAGATGGCTCATTCATCTAAGTGCTTATTATGAAAACACTAAGATGTGCATATATGCAGATCATCTGATCAGCATATAAAAGTCAGGTGAACAAGAAGGCTTACATAGTCAGCTAATCTGGGACCTTGGGGACTCACAGAGCCTCTGCAACCAGGGAGCATGCTGGAATTGGACCTAGACCTCCTACACATTTGTAGCAGAGGTGCAGCGCTTGGTCTTCATGCAGGTCCCCTAACAAGGACAAGGGAGAGGGCTGTCTCAGTCTCTGTTCCTTCCCATTAGATCCCTTTCCCCTACCTGGTTGGTCCTCAGTGGGAGAGGATGTCCTGCTTAGACTAGATGTCCCAGAGTGTACCCAAGGGGGACTCCCCTTCTCTGAGGAGAAGGGGAAAGGGCAATGGGGGAAGAGATTTGTGAGGGTGAGACTAGGAAGAGAACAGGAAGGGAAGCTGTGATCGAGATGTAAAATGAAAAAAAAATATTGGAAAAAAAAGCAAAATATCAGGTGAGATAAGTGCACACCTGTAATCCCAACACTGGGCCCATGGAGACAGGAGGTCCCCAGGGCTGGATGGCCTGCTAGTGTAGTCAAGCCAATGAGTTTCAGATTCAGTGAAAGACCCTGTCTCCAAAAGGGAGGAAACAGATTGAGAAAGATATTAACCTCAGGCCTCCACATGCACCCAAACAAGTGCACACACACACACACACACACACATGCATGCATAGGCATGTACACATACATGCATGCATACAAGCATAAGCAAAGATAATTCTCTTTAGATTTCACCCAGGTTCTCACACCAATAATTCTTTTTTCACTGAGCCGTGTTCCATTGTGGATATGTCTCAGTTTAACCATTCCCAGAGTTTTATAAATCTCATCAAATTTATAAGTGAGATTAATCATCACAGAGGCCATTTTGATAATTTCTCTCTTTATGGGTTATGTTTTTAGTGTCATCTACAAACTCAATATTTACCCTTAAACCTTTCTGATAGTCTCTATTTTTTCAGTTTTGTAATTTCACGTATTTCCTGTAACTTCATGATCTAATTTGAAATAAGAATTTTTAAGGTATAAGGTTTAGGTCTTATTTTGCCATGGCATAGCTTTTGAAGACGCTGTACTGATGAATTACCTCTGTACTTGTTTGCAAGATTAAATTATCACATCATCTCATATGATACTCAGAGTGTATCTTCTAGTTCCATGCTAAATTTTTCTAGCTCTTTTCACTTGTTTCATAGAGATCCATACATGTTTCCCAAAGCCTGCTTATACCACTGCTTTCAGTCTGTAGGACTTAAATGAGAAACGTCCCCCATAAGCACATATGTTTGACTTATTGGTCCCTAGTTTCTGGCATTATTTGGGAAGATTAATGAACCCTCAGAAAATAGAGTCTTGCTGAAGAAAGTATGTCACTGGTGGCAGGATTCGAGAGTTTAATCTGGCCCTGCCTCTTGTTCTCTGTTTCTCCTAACTTCCCTATTTATCAGCTATCAACTATCTATCTATCTATCTATCTATCTATCTATCTATCTATCTATCTATCTATCTACCTATCTATCATCTATCATTTATCATCAATTTCTTTCATCTATATATCTGTCATCTACCTACTGCCTTTCTATCATCTATCTACATATATATACATATACACACACACACACACATATATATATGTCAATCTGTATATCCTCTATCATGTATTATATCTATCATCCATATATCTGTCACCTATTCTCTTTCTATCATCTATCTATATCTGTCTATCACCTATCAATCTAATATATCATTTATCAATCTTTCATTTATCATTCATCTATCTCATCTACATATCTGTCATCGATCATCTTTCTATCATATATCTATATCTATCATCTATCAATCATTCTGTCTATATCTGTCTAACATCTATCATCAATCTATCATTCATCTACCCATAATCTATATATCTTTCATCTATCATCTATCTATCTATCTATCTATCTATCTATCTATCTATCTATCTATCTATCTATCTATTTATCTATTCATTCATCATTTAGTCTAGCTATCTAACTTTCCTTCCTGTGTGCAGATAAAATGTGATCTCTGCTTACAGCCTTCCAGGCTGGCCTCATGCTGTGGCTGCCACCATGCCGTGCCAGTGTAAGTGAAAACAAACCATTTTCTACTCTAAGTTGCTTTCCCTCACACAGTGAATAACTCACACAGAGTCCTTGTCTCTGAATCTGTTACTCAATTATCTCAGCATCAGCGTCTATAAATTATCTCTCATTAAGTTAAAATGTTTTTGCATCTTTACTGTGTGCATGATTTTACCATATCCTGGAATTTTGTATACTGTATTGGGAGAATCTAGATCCTGTTTTTCTCTTCTTCCTACAAGCAGTACTCCTGGTGAAGGACAATCAAACCTAAATGGATGTTTATGTTTGGTTTCCCACAGAAACCTAGAATAAATGGGCTCATTTTGATACCTATTGCCTTTACATAAGAATGAGGTCCCAGTATTCTGCTGGGCTTACTGTTACTATCAGATAAGAAGATAGTAGGACACTAGGCAGTGCAAACTCAAACCACCTGCTTGGGCTTTACTGAAAATCACAGCCAGTAGAGATAGGGTGACTCAGCTCAGTACTTGGTCTCTACTGTGAGGTGAAATTGGTAGGCTTGATCAAGAGATAAGAACCATTGTGTATGGATGGGCCCCTGAACTACTAGAGGAATCAAGTTACCACTCTCTTAAAAAGGAAATGGAAAACTAGTTCCTGATCATCCCAGCCAAGCCCACCTACCCCAGCAGCCCAGCATTAGAGTTTCCTGCAAATATCCAGTAGTGATGAAGCTGAGGCCTTCTCAGGTCCTAGTTCCATCTCTAAGAAATGGTGGTGGTTAGAAAGAGACACCAGATATTCCATTGGGTCAAAAGCATGTGTGGAGATGGTATCTGTTCATTCTTCCTAGAAAGGAACAAATACTGGTCATTATTTTCTATGGTTGGTTTATCTGGACCAACCCATACACAAGGAAGCAGCTGCCTGGAGAACTACTTTTGTGATGCTGTTGTCTCTCCTGGAAATTTATGCATGACTCATTGGGGGGTTGGAAGCAAAGCAATGCATGTACACCAGGTAAAAGCTATAATGGGACAAAGACTTACCTGTGCTGAGAGATCAAGGGCTACAAGGGACCAGGAATACATTGTACTAGAAAGGCTAGAGGCTGAGAATGAGGTAGCATTGTCTCTGGATTGTTCTTTGATACCTAAGGTGCCTAGGATGACAGTTCTCTCCCTCTCCTTTGAGAGGTCTCACAGTGGAAATGGAAGTCCTATGCATCTCCTCTGCAAATGTTTCTCAAATATCCACTTTGTGTTTTCATGTCTCTATTGAGTGCATATGGCTACTTATTTTGAGCACCATGTTGCAATGTTGTGATTGTGGGGTTGGTGAGCACACAGCTGGATGTTTTTGTACAAGGAATTCCCTATCTTCTTGAGATCAGCCTTGCCATTCATGATGCTGCTTTAGCCTATTTAAAAAAAGTACCAAAACCCTTTCTTAAGCATTTATTGGCTAGCTTCTCCAGTCTCAACATCTTAATTGTGTGCAGGAGTGATAACTTTCCTGCCTCCTTGCTTTGTCCTGCCTGCTTCCTCTGTGATTAGATCCACCTTCCTTGTTCACCCTCACTGCCCTATATTAGAACCACCTCTCTATAAGTTACCCAACCTTACCACAGCTGGAAGAATATCTTGAGTTTGAGGCATGCTGATGGTACCTTTTATACTTCATGCCTCTCAGAACTCTCCTGGAATTTATCTTGCTTTCATTATTTTTTGACATCTGTTTGGGTCCAAAAGGAGAAAGAGGATCAATGTGCATGCTCAGTTAAGTTGTAAAGTTGCACAAACTTTCTGTAAAGTAGTCATAAATTTTTATCCGTAGAAAGAATTATACAGATCCCACATTCCAGTCTTCTTGCATGCATATAAGGCACTTACTTCTCACAAAATGGCCAATGTGTTCAACATAATAGGCCTTATTTGCTCACACCTTGAGTTCTGTGAGTGTCTCGAGCACAAGCACACACCCAGATAATATTGCTATTCTGAAAATGCCAAGAAATTAAATCATTGAGGTCATTGTTGAACAGAAGATGCAGGCTACAATTCACTGTGTATGTCCTAATAAGGGCAATTTTTTAAAGGAAACCACATGGGTTAAAGAGGCCAATCAGATGTAGACTACAGCTGCCCACAGAAGTAACAAAATGATGGGACAGAAGTTCAATCTGAATGCAGATGGAAAAGCTCAAACTTCATCCACAGGCACCATCTTAGCAAGTTGAGAAAATACTTGTAAACATTATAACTTGATCACATGGCTAATCAGTTGTATAAGGCAGGGAATGTGATGTCTTCTGCACTTCCTTCACTGAGTGAGCCCAAATGAGTCTGTGTGGAAAAGGCCACTGCAGAGTCTGGCACTGCATAACAGTGTCTTACCTTCCTAAACTCATGGACCTAAATTGGGGCCTATCTTATGGAAAAGAATAGAAAATCTTATGGTTGTCATGTTCCACTTCTGCCCTAGGTCCAAATGGAGCCAAATGATCAGTCCCCATGTTAGGCTTATTATCAATATTAGGCAAAATTATAATATAAACTTCAGTCACAGTAAGGATTTTAGTTTAAATTACCTACTTTTTATGTTAAAAATAAAGTGTGTAAGGTTCACAGAATTGCTGTGATTTACATTTTAATGACTTTGAAAAACCAATCCCAAACTTAATTCTAGGCACCTTTGCATAAAATAGCTATTTGTGAACCAAGACCAAAAGTTTTACGTTCTAGGAATGCCAGGGCAAGCCTTTCACTGCTGATACGCAGGACGAAGACAGGGGAGCTATTGCCTGCAGTCTGCTGACTTGCACAGTGACCACACACAGACTGCGGCCCTGTGTCTCCCAGAGTGAGGGAACCCATCCAGGCAAGCTAGCTTGTCCTAATGTAATGAGACCAATGAGCCCCGAAGCTCCTTCCTTCTGTAGTTCCTTATCTGTGGCATCAAACCCCAGTCCCCTCCCCCGCAGAGCTGGCCGAGTGTCTGGCTCACCCGTTTCCTGCCTAATGGATTTTGCAACACAGATTGAGCGTTTCGGGTTTTATTGCCCCTGAGGGTATGACTGCTGGATTATGTTCATTTATTCTTTTTCATTCTTTATCTATTATTTACACAAGGAAGTATTCCTGTTTTTCTTCCTGAAAATTCTCAGTCATTCCTGGCATTGGAGGGAGAATTTTTGTCAGTTTTTAAAAAATACCTATTACTGTGTATTTCCAAGCCAGTGTATTAGGGAATTTCAGCTGAGTCTACTGTAAGCTGCAGTTCATAATATACAGTAACTGAAGAAATCACTGAAATTACAGATATTGGTAAATATCCGGTAATAAGAATCATCTCATTGACAAGAATGCTTTGGGTAGCCTGACAGTACCTAGAGTCTTGCAGCCCCAACACCTCCCAAACTACACTTTAGTCTTCCATTCTCACCACCTCACTTGCCTGTCAAAGTGTTCCAAACATGAGCTCTGCCACTTGGGGAGTGTCTATGTGCACGAGGCCCTTGTGGTTCTCACATGTACAAGGTGTTCAGAAACCCCAGGGTGAGAGAGAACAGTAGGCTACTCTTCTGCCATTTTCATATGCTTTCTTTTCTGACAATCTCATAACAGAAGGGACATGCTCTGGTGGAACACCTATAAGTCATACACAAACACTATGGTGTTCTTGCCCGTGGACAGAATTCAGAAGAGAACGTACATCAGCCCCCTCAATCCTGCAAGCTGCTGCAGGTACTTTCCTTCTTGCATACCTTGGGTGTTTGTCCTACATTCTCTGGACACGCACCTTAAAATTCTGGGAGACCTCTGCCAAACCTCCCTCCCTCCTTTCTCTTCTGCTTCTTCTTGCCACTGCCCATCTAGGCCCTTGTCTCCTGAGCCCCTTCTTCTTTCATGTCTCATCTTACCTCAACCTGTGTCACCTTTCCTACCCACTCCCCAGATCTGATATGAACTCCCAGTGCAGGGTTATGCACCTTAGTACCCACCATGTCAGCACCTAGAGAAGCTCAGGTGTGGAAGAGGAGTGGCCTCTGACTTCACACATAGGAATGATAAGTGCTGCCTCTGAAATGAACTTCCAAATGTATTTCACCCAACTTGCTCTCTATGGTGCTGTATGTCTTTGTGGGTCATTCCTGAATGCATCAAACCTTTCTCTAGGGTCTAAAAATGACCTAGGAGAGGGAATAGTGCATGTGAGGTCTAGGTGACTCCTGTGAGGCATGGTTGTGTGTGACTTTCTATAAGACCTTCAAACTCTAAAGAAAGGAACACTTTGAGTACAGTGCTGTGCATCTCATACAGATTCTCCATCACAGCCTTCACCTGTGGACATAAACATACAGCACATGACTTTAGGGGAAGTCTATTCTGGGTATTACTAAATGAAACAAAAGAAGTGAATTCTGCGGCATGGAAGAGTACCCTGTCAAAACAGACTTAATGTGAGTACCTCAAACGAATTGTTTCCACAGAGATACTTTACCTTTAAACATTGTTATGGGAGCCCTGGTCTTCATTCACAAATTTTTCCTACTGAGCATGGTGGAACACCCCACAGTCATCACCAGGTGGTCAAAGGGCCAGGTCCAACATTTACTCCTCAGAGGTCAGCACAGGAGGCCTTGTGGCACCAGGCTAGTTCCAGCTCAGGCCAAGTACTCTTTGATTTTGTCAGATGGTAGAGTCTAGGCAGTCATTGCCATACGGTAGGAACAGAGGTCTACATCTTGATCCAGTGGCAGCCAGGAGAAGACTATTTTCCAGGCAGTTAGGAAGGGAGTCTCCAATATAAAATTTTTAATCTTAAAGGATTAAGATTTGTTTGGGGTATGAATTTTTGTTTATTGCTTGAGCTATAATGAGATTAACTGAAGGAAAAGAAAAACAAATACCATTGCTAAGAGAAGAGATGGCTTGATTGCAAAATGACTTGCATAGCCATAGACAATGAAGTCCAGAGGCACCTGTAGAAAAGAGTTTAATGCAGTCCTAGAGGCCAGCAGGACCCCATAACAGATGTGGGGTGTGAAACTGAAGGACCGACAGACCGTCTGAACAAAGAATCCGTTTGGAAGCAAACTGCAGATCCACACAGTGTCCTCAGTTTCCCATCACTGAACAAGACCTGTGGCTCCACTGAATCCCCGCCCCCCGCCCCGCGCCCGCCCCCTGCTGGCCTAGCAAAAGGTAGTGAGACATGAAGTCAACACAGTGTTTAAACCAAGACTGGATCATTGGTGTCCTCATAGTCTTCCTTTAGTGGTGGTTAGAGCAAAGGCTTTGATAAACTCAGGAAGTTAAGAATTGTGTGTATACTGTGATGGAGCTGTGTACAGAGAAATCCTATAAAGAACAAACGTGTGTACATGGTGAAGTCTCCATTCAAATAAAAATAAACCTTGTAGGGAAGTAAAACCACTAGCTTATCATGTAATGGCCTTTATTTTCAGTATTGTAATATATAATAAATTCCGAGGCTGAATCCCCTCTGGAACAGTCTTTCTGCTCCAAAACCACAGTCTGCATGTGTTGATGACCCTGAGTTCCCTGAAGTAGTGGGGACTCCCACCAGACTATCTAACTTCCTGGCCTTGTGACTTTCTTCTGGTCAAATACAGGATGGATTCAGGGAGATGGCAGAGTGTGCAGATGGCTGAGGTCACAGCACAAATCAGTCATGTCAATGAAAACAAAACCACCCATTTGAACTTCATCCGCCAAGCCTGTCTGAAGGCCTACCGTGATCCATGCCTCTGAGAGAGGCCAGGATGCTCTCAGAAATCACCTTCCCCTGCAAGCTTCAAAATGCCATGCAAAACTGATTTTCTAAATTGGAGAGAAAAAAAAACCCAATGACTCTCGGCTCATTTTAATTTTCATTTAAAAATCCAATGCTAACTAGTACGTTGAGATGACTAGCGGCCAGACCTAAACATTTCCTAGTAAGCCTGTGTCCAACAGAAGTTAAGTGGCTATTCATGAGACCATGAGTCTGTGAGAGACCTCTGGTTTCAGGATTCTTCTAGTCACAAACCACTCAGTGCTTATGGTTTTGATATTCCATCATGGAAAGCAGCAGTGTCTGTGCCTGGACTTGGCAGTGAGTTTTATAATGCACCCACCTCACCTGCCTTTGAGTAGTTATTATCCATCTTGTCAGGCGATGAATAGCGGATGACTAAAAGTTGGTATATGCTTTGTCTGACACCTATTTTCATTTCCATAAAGGTAGGCTCCTGGAGTTTGCAGGGGGATCTGAAGCTGCGCAAGACCATTGGGCACCTGGAACCATTCCAACAGGACTAGTGTCCCCAGTCTCTCATCACGGAACAGCTGTGCAGCTGGAACTCCATGTAATTTGCATGAGGAAATAACTCCACACAGCTTTCCCAGTTTAAGTGGGTCGTTTATAAACAAACCGCGGTTACCCTTTCTCTGAGGACAAAAACTGGGTGACTTCATTGCTGCATTGGCAGCTCTGGCAGGGGCTGTGACATATTTTGGAGACACTCCTGGGCCTGAGTGAGTTTTCAAATATTCATTCAGATGGCATTGAAATAAAGCCTCTCTTTTTCCTATACAACTAAATAGAAAACAAGTGCACACTTGACTAAACAGTAAAGAAAATGTCCAAAGCCATTAGAAAGACAATAGTAATTGTCAGTCTCCACATCCCTTTAAAGGATATGTTCTCATGAGGGCTAGGAGAACACACCAGGATGGTGGCCCTTGCCAGGCATTACCACAAACACAATTGAGACTTCCTTGCTCCCAAAGTAAAAGCTGGGTGTAATAGGATTCCTATTAGAACTGACATAGGACAGGAAGGACAATTAATAAATAGGAAACATGGGAAAACACACCAAGAAATCTATAAATTGATATAATTGGTTTAACATTCTGTGCAATAAGCTCTAATAGCTCACAAATATGTATAGGCGTGAGTTCATATTCATAGGTGAGTATTTGTTAATTATTAAACACGGTTAATGTTTATGCTTAAGTAATTCTTCTAAGAATACTTCAATAAACTGTTACTAAATAGTTAGTTCAAGTGCTAGAACTGTTGTTACGTCCATTTAGGAAATAACAAAATTACAACATTGGATCATTATGAGCAGACATGGTTAGCCAGGTTAGTTATCTCACTTAGCACAAATATTGATACTGAACCAAATTAGTGTCTGTCCTAACAGCTGTGAGTTACTCCAGATATTGCTACCAGGTTGGGGATTCTTCTCACACTAGTGAGGTACATTTGTGGGTGGTCCCGGACACATATTTGGGGAGGTTCAGAAGTGAATGTTATCATGCCATCAGGAACTGAGAGGAGGGGCCCAGTGGGTACAAAATGTATGTAGAATTTACACACACACACACACACAAAAACCAGAAACTAGTTCTAATGAAATGTCTGTTTTCAGAGATTCAGATACAATGACTAAAGTAGGAGATCAAAGAAAAGAAACATTTTTTATTAATTATTAAGTTAACTTATTTAAATTAGCACTTACTAATTGCTGTTCAACCTCTTTAGCAATCAGAAACACTCAAATCAAAATTACATTGAGGCTGGATGTAATGCCAGCACATAGGAGGTAGAATACTAAAATCTGAACTTTGAGGCTAGCTTGGACCTCAAAATGAGTCCAAAGACAACATGAGATAAAGGAAGCCTCCACCTACCCTTCTGGTAGAGATAGGAAGAATCACCTGAAAGCTTGGGGCCAGCAATCCTGAAGTACTCTGCACAGTGGCAGAAACAAGAAGAGAGATCTATTTTAATAAGGTGGAAAGAGAGACTAACTCCTGAAAGTTATCCTTTGAATTCCACATGTGTGCAATGGTATGAAGCCATACACACATGCACACACACACACACACACACACACACACACACACACACACACAGATTAGCAACACCAGAACCAACTGTTAGTTAGGATGTGGTAGGAAAGGAGCCCTTACACATTACTGGTAGGTTTGTAAATGTGTCCAATCACTATTAAAATTAATATGGAGGATGATTCGAAGAAAACTAAAAATGAATCTACCATGAGCCAGCTATCATATTCTTGGGAATACACAGGCAAGATTTTAAGTCAGCATATAACAGAACTATTTTCAGTTCAGGTAAAAGCACTCAGTCAATGGACCCTAGAGTAGTAAGCATTTCACACACTGTCCCTGGATACCATGTTCAGTCTCTGGACTTGGTTAAAACAACCTAGATATCCCTTAACTGAAGAACTGATAAAGAAAATTGGGTACATCTACACAATGGAATACTATTTAGCTACTAAAAACAGAGACATCATAAATTTTGCAGGCAAATGGAAGGAATTTGAGAATCCCATCCTGAGTAAGGTAACTCAGATTCAAAAGGACATGCATGGTATGTACACACTTATCAGTGGTTATTAGACATAAAATAGAGGATACTCACACTACATCCCACAGACCCAAAGAAGCTAAACAAGAAGGAAAACCTAAGTGAGGATACTTGAATCTCACTTAGAAGGTTGAATAAAATAGTAGTAAGGGACAAATGAGGAAGGGAACTAAGTGGGAGAGGGGGTGGGGAGTGGTTGGGGACAGGGTTCAGAGTCAGGTGTGGGGAGGGACAGGAGAAATGACCAGATGACTACGAGAATGAATGGAAATCTGCAAGTGTCAGGAGTAGGGAGGTATGGGGGCATCTTGAGAACATTCCAGAAACCTGGGCTAGGGAAGTACCCAAGAATAAATGGGGATGACCTTAGGTGTGACTCATAGCATTGGGGATATGGAACCTAAAGAGGCAGCCTTCTGTAGCCAGGCAGGAAACCCAGTAGAGCTATAGGTACACCAAACCACCCAAAAATTTTGACCCCAAATTTATCCTATCTACAAGAAATGCAAGAATGGGGGATGGAGCAGAGACTGAGGGAACAACCAACCAATAATTGGCCCAACTTGAGACCCATCCCATGAGCAAGCCCAGTTCCTTAAACGATTAATGATATTCTTATGCTTGCATTCAAGAGTCTAGCATGGCTGCCCTCTGAGAGGCTCCATCCAGGAGCTGACTCAGACAGGTGCAGAGACCCAGAGCTAACATATAGAGCTTGAGGGCTCTTATGGAAGAGTTGGGGGAAAGATTGAAGATCCTGAAGGGAGTAGAAACTCCATAGGAAGACCAATAGAGTCAACCAACCTAGCCCATTGGGGGCTCTTGAAGACTGATCCACCAACCAAAGAGCATACACAGGCTGGACCTACCACCTCTCTCTCTCTCTCTCTCTCTCTCTCTCTCTCTCTCTCTCTCTCTCTCTCTCTCTCTCTCACACACACACACACACACACTCACACACACATATGTAACATATGTGCATCATGGTCTTCATGTGGGTCCCAAACAACTGGAATGGGGTTATCCCCAAAGCTGTTGCCTGTCCATGGGATATGTTCTTCTAGCTGGGCTGTCTTGTCTGACCTCAGTGGGAGAGGATGTGCCTAGCCCAGCAGAACCTTGATGTACCAGGGTGAAGGGGTTGCACAGGGGTAGCCCCACCTACTCAGGGGAGAAGAGGCCAGGGTATGGTGGGAGAGATTATGAGTGGGAGTGACTTGGAGTGAGGGCAATGATTGGGATGTAAAATAAATTTAAAGAATGTTTTTAAAAAAATCTCAGACCTAGATCTGACAACTTTGAAAAGTGGAAATTAGACATGGAGGACAGTGCCCTCCTAGACAGCTCTTAGACACTTTGAGTCACTAAATATTTGGAAAATCCTGTTTTCAAAAAATTTACAAGCTTTTGAATTTTCTTCCAGAAGTTTTACAACATGCACACATACAAACACACACACACACACACACACAGTAAAAGGAACATTCGTCAAACTCCTGAAGAATTTCGAGAGTGAAGAACTTGTGGTAAAATTGAGGGCAGCTGGGGAGAGGTGCGTTCTGCATTGGTGAGGGAGAGAGGATGGGGGAGAGAGGATGGATTCTCTATTAGGTGGGTAGATGACAGCAGGAAACCCAGCATTATTAACCCCATTCCATTTATGTGTGACAGGCAAACAACACTGACGCTCCATGCCTGCTAAGTTCTAACAAATGACAGATTTTCTTCAGTTTGGCACTTACTGATATCCAAGTAACTAATGTCAGTAAATCACAAATGTTGACAAGGTATCAAGAAGACTAATGACTGTCCTTACCTCATGAGTCAGCCTTGTTTTCTTTGCCACAAAGCAGTTGGGTGAATCCATTATTCCTAAAGGCTCTAAGTCAGTCTGTTTTTCCCTCCGAGTCAGTCTTCCCCTGTGAATCTTGCATCTTTCATGTTTTGAGCTCTTCAAGGCTTTCAACCCATCGGACACTAGCCCTGCCCAGGCAGCCCCCACGATCTCCAAATGGGCCACCAATTTGCTCTTTTTATGGAATCTTCACCCTTTTCCCTTGGTGACCTTACAGCCCTCTCATTCTAAGGCATTTTCTAGAAAGTTCCAAGCAATTGAATATACCTGATATCATGTAGCCAGCTACACGGAGCATGCTGTTGTGTAGAGAAATACAGTTTATTAAGGACTGAAGCAGCAGACAAAAGCACTATAATACACTCATGGCTTTGGCTGTCAGCAGTCTGTGGGTCTGGCAGCCTGGAAACCTTCAACTGCGAACAATGGAAGGTTAGACACATGAATAAGCGAATCTTTAAACAAGTCCATTAATTAAAAGAAAGCTTATCAACACCATGAAGACAAAAGGTAATTTAAAATTGGAAAGCTTGGTAGAGAGACAGCATTTGGTTTCCAGTCCTGGGACTGTGGGTTCTAGCAAGGAATCTTAGGACCTTCTCAGACCCAATCAAGCACAGTTGGCACCCCAGAGGGTAACAACACAACTTTCCTTTACTTAATGATGAGCAGAAAATAAGAAGGTCTCTGGCTTTAGAACATTATGAGGAAAGCTGATCTTCAAGCTGATGTCTGAGGAACAGTGAATAATTTAGATCAGTATTCTCTGGCACACAGACACCAATCACATTGTCATGAAGACCAAAGAAGCATTTGTCCAAGTGGGCTTGAATTTGACTTATGACCCAAATATAAATCCATGCTCGAGAAACTGGAATTAAACCCATGCTTAGGGTACTTCAGCATCCAGGAAAGAAGAGCAGTCCACAAAAGCCTTATGAATACAGGGAAGGACACACAGGGCAAAGAGAGCAGAAAACTAACTAGAAAGGCCACTAGGAAAACAAAAACAAAAATAAAAGCCATGCTTCCCTCTAAAACCTAAGGAGAGCACAGATTGCCTGAAACTGTGCTTAAACTTGGAGAGGGCTAAAATCATGAAAAATTTCAAAGTAACTGACTGATGCAGTATATTTTTTTAAAATATCAGACTGACTGTAGTGAAAGAAAACATGTTGTGAGTTAAAAAATATAAATGAAAAGACTAGATCTAGAGAAAATTTAGAGTAGATGGAGGTTGGAGGTGTGGGAGTCAGAGGTATGTGATGTTTGAAGTCTAAACCTTTAATGTAGATCTGAAGCATTTTAAGTAATATTCCTATGCCCAATTGTTTTTAATTTTACATTTATTATACTTTGTTGCTATTGTAAATTGATATTTCCATCACACTCTCCATCTGGCTTTAGTCCACAGTGAGTACATTTGAGTGCACAACAGATATTAGACTGTACTCCATTCTCTAGCCTGATGCCAGGGAGATGGCTCAGTGGGTAAAGGGACATGCAAATAGTAAAGTTTGAGTTTGATCAATAATGCTCATTTTTAAAAGGTGGGTGAAGAGGTACCTACTTGTAATCCAAGTGCTGGGGGGAAATGGAGACAGGAAGATCCCTAAAATTTGTGGGGCAGATAATCTAGTCCAAAAAGTAAACTCCCAGGTTCAATGAGAGACCCTGTATTCAAAAATAAGATGAGAATGGAGGGTCACAACTGCTTTTAAGTTCAGCTCCAGGAAACTCTGGCTTCTATGGGAACCTAAACACACACACACACACACACACACACACACACACACACGAGAGAGAGAGAGAGACAGAGAGACAGAGAAAGAGAGAGACAGAGAGAGAGAGACAGAGAGAGAGACAGAGACAGAGAGAGACAGAGAGAGACAGAGAGAGGGAGAGACAGAGACAGAGAGAGACAGAGACAGAGAGTCTTTTACTAACCAGGCTAACACTGTCACCGCCACCTGTGGGCACAGTTTTGTCTCCATATCATAGCCAATGCAGTCTTCCAGAATTACAGGAGACACAGACACACAATCCTAGCTCTGCTCTATCTTCATAAATCAAGATAGACTTTCAGGTCAGAGGCAGGATGGACATCTGATCTCCTCAAACCTCAATACTCTCTCCCTTGGTGTTTCTGATTGTGTATATCAAGCTCTTTAAATGTTTTCTTTTGGAGTTAAACAATTTGCTTATTTTCTAAAATAAAACTATGAGCTTTTAGATTTGTATCTAAAGTTATTTGAGCTCCAATATCAGCACCTTCCTCTATTTTATTGTATTCACCTCCGTTTTGTTTGCAGTTTTCCCTTTTTGTGTGGTGTATGTTCACTTGAACAGTCATGGCTGGGGTGAAGCCATTGCCTGTGTCGATGGAGCACAGAGGCATGCATCTCTCTGTTGCATCTTGCTTTGCTTTCCCAGGATTCACATTAGATGGGTACTGGAACCCCTCCACATTCCAATTAAACCTTGTTCTTTTTGAAAAAAATTCCCCATTTTTTTCAGTCTAACTTAATCTCCAGATTAATCTCTGGTTGAAGGGATTTTTCTTAAAAATCATTTTTGAAGGATCACATCAGGATCCTGCAGTTTTCCCTGTGGTATGAATTTATAACACTGGAATCAGGTGATCTACCTCCCTTGGTCTTTTCCCTTATCTTTCCTGTGACAGAGATTTATGATTTGTTTTCTTCTATCTGCTGAAGATGGCACCAAGATGGTGGGTATAGAAACCTGCAGTGTTCAAGAATTATCTTTGAACCCTAAATGTATGAAATCCATGGTTCATTCTGTGTCTCTGACCCATGCAGGGAAATCTCACTGTCTGTTTGGGAGTTTCATACCAATTTAATTTCTATTCCAACTCCATTCCAATTTTTTACGTTTACTGGACATTCTGGACCATGGACCATGGATCATGGTTAGTTCAGGGCAATGGCTGGCTCTAGCTCTGGTTCTCCTTCTCTGCAGACAGGAGCAGCATGGACCCTCTACTCTGTATCACACGCAATGGCTGTCTCTATTTCTGGCATTTTCTCTTGCTTTGACCCATATTGATCCATCTTGTCTGTCATTAATACAAACATTAATGCACACAATTAATAGATACCCGCACAGTCCTGTTAGGTTGGAGTTTCACTGGGTATGGTGTCAGAACCTTCTGTGTCTGGCATGTCCTCCTCCCAAGAAAACCATTCTTTGGACAAAGCATTTAACTTATCTTCTCCAGGATTTTAAATGTGTTTATAGAGTCCCTCAAAGATCTAGAGCAGGGATTCTCATTGAACCACTTAATGATGCTTTTATTATCTTATTTAACAATCCATCAAATCAACTTTGTGCTGTCAATAGATTTCAGGAGCCCGCCACTGGAATGTACTTGGCTTACCAGGAGTCTTTTCTTTAAGAAAACTAACTGACCTTCTCTCCCCCAGAAGCCATCAACTGTCCCCTGATCCTTGGTTAGGAGTGAAGGCTCATGAACCTCTTCCCTAGCCTGAATGCAGACCTTTGACTTCTGTATCACCTCACACCTCAGTCTTAACATTGATCTTTGTTAGTCCCATTTGTTAGCCATGTTAGAAAGGAGATACAGCATGGACAAATGAGATTTACAGTCTTCCCTTTTCCTCTGGAGCCAGATGGACTAAGTACTTTTGATAAAACATAATGCATTTGAAATTAAGGAAAATATAGTGTAATTATAATCAAATGCATATAAGTGGTAGAATGAAATGTAGTATAAATACTTTTGAGTCATAAAGAACTCAAAGTATTAATAGTCTTTGATTTTTACTAATAAGTCACTCTCAGATCCTATCAACCTCTATGAAGACAGAAAAATTCATGAATATTGTGACAAAGTATAAAACTGCACTTTGAATTTTCAATAATATTGAGAATTTCTACAATTATAAGAAACTTCTAAAGGGAGCATGCTTCTAGCCAGGAAATGACCTGCAAATGGATTCTGCCTTGAAGGGATCACTGCCTCGGATCTCAGCCTTGGAAACAACCACACACACACACACACACACAGAGTGTGTAGTGACCCCAGGGCATAAAGCCATAACCACAGGAGCCAAAACTTCCTAGCACTTGCCTGTAGTCTTCTTATGAATGTTTTCTGAGGAGCAGAAGGGAGATTTGAAATTTCTTTCTCTTTGAAAGGTATAGATAGACATTCTGACAATCAACACACAGTAGTCTTGAAATGACCTAGCAGCTAGCCCACTTGATTCAGCCGATGCATTCCTGGCAGAAGGAAATGCCACACCCCTGTCCTCCCCTTGCAAGAAAACTTCTATTAAATCTGAAACTGATTATGTACAACTTTTCCCTTTGTATGCTCATTACTTGATCAGATATTTACTGTTTGCTAACTACATGCTAAGAAAAGAGCTACTGAGGGAGGTGAATGAGCGGTGAGTGAGTAAGGCACAGAGGTCCAGGCATGAGTGAAGTCCTTGGCAACCCTGGAACAGAATGGGTCAAGTCATCAGCCATCAGTGGCCTTGTCTTTCCTCCCCTACACCAAAGCCAAATGACAGGTGAGAAAACTAGTTAATGGACCCACAAATTGCTGAATAAATGTCAAGGTATCCAAGACATTTTGAGATTGTAATTTAAGGTATGCAAAAAAAATAGTACATCTAATAAAAATGTTGGAACTAACCCAGGCAGAAACCTAAATTATGTCTTTAATCATCCCATCCCAAAATGCCACAACCACAATAAAGGCAATAGCAGGACCTGGACAATCCACCCAGTGAAAGCTGAGTATGTCTTTGTTGCTTGGTGATCCTCTCCACACTAAGACCCACTGTCATTCAGAAGCACAAGTTCCTTGATATTTATTTAGAGTGGACTGGTATCCTCACTTGTTCCTTCAACAGAGGAAAAACAAAGCACTTGGTCAGTAACCCAAGGCACTAGACCCCAGTGCAGACTAGAAAACTTGAGGACAAAAGTTATCAACTGATGCATGTTAACATACAAGTGACATATGAAAACACTTCACTAAAGTCTAGTTATATAAGAGAACAGTATAAGAATCTAAAAATACACAGTGTCACATCAGATCAGACATGTACATGTAAACTTTATCCCCACGAGGGCACATTTTCTTCTTAAAATAACTGCAAGTTTTAGTTTCAGTTGAGACACATTAGAAAAAACAAACAGAAAAGAAATAAGCGCCTGAGGTTCACGCCAAGCATGAAACAGTTGAGATATGGCCCATGTGATGGCACCTAAGTTACAGAGTGGGGACCAGCTTTGCCATGCTGTGCCAACAACCCATATTCCAAAGCTTCATACCAGCACTATATTGAAAAGTTGGACAAACAGGGGAAATGTTTTCTATTTAGCCTAAGCCATAGTCTCCGAACATCATTTCATCCACTATTTATCAATAATTCACCAAGTGTAGGTCAGCTTCATTCGAGTGCAGTTGGTGGGGAGGCAGGGAGCAGCACATTAGAGCTGCCCTGTGGGCAATAATTAAAAAAGAATCCAGACTCATCGGAGGGAGGCACGAGTCAATCACGGAGGGATGCTCCAAAGAATGCAAGTGTAATATAAGACAGAGCAAGCGCTGGATCCACACTGTTGAGTGCTTGTTCATTCTGAGGATCAGGTGGCTATCTCCGATCCCTTTTCTAGAAAGTTTGTAATGGTAATTGTATTGTGAAAGGATGAGAACGAATACGTTTCATCTTGCTATTTCCCAACACATCCCCATTCTTGTGGTTTGGCTTACCAGAGCTACTGTCCGGAAAGCTTTACAGTAACTCTGAAGAGGGATGTGCCCAGGTCTTACAGTCAGTGATCTCACTTCCTGACCAGGAGGAAACGAACCTTTCCCACCAACAGCCCAGCCCTAGGGAGGAAGGAGCTTCCTCCCCTCTCCCCTACCACATGTGCTCTATTGCTCTGCATCTTTCTTTTCTTCCCAACAAGAAGAATTTCGGATGTGATCTGAGAGGAAACAGGATGCTGATGGCCCAGCTTTGTAGTGAGTTGAGCTACTTTTGGAAGGTCTTTCACTCTTTTTTAATCTACACTGAGGAATCAGATATGGGCATTTTTTTCCACATCCTCATCTCCAAACACTTATCACCCCCATTCTTATTGCCATCCCTACTATCTCGAGCCTTCTCTCCTTAGCTCATCCCCTGAGAGAATTCCTTTGTGAAGAATACATGTTTAGTAGCCTAACATCCTCCCACTAAACTCTACCAAATAAATCTCTGAAACCTCCTAATAGTGCATAGTACCATGGGCCTTCTTTTGGAAGGCTACTCCAGATGCAATCTATAGCAACAGGCATTCCTGGATAATGTATTAATATTATAAAAATATGCCTCTAAATTATAACAACCAAGAATATGCTTAAAATTAGAAATATTAGAATGGAACAAGATCTTGCACATATAAACTATTTCAATCTTAAATTCAATCTAGCCTCAGAAGATAAACATTAAAAATAACAAAAAAGAATATATATGGGTTCAAAGTAGACAACAACCATGATTAAAAAAATAAAAGGTGGAAGCAAATGCACAATGCTGTCAACACTTCAGCGTATGTACTGAGACTAATTTTCAGCCTGTTTCTTCTTGTGTTTTAAATCATGGAATGGGAAGAAAGCTTCTATTTTATTCATTGTCATTGCTTCCAAGGGCAGTCACAATTTTTCAAGAAATGGCGTCTACCCTGTTAATGTCATTGCATGTTAGACTGAAGAGTGGTATTGGTGGTAGAGATAGAGCCCAATCAGACTGAATCACAATGTATGGATCTTTTTACAGAACTTTGAGGTGTCGTTTGAGACAATACATATACCGTACTCTTCACAATGGATCACTCAAAGTTCTCTTAAACCAGGAAACGTGGGCTTTTGATTTCAATGAAAAGAAAATTCCAAGGGGGGGGACATCAGACAGAAGCTAGACCATGGAGTTCTTTCTTAATCGTGGTTTTCACCTGTTCAATACTTCTGGAAATCCATCTGTCCACAAGAATTCCATACCATACCATACCAGCCTCACCATCTGCGTCAAGTCTTCCGCCCTTTTCCAGATCTCAGTGTCTGTGACAATCTCTGTACTCACCAGTGTCACTCAGGAACTTGAGACAATGTTTCTTCTCTTTATCCATGCTTTATTGATGCAATAGCATCAATCTAGGGTTATCTTCAAGCATTCATCCTCTGCTCCTGAGTCAGTCTCTTGGCACGAGACTGGGAAAAGACTCTCAAACTCTGCAGGGTTGCTCATGTGGAATTCCTTAAAACTCATGTCTGCTTAAAACATCATGTTGCTGGACCAGCGCCACGGAGAGAGTGCAGAGTGCACTCCGCCATCTTTGCTTCAGTGGCCGGGAAGTTGGGACTGCCAGGCTCTGAGACAGAAAGGCATAATATCACTTGGGTCTCGGGCTGCTTGTGTGTACGCTGCTCCCAAGAGCTGGGCAGATCTGCAGTAACCGGCGCGCCAGCTCTGCTGTGGGACTTCTGCCTGGCAGAGGGACCCCGCACTGGGCAGGAGCCTACCAGCTTCCCTTCCTCGACCTCTGTTCCCACAGACTGCACTGAAGAGACAGGTACCCAGGCTCTCCCCAATATAACATCGCTTGGGACACGGCCTGTTGGGGCTTCTGCCTGCTCCCAAGAACGGGACAGGGCTGTGGTCGTCAGGGTGCCAGATCTGCTGTAGGCCATCGCCTCTGCAGGGTGACCAGCGCCACTGAGAGAGTGCAGAGAGCACTTTGCCATCTTTGCTCCAGTGGCCGGGAAGTTGGGACTGCCAGGCTCAGAGACAGACAGGCATAATATTGCTTGGGTCTCGGGCGGCTTGTGTGTACGCGGCTCCCAAGAGCTGGGCAGATCTGCAGTAACCAGCGTGCGAGCTCTGCTGTGGGACTTCTGCCTGGCAGAGGGACGCCCCCTTCCCCCCCCCCACTCTAGGAGAGATCACACACCCCTGCACAGGGCAGGAGCCTACCAGCCTCCCTTTGGCGACCTCTGCTCCAGGAATCCACTACACTGAGCCTTTGGATGTGCAAGGACTCCCCAATATAACATCACTTGGGGCAAGGCACATCAGGGCTCCAAAGTCACTCAGGAGCAGGGCAGGCCCCAGAAATCTGTGCCAGGGGAATCCTGGTAATCCAGGGGTGGGCAGAAATAGCTTTGCAGGCTCACAGGAAGTCCAACCAACAGCCAGTGACAGCAGGACCAACTAACATCAGAGGTAACCAGATCGCAAAAGGCAAACATAGGAACGTTACTAACAGAAATCAAAGTAATATGGCACCATCTGAACCCAACTCTCCAACAGCAGCAAGTCCTGGATACCCCACCACACCCGAAAGACAAGATCTGGATTTAAAATCACTTCTCATGATGCTATTAGAGGGTCACAAGAAGGACACAAATAAATCTAATAAAGAATTACAGGAGATCATGAATAAACGGTTAGAAGCCCTTACAAAGGAAACACAAAAATCGCTTAGAGAAATGCAGGAGAACATGGAACAAAAGATGTAGGCGCACAAGGAGACAACACAAAAATCGCTTAACGAGATGAATCAACGGGTAGATGCACTCACAAAGGAATCACAAAAATTGCATAAAGAAAGGCAGAAGAATATGGGTTAACAGACAGATGCCCATAAGGAGGCAACACAAAAATTGCTTAAAGAAATGAATCAAACATTAGATGCCCTTACAAAGGAAACACGAGAACTGCTTAAAGAAATGCAGGAGACAATGGATCAACAGATGGATTCCCATGAGGAGGAAACACAAAAATCACTCAGAGAAATGCAGGAGAACGTGGGTCAACAGGCAGAAATCCTGAAAGAGGTAATGCAAAAATACCTTAAAGAAATACAGGAAAATACAAACAAACAAGTGAAGGATCTCAGCAAATCCATCCAGGAACTAAAAAAGGAAGTAGAAACAACTATGAAATCACAAAGGGAGACAACTTTGGAGATAGAAAACCTTGGGAAGAAATCAGGAGTCACAGATGCAAACATCAACAATAGAATACAAGAGATGGAAGAAAGAATATCAGGTGCTGAAGATTCCATAGAAAACATAGACTCAATAGTCAAAGAAAATGCAAAATGCAAAAAATGTGTAACCCAAAACATCCAGGAAATCCAGGACACAATGAGAAGACCAAACCTAAGGATTATAGGTATAGATGAGAGTGAAGATTTGCAACTTAAAGGGCCAGTAAACATCTTCAACAAAATTATCGAGGAAAACTTCCCTAACCTAAAGAGAGAGATACTGATGAACGTACAAGAAGCCTACAGAACTCCAAACAAACTGGACCAGAACAGAAATACCTCCTGTCACATAATAATCAAAACACCAAATGTTCTAAACAAAGAAAGAATATTAAAAGCAGTAAGAGAAATGGGCCAAGTAACATACAAAGGAAGACCTATCCGAATCACATCAGATTTCTCACCAGAGACTATGAAAGACAGAAGATTCTGGGCAGATCTCATGCAGACACTAAGAGAGCACAAATGCCAGCCTAGACTACTATACCCAGCAAAACTCTCAATCACCATAGATGGAGAGACCAAGATATTCCATGATAAAACCAAATTTTCACAATATCTTTCCACAAATCCAGCCCTGCAAAGGATAATAGGTGGAAACCGCCAATACAGGGGGAGAAACAACACCCTGGAAGAAATGAGATAATAACCTTCTTGAATCAAAGCCAAAAGTAGATAACCACTCAAACATAAAGATAGCATCAAGAATGGCAGGTGGCAATAATCACTATGCCTTAATCTCTCTTAATATCAATGGTCTCAATTCCCCAATAAAAAGACATAGACTAGCAGACTGGATACGTAAACAGGACCCAGCATTTTGCTGCATGCAGGAAACGCACCTCACTGTCAAAGACAAACACTACCTCAGAGTAAAAGGCTGGAAAACAATTTTACAAGCAAATGGCCCCAAGAAACGAGGCGGAGTAGCCATCCTAATATCAAATAAAATTGATTTTCAACCTAAAGTCATCAAAAAAGACACAGAAGGACACTACATACTGATCAACGGAAAAATCCACCAAGAAGAACTCTCAATTCTGAATATCTATGCTCCAAATGCAACCTCATACGTAAAAGAAACTTTACTAAAGCTCAAAGCACACATCGCACCTCACACAATAATAGTGGGTGATTTCAACACCCCGCTCTCTGAAATGGATCGTTCAGGAAAGCAGAAACTAAACAGGGACACAGTGAATCTAATTGAAGCCTTGGACCAAATGGAACTAACAGATATATATAGAACATTTCATCCTAGAGCTAAAGAATACACCTTCTTCTCAGCACCTCATGGTACCTTCTCCAAAATTGACCATATAATTGGCCACAAATCAGACCTCAACAGATACAAGAAGATAGAACTAATCCCATGCCTCCTATCAGATCACTAGGGAATAAGGGTGGTCTTCAATGGCAACAAAAACAAAAGAAAACCCACGTACACATGGAGGCTGAACAATGCTCTACTCAATGATAACTTGGTCAAGGTGGAAATAAAGAAAGAAATCAAAGACTTTTTGAAAGTTAATGAAAATGAAGGCACAACATACCCTAATTTATGGGACACAATGAAAGCAGTGCTAAGAGGAAAATTCATAGCCCTGAGTGCCACCAAAAAGAAACGGGAGACAGCATGCACTAACAGCTTAATGGCACACCTGAAAGCCCTGGAACAAAAAGAAGCAAATACACCAAAGAGGAGTAGAAGGCAGGAAATCATCAAACTCAGAGCCGAAATCAATCAAGTAGAAACAAATAAAACCATACAAAGAATCAACAAAACGAGGAGTTGGTTCTTTGAGAAAATCAACAAGATAGATAAGCCCTTAGCCAGACTAACCAGAGGGCACAGAGATATAGTCTCCAAATTAATAAAATCAGAAACAAAAAGGGAGAGATAACAACAGAAACTGAGGAAATTCAAAAAATCATCAGATCCTCCTACAAAAACCTGTATTCAACACAACTAGAAAATCTTGAGGAAATGGACAATTTCCTTGACAGATACCAAATACCAAAATTAAATCAGGATCAAATAGACCATCTAAACCGTGCTATAACCCCTGAAGAAATAGAAGTTGTCATTGGAAGTCTTCCAACCAAAAAAAGCACAGGTCCAGATGGTTTTAGTGCAGAATTCTATCAGACCTTCAAAGAAGACCTAACACCAATACTCTTCAAACTGTTCCACAAAATAGAAACAGAAGGAACACTACCCAACTCGTTCTATGAAGCCACAATTACACTAATACCAAAAGCACACAAAGATCCGACAAAGAAAGAGCATCTCAGGCCAATCTCTCTTATGAATATCGATGCAAAAATACTCAATAAAATTCTTGCCAACCGAATCCAAGAACACATCAAAACGATCATTCACCACGATCAAGTAGGCTTCATCCCAGGGATGCAGGGATGGTTCAATATAAGGAAATCCATCAATGTAATCCACTATATAAACAATCTCAAAGAAAAAAACCACATGGTCATCTCATTAGATGCTGAGAAAGCATTTGACAAAATTCAGCATCCTTTCATGCTAAAGGTCTTGGAAAGATCAGGAATTCAAGGCCCATATCTAAACATAGTAAAAGCAATTTACAGCAAACCGGTAGCCAGCATCAATCTAAATGGAGAGAAACTTGAAGCAATCCCACTAAAATCAGAGACTAGACAAGGCTGCCCTCTCTCTCCATATCTTTTCAATATAGTACTTGAAGTTCTAGCTAGAGCAATTAGACAACAAAAAGAGGTCAAAGGGATACAAATTGGAAAGGAAGAAGTCAAACTATCATTATTTGCAGATGATATGATAGTATACTTAAGCGCCCCAAAGAACTCCACCAGAGAACTCCTACAGCTGATAAACGACTTCAGCAAAGTGGCCAGATATAACATCAACTCAAGCAAGTCAGTAGCCTTCCTATATTCAAAGGATAAGCAGGCTGAGAGAGAAATAAGAAAAATGATACCCTTCACGATAGCCACAAACCATATAAAGTATCTTGGCGTGACTCTAACCAAACAAGTGAAAGATATGTATGACAAGAACTTCAAGTCTCTGAAGAAAGAAATTGAAGAAGACCTCAGAAGATGGAAAAATCTGCCATGCTCATGGATTGGCAGGATTAATATAGTAAAAATGACCATCTTACCAAAAGTAATATACAGATTCAATGCAATCCCCATGAAAATCCCAACTCAATTCTTCATAGAGTTAGAAAGACCAATTCAAAAATTCATCTAGAATAACAGAAATCCCAGAATAGCTAAAACTATTCTCAAGAGTGAAAGAACCTCTGGTGGAATCAGTATCCCGGACCTCAAGCTGTACTACGGAGCAATAGTGTTAAAAAGTGCATGGTATTGGTACAATGACAGGCATGTAGATCAATGGAACAGAATTGAAGACCCAGAAATGAATCCACACTCCTATGGTCACTTGATCTTTGACAAAGGAGCTAAAACCATCCAGTGGAAAAAAGATAGCCTTTTCAACAAATGGTGCTGGCTCAACTGGAGGTCAACATGCAGAAGAATGCAAATTGACCCATTCTTATCTCCTTGTACTAAGATCAATTCCAAGTGGATCAAGGACCTCCACATAAAACCAGACAAACTGAAACTAATAGAAAGGAAACTAGGGAAGAACCTTGAACATATGGGCACAGGGGAGAATTTCCTGAACAGAACTCCAATAGCTTATGCTCTAAGATCAAGAATAGACAAATGGGACCTCAATAAATTACAAAGTTTTTGCAAGGCAAAAGACACTGTCAAAAAGACAAAGCAGCAACCAACTAACTGGGAAATGATCTTTACCAACCCTACATCCAACAGAGGGCTAATATCCAGTATATACAAAGAACTCAAGAAGTTAAACTCCAGAGAGGCAAGTAACCCTATTTAAAACATGGGGTACAGAGCTACACAAAGAGTTCTCACCTGAAGAATATCTAATGGCTGAGAAGCACCTAAAGAGATGTTCATCATCCATAGTCATTAGGGAAATGCAAATCAAAACAACCCTGAGATTCCATCTCACACCAGTCAGAATGGCTAAGATCAAAAACACAGGAGACAGCAGTTGTTGGCGAGGATGTGGAGAAAGAGGAACACTCCTTCACTGCTGGTGGAATTGCAAGCTGGTACAACCACTCTGGAAAGCAGTCTGGCGGTTCCTCAGAAAACTGGGCATGACACTCCCGGAGGATCTGGCTATATCACTCCTGGGCATATACCCAGAGGCTTTACCTGCATGCATTAAGGATATATGCTCCACTATGTTCATAGCAGCCTTATTTATAATAGCCAGAAGCTGGAAAGAACCCAGATGTCCCTCAACGGAGGAATGGATTCAGAAGATGTGGTATATCTACACAATGGAATACTACTCTGCAATTAAAAACAATGAGTTCATGAAATTCCTAGACAAATGGTCAGAACTTGAAAATATCATCCTTAGTGAGGTAACCCAATCACAAAAGAACACACATGATATGCAGTCACTGATAAGGGGATATTAACCCAGAATCTCGGAATACACTAGACACAATTCGCATATCAATAGATTTCTAAGAAGATGGAAGGAGAGACCCCTGGTCCTGGAAAGACTGGATGTAGGGGAACGCCAGGACAGAGAAACGAGAGGGGGTTGAATGGAGAAAAGTGGGAGGGAAGGGTGCTTATGGGACTTTTGGGGAGGGAGGAAAAGGGAAATGATTTGGAATGTAAATTAAAAAAAAACTTAGAAAATTAAAAAAAAAACATCATGTTGCTGATGGAAGCTGCCTATAGCCTTTAGACAAGGCCCAAGCCCCATCCAAATCTCCAAATTACTTCATGACTTAGGATCTCTTACTTCTATATACTCTAAGTCACCTCCTTTCTCTACTTCGCTAAGCTTTCCTCTCTGGATATCTTCTATTATGCATTTTTGTATTTATAAAACTACATTTTAAACTTGCTTTCATTGTCTTATTGTGAGTTTCCACTTAACACGACCATGTAGATATATTGATGGTATCAATTGAAGGTCAATGGGATACTTTTGATACCAAGTTGTGTCAGTCCCTATTTTTAGTAGAAGATACTATACTAAGTTGGGTTCTTGTCTTAGATAGGGTTTCCATTTCTGTGAAGAGACACCATAACCAAAGAAAATCTTAAAAAGAGAAACATTTAACAAGGGCTGGCTTATAGTTTCAAATGTTCAGTCTATTATCACCATGGCAGGAAACATGGCAGCAGACAGGTAAATATCATGCTGAAGGAGCTGAGAGTTGTACATCCAGAAGAAGTCTCTTTTGCAGGCAGCCACAACAGGTCCATATCTCCTAATAATGCCACTTCCTATGGGCTGAGCATATTAAAATCACCACAGATCTTGAGATGTTGAACACTGGCATTAGATCATAAAATCAAACTATGGACAAAGGTAAGAGTGTGGATCTGGTCTCATCATCATCTTGATGTGCCCCCTGCATGTAGAGATAGAAGGTGAGATATGGGGACACATCCTTGTGTTTTCTGTCCTCAGACAGGCCTCTTGAGACTGAAGCAGTGGTCATAGATCCAACAGCATTTCTTGATGTCCTATATCCTGTCTTGTTCCACCAAAGCTCTCCTGACTATAGGAATTGAGTACCAAAGGTAAACTACCATTCCTATTACATAGCAAAAGGCTCAGAGCCCAACACAATAGTACAACCCAGGAAAGGATCTCAATGAAAGCAAACCAGACTGTGTAAAGTGGGAAAAACTTCATGTTCTTGGGTTATTTGGTAACACATGGGTAGAATACAGAAATTATTGTCTGAAAATTCAGTTTCCAGATCTATGCAGATAGGATTTATCAGATAACTAACTAATGAAGAACCTTTATTAGTCATATCAAGTATAAATTATTAAAATGAATGTCAGTTAATCCCCAATGCAGCTGTTTTCCAAAAGAGTCTTTTTGTGGAAGCCCTGGGCTCAGAGGTTAGTAGCCTTTTAGGAAGGCTTTTGAATGATGACTTGGAAGGATGGAAGTACCTTTCACAATTTTTAACAATTCAAAAAATGTTTCTTCCTTTGACTCTAGCATCAAAGTGTTAGCAGATGCATGAGTCCAGACTCAGTACTTACCCCATAGACATTTTCCTCCAATGGCCCTGTGCTAAGTGGCATGGTAGCTTCCACCTCCTGGGAACTTGTAACATCCTTCCTCCAGCTGAGACTACCCAGAGTTCCCCATCCTTGGCAAATGTGCTCTGGGGACAAAATACCTCTGTTCAAACCACTGTGAGACAGAGACCCACACATCAGGAGTCTTTCATGAGGTTTGTAGTACTTCAAAATGAGACAGGATAGTGTGATTTTATATATACATATACATATATAATATATATGAAACCATATAATCTATCATCTATATATAATATATAACCAAATTATCTATATACATACACATACACATATATATATATATCATACATGCACACACATACACACACACACACACACACACACACACACACACACACACATATGAATGAAACCATAAGGGGGCAGCAAATCTACCAACTCCTGTTACTTTATTATGCCCATTTCCTCACCTACAAACTAGCATGAAACAACTCAATCATAAGAACTGTGATTAAAAATAAAATCACTTGCTTCCCAGTAGGTACCTGGAAAATTCCAGTTTCTTTCTGACCCTAGTCTTGAATCTAGACTAACTAACCAACCTACAACTCTTCTCTGGGCTGACCCTTCTCCTCCTGCCACTCACATAAAAACCCTAGCACAGTGGTATCTTTGTGAAACATCCATGGACACAGTAGAACTCATAACCCCACATACAGTAGAATCTCATATCTGCAGGTACAGCAGGAGCTTGTGTCTGCCCACAAGTGGGGCCCATGTCAATGCACAAAGCTGTAGACCCTGTGAAACATGCTGTATCCTCAGCAGAACTGACCATGGTCATAGAGATCAAGAGCTTTACAGGAAAATATGGCAGAGAAAGTGTGTGGCTTTAGAGGAAAGCCACAGTCTGTGTCTATAACAGGAATGAATATAGTGAACACTCAGAAATATTACAGTTATTTAATTTACTGAAAAGGAGTACTGTAAAAATAGATGCAATATTTAAAATTAGCACTAAACAGCAAGAACTCAGTCATTACCAATATGAAATATTAAGTGGTTTGAAGGAACAATGGGAAGGAAATTATAAAGCAGAAATCACATTATTATCCAAAGAAGATACTTTAATAGAATTGTGTTTTTCTATTGGAAATGAATCACTAATTAAGAATGGACTACAAGTTATCTAGACAGGTCTGGGCACATATTTCCTAGGCTCAGGAAATCAGAAGTGTACTGAGAAACTGGCTGCCTGACCAGGGTCACTGCTGTTTCCTGTGAAGTGACTTTCTCCAAAACAAAATAATCTTGCCCAGATCTCCAAGGTACAAGGGTGTCTCGGTTACTACTTTCATATGAAATTTATAACTCAAATTTAAAGCTCCATCTTGGCACTGCTAAGTTAATTCAATGCACACTGATTGCTTCATGAATGAATACAGAACTTTTGAAAAGCCATTGAGTTTTTCTATCTGTCAGTTTATATAAAGATGCCTGTTGCACTCTGACCCACTGTTCACACTTCTGGGAATAGGCTACATGGAAGTGACTATGGATTTCACATATATGTGAAATTATATATTTATATTTGCATATAAATACATAAAGTATGAGATATAGATATATATATACATACATACATACATACATACACACACACACACATGGAAATTGTGAAATTCACAAAGAACCAATATAAAGTAAAGACATATGTAACATTACACTAAATTTGGTGTTGAATCTCCTAGGAGATGCATCTTTGAGTGAAATTCCAGAGATGTTTAAATGAGGAAAAAAAGACTCGTTCTGAATGTTGGTAGCTCGGTCCCATTGTCTGCATACCCAGAATAAATAAAAATGAAGAAAGGAGAAAGCCATAGGAAAGTTGGCATTTCCCCCTTGTCTGCATCTGGGCAGATGTGGACTTTCCATCTCCTATGTCTGCCATATTAGGAGGGACTCTACTCCGTGAACCATAAACCACAACAAATACTTCCTCCCTTAAATATTTTTGAGGGTTTTTTGTTCTTTTTTGATTTTTGTTTTTTGTTGTTGTTGATGCTTTGTTTTGTTTTTGTCAAGTAACTTCTTGCAATGATGAAAAGAGTAATCTCTACAGCATCCAACAGTGGAGAGAACTTATCTGCATCCTCTACAATATTATGACATGCATTACCATCTTCTGGTAAAGTTGTTCTTCAACCCCTTTGGCACATCTTCATCTCTAACTAACATTATTTACATTATGATCATAACAGTAGCAAAATTACAGTTATGAAGTTTCAAAGAAAATAACTTTATTTGGAAGGGTCACTATAACATGAGGAACTGTACTAGAGGGTCACAGCATTAGGAATGTTGAGAAATCCTGTTCTAGTATTTGAGAATGTGCTAATATCCTGGCCATATCTCCACGTTGCCTGGGCAGCAGAGTAAAGCTGACCCTGATGGTTTGGGCACAGATGAGCCAGCCCAGAGGATAGAAAAATGGGAGAGCTGGTTCTTCCCCTTGCTGGCTGCAGCATTGGATGAGCAAGCCAGGGCAGAAAAGGAGAACTCACCCCAGTCATGTGAATGTAGGAGAGCTGTCTGGCTGAGCAGCTCAGATACCTCTCAGTCTGAAACCCAGGGCTTTGAATTGGAGCACCTCAACATCTACCCTATGATGAACTGTTGGAGTGCATGAAGAGGCAGGTCCTACAGATCCAAAACTACAGGATCTCGATGAGGGCAACACCAGGATATCCGAGAAGAGTCCCAGTGAAGTTCCAGTGAGGTTCCAGTGTTGACAGTGTAGCAGAAGCCAGGGGCCTCAAACTCATTGCAATGAACACTTGCAAGCAACAAGGGTAGACAAAGTGTTCTGTGGGACTCACTGTGACATACACTATGACACAATATAGTTTCCACAATGAGATTTATTTTTCTTTTTCTCTTTTGGTGTCAGGGAAGTTGCTAGGGCAGAGGTCAGGTCCAAGAGGGCAGGGAGATGTGTGGAATTAGGGTGCATAATGTGAAATTCACAAAGAACCAATAAAAAAAATTAAGAAATAGTGTAGCTACTGTAAGTACAGAAAAAAAAGTATCCTGGCCATAGCCATAACCCATAGCTCTGTGTGACTCTTTATCCCTCTAGTATCCTGGTCATAGAGATGTGTGATCCCTCTGAAAAAACCAAAATTGAAACTAGCATCTTCATCAGTGTCTTTCAACAGTCACTACAGGATGTTACTAGTCTCTTTTACCACATACTTCAACGTTCTCCAAGTCTCTATTCAAGGACCCAATTCTAAAGTTATTCTACTTATTCAATGTAATTGGTACAACTCTTCACTTCCTACTACTGAAGTCTCACTTGTTTCCTATGACTACTAAGAAAAAGAATTCTACCTCTGTGGCTCAGGATGGTAGGAGTTACTCTCAGGGTTCTACAGGTCAGCATCCTGAGTTTGAAGTGCTGTCTGGAGGCTCTGAAGGAGGCTGCTCACTGTCTCTGGTTGTTCCTGGCATTGCCTGTGGTTTTGAACCACTCACTGGCTGCAATAGCAACAATCCCAGTTCATAGAGATTACAAGGCCCCCAGTCTACTCTGCATCATGTCCTCTTGTCATAACACAACCCCCCTAACATCCTGTCTTAAGCTGATTATATCGTCAAAGACTCTATGCACATATATGCTCATGTTCAAGAGACTAAGAGTTAGGCTTTCGCCATGTCTCTTGGGGTGACCCAATTGCTTATTCCAGGACTTAAGTGCACTTGTAATTTTCTTATTTTCCAAAGTAAGGATAGCTATGCCAGAAAATCATCTAGTTAACAATGAGGGGAAAAATCTCAGGATATAGCACAAATGTTTTGGTTAGCACTACAACTCAAAGGGAGTATAGCTACAGGATGATAGCCTCAGTGACTGTGTCTCTCTAGTCTTCTCTGCTCATTCTATGGATTTCCTTAAAGTTCATACCTTTCATCTCTCCAAACAGAGCTCTAGCTAAGAACATACATGAAGAAAAAACATGTTAACTGTATGTTATGAGCATGTGAAGAGCAAATCACAAGCTCCTAGAAAATATAGAGTTCCTTTGCCTCATGTCAACTGAGCGGAGCCTCAGATGTCCAGGAGTTTGAGACCAGGAGACCTTAATGAGTTGACCTTTTCTCCCATGCTAGCACAGTATAAGCAAAAAGGTTGTGGAGGAAAATCATTTCCCCACAGATCTGCTAAGAATCAGATGGTGGGTACCCAGGAAATGTTGCCAATGGCTCATAGTCCCTTAGAGAAAGAGAAAATGAACTTGGAGCCAAGGAAACTGAGAAAAGAAGAGGATCAGTAGGAGCCTTCAGCATTCTAAGGTATATTTAAGT
Organism: Tokudaia tokunoshimensis; assembly: GCA_036184795.1. Classification (NCBI taxonomy): domain Eukaryota; kingdom Metazoa; phylum Chordata; class Mammalia; order Rodentia; family Muridae; genus Tokudaia; species Tokudaia tokunoshimensis. The sequence continues at coordinate 46,205,087 of BTHU01000012.1, forward strand.
TGGGCTCTTATGAAGGAAGGTAACACTAACCTTGTCATAGGCAAAGTATCTGCTACAGGAGTCTGGCATCCTCTTCTATTCATGAATACCTACCCATATGTGGCAACTTGTCAGTTTATGTGGTCAAATTTGAGGGATTTCCTTGTCAAACTGTTTTAAATATTACATTGATTTAAAAAATGTGAAGTAACTTTTAGGTTTTAAAAGTTTTACACGTTTTACTTAGTGCTTCTATTTCCTGTATAAATTAGAAACAATTCTACTTTCAAAATGGAGGAACACCTATCATATCTTAAAAGTATAGAGACTCCAAAATAACGAAAAGCTAAGGACCCAATGAGTGACACAGGATCCCTCTGCTGAGGACTAATACTTCTATTACCAGCCCTTGTGTCTCTAGATCATCTACTTCCAAGTACCTATATTCCTAGCCTATAGAGTATGGTTGCCAGGTACAGGAAGCTACTGCTCCTGCCCATTGATGTCTCCTCATGGTGGGAGAGGTGGGAATGCAGCAGGCTGCTTGCAGAGAGCTGGTATACTCCTGACATGATCTGGCTCGCTCTTTGTCCTCTCATTTAATAGAAATTCCATTTAATGTTAGACCATAGCTAATCTGAAAAGAAATCTTGTGTTTTTCACGTAGTAAGCACTATGCTATTAGGATTTTAAATAACATTCTAAGGCATGGGAGGGCTATGAGGAATTGCCTCACTTAAGATCTCCTTCCTGAATGTTTCCTATCCTCTCAGGGCACCAGCTTCATGTCCTGACTTGTTTTATGGCTAGTTACATTCATCTTTTCTTCTCTATCATGATGTAAGATCCCTGATATCATGTTTCTGAAGCTTATGGTTTCTCCTTCAGTCTAGATGGATTCCCCAGAGATGGTAACTTCAAGATCCAGACTTTTAAGAATAATATATGGAAAGAGTTCCTTGAATTTAAAGCATGTGTCTGGAGAAGGAAAAATGAACATCCACACAGCCCTATCTCCAGATTTTGATGTAGTATTTATTTTCCTTTCTTCTAAAAAAATAACATAGACTATTTGGAACAAAATTGTATGGCTGGACAATGAGTCTCCTGTTCATAGAATTCATTACTCCTATAGATCATCCAATAGATCATCCAGCAAGCTATAAGGTAAGCACAGGAGATGTACTACCCAAACCAAGTCAATATAACACACAATGTTCCCTTCCCACTGTCATGATTCTGTCCTTGTAACAGCTGTACATCTAATCATAAAATGTAGAAATTGCAGGGAAATGGGACTTCACTTTACCCTAGGAATGATGATCACATTTGCAGGCTTCCTGTTTACCCAGCCCTATTCCATCATGTCTGTTTGCTGTTCTCAGGCCGATGCTATGATGTTTCCATAAAAACAGATACTTGCTATCTGCTATTAGAGTCCCTCCATCCAAGTCTCCTTTGAACCATTTATTCTATTATGTATTCTGTCCTTTACTCTGAAGCTGTGTTCTTCAACCAGGCCCATCAGCTTGTAGATAGATGAATGTGTCTCATCCATATCCCTCCTCTTACCTTCCTGACACTGGATGCCCTTGATCCTGATAGACTATGCCCTGAACAGGTAGATTCTTCTTGAGTGACAGAGTTGCAAGTTCAGCCAACACACCTGCTCATGAAAGTAACATCTTTCCCGTGGGTACCTGCCTCAGTGTTTTCCTTCTTCCTGGCTCAGAGTATTCTTTCCATGCTCAACATGAAAAATAAAGAAAGCTCATTTACAATTTCAACTGATAACAGTCAGGGAGGAAGACTGGAAGTGTCATTATGATTTATCTCTATACACTAGAATGCCTCTCTGGATCGTTCATTCAGGAAACAGGAAGTAGCTCTGTTGACCTTGAACTAGGGACAATGACACCACATGGAAGCTTTCATGATATTGGTGTTAGATGTGGTATGAGTCAAATGGTACCAAGACCCCTGCTGTCCTAATTCCTACAGACACAATATGCAGTCATGGACTGAATCTACAGAATTCTGATGGGAGTTGGGTTTGGATCTGGAAATCAGGAATGGGAGGGCTAGCAAAGGTCTCTTAGGCTTTCCTACTAGAGTAGGTTAACAGGAAAGGGAGCAAAAGCACAGGAAGCTGACAAAACCCTGAAAAACTATTGGAACCAGCAAGTCTGAAGGCATCTAGCAGGACAGGGAGCAGTCATCAAGGATGGCAGGGCCTAAGAGATAGTTTCTGAGTTCAAGACCATGAAGCAGAGATGAATTATCTCTCACCAAGGTCTTGGTCGCCAAGAAACCTCATCTATGAGGCTCTCTCCCAGCCATCTGAGGCTTCCAGATTCCAAAACAAAGAATCTGTTTTCACAGAAGACAGACAGTTACTGTTCTTCCTCAACTTGTCTCTGGGTCTCTGAAGAAAACTTCAATACAGATTGACCCCAGTAAGGCTGAGCAAAAGATAAAAATGGCAGAATGTTTGCACAGCATGTGTACCTACCTGTAAGCTGACATAATTGCACAGAGGAAGTAGGAGACACATAACTGGGTAAAGACAAAACTGAACACTTTGGTAAAACAACAAAAAAGTTTCTAAAACTTTACAACAAGGAAGATGAGTGAATTTACCTGGGAATGACCATGAGAGGACATCCCAGCTGAGTGCTCGGAGTTTTCAGAACATAAGGAAGGCACAGTTCTTTGCCTTTAGTCTTGTCAGAAACCGATCATGTTACTTCCACTTTGGTAAGCGTCATCTTGGTAAGTATCATCTTCCTGTGGCTTATGTCTCATTTACCAGTTGCCCATTATGATAGGGTCCACTCATAGGGTTTTAGCCTTTTCCTTTTCTCTCTAGTAACTTGTCTGACCTTGAGCCCATTTTCATTTCAGGTGTATTGTGTTTTTGAATTCTGACAATTCTTCACCTAACCTATATTCTTGGTAAATTAAAGATCTGCAAAGAGTAAACCTTCAACAAACATTGATGACAAATATCTTCATGAAACTGAAATGATGTCATAAATCAGCTTTGCTATGCAAAAATGTAAAATTTCTAGTTACTAAAACTGTCCCCAAACCAAAAGACTCTCGCAGTTTAGGCAAAAACAACTGCAACTCTCTCAGTATTTGCGTGATGATATCTAAACACAGGGCAGAGGAAGTAAGTGAGGATGATCCCAGGGACTGGTGTCAGCTCTGGGCCAATCTTCACCATCATGGCAATGGACTCTGTGGATCTCCAATTAACTATTCACTCTGGGGGTGGGGGAAGAAGACATGCAAGATTAATAGCTGAATAATGACCATGTGGATCCTCTGGAACTCACCAAACAACTCTGCCCTGGAGGTTCACAGAAGCCTACACTGCTACAGCCTGTATCTTCTCTAGCTCCTTTCTGTATAGCATGATTCATGCTCTGAAGAGGGGAGATGAGTTTGGCTAAGACTTAGCTCTATGTGGAAAACCACAAATATCAGAGACTCAAGGCTAACTAACTGGACCTGCCTTGTTTCTTGGATGGGTCGGTAAAGCCCTAGTGACTATCAAAACATTGGAACCGTCAGGAGTGACACTTGGCCAGCACTGTGATGGGGAGCAGGCATTTCATTTATTTTAGACCAGTTGAAATTATTTGTCTATATTCTGTTCAGTAGCATCCATGGTCCTATGAAGTACGGGTAACTCAGATGTCCTTCCATCTGACCACTTGTTGGCCTTTTATACTCCCAGGATGATATCTAAGAACGGCAGTGCAGAGATCATCCACGTGTGCACCCTGAAATGCAGCCAGTTACAGTCTATCATGCAATTAACTTGCCCTCAACTCTGTTTGCCTTTAATGTTGTATGTTCTCAGACATGCCAATATTTACTTTCCTAACAGTATAGGATGCTTCCTAAGAGAACTTCTAGCCTCATCCAAGGAAGTCAGAGAAGTGGAGGGATAGAAAGGAAGGAAAACTTGCTTCTCCAAACTGTGCTGGGCATTGAAAGACAGGTTTAATTGTCAGGGTGCCCGCTATAGCTTTCATCTTTACAAAAAAATCACAGACAAAAGAAAATTGGTTCAATAAAATCTTTACCTGGAAGTTTGTCTAAAAGTCATAAAATAAATGATTCCAACTTAGAAATGAAGAAGCTTAATTCTAGAAAGCATAGGGATGTGTTCAGGAGGAAAACCTTTTTATGTATTGTAGGTCTCCAACTAGCCAAGATAGTTTCAGATATGTGAATGCTGATATTTATGCATCATTTCATACGCAGAAAGCAGAGGGTGATGAATGACTATAGGGAGAGGGAGAAATGAAGGTCAGGCATAGAAAGAGGGGTAGGTATAACTGTGGGCCTGGTATATACATATATGAGGTTGTAGTGTATTGTGGTATGGGTGATAGGTATGGTACAGATTACATGTTGATATAGCTGTTGCAAGTATATCTGCATATGTATGTACAGATATAAATAAATATGTAGGCATAGAAATAAATACATGTATGAGTATAGACATCTGGTTAGATACAGTGAATTGTAGTTACAGGTATAGAGGCAGTTATATGTGAGTGTGAGTGTGAATGTGTGTGTGTTTTGAGTGTGTTTATATAGGTAGGTGTAAATGCAGATACATTTTCATTAAAACAAAACTAAAACACATAAAATTCTGTCTTGACACATACTTCTGGGAAGATTTGGACTAGGCTTAAAGGTGAAAATTTAAACCACATACACATACAAACTTGCACCAACAGCGCTTGTTTCATGATTTCGTGCGCCACCAATGGATTACAGATGAGTACCTGTAAGTGTTCATCTCAACATAGATTTAACCTTCTGTATAGGAGGCTCTGTGGTGAGGTGGGAGATGCTGAAAATGTATGTCTGTCGAAACTCACTTTCTTGTGGCAGAGTGATATTTCTACTCTCTTTATGACCAAGCAAGAGTGTTGACTCTGGATGACAGGGTGAGCTTTCTAAGTATAAGTATTTTGTGTGTTTCTGAAAAGAGAGGGGGTGGTAGCACAGAATTTTGTCCCAATAGAAAGAAAAAAACCAAACTGGAGAGGAGACTTTATTCATTTTCTTTAAAAGTGGAAAAGGAGAATAGAATTTCAGGACAGATAATGAGCTGTCAGAGTGGGCAGATTCAATCAGGCTTAAGCAGTTCTATCAGGGCTATCTCAGGAGAAACATCTGGTATCAAATGTGTTAAAACATGCTAATGCTTACGTGGGCAATGGGGAAAAAAAACTGTAACACACTCAAAGATGAATCCAGCAGTTGACTAGGGTTTTTAGCCACTGGGGAAAAAAAAATCCACCTTTGTTTTCTTTTTTTTTTTAATTTTTAATTTCTTTATTTTCTATATTTTTTTATTTACATTCCAAATGATTTCCCCTTTCCAGTTTCCTCCCTCCTGAAAGTCCCATGAGCCCCCTTCCCTCCCTCTATTTCCCATTCAACCCCCTCTCTCACTTCTCTGTCCTGGTATTCCCATACATCCAGTCTTTCCAGGACCAGGGGTCTCTCCTTCCACCTTCTTGGAAATCTATTGATATGCGAATTGCGTCTTGAGTATTCCAAGATTTTGGGTTAATATCCCCTTATCAGTGACTGCATACCATGTGTGTTCTTTGTGATTGGGTTGCCTCACTAAGGATGATATTTTGAAGATCTGACCATTTGCCTAAGAATTTCGTGAATTTATTGTTTTTAATTGCAGAGTAGTATTCCATTGTGTAAATATACCACATCTTCTGAATCCATTCCTCCATTGAGGGACATCTGGGTTCTTTCCAGCTTCTGGCTATTATAAGTACGGCTGCTATGAACATAGTGGAGCATGTGTCCTTATTGCATGCCAGGGGAAGCCTCTGGGTATATGCCTCTGGGTATATAACAGGATCCTCCGGAAGTGTCATGCCCAGTTTTCTGAGGAACCACCAGACTGCTTTCCAGAGTGGTTGTACCAGCTTGCAATCCCACCAGCAGTGGAAGAGTGTTCCTCTTTCTCCACATCCTCGCCAAAAACTGCTGTCTCCTGTGCTTTTGATCTTAGCCATTCTGACTGGTGTGAGGTAGAATCTCAGGGTTGTTTTGATTTGCATTTCTCTAATGACTAAGGATGTTGAACATCTCTTTAGGTGTTTCTTAGCCATTAGATATTCTTCCAGTGAGAACTCTTTGTTTAGCTCTGTACCCCACTTTTTAATAGAGTTATTTCGCTCTCTGGAGTCTAACTTCTTGAGTTCTTTGTATTTATTGGATATTAGAGATCTGTTGGATGTAGGATTGGTAAGGATCTTTTCCCAGTTTGTTGGTTGCCGCTTTGTCTTTTTGACAGTGTCCTTTGTCTTACAGAAACTTTGCAATTTTATGAGGTCCCATTTGTCAATTCTTGATCTTAGAGCATAAGCTATTGGTGTTCTGTTCAGAAAATTTTCCCCTGTGCCCATATGTTCAAGGTTCTTCCCTAGTTTCTTTTCTATTAGTTTCAGTGTGTCTGGTTTAATGTGGAGGACCTTGATCCACTTGGAATTGAGCTTAGTGCAAGAAGATAAAAATGGATCAATCTGCATTCTACTGCATGTTGACCTCCAGTTGAGCCAGCACCATTTGTTGAAAAGGCTATCTTTTTTCCACTGGATGGTTATAGCTCCTCTGTCAAAGATCAAGTGACCATAGGAGTGTGGATTAATTTCTGGGTCTTCAATTCAGTTCCACTGATCTACATGCTTGCCACTATACCAAAACCATGCAGTTTTTAACACTATTTCTCTGTAGTACTGCTTGAGGTCCGTGATACTGATTCCCCCAGAAGTTTTTTTTACTGTTGAGAATAGTTTTAACTCTCCTGGGTTTTCTGTTATTCCAGATGAATTTTTGAATTGCTCTTTCTAACTCTATGAAGAATTGAGTTGGGATTTTGATGGGGCTTGCATTGAATCTGTATATTGCTTTTGGCAAGATGGTCATTTTTACTATATTAATCCTGCCAATCCATGAGCATGGAAGATTTTTCCATCTTCTGAGGTCTTCTTCAATTTCTTTCTTCAGAGACTTGAAGTTCTTGTCATACAGATCTTTCACTTGTTTGGTTAGACTCACACCAATAGACTTTATATTGTTTGTGGCTATTGTGAAGGGTATCATTTCTCTTATTTCTTTCTCAGCCTGCTTATCCATTAAGTATAGGAAGGCTACTGATTTGCTTGAGTTGATTTTATATCCGGCGACTTTGCTGAAGTTATCAGCTGTAGGAGTTCTCTGGTCGAGTTCTTGGGGTCGCTTAAGTATACTATCATATGGTCTGCAAATAGTGATAGTTTGATTTCTTCCTTTCCAATTTGTATCCCTTTGACCTCCTTTTGTTGTCTAATTGCTCTAGCTAGAATTTCAAGTACTATATTGAAAAGATATGGAGAGAGAGGGCAGCCTTGTCTAGTCCCTGATTTTAGTGGTATTGTTTCAAGTTTCTCTCCATTTAGATTGATGTTGACTACCGGTTTGTTGTAAATTGCTTTTACTATGTTTAGATATGGGCCTTGAATTCCTGATTTTTCCAAGACCTTTAACATGAAAGAATTCTGAATTTTGTCAAATGCTTTCTCAGCATCTAATGAAATGAACATGTGGCTTTTTTTCCTTTGAGATTGTCAATGTAGTGGATTACATTGATGGACTTCCTTATTTTGAACCATCCCTGCATCCCTGGGATGAAGCCTACTTGATCGTGGTGAAGGATTGTTTTGATGTGTTCTTGGATTTGGTTGGCAAAAATTTTATTGAGTATTTTTGCATTGATATTCATAAGAGAAATTGGCCTGAGATTCTCTTTCTTTGTCGGATCTTTGTGTGCTTTTGGTATCAGCGTAATTGTGGCTTCATAGAATGAGTTGGGTAGTGTTCCTTCTGTTCCTATTTTGTGGAATAGTTTGAAGAGTATTGATGTTAGGTCTTCTTTGAAGGTCTGATAGAATTCTGCACTAAAAAACGTGCTTTTTTTTGGTTGGAAGACTTCCAATGACCACTTCTATTTCTTCAGGGGTTATAGGACGGTTTAGATGGTCTAATTGATCCAGATTTAATTTTGGTATTTGGTATCTGTCTAGGAAATTGTCCATTTCCTCGAGATTTTCTAGTTGTGTTGAATACAGGCTTTTGTAGTAGGATCTGATGATTTTTTGAATTTCCTCAGTTTCTGTTGTTATCTCTCCCTTTTGGTTTCTGATTTTGTTAATTTGGATACTGTCTCTGTGCCCTCTGGCTAGTCTGGCTAAGGGCTTATCTATCTTGTTGATTTTATCAAAGAACCAACTCCTAGTTTTGTTGATTCTTTGTATGGTTTTATTTGTTTCTACTTGATTGATTTCAGCCCTGAGTTTGATGATTTCCTGCCTTCTACTCCTCTTTGGTGTATTTGCTTCTTTTTGTTCCAGGGCTTTCAGGTGTGCCATTAAGCTGTTAGTGTATGCTGTCTCCCGTTTCTTTTTGGCGGCACTCAGGGCTATGAATTTTCCTCTTAGCACCGCTTTCATTGTGTCCCATAAATTAGGGTATGTTGTGCCTTCATTTTCATTAAATTTTAAAAAGTCTTTGATTTCTTTCTTTATTTCCTGCATGATCAAGTTATCATTGAGTAGAGCATTGTTCAGCTTCCACGTGTATGTGGGCTTTCTGTTGTTTTTGTTGTTATTGAAGACCACCCTTATTCCATAGTAATCTGATAGGAGTCATGGGATTAGTTCGATCTTCTTATATCTGTTGAGGTCTGTTTTGTGACCAATTATATGGTCGATTTTGGAGAAGGTACCATTAGGTGCTGAGAAGAAGGTGTATTCTTTTGCTTTAGGATGACATGTTTTATACGTGTGTGTGTGTGTGTGTGTGTGTGTGCGTGTGTGTGTTAGTTCCATTTGGTTCAAGGCTTCAATTAGTTTTACTGTGTCCCTGTTTAGTTTCTGCTTTCCTGAATGATCCATTTCAGAGAGCGGGGTGTTGAAGTCACCCACTAGTATTGTGTGAGGTGTGATGGGTGCTTTGAGCTTCTTGCATTTGGAGCATAGATATTCAAAATTGAGAGTTCTTCTTGGTGGATTTTTCCTTTGACCAGTATCTAGTGTCCTTCTGTGTCTTTTTTGATGACTTTAGGTTGAAAGTCAATTTTATCTGATATTAGGATGGCTACTCCGGCTCATTTCCTGGGATCATTTGCTTGTAAAATTGTTTTCTAGCCTTTTATTCTGAGGTAGTGTTTGTCTTTGACAGTGAGGTGCATTTCCTGCACACAGCAAAATGCTGGATCCTGTTTATGTGTCCAGTCTGTTAGTTTATGTCTTTTTATTGGGGAATTGAGACCAATGATATTAAGAGAGATTGAAGAATAGTGATTATTGCCACCTGCTATTCTTGACGCCATCTTTTTTGTTTTAGTGGTTATCTAGTTTTGGGTTTGATGAAAGAAGGTTACTATCTCATTTTTTCCAGGGTGTAGTTTCTCTCCTTGTATTGGCAGTTTCCACCTATTATCCTTTGCAGGGCTGGGTTTGTGGAAAGACATTGTGTAGATTTTTTATCATGGAATATCTTGCTCTCTCCATCTATGGTGATTGAGAGTTTTGCTGGGTATAGTAGCCTAGGCTGGCATTTGTGTTCTCTTAGAGTCTGCATGAGATGTGCCCAGGATCTTCTGGCTTTCATAGTCTCTGGTGAGAAGTCTGATGTGATTCGGATAGGTCTTCCTTTATATGTTACTTGGCCTTTTTCTCTTACTGCTTTTAATATTCTTTCTTTGTTTAGTACATTTGATGTTTTGATTATTATGTGTCAGGAGATATTTCTGTTCTGGTTCAGTCTGTTTGGAGTTCTGTAGGCTTCTTGTACATTCATCGGCATCTCTCTCTTTAGGTTAGGGAAGTTTTCCTCCATAATTTTGTTGAAGATGTTTACTGGCCCTTTAAGTTGCAAATCTTCACTCTCATCTATACCTATAATCCTTAGGTTTGGTCTTCTCATTATGTCCTAGATTTCCTGGATGTTTTGGATTACACGTTTTTTGCATTTTGCATTTTCTTTGACTGTTGAGTCAATGCTTTCTATGGTATCTTCAGCACCTGAGATTCTTTCTTCCATCTCTTGTATTCTATTGTTGATGTTTGCATCTATGACTCCTGATTTCTTCCCAAGGTTTTCTATCTCCAAAGTTGTCTCCCTTTGTGATTTCTTAGTTGTTTCTACTTCCTTTTTTAGATCCTGGATGGATTTGCTGAGATCCTTCACTTGTTTGTTTGTATTTTCCTGTATATCTTTAAGATATTTTTCCATTTCCTCTTTCAGGATTTCTGCCTGTTGATCCAAGTTCTCCTGTATTTCTTTAAGCATTTTTGTGTTTCCTCCTCCTGGGATTCCATCTGTTGATCCATATTCTCCTGCATTTCTATAAGTGATTCTTGTGTTTCCTTTGTAAGGGCATCTACCCCTTGATTCATTTCTTTAAGTGATTTTTGTGTTGCCTCCTTATGGGCCTCCATCTGTTGACCCATATTCTCCTGCATTTCTTTAAGCGATTTTTGTGTTTCTTTTGAAAGGGCATCTACCCATTGACTAATTTCTTTAAGCAATTTTTGTGTTACCTCCTTATGGGCCTCCATCAGTTGACCCATATTCTCCTGCATTTCCGTAAGTGATCTTTGTGTTTCCTTTGTAAGGGCTTCCACCTGTTGATTCATGTTCTCCTGTATTTCTTTATGAGATTTATTTGTGTCCTTCTTGAAATCCTCTAACAGCATCATGAGAAGTGATTTTAAATCCAGATCTTGTCTTTTGGGTGTGAGGGGGTATCCAGGACTTGCTGTTGTTGGAGAGTTGGGTTCGGATGGTGCCATATTGCCTTGATTTCTGTTAGTAACGTTCCTACTTTTGCCTTTTGCCATCTGGTTACCTCTGGCGTTAGTTGGTCCTTCTGTCACTGGCTGTTGGTTGGACTTCCTGTGAGCCTGCAAGGCTATTTCTCTCTCCCCCCGCCCCCGATTACATGGATTCCCCTGGCACTGATTGCTGAGGGGCTGCCCTGCTCCTGAGTGACTTTGGAGCCCTGATGTACCTTGCCCCAAGTGATGTTATATTGGGAAATTCCTGCACATCAAAAGACTCAGCGTAGTCAATTCCCAGAGCAGAGGTCACCAAGGGGCAGCTGGTGGGCTCCCTCCCTGTGCTGGTGTGCTCTCTCCCAGTACTGGTCCCTCTGCAGGGCAGATGTCCCACAGCAGAACTGGCATGTTGGTGACCACAGAACTGCCCAGCTCTTGGGATTAGGGAGCACACAAGCTGGCTGAGTCCCAAGCGATATTATGCTTGATTATCCCTGTGCCTGGAGGTCCCAGTTGCTTTGTTGCAGGAGCAAAGATGGCGGAGTGCATTATGCCCCACCTTTGGTTTTATGTTAAAAATTTAAGGTTATCTGTATGAACAAACTTCTTACATTTTAGGAGAAATAATAAACTTTACGGTTTTTTTTTTAATTTAATTTTATTTTATTTTTTTAATTTACATTCCAAATCACTTCCCCTTTCCCGTTTCCTCCCTCCCCGAAAGTCCCATAAGCCCCCTTCACTCCCTCTTTTCTCCGTTCAACCCCCTCTCATTACTCTGTCCTGGCGTTCCCCTACATCCAGTCTTTCCAGGACCAGGGGTCTCTCCTTCCATCTTTTTAGAAATCTATTGATATGCTGATTGTGTCTAGGGTATTCTGAGATTCTGGGTCAATATCCCCTTATCAGTGACTTCATACCATGTGTGATCTTTTGTGATTGGGTTACCTCACTAAGGATGATATTTTCAAGTTCTGACCATTTGCCTAGGAATTTCGTGAATTCATTGTTTTTAATTGCAGAGTAGTATTCCATTGTGTAAATATACCACATCTTCTGAATCCATTCCTCCGTTGAGGGACATCTGGGTTCTTTCCAGCTTCTGGCTATTATAAATAAGGCTGCTATGAATATAGTGGAGCATGTGTCCTTATTGCATGCAGGTAAAGTCTCTGGGTATATGCCCAGGAGTGGTATAGCCGGATCCTCCGGAAGTGTCATGCCCAGTTTTCTGAGGAGCCGCCAGACTGCTTTCCAGAGTGGTTGTACCAGCCTGCAATTCCACCAGCAGTGGAGGAGTGTTCCTCTTTCTCCACATCCTCGCCAACAACTGCTGTCTCCTGTGTTTTTGATCTTAGCCATCCTGACCTGTGTGAGATGGAATCTCAGGGTTGTTTTGATTTGCATTTCCCTAATGACTAAGGATGATGAACATCTCTTTAGGTGCTTCTCAGCCATTAGATATTCTTCAGGTGAGAACTCTTTGTGTAGCTCTGTACCCCATTTTTTAATAGGGTTACTTGCCTCTCTGGAGTTTAACTTCTTGAGTTCTTTGTATATCTTGGATATTAGCCCTCTGTCGGATGTAAGGTTGGTAAAGATCATTTCCCAGTTAGTTGGTTGCCGCTTTGTCTTTTTGACGGTGTCTTTTGCCTTGCAAAAACTTTGTAATTTAATGAGGTCCCATTTGTCTATTCTTGATCTTAGAGTATAAGCTATTGGAGTTCTGTTCAGGAAATTCTCCCCTGTGCCCATATGTTCAAGGTTCTTCCCTAGTTTCCCTTCTATTAGTTTCAGTGTGTCTGGTTTTATGTGGAGATCTTTGATCCACTTAGAATTGAGCTTAGTGCAAGGAGATAAGGATGGGTCAATTTGCATTCTTCTGCATGTTGACCTCCAGCTGAGCCAGCACAAAGATGGTCAATGCAAGCTACAGGTTTCCCCAATTTTAGACTATAATACAATGTTAAAGTAAGGCAGACTTAAATTTTTTTAAATATTTTAAAACTCAGAGCTTTGTCTTTGAAGTAAAAAAATAAAATAAAAATAAAATCGAACTGCCCAAATTTGAGTCATAGTTTTCCTTTAAATCAAAAGTAAAAATGAATTGGGTTTGAAAAGACATAGCAAAGACTCTAACATTAGATGTTTTATGTTAGAATAAGCTCAAGGTTAAAGATCTGTTTTAATTCACTTATGATGCCTGACCTCCCCTGAAGAGCCTGTAATTTTAGTTCTAGTGGTGATAATATGGGACTTTGAAACTCATGTGTAATTCTTCTGTCTTGGTGGCTTTTTTTCAGAGCTGTTTATGTAGAAATTGATGCTTACCACCAGAAAGGAGCTCAAAGTCATAGTGACTGCTGAGGTAAAAGACACCAGCTTATGTAACTTAACTTCCATATAATTTCAGTGGAATTATCACGTTTTGTATGAAATTCTGTAAGGACCACATAAGTCTGACGCTTACTTCAGTACAATACCAAGTTCCTCTGAATTACTTAGTGATGACTAGTGTTCACTAATGAAATATAATCTCTGTGCTCTTATCTAAAAATGGGGCATGGAAATTCAAAAGTTGGTTTTGGGTATATAAGTATTAATGCTAACAAAACCAGATGATCAGTAGAAATTCCTTGTCATTTTGTTGCATCTCTTATGGCTCTGGAGATTTTCGTAAAATCTCAAGCCATTGTCAGGAACAGCCGTGTTGGCCAGGAAGTGTTAACTCTCCTGTTGAAGCTTCCAGCAAAGAAATGGTCCACTGAGGCTTTCCCTGTTGGCAGGTCTTGTCTTTCAGGCCTCAGTTGATCAGGAACTACTTTAGAGATCTGGCCCTTTGTGATGCTCAGTTTATGTATCTGAAATAAAGAGAAGACATTGGCCCATCTGCCCTTTCTGACCTACTAGAAGACCATAGTTAAGCAGCAGAAAGGATGGAATGTACTTCCCCCATGGCTACAGATGATGGGAATAAAAAGAGAACAGGTCAGTGGAGATCAGGCATCCAGTAGTGTGTGAATAGGATAATGGGTACAGGAACACTAATGATGGCTTCTGTTGGTCCAGGTATATACTGCCCACCAAAGCCATAAGAAAAGAGCTGCATTAAACTTTAGTTTTTAAAAGTGTTATGAATAATAAATTCTCAAATAGTCTTGCAAAAAATTTATGTGGTTTTAGTTAAAGGTGACTCTAATAATTATGTGTGTTAGTATTTGATGAATAGATAAGTTACATATGTCTATCTAGAAACCCAACTAGAAACGTTGGAATTCACTGGCATAACTAATTATATTATTTCACTGTTATTCTGAAATATGAGAAATTATGTTACCTAAACAAATTCAACAAAACATTGCTAAGTCTATATGTTATAGGCACACACATGGGCCCTACTCCTGAATCTGAGATAAAAGGGCCTGGTATCATCCCTAGCTTCAAGACTCGGGCTCTGGAGAGCAGAACACCTACTAGGATGAGACTCATGACCAGTGCTGAAGATACAGACCAGAAGAATAACTTGCTGTGGTGCCCTGGAAAGTTCTCTATGAAGGAGATTTGAGCTGGTTTATGAAACCTGAAGAACCAATGAAGACCAGTGTCTGATTTCTCCATTGTTTCTATCCCTCCCCTTAGCTGTGGGGAGTGTAGCATCCATCCATCTACCTTTGATCCTGGAGACTCTAGATTAGGTGATCTTTAGAATAGCCCATGTCCCACAGCAAGCTGTATCATACTTAGGTGAAACTAAATACTGAGCCCACAGAACGCTGTGCTTGGCATAGATTATATTTGTGAATGTTTTCTGTATTGAACCTTTCAGCCATGCTGAAACAAATATTATCAGCCAAGCTTTAATAAAACTGGAAATACCACTTTAGAAGCCAAGTCCAGTGAGGTAGTAGAGTTAGAATCTGAGCCAAGGTCTATATGGTTTCAATACTCAAGAGTTCAACTAAATAAATGGCCCATGAACTTACTATGACAAGAACAAGCATTTCTGTCCTTGTCATATAAGTATGTCCCATTCCAATGTGACATGCCTGGATGTGATCAGGAAAGCCATTCACTAGTATATATTCAGAAATGTAGTTATTTACTCAATCAAGAAATTTTAGCCTTTCAAGTCAGGCATGGTGATTCACACCTTAATCCTAGCATTCAGGAGGCAGAGGCTGGTGGACCTCTGTGAGTTTTAGGCTAGCCTGGTCTACATATGAAGCCCCTGTCTAAAAATCATAAAAAACAAACAAACAAAAAGAGTTTTGGCCTTTCATTGTCATTCCATAAATGAATACAAATAATCTCTCAGGCGAATACTACTCATCTCTCAGATGCCAGGTGGTAGTGTAAAAGAAAGAGAAGACATGAAAGGTGAAGAATAAGTCAAGGCATCTAGTTCCTCCAAACAATCTGACCTGTGGCAATGTCTCAATTCATACTTCCCAAAATAAACAAGCCTACCAGGACAGAAATGTAAGTGTACTAGAAATAAAGTACTTCCATTATTTTCAAGCTATTGATGACTAACATGCTTCAACTTCATCTTAGTCCCTCTCTTCACAACTTTTTCACTAAGTGACTCTTCTGATTTTTTTAGCATCTGACACTATAATTATAATCTTTCCTTCATTGACAATCAAGGAATTCCTATGACATGTAAAGTAAGTGATGAGAGATAGTAAGCATAACATGTGTGCCTAAATCATTGAACTGAACCATGAGTGAGAGAAGCCTTTTGAAGGCAAATGGATGAAACTAGAAAATATCACCTTTTGTGAGCTAACACAGACTCAAAAGGAATATGGTACATGATTACTTTTAAGTGAATATTAGCTATAAAATACATGATAACCACTCTACCACCCATAGATCCAAAGAAGCCAAATAACAAGGAGGGCCTGAGGGAAGATGCTTGAATCTTTCTTATGAGGGGAAATAAAATAGATACTGGAGGTGGGTGGAGAGAAGGAACTGGATGGGAGAGGAAATGGGAAGGGGAACACGGCAAGGGTGTCAGGTGTAGGGAGAGTAGGGGTGAGAGAAAGGAAATTGGCAGTTGGCAAAGGGTTCATCTACCTAGGATATGCCAGAGAGACCTGGCATAGGGAAAGCCCTAGGGAGTCTATGGGGATGACTGTACCTGAGACTATTAGCAGTGGAGGATATGAAGCCTGAAGTGGCCACCTCCTATATCCAGGCAAGACTCCCAGTGAAGGGATAAGGATAGCATCCCACCTACAAAACCCTTGACCCAAAGTGTGTCCTACATAAAAGATGTCCAGGGACAAAGATAGAACAAAGTCTGAGGGAATGGCCAACCAATGACTGGCCCAACTTGAGACCCATCTGATCGGCAAGAACCAATCCATGACACTATTAATGATATTCTATTATGCTTGCACACAGGAGCCTCTGAGAGGTTCCACCCAGAAGCCAATGGAAAGAGATGCAGAGAGCCACAGTCAAACATTAGATGGAGCTCAGGGTGTCTTATGGAAGGGTTGGGGAAAGGATTGAGGGAACCAAATAGGATAGAGACTTTACAGGAAGACCAATAGAGTCAACTAACCTTGGGGGCTCTCAGAGACTGAACCACCAAACAAAGAACAAGCATGGACTGAACCTAGGTCCCCTGCAAATATGTAGCAGGCACGCAGATTAGTCTTCATGTGGGTCGTCCAGCAACTGGAGTGGAGCCTGTCTCTGAATCTGTTGCCTGCCTGAGGATCCTGTTCCCCTGCCTGGACTGCCTCATCTGACGTCAGTGGAAGTGGATTCACCTAGTCTTGCCATGACTTGATGTGCTAGGGTATTGTGATGCCCAATGTGTGTGTGTGTGTGTGTGTGTGTGTGTGTGTGTGTGTGTGTGTATGCGCACGCACGCGCACATGCCTCTTTTCTCTTGGAAAAGGAGAGGGGGAGGAGGGAAAAGTCATCTGAGGCAGGAAATGGGAAGAAGGAACTGTGATCAGGATTCAAAGTAAATAAAGCAATTAATTAATGGAAAAAAGAAATAGATAAAAAAGGGAGTTATATATGATCATGAATCCTGGGGATGAAGGTCATAGATGGTGTATCTGGAGGTCACAGAGAAATGAGTAGTAGTTGTAGGTGATGTGGATGAAGGTGGCAGATGCTAATGATGAAAGTGGTAGGTAGTAAAGAGTGAAGTGGTGAGTAGTGAAGGTGGATATCTTAGAGTTTCCTTTGCTGTGAAGAGGAGGGTTAGCTCAATGATATGGTAGTTTTGGTCTTAGTTTTTGAGAAACTAAAAGTGTGTGTGTGTGTGTGTGTGTGTGTGTGTGTGTGTGTGTGTGTATCTAACTTGGGGGTACGATCACAAAAACAGTCTCTAGGCCACATACTAACATTCTTCTCCTCTGAAACCTCCTGAAATCACAGTTCAAATCACCCTCAGCATCCATGTCTTCCATATTCCTACTAGGATGGTCCATTAAGCCCTGCTTAAAGCATTCTACCACTTTGTAAATCCGAAGTCCCCAAATACACATTCTTCCAAACAAAAACATGGTCAGGCCTATCACAGCAATACCAGACTCCTGATACTAACTTCTGTCTTAGTTAGGGTTTCCATTGCTGTGAAGAGATATCACAACTAAGGCAACTCTTATAAAGGAAAACATTTAATTGGGGCTGACTTATGGGTTAAGAGGTTCAGTCCATTGTCATCATGCTGGGAAGCATATCACTGTCCAGACAGGCATGAAACTTGAGGAGCTTAGAGTTCTACGTCTTCATCCAAAGGAAGCCAGGAGCAGGCTACTGTCTTCTAGGCATCTAGGAGAAGGGTCTCAGAAGCCACCCACACAGTACAAATTTCCTCAACAAGGCCACACCTACTCCAACAAGTCTATATATCTTAATAGTGCCACTCTCTAAGCCAAGCATATTCAAACCACCACAGTGGCAGTAGTAGATGGTGGGGCTATAGCTCATTGTCTAAGCAGATATGTGCATGGATAATGGACTACACATCAAGTTTGACAGATCATCACTTTTCTTGAAGGATGTGTCTTTTTTTCTTTCATTGATTATAGAAGTTACTCATTTTTGATCAAAGAGATAGTGAGGATGACTGTGCCATTATGTCCACAACATACACAGAGTCAGAGCCAGGTTCATGTTCCTCACATCAAGGTGGGGTTCTGTTCATTGAAAGTGATTGAATACCTCAGCGCAGTAGTGCTGTCTTTGGTCCCTTGAATTTAATGGAGGGTAGCAGAACCAAACAGTGTGTAGAAATACACTGAGTCTGATATGATGACTGGCTTCTTGTGGGGAAGAAAGCTGAGAAGGAATTCAAGTATCAGCACCTTTGCTTGCTACGGACATCAATAACTGGGTAACTTCTCAGTCTCCCCAGACTACCTGTTAATTGTTTCTTCCTCTTGATGGAGTAGAAATGCTAGATCCCTTTTCCTGTAACTCAACTCAAGTGTAGATTTATGATATATGAACATAAATCTACCGAATAATTTCTGTGGGGTTTCCTTTCTTTACAAACGGAGCCAATCTAAAAGGCAGGCAGGTTGACAGGAGGTTATGCCCTCTTTACATAAACTGTCTGGAGTTTTGGTAGTGCAAAGCAGCATCTTTATCACCAAACAGTTATATTTCAACAATGGATTGAGAAAAATTACCCCTTTAGCTCTTGGTGTGTTGGGTAAACCCATGGAATTTACTGGAATTGAGTAACTTCTCTCTTCCTCTGGTTATCTTTAATTGTTATACTTTTAAATACAGGTCATTCATTTTATCCTGAAGAGGACCTAACGCACTGCCCAGCACTGTGCTGTCATGACACAGATCAAACAGTGCTGATAGGTTTGCTTTGTTGACCACTGAGTATTTCTAAGTCATTTGTAGTGGATGAACCAGTTTCTTATTTTTTTATTTTTTATTTATTAGATATATTCTTTATTTACATTTCAAATGTTATCCCCTTTCCCAGTTTCTCCCTCTCCCGGATAGCCCCTATCCCACCCACCCTCCCCCTACTTCTATGAGGGTGTTCCTCCACCCACCCTACTCCCACCATCCTACCCTCAATGCCCCTTCTCTGGGGCATCTATCAAGCCTTCATAGAACCAAGTACCTCTCCTCCAATTGATGCCTGACAAGGCAATCCTCTTCTACATATGCAGCTAGAACCATGTGTACTCCTTGGTTGATGGCTTAGTCCCTGGGAGCTCTGGGGGTGGGGGGGAGCTGGTTGGTTGATATTGTTGTTCATCCTATGGTATGCACTCACTGATAAGTTGGTATTAGCCCAAAAGTTCTGAATACCCCAGATATAATTCACAGACCACATGAAGCTCAGGAAGAAGAAAGACCAATGTGCAGGTGATTCTGTTCTTATGAGAAAGGGAACAAAATACTCATAGGAGAAAATATGTAAATAAAATATAGATCAGAGACTTAAGGAAAGGTCATCCAGAGACTATCCCACCTGGAGATTCACCCCATATTCAGTCACCAAACCCCAACACTATTGTGGATGCCAAGAAATGCTTGGCTGTCTCCTGAGAGGCCCTGCCAGAGCCTGACAAATACAGATGCAGATGCTCATAGTCAACATTGGACTGAGCATGGGGTCCACAGTGGAGGAGTTCCTAAAGTGGAGGATAACACCTTGGGTTAGCGAAATAAACTCATAGCTTCTTGATGGGACAAGTTAGAATTGGTCTAAAATGTGGATTATGCACTTAGGAGTAATGTTATACTCATCCTCAACCAACAAACTCAGTTATTATCACAATTTATAATGGTATGACTCACTGAAGTTCCTGAAGTGTTGCTGACTTAAAAAACTGAGAAATGGAAAGGAGAGAAATTGTCAAAAACAAGGAAAGTCTGAGAAACGCACAGTCAAAAAAAGATCTGATGATGTAATGTCCTGTGAGATCCCGGATGGGACTAAAAAGGATACTGACTAAGAAATTAAGAGGGTCTGAATTAAACTTTAACTACTGGTAACTTATCAAGGTTTATTGAGCCATCGTGCCACCAATATTGGTTGTAAATTATGGGGCCTCTGTAAATGGCAGCTGGAGTGGGAAGATGTTCCATTTTCTGTGATGTGTTCAATTTATACCTAAAATTGTTACAAAAAGTTTCAAAACAAGCTAATTTTCATAACAAGTGAATTAATATTTAATTTGCCTCCAACATTTCCCCAACAGTGTGAAAACAGCCAGTATCTCATTGAAGAGTGGAATACAGCTAGAAAGAGCTGGTGAGCTCTCTGCTCTTCTCTCTCTCTCTCTCTCTCTCTCTCTCTCTCTCTCTCTCTCTCTCTCTCTCTCTCTCTCTCTCCCCATCTCTCTATCTACCCATACATCTATCCATCTATCCATCCATCTATCTTTCTTTCTTTCTATCTATCTATCTATCTATCTATCTATCTATCTATCTATCTATCTATCTATCTATTTTTCTATCTATCTATCTCCTATCTTCTTTTATGTGATATTTGTGTATCATATAAAAAAGTATGAAGGGTAGAAAGTATCATAGAAAATTTAGATTTCTTCCAAAATATTTGGCTTTAGAGTGAAGAATTTCATTGAAATACAATTCAGTAATGAAGCCAAGGGAAGGTTCTAGAGTTCCTAGAGCCTGCATGGAACAGAGTCACATCTAGTCAACACTGCTTATGTCAGAGAAAAATACATCATTATTTTGTTAAGTCAGATAAAGTTTGAGGAGTTGCCACAGAAGTTAGCCTACTTCTTGACATCATATTTTCATAGAACTTTATATTTTAAAGTTAATAACTTGGCAATTAATTCTTATCTTTCATTAGCTTCTGTTTAGCCAAATGGATAGATAGGAAAAATATCTGGGTCTGTGTAGAATTATCTCAGACATTTAGCCTCAGGTATGAGGCAGCAATAGCTAGCTCAAAATGCCCACAAGTCTTTCTTGGATAACAATAAGTTATCATACACTCTGTAGCTGTAGGAGCAGAAGTGGAAACAGCATTTTAAAATTTCAAGAAAGTCAATATTTACAGGGCCTAGTAGTACAGGCCTGTACCCTTAGCTTTCAGGAAAGTAGAAGCAAAAGAACCAAAAATTCAATGCCAGACAGGGCTACTTAAGGAAACCATGTTATTAAAAAAATAAAAGCTAAACGGAAGAATGTGGTGGAAACAATGGCTCAGTGATAGAATAATTGCCTACTGTGAATATAGCTATAGCTTTAAACACAAATATTACATAAAAGAAGATAGGTGGTAGATAGATAGATACATGCATGCATGCATACATACATACATACATACATACATATAGATGAAAGGAAGGAAGGAAGAAAGAAAAGAATAAAGAAGAAAATTAAAAAGGAATCAGACCATAACCACAATATAGATGTACAGATTGGTTGGTAGAGGATCACCAGGACATGAGGTGACTTGACATTGAAAGTGTTTGACACAACCTCAGCTTCCCAAGCTTGAGCTAATACAGGGACATATAGGAGCTTATAGAAGGATGATCTTAACAGCATTAACATGAGGCAATTCATCTTCAAAAATCAAGCCTGTCTGTGTCCTCAGTGAGAACATAGATACCCTGTAGACAAATATCTTTATTACACCTAGAAAAAAGCAGGGTATTCATGGTGCAGATGTCCCCGTATACAGTATATATCGGAAATAAAAATACAGGATATTAAACTACCATAGAGCTCTAGAAAGCCAGGGAAGAGCATAGACATGTTGGTGTGATATATTTTGCATCCGCTAACATTTGCTTAGGTTTCTTATCAGTCATATAGCTGATACACAGTAGGCAGTACTGTATTGTTAGGACAAGCAAAGGTCATATGAAACCATTGTCTTTAAATAAATGCACGTTCATTATCTGCACAAAGTATTCTGTCACATGAAAAACTATCCTGTCACATGAAGATTCCAAGTAATAGAGCCACATCTTGGTCTGAAGAGACTGTCAGAGCAAGCACTCATTATACCATTCTGGTTTACTGAAGTACAAATAGACACACATTTTTCCCATTTTATATGAGAAGAAATTGCTCCTGCGAGGAAAACATGCCCCATTCCTAGATAAGAATCCCTTCTCTGGATCTCCCACTCCAGAAGGCCAAACCACTAAAATCCTTCCAGCTGCATTCTCTGCACTGTGGTT
The DNA here is from genome assembly GCA_036184795.1 of Tokudaia tokunoshimensis. Lineage (NCBI taxonomy): Eukaryota > Metazoa > Chordata > Mammalia > Rodentia > Muridae > Tokudaia > Tokudaia tokunoshimensis. The sequence continues at coordinate 46,227,120 of BTHU01000012.1, forward strand.
CCTCCAGGCAAAGTTTTCGATTTTCTTTGGTTTTGTGAATTTTATTTATTATTGGGCTGAGTAACGTAGTTTCATGAGACTAACTCTTCAATATGTTACAGTTCATAGAAGGGGCACATCTGGAATAAAATTTTTAATGTATCTGAATACATATGCTTTAAAAGTTGCTTGTGAATGCTCTGGGTCTTTTGCCTGGAGCTATGCAGCATTTTCAGATACAAAAGCAAGTTTGATATGTTAGCTTCATAATTTGCCTCAGTCCCAAATGCATATCTTAGAGCAGCATTTTACTTTTCTTTTTTTTTAGTCTTTTTTATTGAAAAGGGAGGTAAAAACATTTTATGATACAATTGAAGATTTACATGGAAAATATTTCTGACAAAATTGAAGAAATATATAGAAAAACACATTAAAATTGACAATTTTCATGGAAAATTAAAGAGTAAAATGGTAGACATAAAAACGTTGCTAAATTAATTGAAAAGAGAAGTAGAAACATTTTATGGTGGAATTGAAGATTTACATGGAAAATATTTCTGATAAAATTGCAGAAAAATATAGACTAACATGTTAAAATTGAAGATTATCATGGAAAATTACACAGATAAAATGGTAGGCATAAAAATATTTCTAAGTTGATTGAAAGTGGAATTATAAATATTTTCTGATAAAATTGAAGATCTACATGGAAAATATCTCTGATAAAATTCAAGAAATATACAAAAACGCATTAAAATTGACTATTTCATGGAAAATAATACAGATAAAATGGTAGACATAAAAAACATTACTAAATTAATTGAAAGAGGAATTACAAATATTTTCTGATAAAACTGAAGATTTACATGAAAAATACTTGTTAGTCTATATCTTTTTATTGGAGAATTGAGTCCATTGATGTTAAGAGATATTAATGAATAGTGATTGTTGCTTCCTGTTATTTTTGATTCTATTTTTATGTTTGTGTGGTTACTTTCTTTTGGGTTTGTTGGAAGATTACTTTCTTGCTTTTTCTAGTTTCCCTCCTTGTGTTGGCATTTTCCATTTTATTCTTTGTAGGGCTGGATTTGTTGAAAGATACTGTGTAAATTTGGTTTTGTCATGGAATATCTTGGTTTCTCCATCTATGGTTATTGAGAGTTTTGCTGGGTATAGTAGTCTGGGCTGGCATTTATGTTCTCTTAGGATCTGTGTGAGATCTGCCCAGGATCTTCTAGCTTTCATCATCTCAGGTGAGAAGTCTGGTGTAATTCTGATAGGCCTGCCTTTATAAATTACTTGACCTTTCTCCCTTACTTCTTTTAATATTCTTTTTTTTTGTTTAGTTCATTTGGTGTTTTGATTATTATGGGCTGGGATAACTTTCTGTTCTAGTCTAGTCTGTTCAGAGTTCTGTAGGCTTCTTGTATGTTCATGGGCATCTCTTTCTTTAGATTAGGGAAGTTTTCTTCTATAATTTTGTTGGAGATATTTACTGGCCCCTTAAGTTATAAATCTTCACTCTTTCCTATACCTATAATCCTTAGGTTTGGTCTTCTCATTGTGTCCTGGATTTCCTGGAAGTTTTGGCTCAGGAACTTTTTGCATTTTGCATTTTCTTTGACTATTGAGTCAATATTTTCTATGGTATCTTCAGCCTCCGAGATTCTTTTATCTCTTGTATTCTGTTGTTGATGCTTGCATCTATGACTCCTGATTTCTTTCCAAGGTTTTCTATCTCCAGGGTTGTCTCCCTTTGTGATTTCTTCATTGTTTCTACTTCCATTTTTAGATCCTGGATGGTTTTGTTCGGTTCCTTCACTTTTATTTGTGTGTGTGTGTGTGTGTGTGTGTGTGTGTACTTTTCCTGTAATCCTTTAAGGGATTTTTGTGTCTCCTCTTTAAGGGCTTCTACCTGTTGACCCATGTGCTCCTGTGTTTCTTTAAGAGATTTTTGTGTCTCCTCTTTAAGGGCTTCTACCTGTTGACCCATGTTCTCCTGTATTTCTTTAAGGGATTTTTTGTGCTTCCTCTTTAAGGGCCTTTACCATTTGACCCATGTTCTCCTGTATTTCTTTAAGGAACTTATTTATGTCCTTCTTGAACATCATGAGATGTGATTTAAAATCCAACTATTGCTCTTGCAGTGTGTTGGGGTATGCAGGACTTGCTGTGGTAGGAGAACTGGGTTCTGATGTTGCCAAGTAGCCTTGGTTTCTGTTGGTAGGGTTCTTGCACTTGTCTTTTGCCATCTGGTTATCTCTGGTGTTAGTTTGTCTTGCTGTCTCTGACTGGAGCTTGCACTTCCTGTGCAACCAACTCTCTTCTGGTAGGGTCTGTGCACAGAAGGCTGTAGAGCTGCCTGGCTCCCTGGTGTAAATGGCTCCTGGAAGGCTCCAGTTGCTCCACCAATTGCTTGCCCTGTGTGCTCCTAGCTGCTCCCCTCCAGAGACATATTGGAGAGAAGGTGGAGATCTCACCTCCACACTCAGAAGTGGAGGCACTGCTGGGAGATCACTCTCTCCTGGTGGGCTGTGCACAAAAGGCTTTGGAGCCACCTGGCTCCCTGGTGCAAATAGTGGCCAGAAGAGTCCTGTCCCAGCTAGAGCAACATTTTTCAACCTGTTGGTCAGGACCCCTTTTGGAGTATTAAATAACCCTGTCACAGGGATTACCTAAGGCCATCAGCAAACACAGATATTTACATTGTGTTTCATAACAGTAGCAAAATTACAGTGAAGCATCAATGAAAATAATTTTATGGTTGTGGTCATCACAACATGAGAAACTATATTAAAGGGTCACAACATTAGGAAGGTTGGTAACCACTGTCTTAGAAGTTAGCACAGATTCTAGAAGAACCTGTCAGTTTATTATGTTCTAAGAGTGAGCAGTGGAATTGTAATAGGAACTTAACATTCAAATGAAAACACGAGATTGAAGATCAAATACAATATCAGGCCCCAGAAACTTTCCAAGCTTATTGGGAAGTCATTGAAGTTTCTCAAGATAGATGTCCTAAATGGAGCTTTCTTTTTTTTTTTTTTTTTTTTGGTTTTTTCGAGACAGGGTTTCTCTGTGTAGCCCTGGCTGTCCTGGAACTCACTCTGTAGACCAGGCTGGCCTCGAACTCAGAAATCCACCTGCCTCTGCCTCCCAAGTGCTGGGATTAAAGGCGTGCGCCACCACCGCCCGGCTGGAGCTTTCTTTTGTATTTTATTTATTTACTTACTTATTTACTTATTCACTTTACATCCTACTCACTGCCCCCATCTTGGTGACTCCCACTCACAATCTTTCCCCCATACCCCTCCCCTTCTCCTCTGAGCAGGTGCCCCCCCCACCCCGTCCTCCCCATGATTGCACTTCAAGTCTCTGTGAAGCTAGGTTCCACCTCTCCCACTGAGTCCAGAAAAGGAAGACCAGCAGTACAACATATCCCATGTACAGGCAACAGCTTTTGGGATAACCCCAGCTCCAATTATTCAGGATCCACATGAAGACCAAGCTGCCCATCTGCTACATATGTGCAGGGAGGCCTAGATCCAGTCTGTGTATATTCTTTAGTTGATGGTTCAGACTCTGAGAGCCTCAAGGGTCCAAATTAGTTGACTGTGTTGGTCTTCCTGTGGAGCTCCTATCCACTTCAGGGCCTGCAATCCTTCCTCCTATTCTTCCTTAAGAATCTCTAAAATCCATCCACTGTTTGGCTTGGGTGCCCGAATCTGTCTGAGTCAGCTGCTGGTTGGAGCCTCTCAAAAGACAACATGCTCCTATCTGCAAGCATAACAGAGTATCATTAATAGTGTTAAGGATTGGTGCTTGTCCATGGGATGGGTCTCAGGTTGGGCTGATTATTGGTTGGCCATTCCCTCAGTCTCTGCTCCTTCCCCAGTAACTGCATTACTTGTAGACAAGATAAATTTTGGGTTGAAAGATTTATGAATGGGTTGGTGTCTCTATTGCTCCACTTGGGTTCCTGACTGGCTATAGGAGGTGGCCTCTTCAGATTCCATATCACCAATGTAGTGAGTCACAGCTAAAGTCACCCCCCATTGATTCTTGTGTGCCTCCCTTATCCCGAGTCTCTGTCTCATCCGGGAGATGTCTCCTACCTCCTTGCCCCTGTCATTTGCAGATTTCCATTCATTTTCATGGCCATATGGCCATCTCTGCTCTCCTTCCCTAAGCCTGATCCTGAACCCCCCATTCCTCTCCCCATGGTCCTCCCTCCAAGTTCCCTTCCTCCATCTGGTCTTATGAATATTTTATTCTCCCTTGTAAGTGAGATTTAATTTCCTCATTTTGGGCCTTCCTTCTTGTTTAGCTTCTTTATAAACCCTCAGCTATCTAGTTCCTTCCCTGAAACCAGGAATTCTTCCCTCTGTATTGGGGCAGGGGACAGAGCTTCTACAATTTAAACTTCCTTAAGTATTTAAACAGCAATAGTCCATGTTGTTGGTGCAAACCTGTCTTTCCAGTGCTTCAGAAGGGGAGGAGGGAGTGTCAAGCATTCAAAGTCATCCTTAGGTATACAAAATATTTGAGACCTGACTAAGTTACAATAGGACCTTATATCAAAGAAAAAAGTCAGAGGATAGCTAAATCCCATGTGGCCAATATAAATGGAGAATGATATTCTCAGTGATGATAAAGATCAGAAGCCAAGAGTCAAATGGGTCTGTAAGCTGAAGAGCATACCCATCAGCAGTCTACCCATAAAACCCAGAATTAACCTGCTCAGCAACACTGCTCTCAGTTTTAATATCTAAAGTTTTTCTTTTGGCACATCAAAAAGTATACTTATGGCTCATAGGTTAAAAAATAAAAAAAAATGTTTCCTCTATACTCATTAACCTCTCATCTTGTAGTAATTCTAAATTAATTTTTGTACTTCATTTCATCCAAAGAAGACTAAAGAAATGAATGAATTTCTAGATTCATCCAAATCACCCAAGTTAAAGCAAAAAGGAGATCAACAGCTTAAAGAGATTCAAAACAAACAAGGAGACGGGAAGAGAGATAAAATGTCTTCCAACTAAAAAAAAAAATCTCAGTCCCAGATGGATTCACAGAAGAATTCTACCAGGCTTTCAAAGAAGATCTGCAAACAATATTTTCATATTGTTCAAAAGATTAGAAACAGAAGTTGCACTTTCAAACTCCTTCTGTAAACCAGTATTACTCTACCACCAAACTAAGGAAAGACACAACAACCATCACAACAAGAAAAGTACAGGCCAATACCCTTCATCAATCTAAGTGCAAATGTCTTCAATAAAATACTTACAAGCTAAGTACAGGCATGTATTAAAAAGATTATCCACCATGATCAAGTTGGCTTTGTCCTTGAGGTACAAGGGTAGTTCAACCTATGTAAGACAATAAATGTAATAAATCATATAAAGAGACTTAAGTATTTATAGTAGCATGGGCCCATGCTCTCATCAATTTCAGACCTCCTAGGCCTGGCAGTTCCCATATCAGGTGATTTTAATGTACCCAAGTTGTGTCTACGTCAATTAGTTATAACTCTTGTGTTCTTTCCTTGGGGCACATGCCAGAGCAGCATGGTACATGTGCATCCATCTGAGCTTGATCTTCAACTCTTGCTCCTTCTAGGGCATCAGACAACAGAAGGCCCTGTAGGAGTGGTAGGTGGTGTGTGTGGGTCACCTGGAGGCAGGGGAAAATGGGAGGATGCTAGTTGTGGCGTTCCATTCTGTTTTGGCAAGAAATCCCACAGAAATCTGAACTGTTGATATGAGCCAGAGCAGTGGAGTTAGGGACAGGGTTCACTAAGGCTACAGTCCCTTTCCGCAAGTCTGACAGAGCAGAATTCTTGACATCCTCCTTGACGAGGACAGAGGTTATATGCAGCCAACTGAAGGGAACATGCATTCCTGGCATCACGGATATCTTGAATTATTTAACCCTGAACAGGAAACTACATTAAAATAGTTAAGCATTCCTCATACTGGTTTCTAGAGTGGCTTTTGCATCCCCACCACCATTGAATTTGACTACCTCCTTCTCCACAACCTTTTCGTAATTTTTATTATATATATATATATATATATATATATATATATATATATATATATATATGAGGTAAAGCCTCATGGGAGGTCCTTAAGACATCGGGGCTGTTTCTTTAGAGGGAATTGTAACACTATAGTCCCTTGCTTTCTTTTGCCTCTTTGCTACAAGTTGAACAGCTTTGCACTAGACATAATTTGCTGCCTCCCCTCAGGTCCAGAATAATGGAGCTAATTGATCAGGGACTGGAGTTCTAAAATACGAGCCAAAATAAGTCTTTTCTCTTCATAATTAACTTATCTCAGGCATTTATTTCACGGTAGAGAAGGAAAGCTATCTAATATATAAGTTACATATTGTTCATATGCTTCAAAATAGTTCATTAATCATTTGAGGAAGTAAAATGATAGGTTCAATAAGTGGGTAAAAATTGCTATCCCAATGGCTGTCCTATAGTAAGTAAATTCAAGTATTTTTATCAAAATATATTCATGCTGATCAGACCTTATCTTTTAAAGATCAAATGGTATGGGGAGTAATTGGATTGTTACATCTTCACTTAGACAAAGGAGAGTAGTAGTCATGTGATATTATATATAAGAATTTGGAGAGATATGTATATAGAAATATTGGCACCTACCATAGATGAAGTTTTCTTACTTATATCCCAAATAATACATAATATAGATTTTTAGTTTGTAACTAGCTTTTATTCAAGTTACCTCTTCCCCATGACAGTATCTCCTCTTGTAAGTAAATAACTGCAATATTAAAGTACAGATGGCTCCAGGAGACATGGAGGTGACTAAAGCAGCCTGGCAACTCTCTTACAGTTCATGCTGAAGTGAATTTTCTTGTTCACCCAATGACCTAACTAAATTACATGAAATGAATTTTCCTCTCTCAAGCCCCTATACAATCATGCGGAGGCAAGACCTCAATAAAAACAGAAACTGTCTACTTCAGACACAAGCACTTCTTAGCACTAGAATTTAAGGCCTGGAGTGTGGATTATTCCCTCAAAACAGCAAAATTGTTGATCACAGTGGATTCCAGAAATATTATTTGAAGGACTTGCTGGCAAAATTTATTAGTGCATTTTAGACATGACAGACTTGCAATCTGACTTCCTTTTCCAAACACAGGAACTGGATATACAAAATTAAGATCAGTTGTCACTAGTTAAGCAGTTGAATTCTGTTCATGTATATGTATAAATAGGATAACTAACTGAAGTTTTTCATATTAAATTCTGTCCCATGATACAAGTCCTTATTTACATTTTGTTGCTGTGGCTAAAACCCATTACCAAAAGCAACTTGGAAAGGAAGGAATTTATTTGCCTTACCCTTTCTGATCACAGTCTATCATTGAAGGAAGCCAAGATAGGAACTCAAGGCAGGAATATGTAGGTAGAAACTGGGAAAATGCCCTCACAGACATGTTCACAGTCCAGTATGATGGAAGAAATCCCTTGATTGAGATTCCTTCTTCCTAGGTGACTTTAGTTTGGGTGAGGTTGACAAAAACTAACCAGCACAATATTTTTTTGTTTTATGTTTATTCTTTTTAATGGGTTTGGGGGAGTATTAATTTATTTTACTATGCCTCCAATTCTCAAGCTGATAGACTCTTTTTTATTGTTTTACATGCATATGTAACACACACACACACAAATACACAAACACATATACACACATACACACACGAGAGAGGGAGGGCAGGAATAGAGGGAGAGGGAAAGAGAGAGGATAATACTTGGACTGTTGAAGAATAAATGTCATGAAAATCCTTACGGAGTTCTGAACCCTGTGAACTATTGTAGTGACCAGAATGACAAGACATGCCTTTGTATGTAACATGGCATGGATATTATAGTGGTAATCAAAAACTTTATGACTCTCTTTAAAGCCTGCTCCATAGGAGGAAATATATGCCTAGCATCTGTTTTGGAACCCATAGTTTGGGAGTGTGTAGGCCTCAGAGGTGAACCTACTATGGTTGTTCTACTAAATACCTGCATAATAGTGAAGTTCTAAGATTCTATCAAAGAAGGTTTTCCTGTGTGAAATGAACAGTGGTCAACACAGAGATCCACAGCTTATCAAAATGCAGAAAATATCAGTGGAGTGCTCAGTCACAAAGGGGACATCTATATCACCTCCCACCCACAAGCACACACCCATACATAGAGAGGAGTCAAGAACTGCAATTAGATGGGATCAGACTAATTGTAAGGGACAGAGATCAGACAAGACTGGAGTTAAACAGTGTTTTGACATAACAAGGTGCTGGCTCTCAGGAGCTCACTGTATCTGGGGTTGCCGGCACAAGATCAAGCTAGTTGGTATTCTAGTATTGAGTGAGAAGGGGTTCATGAGCTCCTATCCTAAGTCAGTTGATGGCTTCTGAGGAAGTAAGAGTCAGTCTTCTTTAAGTGTGGCTCCTGAAGGGTCTATAATGCTCCAGTGGATGAGTATCTGAGCAACACGAATTGAATGTGGTATGTCACACATACAAAGAACAGAAAATTTGGGTGGTATGGGGAAGTAAAAGGTGGATTTTGAAAGAGTTATAAGGAGAAATGAACAAAATATCAATATATGAACCTCTTGAAGAATAAAAATATTATTTTTTTTAAAAAATTCTGATAAAAAGATCTTTGTTGTTCAGATATGTACATGTAATAATGACCTATATGGGTTGACAGTGAAGCTTCATGAAGGCTGCACCAGTATGTGACACAAGTGATGTCAACAGTATAGCATATGAGGAGCTTTCTACCATCATCCTTCACGGAAGAATTAGTGTTTAAAACTAGCAGGTATGCTTCTATAATAAGCTGAGCAATTTTGTACAAAGGACAAGACTTCCAGCATATCAGAACTCTCAATTTTCTTTATCACTCACCTCAGACTGTTCAGATAGATGGCAAGGGGTACCCATCCTTCAGACTGTCATTATTCCCATGTTGTAAAGTGGCAGTGTGGTATGGGTACTAACCTCTACCAACCGTGCAGGACACTGCCTAAGAAGCTCATTTAATTATTTCTGTCATTAATACCACAGCTAACTGGTTTGGGGGAGGCTTAGATCAATAAAGAGAGAACACAGACTCAATGAATATCTTGGTGGGTTCCATCAAAATACCCATCAGTGAGGCACCGTTCTAGAGATATCATAAAATATCAATACAAAAGAAGTTCATGGTATCAAACCAGACACCTGTAAGCCTACTGGAAGATTTTTTCCCCAACAGAAACCTTAAGAAAACAGACAGACAGAAATGCCCATCAAAGACCATTTACCCAGAAACACTATCCTTCAGAAATGAAGTAAAAGGATTTTCTGGCCAAATTAAAGTTGGTTGCTCTAGTTTTCTTTTCCATTGCTGTGATTAAACACTGAATAAAACCAACTTGAAAAGGAAAGGATTTACTTAATTGTGTTATTCAAAATGAAAGTTTATCATTGAGGGCCTACAGGGAAGGAACTCAGAGCGGTTGTACCTGGAGGCAGGAATTGAAGCAGAGACCATGGAAGAAGGATGCTTATTAACTCATTCTCAAGCTCAGACTCAGCTACTTCTTAATACAACCCAAGCCACCTGCCTAGGGATGGTACTTCCCACAATAACCAGACAATTAGCAATAAGCATCAAGAAAACGCCCTCACAGAAATGCCTATAAGCTGATCTGAGGAAATCAATTTTTTAAATGAAGTTCTCTTTTCTCAGGTACGTCAAGTTGACAACCAAGATTAGACATCATTTCTAGAGCTGCAACATAGCCAGAAAATAACTCACAAAGTGCCAATAGCAAATCATCACCCATCCACAATTATATTAGGCATAAGTGAATTAAATCCCCCAAACAATACAGAAATTAATGGATATAAAATAAGACACAAACATATGCTGTCTTTGACCATTTCGTTTCAGTTTTAAGAACACACATTGAAAACGAATGGAAGGAAAAGATAGACTGTGCAAATGGAAACAAAAACAAATAGTGGTATAGATATAGATTTATATAAGACAAAATAGATTTGAAATCAAAATTACTATTGTAAGAAACAAAAGAGGCATTATATAATGATAAAGCAATTAATTCACCAAATGTATCTATGAGCTATAGCTATGTGGCCACCCTACAGCATAACACCAAAACATATAAGTAGATATTATGATATTTGACAGGAGAAATAGACAGTAAAATGATAACCATAGAGGTCTCTTGTATCCTGCACTTGATAATAGAGATCACGCCATAGCTCAGTAGGTAATGGACTTAAACTACACTTTAGACCAAGGGACCTCACTGGAATATAGCATCATCTGAGGGCACATCCTCCTCAAGCACACAGCTTCCACTGAGGATGGGTCATGAGTCTTGATAACACAATAAGAATCTTTTTCAACAATTATAAGAGATAAGAAATCAGTAACAAGAGAAAACAATGAATCTATGGAGCATGCACAACATTCCCTCACAACTGATGTGCCAAAGAGTTAGAAAGGAATAAAAAATGGCATCATTCTTTATTCCTTAAATGCACGCATGCCCAGAGTCTACCAGATGCATGGAATGAAGAATGTTCCAACAGCTTGTTCAAGGTTATATAATTATACCAAATTCCTGAGTTATGTAATGCTCTGGCCTTCCACATATCCCTTCACTCTTGGCCATTGTGATTCTAAGTAAGTGACAATATCTTTATTTATGTATTTAGAGAAAAAAATCTGCCCTGACAACCAGGAGTGTGCCTGTTCAGCCTCAAGTGCTCTCCTGTTGGACACAAATCTCTCAGAGCATCAGAATCAGACTGTATTCATCAGAGATTGAAGAAAGGAGCTTTAAGTAGTTTCAGATAAACACTGAACATGGACACTGGCAATAACATAGAATACCAAATATCTCTTCTTCCTGTTAATAGTAGTACCAATTACATCTTTATGTGATATACTCTAAGCTCATTCTAGTTCTGCCCATTCCAGGTAAGACATCAATGTGCCAAATCTTAAACTTGTGTCTGCTTCCTGAGAGGAGGCAACCCCAAGCTGAGCTGTGCTTATTAAAACTCTGTAAGTTACCAAATATAACCAAATCTTATAGAAGTTTCTTCTATCTCCCTCTTGCTGATACTACTCATGATATGCCACCTAAAATTCTCCAAGTGCAAGTATATTCATTTGTGTTTGTCTGGAAGCATTAACAGTATTACAGCCCTCAAATTATTTTTGATTATGTGAGTTAGACATGATATGCTAGAAATATGTATGGAGTATAGACAGTTGCTCATTTCCAAAGTCTCCAAAAAAGGACAGTTTTCCATATACTGAGTTTTTGCAAGATCAACATTTTAGAAGACAATTATTTTGTCCAAAGTATTTGTAACTTACATGTTTGTTACATGTATATGCAATGAACTCAGTATATGTTCTTTACCATTCAGATGTGAGTCATGTGAAATCCATCTTGTTCCATCTATGAGTTCAGGTGGGAAGCTCTTGACTCCAGATAGTCACTGAGTTACTATGTATAATGTAGAAATAATGATGATCTGCAGAAATATTAAGGAGCTAAATAATTGCATACTGATGGCTTAAAAAACATTGTGAGTACATTTTGGGTAGCTCGTATGGCTAAGGGCCACATTGACCTAAGTTAATTAGATTTCCATCCTTGTTTTGATCTCAGATTATTCCTCATATTCTGGTCCTATGTACCAAGAGAAACTGTCATCCTCAGTGTAGTCACCTCAGCCTGGGCTGGACTTGAACTGGCTACGTTTGGATTTAAAATATTGTATGAGCACAGATATGATCCCACCATGTTATGGACAGTAAGCAGAATCTTATCTAGGGTGTCCTATGTGTTCAAGAATAAGAGCATACCAGCAGCCCTTGAATGCTCTTCTCACAACCTCCCTATGTATCCACTATTATCACATAGCCACATAAATTCTTCTTTGTAGCTAATTCCCTATAAACACCGCAACCACATGTGAAAGGGGCTGAATATGGGCTGGGTCACCATCCAGGATGGTTGCACTGGGTTTTGTGTCTCCATTACTGGCCATCAGTTGCAGCCTTGTTTGGTAAGCTGAGCTTTCAAAGGATGACTGCAGTACAAAGTGTGTATTCATGTGGAAACCTAGAAGAAAGGCAGCTTTACTCTAGTTTATCTGCAATCACAAGTCTGAGACTATGTAAGAGAGAAAAATGTAAGATATGTAAGTTACAAATATTTTGGAATAAATATTGGCTTTTAAAATGTTAAATGTAGATCTTGCAAAAATAATAATAATAATAATAAAAAAACCCTAGGTCCTGAAGCACATGATTTTACGATCAGAAAGCTTAGATGAAGCAGCTGCATTTTGAAAATTTGCTGCTACATTATCACTCATGTAATGGACAGCAATTAAATTATATGTTGTATCCGATTGCTTCCAAAGGAAATAGTTTTCTAATTATTGAAGCCATCTTTTGATGATACTAGAAATTAAATCTTTTCAAGTTCTTGTAAATGAGTTTTTTAAAAATAGAATTCTTGATGCTGAGCTTATGGAATTGTGGCCTTTTTCTTCTGTAGATTAAAAGAATCTTTCTTTTTAAATATTCCAAGTTTTAAATGTGTGAATGGGAGTTATATTATTGAGTAACTTAACAGTGTGAAAAATTTATGATCATATGAAAGGAGACAGATGTTGCAGCATAACCCAGCATAGGTGACTTTTACAAAACTATTTATGAAGAAGGTAAAGAAGATCCAAGTTGATTAAAAAAAAGCATCATCTTTGGAGAGTCATGAAGACTGGAGGATCCCTAGGAAATCTTGCACAGAGGTGAGGCACAAAAGAAGCATTATCTGAAAGTCCTCTGGTGGAATCAGCCAAAATATTACTTGTGCAAGCTTCTAAGTAGGTGTCAATGTGTTGCACAGTCAAAAGCGTGGGCAAATAAGTCCATTATACATTTATTTAATGTATAGTAGTTTATTCAGACAGGAAGATATTTGGGTCCAGAGAGCACAAGTCACAGACATTTCTCTTATATATGTTTCAGTCTAAGTGGGACGTAGGACACTGACCAACTTGTAACATGGAACACTACTGGTATGTGCAGAAGATGCACAGAGGAAGCATGCATCTCTTCTGAAAGCAAGTCACAAAGTAATCACTGGCCTCTGGAAGAATCTAAAAAGCATGGTTTTTCTTAGAAGAATAAGGGGACTTTAAAAAAATCAAAGAACGTTATGCATAAGGCACCTATGCTTTTGGGAAAGGCCAAGTCACTAAAGGAAGATCCAAGAGGCATCTCCCTGGCATTCTTCTTCCTCACCAATAGCTGTCCTCAGTGTGTTTTCTTACCTCATCTCCAGCATGTGTCTGAAGTCCATATCTACTCACAGCGCCCATAGTTATACTTCTCAGGCACGTGTTTGCCTCTTGCCTTAGTAAACTACTTTACTTTGTACTGCATTTGAGATGTTGTTATCCGCAGGTTTCTTCCTTTCCTCACATTTTCTCCCAAAAATCAATCTCATAGCCAACTAGGGAAGCTTTCCTAAGTCTTTTCATGAAAAGGAGCAAGGGAGAACATAGGAGCTAATGACATGTCGTTTTGGGGCTCTCTTGTGAGGCTACAGACAAGTGTGCATAGTGCTTACTATGGAATATGGTTGCATTTATTGTTGAATGCTTTTTCATTTATATCTTAGAGCTCTTGAAGATCTGCTTGAAGAAGTCACAGCCACTCTTCACACTCTGGAACTGAAGAACTTCAGTAAGGTGCCCAGCTCAGTGCCCTCCTGCCTGCTCTGAGCCAATGTTTCCCCAGCTCACAGAGGTAAATTTCTATGGAAACTACAATTTTATGCTGCCCTGAAAACCTGCTGTACCAAACTGTTAATCTTATCCAGTTGACCCTGCCTATGACAACATAAATTGTTTCTTTATAGATTTGCTCAACTTGGTTCTAAGCCCATAGATACACCGAGGGCCATAGGGCAACTCCAGATAGCCTTCTTTGATAGTAGTGCCTACCTTCGTTGTAATTGTCTCTTCTGGCTATTAGCTGGACATGGGTCTATGTTCCTGTTGTCAGTAACTAGAGGAAGGTTACTTTTGGGCATTGAGAAATGAAACTCAGATGTCTCATAAAGCAGACATTGAAAATGTTGCTGTAGACAACATTTCAGTTCATGTTCATTTAGACATATTGTTCAGTGTGTGAAAAAAAATGATACAGCTTTTTCAGATCAGAGGGGCAATAACTACATGGAGAACAATGAGCTTACAGAAACAGATGCCTTTTGAAGCCAGGAAGGCAACTATGCATTTTCAAATGTGGCTCCTGAGCTGGAGAGATGACTCAGCAAGTTAGATTACTTGTTAATCTTGTAGAGGACATAGGTTCAATTCCCAGCACCCACATGGAGGCTCACAACCATTTCTAACTCCAGTTCTAGGCAGTGGGATACCTTCTTCTGATCTTCCAGCAGCACAACTACACTTGTGGCACACACACACACACACACACACACACACACACGCACACACACATCCGCGCACACACACACACACATGCATATACTAGTACATAGAAAGGGAAATAAATAAATCTTTTTTAAAAAAAAAAAAGTAAAGCAGTCTACAGATTCAATGCTACCTTCATCAAAATTATAGCAAAAAATTTCACAGAAAGTGTATTGATTTTGTATTCTGAAATGTTTATATACCTGTAAACTTGTTTGGTGAAGCATTTAGAATTTTTTTACTTATAAGATAATGCTATTTATAAACAGGAAAACACCTTTTTTCCAATTGGAGTATTTAAAAAATATTTTTACTTAATTTTTCTAACTGCTATTTTTAACATATATAGATATATACATATATTCATATGTATATGTATGCATATATATGCATATTCAGAACAAACATTCAGTATATTTTCTTATCTTCACCTTAGAGTTTTCAACTTTTTATCATTGATCACATTGTAGGTTTGTTATATATGAATTTTATTAAGTTTATATATACTCTTCTAAAGCTAAGTTGTTGAGGATTCTTATAATGAAAAAGATGTTGAGCCTTGTTGAATATTTTTTTGTAGCTATTCAGACATTCATATTATTTATATTTTTAACTTCTGACAATGTTTCATATCATATTTATGTGGGCCTAAATCAATTAGCTTCTACTTCAGGGATAAATTCTTCTTGATCACAGTGTATCAAAATTTGAATACCCTATAATATTAATGTCCTAGCATTTTATTTATAAATGTGCATTCATATGCACTAAGGATAGACTTTTGTAATTTTATTTTTTTTTTCTAGTGTCATTGCCTGATTTTGTATCCAGGACCAGACTGATACCATAACATAGGTTTGGAATGGTTTCTTCCATTCACATTTTTGGAAGGCTTTGAAAATATTGATATTAACTCATCTTTAAATGTTTAGCAGAACTCACCAATGAAGCCAAGCCATCAGTACTGGAATTTTCTGCAATGTAATATCTTACATATGTGTATCCTTATTTTTCTGCTTAGCTTCTCTATTTCATCATAACTTAGTTTTTGTAGTTTGTGTATTTTATTCTTTTATTCCTATCTTCTACATTGTAACATTTGTTGATATAGAATTGCTCAACAAACTCTCTTTGGATCCAAATATATATCATTTACTATCAAGATTTTATTGCTCTCTTTTTTAACTTAGTAAAATGTTTCTCAGTTGTGTTTCTATTTTGAAGAAAACACAACTGTTATTTTTATGGATATTTTCTGCTCTATATTTTATTTATTCTATTTAAATCTTGGTTAGTTACCTCCTTCCATGAACTTTGAGTTTAGTTATTTTATTCTTTTTGTAGTCTTTTAGGAATAGTATTTTTTCTTCACTTGGCTATTATTCTAAATGTCCATGTCAAAACACTTTTTTTGGCACACCTTGTGTTTTGATACATGATGTTGCCACATTTCTAACTCTGGGTCTTCCAATTGGTCATTTTATGTCTCCTGTTTTGAAGTTAACTTCTTAGAATAGAGGCTCCCTCATCTCAAGGGTGACCACATAGTTCATATTGAGTAGGAAGAGACTTCTGTCTGATCTTCTGTGTCCCTTTAATATCCAACCCAAGCCTAACTCTGAGCCATATTCTCTGGTGATGGATTAGTCACAGGGATATTTTTAAATATTTACAGTCATTCCAATGCCATTCAAGACTGAGAGCCACTAGCCTGGAATCAGATTGAGGTCTAGCTCTGCCATCAAAACCATTTTTTCTGGTTATCTTTATGTGACTCAATTAATAAGTGAGCAATTCCTTTCTGGCCTATAAATTGTCCAGAAACACAGTTCACAGGCCCTTTAAGAATATTGGATGGTAAACTGAAAGGTGATTATATCCACCCTACCACTGTTTTGCTGTGAATTCTGATACATCCTTAGCTCTTTTACCACAGTGTCTCTGTGAAACCATCCTTCAACAGTCTTAACCAGAGATCTGGAGAAGATAGATCCTCGAGGGTCTGGCAGTTTTTCCAGTCCACCAGTAAAGAAACTGAAGCTCTCAAATAGAATGGTCTCTATTCTGGACTCCTAGGTAGCTGGCACCAGTAGAAGATGTCCTGCATTCCAAATGGTAGGAGCCATTCTGTCCCTAGACTCCAGTCCTTGTTGTATGATGCCCCCTTGGATATTAGCAGACAGGCAAGAAGGCAGCATTTATACTTCTGGTCAGAACCATTTTTTTGCCCCCACTTCTCAGTGTTCTTGGATTTCTCAAGAGGAATTCCTTTATCTCTATTTCTAGAATTATAAGAATATTTTGATAGCCAAATACAAATGAGTACCAAAGTCTGTTCAGTCAACATTTATGAAGTTATAGTAACCAGGAGTCTCTAGGGCCCTTGCTATCTAATTGATGGACAAAGCCATTTGCTGTTATTATTGGAGCTAAGAGGCTCTGTTTCTGAGACCAGAGGTTGTGTGTGCTCAAAAATTGAATGTCTGGGGTCTCTCTGCATTCCATATGTCATCTTGGTTCCAAGGACATGGATAATGTTGTTTCTAACCCTGGAAAAGCTTCGGATCCCAATTGTTCATTGCTGTATACTTGCATCCTACTTAAGGTGTTTATGAAACTGTGTCTACAAGTATACAAAGATTAGGAAGATGGTCAGCACCAAGTTATCTGTACATTCTCGGCACAACCTGTGTGTCATTTCACCTTGCAAAGAATAAGGTGTCCTTGCAAGGCCAAGGACAGCTAAAATATTACCCACCCATATAATCTGATTTGAGTGGCAAAGATAATTTTTGCTCCCAAAGCTTCTGATGTTTTGATCTATAATGTTCTTGTCCTTAATGCAGTGATATGTCTGTGTCTGAAGATCACTGATGGTAAGATGTTATTAGTGTAATCACTATCTATATGCAGGACTTGCTTTGTTTAGATTGGGCACAGAGTATCTGGTGATTTCTTGAGTATTTCGTAACAACTCTAAAGGGCAAATGTCTTTATGCTTCTTATTGAAGCCTATATAGAGCTGTCCTCACAGGATAAGAGAACTCACACACCTGTGGGGACCAGAATTCAAGTGTTCCCTAAAACCACACCAGCTTCTCATCTATGGCCTGCTTCCATGATTATGCTATAAAATTTTGAATCCCAACTCCAAACAAATTTATTTTGAATTTTTATATTTCCTATCCACTCACTTATATTTAACTTGAAATATAAATATTAGTGATGGGCATTGTGATAAATGCAAGAACACAGAAATGAGCAAGCATGGACCCAGCCCAAGAGAAAGTCTACTATGATCACACCCTGGTGTTAATCAGGATTGTTAATCAGGAACCAGCACAACAGAACATGTCTTTAGAAATTTTAGAAAGACTGAAAAGAGTGAGGCTGACAAAGGATGTATTTTTCTGAAAAATTGACTTGACTAGGTATGCACAAGTCAGTTCTCCGGGTATGTATACTCCAACTGTTTGAATGCCTACTGTCTTAATTACTTTTCTCTTGCCATGATAAAACACCATGACCAAGGCTACTTATAAAATAAAGTGTTTAATTTGACTTCCAGTTTCAGAGAGTTAGAGTCATTGATTGAGGGACAAAGACCTAGAGGCAGGAATAGCTAAAGCTTACTTTGATCTACATGTAGGAGGCAAGGTGAGCTAACTGAAAATCATGGTAGGCCCCCATGACACAGCCTCCCCCAACAATAACATACTTCTTAATCCTTCCCAAAGAGTTTCATTAACTGGGGTCCATGTATTAACTGGAGTCATATGTTCAAGCATATGAGCCTATTGAGGTCAGTCTTTTTTCAAACCACACCTACTTTCCATTTCTCTGGAACACACAGACCTGTTCTCCGGGTAAATGTATTCCAACTTTTCTGGAACATATATTCTACTGCTCTCGGTACTGAACTGAGATAAATAAAAGAATACAAAAATGAGTGGTGCTTTGAAGACATATTTCAACTCTTCCTGTTACATTCACCCACCTCTGGGATATCTACTCTAGGGCTCTGGGTTCTCCCATTCCAGAATTTTGATTCTGCCTCATATTGTTCCTAATCCTGGGTCTTGATAAATGTGTCATATTTTTAATAGGATGATATTTCTGCCTCTTTAGCTTAAACTGGACCTCCTTGTAATCTCCTGCTAAAGCTTGTTCCAGCACTCAGGTATATACTAGTTCAGGCTTCCATATTACAATATATACTTGCATTATATATAAATATATAATGCAACTTTCTGTGTGACTTCAAATCCTAAGGGTTGTCTTATAGCTTTAAAGGGGACCTTTCACATTGGTATCCATAGCACTGACATGGTCCCTTCATACTTCTTGAAACATTCATTTATGTTTGATTATTAAATCAGTAATGAAATGAGTCTTTTGGATCATCTGAGTTGAAAATGTCTTAGACTGAGTCTAAACTGAACTGTGTATTGGTCTTGCTGCAAATATCCAGACTTGGGAACATGGGTAACAGAGACCAATTGTGGTAGAAACCACTGGTGCCCAATTAAAATGCCACATCAAGAGAAGTAGGGCATTCACTGAAGCTAAGAGCTAGACAGCACCTGGACTAAAAACTCAGAAGGAATTTAATAACACATGCTGTGACCTTAAAGCATGCATAAAATTTGAAGCATAAAAATTTCCTAGAAATAGTTAATGACATTGTCATCTTTAAAAATACTTAACAAAATAGTTTGTTGCTTTAATTGTACAATTTTCCCCAGAAATTATAAAGGAAACTCATAGTAAAATTCAAAGGAACCTCATAATATAATTCTGCAATTAGACAAGTGAAGAAAATACCTTTGTTGTGAAAAGACAAAGTGCTTTGGCTTTTGGTCTACCCAAGTGGGAAATACATTGTAGCAGTCACAGAACATAACTCAGAGATGTACAGAGCTGGAAGTAGCAGGAAGCAGTAGGAAGTAGCAGTGAATGAAAATGCCCCACCCTGCCCCTAGGCTTGGGACAGGGAGTATAGCCCTGTTGGAAGAAGTGTTACCAGGGGTGGACTTTCGAGGTTTCAAAAACCCGCACACCATTCACGGTTAATTTTATCTCATCTCTTGTTTGTGGGTCAGATGTAAGCTCTAGCTACTGTTCCAGCGCCATGCCTGCCTGCCTGCTTCCATACTCATCACCATGATGATTGTAGACAAACTCTCTGAAATTATAAGCAAGCCCCCAATAAACTCTTTCTTCTATAGATTACCTTGGTCATACTGTTTTGCCAAGGTTATTGAACACCCTCAGCCTTGTCCATGTCAATGCTTGAGACCACAACTGTGAAGAAAAGTGCACTAAGTTTAACTTTTAGCATCACGAAGCCCTGCAGGACTTCACCTGGAGGGCACACAGTGACATAAAATCACTAACAAGGAAAGGAACTTGAAGTCATAATTTTGTGTACATGATGAGGAAAAAAATTCTACTTAGAAGTCAATAATGAGTCTGCTACATTCCTTGTGATCTAAACCCAATGAAAATATTTTAAATCATTTAAGTCAGCCATACTGAAAAGTTATACTTAGGTATCACTAAAGCCATACATGTGACTCAAATGCTATCATCCTTACATTATGAGCAAGAAACTAACTGTTCAAAATTCTGAAATGCAAGTCCATTGCTCATCACTTTTTAAATTGGGCTAAAAAATGACTTCAGCTTTCAAAGGTACAACTTATGCAAATTTAAGATAAAATTATATTTTTTTGTGCTTGTTAGATTTTTTTTTCTATTTTTTAATTTACATTCCAAATCACTTCCCCTTTCCCGTTTCCTCCCTCCCCGAAAGTCCCATAAGCCCCCTTTACTCCCTCTTTTCTCCATTCAACCCCCTCTCGTTACTCTGTCCTGGCGTTCCCCTACATCCAGTCTTTCCAGGACCAGGGGTCTCTCCTTAAATCTTTTTAGAAATCTATTGATATGCGGATTGTGTCTAGGGTACTCCGAGATTCTGGGTCAATATCCCCTTATCAGTAACTGCATACCATGTGTGTTCTTTTGTGATTGGGTTACCTCACTAAGGATGATATTTTCAAGTTCTGACCATTTGCCTAGGAATTTCGTGAACTCATTGTTTTTAATTGCAGAGTAGTATTCCATTGTGTAGATATACCACATCTTCTGAATCCATTCCTCCATTGAGGGACATCTGGGTTCTTTCCAGCTTCTGGCTATTATAAATAAGGCTGCTATGAACATAGTGGAGCATGTGTCCTTATTGCATGCAGGTAAAGTCTCTGGGTATATGCCCAGGAGTGGTATAGCCGGATCCTCCGGGACTGTCATGCCCAGTTTTCTGAGGAACCGCCAGACTGCTTTCCAGAGTGGTTGTACCAGCCTGCAGTTCCACCAGCAGTGGAGGAGTGTTCCTCTTTCTCCACATCCTCGCCAACAACTGCTGTCTCCTGTGTTTTTGATCTTAGCCATTCTGACTGGTGTGAGATGGAATCTCAGGGTTGTTTTGATTTGCATTTCCCTAATGACTAAGGATGATGAACATCTCTTTAGGTGCTTCTCAGCCATTAGATATTCTTCAGGTGAGAACTCTTTGTGTAGCTCTGTACCCCATTTTTTAATAGGGTTACTTGCCTCTCTGGAGTTTAACTTCTTGAGTTCTTTGTATATCTTGGATATTAGCCCTCTGTCGGATGTAAGGTTGGTAAAGATCATTTCCCAGTTAGTTGGTTGCCGCTTTGTCTTTTTGACAGTGTCTTTTGCCTTGCAGAAACTTTGTAATTTAATGAGGTCCCTTTTGTCTATTCTTGATCTTAGAGCATAAGCTATTGGAATTCTGTTCAGGAAATTCTCCCCTGTGCCCATATGTTCAAGGTTCTTCCCTAGTTTCCCTTCTATTAGTTTCAGTGTGTCTGGTTTTATGTGGAGATCTTTGATCCACTTAGAATTGAGCTTAGTGCAAGGAGATAAGGATGGGTCAATTTGCATTCTTCTGCATGTTGACCTCCAGCTGAGTCAGCACCATTTGTTGAAAAGGCTATCTTTTTTCCACTGGATGGTTTTAGCTCCTTTGTCAAAGATCAAGTGACCATAGGAGTGTGGATTCATTTCTGGGTCTTCAATTCTGTTCCATTGATCTACATGTCTGTTACTGTACCAATACCATGCAGTTTTTAACACTATTGCTCTGTAGTACCGCTTGAGGTCCGGGATACTGATTCCCCCAGAGGTTCTTTTACTCTTGAGAATAGTTTTAGCTATTCTGGGTTTTCTGTTATTCCAGATGAATTTTTGAATTGCTCTTTCTAACTCTATGAAGAATTGAGTTGGGATTTTGATGGGGATTGCATTGAATCTGTGTATTACTTTTGGTAAGATGCTCATTTTTACTATATTAATCCTGCCAATCCATGAGCATGGCAGATTTTTCCATCTTCTGAGGTCTTCTTCAATTTCTTTCTTCAGAGACTTGAAGTTCTTGTCATACAGATCTTTCACTTGTTTGGTTAGAGTCACGCCAAGATACTTTATATGGTTTGTGGCTATCGTGAAGGGTATCATTTTTCTTATTTCTCTCTCAGCCTGCTTATCCTTTGAGTATAGGAAGGCTACTGACTTGCTTGAGTTGATGTTATATCTGGCCACTTTGCTGAAGTCGTTTATCAGCTGTAGGAGTTCTCTGGTGGAGTTCTTTGGGTCGCTTAAGTATACTATCATATCATCTGCAAATAATGATAGTTTGACTTCTTCCTTTCCAATTTGTATCCCTTTGACCTCTTTTTGTTGTCTAATGATTTTTGATGATCTGATGATTTTTTGAATTTCCTCAGTTTCTGTTGTTATCTCTCCCTTTTCGTTTCTGATTTTATTAATTTGGATACTATCTCTGTGCTCTCTGGTTAGTCTGGCTAAGGGCTTATCTATCTTGTTAATTTTCTCAAAGAACCAACTCCTTGTTTTGTTGATTCTTTGTATGGTTTTATTTGTTTCTACTTGATTGATTTCAGTCCTGAGTTTGATGATTTCCTGCCTTCTACTCCTCTTTGGTGTATTTGCTTCTTTTTGTTCCAGGGCTTTCAGGTGTGCCATTAAGCTGTTAGTGTATGCTGTCTCCCGTTTCTTTTTGGCGGCACTCAGGGCTGTGAATTTTCCTCTTAGCACTGCTTTCATTGTGTCCCATAAATTAGGGTATGTTGTGCCTTCATTTTCATTAACTTTCAAAAAGTCTTTGATTTCTTTCTTTATTTCCACCTTGACCAAGTTATCATTGAGTAGAGCATTGTTCAGCCTCCATGTGTACGTGGGTTTTCTTTTGTTTTTGTTGCCATTGAAGACCACCCTTATTCCATAGTGATCTGATAGGAGGCATGGGATTATTTCTATCTTCTTGTATCTGTTGAGGTCTGATTTGTGACCAATTATATGGTCAATTTTGGAGAAGGTACCATAGCTGAGAAGAAGGTGTATTCTTTAGCTCTAGGATGAAATGTTCTATATATATATATATATCAGTTAGTTCCATTTGATCCAAGGCTTCAATTAGATTCACTGTGTCCCTGTTTAGTTTCTGCTTTCCTGAACGATCCATTTCAGAGAGCAGGGTGTTGAAGTCACCCACTATTATTGTGTGCGGTGCGATGTGTGCTTTGAGTTTTAGTAAAGTTTCTTTTACGAATGAGGGTGCCCTTGCATTTGGAGCATAGATATTCAGAATTGAGAGTTCTTGATGGTGGATTTTTCCCTTGATCAGTATGTAGTGTCCTTCTGTGTCTTTTTTTGATGACTTTAGGTTGAAAATCAATTTTATCCGATATTAGGATGGCTACTCCACCTCGTTTCTTGGGGCCATTTGCTTGTAAAATTGTTTTCCAGGCTTTTACTCTGAGGTAGTGTTTGTCTTTGACACTGAGGTGCGTTTCCTGCATGCAGCAAACTGCTGGGTCCTGTTTACGTATCCAGTCTGCTAGTCTATGTCTTTTAATTGGGGAATTGAGACCATTGATATTAAGAGAGTTTAAGGCATAGTGATTATTGCCATCTGCCATTCTTGACGCTATCTTTATGTTTGAGTGGTTATCTACTTTTGGGTTTGATTCAAGAATGTTATTATCTCATTTTTTCCAGGGTGTTCTCTCCCTGTATTGGAGGTTTCCACCTATTATCCGTTGCAGGGCTGGATTTGTGGAAAGATATTGTGAAAATTTGGTTTTATCATGGAATATCTTGGTCTCTCCATCTATGGTGATTGAGAGTTTTGCTGGGTAAAGTAGTCTAGGCTGGCATTTGTGCTGTCTTAGTGTCTGCATGAGATCTGCCCAGGATCTTCTGGCTTTCATAGTCTCTGGTGAGAAGTCTGATGTGATTCGGATAGGTCTTCCTTTGTATGTTACTTGGCCCTTTTCTCTTACTGCTTTTAGTATTCTTTCTTTGTTTAGAACATTCGGTGTTTTGATTATTATGTGACGGGAGGTATTTCTGTTCTGGTCCAGTCTGTTTGGAGTTCTGTAGGCTTCTTGTACGTTCATCGGCATCTCTCTCTTTAAGTTAGGGAAGTTTTCCTCCATAATTTTGTTGAAGATGTTTACTGGCCCTTTAAGTTGCAAATCTGCACTCTCATCTATACCTATAATCCTTAGGTTTGGTCTTCTCATTGTGTCCTGGATTTCCTGGATGTTTTGGGTTACACGTTTTTTGCATTTTGCATTTTCTTTGACTGTTGAGTCGATGCTTTCTATGGAATCTTCAGCACCTGAGATTCTTTCTTCCATCTCTTGTATTCTATTGTTGATGTTTGCATCTATGACTCCTGATTTCTTCCCAAGGTTTTCTATCTCCAAAGTTGTCTCCCTTTGTGATTTCTTAGTTGTTTCTACTTCCTTTTTTAGTTCCTGGATGGATTTGCTGAGATCCTTCACTTGTTTGTTTGTATTTTCCTGTATTTCTTTAAGGTATTTTTGCATTACCTCTTTCAGGATTTCTTCCTGATGACCCACGTTCTCCTGCATTTCTCTGAGCGATTTTTGTGTTTCCTCCTCATGGGATTCCATCTGTTGATCCATCGT
Source organism: Tokudaia tokunoshimensis (assembly GCA_036184795.1). Classification (NCBI taxonomy): domain Eukaryota; kingdom Metazoa; phylum Chordata; class Mammalia; order Rodentia; family Muridae; genus Tokudaia; species Tokudaia tokunoshimensis. Next base: position 46,251,722 of record BTHU01000012.1, read on the forward strand.
CTCCTGCATTTCTTTAAGCAGTTCTCGTGTTTCCTTTGTAAGGGCATCTAACCGTTGATTCATTTCTTTAAGCAATTTTTGTGTTGCCTCCTTATGGGCATCCATCTGTTGACCCATATTCTTCTGCATTTCTTTATGCAAATTTTGTGATTCCTTTGTGAGTGCATCTACCCGTTGATTCATCTCGTTAAGCGATTTTTGTGTTGTCTCCTTGTGCGCCTCCATCTTTTGATCCATGTTCTCCCGCATTTCTCTAAGCGATTTTTGTGTTTCCTTTGTAAGGGCTTCTAACCGTTGATTCATGGTCTCCTGTAACTCTTTATGAGATTTATTTGTGTCCTTCTTGTGATCCTCTAATAGGATCATGAGAAGTGATTTTAAATCCAGATCTTGTCTTTCGGGTATGGTGGGGTATCCAGGACTTGCTGCTGTCTCTTCAGCGCAGTCTGCGGGAACAGAGGTCGCGGAAGGAAAGCTGGTAGGCTCCCGCCCAGTGCGGGGTCCCTCTGCCAGGCAGAAGTCCCACAGCAGAGCTGGCGTGCTGGTCACTGCAGATCAGCCCCACACCTGGGAGCCGCACACACACAAGCTGCCCGAGACCCAAGCGATATTATGCCTGTCTGTCTCAGAACCTGGCTGTCCCAACTTCCCAGTCACTGGAGCAAAGATGGCGGAGGAGGATAAAATTATATTTATTCAGAAGTTGATCATAGGAATTTGCCTTCTCTTGTCTAATCATTATATTTTTTCATCAGGTATAATTATTGGAAATTCTGATTTCCATATAAATAAAATGTCTGAATCAAAAAATTAAAGTGAATAAACTGTAACACCTGAATATGAAATAAGTGTGAGGACTTTGTAGTACTTTAATTTTTTCCAAAGTCAATGGGAACATTTAAATTTTTAATTTAATTATTTTACTCTAGACATGAAATACACAAGAACTACAACAAAAGCAAACAAATATTCAAACCCAAAGACAAAATCTCTAAAACAAAACAAAAACAAAAATCTATCAAAGAGATCAGAGAACCTTCCAAGCAACAAATAGTCATGAGGTTAAAAGTCTGGGAAACAGAGACTATACATATGACCTGCTCTGGGGTCACCATTCCTTGGGAGGCTCATAATGACTAAAGATTTAGAAAACAACCACTAAACAGCAAAGCTCTTGATGAACTATTATGAAATGTCAAAAATTCCTGACACATCTTTTGAAAGTGTCTAATAATTTCTGTATTTTCATGCAAAAATTTGGAGCCTGGGGACAGTCATAGATGACTCAGAGTATTCATATAATATTTCCCAGAAAAAAAATGAAAATCATAAAACAGCGTGAAATATTAACTATCTGGAACAAAGCAACAAAATATGCACAAGGCCACTAATCAGAAAACCAATAAAGTTACTTAGTGATTTAAAAAGTACAGAATGAAAATTATAAAAATATCAGTTATTCTCAAATTAATCTGTACAGACAATGAATTATCAATTAATATGCCATCAGGATTCATACTCATACATTGTCCTCTGATTCTGAAATTCATGCAGAATGAAGAAACCCAAAGAATTAAGGCATGCTTCAAGAAACCCAGGGACAAAGCCTACTCATTGGTATTCAAAGTCTCAGGATAGAGGCAAACCAGGGCTTGCTCAATGGTAGGCTAATTGAAGTAGGGAGGAAAGGAAAGGCTAGACACCTGGGCTTTGGATAACAAGTTCCAAGAATTCTCAGTCTACATCCAAGAAATAGACTTAACATACACCTTTTTTTTTCTAAATTTTTTTATTTACATTCCAAATCATTTCCCCTTTCCCATTTCTTCCCTCCCCGAAAGTCCCATAAGCCCCCTTCCCTCCCTCTTTTCCCCATTCAACCCCCTCTCGCTTCTCTGTCCTGGCATTCCTCTACATCCAGTCTTTCCAGGACCAGGGGTCTCTCCTTCCATCTTCTTGGAAATCTATTGATATGCGAATTGTGTCTAGGGTATTCCGAGATTCTGGGTTAATATCCCCTTATCAGTGACTGCATACCATGTGTGTTCTTTTGTGATTGGGTTACCTCACTAAGGATGATATTTGGAAGTTCTTACCATTTGCCTAGGAATTTCGTGAATTCATTGTTTTTAATTGCAGAGTAGAATTCCATTGTGTAAATATCTCACATCTTCTGAATCCATTCCTCCATTGGGAGACATCTGGGTTCTTTCCAGCTTCTGCCTATTATAAGTAAGGCTGCTATGAACATAGTGGAGCATGTGTCCTTATTGCATGCAGGTAAAGCCTCTGGGTATATGCCCAGGAGTGGTATCATACACCTTTTTTTTGTTGGATATTTTTTATTTACATTTCAAATGCTATCCCCTTTCCCTGTACCCCTGAAACTCTCTATCCCATCCTCCTCCCCCTGTTTTTATAAGGGTGTTCCCCCATCAATCCACTCCCACCTCCCTGTCCTCGAATTCCCCTACACTGGGGCATCGAGCCTTCACAGGACCAAGGGTCTCTTCTCCCATTGATACCCAACAAGGCCAACCTCTTCTACATACGCGACTGGAGCCATGGGTCCCTCCATGTGTACTCTTTGGTTGGTGGTTTAGTCCCTAGGAGCTCTGGGATGTCTGGTTGGTTGATATTGTTGTTCTTCCTATGGGGTTGCAAATCTCTTCAGTTCCATTAGTCCTTTCTCTAACTCCTCTATTGGGACCAATGTGGATCAAGGACCTCCACATAAAACCAGATTCACTGAAACTAATAAAAGAGAAAATGGGGAAGAGCCTCAAACACATGGGCTCAGAGGAAAATTTTCTAAACAGAACACCAATAGCTTATGCTCTAAGGTCAAAAATCAACAAATGGGACCTCATAAAATTGCAAAGCTTCTTTACCATTTCTAATTCCGATAGAGGGCTAATATCCAATATATACAAAGAACTCAAGAAGTTAGACTCCAGAGAAACAAATAACCTTACTAAAAATGTGATACAAAGCAAAACAGAGAGTTCTCAACTGAGGAAACTCGAATAGACAAGAAGCACCTAAAGAAATGTTCAACTTCCTTAGTCATCAGGGAAATACAAATCAAAACAACCCTGAGATTCCACTTTACACCAGTCAGAATGGCTAAGATCAAAAACTCAGGTTACAGCAGATGCTGGTGAGGATATGGAGAAAGAGGAATACTCCTTCATTGTTGCTGGGATTGTAAGCTGGTACAACCACTCTGGAAATCTCTCTGGCAGTTCCTCAGAAAATTGGACTTAGTACTACCTGAGCACCCAGCAATACCACTCCTGGGCATATACCCAGAAGATTCTCCAATGTGTAATAAGGACACATGTTCCATTATGTTCATAGTAGCCTTATTTATAATAGCCAGAAGTTGGAAAGAACCCAGATGTCCCTCAACATAGTAATGGATATAGAAAATTGGTACATTTACATAATAGAGTACTACTCAGCTATTATAAACAATGGCTTCATGACATTCTTAAGCAAATGGAAGGAACTTAAAAATATCATCCTGAGTGAGGTAACTCAGTCACAAAAGAACACACATGGTATGTACTCACTGATAAGTAGATATTGGCCCAAAAGCACAGACTATCCAAGATTCAATTCACAGACCAGATGAAGAACAAGAAGAAGGAAGACCAAAACGCAATGCTTCAGTGCTTCTTAGAAGGGTGAGCAAAATACTCACAGGAGGAAATTTGGAGACAAAATGTGGAGCAGAGACTGAAGGAAAGGTCATGCAGAGACTGCCTCATCTGGGGATCCATTCCACATACAGCCTCCAAACCTGGACTCTATTGTGGATGCCAGGAAGTGCTTGCTGATGGAAGCCAGATATATGGCTCTCTCCTAAGAGGCTCTGCCAGAGGTTGACAAATACAGAGGAGGATGCTCGAAGCCAACCATTGGACTGAACGTGGGGTCCCTGATAGAAGAGTTGGAGAAGGGACTAAAGGAGCTGAGGGGGTTGCAGCCCCTTGGAGTGAGCAACAGTGTCAACAGGCCAGACCCTCTGGAGCTCCTGGGGACTGAACCATTAACCAAAGAACATACATGGAGAGACCCATGGCTCTGGCCGCATATGTGGCAGTGGATGGCCTTGTTGAACATCGATGGGAGGAGAGGCCCTTGGGCCTGAGGGTGTTTGATGCCCCAGTGTAGGAGAGTGCCAGAGAGGAAAGACAGGAGTTGGTGGGTGGGGAAGTACTCTCATAGAGGCAGGGGGAGGAGGAATAGGATAGGAGGATTCCAAAGGGGAGACCTGGAAAGGAGAAAACATTTGAAATGTAAATAAAGAAAGTATCCAAAAATTGACCCATTCTTATCTTCTTGCACTAAGCTCAATTCCAAGTGGATCAAGGACCTCCACATAAAACCAAACACACTGAAACTAATAGAAAGGAAACTAGGGAAGAACCTTGAACATATGGGCACAGGGGAGAATTTCCTGAATAGAACTCCAATAGCTTATGCTCTAAGATCAAGAATTGACAAATGGGACCTCATTAAATTACAAAGTTTTTGCAAGGCAAAAGACACTGTCAAAAAGACAAAGCGGCAACCAACTAACTGGGAAATGATCTTTTCCAACCCTACATCCGACAGAGGGCTAATATCCAATATATACAAAGAACTCAAGAAGTTAAACTCCAGAGAGGCAAGTAGCCCTATTAAAAACTGGGGTGCAGAGCTAAACAAAGAGTTCTCACCTGAAGAATATCTAATGGCTGAGAAGCACCTAAAGAGATGTTCATCATCCTTAGTCATTATGGAAATGCAAATCAAAACAACCCTGAGATTCCATCTCACACCAGTCAGAATGGCTAAGATCAAAAATACAGGAGACAGCAGTCGTTGGCGAGGATGTGGAGAAAGAGGAACACTCCTCCACTGCTGGTGGGATTGCAAGCTGGTACAACCACTCTGGAAAGCAGTCTGGCGGTTCCTCAGAAAACTGGGCATAACACTCCCGGAGGATCCAGCTATACCACTCCTGGGTATATACCCAGAGGCTTTACCTGCATGCAATAAGGACACATGCTCCACTATGTTCATAGCAGCCTTATTTATAATAGCCAGAAGCTGGAAAGAACCCAGATGTCCCTCAACGGAGGAATGGATTCAGAAGATGTGGTATATCTACACAATGGAATACTACTCTGCAATTAAAAACAATGAATTCACGAAATTCCTAGGCAAATGGTCAGAACTTGAAAATATCATCCTTAGTGAGGTAACCCAATCACAAAAGAACACACATGGTATGCAGTCACTGATAAGGGGATATTAGCCCAGAATCTTGGAATACCCTAGACACAATTCGCATATCAATAGATTTCCAAGAAGATGGAAGGAGAGACCCCTGGTCCTGGAAAGACTGGATGTAGAGGAATGCCAGGACAGAGAAGCGAGAGGGGGTTGAATGGGGAAAAGAGGGAGGGAAGGGGACTTATGGGACTTTCGGGGAGGGAGGAAATGGGAAAGGGGAAATGATTTTGAATGTAAATAAAAAAAACTTAGAAAATAAAATAAAATTTAAAAAAAACAAAAAAATTAAAAATATAACTCAAGGGGAAAAAAGACATCCAATTCACAATATATACTCACTGGACTCTGAAAAAAAAATGGGGACAGAGCTAAACAAAGAATTTTTGACTGAAGAATGCCTAATGGCTGAGAAGCACCTAAAGAAATGTTCAACATCCTTAGTCATTAGGGAAATGCAAATCAAAACAACCCTGAGATTCCACCTCACATCAGTCAGAATGGCTAAGATCAAAAACGCAGGTGATAGCAGATGCTGGCGAGGATGTGGAGAAAGGAACACTCCTCCATTGTCGGTGGGATTGCAAGCTCTCTAGAAATCAGTCTGGTGGTTCCTCAGAAAATTGTTCATAACATTCACCTTTAAACCAAGAAAAAATACACTATATGGTTTAGTTAAGGTAACTATTGTTGTAATGAAACACCATGATCAAAAACAGTCTGGGGTTTAGTTTGCTTATATTTCCACAATATAATCCATCATTGAAGGAAGTCAGGATAGAAGTTCAAACAGGGCAGGAACCTGAAGGGAGGAGCTGGTGGAGAGGCCATGGAGGAGTGCTGCTTAATGGTTTGGTCAGCCTGCTTTCTTTTCTTCTTTCTTTCTTTCTTTCTTTCTTTCTTTCTTTCTTTCTTTCTTTCTTTCTTTCTTTCTTTCTTTCTTTCTTTCTTCCCTTCCTTCCTTCCTTCTTTATCTCTGTCCCTCATTCTCCAGGTTTCATTCATTAATTCATTCATTCATGCACTCATTCATTTTACATTCTGACCCTTCTCCCACTCCCTTCTTCCCCTCCTCCTTTCCACTTCTCCTCTGTTTCTCTTTAGAAAAGGGCAGGCCTCCCATGGATATCATCCAGGTCTAGCAAGTCAAGCTGCAGTAAAACTAGGTGCATCCTCTCCTTCTAAGGCTAAATGAGGCAATCCAGTAGGAGGAAAGTGTCTCAAAGGCAGGGAACCAAATCAGAGACAGCCTGTGTTCCCACTGTTAGAGGAGTGTCACATGAAAACCAAGCTACACACCTGTAACCTGGGTGGAGGGCCTAGGTCAGTCCCATGTAGTCAGCCAGCTTTCTTTTAGAACCCCAGAACATCAACCAAGGGGTGGTCCCACCTACAATGGGTAGACCCTCTCATATCAATCACTAATTGATAAAATGCCCTACAGACTACAACCCAGTCTTATGGAGGCATTTTATCAATTGAGGCTCCCTTCTCTCCAATGACTATAGCCTATGTCAAGTTTACCTAAAACTATTCATATGAGTTGTAAGTCTAAATAGCGAGGGTGGAAAAGATCCTGGGAGAAACCTCAGAAAGCCTCTTCATGTTGAAGAAGAATATGAATGCATTAACAATAAAGGGGAATATGTGTTAGTGGAACTGTGTCTAAATTCATAACTCACATTCACCAGAAGACAGGAGTAAGAAATGAAGCAGTGTCACAGAGAGAGCATGGGAGATACTGGGAAGACTTATTACTGGCAGATATTCAAAAATATTTAAAGAACTATGAATGCAGCATCTTTGAAAAAAAAGCTAAGCATTTCTTAGTAAAATTTCTGTGCAACTCAGGCTCTGGGGATAAATGCAACCAAATACCAGCGTGTGCTCACCTGAGCACCAAAATATCTGGACATATATTACAAGGGTATAAAAGTAGAATAACACAGATGTACCTCAACAACAGAATGGACAAATCATGACACAAATATTCAACACAATTTCTGCAGCAGTAAGAAAGAACAGACCATAGCTTTCTCCAACAGGAAAAGTAAAACCCCACAAATAGAATATCAAGCCAAAGAAGCTATGACCCAAAACAAAATATTTCCTGTAAGTTTAAAACCACTGCATGGTGCTGGAAATCGTGGTTCTAGTTCCTCCTGGTGAGAAGTGGGTCATTACTGGAAGGAGCCTGGTGCTGCTCTCGGTCGTCATTGGGTATACTCATGGTTGCTCTGAACATGGTGGGCTTGCTTACACACTCAGTGGTTGCTCATGGGCTTCAGGGAGGCTTGTGAATTGGTATGTGTGCTTCTATACACTCATCCTCTGGTAGCTCTGTTGACTGTATCTGAGCTTGCAATCCTACTAGTTTATATTATAATTAGGTACCAAAGCAAAGGAAGATAACAATCTGGTAACCAGTAAGGTGAGAAGCATCATGATCTAGACTCTAGTTAAGTTGTAGGGGAGTGTGATCATGAAGTTCTCTGGCTGGTAGGCATGAACATGAATTCTCAAAGCCTCTAAAATCACCCTCCTCTAACAGTAGCAGATCCATGCCAATGCAAAACAGTATCTCCATGCTGTTCCAGCAGCCTGGGGTGATCTGTCCACCATGGAGTCATCCTGGCTATCTTCTGAGAGCCCAATATGCAGTAGGAATAGTGCCTCTCCAAGAAAATTTGCAGTGTCCAGACACTATTAGGGCCAACTAGAGCAGCAGCCAGGTGTGGACTAAGGCTGCCCTGGTTTGGGTTCATGTAACAGACACGTGCAGTAACCAATCTGCTGAGGTCAGTAGGAAATAATAATTTATTTCTGTATCATTTCAATAAGTTATATATTAATTGCCTTATAGAAGACTATGTTTTTACTGTGTGTCTTAATTAGGGGTTTCATTACTAAGAACACACATGGTATGCACTCACTGATAAGTAGATATTAGCCCAGAAGCTCAGACATTTTTGTCTTTTAAGAATATGCATTTTAGTTTAGTGTTTAGGTCAGGGAATCCAGACCAAGAGGACACATCTAGTGAAGTCTTCCTGCTGGCATAATTTTCATGTGAATTAGGACCTCACATAGTAAAATACATGGGTGGCCCATGTGTATAACCTTTTTGCCCTCTTTCTTACAGAATCAGTAGGATACAATCATGGGAATTCCCTATACAGCCCTTACCTAACTGTTACCCAAGGGCACCCTTGAGGCATCACAGTTGTATTGTGTGTCTATCTTCTTTATACCTCACAGAGGAGATTAATTTCTATCCATGATGAACCATATCCAAAATCACAGCCTAATCTCTACCCCATTGGGTTGAGACCTCCAATAAGTGAGTTTGGCAGGCACGCATTCAATCCATAACACCCCATCCAATAAAGGACACATTTTTCTTTAGTTACCAAAAACAGCAAGCATGCCTTTAAAAACACGTTGAGAGAATCAATATCTTTGTCATTCTCCTGGATGATATATTTTTCAAAAGAACAAATGTACTGAAGCTAAAACTTAGACACCCAATTTTTATCTTCTTTAGCTCCAAGTTATACAAATTAAGCTGTAAGCTCACATGACTTTCTGGGGGTGTTTGTCCTCCACTTTAATTAGTACTGGGAGAGCCAAGACTTTTGCATTAACACTTTGAAAATGCCATTTATTTTATTCCTAAAGACACTATTTGTAGAACTATCCTGTGACAAGGCCAGCATAGTACATCATTAATGACTTGAAGCAACAGAAAAATGTATCAATTAAAGCATGTTCTTTTATAAAAAGATTAGCAATTAACCAAAGGCCCACGTATTGACATTCACTGCTATTTCACAGATTTAATGTGGTGGCAACACAACTGACTTTGGAGGTGAAAATAATTGATGTTTCAGACATACATTGCATTAAAAATAGGATTTTCCTCTTTTGGGGGGTTGAGATACATTGTTGACTAAAAACATCCACTTCTATAACCAGCACCCTGAAGGCATCCTTTCCAGAGCAGGACCATAGGGTTCTTAGTCTCCATGGCAGCTAAGCCTGAGCATCTGAGCATCTGCCTTAGCCAGTTTCTGCCCTGAAATACAGATGGATCTCAGATAAAATAGTCTGGATGCAGTATTTTACCACACCTCAGCTTTGGTTAGATGTTAAAGGATAGCAACCGAGACCCATTACATCCAAGCTTGTGTTCTCCAAAAGCAGTGGGCACAATCAAGGTAATGAAAAGCCTGTTTATCTCTGCTTTGGGGACCAACCTTAGGCAGACACATGTCATGCAAGAAGCTGGTGCATCAAAAGATGTGCCCAGCGAATAGAATCCCAATTATAAAGTTCTGTGCAGTGTAAGTGAGAGATGGAGAGAATCTTGTGAAAGGAATAGGAAAGGATCCCCAAAGTTTTCACAAAAAAATAAAAGTAAAATTGGCCTTTACTTTGGAAAGTAAAACATCCCTATCCAAAGGAGGAATGTATGGGAGATAGGGAAACTCATTCTCAGTTTCTGGTAATTGAAGTTTAGCATAATTAAGGAAAATAGGAAGAAATATAGTTTTAAAAGGAAACTAAGCAACTGGGAATTATTTTAAATGTCAGGTTATTCTGTCAGCCCTCAACATCCACAGTTTCCATCCACACAGTCTGCCTTATAGCTATTATTCTTAAAATGATGGTGTGTTAACAACTGTGTCCATGACATTTGTCCTGCATAAGATACTACAAATAGCCTAGAGATTGCTTAGAGTAAATAGAAAGATATGTGTGACTTCTGTGAAAATACTATGCCATGTGAGAAAGTTAAGTATCTTGGGTAACATGGAAATAACCTTCTAGAAACAGGGTCAAGGGAATAGTCAGATTCATATCAAAGAGATTTGAAGTCAGAGACTTCTTTTAAATAGGGTATTCTACTATTGAAACAAATACATTACAGCAAATAAGCAAGAAGAAACATTTAAGATTTCTGGGGACTCTAAGACACAATAATGAACTGAATGTGATGGAGTGCCTGGATATAAAGGAAAGATCATTGAAATCAGGAAGAGGTGTATCACATTGGAGCTCTGGTAGACTCTAGGAGCAGGTAGGCCAAGAATGTAACAACACGGCTTCTTGTCTCCATAACAACTGTACATTCCCAAAGTGGCTTGTTGGAAGAGAAGTTTATGAACCACAGAAAAGCAAGTAGCAAGTCCCCAGGTCCTGTATTGCCTTTCCCAGGAGCTAAACCAGGGTTCACATCAGGGAGTACTGATATAGTAACACTTTTGAGTGTGGCAAAAAGTACATAAGAAGCTATTTATTGCAAATTCCAGAGACTGGAGTTGGAACTCTAAAACCAGCTATGGTCCTGGACGAGCACATAGCATTCTTTCAAGCAGGGAGGAGGAAGGAGAGGTAGCACTAGTGAACAGAGCATTGTCCCTAGGAAGACAAACCTATCTAAGGTGCAAACAGCCTAAGGTCCACATGGTGCAGGACACGTCTCTGTCTCAAGCTGTCCACAGGATGTGAGGGTGACAGAACATAAGGAAGAAAGATCTTTTCATAAAAAAATTATGGTTCTTGTTCTCAGTGAAGGAAAACCATATGACTATAAAATCATGCTCATGATTATGTTGTAAACATACCACATATATTCATTTGTCTGTACATTACACTACATTATACATTCTGACACATGAATATAGAGAAATGCAGAAAATTACACTATAATATTATGTCTGGCATATTATTCACGGTGATATCTGGCCTCTTCTCCATTGTTACATTTCTATTGATAAAAAGAAGATATTTTGAGAATATTTTGGAAAGGCTACTCCTGCCAGGGAAGCAGGTAGGCTGACTGTAGATCTTCTCCTCTCCTTCCTCTTCTCTAGGTCCAATCACCCAGTCTTATTCCTTACTCTGCAACAGAACACCTGCTGAAGTCTTCCTTTCTATCCTGTCCACATCTCCTGTGGATCTCACATAAATTACCTGTAAATCCTCCTAACCTCCCTCCCCCAATTCATTGATTTATCTCAGCCCCTGACTCCAGCAGGCTCTCCCTGCTAACCCACAGACCACTCCTGCCAGGTATGCAGGTAGGCTGGCTGCAGATCATCCCTCCTTCCATTCTTACAGATCTAATCCTCCAGCTCTTAGCAGATCTTCTGTAGTGACCTCTCTTTAGCCTCTGCCTTCATTATAAGGAGACTACATAAGCAGATTCTAGATGAACACTCTGTTTTTCTCCCTCATGTGACTCCTTTCAGACCCCTGGCTTATCCCCATTTCTAAGAATAAGCTCCCCATAAATAGAAACATTTTATCTGGAATCTCCAGTGGGCACACTATTAGGTCCATAGAAAATTTCTCTTCAGGCAACACACAGTCAATAAACTCTCTGAAAACCCAGAGAGAAAACAAAAAATGAAAAACAAAGCACCCACTCAACAAAGACAAAACCAAATACCAGAACCTAGAAACTATATTTTCCCAACCAGATGACTAGATGCCAGAATAAAACCACAATCAATAACAGCCAGGGTCATATGTGCCTCCTCTAGAGCCCATCAGCCATATAACAGAAGGCCCAGAATAAGAACAAGAAAACCATACTTTAAGGCAGGCTTTATGAAGATTAAAGAGGTCCTTAAAGCAGAAATGAATAAATCTTGTTAAAGAAATCCAGGAAAACACAGTGGGAGGAAATGAATAAATTACTTAAGGAAATCCAGAAAAAACATAAACAAACATTATAAGGAAGTGAATAAAACTGTTCTAAACTCAAAAATGGAGATAATGGAAATAAAATCAGTAAATAAAACCCAAATTGATCTAATTCTGGAAATGAAAAATATACCAACGAGAAAAGGAACTACAGAGGCAGCTTCACCAACAGAGTACAAGAGAAGGAAGAGAGAATTTCAGGCATTGGAGGTGCAGTAGAAGAAATGGACACGTCAATTAAAGAAATTGTTAGATCTTAAAAAACTTCTGAAACAAAACATCCAGGAAATCTGGGACTCTGTGAAAAGATCAAATGTGGAAATAGTAGGAAGAAAGGAAGGAGAAGAATCTCAGCTCAAAGATCCAGAAAATATCTTCAACAAAATTATAGAAGAAAATAGTCCTGACCTAAACTAGGAGATGCCTATAAAGGTGCAAGAATTATAGAACACTAAATTGGACTAGAAAAGAAAGTTTCCTCAGTTCATAATAATAGAAATACTAAATATATAGAACAAAAAAAAATTTAAAAACTGCAAAAGAAAAAGATGTAGTAACATAAAGGCAGAGCTATTAGAATTACACATGAATTCTCAGTGGTGACTCCAAAAGCAAAGGGGCCTGGACAGCCCAGACTATTAGAACTAGAAAACCTTCAGTCACCATTTATGGAGAAAATACGATGCTCCATAGTAAAGCCAAATTTAGCCAGTATTTATCTACAAATCCAACCCCACAGAAGGTACTAGAAGGAAAACTCCAACATAAGGAGGTTAACTACAACCATAAACACACAGGAAGTAAATAATCTTACACCAGCAAAATAAAAAGAAAAGGAGACACACAAACCACCACCATCACCACTGGCACCATTGCCATCACCACCATCTCCACAACCACCACAACAAACAACAACAAAATAACAGTAGTCAACAATAATTGGCCATTGATGTTTCTCAATAAAATGAATTCATTTTCACATACACATAAACACAGATTTAGAGAATGTATATGGAAACAGGATTCGTCCTTCTTCTGCATCCAAGAAACACATTTCATCAGAAGACATATCATTTCAAGGTAAAGAGTTAGAAAAGGATATTACCAACAAACAAGCTGGTGCAGCATTTTTAATATCTAACAAAATAGTATTCAAATAAAAAAAACTAATCAGAAAAGAAAAGGAAGGCCACTACATATTCATCAAAGGAAAAATCCACCAATATGACATTTCAGTTCTTAACATCTATGCCCCAAACAGCAAGGCACCCAAGTTTGTAAAAGAAATGCAACTAGAGCTTAAATCCCATATTGACTCTCATATATTGATAGTGGTAGACTTCAATACCCCAATCCCACCAATATACAGTCACCCAGCCAAAAACTAGAGAAATGCTAGCGCTAACAAGCATTATAAATCTAACGACTTAACAGATATTTTCAGAACATTTCACCCAAACACGAAAGAATGTACTTTCTCTATGTCTCACGAATATTTCTCCAAAACTGACTACTCAAACACAAAGTACATCTTAACAAATACAAGAAAATTAAAGTAACTCCCTACATCTAATCAGACTACCACAGATTAAAGCTGTAACTCAACAAAAACAAAACCAGGAAACACATGACTGAAAAATGAAATTAAGAACAAAAATTAAAGACTTTCTAGAACTGAATGAAAATAAATATAGAACATACCCAAACTTTGACACAAATGTAAGTGAGTTCATAGCACTATCCACATTAAGAAACAAAAGCAAAACAAAACCTAGAGTGAAGGTATATTAGCAACTTACCAGAACACTTGATAACTCTAACACAAAAAGATGTAGTAGAAAAAAAGGAGTAGACGGCAAGAAATAATCAAACTCTGGGCTAACATCAATAAAATAGAAACAAACAGAACAATGCAATAATCAATGAAACAAAGATTTGATTCTTCAAGAAAATCAATAAGATCAACAAGCCCTTATCCAAATTAACTAAAAAGGCAGAGAAATGATATCTGAATTACCAAATCAGCAATGAAAAGGGGAGCATGACAGCAGACATTGAGATAATCCTGAGCACTGTATGGACATACTTTAACAACTTTTACTCCACCAGATCAGAAAATCTCAAAGAACTGGAGAATTTTCTTGATAGATACCACTTTACTAAAGTTAAACCAAAATCAGATAAACAATTAAACAAACCTATAACCCCTAGCAAAATAGAAGTATTTACTAAAATCTTCCAACCAAAAGAAACCAAAGGTGAGATGATTTTAATTCAGAATTCTACCAGACTTTCAAAGGATGAGTTAACACCAATATTCCTCAAATTATTTCACAAAATAGAAACAAAAGGAATAGTATACAATTCATCTTACAAGGCCACAGTTACCCAACCACATAAATACCAAAAAAAATAAATAAAATTACAGACTGATTTTCTTTATGAACAAAGATACAAAAATCCTTAATAAAATACTTACAAAGTGAATTTAAAAACACACCAATATCATCCACCATAATCAAGTAGGTTTCATCCCAGAGATGGAGGGGTGGTTCAACATACACAAATCAATAAATGTAATTCACCATTTCAAATGTAACTTTACAAACTGAAAGACAAAAAACTCATGATCATCTCATTAGATGCAGAAAAAACCCTTTAAAAAAGTCTAACACTCCTTCGTGGTAAAAGTCCTGGAGATATTAGAGATATAAGTGGCATACTTCAATATAATAAAAGCAGTTTACAGCAAGTCCATAGCCAACATCAATTTAAATATTGAGAAATGCAAAGCAGCTCCACTTAAATCAGGTACAAGTCAAGGTTACCCAAACTCTCAATCTCTATTCAGTATAGTACTTGAAGTCTTAGCTAGAGCAATAGGGTAACTGAAAAAGACCAAGGGATAAAAAGTAGAAAGGAAGAAGTCAACGTACTATTAGTGGCAGATGATTTGATAGTATACAAAACTGACCCTAAACATTCCATTAGGAAACTCCTACAGTTGATAAACACTTTCAACAAAGTAGTTGGATATGAAAATAACTCACAAAAATTCAGTAGCCCTCCTATATACGAATGAAAAATGGACTGAGGGGAAAAAAAACCAGGCAAACACCTTTCACAATGGCCTCAAATAATATAAAATCTCATGGGGTGATGCTAACTACGCAAATGAAATGCTTATATGATAAAAACTTCAAGTCTTTAAGAAAGAAACCTGAAGAATATCTAATGGCTGAGAAGCACCTAAAGAGATGTTCATCATCCTTAGTCATTAGGGAAATGCAAATCAAAACAACCCTGAGATTCCATCTCACACCAGTCAGGATGGCTAAGATCAAAAACACAGGAGACAGCAGTTGTTGGCGAGGATGTGGAGAAAGAGGAACACTCCTCCACTGCTGGTGGAATTGCAGGCTGGTACAACCACTCTAGAAAGCAGTCTGGCGGTTCCTCAGAAAACTGGGCATGACACTCCTGGAGGATCCGGCTATACCACTCCTGGGCATATACCCAGAGGCTTTACCTGCATGCAATAAGGACACATGCTCCGCTATGTTCATAGCAGCCTTATTTATAATAGCCAGAAGCTGGAAAGTACCCAGATGTCCCTCAATGGAGGAATGGATTCAGAAGATGTGGTATATTTACACAATGGAATACTACTCTGCAATTAAAAACAATGAATTCACGAAATTCCTAGGCAAATGGTCAGATCTTGAAAATATCATCCTTAGTGAGGTAACCCAATCACAAAAGAACACACATGGTATGCAGTCACTGATAAGGGGATATTGACCCAGAATCTCGGAATACCCTAGACACAATCCGCACATCAATAGATTTCTAAAAAGATGGAAGGAGAGACCCCTGGTCCTGGAAAGACTGGATGTAGGGGAACGCCAGGACAGAGTACGAGAGGGGGTTGAATGGAGAAAAGAGGGAGGGAAGGGGGCTTATGGGACTTTCGGGGAGGGAGGAAACGGGAAAGGGGAAGTGATTTGGAATGTAAATTAAAAAAATAAAATAAAATAAATAATAAAAAAAAAGAAATAGCTGAACACTTTAAAAAAAAAAGAAAGAAAGAAATTGAAGAAATCAGAAGTTAGAAAGTTCTCCCATGCTCATGGATTCATAGAATTAACATTCTAAAAAAATGACCATCCTACCAAAAGCAATCTATAGATGCAATGCAATCCTCATTAAAATTCCAACACAATTCTTTACAGATTTTGAAAGGACAATTCTTTTTTTTTCTTTTCTTTTCTTTTCTTTTTTTTTTTTTTTTTTTTTGTTTTTCCAGACAGGGTTTCTCTGTGTAGCCCTGGCTGTCCTGGAACTCGCTCTGTAGACCAGGCTGGCCTCAAACTCAGAAATCCGCCTGCCTCTGCCTCCCAAGTGCTAGGATTAAAGGCGTGCGCCACCACCACCCAGATGAAAGGACAATTCTCAGCTTCATATGGAACAACAAAACAATAACAACAACAACAACAACAAAAGCTCAGGATAGCTAAAACAATCCTGAACAATCCAAGAAATGCTAGACGTCCCACCATTCCCAATTTCAAGTTGTATCACAGAGCTATAGTAATAGAAACAGCATGGTATGACATTAAAACCAAAGGACTCAAATTGAAGACTTAAGATGTAAATCTTCACCTATGGACACCTGATTTTTTTTTATAAAGAATCCAGAAGTGCACACTAGGAAAAGACAAGATCTTCAACAAAGGATGCTGGTCAAACAGGATAAGTGTAGACAATGCAAATAGATCCACATTTATCATCCTGCACAAAACTCAGTTCCAGTGGACCAAAGGCCTCAACATAAAGCCGGACATACACATCCTGACAGAAGAGAAACTCCTGCCTTGAACTCATTGACACATGAGACATACGGTATGACCTTCTAAAGAGAACACTGCTAGTGAAGTTACAAAGATCAACAGTTAACAAATGGGACATCATGAAACTGAAAAGCTTCTGTAAGGCAAAGGAAGCCATCACTCAAAGTGGCAACCTTCAGCATGGAAAAATATTTTTACCAACTTCACAGCCAATAGAAAACTAATATTCAAAATATGTAAATAACTTAAGACACTAGATATCAAAAGCCAAATAATCCAACTAAAAAATGGGGGTACAGATCTAAACAGAAAATTCTCAATCAAAGAAACTCAAATGGCTGAAATTACTTTGTAAAAATATTCAACATCCTTAGCCATCAGGAAAATGCAAATCAAAACTATGTTGATATTCCATTTCACACCTGTCAGACTAGATAAGATTGGTAATACTAGCTCATGCCAGCGAGTATGTGAAACAAGGGGGAACACCTATCATTGATGGTGGGAGTGCAAACTTGTACAGCTACTATGGAAATCAATACGGGGGCTCCTCAGAAAGATGGAAATCAATCTACTTCAAGATTCAGCTATACCACTCTTTGGCATATACCCTAAAGGACACTTCATCCTATCACAAGGACACTTGTTCAACCATGTTCATTACTGCTCTATTCATAATAGCCAGAAATTAGAAACAACCTACATCTCTCAACAGAAGAATGGATAAAGAAAATGTGGTACATGTACACAATGGAATATTGCCCTGCTGTTTAAAAAAATGACATCATGAAATTTATAGGCAAATGGAACTAGAAAAAAATTTGAGATAACACATACCCAGAAAGATAAATATGATATGTATTTACTTATATATGAATGTTAGCTGTTTAATAAATGACAACCAAGCTACAAATTGTAGACTCAGAGAGGGTAGGTAAAGAGAAAAGAGACTGGGGTAGGGGGCATATGAACATCCTTGGGCTGGGGAAATAGAATAGATTTCATTGGTGGACTGGGGGCAGGGGTGAGAGGAATGGGGGATGAAGTAAGGAGGGAGAAGGAATTGAGGGGTATTTGAGGGGCAGTGTGGAAATCTAGTACTGTGGCAACTTCCTCAACTATATGAAGATCTGAGATACTAATGAAATCTTCAAATAATAAGACTTGGCCATCTCTTGTCACCAAATGAAACTTTCAGTAGTAAGACTGGGTTACATCAAATTGTGTGATTGACCAAAGGCATTCCATGGAAATCCCCAAACACCCAGGTTATTGCCAAGATAATAGGTTGCTCTCTGGAAACTGACCGCAAGACTCCATTGCTAAAGAAAACACCCATACTAGGTCAAGCTGATACCTACATAGAATCTTTACCCCTATATTCTAAAGTGTCTTTGGTATGGGAAGGTACTCTTAAGGCTATCAAAAGAGAAACATAAACACCGACCCAGACACAAAACTTTTAATCTACAATGTTGTCCTGTTTGAAAATTATGCTATTGCATTAGTGGCACAAAGCTTGTGGGAGTATCCAAACAATATCAGATTTGACTTAAGGCATACTCCATGAGATGGAGCCAATGCCCCATAATGCTTGGATGATGCCAAATCAGAGACTAGAATGCCTAGAGATGTAGCGTAAAACCAAATACTACTTACCTGTCTTTAGGTGAGAGGTGCTCAGGACTCAAAAAGAGGGACTTTAGATGAAATGCCCTACAATGGGGAGAGGGAACATGTAGAGTCAGTCCATCTCCAGTAGAAAGACAGGGCATTAAGTGGAAGGATGTGGTTGCCATCCCACACTCAAAAACTCTGACTCAGAATTGTTCCTGTCTAAAAGAACTTCAGGGACAAAAATGTAGAAAAGACTGAGGGAAAGGAAGTTCAAAGACTGGCTTAGAATTCAGCTCAAGGGGAGGTTTCATGGCCTGACACTATTACTGATGTTATGGTGTGCTTATAGACAGCAGCCTAGCATGGCTGCTCTCTGAGAGGCCCAACAGCAACTGAAGGAGTCAGATCCAGACACTTACATCCAAACAATGGACAGAAGCTGCTGACCCCTGTGGTTGAAATAGGGAAAAGCTAGAAGATGCTGAGGAGGAGGGTGACCCCATAGGAAGACCAATAGTCTCAACTAACCTGGACCCCCAAGATCTCTCAGACACTGAGCCACCACCCAGACAGCATACACTAGCCGCTCCAAGACCCCCAGCACATATACAGCAGAGGACTACCTGGTCTGGTCTCAGTGAGAGAAGATACACCTAACCCTGGAGAGACTTGAGGCCCCAGGGAGTGGGGAGGTTTGGTGAAGAGGGGTTGGGAAAGGGAATATCTTCATGGAGATGGTAGAGGAGAAATAGAGGGGGATAAGAACTGGACTGTAAAAAGGATTAAATAATAATGATAATAATAATAATAAAAATAATAAAGACTTTTTAAAAATTTAAAGTAGTGATAAAATGGACCCCTCATGATATTCTACTATACTTGTAGATCAGTTCATTATTTAGCTATCATCAAAGAAATTTCCTCCTCTAGCAGGTGGGAACAAATACAGAGACCCACAGTCAGACATTACACATCCCATGGAACACACAGCCCTAAATGGAATATATCCACTAAATAACCCCCTCAGGGCTCATGGAACTCTGCAGAAGATGAAGTGAAAAGGATGTAAGAGTCAGAGGGGAAGAGGACACCAGTAGAACAAAGTCCTCTAAATGTAACTGTGCAAAGCTCATATGAACTTACAGAGACTGATGCAACAAACACAGGGTCTATATAGGTCAGCACCAGGTCCTCTGCAAATATGTTATCTTTCAGTTTAGTATGTATATGGGACATCCCAGTATGTGAATGAGTGAGTTTCTCCTTGCTGTGTCTTCTCTCAGGGCTCATTTCCTTCTGTTGGTTTGCTTTTTCAACTTTGATGAGATGATTTCTTATTTGCTTTATTTATTTTGTTATGTTTTGTTACTATATCTGAGAAGCCTGTTCTTTTCTAATGGGATACAGAAAGGGAGTGAATCCAGATGAGAGGGAGGTGAGGGGATAGGAGTAGAGGGGAAACTATAATCAGGATATATTGAATGAGGAAAAAAACTATTTTCAATAAAAGGGTGAATTATTTACTTACACGAGGAATGGGGAGATTGACAGATCCCTAAAAGTAGGAAATTACTGATAGATAAATAAGAAGGATGGCATACTTGCGTATTTATCTCACCCTTCCTCTCTCTTTCCAGTTTGCCTGTGCTCCCAATGTACTATGCTTAGCTCTCATGTTCTCCACAAGTGCCAGCACCCTGTTTATGGATACCCAGGCCCCTGTTATTGTGAACAAGCATGCATCACGTGCTTCTAATTCACTCAGTTGATGGTTTTCTGTTACAGGATTGAGAACTGGATTAACGCAGTTTTGTCCATCAGTTTATTTTTTTACTTACTTTATATCCTGATTGCAGCCTCCTATCCCTCCTCCCCCACACAGCCCCTCCCCCATCCCTTCCTCCCCTTCTCCTCTGAGTAGAGAAAGGACAGCACTGGGTACCAACCCACCCTGGCACATCAAGTCACTACAGGATGAGGCATATCCTCTCCCACTGAAGCCAGACAAGGCAGCCCAGTTAGGAGAATGGAATCCACAGGTAAGCAACAGAATCAGAAACAGCCCCAACTCTAGTTGTTGGGGACTCACATGAAGACCAAACTGAACATCTGCTACATATGTGCACAGGGCCTAGGTTCAGCCCATGTATGCTCTTTGGTTGGTGGTTCAGTCTCTGGGAACCCCCAACAGTCTAGGTTAATTGACTATATTGGTCCTTAAGACATTTTCAAACAAAGTCTTATTGCTTGTCAATAGCTACATTCGTTTCTAAATATATTTGGCCTACTACCTCTGGGTATAAATTCTTGTTCCAGTTTCCCACTAAATTCTAGTTCTACATTTTCCTTATAAAGTGCTAAGGCAGCATAAAAGAAAGGTTGTACTTCTAAAGACAAGTACGTAACAGTTTAAAATTTATTCTCAATTACAGTAGTAACCATACATTTTATGAATGATTCTTCCCATGACTCCAAGAAGAACTTAGTTATTCACAGAGCCTGGACTGTGAGCACTGTCCTTCTGCAAGATGGTATCAGCCATCTGTGCTTAAGGTCTAGGTAGCAGAGCCATGAGATGGGTGGAAGAGCCAAGCTTCTTTCTTTTTTTTTTTTTCTAAGTTTTTTTATTTACATTCCAAATCATTTCCCCTTTCCCGTTTCCTCCCTCCCCAAAAGTCCCATAAGCCCCCTTCCCTCCCTCTGTTCCCCATTCAACCCCCTCTCGCTTCTCTGTCCTGTCGTTCCCCTACATCCAGTCTTTCAGGACCAGGGGTCTCTCCTTCCATTTTCTTGGAAATCTATTGATATGCGAATTGTGTCTAGGGTATTCCGAGATTCTGGGTTAAAACCCCCTTTCAGTGACTGCATACCATGTGTGTTCTTTTGTGATTGGGTTACCTCACTAAGGATGATATTTTCAAGTTCATTTGCCTAGGAATTTCGTGAATTCATTGTTTTTAATTGCAGTGTAGTATTCCATTGTGTAAATATACCACACCTTCTGAATCCATTCCTCCGTTGAGGGACATCTGGGTTCTTTCCAGCTTCTGGCTAATATAAATAAGGCTGCTATGAACACAGTGGAGCATGTGTCCTTATTGCATGCAGGTAAAGCCTCTGGGTATATGCCCAGGAGTGGTATAGCCGGATCCTCCGGGAGTGTCATGCCCAGTTTTCTGAGGAACCGCCAGACTGCTCTCCAGAGTGGTTGTACCAGCTTGCAATCCCACCAGCAGTGGAGGAGTGTTCCTCTTTCTCCACATCCTCGCCAACGACTGCTGTCTCCTGTGTTTTTGATCTTAGCCATTCTGACTGGTGTGAGATGGAATCTCAGAGAGCCAAGCTACTTATACAGTGAAGTTCCTAGGTGAGTTTAGGCTGTAGCTATCTCACTCACAGACCCTTATCCCACTGATCACCTTCCCCAGTTCATAGAAAAACAAAGTTGGTTTTGACCTAAAGAAGATTCAAAGTTAGTAATGGGATGAGAGGTGCTCTAAGGGCTTTTTATTTTTAAATGCGATTGTTTCAATAAAGGTAGATAAAGGGAGCCCAGGTACCTAGCTGGAGAGGAACTAACCTCTCTACCCCCTACCCAAGACTCTATACCAAGAGGCCTTTGAAATCAGGCAAACATGTTTAGTAACTGGCTGATTGTATTGTATTTTGTTTAAACAATACATCCTTGACCATAATATGTAGTGAAAATGCACCTTTGAGTCTTCTACATCATGCTTTATGTGAAAAGAAGGAACAATGAAAAGTAATAGAACTTCAGCATGGAACAACATGTCCCTGGGGTTCTACAGTCATAATGAGCTCACTGTTCTGGAGGAAGAGAGTGGGTACCCAGCATATAAAGCTGCCCGGCTCCTCCTTATCATGGAAATGGCTCTGCCTTGTGTCAGAGACCTCGTTCTGGCTCCATGTCAAGTAACCCTCAACTGGGCTTATTAATTGAATCATCTTCGTGCCCTACTATAGTCTGATGCCAGCCCGATTGCCTGGGCCTGCTGTTACTTGGAACCTGTACTGCCAATGATTTCTTAGGATATATCTGTGTGAAGTGGCATTGGAAAGTGAAAATCTTGACTGCAATCATCTTCTTTGCTAAATGGTGCAATTTCTTAGTTTTTCAGAAGGTATATGAAGGTTTCACACTCAAGTAGGGTTATACAGGCAGCCTCTGGTAAGAACTGAGTTCTCTGCCATTGAGTGAAGTAGGTCATGTGTCAGCTGGTGCAGACAATGGACATCTTATGGGCAGAAGGGTGCTTTATGTTATCTGCATCAGCATATGCCTGTCTTAGCACAACACATTTAGCATCTTCAAAGCCAGCATTTGCATGTTTTGGTTGTAGCCCCACACAGCCAACTCTCATGGTTTCAGATTGCTGGAACATCTTAAGTCACATTGACCCATACAACAACAGAGTTCAAGAGGAAAATACACAAAAGAGCAAAAAGAAAAAAAGCAAGGACAGACTGAAAGCTGCCATCCTTCCTCTCAGAATATTAATAACAAACAGGAAGATTGTAACTGTTGCAGACACTACACATGTTCAGAGTCCTGCTCCATCACACATGAGGCCAAAGTGATCTTCCAGAACCCTGGGTCTGCTTGAGACTTGCCATTATAGTCTTCTCTTCCTAGCATAATAGAGTAAAGCGCCCATTATTTATTTGTGCCTTCCAAATAGCATTGACATTCTCCTTTGTGTTTAATTGGATTACTGACTGGGTTTTCCTTTCCCAAATGCTTTTATATCTTTCCTATTAGAGTTCAAAGACAATTGATTGACAGCTGTGCAGACAGTGTCTCCTCACCTTGGCTAATCCCAGAGCTATTCATTGTTACCTTTAACATAGCACCCTGTGTTTTAACTGACACATTTCACAGCTTTTGAGCTTCCCATTTGCAGGACAGGATAACCAAAGAACAGAGGCCAGATGCTATGGTCTTTTGGTCCTTCAGTCTGGTGTTGAGCTACAGTGAACTGTTTTTGGACTAAGAGTGAAGCTTCATCACGAACATCTGAGAAATAAAGTAAGGGTAAGGGGGTAGGTATGAGAACTCAAGGAAGTTCTGAGTGAGTGTGTTAGGAGTGAATGTGTATTATCAACAACAACCAATGCCTTGGAGCAGTGGGAAATTGGCAATGCTCACCCGCCTCCACCCCCAATCAGGTTCAAAAAGACAAACCCTTCCTTTGGCCAAAGTACAGTATCTATGCACAAAACTCCCTCTTACTGGAAGTTTCCAGACTGATATTGCTCCCTTACTGCTCCCTCCTGCTCCCTAGCTAATCCCCCCAACCCACACTCTACTTGGCACTACTCCATCAGAGTGCAGATAACCCACATATTGCCAGATTTTCTGTGTCCCTATCTTTGTCATTTTTTCAGTCTGTCCTTTCTTCATTCCTTCATCACACCTAGTCAAGACCTGAGTACCCAGTCATGCTGGACACAGCATAGCACAGAGAGGAGTGCTTCCAAAACAGGAACAAACTGGAAGAAATGGAGACAGAGACTCCAAATCCTATAACAATTGCAGGATACTTTGTCTTATGCTATATATTAGTTATCAGTCCCAAAAATCAGTTCAAGTTTACTATGGCTAAGGTATGACTAGAGCATTCACACAGGCCACGGCTCTCAGTTCGGTATCTTCCAGGGTTCTGCTGTTGGTTTTAGAAATATTGTGGCCTCTAAGACTCCCATTTTGCTGTCTTCCTAGTGGCTACCGTCTCATAGTGTCACGGGTTCAATTGGGTGCTCTGTGGGCACTCTGCAAGGACCACTACTCCTAGCAATGTCCCTTGACTGAACCTAAACAATAGCAGTTTTAGAGAGCACTTTCCCTGATGTTCTCACACAGTTGGTGAGTGCTCTCTCTAGCTCCTTCCTGTGAATCATGTGAATTTTTATCTCACTGAGCCTGCTGACCCCGCTGTCAGGGAGTGTGAGCTCTAAGCAGCAGACCTGTAGAGATCTGAGCACTGAAACACACAGACTGTTTCTATCTTCCTTCAGCTCAGCACATTTTGTTTAAAAAAATGCAAAATATCTATCTGTTCTTCTCATACTTGGACTAAATCACCCATGGAAACATGGGACTGAGTGTCATTAGTACAGCAAAGGGATAAGAACAATAGCTTTTTTTATCATTATCAGTCTCTTCACTATAGAAAAGTATATAATCATTGGAACTCACAAGTAGTAGTAGGTCAGAATTTTGGTAGAAAATTGCAAATGAGCTACATTAAATGGGCATGGTTCCATCCTGAAAGGCCCCAGAAGGAAAACGATGTAGTGAAAGAGTCTAGATTTCAAAATCTGTATGGCTCTCATGCAAACCACAAATGTCTTAGTTGTTTTGTGGCTGAGCATATAAGATCAGAGCTAAAATCTCAGAACTATACCTGAGCTCTCCTGCCCAAAGCTAAGTATCCCGGATGAAGACTAAACATCTAAGATTAATGTTGAGCACTCAGGATCAGAGATAGGCACTGAGGACTAGGGAAGAGCATCCTGAGACTAAGAGTGAGCATAGAGAAAAGGAATACCATCCAAGATCAGATATGAATACCAGGAACAGGGCAGGGATCTGAGACAAAAAATGATCATCAAGGCTAAACATCCTGAGGTGGCATATCTAACACCAGCGCTGAGCACCAGGATCAAGACCGAACTCCTGGACCAGTACTGAACATCCAGGACCATGGCTTAGTATACAAGACCAGGGCTGTGAATACACAACCTGAGCTTATTATTCCATACTTAGGATCAAGGCCGAGCACCCAGAAAAATGTTAGGAATTTAACACTGAGACCCAGACAGGACCTAAGATTAAGGCTAAGCATTTAGAAACTAATAAGCACCCAAGGTACTGATCTGGAAATTGGGTAGGTTCATTCCTTAGCCTCTAAATCTACTTCATCTCCAAACTTGTACTCTATTTGTACAATTAGTCAAAATTAGAAGGGCACATTTCTTATGTAGCTCTTGGATAGCCTGTAGTGCATGTTCTACGTAAATTCACTTTCATTCCTATGATTTATTTACATGTAAACAAACAGCCACTTATTTCCAGATATATTGTAGTATACTTGGGGAAAGATATATTTAAATGAACATTGTGGTAAATTGATAACAAATGCACATTGCAAAATTTTTTACTACAGTCAAGATGTTGAACACAGGTCATCCCATGTAGTTGCCTTTTCACAGGAGTTAAGAGTTTAAGATTTATCCCCTCATGGTATTCTGTAGCCCAGGCCAGTAGAGGCTAACTAACTCTCCAGCCTGGGTCTGAAGCCCATTGACATGGTTTTGGTGCAAGTACCCTGCATAGGTAGATTCATATTTTGCTTAATTATTCTTCATTGAGTGAACTTCTGCTGGGCTGGAGTGGGCTATGATTTCCTGGAGTGGTGGATATGATGTTGGACATGTAGGCCTTTACTTCCATTACTCTTTTTTTTCCCTCAGAAAGCCATATACTTTATTTTAGATTATTGTTATGTGTGCGCATCTCACGTGTGCACATGTGTATTCTGGTGCACTCACCTGTGCGTACGTAACAGCCAGAGGTTAATTTTTTTTTATTTTTTTTTAATTTACATTCCAAATCATTTCCCCTTTCCCATTTCCTCCCTCCCCGAAAGTCCCATAAGCCCCCTTCCCTCCCTCTTTTCTCCATTCAACCCCCTCTTGTTTCTCTGTCCTGGCGTTCCCCTACATCCAGTCTTTCCAGGACCAGGGGTCTCTCCTTCCATCTTCTTAGAAATCTATTGATATGTGAATTGTGTCTAGGGTATTCCGAGATTCTGGGTTAATATCCCCTTATCAGTGACTGCATACCATGTGTGTTCTTTTGTGATTGGGTTACCTCACTAAGGATGATATTTTCAAGTTCTGACCATTTGCCTAGGAATTTCGTGAATTCATTGTTTTTAATTGCAGAGTAGTATTCCATTGTGTAGATATACCAACATCTTCTGAATCCATTCCTCCGTTGAGGGACATCTGGGTTCTTTCCAGCTTCTGGCTATTACTCTTAAGCCAGGGTTACCTCTCTCTATGCTCTTGATTCCAATAGCCTCTCATGTTTTCTTCTCCTGCGTTTCTAAGTACTCCAAGGTTCTCTGGAGCTTACTTCTCCGTTCAAGACGTTCCTGGTATATCCTCCTGCTTGCAATCCCTTTCTAAAAGATAGCTGTTTCTAAATCACTTTTTTATTTATTGAAATGTATTAAATAAAACCCATTCGTTAAAACTACTGCAACATCCTTAATAGAGTTCTGGTAAGTATTTCTTATTAGAAGAGATTCATAAAAATTAGCATTTGTAATTTAGATAAGGACCGGGAATATCTGTCTCCTAGTCCTCCAGCACTATGAAACATGATATTTTCTCCATGAAAATAGAACAGGACTGGAGTTGATATTTTTCAGAAATTTTATTTTAAACATGTAAGTCTTGATTTAAAAACTATAATAGTTTTTAAAAGCTAAGCACCAATAGATAAATGCATTTCTATAAAAATATGCTATTTATAAAAGAATGTGTCTGCATACTGAGGACAATAATAGGTCAACTGTTTAGGCTAAAACAATTTTTTTAAACAAGAAAATGTCAACAGATTGAAGAGAGTAGGTGAAGTCTACAATTATACTTTTTATTTCTCCAACAGGAACTGTGCACATTTGGTTTTAAAGAGAACAAAAGTATCAGGGAAACTCTCAACTTTGCTTGAGCCAAACCAGACTTAACAATGAAATTTTATTAATTTGATCTTACACCACTATATAAGAACATTTTAAAGTGGATTTTAAGTAATAATGATAATAACTTTAAAATCCAAGTTTTCACTTTATTTTTAGCTGTCTAAACTTAGCCTTAGTCCTCTGGCTGGCTTCATAGACTTGAAAACAAGCCAGTCTCTCTTGAGCAAGAGGATCGTCCTTAGGGAGTTAGTTAGGGGCTCCCAAGGTTGGTAAGAGGATATGGAGTCTTTCTGTGTATTACACTCAAGCCTTGAACATGTCCTTTATAATTTAAAGAAATGTCGGGGAGCAGTTGTATGAGACTTAAACTACAACACATGACCAATAATTTTGTGTGGTCAATGATAGATGAAAGTGTGTCCAATAAGAACAGGAAGAACTACTGAAATCATGTTCACTAGAAACGTAAACATGCTAGAGTTTGTCAGCACGGGCACATATCAGTGTTAGGTACAAACTATAGGTTCTTTCTGTTACCATTGTCACAGGAAGAGAGGAGGCCACACTGGACATTCAGAGAAAAACATAACTGCACCCACAATTTCCTTGGCCTCCACTCTATTTGAAACAATAGTGTGTTTTTAAATTGAATAATATAGTAAGAAAGAGAAAGAAACAAAGAGGATATTTTCTTTTGAGAAAACAAAACAAATTTCAGAGTGCTGAGATTTTTTGGACATATAACAAATTGGCAAGAGTCCATAGAGTTACCTAAAAATAATTTAGCCTAATAAAATTTGTTTGGACTGACAACACTAGAAAACCTCTCTCACTTGGAAAAAACTCATCTAGCACATCACTAATAAACGTAGCCTCATCTTTCAAAACTATGCTTTTGGGCAGCAGAACTCCATAACATTGGACAGGATCCACAGTAAACGATTCCTCCTTGAGCTTTAGAGAGTGTGTGGTCCTCCATCTCATGAAAATCACACAGTTTGGTTTGATAATGTTTGTAACTAAATCAAATTCAAATGTGTTAAACAGAATAGGTATCTGTCTGAAAAATTAATTACTGTTACCAAAAATTTAATAATTGCTGGACAAGCAATTATTTTCAAAAAACTCAGAATTCCTATGTTAAGTAACTCCATAAAAACATGGTGTTTTTAGTCATTCTATTGAAACTTTGTTTTTTCAACTGTAATTCCTCTTATAAACTGCTTTCATGTCCATTTGTAAGTAACATATGAGGCAAAACAATACTAAAGAAATCAGTCTGAGATTCCAACTGCTAGTCAATCCAAGAAAGCCTAAAACTCTTTAATCATTCCTTTTGTTCAAAAGCTTATAAATATCTCAATTACAACTTAAATCTCTGAGGAGAAGCTTCCTGCATATTCTGAAATACATGCTTTGTGGAAAATATTATTTCCTAGAGATCACTTCTAAATGCCTAGCAGAAGGGACTGCCATGTTAAAATTTAAGATTTTTGGGATACTTTGGTGTGTGGTGTAAATTAGTAAGCAAGATACTGTCTGTTTCTTAGAGAATGATACCTTATTTCAGGCTGACTCATTTGGAAGCCATGTCATGAAGCCTGAGAAGACACTGGTAGTCACATATGGAACAAGAGAGAAGTTCTTATAAAGGTAAGCAAGTTAACACTGCTCATCATCAGAATTAATAAATGCAAATGCTGATGCAAAATGTATAGGTGTTATCATAAGGTAGTATGAATAGAATTTCACTTAATTCACTTCCATAGCAAAAAGTCTTTAGTCCTGCTTATCTTTGTATCTGTACTGTTTGTTTATTTGTGTTATTCTCCAGAGAATGCCTTTCCATTTTTAAAACAACAGTCCTGGGGTGGCAATAAAATAATCATCTTCTACTTGGTATTTTCAGACTGGATTATGTCTTTATTACTATTTGTTCAGGTCTTCATCGCAGTCAAAAGAGATCCCTCAGAATGTAATACACTAGGAACACCCATTGCAATCAGGAATCTAGAGCCATATGGTACAGGGGGACACTGTCATAGATGGACCAACACTGCCTTGATTTATTTAAACACCTATAATAATTTAGGTACCAACCTTACATATGATTTTGGAGCAGTCATTTAAAATTGGAACTGATTTTCTGATTGATAGACAGAAATAACAACAATAAACAAAACAGAATATATACTGCTTTGTCAGAAATGCAAAAATGGACATCAATTGAAACACGTACTAAATGTTAAGTGAAAAAAATCCCTAAAGATTTATACACTGTTATTCAGGAATGAGATATGCTAAGTAAGTATCAGCAGGCCACCTACATAAGCATAGGTCAGCCAAGAACTTTAGACACTATCAAGTAACTATAGAAAAAAATACTTGTTTGCA
Organism: Tokudaia tokunoshimensis; assembly: GCA_036184795.1. NCBI lineage: Eukaryota > Metazoa > Chordata > Mammalia > Rodentia > Muridae > Tokudaia > Tokudaia tokunoshimensis. Next base: position 46,281,309 of record BTHU01000012.1, read on the forward strand.
CAGAGATATACTAAAGAAGGTAGAGGAAAACTACTTTGTAATCTATGAATGTCCCACATGCTCTTGAGCTCATAATGAACTGATAATCTCTATCTAAAATGTAAATATATATATATATATACAAAAGAGGACCATAGAATAAAAACAAAAACCTCTATATGACTGTCACCATGTTTCTTAGCTGAACTCTTACCTTGCAGGACAGTAGAATGCTATGCTTGAAGTGTTAAGAGAAAAAGTTTGTTTAATCCAGCAGAACTGCCATTTGGATGAGGGGAAGAAATAAAGATGTTTTCTTTCCAAAATAATAGTTGAGAGACTTTAATCCCCTCTAAAGCTGCCTTATTCTAAATGCTCAAGGTAGCTCTTCAGGGCCATACAAAGGATCATAAGATAACAGGAACACACAAACACAAACTCTCTCTCTCTCTCTCTCTCTCTCTCTCTCTCTCTCTCTCTCTCTCTCTCTCTCTCTCTCACTCTCTCTCTCTCTCACACACACACACACACACACACACACGTTACTGAGGAAGGTGTTATGTATAGAAAAAATATTAAATGGTGCAGAAATTATCTGTAACTTTAGTATAAACATTGAAATGCAAAAGTGTTAAAGCAAGTACATAACAAACAAGTTACTAGTGGATACGATATGAACTATACCATTGAAACATGAAATATGTGGGAGAAAGAGCACAACTTTGTGTGAAATCAAAATCATCAGCTCAGATGACTTTTTCATAACTCACAGATTTTTTTCTTTTTTTATTGGATATGTTATTTATTTACATTTCAAATTTTATCTCCTTTCCCAGTTTGTCTCCTGGAAACCTCCTATCCTATCCTCCCCCTACTTCTATAAGGGTGTTCACTCGCATGCCCACCCACTCCCACCTCCCTGCCCTGGCATTCCCCTACTCTGTGGCATCCATCCTTTATAGGACCAAGTGCCTCTCCTCCCAATGATGCCCAACACAGCCATTCTCTGCTACATATGCACCTGGAGCCATGGGTCCCTCTATGTGTACTCTTTGGTTGGTGGTTTAGTCCCTGGAACTCTTGGAGGGCTGGTTGGATGATATTGTTGTTCTTCCTATGGGGTTGCAAACCCATTCAGCCCCTTCAGTCCTTTCTCTAACTACTTTATTGGAAACTACATGTCAGTCCAATAGTTGGTTGCAAGCATCAGCCTCTGTATATGTCAAGCACTAGAAGAGCCTCTCAGGAGACAGCTATATCAGGCTCCAGTAAGCAAGTACTTACTGGCATGCACAACAGTGTCTGGGTTTGGTAGCTGTATATGGGATGGATCCCCAGGTGGGGCAGTCTCTGGATGGCCTTTCCTTCAGTCTCTGCTCCATACTTTGTCTCCATATTTCCTCCCATGAGTATTTTGTTCCCATTTCTAAGAAGAACTGAAACATCCACACTTTGGTCTTCCTTCTTGAGCTTCATGTGGTCTGTGAATTGTTTCTTGGGTATTCTAAGCTTTTAGGCTAATTTCCACTTATCAATGAGTGCATACCAAGAGTGTTCTTTTGTTACTGAGTTACCTCATGCAGGATGACATTTTTAGTTCCATACAGTTGCCTAAGAATTTCATGAAGTCATTGTTTTTAATAGCTGAGTAGTACTCCATTGTGTAAATGTACCATGTTTTCTGTAGCCATTCCTCTGCTGAAAAATATCAGGGTTCTTTCCAGCTTCTGGCTATTATAAATAGGGCTGCTATGAACATAGTGCAGCATGTGTCCTTGCTATATGTTTAATCATCCTTTGGGTATATGCCAAGGAGTGGTATTGCTGGTCCTCAGGTAGTACTATGTCCAGTTTGCTAAGGAACCACCAGGCTGATGTCCAGAGTGGTTATGCCATCTTGTAATCCCATCAACAATGGAGGAGTGTTCCTCTTTTTCCACATCCTCACCAGCACCTGATGACACCTGAGTTTCTGATTTTAGACATTCTAATTGGTGCAAGGTGTAATCTCATGGGTTGTTTTGATTTGCATTTCCCTGATTACTAAGGATGTTGAACATTTCTTTAGGTACTTCTCAGCCATTCGATACTCCTCAGTTGAGAATTCTTTGTTTAGCTCTGTACCCCATTTTTAATAGGGTTATTCAGTTCTCTGAAATCTAACCTCTTGAGTTCTTTATATATTGGATATTAGCCCTCTATTGGATGTATAATTGGTAAAAATCTCTCAATCTTTTGGTTGCTATTTGTCCTATCCAGAGTGTCCTTTCCCTTACAGAAGCTTTGCAATTTTATGAGGTCCCATTTGTCGATTCTTGAACTTAGAGCATAAGCCATTGGTGTTTTGTTCAGGAATTTTTCTCCTGTGCCCATGTGTTCAAGTCTCTTCTTCACTTTCTCTTCTATTAGTTTCAGTGTATCTGGTTTTATGTGGATGGCCTTGATCCACTTGAACTTGAGCTTTGTACAAGGTGATAAGAGTGGATTGATTTGCATTTTTCTACTTGATGACCTCCAGTTGAATCAGCACCATTTGTTGAAAATGCTGTCTTTTTTTCCATTGGATAGTTTTAGCTCCTTTGACAAAGATCAAGTGGACTCATTTCTAGGTCTTTCAATTCTGTTCCATTGATCTACCTGCCTGTCCATGCAGTTTTTATCACTATTGTTCTGTAATACAGCTTGAGGTTAGGGATGGTGATTTCTTCAGAAGTAATTTTGTTGTTGAGAATATTTTTCTCTATCCTGGGATTTTTGTTTTTCCAAATGAATTTGCTCTTTCTAACTCTATGAAGAACTGAGTGAGAATTAAGATGGGTATTCCATTGAATCTGTAGAATGTTTTTGGCAAGATTGCCATTTTTATTATATTAATTCTGCTAATCCACGAGCATGGGAGATCTTTCCATCTTCTGAGATCCTCCTTGATTTCTTTCCTCAGAGACTTGAAGTTCTTGTCGTACAGATCTTTCACTTGCTTATTTAGAGTCACACCAAGTTAATATTATTTGTGACTATCATGAAGGAATGTTATTTCTCTAATTTCATTCTCAGCCTGTTTTTCCTTCAAGTATAGGAAGGCTACTGATTTAACTTTACATCCAGTTTGAGTTAACTTTACATCCAGTCACACTGCTGAAGTTGTTTATCAGGTTAAGGAGTTCTCTGGTGGAATTTTTTGGGGTCACTTAAGTATACTATCATTTCATCTGCAAATAGTGATATTTTGATGTATTCCTTTCCAATTTGTATCCTTTTGTTGTTTAATAGGTCTGGCTAGGACTTCGAGTACTATATTGAACAGGTAAGGAGAGAGTGGGCAGCCTTGTCTAGTCCCTGATTTTAGTGAAATTGCTCAAGTTTCTCTCCATTTACTTTGGTATTGGCTGCTGGTTTGCTGTATATTATTTTTACTATGTTTAGGTATGGGCCTTGAATTCTTGATCTTTCCAAGACTTTTATCATGAAGGAGTATTGAATTTTGTCAAATGCTTTCTCAGCATCTAATGAAATGAACATGTGTTTTTTATTCCTTTGAGTTTGTTTATGTAGTGGATTGCATTGATGGATTTCTGTATATTGAATCATCCATGTATCCCTGGGATGAAACATACTTGATCATGATGGGTGATCATTTTGATGTGCTCTTGAATCCTGTTTGCAAAAATTTTATTGAGTGATTTTGGATCGATATTCATAAGTGAAGTGGTCTGAAGTTCTCTTTCTTTGTTGCTTCTTTGTGTGGTTTAGGTATAGGAGTAATTGTGGCTTCATAGAACAAATTGGGTAGTGTCCTTTCTGTTTCTATTTTGTGGAAGAGCTTGAAGACTGTTGGTATTAGGTTCTTTGAAGATCTGATAGAATTCTGCACTAAACCCATCTTGTCCTGGAATTTTTTTGGTTCGGAGACTTTTAATGAATGCTTCTATTTCTTTAGGAGTTATGAGATTGTTTAGATTGTTTATCTGATCCTGCCTTAACTTTGGTACCTGGTATCTGTCTAGAAAATTTTCCATTTCATCCAGATTTTTCAGTTTTGTTGAGTATAGGCTTTTGTAGTAGAATCTGATGATTATCTGGATTTCCTCTGTTTCTGTTGTTTTGTCTCCCTTTTCATTTCTGATTTTGTTAATTTGGATACTGTCTATGAGCCCTCTGATTAGTCTGGCTAAATGTTTATCTATCTTGTTGATTTTCACAAAGAACCAGCTCCTGGTTTTGTTGTTTCTTTGTATAGCTCTTTTTGTTTCTACTTGGTTAATTTCAGCCCTGAGTTTGATTATTTCCTGCCATCTACTCCTCTTGGGTGTATTTGCTTCTTTTTGTTCTAGAGTTTGCAGATGTACTATTGAGCTCCTAGTGTATTTTCTCTCCCATTTCTTTTTGGAGGCACTCAGAGCTATGAGTTTTCCTCTTAGCACTGCTTTCATTGTGTCCCATAACTTTGAGTATGTTATATCTTCATTCTCATTAAATTCTAAAAAGTCTTTAATTTCTTTCTTTATTTCTTTCTTGCCCAAGTTATCATTGAGAAGAGCATTGTTCAGCTTCCATGTGTATGTGGGCTTTCTGTTGTTTTTGTTGCTATTGAAGACCTTAGTCAGTGATGATCTGATGGGATGCATAGGATTATTTCAATCTTCTTATATCTGTTGAGGCCTGTTTTATGATCAATTATATGGTCAGTTATGGAGAAGGTACCAAGAGGTGCTGAGAAGAAGATATATTCTTTTGTTTGAGGATGAAATGTTCTATATATGTCTGTTAAATCCCTTTAGTCCATAACTTCCATTAGTTTCACCAAGTCTCTGTTTTGTTTCTGTTTCAATGGTCTGTCTTTTGATGAGAGTGAGGTGTTGAAGTCTCCCACTATTATTGTTTGAGGTACAATGTGTGCTTTGAGTTTCTTTTATGAATGTGGGTGCCCTTGCATTTGGTGCATAAATGTTCAGAATTGAGAGTTCATCTTGGTATATTTTTTCTCTGATGAGTATGAATTGTTTTTCCTTATCTTTTTTGATAACTTTTGTTTGAAAATTGATTTTAGTCAATATTAGAATGGCTAATCCAGCTTGTTTCTTGGGGAAATTTGGGGCTGGAAAATTGTTTGCCAGTCTGTTACTCTGAAGCAGTGTCTGTCTTTGTCACTGAGGTACATTTCCTGTATGCAGGAAAATGTTCAGTCCTGTTTATATACCCAGTCTGTTAGTCTATGTCTTTTTATTGTGGAATTGACCTCCAGTTGAGCCAGCACCATTTGTTGAAAAGGCTATCTTTTTTCCACTGGATGGTTTTAGCTCCTTTGTCAAAGATCAAGTGACCATAGGAGTGTGGATTCATTTCTGGGTCTTCAATTCTATTCCATTGATCTACATGCCTGTCACTGTACCAATACCATGCGGTTTTTAACACTATTGCTCTGTAGTACAGCTTGAGGTCTGGGATACTGATTCCCCCAGAGGTTCTTTTACTCTTGAGAATAGTTTTAGCTATTCTGGGTTTTCTGTTACTCCAGATCAATTTTTGAATTGCTCTTTCTAACTCTATGAAGAATTGAGTTGGGATTTTGATGGGGATTGCATTGAATCTGTATATTACTTTTGGTAAGATGGTCATTTTTACTATATTAATCCTGCTAATCCATGAGCATGGCAGATTTTTCCATCTTCTGAGGTCTTCTTCAATTTCTTTCTTCAGAGACTTGAAGTTCTTGTCATACAGATCTTTCACTTGTTTGGTTAGAGTCATGCCAAGATACTTTATATGGTTTGTGGCTATCGTGAAGGATATCATTTCTCTTACTTCTTTCTCAGCCTGCTTATCCTTTGAGTATAGGAAGGCTACTGACTTGCTTGAGTTGATTTTATATCCGGCCACTTTGCTGAAGTCGTTTATCAGATGTAGGAGTTCTCTGGTGGAGTTCTTTGGGTCGCTTAAGTATACTATCATATCATCTGCAAATAGTGATAGTTTGACTTCTTCCTTTCCAATTTGTATCCCTTTGACCTCTTTTTGTTGTCTGATTGCTCTAGCTAGAACTTCAAGTGCTATATTGAAAAGATATGGAGAGAGAGGGCAGCCTTGTCTAGTCCCTGATTTTAGTGGGATTACTTCAAGTTTCTCTCCATTTAGATTGATGCTGGCTACCGGTTTGCTCTAAATTGCTTTTACTATGTTTAGATATGGGCCTTGAATTCCTGATCTTTCCAAGACCTTTAGCATGAAAGGATGCTGAATTTTGTCAAATGCTTTCTCAGCATCTAATGAGATGACCATGTGGTTTTTTTCTTTGAGATTGTTTATATAGTGGATTACATTGATGGATTTCCTTATATTGAACCATCCCTGCATCCCTGGGATGAAGCCTACTTGATCGTAGTGAATGATCTAGTGAATGATCGTTTTGATGTGTTCTTGGATTCGGTCGGCAAGAATTTTATTGAGTATTTTTGCATTGATATTCATAAGAGAGATTGGCCTGAGATTCTCTTTCTTTGTCGGATCTTTGTGTGCTTTTGGTATTAGTGTAATTGTGGCTTCATAGAACGAGTTGGGTAGTGTTCCTTCTGTTTCTATTTTGTGGAACAGTTTGAAGAGTATTGGTGTTAGGTCTTCTTTGAAGGTCTGATAGAATTCTGCACTAAAACCATCTGGACCTGTGCTTTTTTTTGGTTGGAATACTTCCAATGACGACTTCTATTTCTTCAGGGTTTATAGGATGGTTTAGATGGTCTATTTGATCCTGATTTAATTTTGGTGAGTCCACTGATGTTAAGCGATATTAAGGAATAGTGATTTTTTTCCTCCAGTTATTTTTGTTGTTAGATGTGGAATTATGTTTGTGTGGCTATCTTCTTTTTGATTTATTGAAAGATTACGTTCTTGCTTTTTCTAGAGTGTAGTTTCCCTCCTTGTATTGGAATTTTCCATCTATTATCCTTTGTAGGGCTGGATTTGTAGAAAGATATTGTGTAGATTTAGTTTTGTCATGGAATATCTTGGTTTCTCCATCTATGGAAATTGAGAGTTTGGCTGGGTATAGTAGCCTGGACTGGCATCTGTGTTCTCTTAGGGTCTGTATGACATCTGGCCAGAATCTTCTGGCTTTTACAGTCTCTGGCGAGAAGTCTGGTATAATTTTGATGTCTGCTTTTATATGTTACTTAACTTTTACCTTCCTGCTTTTAATATTCTTTGTTTTGTGCATTTGGTGTTTTGACTATTATATGATGAAGGGAATTTTTTGTCTGGTCCAATCTATTTGGAGTTCTGTAGGATTATTTTATGTTTATGATCTCTTTCTTTAGGTTAGGGAAGTTTTCTTCTATAATTTTGTTGAAGATATTTACTGGCACTTTAAGTTGGGAATCTTCACTCTCTTCTATACCTATTATCCTTAGGTTTGGTCTTTTCATTGTATCCTGGATTTCCTGGGTGTTTTGGGTTAGAAGCTTTTTGCATTTTCTTTGACTGTTGTGTCAATGAGGGACTGAGAGTCTCTCTTCTGTCTCTTTTATTCTGTTGGTGATGCTTGCATCTATGACTCCTGATTTCTTTCTTATGTTTTCTATCTCAAGGGTTGTCTCCATCTGTGATTTCTTTATTGTTTCTATTTCCATTTTTATATCCTGAATTGTTTTGTTCAATTCCTTCTCCTGCTTGTGTTTTCCTTTAATTTTTAAAGGGATTTTTGAGTTTCCTCTTTAAGGGCTTCTACCTGTTTACCTGTGTTCTCCTATATTTCTTTATGTGAGTTATTTATGTCCTTCTTAAAGTCCTCTATCATTATCATGAGATGTGATTTTAAATCCAAATCTTGCTTTTCTTGTGTGTTTGGGGTATCCAGGACTTGTTGTGTTGGGAGAATTCAGTTCCAGTGATACCAAGTAGACTTGGTTTGTGTTGGTAAGGTTCTTGTGCTTGCCTCTTGCCATCTGGTTATCTCTGGTGTTAGTTGGTCTTGCTGTCTCTGACTGGAGCTTGTCTCTTCTGTGGGCCTGTGGGCCTGTGATCTTAGGTATGTCAGCACTCCTCGGGAGACAGCTCACTCCTGGCAGGATTTATGCATGGAGGGCTATGGGACAGCCTTAGGTCCAGAGTGCAGATAGAGACCTGAGGGATCCTGTCCCCAGCTGCTCTGCTGTTCCTGTGCCCTGTGCATTCTTAGTGGGTCCTGCTTTGGACTGTTACTGGGGCAAAAGTGATGATCTCACCTCTGAGCTTAGGTGTGAGAGCTCTCTTGGGAGACCATCTCTCTCCTGGCAGAATTTGTGTGCAGAGGACTGTGGGATAGCCTTAGGTCCAGAATACAGATGGAGACTGGAAGGTCACAGGTGTTTTAAGTATATTGCTCAGCAAGCATGTGGGCCTTCTTTTTTGATTTTTATAAATTTATTTGTTTTTTACACTCCATATTTTATTCCTGCCCCTGTCCACCCTCTAACTGTACACATCCCATACCTCCTTCCCAGTTCCCTGGCTCCACGTGGATGTCCCTACCTCCCACCCCACCTGACCTCTAATCTCCCTGGGGCCTCCAGTCTCCTGAGGTGCATCATCTCTGAATGAACACAGAGCTGGCAGTCCTCTGCTGTATGTGTGTTGGGGGCCTCATGTCAGCTGGTGTTTGCTACCTGGTTGGTGGTCCAGTGTTTAAGAGATCTCAGGGGTCCAGATTAATTGAAACTGATGGTCCGCCTACAGGATCATCCTTCTCCTCAGCTTCTTTCCACCTTCCCTAATTCAACAGCAGTGGTCAGCTGTGTCTGTCCATTGGTTGGATGCAAATATCTGCATCTGACTCAGCTGCTTGATGGGTCTTCTGGAGTGCAGTCATGCTAGGTCCCTTTTTGTTAAGTGCTCCATAGCCTTAGTAATAGTGTCAGACCTTGGGACTACCCCTTGAGTTGGGTTCCACTTTGGGCCTGTCACTGAACCTTCTTTTCCTCAGGCTCCTCTCAATTTCCATCCCTTTAATTTTTTCAGACAGAAACACTATGGGTCAGAGTTGTGACTGTGGAATGACCCCCCTCTCCCTTATTTAACACCCTGTCTTTCTGCTGGAGGTGGGCTCTAAGTTCCCTTCCCTATTGTCAGGTCTTTCATCTAAAGTTCCCTCCCTTTGAGTCCTCCCTCACTTCCAGGTCTGTGGTGCATTCTGGAGGGTCTCCCCAACCTCCTATCTCCCAAGGTTGCCTGTTTCCATTCTTTCTGCTGACCCTCTGGGCTTCAGTCCATGACTGAAGTTACCCATGGCTCCAGATGCATATGCAGCAGAGGATGGCCTTGTTGGACATCAAAGGGAGGAGAGGTCCCTAGTCCAGGGAAGGCTCGATGCAAGAGTGTAGGGGAATACCAGGACAGGGAAGCAGGAGAGGGTAGATTGTGGAACAGGGGGAGGGGAGATGGGTTATGAGACTTTCCGGGGGATGGGGGGAAAGGAAAGGGGACAACATTTGAAATGTAAATAAATAAATAAATCTAATAAAAAAGAAAAGAAAGTATAAAAGGAAAAACAAAACAAAAACAAAAACAAAACAAAACAAAAATGTGGTAGAAATTTTAGGAGGTGGGACCAAGGTGAGGGCAGTTGTTCCCTAAGCACATAGCTTTAAAATTTATACCTCATCTTTAAACCCCCTTCTCTTCCTCTTCCTTTTCACTATGGCACCAACTACTTTGTCACTCCTTCCTGCTTGTCATGATGAACTGAAGTCACTGAAATCACATGATAAATAAACCCTTCTTGTTGTTTCTTTTCTGTATGTAGTCATAGCAGCAAGAATCCTTTTGGCATCAGCCAAGTAGGATCATTACTGTGACTAAATGTAACCATGTTAAGTATTTGGACATAGTTTGCAGGAGAAATTTGGCTAGTTTATAGATAGGGAAATCTAGAATGCTGAGACTTGAGCTTAGTGACCAGTTCTGGTGGGAGTTTACAAGACCAGAAAGCCAGCAAAATGTGAACAGTAAAGGCCAGGCTCAAGAGGTTTCAGATGGGAACACAGACTACACTTGAGAATTGGACTATGGGTCATTTTGTGTCATATCTTGGCAAAAAATTCTATCTATATTTTGTCTATGACCTAAGCATTTGTGGAAAGCTACTTAAGACAAAAATATAGATTAATCTGGAAGGAGAAGTGTTGAGGTGCTCTACTATTCAGGCTTTGTCATGGTTCTTGCTGACTGCCTTGACTTAGGTTTATACTGAGAAGCAAATGGGAAATGCAGGGCACCAAGGTTTGAAAAGACTTGGAGTTTGGTTCAAAAGTCTCTTAGGAGGTTGGGGCTAAGGAAAGCAATATTTTTAAGAGATTAATATTGTCAAAAAAAGAAGCCAAGCATTTTCCTTGAAAGATCCTTGTCAGCATGTCAGAAAATACCCAGACTCTACTCAGCTTAAGTGTATAAGAGAAAATTATTTTAAAAAAAACCTCTTGCTTAAGAAGAGCATGCCTCTGGGGAAGCTTTATTGCTAATCTACTATATGTGATGATTTTTCTCCAGAATGCATTTCACTATGCTATGTCCCCTAGGCACAACCAGAAGCTATTGCAGCCAAGATACTAGTGAGTCTGAAGGTACTGGTGACCACTGAAGCTGACAACAGATGGTGCCATAGTTAGCTTTAGTTTTCAATTTCTCACAAACCTAGAGTCACATGGGAAGAAGAAACCTCAACTGAAGAAGTTTGTTGATCAGAGTCTTCTATGGTCATGTGTGTGAGAGCATTTCCAAAGGGCCCATTGTAAGTGGTGCTATCCCTGAGCAGGTGCTCCTAAATTGTATAATACAGCAAGCTGAGCAAGCCATGGAGAACAAGTCAGTAGGCATCATTCTTCTATGTGGTCTCTGCTTCAGTTCCTGCCTCTGGGTTCCTGCTTAAGTTCCTGTCATGACTTTTCTCAATGATGAACTGTGTTGTGGAAATGTTAAAATGAAACAAACCCTTTCCTTTAAAACTATTTTGAATATGAATAGTTTTAATTTCTGAATCAAATAATATAGAATGCTTAAATAAACAAAATACAAGATTCAACTATAAGATACTGACAATAAATTCATCTCAACTTCAAAAATACACATAGGCCAACAGGGAAAGGAAGCGAAAGGCATTCCATATGAGTGGAAACAAAAGTAAACCAAGAAATAGCTGCTATACTTTTGTTAGAAAAAAATATTTATTCAAATGTGTTATTAGAAGCAAAATGGCATTTATATAATAAGGTAGGAATCAATTCGTAAAGAGGCTTTAAAAACTGTAGTTACCCTACATAAAAGCACCAAAACATAAAAGCAGATGTTAAAGAAATGATCAGAAAAACTGACAGCAGGGTGGTAACCTAATGGTTTCCAATTCCCCGTGCTCAACAAACACTTGCCCAAATAATGTTCAGCAAGAAGATGCCTGACTGGAACTGCACTTAGACCAGGAGGCCCGGCTGACTTGCAGCACTGAGCACTGAAGCCATATCCTCCTTAAGCACACAGTGCCTACAGAACACGTGACAAACCACTCTCTCTTTAACTTAGAAACATTTTGGACATATTTTATAACTGTTAAGAAATTAGAAATAAGTAACAAAAGGAAAACAAGGACATTCTCAAATCAGTGGAACTTATAGAACACATTACTGGAGAACCAATGTGTCAACAAAATAGAGAAGTTTAAAACTAACATGGAGATAAAACAAATGCTTATATCTTCCCCCAAACCTGGGATGAAGCAAAAGAAGTTCTAAAAGAAAAAAAGTTACCTCAATTAGCCTAGTATTATGCCTCAAAGAAACTAGAGAAAAGAAAAACCAAAACAAACAAACAAACTCCAAACATTAAACAAAGATAGAAAGAAACTAACAAATATCAGAGGATAAATAAATTAATGGGGTCTAAGAAAAGACTGGAAGATGTGCGTAAAACTGAAAGTTACTCTTTTTAAGAGGGGAATAAAATCTGGAGAGAAAGAAAGAGAGAGAGGGGAGAGAGAGAGAGAGAGAGAGAGAGAGAGAGAGAGAGAGAGAGAGAGAGAGAGAGGAAGAAAGAAGATAAACACATTTTTCTTAAACTAACCAATAAAAATGAGGAAAGCTCAGATTAAAAATAATAAAATGAGAGACATCCTGGCAGATGCTACAGATAAGAATCTTATAAGGCTACAGTGAATTACTAGCTGTCAACAAAATGAAGAGCCTAGACATGCATAAAGCCCAAAAAAAGTATAACCAGGCCATAGAAAATATAAAACCTGAAAGGATGAATAATAAGAACTAAAGAGATTGGATAACAATACAAATCTCTCATTAAAGAAGCTTAGAATGATGTGTTTGCATTGCTGAATTCTAACAAGCATTAAGAGGGGGAGGGGTAAGGCACTCAGTGACAGAGTTCTTAACACAACATTCAAACGGGTTTGGGTTTTATAAGCAGCATACGAAACAAAAAAAAAGGTAAAGATTAGGTATTGAGCAAAGATGACATCCAGAGAATGGGCACATGAGCTATGAAGGAAGATATAAGCTTAATTGTTTTCCTTAATCTATCTCTGTCATTGATTTCTTTTGCAGTGGTGGGGTGAGTGATGTTAAGTATGAAGGTTTGCAAATAATGTCCTCCCATAGTCTCAGACATTTAAATACTTGGTCCATAGGTGATAGTATTGTAATTGGGGTTTAGGAGGTATGGCCTTGTTGGAGAAAATTTGCCACTGAAGGTGGGTTTAGAGTTTAGGAAATTGTGCCAGTTGGAGTTCACCCTGTCTTGTTTCTTGATTCTGGTCTGAGGTGTGACCTTTCAGCTCTTTCTTTTGTCATGACTACCACTGGCTACCATGATTCTGCCATTGATGGATGTTTATACCTCTGGAACTATAAGACCAAAGTACACTATTTATAAGGCCCTTGAGGTGCACAGGTGGCCAGGTCCTACCCATAAGGACCTCCAACTGCCAGACTTTGCCCACAGAACCCATAACAGCTCTGCCTCACAGAGTAAAAAGCCCAAGATCAGGCCACAAAATCACACCAATCCTGGGCTATGCTGGAAAAGCTCCACCCTTCAAGAAACTCTATATTAAGTCAACCTCCTACTTGGTTCTTTGTTGCTTCTCTCCTACATGGAGTCAGCCACCCTTCTGTGGTTTTTTCCAATTTATCCCTCGGGTAAGGTTTATTGTACCATGTGGCTTTGATGTATTCCTTGGCTCCTGGCTGACAGGATACCTTCCTCTCAGAGCTGTAACACTTCCACTATTTCTTCTATGAGTTACCTCAGTAATAGGTTTTTATCATAGCAATAGAAAAGTACTTAATAAAATAAATACATACAATTATAATTGATAGTCAAAGTGTAAAATCCAATGCGAAGCTCCACATCTCCACAATGGCTAATCTAACTAAAGAGAAGTTCATTGGTTTATATAGGCTTTGGATAAGAATAATATCATGCCATATGTATTAGTCAAGGTTCTCTAGAGTCACAGAATGTATGGGTAGTCTCTATATAGTTAGGAAATTCGTTGATGACTTACAGTCTGTAGTCCAACTTCCCAACAATGGTCAGCACCAGCTGTGGATGGAAGTCCAAGGATCTAGCAGTTGCTCAGTCCCATGAGGCAAGCAGGCAAGGAAGAGTGAGAGAGAGAGAGAGTCTTCTTCCAATGTCCAGTAGAGTGTGTGGCCCAGACCTTGAACTCGGAGGTCTCCTTGTCTGGAATTCATAGCCACTGTGCTTCAAGATCTCCATGCCAAGATCCAGGTCAGAAACATGTTATTTCTGAGCCTCCAGATTAGGATCACAGGTGAGCCTTCCAATTCTTGATTGCAGTTCATTCCAGATATAGTCAAGTTGACAACCAGGAATAGCCACTACACCATATTATCTTATTTGCAATTTCTTTGTAATAAAGTTTTAGTTAAATAAAGAAAAGGAGGAATTAGTATTAACCCTTAAACTTTTCCTAAAAAAGGAAAGTTCAAGAGAACACTTCCAAACTCATCTCATGAAGAAACCATTATTCTTGTATCAGATTCATGTAAGGAAAGAAAACTATAGCACAATATCTCTGAGGATATTTAAAATAATTCTTGCAAACAACACATTAAAACATTACACATTATGGTCTCCTGATGTTTATCGTGAAGGTACAAAATTGATTTAACATATGGAGATTAACATGGTAGCCTACTGTCCTATTTTGGTTTTTCTTGCTTTGACAAATGCCATAGTCAAAAGCTACTTGGGAAAGGAAAGTTTTTATTTCCTCTTACACTTCCAGGTCACACTGTATGATTAAGGGAAATCAAGAAAGGAAGTAGGAACTTGAAGCAGACACCATGAAGGAATGTGACTTGTTAGCTCACTCCAAGATTCATGATTGTTCTGCTTTTTTATACAGCATAGTATAAGACCACTTGCCTAGGGAGTGATACTGCCCAAAAGGGGCTGTGCCCTCCTAAAATAATTAACAATACCCCATGGATATGCCCACAGGCCAAACTGATCTAGGTAATTCCTAAATTGATGCATTCCGTACAGGTGGCTCTAAGCTATGTAAACTTCACAAAGATACCCAGAACATCTACATTAGTAGAATGCAAGGCACAAAACTTATTCTGACCTCAAAAGATGCAGAAAAGGAATTTGACAAAGTTTAATATTACTTTGTGACAAAAACTATTTGAGGAATCATGTTTAAAAGAAAAAATTTCCAACATAATAATCTGTTGTAAAACTCACACAGCTACCATCATAATCAAGGAAAAAGGCAAAAATAATGTACCTAAAACCTCGTACAAAACAAGAATGCTCACTCTTACCACTTCTTTTTACATTGTGCTTCCAGAGTAAGAGTTGTGAGATAGCAGAATGGAATAAGTGGTATCTAAATCAAAAGAAAAAAAATGGCACTACCTTCGCATGGTGTGATTTTCAGTGTTCAAGAAACACTAATGATTTCAAATCCACAAATATTAAATTTTAAATTAGTTTATTAAAGTTATAATGTGCAAAATATCTGTACCCCAAAATTAGTTACATCCTTATACCTAAATAAATTAATATTAAATAAATCAAGAAAAAAAAACTAGGTATTGTGGCACAGCCTGTAATTTTAGTACCCAGAATGGTTGAGACAAGAGGATCAGGAATTAATGGTGAACCTGGCCAACACGGCAGAACATTGTCTAAAAAGTGAACAAATGAGGCCGGCAGATGGCTCAGAGGATAATGATGCTTTGCTGCCAAACCTGACATCCTGAGTTCCATGTCCAGGAGCCACATGATGGAAGAAGAGAACTGACTCTTACAAGTTGTTACATGCATGTCATGGCATGCACTCTTCTACACAGACAAAGACAAAAAGCACAGAAAATAATCCAGTGTATGATATTGTCTATAAAAAAACAGAAATGTATTTATGGAAGGATATGAAAACTGCAGACACTGAAAGCTACAAAGCACTCATGAGACAGACCAGGGATGATGCAAACGAGTGAGAGATCAGTGAAGCTCATGAACTTTAACTCTGCTAAATTGCCCAGAATATTCCACAGATTCAGGACAATTTCTATCAAAATTCTACTGTGGTATTTTACAGATACAGAAAAGGAATTCCTAAGATTTATATAGAGATACAAATGGCTACAAATTGCTATAAGAACATTATCAAAGAAAATAGAGAGCTTGGAGGCAACATACATCATGATCTTAAATGTTATTATAATACTATAATCAAAACATTGTTGCCATGGCATAAAATCAGGCATATAGTCTAACGACTCAAAAGTGAAAGCCCAGACATAAATCTAACCATTGACAATCAAATAGTTTTTTACAAGACCACCAAAGTCACATAGTGAGTGAATCTTTTCAATAGACTACATTGGAGGAACTGGATATTCACGTGCAAAACAATTAAATTTGGACTTTCTCATATACTGTATGCATGAATGATTAAATAAGTAAATAAATAGTAGCAGAATGGAAATGTTTTGTGTCCCACACACATGATGAAGCTCTTCTCTTCATTGATCAGCAATGGAAATTATTCAGCTCTAGTATAGACTTGGGGAACACCACAGTATATGCAGCCTTTCATTGATTAACACGGTTTCATTGACTGACATGAGGCATGGAGCCAACCAGCTTGGGAGACCTGTAGATCTACCTGTAGTAGATCAGTGGGCTGAATCCTATCTTTTCTCCATAAACTAAGAGTGTGAGGGGGAAAATTCTACAAATTAGAACCCTAGAAACTTTAGTAAGGCTCCAAGAGTAGGTAGAATTTGAAAAGAAAATCTATCCAAAGAAGCTAGGGGTTCTGTCCCTTCAGCTCTGCAGTCGTCTTTTTATGGTTTGCATTAAACATATCAAATCCCAAAGGACCTTGATTTGGAGCCAAGGCCAGTGGGCAGCTGCACAAGAGTCCCCATGAACCATGTGCTCTCATATGCCCCCTTCTGTGCCATGTGGGCTGACGGTTGTCCAGGTGTGACACTATTACATATTTAAAAAAAAAAAACTTTGCCTGAGACACATAATAGTAAGTTATCACTTTTAAATGTTAAAAGAATTAAAACATTCTGAAACAAATAACAAAATTCAAATACATTTGGGTATAATATGTACATTTTCTAAAAAGCTTAAAAAACTCAACCTCAAAGCACCAGTGTCTGTGGAGAATCCTCAAATAGACGTTTATTCCTGTGGCCAAGGCCTGGTTTTTCTTCCTCCATCTCCTGAGCTTGAGAGTACAGGTAATGCCATGGTTGGTTTATGCACTGATATGAACAGATTGCAGGGCTTTAGACCTGTCAGGCAAGTCCTCTGTTCACTGAGCTATATCCCCAGCCCATGATAGTTCTTGGTTACTCAGACATATACAATTTACTGTCCACACCAGAGACCTGTGCTTTGACATGTCTAGCTAAAGAGATGCCAGGTTAGTATTAGCATCATAACCACCCGATGGAATGAAAATGACCCAGCAGTGACCACAGAAGCACAAGTAAGTTTCATGGAGTCAATGTTCCCCTAACTTGGCCCCCTTACCTAGCCTCAGTGAGAGGATGCACCTAGTCCTGCAGTGACTGATGTGCAGGGGGTAGGGGATGGGGGAGTGATACAAGGCAGGGGTGGGGGCTCCCCCTTCTCAGAGGAACAGGGAAGTGGGAAGGGGGAAGCTTTGAGAGGAGGAGACTGGGTGGTGAGCAGGAATTGGTATTGGGATGTAAAGTGAATAAATCTTTTATAAGAAGAGAGAGAGATGTCCTGGTGTACCCCCTGCCCTATCCAGCATGATGATGAGAGATGGTTAGATCATTGTTAACCTTATTT
This sequence comes from Tokudaia tokunoshimensis, assembly GCA_036184795.1. NCBI lineage: Eukaryota > Metazoa > Chordata > Mammalia > Rodentia > Muridae > Tokudaia > Tokudaia tokunoshimensis. Next base: position 46,298,625 of record BTHU01000012.1, read on the forward strand.
CAGAGCCATTGCTGAGTCCAGTACAAGGCCTCTAAATCTTCTAGACCTATTAAATCTTTGAAAAGCTGAGCAGAGGATGAGACATCAACCTGGAGCTTGCTCACCAGAGTTGTAACCATCCCCCGCTTATTTCTATTTGTGGCTTGTCTGTATGATTAATTAACTAAGATTGTAATCTCATTGATCAGGGCTCAAATGATGTTTGCTACAATGTCTAATGTATTGACAAAACTAACAAATGTCAAATGGCCATTTATATCACAGTCGTGTTCCAAGAACTTGTGTACATCCACTGATGAGGGATGCTTAGGCACTATGCCATTGGTTACCTGTGACCCGAGAGGAATGTGACCCTCTTGAAGGGCAGTCTTTATCCAGAAGACTCCAGGGGCACAGTTACCTCTAGGCTGTGAGTTCTCTAGTCCTTAAAGTCCACAATGTGAAAAAATACATTTAAAATAAAAGTGCTTAAGGCTTAAAACCTAGTTTTCCCTCAGATCCTTGTATGATTTTTGCATTTTGATGTTGGTCTATCTTCAGGCTACCAAGAAACCTTCACATTGGTTCCTGAGGCTCTACTATGTACCTGATTTCTGTATCTAGTTAGTTATGGATTCCACCACAGTCTGCAGCCCAATGTCTTTATGTGTTTCTCCTATATCACTTTGTAAGCTTCTGTTTTAGGCAGTGAAATTTCATTGCTAACATCCTACTTTGTCCAAGTTGAAACCCTGCATCAATAATTTAGGTAGCTCCTGACTTTGAGTAAAAATGTCTGACCTCTTTATTTTTTAAGTCTAAGTGTTTTGTTCTATATATGTTTGAAAAACTATCAACTATCCCCATAGATTGCAGGGAAAGCAGGACCTGATGGCAGAAAGAAATGGTGACACTCAGCCAGTGTTTAAGCTGCCTTCACATCCCCTTAGAGAGAGGAAAATGAAACCACAAAGGACACAATTAAGTTAGGCAGATTAGGAATTGATTTGCCATCTCATCTTCATGACTGATCTCAAGATTCTAGAGTTCTATTTCAATGCAAACTCCACATCCAACAGAGGAGAAATACTTGATTAGCTCTACCTCCCACTTCTGTAACTATTCACTGTTTCCTTTAGTAGCCAACTATCTAGTGTTAAAACAGTCTATGGATGCCAGATGGCAAATTTTCTAAAACAGTAGTGAAATGAACAAACAGAGGGCAAGAGAGGGGCCTCAGCAGGTAATAATGCTCAAGATGCATGAGAGGATTTCTGTTCAGTTCCCAGTTCTTATGTTGGGCACACTACCTATAACTCTAGCTCCAAGCATCTGCAGCCCTCTTCTGGTTCCCACGTACACATAAACACATGTGGACACAAACACAAACATGAAAAAATAGCAAACAGTCAGCCAATGCATAGGAGAATTATTAAAATGATTGATATTATACTATATTATAACTTTAAAAGATGTTTTATTTGGGGGGACTATTTTTTGGAAAGAATGTTGGTATTTGTTGAAGCCTTCAGTTCCTTGTAAGAAATAACCATTACATAAAATCTACAATTACACTTTTAGTTGCCTATCACGCTGCTGTGCACCATCACTACCAACCACCTGATTCTGGAGATTTCCATCTTTCCAGACCAAAACACAGTTCTCCTTAAACACCAACTTTCATCCCTCCCTTCCAGTCTGTACTGCATCCATGATTTTGACTACTCTAAATAGTTAGTGTGGACTCTTGCAAGATCCTATGTGACTTATCATGCTGTCTGTGTCTTTGAGGTTATCCATGGTGAAGCCTGTCATTACCTTTGTACTTACTGGAAGCATTAAATCGTGGGTAGGCACCCTATTGCACATACCCATTCATCACTTAGAATATTAGAGTGTTTCTATCCTTGGACTGCTGTAAATAATGAAACTATAAACATGAATATAGGAGGACATGTTCAAGTCTGCCTTTGTTCCTTTTGATGGGTATCTAGAAATAGGATCACTGCAATATATAGTAATTGTTTAATTTGCTGAGGAACCTTGCATTTGTTTTGTATAGCAAGTGTAGGATTTTACATTCACAACAATTTGGACACAAGATCCAATTTCTCCATTTCCATGAAATAGTTGCTTTGTTTTTCTTTGTTCAACTAGACTGCTTGCTTTCTAGTTGTTGAAATACTTGAATTTCTTATATTTTTTACTTACATATACTTACTTATCAGACACATGATTTACAAGTACTCTCCCTTCTATGAACTGCCTTTTGGCATGTAGGTGCTATCATTGATATGCAAAAGTCATTAATATTAATGAAGTCCAATTTGGTTTTTTTTCAATTTTATTTTTTTATTATTGGTTATTTTATTTACTTACACTTCAAATGTTATCCCCTTCCCTGGTTTCCCCTCTGCAAAACTCCTGTCCTATCTCCCCTCCCCCTGTTTCTATGAAGGTGCTCCTCCTCCCACCTACCCACTCTCACCTCACGTCCCTAGTATTCTCCTACACTGAGGCATCAAGTCTTTACAGGACCAAGGGCCTCCCCTCCCATTGATGCCAGATAAGGCCATCCTCTGCCACATATGCAGCTGGAGTCATTACTCTTTGGTTGGTGGTTTAGTCCCTGGGAGCTCTGGGGGGTTCAGTTGGTTGATATTGTTCTTCCTATGGGGTGGCAAACCCCTTCAGCTCTTTCAGTCCTTCCCCTAACTCCTCTATTTTGGTCCTGTGCTCAGTCTGATGGTTGGCTGTGAGCATCCGCATCTGTATTGGTCTGGCTCTGGCAGAGCCTCTCAGGAGACAGCTGTATTAGGCTCCTGTCAACAAGCACTTCTTGGCATCAGCAACAGTGTCTGAGTTTGGTGTCTACATATGGGATGGATACCCAGGTGGGGCAGTCTCTGAATGGCCTTTCCCTCAGTCTCTGCTGAACTCTTTGTCCCTATATTTCCTTTAGACAGAAGCAATTCTGGGTTAATTTTGGAGTTGTGTAGGTGGCCCCATCCCTCAACTGGGAGCCAGGTCTATCCTCTAGATATGGTCTCTACAGGTTCTCTCTCCCTTTTATTGAGTATTTCAGCTAATGTCCTCCCTGTTGGGTCCTGGGAGCCTCTTGCTTTCCTGGCATCTGGAACTTTCTGATGGCTACACCCAGTTCCCCATCCCTCATTGCAACATACCTCTATTCAATTTTCTGACCCTCTGTACATCTCCCGTGTCTCCTCCCATACCTGATCCTGTCCCCTTTTTCCCTTCCCCCTACTCTCTTCCTCCTAAGTCCCACCCACCCTTTACCTCCTGTGATTATTTTGTCCCCCTTCTAAGTAGGACTGAAGCATCCACACTTGGATCTTCCTTCTTCTTGAGCTTCATGTGGTCTGTAAGTTGTATCATGGGTATTCTGATGGGTATTTTGGGCCAATATCCACTTATCAGTGAGTGCATACCATGTGTTTTCTTTTGTGACTGGGTTACCTCACTCAGAATGATATTGTCTAGTTCCCTCCATCTGCCTGTGAATTTCATGAAGTTATTGTTTTTAATAGCTGAGTAGTGCTCCATCTTGTAAATGTACATTTTCTGTATCCATTCCTCTGTTCAATGTGTTTGTTTTATTATCTCTGATTTTGGTGTCATATCAAGCAATCACTGCCATATATTTTTCTATGTGGTCTATCCCATTTTCTTGTTTTTATCTTTTGCTCTATGCCTGGGTGGCTAAGTGACTTCCCATGCTTCACACAATAAACTGTCACCCTGAGCCTCTCTGTAAGTACATTCACACACAGAGTCCTATGTGCCTTAATAATCATTGATTTAAGATTTGGAAAATAGAGTTACTGGGTCAGATGACAAAAATGTGTTTAGAACTGTGAAAGTGTTTTCTCTGAAAATGTCTCCATTTCTCCAAACACTGTCAGGAGGAGAGGTGTTACAGGTGGTTTCAGGTGTCTGACATGTGTGCTATGTAGTTAACTTAGGTTCCTGGAAGAGCGGCAACCTCTCTTAACCACCAAGCCAGGCCTCAAGCTCCTAAAGATAGATTTTTAATTACTAACTCTGTTAGATCTGGACATTTGGTTAAACTTAGACCTCTATGGTAAACAAAACTTAAACAAAACAAAAACTTAAAACAAATAATTTCTTTCCAAATCTCAGTGTTCTTTTAACATAGAACAAATGGATTGTCAGATACTTTTACACCTTGAAGTGAAATACTGTTTAAAATTTTCCAAGCAGATTTTTAAGTCTTAGGTTTTATGTTTAAGTCTTTAATTTTTTGAGTTGATTTTTGTGTGAGTCTATCAACTTTTCATACAAGTTTTAAAAATCCTTTCCCTATTCTGTACTTTTCCCACCCTTGTTTAAAAACTATATCATTGGACTTATTTGAGAGCTCTTGCTCCATTGATCTTCATACCTATCTTTATACAACCATCAGACTGTTTTGACTTCTATAACTTTGTAATATATTTTGAAACTAGGAAGAATGTCCCTGAGTAATCAAAATTCTGTCCTTTTACTAAGATTTCTATAGCTGTTCATAGGATTATAACATTACTTACATGTTAGGATTTTTTTTTCTATTTGTGTAAAAAACAATGTGATATTTTTATAGGAGTTTAGCTGGGCTAAAATTTCTTGAAGAAAACTGTTAAAAGGTCAATGACCTTAAACTGGGCAATGATTTGGGGGTCTATCTGTAAAGGAATAAGCAATAAAAAAAATGAGCCTGAAAAAGGAACTGAATCAAACAGAGGTCTACTACATGGCAAAGAAAACCATCAAGAAGGATAAAACCTGCAGAATAGGAGAAAATATTTAAAATCCATATATCGTATGTGTTAATACCCAAAACACATGAGGAACTCAACACCCCTAAGCAATTAACTGAGTTGAAAAATCGATGAAGAATCTGAGTAAGAATTTTTCAAACTAAGATGCATAGGTTCCCAGTTAGTACCTGGAATCATACTCCGCATACTGCACATTCCAACCTGGAAAATACAAACTGAAGCTATACTGATATATAAACTCAGAGCCAGTAGAATATCACTATAACCAAAAAGTTAAGAAACTTGATGTGCCAGGACAGGCTGGGACCTGGAGTGTGTGGGGGGGGGGGCAAGGGGGGTTGGCTTCTCTCAGGGGAAAGGGAGGGAGAGTGGGAGAAGGAAGTAGGAGGGTGGGACTGGGAGGAGGAGGAGGGAAGGGGACTGAAATTGGGATGTAATGTGAATAAATACATTAATTAATGAAAAGAGTTTATCAACATAGATAAACCTGGAAATCATGTTAGGAAACAGACAAGCACTGGACTCCTTACACATAGAATCTCAACAGTAAACCCCCAGAAGCAGAGAACCAGGGCCAGGTGCAAGGGAGAGCTTTGTCAGAACTAAATTTCAGTTAAAGATGGAGAACAAGTTGAGGAGACCTACCATATGGTACCTATAATTAACAAAGTGTGTACACATGTAGAACTTGCTATGGACAGCCGAAGAGATTCAGTATTTTCATCTCAAGTTCATGGTGAGCATGCATAGTAATATGCATGTGAACCAGTTGTGTTTAGCATCCCAGGATGCAAACATCAATCAAAATGTCACATAAATAAAGGCAATTTTATATCTTAATGAAGTTAATATTAAAAATTCCAACCAAATACAAAATAATTTTTTGAAACTTGGTCCTACAATGAGGAAAATATAGCTGATATTGGCTTATATGGCTTTTGCCACCTGGGATTCTTTGACAACTTAGATACTTCTAAGGTTGTTTATTTAACGTTGTTTTGATATGAATGGTAAATTTTAAGCCAATAGTAGGCTAATGCTATTACCAGGGAATTGTGAATAAAGTACATATCACTAGCATGAGATTCGTCCTGACATGATGTTTTGAATTAACTTCTAACATCAAGCTACCCATCTATAACCTCCGTTGTTTATCTCTTAATCTACTTAATAACTGGAAATGGGCCAGCAATGAGTACTGGTCAGCTGATCCACCGCCAGACCTCTCTCTCGTCCTGAGTCCACATTCTGTCCTCCAACCAAATTCATATAGACTATATTCATCATCAAAAAATTGTATTATATTTTTGATTAGTCAGATAACTTTCCTCCTTTGGCCAGATTAAAAAAAAAAGAATAATCTTTCCTACTTACATATGCATGTTGAAGCCCGGATGCTTAGTTTGAAAAAAATAAGTTCCCACTTTATAAAGCATATCTTTATAAAACAGTTTAACTCTGTCCTAAAAGACATCTGGGTAATGTGGGGGTTTTATGACTTTGGTAAATTGCACCTGACAAAATAATGAGGATATTAAATCTGTGTCCTTGGAGAGCGTGGATGCTGGTGTGGAAGGGTGGGAGAGCAAATTTAGCCAAGTTTAGCACACAGCCTTCTCAAGCGTTCTATCTGACCTCTGACCTCTGTGGTTTATATTTGTTCGCTCTTGTGAATTTTTTTGTTCTAAGAACAACTTGCCAAAAAATTGAGGGATATCTCTTAGGCATTGAGTGGCTCTTGGAGGTCAAGTGTGCATGACTCAAAATTTGCATCAGTCAGACTGTGTTGGTGACTAAGGGGAATGTCCTAGACGAACTGTGTTGTTGCTATGTCTGACTCCCTTCTGCAAAAGGCATGGAATTATTGACAGGAAACTCCTTCGCGAGGGGCTTTTCTCAGCACCCTTGTGGCAATGGAATGACCTCACCACCCTCCTAGACCAAACCAACTGCATCTCAGTTGTCAATGCAAGTAATGGAGCCAAAAGTAGAAAACTACTATCAATGTTTCATGATCAGGCTTGCAAGTATGCCTGTCAGATTCTCATTATGCTAATTGTCTTGGAAGTTTGTGTATGGAGGTGGCAGGGACATTTTGACAGGCAAAGCATTTCTAACTTATCTGGGTAGCTACACAACTTTTAGCTCTTTACTCTGTCCAGCAGGCCAAAATTGTAATAGTTCAGTATGTGGTCAAAAGCGTGTATTAAGTTTGGCTATCCAGATGAGAATGAGATATAAAAACATGACTATATAATCTTTTTGAATTATTTTTGAGATCATAATATAATTACATCATTTCTCCTTTCCTTTTTCTCTCTCCAAGTCTTCTCAAATACCCTTATTGCTGTCTTTCTAATTAATGGAATGTATTATATATATATATTATTTGTGTGTGTTTTCAGGGCTGACAATTTGATATTGGATAACCAACTTATATGCTCTTCCCTGGGAAAGACTATTTCTTCTGCTCTCAGCATTTCTGAGTTGCCTGTAGTTCTTCATATAGGGTTGAGTTCTTGAAAGCTTTCTTCCTCCAATATTAGCATGTTTAAGGGTGTGATCCTTGGTCATTTTATACTTACGCAGCCATGTTGGTGAGACTTTACGGGTGTAGCTCCTGATCTTTCTCAGAGACACAATCTCATGGCAAATTCCCTGCTCCTATGGCTTTTACAGTCTTTCTGGTCCCTCTCCCGCAATAATCCCTGAGTCTCAGATGGCAGAACTTGTGCTATAGACATATCCACCAGGGCTGGTAGACTCCACTGCTCTGTATTTTGATTAGTTGTGGGGATTTTTCATAATGGTCTCCATCTGTTGCAAAGTGAAGTTCCCTTGATAAGGGTAGTGAGAGGACACACTTTCAAGGTCCCAGAAGAAACCACACAAACTTCCAAAAGAGGGAGGCAACCAACAGTGCTGTCCAGCTATGATGCCTGTGAACTTCAACAATGACCTGCATGGCATGAGGACACCAAGGTGCAGTCAAGGCACACAGATCTTTGTGATAAATAAACAACAGCTCTCTAACTGGACTTAAGACCCACTCACAAAGAAGGAAATCATGCCTGGTACTGAAATCTAGCCAACTACCCACAGTTCATAACACCAGACTCCACAACTGCCACTTTACTAAACCAGAATAATCCATAAGTACATTCTAAGTGCTTGTTCCTTATACTCATAGATAACTATATAGTTTTCCACAAACATTCATAAGAAATATGGGATAAAAGGGAAAGGAGAGAGAGCTTAAGAAACAACCCAGTAAGGTATAAGTAACACAGAGAACAAAATCATTAATCTCAGTCTTAGTTTGCCTTCTATTGCTGAAATAAAATACTACATCCAAAAGCAACTTGGGAAAGAAAGGATTCATTTCACCTATACCTCCATAAAGGGAAATCAAAGAAAGAAATCAAGACAGAAGCCTAGTGGCAGAAACTGAAACAGAAACCAGGGAGGAACACTGCTTACTGACTTTCTAACACAACCCAGTGTCACCTGCCTGTGGGTGGCAACACCCACAGTAAGCTAAGCAGTCTTACGTCAATCATTAATCTAGAAAATGTTCTACAGATTGGCCTACAGATGATCTGATAGAGTCATTGTCTCAGTGGAGGTTCCACTTCCCAAGTGACTCTATGTTATATCAACTTGACAATAAACTAATGAGGCTGTGACTACAAAGCCCTGTAGTAGCTTGTGAACTGGAGGCCCACAGAGAGGTAAGAAACATCTGGAAGTTACTTTCTAGCAAGCGCCAGACACTTAAACAAATAACTGAAATTCTATGGGATAATAAAGGAAAGCACTGTTATATGCCAATATTTGACTTCATTTAATAAGTATAATTAGGAATTAATTGTATATACTAACTCCATTTTTAAAAACAAAAATTACATAGTACCATAAATCAACTTTTACAGATCATTACTTGAAGTAAAAGGAAATTAAAAATTATCTTAGATTTTCATCTTTTATTGGGAAATATAACATTAAAAAAATACTGGGGGAAGAAAGGCTTAAGAAGGGAGGGGTAGGAAAGGGGAAGATTTAGGGGGTAAATAGGAAGGTTAACCCAAAGTAGGAGTTATGTAAAGCAATATGGAATATGATCTCACACTGCAACAGAGAAAACTATAAGTGAAGGGGTAATATAACACATTGTAGAAGAGAAAAGGAGGAGAGGGTGCTGAAGGTAAAAAGATGACACAAGGATGAGGAAGTGGAGTCTGGAGTAGTCAAGTTACCAAAAACTAAGAATGTGGGGTTTTTTTAAAGAAAATAAAACAACCTTATGAAACCCTAATTAACTAATTTCAAAATGCAACTTACAAACAAGATTTAAAACAAAATGACCGTGCGTGGGTGGACAAAATCACTCCAAGAAGATATGGGTAATTAAAAGAAACTTGCAGTGCAAGGCATAGTGCTGATCATGCTAGGCATAATCTATGAATTATTTGTTAATGAGATGCCCCCCGCCCCGAGGGCTTCAAAACAACACAGTACATTGTTGCTACCCTTGGTTAGCCACCATAACTACATGGTAAGATCCTATTTTTGCAGGCCTGCAGGACACAGAAAACTCAATCTCAAAGCAAACAGCAAACTTCTTCTCTGCTGATGAGCTTTCTCAGGGCCCAAAGATACTATGTAGCCTAGGAAAAAAAGGCATAGATGGTCTTACCTAATTTACCTAATCCTACTACACCCTGGGTTCTGTAATACCAACCTTCCAGGAAAGATGTAACTACTGCTATATAATATTGGTACTGTTACTGGGTAGCTGATCACTTTCTGATTGCATTTGACAGTCCTGTTCCTCATGAGGAAAGTTCATACCTGGTATTATAATCCTGGTCAAAAGCTCGTGGCTGAGGAGGTCACAAATTCTTAGATTTTGGTATTATTATTTTATTAAATGGTCATAATATAAATCGCCTTCTAAATATTTATGATTGTAGCCAGAGACCTGCTCTCAAACATTGTTAGAGACGGTTTTAATTTCAGTGGACAGCAACCAGTGGAGATTAAAGCACTGACAAGACACTTGAAGTTCCCTAAAACAGTACAGCTGTACTAATTCCACCACCATGGCTCAGAAAGCAGTGCAAAAGAGGCAGAAAGACTGTAAGAGATGAAGGATGGAAAGGAGATCTGTGAAATCCTGTCTTCTGAACATGAATGGCTGTCAAAATTATGACCTCACATCAGCTGTGGTTACCTCCACAAGACCTCAACAAAATTAAGCTAGCAGAAATAAACAAAATAGACAATTTCCAGGTCTCTCCTCAATAATGAGGAGCTATTGGCAGTAGATAGTTACTGGGAAGAGAGAACTATTCTTTGTTGAAGATATGACTATGGTTTTCCACATTCCAATAGAAAACCCAACAATACATGGACATTAACTGGATTTAGTGATTTATAAGAAAAACGTGATAACTAAAAGCTAGAGAATTAACTCAATTCAAGGAATATTGTTTTTTGCGTATCAATATGTGATAAATATTTAGATAGAAAAAAATTTCAAAGCTGTTTAATTACAGGTCATAAATAAATAATAACAAAGAAATACCGAGCTCTCACTAAGTCAGATTTCCTAACCTTAATCCCATGGTCTATATTGATATGATACAGTAGCAAACACTTTGCTGTTTTAATTTTAAGGACCCATAAATATGTGTTCATTTTACCATTAGAGAATTTCTTACTGTGAGTCTGGTAAGAAATCTATATGGGACTGAAACCTCCCATGAGTGGGAATCTATTTGCTAATGCATGTTTTCCTTGATATGACTAATTTCCACTCCTGTGAAATGCTCAACTGGCAAACATGTAGTTGATAGCTGTCCAAGTCACTCTGGCTTTGAGCCTAGACCCAACCTCTCACCAAAGGAAATCCAGGCTCACTCAGTAGCATAACAACCACCTCACAGTTAAAAATTAACACGTCCTTTCAGCACATGGAACCAAACAGCACATTATACACCATAAATAATTAGACACAGCAGAAGAGTTGCTCTAATCATGTTAGTGTAGTCCCCAGTAAGAAAAACAGTTACTATAATATACAACACAGATGAAACACAGCTCAAGAGAGAATACCTCAATAGATACATAAATTACATTTGACAGCATTCGAGATCCGTTTATGATAAAGATACACAATGAAGTAGGAGTGTAAGGAGGATTTGTAACATGATAAAGTACAACTAAAAATGCACGGCAAACATCATACATAGTTGAGAAAGACAAAGATCCTCTACAGCATAAAAACAAGGCAGTATGTACATATTTGTTCTATTTTCAGAACTGTGCCAGACATCCTAGCAAGAACAATCAGGCAAGGAACAAATACAAGAGGCACCAGCGTCTAAACTGCCCATGAAACTGAAAAGCAATCTCTACTTGCAAATGATAATTCTTTGCATAGAACATTTTATAGAACACATAAACAACTACTATCAATAATAGACAAAATTACATTATTATATCTCTACCATAAATAACTGATTAAAAATGAAATAATAATTTATTTTACAACATCATATATAAGAACAAAATACTGATAAATTTAACTAAGAATTTAAATCTGCCCAAATAGAACAGATCTGGCCACCACACGAGCCCAGGTATGCACCTGCCTTATACGCTGCCAGTGGGAGATTTAGATGCTCAGATTGCATCAGACAAAATACAACAAGAAACTGTCTAATTTTAGATTAAAGTTCAATATGTAAACGAGCACATTTGGAATCGCGTCCAGGTGGAACTTCCTACAGAATGCATCCTGTTAAGTGTGCGCCAATGCTACAGCCATCACACACTCCATGATGATCCTTTTGGCAGGACCAGCAACGTACATGTGTGCCCTTTCTTCTGAGTGAGCGAAAATGGAGGCCTGCCGGCCTGGAGTGCAAAGTTCTGGCACACATCAGAGCCAGATGAGGGACACAGATTGTGTATCCCAAGCAACTACATTTTAAAACATGTACAAAGTTATTTTTAACCTTTTACAGTCCTTTTTGGTTTTCAAAGTTCAGAGACAATATTAAACCTTTGCTTCTTTATTAAATTCAGAAACGCAGATGAAGACACGATCTGAATAATAAAACAGTGGGTCATCACCATGTTAGAGCTAACAAGGGGAGAAGACCTCCCAAGAGTCAGGGGAGAGATTAGCCAAGTAAGAAAAACAGCAACCCAAGCCAGAGGCAGGGCGTGTCTGAGTCAGGGGAAGAGCACAGTTGAGTCAGAAGATGGCACCTTGGTTAGTTGAGCACATGTGAGTCCGCAGAGTATTCCTAGGTCAGAAGAACACGGCATTCAGGGTGTGTTATCTTGATCTTACCTTGCTTAACTGAGGAACATATTGAGATGGAGAGGTTCACACTTGAGACAGAGAAGGGCTCACTTGAGTAGGGAGCAAACAGGCTGGTCCGCGGAAAATGCCATGGACAGATACCTGTCCAGGCTTGGATCTGCCGTCATTTTCCCCTAGAGCCATCTGCCTTCTGCCTGTTACTTCACATGGCTTACAATTCCCTTATAAGTTTAGGGACAGGTCGCACTTTCATCCCACTCCAGCAATGGCATCAAAGTGAAACTCGGCAAGCCTTTCTGGAGTGTATTCTACTGATTGCCATTACACGTTTCCCTACCCTCCCGACAGCATTCAGGAGCATTCTCTGTCAAGCCCCATATTGATCTCATGTGACTATGGGGGAAAGGACACAGTAAATTCCAGAGACATCTTTCGGTCATGTTAGTTACACATTCATCCCTGACTGTGTCTCCTTCAGATATAATTTTCTACAGCCTCCTTTGATGCTGTACCTCTCTGTGTCTGCCCCGCCTCTGAAGGGAAATTGTCTTCTGAGCTCCCTGCCATATCGTCCTGTGGTCACTTCCATTCTACTGTCTCTATAAAGCCAGCTAAAAAAGTGTTACTCAGGCCTAAATATGTGGTGGGAAGAGACCTAGAAGTTCTGCCCTGCTATGTGAAACTGGACCCATGAAAGCAAAGGTAGAGAGGTATTATAGTACAGTGTAGCTTGAGCAACAAAAGCCAGCAACATACAACCTGACTTACCTTACTGCAATGGTCTAGAAATTCATATTTGATGGGGTCAGCTGAGGATTTCTTTTACTTAACAAATATGTACCAAGCCAGAAATAATGCATTTAAATCTCTTAGAGAAAGCATCAAATACTCCAGACTTTTGTGAGGGAAACCCATTTTTTTTGTATCTAAGTACAGAATAGATGTTTTTTTTACTCATGTTGTTGTTCTTTCAGATTTTCCTTAAATGAAAGTGAAATGTTCATGCAGTCAAGGGCACTGACCTTGAAGTGCTGTTCTGATATTTTGGTACAGATAGCCATGAAGCAACCATGCCAATCTTACTCATTTTCTCAAGCAGCTGTAACAAATTACTGCAGTCCATGGCTTTAAACAGCACAGTTGCCTTACAGTTAGAGCAGCCTGGCATCCACAGTGGACACATGGGCAAGGCCACAGTGATGCAAAGCCTTGCTCTTTAGACCTGCGGTGGTGCTACTTTCTCGTCCAGCTTCATCAGCACCATCCTAACTCTGCTGGGTTCCATAAGTCGCATCAGCATCTCTCCCCTCCATTGTAGTTTTGTCTTCTCTTCTGCCCACATCTGAATGCTTGTACCTACACTTCGAGCTCACCCAGATCATCTGAGATGCTAGATGAACTTTTCTATCCTAACTGAATCACAGTGCAGAGTCCTTTCCATGTGGAATTCACATCTCTAGGGCCAAAGCCTGGGCATTTTCATGGATCTTGTGACCACAGCAGTTAGCGTGTCTCCATTTATATCCTGAGCACTGCTACCTTAAGTTCAAATGGACTCACTACTCTTCAACACGATGACTTTCAACACGATGGCCAGTTCTTCAGCTTCGCTGAAAGAGCAAAGACGACATGTGATCTTCCGTGCCCAAGTCCTTTCATCAACAGATGTTGCTCAGCTCAGAATTCCCTGTGTCCTGTGCATGCCAGCAGTCATAGCCTGCTGCACCATAAACACTCTGCCAGGGGGTATCTCGATTTAGAACTTGGCAATGATGAGTGAAGGTACTAAAAATGTTTGTAAGTCTTTTCACAGACAGATGTGTTTATACCACTCGGGTAAATATCAGTGTAGCATCATAATCATAAAGCAGGTATAATCTTGCCTTGCTATAAACTGTCAAACAGTTTCTAAAGTCATTAACCCTACCTTATAATGTATGAGAGTTCAAGGCTTCTACAACCACCTCAATCTTAGCTGTGGTGATTTGATTTTTAATTTCAACAAATGCAACCATTCTGTGAATTTAAGCCACACCACTATTTCCAAGTATCTTTTCACATCTTTGCAGGACATTCGGCCTTCTTTAAGAGGATGGAGGTATAAGCTACTCAGTGAGTTCTTGATGTAATTTGTATAGAAACCCTTTGTCTAACATAAGCATTATGAATGTTCTCTGCCAGTCTCTGACTAGCCTTTATATTTTCTAAATAATGCAATGTAATTTAATGTTCTAATCTGTTTTTCACAAGATAAACACCTGACTTCTCTGAGGTACCAGAATATGGTCCAGTTTCTTCCTACAAGTGTTTGGGGTTTTTACATATAAAGATTAATTTTTTCACATGTTCAGGGAGAAGTAGTGGTAAAGTGAGCTTTCTATATTCTGAAAATCTAGCACCAATTTAAAGACATATTCCTCTGTCCTTTTAGCTTCTTTAGAGTTTTTATCATAATTCAAGTTACCTCCTACGTGGGTGTCCATTCTAAAGGTACAACAGAACCTTATGTGCTAGGGCACATGTTTCTGCTACTCCCAATCTTGGGATAAGTCATGGAGTCAGGCAAGGTGATCTCTGACTTTATTAATTGCTATAAATATTTGAGATATTCTGAGTCCTATGTATTTCCACCAAAGTTGTATTTTTCTGAAGTAGCCCATCAGGTTTTGGGTTGGTATTGTTATGATGCTAAAACACCAACTTTGGGACATTTCAATCCTTGATCATTTGAGTCTCTGTGGTTTAACAAGTGACACATCTTTCCATTGAACTCCTCCTTCTTTGATTTTACTTACATATCTGGAAAATTTCTATATAAGATGCTCCTGAATATTTTATATCAATTTTTGATTTTGATATAAAGTTCATCTCACTCTCCATTTGATCGATCAGCTATATAGAGATACAATTAACTTTTGTTTTGCATCTTATGATGTTATTGCAGTTATTCATTTCTTGTTTTTTTAATTTATTTTGTAAATTCTTTAACTTTTTCTGTATGAACAATTATAAAATGAAAACAAAGACACTTGTTTCTTCCTTTCCAATCTATGTGCATTTTATTATATCAAGTTTGATTGCACTGACCAGAAGACTTAGTACAATGCTGACCTGAAGTCACAAAGAACACACTGTCCTGTTCCTGGTTCCAGATGAAAAGCACATTAGCTCACTATGAAGGGAGGTGTGGCTTTCTCACTAGGCCCTTGTCAAACCAGAAAGTCCTCGGACAATCTCTTCTTGAACTTGCTGAAAGTTTGCAAACCACAAATGAGTTTTTAATTTGTTTGCATTTATTAAAATATTGATGTAGATTTCTTTTATAGTCTGCTAACATGACATTAACAGAGATGGTATTTTTCATGTTTGACGGTCTTGCACTCCTGGGACCTATTACACTTGACAATGTTCACTCTCTTTCATTTCGTGTATTTAGACTTTGAGGCTATGCTAATGAACCATTCCAGCCAACATTTCTTTGAGGGACTGGCTTTGACTTGCTTTGCTGCTAGAGCTGTATGGACACATGTCATGGTGGAAAGTACTTTTTCATCTGTATATTCAGAAAGAGTTTATATAAACTTCTGCGGTTCTTAAAGTTTTACTATTGTGTCTTGAAGTATCTTTGCAGCAAAGTGTCTCGATGAGCTTAAATAACTTCTAGAACAGGAGTTCAAAGTCATTATTACTTATGTGGTATGGTAGTTTTCTCATTGCTATGACAAAATAAAGACCTGACAAAACTGTCTTAAAAGAAGAATGATTTACTTTGGTTCACAATAATGAAACAAGGAAATAATGGCTTTGTTGGTTCTGTTCACAGTCAAGGGGGTGCCATCACTTTAGGAATGAGATGAAGCTGAGGATGATGGTAGCTGGAGTGTGTAGCCAAAGAGGGTGGGTATGTAGCAAGGAGGTTGAATAGGAAGACAAGATTGTGCGTTTAGGGTGGGGAAGCATGTGAAAAGAGAAACTAAATGTGTGGAAGTTTATCAACTCATAGTAGACATGAAGCAGGCTATAGCACGGTGCCACACACATTCAGGGAGAGTATGGCTCCTTCACTTATTCTATGGAAATGCACACGTGCACACATATACTCTAATCTTCATCACTAAGCTGTGATGCATTTCTCAGTCCAGATAAGTTGACAGTTATAGTTAGCAATCATGCAATTATTCAGTTTTCTTTTACATCAACTATGATAAGCTTATCTACCAAACAATTCCTACTTTTTCTGTGGCTATCAAATTTATAGGAGTAATTTTGTTTACAGTATCCCTATATGGAATCATGTGGAGATAATAATGATTTCTCTTTGGTCATTCAAAAACTGATAATTTCTATTATTTTATTTTCTTGTGAAGAATTTATAAATTGTATTATTTTCTGAAGACTGGCCTTTTTGGTTAGCTTTAGTTTCTGTTTGTCATTCTCTTACTTAGTTTTTATTATTATTTTCTGTATTTTATTAGACTGGGTTTAATTGATATCTTCTTCCCCCTAGATTGTTAAGTGGAAATATAGAACAATTTTAAGTTCACATTCTTTTATTGCCATGAATCATTAATGTGGTGTATTTCTACCTAAACACTACATTTGTTTTGATACAGTTAAAACATTTTCTAGTCTCCTAGTTTTTGTAACTTACCCCTTGAGTTACTTACTAGTATGTTGCTTGAGTCCAAGTATGTGGGAGTTTTATAATTTTTTCTTACTTCTATCACTTGTTGAGAACAGAATGTTAATAATCTCTACAATCATCCTGTGTTTGTCTACTTCCCCCTTGCTTTTCCAGTTTTTGAGTCTCTGAAGACAGTCTTCATTATTGGTGACTATGGTGTCTTCCTGTAGCTCTATTTTGCTACTTTAAGATTCCACTCTTTGCACAGAGACAGTATCCAAATTAAAAAAAATTAAAAATGAAAAGGGAGATATAACAACAGAAACTGAGGAAATTCAAAATATCATCAGATCCTATTCAAAAGCCTATACTTAACACAACTGGAAAATCTGAATGAAATGGACAATTTCTTAGAGAGATACCAAATACCAAAGTAAAATCAGGATCAGATAGACCACCTAAATGGTCCCATAACCCCTAAAGAAATAGAAGTGGTCATTGAAAGTCTCCCAACCAAAAAAAAAAAAAAAAACACAGGACCAGATGGTTTTAGTGCAGAATTCTATCAGACCTTCAAAGAAGACCTAACACCAATACTCTTCAAACTATTCCACAAAATAGAAACTGAAGGAATGTTACCCAACTCATTCTATGAAGTCACAATTACGCTGATACCAAAATCACACAAAGATCCAACAAAGAAAGAGAACATCAGACCAATTTCCCTTAAGAATATCATTGCAAAAAAAATTAAGTGCTCAGTCATATGAACCCGTGGGGATACTACACATTCAAACCATACCATTTAATTTAGCACACACATTTGTAGTTCGGGTATGTGAAACTTCTGGCCTGGGCTGGGTTACCTGGTCTCTTGGTTATTTGTGTACCATGAAGGTCTGCGGATGGCTATAGCTAGTGGGAGGCTCTGCCTGATGAATCAAGTGGTAGCAGAGAGCCAACAAGATCCAATGGAGCATCATTGATCCCGTGAATCAGAAAAACAGAATGATTTAGGGCTCCAGGTTTCAGACACAATCACGGCAATGATGTATTAAACATAAGTCATTTATTTGAGTTATTGTTACTTCAAAGCAGAGATAATCAGAGCATGTAAAACCATGAGACTTAGCTAAATGCTCCTCAAGAGACTTGACCAAAAACTAAACCAAGCAAACAACAAACAGAAAACACAAGTTAGTTGAACAATATACCAACAAATGACATGTCCCAGTTGGTCCAAACAGAGTAGAATTAGGGTCAAAGCCCCTTAGAGATGATTAAAGAGGGGAATCTTTTATTTTATTTTATTTTTATTTTTTATTAGATATATTCTTTATTTACATTTCAAATGATTTACCTATTTCTGGTCCTCCCCACCCCACGAATGTCCCATAAGCCATCTCCCCAAACCCTGTTCCCCAATCAACCCCCTCCCACTACCCTGTCCTGGTATTCCCCTACACTGCTGCATCCAGCCTTTCCAGGACCAGGGGCCTCTCCTCCCTTTGATGTCCAACAAGGCAATCCTCTGTTGCCTATGCATCTGGAGCCACATGTAACACCATGTGTACTCTCTGGTTGATGATTTTGTCTCTGGGAGTTCTGTGAGTACTGGGTGGCTCATATCTTTATTCCTCCTATGGCGCTGCAAATGCCTTCAGCTCCTTGGATCCTTTCTCTAGCTCCCCCATTGGGGACCCTATGCTCAGTTCAATGGCTGGCTGAGAGTGTCATCCTCTGTATTTGTCATGCACTAGCAGAGTGACAGATGTATCTGGCTCTAGTCTGCAAGTACTTGTGAGCATCGATAATAGTGTCTGGGTTTTGTAACTATATATGGGATGGATCACTTAGTGGGGTAGTCTCTGGATGGCTTTTCTCTCAGTCTCTGCTCCATACTTTGTCTCTGTATCTTCTTCTGTGTGTATTTTGTTCCCCCTTCTAAGAAGGACCAGAGTATCCATACTTTGTTCTTCTTTCTTCTTGGGCATCATTTGATATGTAAATTGTGTCTTGGTTATTCCAAGCTTCTGGGCTAATATCCACTAATCAGTAAGTGCATACCATGTGTGTTCTTTTGTGACTGGTTACCTCACTTAGGATGATATTTTCTAGTTCCACCCATTTGCCTAAGAATTTCATGAATTCGTTGTTTTTAATAGCTGAGTAGAATTCCATTGTGTAAATATACCACATTTTCTGTATCCATTCCTCCATCGAGGGACATCTGGGTTCTTTCCAGCTTCTGGCTATTATAAATAGGGCTTCTATGAACATAAGGAGCATATGTCCTTATTACATGCTGGAGAATCCTCTGGGTATATGCCCAGGAGTGGTATAACAGGGTCCTTTGGTAGTATAATGCCCAGTTTTCTGAGGAACTGCCAGATGGATTTCCAGGGTGGTTTTACCAGCTTGCAATCCCACCAACAGTGGAGGAGTGTTCCTTTTTTTCCACATCCTTGCCAGCACCTGTTGTCACCTGAGTTTTTGATCTTAGCCATTCTGACTGGTGTGAGGTAGAATCTCAGGGTTGTTTTGATTTGCATTTCCCTGATGACTAAGGATGCTGAAAGTATTGGAAAGATCAGGAATTCAAGGCCCATATCTAAACATAGTAAAAGCAATTTACAGCAAACCGGTAGCCAGCATCAATCTAAATGGAGAGAAACTTGAAGCAATCCCACTAAAATCAGGGACTAGACAAGGCTGCCCTCTCTCTCCATATCTTTTCAATATAGTACTTGAAGTTCTAGCTAGAGCAATTAGACAACAAAAAGAGGTCAAAGGGATACAAATTGGAAAGGAAGAAGTCAAACTATCACTATTTGCAGACGATATGATAGTATACATAAGCAACCCAAAGAACTCCACCAGAGAACTCCTACAGCTGATAAACGACTTCAGCAAAGTGGCCGGATATAAAATCAACTCAAGCAAGTCAGAAACTTTCCTATACTCAAAGGATAAGCAGGCTGAGAAAGAAGTAAGAGAAATAATACCCTTTACGATAGCCACAAACCATATTAAGTATCTTGGCGTGACGCTAACCAAACAAGTGAAAGATCTGTATGACAAGAACTTCAAGTCTCTGAAGAAAGAATTTGAAGAAGACCTCAGAAGATGGAAAAATCTGCCATGCTCATGGATTGGCAGGATTAATATAGTAAAAATGAGCATCTTACCAAAAGTAATACACAGATTCAATGCAATCCCCATCAAAATCCCAACTCAATTCTTCATAGAGTTAGAAAGAGCAATTCAAAAATTCATCTGGAATAACAGAAAACCCAGAATAGCTAAAACTATTCTCAAGAGTAAAAGAACCTCTGGGGGAATCAGTATCCCGGACCTCAAGCTGTACTACAGAGCAATAGTGTTAAAAACTGCATGGTATTGGTACAGTAACAGACATGTAGATCAATGGAACAGAATTGAAGACCCAGAAATGAATCCACACTCCTATGGTCACTTGATCTTTGACAAAGGAGCTAAAACCATCCAGTGGAAAAAAGATAGCCTTTTCAACAAATGGTGCTGGCTCAGCTGGAGGTCAACATGCAGAAGAATGCAAATTGACCCATCCTTATCTCCTTGCACTAAGCTCAATTCTAAGTGGATCAAAGATCTCCACATAAAACCAGACACACTGAAACTAATAGAAGGGAAACTAGGGAAGAACCTTGAACATATGGGCACAGGGGAGAATTTCCTGAACAGAACTCCAATAGCTTATACTCTAAGATCAAGAATAGACAAATGGGACCTCATTAAATTACAAAGTTTTTGCAAGGCAAAAGACACTGTCAAAAAGACAAAGCAGCAACCAACTAACTGGGAAATGATCTTTACCAACCTTACATCCGACAGAGGGCTAATATCCAAGATATACAAAGAACTCAAGAAGTTAAACTCCAGAGAGGCAAGTAACCCTATTAAAAAATGGGGTACAGAGCTACACAAAGACTTCTCACCTGAAGAATATCTAATGGCTGAGAAGCACCTAAAGAGATGTTCATCATCCTTAGTCATTAGGGAAATGCAAATCAAAACAACCCTGAGATTCCATCTCACACCAGTCAGGATGGCTAAGATCAAAAACACAGGAGACAGCAGTTGTTGGCGAGGATGTGGAGAAAGAGGAACACTCCTCCACTGCTGGTGGAATTGCAGGCTGGTACAACCACTCTGGAAAGCAGTCTGGCGGCTCCTCAGAAAACTGGGCATGACACTTCCGGAGGATCCGGCTATACCACTCCTGGGCATATACCCAGAGACTTTACCTGCATGCAATAAGGACACATGCTCCACTATATTCATAGCAGCCTTATTTATAATAGCCAGAAGCTGGAAAGAACCCAGATGTCCCTCAACGGAGGAATGGATTCAGAAGATGTGGTATATTTACACAATGGAATACTACTCTGCAATTAAAAACAATGAATTCACGAAATTCCTAGGCAAATGGTCAGAACTTGAAAATATCATCCTTAGTGAGGTAACCCAATCACAAAAGATCACACATGGTATGCAGTCACTGATAAGGGGATATTGACCCAGAATCTCAGAATACCCTAGACACAATCAGCATATCAATAGATTTCTAAAAAGATGGAAGGAGAGACCCCTGGTCCTGGAAAGACTGGATGTAGGGGAACGCCAGGACAGAGTAATGAGAGGGGGTTGAACGGAGAAAAGAGGGAGGGAAGGGGGCTTATGGGACTTTCGGGGAGGGAGGAAACGGGAAAGGGGAAGTGATTTGGAATGTAAATTAAAAAAATAAAATAAAATAAAATAAAACTAGAAAAAAAAATGGGGTACAGAGCTAAACAAAGAATTTTCACCTGAGGAATATCTAATGGCCGAGAAGTACCTATAGAAATATTCAGCATCCTTAGTCATCAGGGAAATGCAAATCAAAACAACCCTGAGATTCTACCTCACACCAGTCAGAATGGCTAAGATCAAAAACTCAGGTGACAACAGGTGCTGGCAAGGATGTGGAAAAAAAGGAACACTCCTCCACTGTTGGTGGGATTGCAAGCTGGTAAAACCACCCTGGAAATCCATCTGGCAGTTCCTCAGAAAACTGGGCATTATACTACCAAAGGACCCTGTTATACCACTCCTGGGCATATACCCAGAGGATTCTCCAGCATGTAATAAGGACATATGCTCCTTATGTTCATAGAAGCCCTATTTATAATAGCCAGAAGCTGGAAAGAACCCAGATGTCCCTCGATGGAGGAATGGATACAGAAAATGTGGTATATTTACACAATGGAATTCTACTCAGCTATTAAAAACAACGAATTCATGAAATTCTTAGGCAAATGGGTGGAACTAGAAAATATCATCCTAAGTGAGGTAACCAGTCACAAAAGAACACACATGGTATGCACTTACTGATTAGTGGATATTAGCCCAGAAGCTTGGAATAACCAAGACACAATTTACATATCAAATGATGCCCAAGAAGAAAGAAGAACAAAGTATGGATACTCTGGTCCTTCTTAGAAGGGGGAACAAAATACACACAGAAGAAGATACAGAGACAAAGTATGGAGCAGAGACTGAGAGAAAAGCCATCCAGAGACTACCCCACTAAGTGATCCATCCCATATATAGTTACAAAACCCAGACACTATTATCGATGCTCACAAGTACTTGCAGACTAGAGCCAGATACATCTGTCACTCTGCTAGTGCATGACAAATACAGAGGATGACACTCTCAGCCAGCCATTGAACTGAGCATAGGGTCCCCAATGGGGGAGCTAGAGAAAGGATCCAAGGAGCTGAAGGCATTTGCAGCGCCATAGGAGGAATAAAGATATGAGCCACCCAGTACTCACAGAACTCCCAGAGACAAAATCATCAACCAGAGAGTACACATGGTGTTACATGTGGCTCCAGATGCATAGGCAACAGAGGATTGCCTTGTTGGACATCAAAGGGAGGAGAGGCCCCTGGTCCTGGAAAGGCTGGATGCAGCAGTGTAGGGGAATACCAGGACAGGGTAGTGGGAGGGGGTTGATTGGGGAACAGGGTTTGGGGAGATGGCTTATGGAACATTCGTGGGGTGGGGAGGACCAGAAATAGGTAAATCATTTGAAATGTAAATAAAGAATATATCTAATAAAAAATAAAAATAAAATAAAATAAAAGATTCCCCTCTTTAATCATCTCTAAGGGGCTTTGACCCTAATTCTACTCTGTTTGGACCAACTGGGACATGTCATTTGTTGGTATATTGTTCAACTAACTTGTGTTTTCTGTTTGTTGTTTGCTTGGTTTAGTTTTTGGTCAAGTCTCTTGAGGAGCATTTAGCTAAGTCTCATGGTTTTACATGCTCTGATTATCTCTGCTTTGAAGTAACAATAACTCAAATAAATGACTTATGTTTAATACATCATTGCCGTGATTGTGTCTGAAACCTGGAGCCCTAAATCATTCTGTTTTTCTGATTCACGGGATCAATGATGCTCCATTGGATCTTGTTGGCTCTCTGCTACCACTTGATTCATCAGGCAGAGCCTCCCACTAGCTATAGCCATCCGCAGACCTTCATGGTACACAAATAACCAAGAGACCAAGTAACCCAGCCCAGGCCAGAAGTTTCACATACCCGAACTACAAATGTGTGTGCTAAATTAAATGGTATGGTTTGAATGTGTAGTATCCCCACGGGTTCATATGACTGAGCACTTAATTTCCAGTTGGTAGTGCTGCTTTTGGTGACTGTAGAACCTTACAGACTGGAGGCCTGTCTGACAACCATAAGGGTGGGATTTAAGGATTAGTGGTTGGTATTTTTTCCTCCTGACTATCTGCTTCCTGGTTCAAAGAGATGTGAGAAGAAAACTTTCCTGCAAGCTTCCACTGCCATGCTCTCTCTGCTGTGATATTTATTTAAACTGTGGGGTAAAAAGTAAACCTTTTCTCCCTTAAGTTTCTTTTAGAAGTTACGCTGTCATGGTGAAGCCAAGAAAAGTAACTAATGCACTTGCATAGCCCAAACTAATTGATTTGCTGTGTCACTGGCTGCTGCTAAATTAATTGATTGTACCAATATGCCTTCATCCAATTGACTCACTTTTAATTTAATCCAAATGTTTCCTTGCCTGAAACTTTCCCCACATTGTGTATCTACTGGTAATCTGTTAAACCAGACTCTCGCTGATTTGTAAATGTTAGATATGATTTAGAAGATGATGTTTTTGAGACTACTGACCTCAGATATCTGCCTATCTTCAAGAGAAGCTATGTTTTTTTATATCATTCCTAACTGCCCCCTTCAGAGTTCAGATTTTCCTTTGATTTTATTTATTTTTATACAAGATTTTATTAATTATTTGATAATTTCACGTATGTTTAAATTTATTTTGATCACATTCTTCCCTGATTTCTTCCAGATATACTTTTTATCTCCCCACCATTCCCAAATTTGTATCCTCTAATTTTTATTAACCCCTAAGTCCACTTCAAGATGCTCATATACTCATGGGTTGGGCCATTCCCTAGAGCACTGTAGACCTTCTGGGGGGACCAAACCCTTAAAGAAAGCTAACTCTCTCCAGAAACTGTCTACTGTAGCTCCTCAGTTATGGGAACTACTCTCCTTCTGTTCTAGGAAGTTTGTTTTTTTGATTTTTTTTTGTTTGATCTTATTCAGGAAATCACAGCGACTGAGTTCATGAGTGCAGTGGTCCTGTCAACCTCCTGAAGGCACTTTTGCTGTGGTCCTCCCTAACTTTGAACTCTTATGACCTTTCCACTCCTTCTTCTGTATCCAAGCCTTCGAGGGGTATGTAATAGGCATGTCGTCTTTGGGTTAGCACTCCATAGCATCTTAGTCTTTGTATTTAAACCAGTTGTGAATTTCATAGTAACATTCCATCTACTGCACAAAGAAGCTTCTCTCATGAGAACTGAGAGCTGCACTAATCTATAGATAAGGGAATATTTAGCAAAATAATAGCAGATTTACCCCAGGGCCTACTAGCTCATAAATTCTTGGTGAGAATTATAGTATCAAGCATGTAATTTTTCTGTAGACGAGACCTTAAGCCCTATAAAAACAACAACAAAAAAGACCAAATGGTTACTCTCTTGTTGGTTTTATGGGCATGTCTTGGGAAGGGATCATTTCTTTTTTAAATTAAAGATAGTTTTTATATAATATATTCAGAATATGGTTCCCCTCTCTCAGCTCCTCCCATATCTTCCCTACCTTCCCATCTACCCAAACCCACACTTTTCTTTCTCGCTTTCAGTAGAAAACAGATATCTAAAAATAATAAACAATATGATAAAATAAAATCAAACAAATTAAAATAGGACAAAACAAGCAAACAGAAAAAAAGACTCCCCCCAAAAACCACAAAACACCAGGGGGACACATATAGATGCAGACACACACACACACACACACACACACCAAAAAAAGGCAAAACAGGAATCCATGACATATAAGCAAAAAACTTGTCTTTATTTTTTTTTATTTATTTTCTAAGTTTTTTTGTTTACATTCCAAATCATTTCCCCTTTCCCGTTTCCTCCCTCCCCGAAAGTCCCATAAGCCCCCTTCCCTCCCTCTTTTCCCCAATCAACCCCCTCTCACTTCTCTGTCCTTGCATTCCCCTACATCCAGTCTTTCCAGGACCAGGGTCTCTCCTTCAATCTTCTTGGAAATCTATTGATATGCGAATTGTGTCTAGGGTATTCCTAGATTCTGGAATCACTGACTGCATACCATGTGTGTTTTTTTGTGATTGGGTTACCTCACTAAGGATGATATTTTCAAGTTCTGATCATTTGCCTAGGAATTTTGTGAATTCATTGTTTTTAATTGCAGAGTAGTATTCCATTGTGTAAATATACCACATCTTTTGAATCCATTCCTCCGTTGAGGGACATCTGGGTTCTTTCCAGCTTCTGGCTATTATAAATAAGGCTGCTATGAACATAGTGGAGCATGTGTACTTATTGCATGCAGGTAAAGCCTCTGGGTATATGCCCAGGAGTGGTATAGCCAGATCCTCCAGGAGTGTCATGCCCAGTTTTCTGAGGAACCGCCAGACTGCTTTCCAGAGTGGTTGTACCAACTTGCAATCCCACCAGCAGTGGAGGAGTATTCCTCTTTCTCCACATCCTCGCTAACAACTGCTATCTCCTGTGTTTTTGATCTTAGCCATTCTGACTGGTGTGAGGTTGATTTGCATTTCCCTAATGTTCTCAGGGTTGTTTTGATTTGCATTTCCCTAATGACTAAGGATGTTGAACATTTCTTTAGGTGCTTCTCAGCCATTAGATATTCTTCAGGTGAGAACTCTTTGAATCTGCCATGTTCATGGATTGGCAGGATTAATATAGTCAAAATGACCATCTTGCCAAAAGCAATATACAGATTCAATGCAATCCCCATCAAAATCCCAACTCCATTCTTCATAGAGTTAGAAAGAGCAATTCAAAAATTCATCTGGAATAACAGAAAACCCAGAATGGCTAAAACTATTCTCAACAGTAAAAGAACTTCTGGGGAAATCAATATCCCAGACCTCATGCTGTACTACAGAGCAATAGTGTTAAAAACTGCATGGTATTGGTACATTGACAAGCATGTAGATCAATGGAACAGAACTGAAGACCTAGAAATGAATCCACACTCCTATGGTCACTTGATCTTTGACAAAGGAGCTAAAACCATCCAGTGGAAAAAAGATAGCCTTTTCAACAAATGGTGCTGGTTCAACTGGAGGTCAACATGCAGAAGAATGCAAATCGACCCATTCTTAACTCCTTGCACTAAGCTCAATTCCAAGTGGATCAAGGACCTCCACATAAAACTAGACACACTGAAACTAATAGAAAGGAAACTAGGGAAGAACCTTGAACATATGGGCACAGGGGAGAATTTCCTGAATAGAACTCCAATAGCTTATGCTCTAAGATCAAGAATTGACAAATGGGACCTCATTAAATTACAAAGTTTCTGCAAGGCAAAAGACACTGTCAAAAAGACAAAGCGGCAACCAACTAACTGGGAAATGATCTTTACCAACCCTACATCCGACAGAAGGCTAATATCCAATATATACAAAGAACTCAAGAAGTTAAACTCCAGAGAGCCAAGTAACCCTATTAAAAAATGGGGTACAGAGCTAAACAAAGACTTGTCTTTAGATCACATGGTCTAGATAAATGAGCTCCCTCATTTACAAAGTACCTTCTGGTCCTATGAAAGCTAGCCAGTATGAAAGAAGCCTCCTGTTCAGAATTAACATGATGTCTCCACATGCTGTGAGCAAAGTATGTAATGTTATCAGCAATAGTGTCTCAAGTTCTGGTGGACATCTGAGAGCAATGGCACTCTCCTGTATTGTTTTGAGGGACTCTGGAACACCCCTAACAACAACTCCATGGGAAGTAAACCACATCTGACACTGGGATTTTCACTTGGCCACCTGTGGCTTCTGGGAGGAACATTGTTCCCTATGTAGAGGAAATATAATTAAATTCTTTATGTATACATATATACATACATCCTCTGCTCTACCCTCTGTTATCTGCTCTTGACTATCCCCTTCTTTCAAATACAGAGAGCTTTCCAATATTCTGCCATCCTCTTTGTAAAACAACCAAGGTTCCCGCCCATATCTGCCATATCTGTTATTGAATAAATATAGAAGTAGGGTCTAAATAGTACTATAAAAAGTTAATGACAGTGGAATTAAAAACACATAGAAATAGGTATGTATTTACAGATTCCGTTAAGTTGCTCTTAGCAGAGACTGAATGAAATATTCCCAAGGAAAGGATGGGAACCATTTGCAAAAGTGTTTGTCATTAAACCACAAACATCCAAGTATAACAACTTTGTTTGTTATCTCATAAGCACATGTCATCAATATGTTTCAAATTCTCTTCTTCCCCCTACAGATCTGGTAACTGACAGAGCTCTGCCAGCCCTGGGCAGAAGGGCTCTGAACTATGGCCACATGCTATCAGCCTTGGGCAGAATCCCTGAATCCTTGTTTTTGGCAATGAAAGGGGGCTACACACAAGCAATCTTCAAGATAAGCAAAAAAGAAAAGAAATGTACATTTTGGTAACACTTTTGAGCCCAGTCGTCTCTTTCTAATGTAAAACTCAAAACTCCTAAGAAGACTCAGAAATCTAGAGTGCCAGGCACTATGCTAGGCTAAGCTGCTTTTGTCTACATGCCCTCGCTCTCTCAGAGCACAATGTTTTATTTATGGGAACTCTATATAAAACTTGCAAAATTAAATAAAAACAAACAGATATGAGTCATGAGAGCTCAGAAATCACCAGCATCAGCTCTGTGTGAGTTTCTGAGTCTTACCTTCAAAAACAGTACCAGGTAGACATGAAAAATCCATTGCTCTTTCAAGTAATGTAATATTTCTGTTGGGCTTGACATATACAGAGAGTCTCTGGTTCAGCATAATATATGCCAGGGGGGCCTAAAATACTAGTTTCTGGCTTCTAAATCTACAAACCATGAATGTTTATGCATCTGGATGCAAGAAAAGGGCTGGGATATTAGCTGAGGCTCCAACAAAGTCATAATCACCAACTTACTCTAGGGAAGAGCTGTCTCTTTATCCAGCCTTGCTCATGGATGCCTCACTGTGAACTCAGAACTTACACCATGTGAACAGCCAGAGACTGAACTCTTTTTTCTTTGTGAAGTCACAAACACCCAACATGGGTCTACAGAGGTCATTTTAGGTGGTTCTGTAAAGTCTGCAGTCCCAAGGCAAGTCCTGGTGAGAATCAAAGTCTTCTTAGACACTTGATACTACTTCTAGAAGCTTGTATGAGGTAACAAGTTGCAAAGTTCCCAGGAAGCATAAAAACCACATTGCTCAGTAAATGACATTCAGGAAAACCGAAGCGTAGTTTAAGACAGAGGTAATTCCAGCAACACGACCCTCTAAGGGATGTTGATTCCTCTAGGTATGTTGCTGCTTTATCCTGAACACCCTCATCTTCTTCCACTTCATCTAAAAGTAGAGTCTAACTGTGGACAAATGTGAACTCTAGGAAACTCTGAGGACAAAAGCACTTCCTTCTACACATGGTACTGGGAGCAAGCAGTTGACATAGCACTGCCAATTAAGGGGCTACCAAGGAGGCACACATCCATGTTACTATCATGTCAGCATCCAGAAGCTAAAAGCACAAGTTCACCCAGTCCTTTCCCCACAGGGACTCCAAAAGCCAATCACTAGAGGCTTGAAAAGATCCTTCACTCTCTACAGTTCTATTGCTCAAAATATGTTCTGGGTTAATGATAATGTTTGTTCAAGTCAGATCTGATCCTAAAATCAATGCAATGTAGACAATTTGGTAAGTAAAAACTAGGTATCACTGTTGTCACAGAGATGTTCAACCAAAAACAAAACATTTTCCCCAGATATTCTCTGTGAAGCTCTGGGGACTGATTACTAAAAAGGAACCTGGGGACTCTGGTTGAAGTGCATAGTTCATTTTGAATTGTCTATTTCTATAAGCCAAAAATAAAAATAAATTGCAAAGTGGTGTGTCATGAAACATAAATGAGGGGGCATCCAGAGACCCAAAGTGGTAGCCTCTGAAAGTCCAGTGCATTTTGATGTGTCAAATTGGTAAAATTTAGATACTTAACATATTTTATGTTTTCCCTTGTAATGTAGATATTTTTCCCTGAATGAGGATTGTGATGCTGAGTTGAGTTGTAAGGAGGCTAGACTCCTTGTTAGGAACTTTTCATTATTAAGTAACTTCATTCCTATTGCTCAGTAGCTAAGTATGGTGAACTAGGAATGTGACGCATACCTAGGTCTCACTGGCTAGTAAGATTCAAGGCTTGGACCACAGAACTCCAGTCTCAGTCAGGCCATCCCCTTCCAAGTACTTTACCCACTGTCCACAGTGTCCTTGGGCAATCAGCCCTTCAATTTAGGACATAAAAATCTTTGTCTATGCTGATATAAAGCCTCAGAGATGAGTGCCATGAGAGTAACCCAGGTACACCTGCCTAGTTTCTGTGTGACTGACTGCAAGTAAGCTAGCAGGGTAGAGCATACATACATCCACTTCACATGCACCAAAATAAAAACTACACAGAGGAAATTAGTTGCTCCCTTGCCCCTAAGTACAAAGCTGAGATCCTCAATGTTCTTGTATCAAGATACTCTGTGCACATACTTAAGTCCAATCACACCCTAACTGCAAGGAAAATTTGGAGCCTCTAATGAGCAGATAGAATTCATGATCATTGAAACACTGGACTAAGTTTGGTTATGGCCAAAACATAAACTCCAATATGGAACGTGCCTCATAAAAGCCTTAGAGTGAAGAGAGGAGTGGAGGAGTCTGCCCTGCCTCACAAGTTTAGAGATATACAAAGACAGCTGTGCAGCTGAAGTGGCACATGCAGACTGGGAAAGAGACCTAGAGAAAGCAAAGAGACCAGGAACTGGGAAGAATCACTTTCCATTTCTACTTCTTCATTTTGGGTGGTTGTAAGTGAGAAAGAGGAGAACAACTCAAGTTTATGAAAAAGAATTGAGATTCATATTATCTCAGGGTTGGAAATTTCATTTTTCTTCTTCTCAAAAAGTAACAAAGTTTTTTAAATGTTCAGGACAGGATTTAAAAGGTACAAAGCTGTATAGTAAAAGACTCAACCTTAACATCATTTTACCAAATCTGTTGAGTTTGAAGAGAGAACTCCAAGGAAGGGTGGAGATGCCAAGTAGTTCTGTAAAGCTTCAGTTCACAATCAAAACAACACAGACAAGTTTCTCCTGGGCTATCCACTGGGCTTTATCCAGTTCCCCTTCCAGCACGAGAGTCCTTGAAATCCCAGGTAGAGCCCTCCCAATGATGACATCATAGTGAGGTCATCTAATCCTCAGAAATGGGTTCTTTTTATCCACTAACTTGGAGAATAAAAAGGTAGGAGAAACAAGGTTTCCGTGCTCAGCCAAGCTTTCTGGAAAGCAGAAACATACACACAGACATACATGAAAGCACACAGAAACAGACTCCCCGCACGTGAGGAGAGCATCTGGACAACACCAACTGTCACTGGGGGCAAATAAGAAAACTCCAAGTTGGATGTGTAAGGATGTAAGGTTGAAAGGGTTAGATACGGGAGGAGTTTGGGTAGTATGGGATAATATGATCAAAATACATTGTAAGAATATTGAATTTAATTTATCAAAAGAAGGTCTATGACTATAATGCTCAAACTGCTCT
Source organism: Tokudaia tokunoshimensis (assembly GCA_036184795.1). NCBI lineage: Eukaryota > Metazoa > Chordata > Mammalia > Rodentia > Muridae > Tokudaia > Tokudaia tokunoshimensis. Next base: position 46,329,639 of record BTHU01000012.1, read on the forward strand.
GATTTACATTGCATATGAATTCAAACAAGTGATAATACATTAATATTTTATGTATTAAAATTTCATATACATATAAAATTATAGATAGATAGATAGATAGATAGATAGATAGATAGATAGATAGATAGATAGATAGAAAAGAATTCCCTTGCAGACCTCCCATTTGATTTAGCCAGCATGTGCTTGCCGACTGGACTTCAATAAATGTTCAAGGCACTATAACCCATCTTGCCCATTTCAAGGAGTAACAACGCTTTTTAAAAGTCTGGCTTTCCCCTCAGCTATGCTTCCTCATGTGCATGAGAACTTCATAGCAAAGTAGGTGCGACAGCCTGACTTACCTTTGATTAATAGCTTAGTCCCTTGCTTGGTGCCCTTGGGAAACAACTTTGTCAGGATATTTGAAGTGTCAAGTCTGATCTAAAGTGGAATCTCACATTTTAACAGGCCTCTTGTAATTAGCATGTACAGTATCAGTTATGTTGGCCAGGAGGGTGAGGGGCTGGATTGTGCCGGGTCCCTTACACCATGCAATGTTGTCTGGGAGGGCCTGACTGGACCCTTTCCAGCCTTCCTGCTGGCTCAGTGTGTTGTTTACATCTGGGTGCTTTTCCTGTCACTTGCTAAGCCACCAGAGGAGGATGAAAAATTCTAGTACTGTTGGTGCATGAGATACTTGGCCAGAGTCCAGAGAAATGGCCAGTGGGCTGCTATGCCACATGATTATGGAATTCTGCCTTTATTTGGGAACCAGAAAGGGTACAAGCAAGAAGAGTGCAAGTTACAAGCAGGTCTGATGAGGATCTGTTTGGTTTGTCCTTCTGTTTGGTGCCAATGAGCAAAAAGTCTTATGAGCTCTTGGAGTCCTGTTCCATGCACACATTCAACAGATGTCTTGCATTATAGACATAACGCTGTATGGCATAAGGTTCATCTAATCAGTGTCCCTTAAACATGTACATATAAGGGAGCCAGATCCTGGCCAGTCTGTCCTTTCTATCAGACACTTGACAGTTCACACTGAGATATTGAGAGGAGTGAGTGTCTCCTGGTACTGCATTGTGACTAGGAAATTCACTCAACAGAGACAAGAAATGAATTTTTGCTGATTTTTGCTTCTTGAATCAGGACTATTTTCCCCACCTACATCAGATTCTGCAAGCATCTGGTTGTTGTTTTTCTCTGAAAACAATTTAAAAATTGGGTTTCTTAACCTTCCCCTCTCACATTATCACAACTACAACCATGACTTGGATTTCAAAGGTATGCATTTCTGAGTGTGAGGGTTTATCTCTATAATGCAAAGCCGATAAGTTGTGAGGGGTGATGGGAAGAAGCTTGAATCCTAAGGGGTGACAAGCCAAAAACAATTTCCTTCCACAAAGATAGGAAAACTCTTCTGCCAAAATGACAGACACATCTCCTCAAGTGGATAAGGACATAGGTGAGAATCATTGTCTCTTCCACAGGCAATCTTTCTATTAAGAGACATTAGAGAGACAATGCAAGCAGGCCTCTGGGGGCTGATATGGGGCCATGATGGGGTTATCAGTTGGAAATAGACCTCCAACCCCTAGTGACCAGACCTGCTTCCTGAGATGTCTCCAACTTCCCTATTTTTGCATCCTTTAAACAGAACTCAGATGCCAGGTCAGGCCAGGTAAGCCTCCAGTATCAGAACCAAATAGCCTGTAACCCCCTGGCACAGCCACACACACACCCAAGCCTCTTCCCAGAGCCTCTGCCACAACAGGGCTTATGGCAACAGATGTTTTTTATTCTTTCACAGTAGATACCTTAACTGAGTTAAAACATCAGAGTATCCCCTTGTGCGGGTTGACAGGTCTGTCTGAACAACAAAGTAGTTTAGCTAAACAATAAAACAGCATTTACTTTGGTGAATGATGACTCATGGTAAATGCACCGAGCATGAACAGAGGAAGTATAGACCAAAGGGACCCTCCGATTTCACAATGAGGCCAAGAGCCAGAGGCCAATCTCCTACTGAGAGTCAGCCATGACTCAAAGCACAGTGGGAACTATCTTATAGCAGGTGGCTCACATTGCATGGCAAACTCTTCAAATCCTGTTCTTTATCTTTCTCCACTTTGCCCAGAGCTCCAGGTCTTCTTAACTGATGTAGCTCAGCTAAGCTAGCTTATTTTTCATCATTCTAGGATGGAAACTAACTTTTCTCCCTGTCTTTGCAGCTCCTATGACTGGTGGGCACAGCCATTAGTTTTCAATGCATCCATATGTAATTTTCTTTTGATGTTCTCAGACCAAGTGGGTGGTAAAAGCAACCAACTCCTTCCACAGCCCCCATTTCTGTCCTATTAATATCTCTTCACCAGTGAGTCAAAAATAACAGTACAAGCAGATTCCATAATTTAGATCTTAAGCATTATAAAGCATTCATGCAAGAGACATTTCAGGTCCTCTACTGCAAATGTAAACTCTGGGCATGTAGGCTAGTCTTTGCTGCCATTTGCTGGTGGTCTCAATCAAAGGAAATCTCTCTCCTAGAATGTATTTTAATCTATTAACCCTTCCAGATAATCTTTTGGACGACCTTGTAACACTATTGGAAAGCATACTATGGAGACAGTCTTTAATACCACCTAGGTTAAGTGGCTTTGATTTGAAAATAATTAAAACTTTCTAATTGAAAATATTCCCTACAGACTTGTCGAAAATCTTCATTTTTAATTTAACAAGAGTATTGACTCAAACATTCAAAATACTTATTGAATGACACTATATTTTAATCAACCAGCTAAATAAGGCAGTACATCAAAAACAAACCAGATCTATGCTTGATGTTCTGATACCTGCAAAACAAAACAAAACAACAACAACAAAAACAACTGATATTTCTGATTTTAAATTTCATCCATACCATTCACAGTCACAGGACCCTGTGGCCATATCCACCAACAGGGTTATACACCCACTGTGCATCTTTGAGGACCCCAGATACATTGGGAGGAACCATAAGATACCTGTGGTAGATCAGCATCTAGGGTCTTCCCAGGAATGACTGGGTATAAAAGAACTTTGTCTTCCTTCCTGGTGCTAGTTAGGTAACTATATTACCTGGCCACATTCTGTCACACACAGATCGTACTTTATTGCAGGAAAATGTAGTAAGAATCATGCAAGAAGGCATTAGATGCTCATACTTTTAGAGAGAAGGGGAGGAGGTGGAAGAGGAGAAGGAGAAGGAGGAGTAGAAGGAAGATGAGGAGGAGGAAGAAAGAAAGATAGAAAGGAAGGGAGGAAGGAAGGAAGGAAGAAAGGAAGGAAGGAAGGAAGGAAGGAAGGAAGGAAGGAAGGAAGGAAGGAAAAGAGGGAGGGAGGGAGGGAGGGAGGGAGGGAGGGAGGGAAGGAGGAAGGGAGGCATAATATCAGGTAGTAGAATCAGGGCTGAATCTTGTTCAGGTTGCTGATGTTCTAGACACTCAATCTCCAGTGCCCCTGTTCATAGGAGCAAAGGAGATATGGAAACTTTCAATTTTACCCACTCTCCTCCCCCCCTTTAACCAATCAACTCCACCGGCACATTATCTCTGAATTGTTCTTTCTATTCGGTAAGCCTGGAGTCTGTCTCATTTGCTGAAAAACACTAGAAGAAGTGGAAGAGTCCCTGAAAGCTGCTCAAGAGACCCCATTGGGCTGATTTGGCTGTGTGGTCTCAACTTTTCTAAGATGAACACGTAGAAGCAATTTTCAACCTCTCTTAAACACTAACACTATTTTTTAACCAAGTCCAATTTAAAAGTGAAAATAGACCAGTAGAAGCACTTGCTTGCTCAAGCCTCATTGTTTGAGTTCTGAGTCCCAGAAACCCACGTAAAGGTTGAAGGAGAAAACCAACCTCACAGAGTTGTCTTCTAACCTCCACATACATACTCATGTCACACCCCCTGACACACACGCACACACAGTCATCATCGTCATCATCATCATCAATCATCATGACAATAATAAATAATAAAAAGAAAGCCAAGTTGTTGTTGATCAAGTGACTGCTCATACAAAATCTTCATTAGACGTGAGTCCTACCTTGTTCAGTGCCTCATAATCACATCAACCAATTAAATCAAGAAACAAAGGAGAATTTTACACAAAGGCTTTTGAACACAAAAGTGCTACCTGTAAAATTACAGCTCCAAGCAAGGAATAAGGGTAAGCTGCATCTGCATAGACAACAAAAGAATCAGGGATAATTGGATATTTGTTTGAGTTAATACAAGCTATGTTTCCTGGAATGTATTAGCAAACACAACACTAATTATTTTAACCTGTCAGTGAATTAACCTACTGTTCAATCAGCTGCTATTACTAAGGCTGCCATCGCAAGAACGACTCCTCAAAGTCCAGGATTTAAAACAACTTCAAACGCTCCCTACAGGAATTATGTGTGGTTCTCTCAGAGCACTGACCTAACAGCTTAGAGCTGACATGTGCTTAGCCATCAACATAACTAACACATATTGGCATGTGAGAGACAAAACCAGATACGCAACAAGTTTCCAATTATGCAGACAGTTGGAACCATGCTGCAGACTCTATCTTTGGTACCTATCAAAGGCTGTTGGAGAAGAATCAAGACTCTCCACATCAAGGTGGAAAAAGCAGATATGATCCACAGGGTGGAAACAGTGGTTTTTTTCTGGCCCTCACCTCCTGGCACCATCCACATATGAATCTATGGCACACACATGTGTTTTATGTGTAATTATAAACCACTTTTGAGTTTTCTGTTGCTTGTCACAAAAGCCATTACAGTATCACTTATTTCCAACTTTAAGATCATTTATAGTCTAAACTACAGATTCAGTGACTTGAACAGAATGCATTCATTTTAAGTCTTAAAAATAAAAATATAAAAACAAGATACAGATGGAAGGAGAAAAGAAGTGCATATAGTTAATATTGTCTCAACTGAATGTAAGATTAAAATGTATATAATATGAAATTTTCAATAAAGAGTGAGAGAAATCAAAGAATAGAGAAATATTGCATCAAACCATGACAATACAGGGAAAAGAGAGCGGTGAGAGGTCAAGGAGTTAAATCTTTACCATGCCCAGGAAAAATGGTCTTTTTTAAAAAAAATAGTTTAGCCTATTTTAAATGACCTAAAAGAGTCTTCTGCCTTTAACATACTTATGATCACCTAAACATCTTACTGAAACCAAGGCTCAGTTCACCAAGAGAGTCCAGGCAAGGTTAAGATGTCATTCCTAACCTGCTGCTCCTGAGACACCAAGGCTCGGTTCACCGAGAGAGTCCAGGCAAGTCTAAGATGTCATTCCTAAGCTGCTCATCCTGAGAGTCGCATTATCATCCCCAGCATCAGGAAACACCAAATCATCAAGAGCATTCTGGAGAAACGAACAGTTTCTGGATATGAAAGAAATGTACAGAAATGTATTGGTAGAGCTCCATTTGAAACCCATTTATTTGTACTTTCCAGCATGCTAATACTTTTTAAAAATGTGTTTATGAGAAAGAATACATGCAGAATTAAAATCTGCTCTTGACCCTAAAGACTGAATTGAAGGGATGGCAGGGTCTGAAGAATGCATTCTTCCTGTGTAACAAAGAGACACACAGCATGCTCATATCTTCCCCAAACCCATGGCTCAGCTGAAGTTCGCTCTTCCTGAAGGAGATTTGGAAAAGCAGATCCAACAGCACTAAACAGAGCATCTCTTTCTTAGGAGTCAAGAAGAAATCTTAAATACTAATATTTATAACATTGCAAAAAATGGCATAAAATATGTTATAAAATTAATTCTAAAATACCCACAAGTTGTTTTTAAAATCAATTTATACATAGTGACATAAAAAAATTTATAGATTTGATTTTTTTTTCAAAAAAGGAAGAGAGAATAGAAATTCTCCTAATGAGATGCTTATTTGCCTTAAAAATAAGTTACCCATGGGTTCTTTAAACAACAAACATCTTTAGCGCACTTAAGAATCATGTCAGCTTAAAATTCACCAGTATTCCCAGGGATAGGTATGGGTAATTGAAGGCATATCCTCAGAGCCAGCTCATCAAAACAACTTTGTGAGGAGCCAGCCATCACTACAGTGGAATTTCATGGATGCCAAACGTTTGGGCATCTGAATGGTTGATTTTCTCCTGTGTGTTTGAATGTTTCTAAACTTGATAGAGTTGACACTGACATTTGATATAACAGTTTCTCAATGATGGTGTATTTTAAAAGATGAAGGAAATTATAATTGCCCACTCTACATAAGAAACTATTCTTTCACAAATGTACTAATCATGTCAAACTAATCATGTAAAGAGCTTTCACTTCCTATACATACAATGTACAAAATAAAATTCTGGCTTATTGTAAGTTATAGCTTTTGAGTGGCTATAACTTTTTTCATTATTTTCTATTCCTCTTTGATTTCAATGTGGTGAAAAAACAAAATTTCTTCATGTTAGATGAAAATTATAGAAAATTTGTCTTTAGAAATATTGATCAAAACTGCATAAGAACATAATCACCAGCAATAAGAGGAGTTGTCTACCATTTTAAGAGCCTATCAATTAATTTGAGCAAAATTGGTCCCTTGGAAACTGTTTTATCACCCTACTCTGATAGGAAATACCTATAAAACTACATCAATCAATATCAGGAGTTGCTTCTCACTGGATATTTGGTTGGCCATGATAACGGCATGGCCACTAATACATTTGAGCTATCAAGGTCAGTGTCGGACAAGTCATGCTTCACGTATTCTGGATAATGTCAGGGCACTTACTTTCTGCAACATGAACCTACTGTTGTTTTGTAATATAAATGCAGTGATTGTCAATTTGACAAGATTTAGAATTATCTAGCAAAACAAACTTTGAAGCTGTTTCTAGATTAGCTTAATTGCTGTTGGAAGGGCCACTCTAAATGTAGGTTTCACGGTTTCATGGGATGGGCTCTTGGACTAAGTAAAGAGAAAAGGGCAAGGTGAGAACCAGTGCAAGCCCAAAGTAGAAGATATCCTAGCATGATGGTCTGCTGTAGTCTTCATATTTGGGGGTTCACAAAATTCTTATTAAAACCTAATTCTCAATGCAACAGTATAAGAGGAAGGACCTTGGGAAACTGAAGTGGTCATGAGAGTAATCTCATGACAGGATTGCTGTGCCTATGAAGGAGAAACTGGGAAGCTGCCTACCCATTTACATTTTACAAAAATGTAAAAAAATATATATATAAGTAAGTGTACCTAAACAAACCTAGTTAGCAAATTTTCATGAGAGGAGGACCACTCATGACATGGGTGATGACTGAACGTCAGCTCAGTGAATCAGCGTCCATGCCAGCAGGTGTTGAGGACAAGTCTAAAGCTATAGTCTAGACAATGCCTGAGGATCTGCGTCACTGGGTAAATTTAGTCTTACCATTGAGGAAGTCACAAGAAGGCACATATATGTGAAAAGAAGGTGCTCACCAAAATTCTGACACTATAGAATCTACTGGTGCGTTATCTTGAACTTCCCACACCCCTCACATTGTGAGAAATAATGTTGATATATCATCCTGCTTATGATGGTTTTTACAGAAGCCCAAATGGGTTGAAATAAAACCTGGTAGCTCTTTCATAAGGACTGCATAACAACAGTGGAAAAGTGTCAGAGAAACAGTAAAGCTATGCTCAAATGTTCTTGTGACTGGAGGTAAGGGTCTGATGAGCAGAGTGTACACATTTCTAATAAACTCAGAATTCTAGTATGTCTGAGGTTAAAAAAAAGAAATAGCTCATATATTGTAATTGTATATGCTTGATGTTTCAGATTGGAGAAATAGACATTACCCACATATATGAAAATTTAGCCAGTGACGCAGATCCTCAGGCATAGTATAGACTATAGCTTTAGACTTGTCCTCAACACTGCTGTCTTGGACGCTGATTCACTGAGCTGACGCTCAGTCATCACCCATGTCATGAGTGGTCCTCCTCCCATGAGAACTTGCTAACTAGGTTTGTTTAGGTACATGTACTTATATTTTTTAAACTTTTTATTAGATATTTTCTTTATTTACATTTCAAAGGCTATCACCTTTCCTCGTTTCACCTCCGAAAACCCTCTATCCCATTCCCCCCCTCCCCCTGCTCAAAAACCCACCCACTCCTGCTTCACTAACCTGGCATTTCCCTACCCTGGGGCAATGAGCCTTCACAGGTCCAAGGTCCTCTCCTCTCATTGATGTCTGACCAGGCCATCCTCCGCTACACATGTGGCTGGAGCCATGGGTCCCTCCATGTGTACTCTTGGTTGGAGGTTTAGTCCCTGGGAGCTTAAGAAGGATCACAGACCACATAAAGATATAATACACTTACTTATCTTCTGTGTTTAACTTCTGTGTTTGTAAACAAGTTACATATTCTGAATCAACATATGTTCTATAAGATTTAAAATATTTCCTCTTTGTGAAATATTGTTAGAAATAAAGGGGAATATAGGTGATTAAGCTATATCTACACTCTTATACATTAAACTGGTAACTTTCTATGTGCTTTTTAAGCTTTTTGGAAGTAGACTCTGGATAGGAGAAGGCCATCCCTTCTCTCAGATTCAGTCATGTTTTTATCAAATGACCTTCAAACTCTTTGTCTTGGGTCATGTTGTATCCTGGAGAACAGCTAGAAGGTAAACTATTAAAAACAGCTTACTATTGTTCATCCCATATGGAAGTCCCTGCGATGGGAATGCAAAGGTCAAAGCACATCTGTAGAGAAACATTTCTCTCAGGAACTCTTGCTGATAGCTTCAACACAGCTTCCCCAGGTGAGTTCTGCTGGATGTTTGCGAGCCCACAATTTGATGATGCTACTTACGTTTGCTCTCTCTAGCTACTCTTGTCATCTCTGGTGGGTTTTGTATCAGATTAAATAATACATTGCTATCTGTCAGCCTCTTACCTGTACTTACCATTCGCTCTTTGACTTTCACTTGATACAATAATTTACTCATTTGAAACCCAAAGTTTAGCTGTTGTAGACCATTCTCCAGATCATACAGAGCAACTACTAAGAATTAATAATTATTGTGGTTACTTTTCATTTTTTATTGAATTTTAGATATCTTAGTAAGAAATCAACATACATTATTGCTCCCAAACATTCTGAGGTAGTATGTACACATGTCATTTTCATGGACAGCATGAAGAAATGGGGATCAAGCTATAATGACTCATCTACAAGGAGAGGAACAAAAACTCAAGTTGTATGTGCAGTCTTTTAATTCTGGAGAGAATTGGGGAGAGTCTTGAAGATTCCTGTCCTATTGACTTCCCTTCTTTTCAGCTGGTATTTCTATCTTGACCTCTGAAGTTCCAGGCCTGCCCTTGGAAACTTTATTCTGTAGTTTCCTCTGCCTAACCCCTCTACCAGTCTGAATAGTTCTCTGCCATCAGGGCATATTGAATGACTTTTTCTACAAGGAACTACAAAGCAGTTCAAATAAAACATCAATACTCTTATTAAAATATAGTTGTCAATCTTTACTATGTGATCACATGCCTTCAATGGAAATGGTTTATTTAAAACTATCTTTATATTTTGGTAATGCTGGTTCTCATAGTACAGGTGCCTGTGATTATCAATCTCGGTTGTACACGATTTAATTTAGGGATGCCTAGAGAATTGGTATTTGGCTCTACCTGATGATGTTAGATGTTGTAAATAGAACTTAATAAAAACTTTGGGTGAATATGAAGAATCAATGAAGAGTTTTGGTTCTTTGAAACAATGAACAAGATTGACAAGCCTTTAGCTAAAAGTAACCAAAAGAAAGAGAAGAGGGAAATTATAAAAATTAGAGATGAAAAGGGAGACATTACAACAGACATTTAGGGAAGCCATAAAATAATAAGGGCATGCTTTAAAGAAAAATCTAAAACAAATGAGTGAAATTCTAAATTCATATGAGAACTCAAAAGGCTATTATAATAGGAATGCAGACAGGAAGGGTTAGGCTGGTAAGGGCTCTCGTGACAATGACAATTATTGAAAGTCACCTGTATAATATCCTGGCAAAGATCTGGTTGAATTTTGTCCATATATTGAGGGCCTGTGGAAGGTCTAACTTAAAGGTAATAATCTAGGTTTTCTGGTAGAAGAAAATTCAAACCATCTCAGTATAATGTCGTGACACTAATACTGATGGCTACTTTTAGTCAAATTTGCACTGATAATCAGAAGGAACAGAGCAGATCTAGCCTCAGTTTTACGAGAAAAGAAACACATTTAGAAGAGTTTTGTTTATAACACCAAGGAAAATTAAGTCAAATGTTTTCCACCTGTTTACTCAACTCTACTTCTCTAGCTTTTTGTAGTAGATGTTCATTCAACATTTCTGGCACCTCTAGCTTCCTGGGGTCTCTGTTATAACTTATATTTCATTCTCATAGATACACAATTTACCCTGTGAGGAAGTCCTACCCCACCACACACTGCCTGACCTCAGGATTTTCTTTAAAATCTCAGTAGGACCCGTGACCTGACTCTTGCATTCTGCATGAGTCAGACGTCAAATGTATCTCAGCAATCAGCAAGACCTCAAACACCAGAGGCTTAGAAAGGCAGGAATTCAAAAGTGTTTCAGAGACTTTCCAGGGTAGAGCCTTTTAGTAAAATAATCAGGGTATCCTACATGCCCATAGAGTCTGGACAGTTGAATCAAGGCAGCAGAAGCCTTGCAACTGTTGTTCAAGAAAACCCATATCCAGCTCATTTGGCATCAAACCTCGCTGTTTACTCCATGACAGCTATTTTGCAGGCGTGCAGAATGCAAGAGTCAGGGTCATAGTTCCTGCTGAGATTTTAAATAAAAGCCTGAGGTCAGGCAGTGTGTAGTGGGGTAGAACTTCCTCACAGGGTGAATTGTGTATCTATGAGAATGAAATATAAGTTATAACAGAGACTCCAAAAAGCTACAGATGCCAGAAAGGTTGAACATCTATTAAAGAAAGCTAGAATGTAGAGCTGAGCTGAGAGAGTTTCTGTGGAGTGCAGGGATCACAGCCACATGGGCAGAAATCCATCACTCTTTGGAGCTCACGTCTACTCCAGAGAACATTGGTTAGGGTTCATGGAATTTGGAGATTTAATAATTGGCTTTCTTGGCTTTGGTCTTGTTTGAGGCTTGTTCCATTCTACTTCTCATTCTTCCATTTTTTGGTGTTGGGTGATTACTCTGTGCCTCTTACAACATTGTACATTGGGAAAGGGGGCATGGCTTCTTTTTTCCCTGTTTCATAAGCAGTTAGCTGAGTTTGTCTCGAATCTTGGAAGAGAATTAGAAATTTTACTTTTGAATGAGGCTACAGTTGTCTGTTGAGGCATCAGGGAGTGAATAGGTTTTGCATTTGTGAGATGTTTGTGAAACTTTGGAAACCAGGGGAGTACATAATTTGCTATAATTTGGATGTTAAGCATTCCATAAAGGTCATCTGTTGAAGAATGGGTACCTGCTTTGCACTATTGGGAAGTAGCAGTTTCTTCAAAAGATAAATCCTAGTGGGAGGTCTTGGGTCAATGTGTCCTTGAGAGGGACAGTGGAACCCAGCATTTTACTCTCTCTATTCTATCCCTGAGTTGTGCAATTTGGTCCCTTGCATGCTTCTTTTATGTGTGCCCACCATGATGTGCTCCTTTTCTATCTATGCAAAAGCAATGGTCCGAACTCTAAAGCTTTCTCTTTATAATTTCATTATTTCCCCATTATTTGTTTTAGTAATAAAAACTCTTTAATAGTGCCCAAGAAATATTTGCTTTAGTAATTATTTGTAGCTGTTAGTAAGAATACATAGCAATCACACACTCACTTTTTATATTATATAACTAAACTAAACGCCATTGTTATATAATGAATCAAGTACTCTATGGTTGAAAGAATAGTAGTTGAATGGAAGACACAAAAAAGCAACTTAGTGGAGCTGGGGAAATAGCTCAGTGGGTAAGAAGGCTATTGCACAAGCATGGGAGCCTGAATTCAAATGCCCGGAACCTGTACTAAAAAGCTGGGCACAATCATACATGCCTGTAATTCCAAAACGGCGAGACGCAAAATTGAGAGGCTCACTGGGGCTCGGTGGCTGCCAACCTGACTCTAGAGGTTCAGTGAGAGAGTCTACCACAGGGAAATGTGATCGAACATGATGGAGAAGACACCTGACACTTTTCTCTAGCCTCCGCACACATACAGGTATGTGCTCTGGCACACGCCTATATGCATGTACCACCAAGAAAAGAAAAGAGAAAAGCAATGGGCATGTCAGAAAAACCAAACAGGGCAAAGCAGATGAGTCCTATGATAGATAGGAAAAGGCCAGAGTGCAAGGGAGCCCCCACCTGGCCTGTGGAGGTCAGTGGGAGATCAGTGACAAGGTGAGACTAGACCAGTCAATAAAAGCATGAAGTGGGAAGAAAGGAAAGTGTGGAAATACATAAATCTTAAAATTTAGATGAATAGGATTCTAAAACGCACATGGTGTACATATACACAGGCAAAAATACTCACGTATGAAAATAAATGAATCAATCTTTAAAAATATCTTTTAAAGGAAAAGAAAAAAGCACTAGACAAAAGAGCATGAATATCTGAATCCTCAGAATGGCTGGAGTACAGGGTAAAGCTAATTGTCGGTGTGAAGGCCCTCCTTTCTGTTCTTAGCACAGGTCTCTATCACTTCACCAATGGGGGATGCAGCCCCTAGGGGTCAAAGGAAAGCCCATGCTCTCCAACCTGATCATTGTTAGTGCTTTGCACTCCCCTCTGTTGTCTCCAAAGTGCATTGTTTCTAAATTTAGAGAGGGCTTGGTAATGGTTTATTCCTGGGCTACTTAAGATTTCGGGGAAGGGGGGGGAGGGGTCCTAACAGCACATTCCTTTTATTTATACTGAATTTAATCTTACCTGTGGTAGAACAACAGCCCAAGATCTATATGCTTAATGACCAACAGCAGGTTCCATTCTTTGAAAAGTCTACTTATCTACTTCACTGCCACTCAGGCCTAAATCATGGCTCCAAAGCAGACATAATGTCCTGGAAAGGAGGAACCTGAATAGCTATACCAGATACTCCTCTTAACAAGACTGAGTGAGAAGCATAGTGTGTGTGAGACTGTTATAGCGCTTCTCAGAGCTCTACCGGACCCTGCATCATTCTGTGTGTTACTCATAACCAGGATAGTTTACCTTCTGCAGAAAATATATGAAATGTAAGTAGTTTGGTGTTGCTCCTGAGCACATAAAATGCTATTGGGCTTGTATATTTCTGTAGGAATATCTGTATGGGGTAGAAAGACACTTAGAATTCTGCATGGATACCATTCCTGAATTCTTAGAGAGTTACATTATTCCATTTTTGTTAGAAAGATTGACCCAGTAATATGAAGTAATAAGAATCTCCTAAAATATTTATATAGTTTCTAGTACATTCTTAGCACACTACTTTATTTTGACAGTAAACAGCAACAGAATTTCTATATTTTCTTGTAATCCATAAAACTAATGTTTATGAAAGAGGACTGTTCATATTTCTAATGGGATGATTGTTAAGTAGCTAATGTATTGGTAAACAAATAGGATTATTCATTGTAAGACATTCTGTTTATATGTCATTCCATGAAGAAAAAGAGAGGAAAAGAGAAAAAGAGAGAGAGAAAGTTTAAAGTAGTAATTCTCAATTTTTCTAATGCTGTAACCCTCTAACCCAGCATGTTGTGGTAACCCCCTAACCATAAAATAATTTTCTTTGATACTTCATAACCATAAATTTGGTATTGTTATGAATTATAATATAAACATCTCTGTTCTCTGAAGGTCTCTATGTGTTGGTTCAATTTTTTTGTCAGCTTAATACAATCTAGAGTTATCTAGGGGGAAAAAAACTTGATTGAGAAAAATGCCTCCATCAGAATGTCTATAGGTCAGTCTGTACAATATTATCTTGATTGATGATTAATGTGCCACTGAGGACAGTGCCACTCGTGAGCAGGTGGTCCCGAGTTTTATAGGAAAGCAGGCTGAGCAAGTCATGTGGAGCAAGGCAGTAAGCAGCACCCCTCCATGGCCTCTGCTTCCTTTCTTGCCTCCCAGTTCCTACTCTGAGTTCTTGCCTTGGTTTTCCTCAATTGACTGAGACTAGGGATACAGAAGCCAAATAAACTCTTTTCTTCCCAAGTTGCTTTTGATCATGGTCTTTATCACAGGAATAGAGTAAACCAGGACAAGCCAGAATATAGTTTCTTCCTATTTCTCTCTTTTTAGCTCATGAAATCCTGGCAGTAGACAGTTGTTCACTTAGTAAAGAAGGAAATTACATAAATTTAATAACTTGTCTTTCCCCCAAATAGATGTTAAGCTAGTAGAAATAACTTCAGGTTAATTACCTTCAGCTTTTTGCAGGAAGTTGCTTGTTATTGGAACAATGTCCAATCATATAGGTTGGCTTTATGTAAAGAGAATTGGAGTGACCAAGTAATATTCCAATCTACATTCAAAGTCCCGGTGAACTTGCATGTATGGTCCTGAAATCAGCCTTTAATACCGAAGAGCTTAAAAGATCCACCATTCAGGTAAGCGGAGAACTCCACGGAATTCATCTTGACAATATCATATAAAAGCTGACTATTCAGTAATCGTGAATACATCCTTTCAAGTAAGTATTTAAAGTCTGGAAATGTTTATATTACATGAAATGAGGAGTGCTTGGAGTCATTTTACCATACAAGATTAAACAAGACACATAAATTGTCTGATCTTTATTGTCAGATCTCATGTCCCAAAACCAATCAAAGACACATTTTCTCTATTGCTTGTGCACAGAACTATCTCTGTAGTGCACTGAGTTAGCACAATACAATTGGGTGATGGAGAGGAGTTCCACAAGGACTCCATTTGTCTCACTGACAACTAGAAAACCACAGAAGGATAATTTCTTCGCCAGCAAGGCTCATTGTGCTAGTAGAATTTGAAGGGGCAGATTCCTTTCCATTGTCGTTATTTTGTTTTATGCTTTCTTTAAAACTGAAGCTTTTGATTCTGTGAAGCGTTGTTTTAAAGGTCTAGGTAAGCCGGGCGGTGGTGGTGCACGCCTTTAATCCCAGCACTTGGGAGGCAGAGGCAGGAGGATTTCTGAGTTCGAGGCCAGCCTGGTCTACAAAGTGAGTTCCAGGACAGCCAAGGCTACACAGAGAAACCCTGTCTCGAAAAACCAAAAAAAAAAAAAAAAAAGGTCTAGGTAAGTCTAAAATAGTATGGGATTAAGCAAAATATAATCATAATAACCTAGAAACTCTTTAAGTTTCCATTGCACTGTGATTCATGGTACATAGATGTGCAGATACCATAGTATGGTGGATGCTGACCTGCTGAAGGAGAAAGTGGTTGGGCAGTTGGACTCCCTATTGCCAGAAGAACTTCATGTCCCTTTATACATGGATAGAGAAAAGGAGGAAAGGAGAAGTACCCCATCTTATCTGCTTAAGGTCTGTTTCTCATGGAATCTCCCTTCATCTTGCAATGCATTTCATCAGGATCCTATGCCTTTCAACTATATTGCATGCAACAAAACTAAATAAACTGGAAAAAAACCCTAAACTAAAACTAAAAGAAACCCAAATTTGAAAATCAAATTATTTGCTTTTAAAGATAGATAGACACATCATCCAAGGCGGAGGGGGGGGTCACATTTTAGGATCTCATTGGTCCCACTCTACCTGGCAATTGATCTTCTAGGGAAACAAACCAGTGAAGGGAGGGAGAAGGTGGTGGAGAGAGGAGATGGAGTTGGAACTCAAGAACCATGCATAGCAGAGTCCTGGCACACAGCGATCTGATCCCTAGCTCACCCTCGGCCAGTGCAGGTGCGCACCTGTAAGGCTCTGTCTGCATCTTCACGGCAGCAGCCTGAGCAGCTGCGGGTTAAAGATCAAGGCTTTTGGTTTTATTTGTTTCTACTTGATTGATTTTAATGCTTGCGTTCTCCCTATCTGATGCTGTACTAAGAACACCTTTCCCCGATGTGATCTCCGACTTGGAGGACTTCCAGCTCCTGCCCAGAAAGCACCAATGAAATGGGAAACTATGCAGTTGGTAATACTTATCACAAGAGAAAAAAAAAATCAAGCAAGTAAATTGCTGAGCCCTTGCAAATGTGCTTGGCTATTTCCAAAAGATCAAACTTTCTTAAAGATGCAGCTTGAGTGGCAAGAGCTCTGGAGCCAACCAGGCCCAGGGTCCAGCATGGTACAGCAGTGTTGCTGCTCTAAGAACTTTCGCAGGCTGCTTAGGTCCCTCCAAGTGTGGGGCTTTCTGCAAGGCGCTTCTGCTCCCATCATCTTCTTCAAAACCAGAAACCGGCCTGTGCCCAAAAGATCCCTCTTCAGATAAGTCCGGACCCTAGATGACACTCAATGTTGAGGCAATAAAGCAGCTCCTTTTAAATAGCCCAAGATCTACATTTAGACAAAAACAGATCCCAGTTCCCGGTAAAGGCGTTTCTGCTCATCCTGTCACTTGTGACAGGAACGGAGGGAAACAGACTGCGGGAGAGGGAGACAGGAGAGGCAGAGGAAGGACAAGAGAGGGGGAGACCAGACGCGGGTGGAGACGTGAGGGAGGGGCGGAGACTGAAGACTGGGCCAGGAGGGGACAGGGGAGGGGATGAGAGAGCGAGAGGCGGAGGGGCCTGACGAATATCCGCGCCCCAGAGCGGCGCTCGGTGGTTCTAATTAAAGCGGCGCTCGGAACCCGGGGGACCCGCCTGACGTCGGCGGCCGCGGGGATAAGAAGCGCCCGAGGACAGCAGGACTCGGAGCAGCAGGGTGAGCGCTGTTCCCTTAGGAGCTGCGCGTCCTGTGTCCCTGCGCTGGACAAGTGGGGCTGGAGCTCGTGAAGTAGTGTCGGGACTGAGGGACCGAGGAGCGCCGCAGACGCGGGACCTCTGGTGATCAGGTGCCCGAGGGCGACGTGGGATCCACGGCGTGGGCGCAGGTGCCCGAGGGCAGTGCGGGACCCACCTCTGGCAGGTGCCCCAACCTCTCAAGTCCAGGGCCGCCCATCCGCTCCGTGGTTCCGGACCTCGGCAGCCCCGGGGCGTCACCTGTGGCCTCGCATCTCAAAGAGGTGTCCAAAGACCCCGGCGCGCCGTCCCCGCGGTGAAAGAAAGTTGTGCGGGGCGCAGGCTGCGCCTGGACTCCGCGTGCGGGAAACTTGGGCGCCGGCTGCTGGGGCGGTGGGTCCCAAGACCCGCGACACAGGCCACCAGGGCCATGCGCGTGTCCGGGCGCCCCTTGCTCCTTGCGCTGCTGCTATTGCTGAGCACGGTGGGGGACCGGGGATGCGCGCAGCCCAGGGGGCCTGCAGACCGGCAAACGCTGCTGAGGTTGCTAGTTGAGCTGGTCCAGGAGCTGAAGAAATTCCACATAGGAGACTCCAAGAGGCTGCAGATCCTTGGCGAGTCCGACTTTGCCCTGGGCCGCAGAGAGGCCACGGATTATGGGGCAGACCAAGAGGAGCAGAGAGTGGGTGAGTGTTCCTCGGTGTAGACCTGGTGAAGGGCTTAGAGAAGGTGGAGAATCCAGCAGTGTAGACCATAATATGAAACAGAGTAAGGGAGGGTTCTAGCAGCGTAGATTTTGAAAGGCAGAAAGTAAAAAGTGAGTATCGGGCAGTGTAGACTTGTGGGGTCAGAATGTAGAAGAGGGAGCCCTAGCAGTGTGCATCTGAGAAAGAGAGTGGGGGAGTGTCCCGCAGCAGTGTAGACCACAAGGTACAGAAAGTTAATAAGATTGAGCTGTGACAAGTATGGACCAGTGGGGTGGAACTGGATGAGGATCCAGACAGTGTAGACTATGAGGACAGAAAGTGAGTATCTCAGTGTAGACCCGAGGGGTAGAGAGTCGAGTCAGTAATTGGTGGATATCTAACAGCACCAACTTACAAGGTAGAGAGTGAATGAGGGCCAAGGATTTGGACCACGCGACCTGAGGGGGTTGAGGTCCTGGCAATGTAGCCCTGACAGAAAGAATTGGTGAGAGTGAGTCTTGACATAGGACCTGAGAAACCAAGGATGTGTGATTGTCCAGCAGTATGACCTGAAGAGTGAGTGGGGTCCTGTCACTGTGAGCCCCGAAAGAGTTCTAGCCACAGTGTGTACTGAGGAGCAAAAGTGGGTCTTGACAGTATGGCTGGAAGGGCTAACTTCCGTGTCTGAAAGACACATTAATATTTTTAAGAACTGTTTTTCAGAAACATAGGTTTAAAGATAAATCAATTTTAAAATCTAACTGAGGGCTTTTGTGAGTGTGTTTGTTTTGTTTTTGCTTGTTTCTCAAGAAAAAACTGGCAGAAACAAGAGACTGTGTGTGAACCTCTAAGATAGCAATCCTAATCCACTTCCAAGATGTGCTGGTGCCCAGTTCAGGACACTCTGCTCTTTACAGGGGAGGGTTCCCAGCCCACCATTTCCAGCAGAGGCAGAAATGGCCAGAGCTTCCCTGATGGAGCCCTTCCCAGAGTGGCCCGTGGGAATTTCTCAGGGAAGCATACAAGCTTTTAATGCTTTCATGACACAATTAGGTCAAATATGATAGGGTCACTTTTGTATAAACTGACTCAAATAAGGAGTGCACGAAGAAAGGCCTTGGGGAGTAGTCTCCATGTCCCTCGTGGAAGAGATGCCAGTGTCTCTCTTCAGCTATTGGGAAAGCGGAGAACAATTACTTCTGGTAAAATAAAATGTGACATTACACAATCATAGAGAAACTACTTGCCTCATGTGGGTCAGAGACATAGAAATTGATTGAAGAGGCTGAGAAATGAAGCAAAAACAATATCCAAACTCAGAAAAAAAATCAGGGAACCTCTGCTGGAGAGCAGGTGCCCACTAAAAGCACGACTATGAAATGGTGTGTGACAACCTTCCGTTAGGTCCCCTCCTTTGCCTTATAAACAAATGTGATGTGTATTCCCATCTGTTCATACCAGCCTATCAGAAAACTGTAAAGAAATTTGATCCTTAAAAAAATTACCTACAATGTATATTGTTCAGTGACATATTTTGGGAGTTGAAGGTTCAGGCTTATTTCTTGAACTTTTGAATGCTGTGGAATTTGACTTCAAAGTTCTTCCAATTAAAGTGTATACAAGTGATTCATCCATTGGGACACAACCAAACAACTGTTTTTGTCATCCTGTAATTTTATGGCCTCTGACTTACTATATCCAGAGAGAATAGAATGGTAATATTTGGAGCTTTAAGAGTTAATACTGCTTGAGAAAAAATCATGTCCCGACCCAAGTGTCCACATTGTATTTTGTGCAACTACCAAGTGTTCTCCGGTTTTATCAAGTGCATTGTAGTATGGATAATGAAATTCTCAAAATCTCCTCCACATTCACCTAACGACCACACTTAATAGGTGCTCTGTTCAAGTAATATGATTTCTCACCCCTCGTAGAGATTGTTCCTCGAGATCTAAGGATGAAGGACAAGTTTCTGAAACATCTCACAGGTGTGTGTCCCCTTCAGTCCTCTGCCCTCCCTGCTCCTTTGTGCCCTGAGTCTTTGTGACCTTCTTCCTCTGTGTTCCAGGTCCTCTTTATTTCAGTCCGAAGTGCAGCAAGCACTTTCACAGACTTTACCACAACACGAGAGACTGCACCATCCCTGCATGTAAGTGAGCACCCAGTAGACAGAACTCCACTCTTCCTTCAGCACAGTGGGTCTGCTGTGTGCCAACAGGTGTAGGGGCCCGAGTGTCCCCACCTGACTGGATTGGGGCAGGATGCCCAGACAGATGGCTCTAGCAACCAGTGCCACTCATGATAACCTATTGGACGTAATCAGCTCTTGCAGTGGGCTGACCCTTCATTCACATTCTCATTTATTTATGAACAAAATCTATATTCTATTCAGCTGAACATCACGCAGGCCAGGCATGAGTTGCTCAGGTGTCCACTGGTGGTCAGCGTGTCAGGGTATAACCAGCCTAGTTGGGATGAGGATTTTTTGGTCAAACTTTTTTGGCCATCTCCATGACTCTGACTAGTGTGGCTTTTATCCCATCAATAATAAAACCCTCAGCACCCAAGAAATTTGCTATTGCAAATGCTGTTCTTCTTCAGCTCAGTGATAAATTTCATTTTCAACAAGCTTCATCTATTTATCTGCTGTAATATATTTCACTTTCCCAAAATGATTCCTTACACTCTTCTTTTTTTTTTAAAGTGGGATGATGACCTTCACTTGATTTAAAACTGAAATGAGAAAAGCCTTGCAGACCCACCAGGCTCTTCCTGGCAGATGACAGAGACCTAAGCCCAGTCAGCAGACTGAAGTGGCCTTTTTGCTTGCCACAAATATACTGGTTACATGAAGTAGTAATTTTTTTTTCTATTTAGGCAGCAGAGCTTTTCTGAATAATGATGCCTATCATTTACAGACTGCTTCTGTGTGATAGACACTGCTAGGTAGGCTCATGCCCTCACATCTGTGGGACTTGGCCCAGCAAGGCCACCTCAGTAGCACTTATCAGACACAGTCAGGCCTGAAGCCCAAGGTGAGCAGACACACTTCCTGCAGAATTTGATTTTCCACTTGAACTTGCTATAAGTTCTCCTTCTACCATTATTTCTCCTGCTCTCCTGTGCACTGCAATCACCTTCTGTTTGAGAATTAACTTGTTTCTTGGGGCTATAGAACCTTTTTTATTGTTTAAGCATGTATTTTACAATAAATATTCTCATACAACAATATGATTCTAGATTCTAAATTTGAACATGGCCTTCTAGCATTAAAACCTATCCACTTAGAGAGTAGAAGACAGGATTTGGATGGCTTGTCACAGAGGCATCAACAAGGCCAGGATCAAGGCTCGTGCACCACCCTACTGTCTCTTCAAGCTTCTCCCAGAGACTTGTACTAGGTTCCACACTGCCGTGTCCTTCTGATATATAGACTTCTTGTCACATCTCAAGCTGAGTTCCCAGAGGTGGAAGGTTGACATGTTTGTGCACTGAGATTAGCCCCTTTCCATTTCTTCTTCCACAAAGAACAGAGCAGTAGGTAGCTCTGCTGGGATATTTTAAGATGTTCAGAAATTCACTGAAATCTTGGGGCGCTAGAATCAATATGGACCATAGAGCCCAACCTTCTTAGGTAGCCACAGTAGCTTAGCGGGATGAAAACCAAGTCTCTCTTCTTAACAATAAACAGAATGTTCTACCTGCATGCACATTACTGATTATGGGGCATTGTTTGAGACTTGGACTGAGATGGGAACAGCTAGGATCTCCGCAGGTTACAAATTCAAGTATCTACAGTTTGTTAATTAAGTCACTCCTGGACTCACAATCTACTCCACCTTGGTATAGACCTTATATAGGAAAAGTACATTACCAACAGTGAGCAAGAAAAGCAATAAAGTAAAAATCTAGGAGATCAATTCCAAACAAGTTAAGCTCTCTTTCCTTTTTGAACCAAAAGTATATATGCCATAAACATTTCAAAGGTAACTTTTTGGGAGTATGTAACCATTGTCATTGTCACTCATTCTGATTCTCCTTTGAGGGTAAATACTTCCTGAGAAGTAAACTGCAGTAAATCATTAATTACGGAAGCTTTTCACATAATTTTGTCCTGGGGAAATTCTCCTGTACCTGCGCTAACTGACCCTTCCTACAGATTTTTTGATGGAGCAGAAGAATGAAGTGTGGAATCATAGGAAGTCACAATGAATATCAGGCAGCACTCAAAAAATATTACCCTTTTCTTCGACAGTTACACTTTTTCTTACTATACTTGATATTTTTTAATTTCCCTCCTTTACTGTTGACAATTGGATCAAGAGCCTCCCACAAGCACTTTATCACTGAGCTGTACCTACGCCCATTTCTCTTTTTTACTTTTTGGAACATATTCTTGTTAAGTTGCCCAGGGTGGCCTCAAATTCATTCAGTAGCCCAGGCTAACACTGAACTTATCCTCCTGCCTCCGCTTCTTGCATAGCCTCCCATACAGATCCCTTTGACCCACTTTCTTTCAAACATCACTGTAAAAGTCTGTATAAGGCTCATCTCAGGTGGGGACTTGGTCAGCATACAGTCTGAAAGAGCATTCAGGGGCATGTGAAAAGCCTGCCTCACTAGAAGCAACACTCGTGATTCTATGTGAGCATTTCTGTGACCCTGGCAGCCGAAGTTCAAAGGATGCTGTCTGTCCCCTCCATAGCCCCCATCTTATTTCTGCTTGTAATGCCAAGAAAGTAAGCAACTTAGAATTCATGATTCCAGATAAGATTCTATTGCTTCTAGGGACTTCAGAATATTAAAAATATATATATATAGGTTTAGTGCTTTATATACTTGCAAATCAAACAACAACAACAAAAAACAGTATGTTTAATTTTAGTGTTGTGCAGACAACTGACAAGGGTCCATGGTTTGTTTCCACTGCAGACTATAAAAGATGTGCCAGGTTACTTACTCGGCTTGCTGTCAGTCCCATGTGCATGGAGAGATAAGGTAAGCTCCTGAACAATCGTGGTGGCCACACAAGCAGGTGTCAGGATCCCATTTAGGTCATAAAACTTCAGCCATGCATTCTCAACAGTAGCCTCACTATGAGCAAAAGACAGCCAACTCACCTCGAAACATTGGCCGTGAGTAGAAGGCTCCCCCTGCTGGCTGGCTGTAGTGGACACTGTCACTGGAAGTTCATATTGGCACTTAACTGATTTCAGCACAGGCAGCATACATCAGGATACACGTTTCAACCCACTGCTGTTGACTTCCAGGTTCAACTTTTATGTTACTGACATTTTACGGATGGACACAAATGCCCTTCCAATTTTATTTAATAAACAACATGGAGAATGTGGTAGGCTAGGAACTGTGGCTCCCTGCTAGCTGACAATGCACTGCATATCAGCCCATAAAAAACAAATTCAAAAAACTGAAGCAGGAGGAGGTGGGGATATAGCTCAAAGGGTAAAGGCACTTGCTATGCAAGCATGAGGCTCAGAGTTGAAATCCCTATTAGTCACGTAAAATGGAAGGCATGGCTACACACACATGTAACCCCAGAGCTGCAGTGACTACACAGGAGGCTCACTTAACACCGGTTTCAGTGAGAGACCTTGTCTTGAAGGACTCAGGTGGAGTTATATACTAGAACACTCACCAACCTTCTCTAGCTTCTGTATGCACACAAAGGGCATGCACAGCTACATATACGTGTACCTAACACATGCACACACAGAACCCCGAAACACGCTTGTCAAATGTGCATTCCTTTTGCACCTTAGTAAAACAAAAACATTTTGTCATGCTTATGCACGTTCCACTGAACCAAGCGTGATCTGCTTGATCTGTTTTTGTTGTTTAAGTTGGATTATACTCTTTGTTACTAACCACAGCCACACAAATTTGACATATTTTGTAAAGGTTCAGAGTCTTATTGTTATAACAAAAACGTAACACAGATAACGTAGATGGTTCTGAGTGTCAATAATATTTAGTGGCAGAAATGTACTATCAGGTTGTAACTATACACTGGACTCCTGAGGCTCTCAGCTCAATGTGTTGGGAGAAGACAGCATTACTTCCCAACACAAATTTCACAGTAACATTTCTGACAAATTGACAGAACTTTAATCAGCTCTGTATTTCTTAACATCATAAGTGTGCCAGGCATTATTAGGTGGGAATTCATAACACAAATAAGATCTACTTCCTGAATGTAAATGGCTGTTCCCAGAAAACATGCCTGCTGTCCAGATAATACCAGAAAAAAAAACAAACAAACAGGTGAACGTTATTTTTTTAGTAGCTGCTTGTCTCATAAAAATTGGATGAGAACAAGTCTTTCATATACAGGCGTGCTCAGTCCAAAGGCAGCACTGTGCACAGAGGCAAACCTTGGACCTGGCTGGGTGAGCAGCGCCAGCACACAGCAGCCTCACAGTGTTGGCCACCACATCCTCACAATCTGGATATATTTATTACGAGCAAGAACCACTAAAAGTAAGAGGCTCTCTTCTAGGGATGAAGTGGAGGGCAGCAAGGGCTGTGCACACACGGATTCCCTCCGAAGGAAGCAGGTGTTCTTATGTCAAAGCTGAGACGTGCTTGTCCTCATTTCCCTTCTTCCCAACATTTTCCATTTTCTTAACCACTGCATTTATAGCACACAGAAGTGTGTTCTCTTACACACACACACACACACACACTTATGCTGAGGAATAGAAACCTCACTTCCATTATGTGTCTTTGCAGAGATGTCACCACCTTACTAGGAAGCAAATGCAGGAAAGAAAGTTCGGCTTATCCGAATAACTTTCGTGCCTTTGGTCCCATCTAGCCTCCGGAGGGCTGGCTGCTCCTGCACAGGATTCAGTTTCCCAGAGACACACCACCACCAGTTCTCACGTGCCTGCTCTAATTGTCTATGTCTGCCAGACCTCAGCAGCACATCCGTGCTTGCCCAGTACAGTAGATTACAGAAGAACATGAAGGAAAAGGCAAAGAATGTTGACTAGCTAGGGCATGGGGCAGCCACAGTTACGTCTCACACTGGCCTTTGCTATACCCTCTGCATTATCCAGTGCGGATTTAACAGGATACTGTAACAGTTACAGGGTAGGAAGATCTGTAATCACAAACTTCTGCACCATAGTCACATGCCTCAACAGTCACATGTCCAAAAAGGAATAGATTCAGTTTGGCCAAAATATGGGTGTGTATAACAGTTCAAAACACTAGTATCTGTGTTGACTATTTGTTTAAAACTTTTATTACTTATTATTAACTTTTAAAGACTTACACCATCTCTGTACTTTGTAGACTGGTTCAGGGCACTAGTCAGACCCTCAGGGTCAGAATAAACATAGTGTCTCACTACAGTGGGGAAAACCCTGAGCACGTGTTCTGCTAGTTCACAGTGGCCACACCACTTTTCTGCTATATCCAGGCTTCATTTTCTAGCTTCAAGACCACTGGACTAGATTCCTGCCCCCGCTCTAGACCAGAGTCTAAATGGTGGGTTTTACAAGTCCTATAAGAAAAGTAATGAGCAAACTCATGCAGTTTTCTTGGGGAAACTCAGTAACCTTCCTCTCACCAGAGGAAGCATATTCTGAGTTGCACATACACCCCATTACTGAACCTATGGGTCAGTTAAATGAAAGGCCTGAGCTCTGAGCTAGTTTTTAAAGTACAGGCATGAGTACAAATACATGGTTTAACCTGAATATGGCCTAGTAACCTTGATGTGAGCAGAGCAGTGTGAGGCAAGCAAACTCTTTCCCAGCAGTGACACAACTGCAAATCTGTTGACAGAATAATACCCAAGAGACCCATCACACATGTAAGATCAAACGGTAAACTTCACTTGAGCAAGTATTTATTCACAGGTGTGCATGGTGGCTGTCATCCCCAGGCACACTGAGCACATGGTAACTACAGAATTGGGTTGTATTTCAGGTGGGAGTGGGGGAAGGACCTAGACTTTGAAAATAAGAGAAATACAGGCTCCTTGTTTATAAATGTGTTATAATATTGCTAAATTTGCATGCACCACATCCTCTAGAATTGGTAATAAGAAGTGGGTAGCTATATGAAATCAAATGTAATTGTTTTCAGCTGCAAAGGAGCGACACACCAGGAACCTTGAAAAGTGCCTTGGAAACCAACAGAACAGAACCATCTTCATGCCCACTTCCTGTGGACAGAGATTTATTTTTGCACTCTTCCATAATTCCTTTGCATTTTCTATGTTGCTGACAGTTTACCAATATACATTCAGCAAATCAGTGTATCTGTCAGTGATATTTGCCACTCTTAGATTATAAGAACAGACACCACTCCACATTTGATGTATTGTTCTGTAAAATGAGGTATTTCCCTTTTAAGATTAGGTGGAACCACAAGGAATATTTCTTTAGAAACATAGGCAGAACATTAAACTGTATTTTCATAGAGTATATAGTATGATTTGACATTTTGTATTCTACAATTAAAATCCCAAAGTATAGTTTGGAACTGCATGAAAAATTTTAATGAAAACCAAAAAACCTCAGTTGTGTTGAAGACAGTGGCATATGTATCTGTGGATATGCCCAGGCCAGTCCCATTTGTCCTCTGTAAATGTTAAAGTACATTCCAGGTATTGTATAATATGTAAATACTGTGAATAAATACAAGGAAATAAATGAAGTGTTTGGAATAATGAAGTCTTCCAAATGACTCTTCTATAACAATGTCATGGCTCAGTATGTGTGTATATATATACACACACACATACATATACATATACAATGTTCTCTCTCTCTCTCCCTCTCTCTCTCCCTCTCTCTCTCTCTCTCTCTCTCTCTCTCTGTGTGTGTGTGTAGATGTGACTAAGCACTGAGTGACATAAATTCCTGATCGCTTGGTCTCATTTAGCCATAAATACTCCAAACACGCCACAGCTACCGTTTCTAGCTGACTGTGAGAATGCCAAACCATGAAGCACCCTGAGAACAGTTTAAAGATTTAATAGCTATATTTTAAACAAATGTAATTTGATCGAATGTAAAAAGTTAAGTTTCTCTGTTCATGAGCCCTTATAAACACATTGTGCTGTTTGGGACAGCCATAGAACAAAGCAGCCACCAGAATCCCACATTCCAAGGATCTGTGTGTAAGATATACATGTAAAATTTCAAGAAAACAATAGGATCTTACGACACGAAAGAGAAATCTGAGATCCTGAAGCAACTACTGAAGCAGGATGGAAAGCTTTGACTTAATCTACTTCCTCCTTGTGGCTGACTACCTGCCCTTTCCCTTCCTAGTTTTTAACTTTGTGAAAATTCTGACTAAAACTCCACCAGAGCCAGAAACAGGCAGTTGAAGTGTTTGCCTTTGCTGGGACATCACAGCTTTTCTGTAAGAGGGTGTTGGGATAGCTGCTTTCTTCTGGAGAGTCAAGCTAAGCTTTCCTCCTTTGAGAGCGTGGGCCCTGGCCAAGCAGATACCTGCATATTCCCAGGTCTCTATGCTTCCTTTCAGACATCGGGATGCCTGTTCTAACTAGAAGTTTGCATGATCAGTTGTGACCAGAGAGCTAAGACAGGCTAAAGCGGTTATTATCTTTTCAGCTAGGAAGCGCGTTGGGAGCACCAGCTACATGAAGAAGGCCCAAAGACAAGGAGAGTTCCTGGAATCTCTCAGTTACACACCCACCAGCATCCATCACAACAGTGTGGTTACATTTCTCATCACTTTACTTTCTAATGTAGAGGCTGAGAACCCAAACCTCACACTAGTGCAAATAAAAAGGCACTTGGAGGCAACACTTTAGGTATCTTGTTCATTTGTCTGTAAGAAAGCAGGCAGACACCGGATTTGTATTTGTTATTCAGCTGTATTTGATTAGTTCCCAGTTGAATTCACGTTCCTTTCTGACACAGATTCACATAAATGAGGTCCCTTTTCTGAAAATACACTAAAATTACTCATTCTTGTCTGTAACTGTAAACTCTTGATGAGAGTGCACTTACAAACACATATTTAAGCACACTTACTTTTTTTTTTTAAAGAAGCAAAAGTGGCTCAAATAGGAACAAAGCTCAAGCAACTCGACAAAAAACAAGTAAGACTAAAGATGTTAACCTTACCAATCTGTTGCTCCCATCTGTTGTTACTTTTGTTTTTCATTTAGCCAGGATGTCACTGTACAGCCCAGCATGGCCTGCTGGAGGCCCAGGCCCATGGTCACATCCAGCTTCTCCTCTCTCAAATACCTGAATACCCTCAGTGTGTCTGAGTTTAGAAGGCTGCCATGGATGGAGATATTGTCGCAGTAAGAGTCTAGAATAGAGAGGTGTAAGACAAGCAAACAGCACTACTGGCTGCTGGCCATGCACACACTCCAGTTAGACCAGACTACCCAGGCTCACTGGGTCAAGAGCTGACATGGACCTTGTAGGACATTCTTACTTCACTGGGTTTTTGTTTTCTTGTTGTTCCATATTTGCTTGTTCCACTATTTTGTAATTACAGCAAGGTCATTGGTTTAGTTAGTCTAAGAATGCTTAGCCACACCTCAAACTGTCTGACTCAAATGTTTTTATCCTTCGGAACATATGCCTAATTTCCACCTATAATTATTTTAAAGATATACAGTAAGTCAGCTGAAAAGAGAGGTGGGGTCTGGGGCTAAGGATTGCCACCACCCTTGGGCATAGCACTGATGAGTGAGTTGCTCAATGGTGGTGGTTAGGACCAGCTAGTTAGTCTTCTCCAGGAAGGATTTGCAGCACCTAAGGCATTGCTGGTACACCACCTCGAAGTCAGAGTCATTGCCCTGCAAGGACATAAAAAGAAAAACCAGCAATGGTTTATGATGACAGTGTCCTCATTAGACCCAAACCTGTCATTTAATACAACAGAATACATCCTGCTCATTTAATACCACAGAATACATCCTGCCCATCTTAACAGAAGCTCCAAACCTGAAATGTACTTACATAATAGGGATCTTCAATAATGAGTTGTTTCTGTGGATCATAGCTCCCAAGTAGCTCAATTTTAGCTTTGCAGTTTTTAACTTGATTACTTTTTCTATTCAAATCTCTGTAAAATCGAAACATGAACTTAGATTTCTGATCTATGGTTTTAAGTTAAACAAGGACATCTGCTCAGGGTTTATGAAATATCCTATCAAAATACAACAGTGTAACCTAATTTGAAATGAAACAGAACACTCTGCAGACCTATGGGACTCCTGTAGCCATTTGCTGCAGTGCGCTGATTCTGATATCCAAAATGTATATCTTTAACTCACATAATAATTGTTTTCTTCTGTGAAATGTATTTTAATATGATAAAAATGATAACATTTCAGATACATAAGATGCCAGAAAAGAACTCAAAAGGCCAAGTGTATCACTTCCCAAGACAAAGGGACAATGTTCAGGACAAGTGAAGACAGGAGGAAGATGGACTCAGTACAGGACAGTTGAGCGAGGCCGGGGCCAACTGTGGTTGGGCAAGTAAGTTTAGTGGAAAGCATGTAGGCCATGGTAGCAGCAGCTATGGTTTCAGGCTCTCCTATATCCCACCCATCTGCCTCATGAACCTAGGGAAGTAATTTAAGTCCATGG
Source organism: Tokudaia tokunoshimensis (assembly GCA_036184795.1). Taxonomy (NCBI): domain Eukaryota; kingdom Metazoa; phylum Chordata; class Mammalia; order Rodentia; family Muridae; genus Tokudaia; species Tokudaia tokunoshimensis. Next base: position 46,358,826 of record BTHU01000012.1, read on the forward strand.
TTCCTCAATTTCTTCTTTGGTAATAAAGTGAATTTCCTAATGAGGGGTGTGGGCCTGTAGACCACATCAGTTTTACAGACTCAATCACTGCTACTCAACCCCTTGCCCATCAGTGTTGGTTAGCCAAAAAACATAAACCCAGTGAGGTCTGTCTTGTCAGACTTACTCTAGAGTGCAGCAATTATACGGAAATAGGATACAAGAGATTCCTCATCTGTTACAGCAGTAAAAGAATCAGTGGCCAATGTATCACCTCCACACCTAGAGCCCGGAACCAGCCGTTCTCCATGTCCATTCAGGTACTGGTTGAACCACTGCTTTCACAAGACACACTTCTGTAAACAGATCTCTGAGATAACCATCCCTTGATCTTCCTGCCCTCCTGAATAACTCTGCAGATTGTAATCAACCTTGTACATAAAAACTGTTAGGACAATAGAAAGTCATTCTAGACAACTTGTTAGGCCTATATCACAATTGAAGGAGGAAAGAAATACTGCGTAAAATATGATTCCTGCATAAACTAGACATGGTGGTGCTCACCTTGAATCCTAGCACTCGGGAGGCAGATATAGGTATACCCGAGTTCAAGGCCAGGTCTACAGAGTGAGTTATTGGGCAGATAGGGCTACACAGAGAAACCCTTTATCAAAAAAGCAAATATATATGATTACCTCAGATTGCTTTCATCCATACATAGTATATAATCGAATGTGGCAAAGTCTTCTTTTGTAATCTACAATTAAGAAGTCAAAAAACAGTGATTATATCCATACAAAACTGTAGTTGAAAAAAAAAACATGTAATTACATGTTAAACTCATTAACTAAATTCTATGTTCACTTATCAATTAAGATTTTAACAAAACATACAATTTAGGGTTAAAATACAATCACTGTATTTCCAAAACTTTATTGCAAAATAATTTTGTAAAAGGTTCTTTGAAATAATCAGAAATATAAAACACAGACATAAAGTTTGTTGTTAGTTTTGGCCCCTCAGTAAGATATAATCTGAAATGACTTCATACAGTCACCTCTACTATATCCGTCATTCCATGACTGCCTTAGGCCTTGGGAATACACTCCAGATTAATTAAGGAACAGATCTTTGTTCTTGTGATGCCATCCCTATGAAGGAAAATAAATACTCTCAGGCAAAGCAAAGTAGAGAGGAGACACAGGGCCTCAGAAAAGGGAGATTAACTAATTCTCAAAGGGTAGAAGGTCCCCCAGGAACAGGACCCAGTGGGTCTTCATCAGATGTACTTTTTTCTGGTACCACACAGTTTAAGACACATAAGCTCCATTAAATGTAATTGAAGAAATTTACCTTCTAGATTTTGACTACCCAGGAAACACGTGGGTTAAAAGAACAATGTCTATAACCAAACAGTAATAAAAATGGTCACTTGCTTGTTACTCTATTAAAAATGAGAAATTTAGCTTTTAGAATGTACTTCTAGTACATTCTAAATGTACTAAATGTTCTAAATGTTCTAATTAGTACAGCATTTAAATAATCACAAAGGACAGTATTGTTTTAATATCCCCAAGACTAGTAACTTATTTCAAAGACATTAAACAAATACTATCATATAAAATATGTTATTTTTTTCAAGTTATGAAGAATATCTTAGCGTTAATTTTGGACTTAATATAATTAATTTGTCCTACAAAAAAATGTACTGCTTAATGACTTACATAGTCAAACCACACAGGATTTTTGGATCTTAAAATAACTGAGAAAGAAGAGCAGCTAAAACTTTATGTCATGAAAAATGCACAGTGAAGAACAGGACAAACTAGTCCCATTATCAGAAAACCTACACAGAAACCAAGATTGTTCTCCAAGATTATGAGCCTGCTCCTAAGAATCCCTGGCTCACTAGAGCATCGTGGCAGGAACACAGCCACAGATAACAGATCACCTTCTGCTGAGTTCCTATGTGTGGACCTTACCCACCGAGCATCCCAGTGAGCACTGCCTGGACCTTCCCAGAGTTCTCTCTCAAGTCATTATAGGCAAGAGCTCTTTAACCCCCAAGGCATTCAGGTCCATTCCAAACAGCCCATTTAGGAGGTTTTATCATTGCTAAAACTAAAACAAAATCAATTGTTTCTTAATTTTAAAAAATGCAAATCCCAGATTAGAGAAATGGCTCAGTGGTTTAAGGTATGTGTTGCTATTGCAAAGGACCTAGGTTCAGTTCCCAGCACCCACGTAATGTCTCACAACTGTCTGTAACTCCTGTTTCAGGGACTGTGATACCCTCTTTTAGCTTCTGCAAGCATTGTACAAATGTGATATGCATATTTTCAGGTAAAATACTCAGATACATAAAATAAAAATAAATGACTATTTTTTAAAAAATTAAAATTCCATTATAGCTATGGGCCTTTTTGTTAAGATCTCTCTCTCTCTCTCTCCCTCTCCCTCTCTCTCTCTCTCTCTCTGTGTGTGTGTGTGTGAGTGAACTTTGGTCCTATGGAAGAGGAGGAAGTAACCTTAGCCACTGACCACTGAGACATCACTCTAGCCCACAGGTGGTTTTAATTTTCAGTTCAGGAAACGGCACTGTCAGACAGCTTTTCTTACTCGCCTCTGCACTGAGTTATATTAGGATACACCATGTAAGGTTAAGTTATGTGCGATTTAGGAATGCTTCCAGAGGACCTGTGGATCACTCTCGAGTACTAGTGCTTGATACTAAACCACAACCGAGTAGGCAATGGTTAGCAGTTAGCTGTAAGGCACACTGAGCCCTGCACGAAGAGCCACCAGGACAGAGGTACCAATGGTCTGTCTCAGGGGCCTAGCAGCCTCAAGAGCAAAGAAAGCCAGGCAAAGGCAATGGTGGAAAAGCAGGGCTGTACCTGCCCTGATGCCAGGGACAATGTAGAAGACACTGGGACCAGGCCTGGCAGGACGGTGAACCTTGGAAGAGCGCAGGCCCAGAAAATGAGAGTTAGTATAGGCTGTTCCACTAGAGCTGATCAAGTCCTCTCCTGCCAGAGCAAAAAGCTCAAGAGACCAATGAGAAGTTATGTGCACTCAGTAAGGAAAAGCGAGCATTCTATGCTCTGAGCTGCTCCTGCCCTGCAGGTGAGCAGTCCATGCCATCCTCAGGTCCAGCAGCAGAAGGGTACTCAGAGGTACGACGAGTCCGCAATCCTACTGAGAGCTCCTGTATCTGAAGACACCTACCAGCATCCTCACAGCAACGGTGGTAAAAATGTGATCTTTCAAAGGCACAATGATTATTTACACAGCACCAAAAGGGCACCCACCACATAGCAAAATCATGAAGAAAGTCAACTTGCCAGGCCTAGTGGTGCAGGCCCGTAATTTCAGCTCCTTGTGAAAGAGAAGCAGGAAAATCATGCTTAAGGCTAGCCTAGGCTACAGAGCAAAACTGTCAAAATAAAAACGAATGCTGGGGATCCAGCCTAGGAGCAGGTCACTTGCAATTAAGCACGTACTCTACCTAAGGTATAATTCCCAGTTCTCCAAAAAGGGGGAAAGAGCAGGCTCAGAAATTACCCACAAAGGCATTAGCAGACCTTATTTAAAATACTAAGTTATGTTCACTTGTGAATTCACAACAGCTTTTGTTACCTACACAACATGGAGCCCATCAATATTCCGACAAGAATGAGGGAGGGGTACGTGAGGTCTTACCCTTAGTTGAGGGTAGGTTTCTTCACTGGTGTAGCCAATGATAAATTATCTACTGTCCAGTAAATAGTCCCACATCATAGGCAAACAATCCTAATTAAACAATCCTAATCAGTGGGATAAATGGACACATGCACACAAAAGTAGGAGAAAGGTATGTCAGGAAGAAGGAGTCTGGGGGAGGAGGAAGGAGATAAAAGAGAACAAAAGTCCACAGGAGCAAACAAGTTATGCACAAGTATGAAACTGTCAAAGAATCAATTACAAAGTAATAGTTAACAGTATGATGTCCAGAAAACTGTTAGAGGCTAAGTTTCACCAGAAAACTACAATTACAAAAAGATCAAATAAAACTTAAAATAGTCTGTCAGTAAGAACTTTAGCAGGACAGAGAATTGGTCAGCAGGAAACCTTGCGATAAGAACAGAGTAACAGGATGCCAACAGGAGAAAAGAACATAAAGATGTTATGTCCAACACACATGAAAGCTGCCTCTCAGGAAAAAGTAAAGCCTAATTTCCCAAAAACTGGTTTAAAAAGCATCAAGTCACAGTTCAAAAAGCATGCTCTGGTCTCCCATAGCAAAGCTGCTTAACTGTAGACCAGAAGAAAAACAAGCAGCCAGAAAAAAAAGGGATATATAATTTCAAATCAAAAAAACCCAGCAAAAACGATCGGTCAGGGCAGTTTTCCAAACAAAGTAGGGATACTATCAATTTTTTACACACACACTCCTTAAAGACAAGAAGACATGACCTGTGTACTTGGTGAGGTATAGGTCCAGACACTGGCTATGAACCATTAAATGGCTCCATCTGCAGAGCCACTGCCCACAGACGCTCACAACAGAAGCTGCCACACATCCAGCAGAGGTACAACAGGGCAAACTGCTGTGACACTCAGCAGCGACATGGAAAAGGTGCTACATGTGCATGGACTCCACTGCTGTGCCAGGGACATGGTGCAAACCTGCAATCCCAGCCTGGGGAGGCTGAGCCACGAGGACTGCCTCAAGCGTCAGTATGACCCTGACTCAACAACACAACATGCAAAGGATCCTACTCCTATACTGTTAAAATGCACAGTGAAACTTTGGGGGTGACCCTTGCGTGCTGGACTCAAACCATGGAGAACTTGGTGAAAGGACACTGAAAACGGGGCCACTCGAGCAGCAAGGGCGGTTCTCCAGTCTGCCATGCTAATAATAGCTCTTATCCCAAGACACTGCTACGTGAGTTCAAGAGCAAGCACCCTAACCGTATGCCATTTACAACCTAAGTTGATAGATTAGAAAAATAAAACTTTAAGAACTGTACTAAAATAGTTATTTACATAAAAACAATTAGTAAAGAGAAAGAACCTGTAAACATAAGGAAAATGTGATATCAATGTATAAAGTATTCTTTACTAGTACATTGAACTGAACAACCAAAGACAATAAAAAACAACAGTTGAGAACTTTTTCTTAAAAATCCGTAACATAAAAGAAACAAAGATTCTATGGAAATCCTACTCCTAAAGCTAATCATTAAAACTGCTCTAGAGGAAGTTTCTGACTTTGCTTTTCAAGGCCTAGGAATTTAAAATATGCCATTTGCGTTTGTTATACACTGAGCAGAGGAAAAAGAACCACGTCTTACAGTTTTGATTGACCACTCAAAGTAAGTCCATGTTCCCCAGACAGTGGCAGATTGGCCACATATGCAAAAGCCTAAAATGATCTAAATGAACAAATGATCTGCCTAATGAGATCAGCAATAAAAAAGGGTCAATGAACAACTTAATTTCAATAAGGAACTCAAAGAAATACAACAGCTGCCATTTTCTAATAATATGGATACAACACTATCTTCGTCTGTAACTGAAGATTTTGCTTTTAATTCCATAGTCTTCAAGACAGACAAGTGTTAACAACAACACCAAAGCTCTTCTATATGTTTAAGGTACTTCAAAGTAGAAAAGACATTTATATGTACTAACAAACTAGTAGCATAAGCAGAAATATGTCTAACCAAAAAGCCTATACATGGCAACATAATGAGGACCACAGTCAGGTCTGGCTCACAGCAAACACTGTCTCACTGTGGTTTATCTCATTTATCTGTACTTTAACAAAGTCATCCAAATCTTCCACAACTACACAGGGTGGTCAACCAAATACATTCTGCAACACAGAGGGTGGTCAGACTCTCAAGTTATGGAATTCTATGTAGTAGAAATTAAACAAGATCTTTTCTACCTGTCTTGCCTTATGGGCTGTGCTAATGCCATGATTTCTTAGGCAGCTGACAGCTCTTGGGTCTGGGGGCCGGCCCACGTTCCAGTTGGAAACTGCGCTGCTGTCAATGGCCCACTGTAACACAAAACATATGTCAAGCTCCAGTACGGTACCTGCCGTGCAAAGTGTTGCATGTGGATGCCATGTTTTCTCATGCAGTTCTGCCCTCGATAGTCAGGGGGGTTCCCCACTTCATAGGTAGATGTAGCCGCACTGTCTATCCTCCACTGCAGGAGAGAAAAGAAGTGTTCTGGCACCTTGCTGCCCAAAGGGATTCAGTCTGGACTTTTCACACTATTGGATGGTACTCACATTATCTGAAACCTTTTCATCAGTTACCAATTTTCTGAACACTGCTTCTGCAATAGGTGACCGGCAAATGTTACCTTAAAAAGAGAGAGAGAAGACATACAGAGGTTGTTAGCTGTGGCAGAAAGGTAGATACAAATTCCTGGCTTGAAGATTGGGTGGACCTCTCCCAAAGGGGATCCCAGTGTCTGCACCTAAGGTTGGCAAGGCAGTACAGAATTCCTTGACAGAACAGTTAATCAAACCAGATTCATGGTCCTGACAGAATGGCTGAGGTAAGTTAAGCTCAAGAAACTGAAGGGGTTTGTAGCACCATAGAAGGAACAACAATGTGAACCACCCAGTACCTCCAGAGCTCTCAGGGACTAAACCATCAACCAAAGCATACACATGGAGGGACCTATGGTTCCAGCCACATATGTAGCAGAGGATGGCCTTGTAGGACATCAGTGAGAGGAGAAGTCCTTGGTCCGGTGAAGGCTCAATGCCCCAGTGTAGGGGAATGCCAGGACAGGGAAGCTGGAGTGGGTGGATTGGTGAGAAGGGGGAGGAGGAATGGGATAGGGGGTTTTCGGAGGGGAAACTCGGAAAGGGGATAACATTTGAAATGTAAATAAAGAAAATATCTAATAAAAAAAAAAGAAAGCAAATAAAATCCAAGTCAATTTTCACTAACAATGAAACAAGACCAAATCTTGAAATCAATGAAGTGAGTTGCAATCAGCTTTGTTTAAAATAAAGCATAGCAGAACAGAAATAGGCATTTTTAAGTATACCATACATAAGAAAGATTAGTAATACTTTAAAACAAAACCCAAGACAATTCAATACAAACTTTACTGAGTAATCACATGTAAAGCCCTGTCCCAAGATTATTGGTCACCAAGAGTTAGTCAGCTAGAGGAGCAGGGAAAGGTTTCCCTCGTCTGCCCCACCTGCCCCAACTTCTGACATCAATAGATAGGTCAGGAGCCCCATACTAGTTGGCTACCAATCTGCCTTCCCTCCCCCTGACTGTCAGGTTTGGTGATTCCATAGAGTGACCATGGAATTCAGGTAAGTAATATAGTTGTAACTCATAAAAAGATAGATTGGTGAGAGATGGAAGAAGGGAAAATTTATTCTGGGGGAACCAAATACTAAGTCTTCTTGTCCTTGGGGACACCTAACTCTCCTGTCACTGACTGACAATAGGCTGAGAGTACTACTGCCAGGCCAGGAAGCGCAGCATAGTACTGATAGTCAGAGTCCCTAATGTGAGGAGATAATGACTCAGGACCCAAATGAATCCCCAAAAAACACTTACTAAGGGGCCTCCAGGTGTCAACAGATACTCCAGCATTCTAAGAAAATACCAGAGAAACCAAGGATGACTTTTGAAGAGCCCATCTGGACAAGAACCAAATTCCTTACTACACCAAGAAAGACAAATGGCACCTTAGCTCTACAAGCAAAGAGGCAGGCTCATACATTGAGAAGACACAAGATACAAGATAATAATAATAATAATAATAATAATAATAATAAAGAATGCTGATAAACAAGTGTGGTAATGGTACAAGACCAGAGAAACATAAAGATTCCACAAAGCTAAATGAGAAGATGCCAGGGAGCCGAAGCTTGAGCTGTTCACAGGATAAGAAGTTTAAACAGCACTGAGGGAGGACCTGAAGGTGAACCTGTACTAGTCTACACACAGAAGGCAGGGCCTGGGATGTGGAGCCCTAATCCCACGCCAAGTCTGTACTTGGTGCATCCAGGGAGAATAACCTGAAGGTTCTGGCAACGTGGCTTACCAAACACATTTATTTTGTATGCCTATTACTTTTGAGCCAAGTACTATCGTAGGCCTGCAGATAGAAAGCTCTTTAAGATACAACTTCTTCTTACAAGGTGGGAAGGTCAGAAGAGCCCAGGGTGGAAGACAGTGAGACTCTGGGAGATTACATGAAAAAGTCAATGGGAAATAGTCTAAGTTATGATTCCTAGCCTCACCCACACTTAAATCACCTCCAGACAACTCTGATAAGCAGGTTTATATGAGAAAAACACAGAAGATTTAATTAGTTTATCTGACATGAAAACTTTCAGATTGAAGAGGCAAAGAGTTAGAAAAAAACTATCCTACTTCCCATTTGTCAAATGAAAGCTAGCATATATAGTTTTATGACTAAGTCTGTTAAGAACTGTGAACAAAACAGCTTGTCCTAACGAAACAAATGCAAGGAGACCTGCAGGAGGCTGGTGAGGTTTGTCTGTGTCTCACACTTTCCTCCTTGTGTGGGATCAACTCTGGCACACAGGCTTTTAAAGGAGAACACGAATTATGTTTCTAGGCTTCAGATTTATTACAGGAAACTAGAGGAATTATATGTTCTATGTCCTATCTTAGAGGAGTTGTGTTTGGCTTAAGGGGCAAGAGGTGGGAAGGCATGGGCTAAGAGAGACTTTGAGGTGCACAGCAAGACAAAACACCATATTTGAGTGTATCACCTAAGCCTGAACATCAAGAAAAAAATTAAGCAAGCAAGAAACTGTATATGAGAGGTCAAAATCTCCTGGCTTTTGATGTACAACCAGCTATTCTAAGATGCGATGAAACATGACTGTGCATCCTTCCATATCTACAAAACTAAGTGCTTGGCTTCTTCCTGTGTGTGTGTGTGTGAGAGAGAGAGAGAGAGAGAGAGACTGTGTTTAATAGCAATAACAGTCTTATCAATTAACCATTAAAGCTAAGAGAGAGAGAGAGAGAGAGAGAGAGAGAGAGAGAGAGGAGACTGTGTGTTTAATAGCAATAACAGTCTTATCAATTAACCATTAAAGCTAAGACAGGAATTCATTTTAAATGTCCTTCATAAGCTAGTCCTGGTTGTAAAGGTTTTCCTTTCAACATTTTAATTTCTGTTTAGGTTTTCTATGTATACGTGTGGGCGCAGGAATGCAAGCGCGCAGGTGCATACAGAGACTAGCAGACAATGTCAGGTGGTATTCCTCAGAAGTTGTCCCCTTTGTTTTTTGAGAGACAGTTTCTTACTAGTTTAGAGTAACCTTAGTCTAGGTAGGATAAGCTGGCTGGCCAGGAGGCTCAGAAACCCACCACCTCTCTCTACCTAGTGCAGAGATCATAAAAGTACGTTACCATGTACAATCTTTTGTTGTTGTTTTGTTTTTCTTTTATTTAGGACAAGCGTCAAGATTCTGGAAGTTTAGAAGTAGCCAAAGTGTAATATCTTAGCATGTAAAAATAAAACGCAAGACGTCTGTAAAAGAAAAACTATCATCAACTACGAAGTAACAGTCTTGTTTCTTTTACGATGCAAAAGCGTGAGCCATTTCATCATTTTAGCATATTCACTCATACCCTGCCCCCAGATAGCTGTATTTAAAGTAAGGTATGTAGGTATAGATTAAAAGTACAGAGACTACAAATCATGCAACCTACAAGATCAATAGAAGAGAACTCTCAATGCTAATAATTTACCTCTAGCTTACCAATTTATGTTATTAAAATTAATGTTATTAAAAAATACACAGCTGAGGTTAGACCTCTGTCTTAGTCAGGGTTTCTATTTCTGCACAAACATCATGACCAAGAAGCAAGTTGGGGAGGAAAGGGTTTATTCAGCTTACACTTTCCACATTGCTGATCATCACCAAAGGAAGTCAGGACTGGAACTCAAGCAGGTCAGGAAGCAGGAGCTGATGCAGAGGCCATGGAGGGATGTTACTTACTGGCTTGCTTCCTCTGGTTTGCTCAGCCTGCTCTCTTATAGAACCCAAGACTACCAGCCCAGGGATGGCACCACCCACAAGGGGTTCTTCCCCCTTGATCACTAATTGAGAAAATGCCCCACTGCTGGATCTCATGGAGGCACTTCTCCAACTGAAGCTCCTTGCTCGGTGATAACTCAAGCCTGTGAAGTTGACACACAAAACCAGCCAGTACAACCTCTGACCTCATCAAAAATGAATAAATGAAAACATACATATATACATTAAGATTGAGTACACTGGCCATGAGAAAAACACAGAGTCTTGGGTTTTGACTTCCACAAGTCCTAGAAACTTAAACATGGTGTTGTTTCTCTTAAAACCACTATGACTAGGACTGAGATCACATCTGCCTTTCAGCTGATCCCATCCAGCTTCACAGAGCAAAAGACTCCTCTCTTCATCTTGCTAAAACAACTTCAATCTTAAATAGTTCAAAGAAAGGCTCTGAAGGAAAAAAACTTCTGCATTTCAAACCCAAGAGCTTTGACTGTACTGCAAAGGGGATCTGGTGGAATGCATCTGAACCATCCTCAAATTCTCTTAGACTAGCAACTGACCACAGCACATCTTACTTTGAAGGTGTTCATTGCTTCTCCCAGGGCCTCCTGCAGCCTAATCTTCACAGTGCAGATGGAACAAATTACATCCTCCCCATTTCTGCTCTGGACACCCCATGACTTATCTCACTCAGAGGAAACCCAAGTCCTCATACAGCCTCCTATGGTATCTATACTCCAAATGGGGGACCAGAAGTAACCACTCCTGCCTACCACAGTTACATACAGCCCAAAGGGTTAACCAAATTTTTAGTTTTAGGTCATTAAAAATAATGCAAATGCAGAAAATCTTGTAACACGTGAAAACTGCATCAAGTCCCAATGTTGGTATCCAGGAACAAGCTCTACTGAACAGGACCAAGCTATGGATACACTAAGTTTTCACCACATGAAGTTTAAGGATTCACTTCCGGCTCTTTACAGAGTATGCAGATCCCTGCCCTGGAGTATCTGCTGTATATAAGGACCTGATTTCTCCCCGTGTATTTAGAATGATACAAGTTTGGTATCCATGGGCAAAGCAATCGTGGCTGAGAAAGGCTGCCTGGTCTCCCAAATCCACAGCTTCTCTGGTTACAATTTTGTCTTCTGAGTACAGACAGACAGGCCCCGTGCCCCCTTCACATCTCTGCTCACTGCTCACCTTCAGCTGACTCCTGACTACAAACTACAACCTGCTACTCTCTGCTTCGGCTCATCCTGAACACCTCACCAACTGAATGAAACTACTGGCATTCCTTTGCTGTGGTGACCAGCGAGTACCAGGTTCAGAACAGAAGGACATCATCTACAGTGTTCACCACTGCATGCATCTCCAGTGGCAAAAACAAAATACTGAATTATATTGAAGCCAAACATAGGCAGGCATGTATGTTCCTTTAAAAGTCATGTTGGTGCAATATACCAGCATAGATAACTATAATAAGCAACATGAAATAAGGCCAAAGTTTTACTTTGCTCTTCTTAGAAATTACCTAATACAGATATCCTGCAAATATCGCACACAGTACGTTGTACTGAAAGTGGAAAAATAAAGGGAAAAAAGCTATTGCCCACAGGACAGATAACTCTTCCTAAGAACTCAACAGGCTGTCAAACAAAAGTGCAATTTATGGAATAAACTATCCCTACAGGGGGATAAAAGGAAGTGACTAAAGGACGGGGGATGAAACTCCTTGACTTTTTCTTCATTTTGACTTTATAAAATATAAAGCTTTTCAAGCAAAACCCAACATTAAAGTGCCCATTAAAGTTAACCATACCGGCACAGCATAGGACACCAACAGCTTCTTAAAGGCAGTCCCCACAGGTGGGTGGGAAAGATAAAGCGAGATGGACAGAAAGTCTTGGCAGACTTCTAGACTAAAGAGGAGTGTCACTCTGTAGGAAAGGCAGAGGGCAAAAAACAAATAACTGGACTGTTGACAATTTAACCCCTGCCCCTCAGGGCAGAGGCAATGAGGCAAGAACTCTGAAAAAAAGAATTACATATTATGTAAAGGAGAATCGATGTTGAAATTCTGAGAATGAAAATTCTGTGTTAGAAGGTACTTGAAAGATTATTCATATTATTTTTTAAAAAAACCTATTTTTCATGTAGCAAAACCAAGGTTTCGGAGCGAGCTAAAGAATAGAGACTGGCTGAGAACCACAGCAACTGGGACCCAAGGACAACAGCAAACAAACCTGTTTGGGACACTGCTGTCACAGAATGGTCTTCCTGTAATCCAGGCTCACCTTGGCACAATGGGAGTGGGGGGCAATAACTCCGGCTGTTCTAGAAGAGACTAGCTTAGAGAGTCACACTACAGATATGAAGCCATCTGGGCCAGAAAGCAGGTCAGAGTGTTCAGAGGAAGGAAAACAAGTTAGATGAAGGACAAGAGCTTGAGGGAATGACTGGGATGATGACTTCTCTTCACTGTGACCTTGACTGATTAGAAAAACACAACTCTAAGAGTGTTGGTAATGGCATATCCCGAGAGGATTTGATCATAAGGGCTCTGATCTAGTCAATGGTTTAATCCAGTAGATTCACAATATGAGGAAATTACTGGGAGGTAATGAAAAATACACGTGCGGCTGAGCAGAAGAAAATAAATACATCACGATGCGTGCTCTTGGGTATAACGCTTGTCTTGCTCTCTACCTCCATGTCTCCCCTTCTGTGATTCCTGTCCACATGGAGCAAGGAGCCTGACTCATGCTCTGGCCACCCTGAAGGACCATGATGCTTTGCCTCACCACAAGGCCAGAATCAACAATCATTCAAAAGGGGTCTGAACCTCTGAAACGGAGTCAAAACAAATCTGTTCTCCCTAAAGTTGTTTTGGTTAGATATTTTTAGCACAGAGATACGGAAGTAACTACCACAGCAGGTGATGGGCGATTCTCAGACTTAAAAGAGAAGGAGCAAGTGAGAGGGGCTTACAGGCTTGGGAGAGAGGGGTAGCACAAAGATTTGTAGTGGAAGGGCACTTGGGAGGGTGACATGGGCTTGGGAAGGACAGGAAGGGGACAGGGGCATAATCTGGGACAAATTTACACAGGTCTTGGGTTCAGAAGAGTACCAGAAGATGGGGGGTGCATATGCAAAAGTCAGACAAATGAATATGTTCTTAGGCGCGGGCCCAGCCAAGACCTTCTGATCTGCTTCCCTCCGCCCATTGTTCAGAAGTTTAACACGAAGAGCACTTCAGGGTCCCAAAGAAAAAGACCCTTAAGTCGGCGAGTCCTTACCGAGACACACGAACAGCACTGACTTGGACCCAGCCTCTGCCATGTTTCGGTGCAGACCCTGGCGCCCAGAAACCGCGTAGGGAAGTGGCGCATGCGCACGGCCAGAGTTCTGGCCGTGGACTTGCGCAGTCCGCCACCCCACGTCCGCACGCCGCCAGAGGCGGGGCCAGAAGTCGCTTAGAGGGCTGGGCAGAGGAGTTGGGGTTGGCAACCCGATCCAGCGTTCCCTCTGAGCTTTGCTCAGGTCGCACTTCTCATGAGTGAGGGCGGGGTGAACGCGGGGCGACCCACAGAGCAGGTTGGGTGGCACCGTGTTGAGCTGGGCGGATTAGGACGTGCCAGGGCAGCCAATGAGCTCAAGGATAGCGGTTTGCAGACCCTCCTAGGGTGGCTCCCCCGAACGGAGGTACCCGCCCTTCCATGCTAAGTTACCCAGTTGGACCACCGACTCTAGGCCACGCCACGGTACTTAGCAGTGGGTTTCCCGATTCAGAAGAAGGGTTGATTTACAAGGCTCCAAAGGAATGAGGCGGGTGGACGCAGTTGAGCTATGTTCTGAGCAAGGGTATAGGACCAGAGATCGCGTTGGCAAAACCAGGGCATACACCTATTCCCTCACCTGGGTCAGGTGTGTGCCCGCTGGGCGGGTCCCATCTGGGAGGCGGACCCAGGAGAGCGCCTTCCTCTTCCTGAACTGGAGTGTGGAGCTTGGGTACGGAGCGGAACGGCGGGCACCAGTGAGTAAGGGTCTGAGCGGCTGGGGCGTGTCGGTACCGCGGCAACTCTTCTTCTTGAGATGGGCGTGTGAAAGAGGAGAGAAAACAGTCAAGTCCCTAGGTTTGTCCGGGCACAGCCATCAAGATCACACTGCGCGGATCCCTTTAGCAAATCCTCAGAACTCAAGATTAGTTTCTATACTCCTGGTCATTAAAGGTTTTGGTTGATTGTTAAACACAGTCGTTCCAGTTCGGTGCAGAAAAAGTTCCTCTTGTATTTCCAGTTTTGAAGACTGACTTTCATTTTGTTATTTTTTTTCCTAATATCTGATGTTTTACCATCTTCTGGTTTCAATTTGTTTTTGAGAATTGGCACCCTGTGTATTTGACACAGATGAGGGAGGTGCAGAGCTGGGGTTTGTGTAGGGCCTTTGTGGGAAAGTGATCTTTGGGAAGGGATAGTCCCCTAGGGGAAGGGCTCACATGGGTTTGGGACTTCCAGGTGTCAGGTCTTTGACACAGTGTCTTTAGTTCTGCAATACCTAACAAAAAGGGGTGGTGTGGAGGGTGATTTGATTGCTGCTTCTCTGGGGTATAGTGCCTGTATGTTCTTTTTAGTGCTCTGAACAATAAGAATAGGTAACAGTAGGAAGCAGGTTTCTCCCCTGGCAAAATGTGCCATCTTCATTTCAACAAATGTTACCACTGCCCTACCAAGGCAGACCAGGTTTAATAGTGATGTGTTTGTGTGTGTCAGGTTAACAAGGGGTCAATTGTACTGACTGGTTTTGTGTGTCAACTTGACATAGGCTGGAGTTATCACAGAGAAAGGAGCTTCAGGTGAGGAAATGCCTCCATGAGATCCAGCTATAAAGCATTTTCTCAATTAGTGATCAAGGGGAGAGGGCCCCTTGTGGGTGGTGTCATCCCTGGGCTGGTAGTCCTGGTTTCTTTAAGAGAGCAGACTGAGCAAGCCAGGGGAAGCAAGCCAGTAAGTAACATCCCTCCATGGCCTCTGCATCAGCTCCTGCTTCCTGACCTGCTTGAGTTCCAGTCCTTCCTGAGTTCCTTTGGTGATGAACAGCATTATGGAAGTGTAAGCTGAATAAACTCTTTCCTCCCCAACTTCCTTCTTGGTCATGGTTTTGTGCAGGAATAGAAACTCTGACTAAGATTTGAAGGAACCACCTCCATCTGGAGGAATGCCCTGCCCTGGGGCAGAAGCTTTGCCCTGTTCTGTTTACCAAGAGAACAGGTTCTGTAGTCCTGCTGGCCCTGGTATTTCCTTGAGATATGAGGAAATGTTTCGATTACTAATGAGTTAACATGTACACAAAGTTTAGAAAATAACAGGGCTGTGTTAAAGGTGCTGTTTTATGCTGCTCTGCGGCCTGTTATTGAAATACCATAGCAGCATCTAGTTGTTTGCAAATTGCCATGTTGGAGGTTAAAAAAGACTAAGTGATAACATTCAGCCTGTTTATTGCATCTTAACTAAGGAGAATTGGATATTGGTTCACTGTGTTCAATGTCTGTGAAATGAGTCAATATTACCTTTTCTCTTTTTTACCTTTCAAAAAAAAAATTTTTTAACTCTAGTTACACTTACTCTTTTTTTTTTTAATTGATACATTGTGACTACGAAGAGTCCTTGTCTACTCATTTGCAAGTGGATTGTGAAATGACAGGGCTCTTTACAGTTTAAGGCTTAAGCGCATTCATTTATTTTTGTTTCTCTTTTTTAAATGGCATGCACAAACCATGCATGCATCGGTGATCTTGTCCTAACCCAGTATTTCCCTGAATTTCTCTGGGAAGCAGGTACAAAGCAAAGATTTGTCTGCCCTTTGCTTCCAGTTCTTTGTCCCCATCCAAAGTCATTGGGGACGGGAGTGAAGCAGTGGGGTTTGCATGGATAATTTGGTTGTAAATTTTGTTTAATGAGGTTAATGGTCTAGCTAGGAACATGGACTATGACTTACAGATTTGACAAACTTGGTCTCCCAAAGACAAGGTAAGTAGTCAAAACTCATGCACCAGAAAGACTGATCTAGAAACAAAGGTAGAAAGTGTCAACAGCTGTGTTTGAAATTGTGCTTCACAAGAAAGACAGCATTTCAGAGCCTCGAGAGAGATTTAACCTTTTTGGGGGTGGGGAGAAGAGGTGGTAAGGCTTTATCAACTCTTCTAAAAACAGTATAAACTTAATTGTGTTGTTATTTCTTTGATTTCTAATGGAATCTTATCAAATTAGCAAATTAACCCTTGTAAATTAAAAATTTAAGGCATGGATTAATACAGGATGAAAATTTAGAAATCCATTTCTAGATGCACTTTTCCCATAATATATCCTCTTTATATTTCTGTTGATGTTTGGTTTTGTTTATTTAAAACTTTTAATGTCTTTGAGACATTGTCGTTGGCATTCATTTATAATCTAGTACTCTAATAGTAAGAGGGGGCTTTGATCTTGATCTTAGGGAAAAAAAGTCTCATTTCATCTTACAATTCCAGGATCCAAACCATTATAGGGGAGAAGTCACCTTGTTATGTCACGTCTATAGTCAAGAGCAGGGTGACACACATGCATGAAATCTTGCTTCCTTGTTTTTCAGTAACTTCTTTCTTACTGTTCAGGGACCCCTGCCTGGGGAATGGTACCACCCTTAATGACTAAGTCAAGACAGTTCTCTACAGATATGTCCACATCACAACCTGATCTTGATAATTCCTCTTTAAAACTGTCTTTCCAAGTGATTGTAGGTTGTGTGAAGTTGAAAATTAAAACTAACTAGCACATTAACCAAATTTGAAGAGTTGCTAGAGATGTAGAGTTTAGCAAGTTCAAGGCAGAAGTCAGTCCAATGCAAGTCTCCAAGATTCAATGTTTCTGGAAGAACATCATTTCTAGTGGGAAGCTGATAACAAGGAAACTTGGTTGGAATTCCCTTATAAGTGAATATGCTAAGCTGGAACCCTGGGAACACTTAGGGGGTTTTTGTCTGTCTTTCCTTTTGTATGTCTACCAAATAGTCAGATGATAGGTAGATGGATTTGGCTGCAGGCAGGGATGTCCAGAGTGTTCTAGGACTTAAAAGAGAGCCTGAATATCACCATGACAGAAATGCAAAGGGGAGAAGTAAACCCAACATGTAAAGCTGAATGCATAACACTTTGAGGGAAGAGTTTACTATTGTTTGAAGAGCAGATCTGAAAGAAAAATAAGAACATGAACTTGAAGAAACAATAACCAAAATGCAGAAAGAAGCAAAGGGTGGTATGGGCTGAGAGACAAGAACCAAATCCTCAGTGACACATTTGGGAAAAAAAAATCAAATAGATCTGGAATTTGTGAACCAAAATGGGGGAGAAAAATCTTAAAATATATTATAAGAAGGAATAACCCTTGATTTAAGAAAACGCAGTTTGAGAAAAGGGTTAGGTGAACCATTTTGAAAAATATTCAAGATACATATGCACATGCAAAAATGTATTTATACTTAAAAGATATGTATTTATACTTAAATGATATATAATGATGATTTACAAAACAAGACAATGCACATTTTTTAAGTGGGCAAAATGTTTTAATAGGAACCACAGAGGCAAGCATCACCAACAGAATACAAGAGATGAGAAAGAGAAGCTCAGGCATTGAAGATACAATAGAAGGAATGGATGGATACACCAGTCAAAGAAAATGTTAAATCTAGAAAAACACCTGGAAATAAATTCCAGGAAATCTGGAAATCATGAAAATTCCAAATATAATAATAGGACTAGAGAAGAAGAAGAAATCTAAGTCAAAGGCACAAAAAATATTGTTAGCAAAATTATAGAAGAAAATTATCCTGACCTAAAGAAGGTGATGTCTATCAAGGTACAAGAAGCAAACAGAACCCTAAATAAATTGGTCCAGAAAAGAAAGTCTCCTCAGTATATAATAATCAAACCACTAATGTACAAAGCATAAAAAGAATATTACAAGCTACAAAGGAAAATGACAAAGTAACATATAAAGGCAAACCTAATAGAATTATACCTGACTTTACAATGGAAACTCTAAAAGCCAGAAAGGCATGGATAGATGTGCTGTAGATTCTTAAGAGATCTCAGCTGCTAGCCCAGAATACTATACCCAGCAAAACTTTCAGCCACCATAAATGATTTATAGCCCATGATTTAAAAAAAAAACAAATTTAAGCACTATTTATTTACAAATCCAGACCTACAGAAGATTCTAGAAAGAAAACTCCAACCTAAAGAGGTTAACTACACTCAAAAAATCAGAAGAAATAAATTATTGCAGAACAAGTCAAAGGAGGGGAGCACACACAAAATAATAGAAATCAATAATCTCTGGTCATTGATATCTCTCAACATCAGTGGTCTCCATTCCCCTCTAAAATGATACAAACTAAGAGAAGAAACACACCTTAATATCAAGGATAGGCATCACCTCGGGGTAAAAAGATGGAAAGAATTATTCCAAAAACTAAGAACCAAATTGCCAAGAAGTAAGCTGGTGTAGATATTTTAA
Organism: Tokudaia tokunoshimensis; assembly: GCA_036184795.1. Lineage (NCBI taxonomy): Eukaryota > Metazoa > Chordata > Mammalia > Rodentia > Muridae > Tokudaia > Tokudaia tokunoshimensis. The sequence continues at coordinate 46,377,420 of BTHU01000012.1, forward strand.
TATCTGATAAAATAGAATTCAAACCAAAACTAATCAAAAGAGATGGGAGAGGATACTACATACTCATCAAAGGGAAATTCTACCAAGATAACATTTCAATCCTTAACATCTCTGCCCAAACATGATGATAGGCACTTTTGTGAAAGAAACACTAGTATACCTTAAACCACATATTGACCTTCACACACTGATAGTGGGAGACTTCAATCTTGCCTATGGATAGGTTGTCCAGACAAAAATACTGGAGCTAACAGATATTTACAGAACATTTCACCCAAACACAAAAGAACATACCTTCTCAGCATCTCATCAGATTCTCCAAAATTGACCATATTCTCAGATACAAAGCAAGTCTCAATGCATACAAGAAAATTTAAATAACACCCTATATCCTATCAGACCACTATAGAAATGAAAAACAGTTTACAAACTCGTGGAAACTGAACAGCTCACTACTGACTGAAAAGTGGGTCAAGACAGAAATGACTTTCTAGAATTGAGTGTAAATGAATATACGACATACCTAAATTCATGGAACACAAGGTTGTTCCAAGAGGAAAGTTTATAGCACTAAGTACCTACATAAAATAGTTGGAGCAATTGCATACTAGCAGCTTAACAGAACACATGAAAACTCTAGAACAAAAGGAAGAAATCACACCCAAAGGGAATAAACAGAAAAATAATCAAATTCAGGGTGGAATCAATAAAATAGAAACAAAGAAGACAATACAAAGAATGAATGAAGTGAAGAGTTTGTTGTTTGAGAAAAATCAATAAGATTGCAAACCCTTATTTAAATTAAAGAGTAGAGAACGAATATCCAAATTAACAAAATTAGAAATAAAGAGTGGGACATAATAGGCACCAAGGAAATTCAGAATATCATAAGGACATGCTTTTAAAAAAGTCTGTACTTCACTTAATTGGAAAACTTTTAAAAAATTGATAAAATTTTTAATACATAACACTTACCATGATCATATAAGCAAGTTAAATCAAGATCATATAAGCAATTTAAACAAGCCTATAACCCACAGTGATATTAATAGATGTAGTCATTATGAGTCTCCCAAACAAACCAAACCAAACAACAACCAAACAACCCAAACAAACAAACAAACAAACGAGAAAAGGCCCAGGGCCTTGGTTTAGTACAGAATTTTATTCTATAGACATTCAAAGAGGAATTAATCCCAATACCCCTCAAATTTTTCTACAAAATAGAAATAGAAGGAACATTGGCCAGTTCATCTTATAAGCCCACAGTTACCAAACCATATGAAGACCTAACAAAGAGAATTACAGTCCAATTTTCCATGTAAAATAGATGTAAAAATTCTCAGTAAAGCATTTGCAAAACAAATCCAAAAACACTTCAAAACAATCACCAATGATGATCAAGTAGGCGTCATCCCAGAGATGCAGGGATGGTTCAACATGCATAAAGTGATAAATTAATTGACCATTTCAAATGTAATTTCACAAACTGATGACTCCCACTTATTTTATGGTGTATCAAATAAGGTAGTTAAAAAAGGTAAAACTCTTTTTTCCTCTCACATGAAATTCAAACAGATAAAACTGATATAGCATAACAAATCTTATTGACGCTGCAGATGGGATAAACAAACTAGAATTGTTTAAAGGAAGTGAACTATTGTACAAAAGTCATCAGCTAGACGGGTAAATTTGATAACCAGTATTTAAATATTCTGTAGTAAAATTGAGTTTAAAAATGCACATTACCATACATACTGTGAGGATATCTGTTTAAAAAGAATACCATACACAGCATATACATTTCATTTTGCTTTTACAATCTGGAAATGCACCCTCTATCCAAAAGTGTCATTGATGGACTTTCCCATAGCTTTATTCTTATGAATGAGCTTGTGTTGGGTCACAGAGAGCCAAACTGCTATCTTCTAAGGAAAACAAAAAATATTCTGCCATGACTCTATTTCAGTTTCTACATCTAAAATAAATAACATATTTAAATCATACCGCTGCCAATGTGTATCCGTACTGTGTTCTTAGATAGCTCTATATTTCGCTAAATAAAAGGTTTCCCCTCTACTAGTTGATCATTCCTCCTGTCATGTTACCAGGGGAAATGGTGGCATGGATATCATCAACAGTTTCCATCTGAAACTCTTGACCACCGACAATCAGATGAGAACCTTAGCTGCTTGACTCACCTAGACTTAAGTTTGCTCATCCTAAGATGAGAGAATGGTCCCCCTTCTCCAGCGTGCTGTGGAGGTCAAGAGTTGCATGTATTCTGTTAGAACAACAAAACACATTTCCACTGGAGTATAAAATGTTACATAAGAGTCCGCATATATTACTGGGCATATTAGCTCAGTTTCTGAGCATCCCAGAATTTTACTCATGACAGCCAGCCATTTCCAAAATTTCTGATGAGAAAAATCCAACTGTATCAAATATTATATCTATTAAAAGCAATTATAAAATATGTATTTTGTTAATCCTCAAATTCATTTTTATTAACACTTTTTAATGAGGGGAGAAGGCCAGCCAGCTTTTGCCTCGGTTCCCAAGAACCCATGTTTTCGTAATTGGTGAGAGTTTCAGTGTTTAGAGTTAGTTATCTGCAAGATCTCAAAGAAAAAAACCACATGGTCATTTCATTAGATGCTGAGAAAGCATTTGACAAAATTCAGCATCCTTTCATGTTAAAGGTCTTGGAAAGATCAGGAATTAGAGGCCCATATCTAAACATAGTAAAAGCAATTTACAGCAAACCAGTAGCCAACATCAAACTAAATGGAGAGAAACTTGAAGCAATCCCACTAAAATCAGGAACTAGACAAGGCCGTCCTCTCTCTCCATATCTTTTCAATATAGTACTTGAAGTTCTAGCTAGAGCAAATAGACAACAAAAGGAGGTCAAAGGGATACAAATTGGAAAGGAAGAAGTCAAACTATCACTATTTGCAGACAATATGATAGTATACTTAAGCGACGCAAAGAACTCCCCCAGAGAACTCCTACAGCTGATAAACAACTTCAGCAAAGTGGCCGGATATAAAATCAACTCAAGCAAGTCAGTAGCCTTCCTATACTCAAAGGATAAGCAGGCTGAGAAAGAAGTAAGAGAAATGATACCCTTCACGATAGCCACAAACAATATAAAGTATCTTGGCGTGACTCTAACCAAACAAGTGAAAGAGCTATATGACAAGAACTTCAAGTCTCTGAAGAAAGAAATTGAAGAAGACCTCAGAAGATGGAAAAATCTGCCATGCTCATGGATTGGCAGGATTAATAGAGTAAAAATGACCATCTTACCAAAAGCAATTTACAGATTCAATGCAATCCCCATCAAAATCCCAACTGAATTCTTCATAGAGTTAGAAAGAGCAATTCAAAAATTCATCTGGAATAACAGAAAACCCAGAATAGCTAAAACTATTCTCAAGAGTAAAAGAACCTCTGGGGGAATCAGTATCCCGGACCTCAAGCTGTACTACAGAGCAATCGTGTTAAAAACTGCATGGTATTGGTACAGTGACAGGCATGTAGATCAATGGAACAGAATTGAAGACCCAGAAATGAATCCACACTCCTATGGTCACTTGATCTTTGACAAAGGAGCTAAAACCATCCAGTGGAAAAAAGATAGCCTTTTCAACAAATGGTGCTGGCTCAACTGGAGGTCAACATGCAGAAGAATGCAAATTGACCCATTCTTATCTCCTTGCACTAAGCTCAATTCCAAGTGGATCAAGGACTGCCTCATAAAACCAGACACACTGAAACTAATAGAAAGGAAACTAGGGAAGAACCTTGAACATATGGGCACAGGGGAGAATTTCCTGAATAGAACTCTAATAGTTTATGCTCTAAGACCAAGAATTGACAAATGGGACCTCATTAAATTACAAAGTTTCTGCAAGGCAAAAGACACTGTCAAAAAGACAAAGCGGCAACCAACTAACTGGGAAGTGATCTTTACGAACCCTAAATCCGACAGAGGGCTAATATCCAATATATACAAAGAACTCAAGAAGTTAAACTCCAGAGAGGCAAGTAACCGTATTAAAAAATGGGGTACAGAGCTAAACAAAAAGTTCTCACCTGAAGAATATCTAATGGCTGAGAAGCACCTAAAGAGATGTTCATCATCCTTAGTCATTGGGGAATTGCAAATCAAAACAACCCTGAGATTCCATCTCACACCAGTCAGGATGGCTAAGATCAAAAACACAGGAGACAGCAGTTGTTGACGAGGATGTGGAGAAAGAGGAACACTCCTCCACTGCTGGTGGGATTGCAAGCTGGTACAACCACTCTGGAAAGCAGTCTGGTGGTTCCTCAAAAAACTGGGCATGACACTCCGGGAGGATCCGGCTATACCACTCCTGGGCATATACCCAGAGGCTTTACCTGCATGCAATAAGGACACATGCTCCACTATGTTCATAGCAGCCTTATTTATAATATCCAGAAGCTGGAAAGAACCCAGATGTCCCTCAACGGAGGAATGGATTCAGAAGATGTGGTATATTTACACAATGGAATACTACTCTGCAATTAAAAACAATGAATTCACGAAATTCCTAGGCAAATGGTCAGAACTTGAAAATATCATCCTTAGTGAGGTAACCCAATCACAAAAGAACACACATGGTATGCAGTCACTGATAAGGGGATATTAACCCAGAATCTCGGAATACCCTAGACACAATTTGCATATCAATAGATTTCCACGAAGATGGAAGGAGAGACCCCTGGTCCTGGAAAGACTGGATGTAGGAGAGTGCCAGGACAGAGAAGTGAGAGGGGGTTGAATGGGGAAAAGAGGGAGGGAAGGGGGCTTATGGGACTTTCAGGGAGGGAGGAAACGGGAAAGGGGAAATGATTTGGAATGTAAATAAAAAAACTTAGAAAAAAAAAAAAGATTTCACAGTCTTAGGACACAGACATGAGATGTCAGTGAGAACCAGAAGCCATTCCCTTTGGTAGTGTTTGATTTTAAATGCTTAATTGCATGAGAGAAAAGTGAAACTGAAATATGTTCTGAAACTAGATTCTTTTTCCCCACTGTACTATGTTCTTTACTCTTTCAGTGAATAACCCGATACCTTCTAATCTGAAATCAGAAGCAAAGAAGGCTGCCAAAATATTAAGAGAATTCACAGAAATAACGTCTAGGAATGGACCTGATAAAATCATTCCTGGTAGGTAAATGTGCATGTTTGTTTTCTGTGCTGCTTTTGGCATTGCTTAGCGTTTCTGCATGGGTGCCCTGTGTCTGCATGGGTGCCCTATGTCTGCATAGAAACTAGTAAGCACTTAGACTACCCTAGTCTCAGCACTTGCCAGGCAGTCTTCCAGCCAATCAGCTGAGGGTCTCAGAGGGGCAGCTTGACAGACAGTCCTCCAGTCAATCAGCAAAGGAATCTCCCTTCACTTTACTTTCCTCCACTTAGAACTACCAGCCTAACTAACCCCCTTGAGTGTCTGCTCCATTTAGCTTTTTAAACTCTGTTCTTTTGAAATTAATTTTTGGGGAATTTGCAAACAGATTTCTCAAAACTCAATAGCTAATCTCTCAGATAATTTTTTATGATATAAGCTTTCTAAAGCACTTCATGGTGTTTCTAAAAAATAAGGAAATTGTATTTACAAGCAACATATTTCATGTAAGCAAAAGACACCAAAGAGAATTTGGTACCATAATTCTGATGAACACCATACCTGGCTTTCTGTTCTTATAAATGACACTGTTATTTTACACCCTAAGCTTTTGTCAACAATACAAATTCAGCTCCTGTAATGATATATAATAAGTGCTGACCCTGTACCTTTAATTCTATGTTCACATACAGGCTAATGTATCTCATCAAACCCAAATCTTCCCTTGCAATTAAACAGAGTGAATATATAATATTATCTTTCCCAAAACAAGTTTTTAGTGCCAAAGCAGAGTCAAACATGAGTGTTGACAGATAAATACTTTTTATTATTTTTTAATATTTTTTATTAATTATTTTTATACACTTCATATTTTATTCCCCACCCCGCCAACCCCTGTCCACCCTCCGACTGTTTCACATCCAATACTTCCTCCCCCAGTTTCTCCGTGGGTGTCCCTACCCCCCACCCCCACCTGACCTCTAAACTCCCTGGGGCCTCCAGTCTCTTGAGGGTTAGGTGCATCATCTCTTGATGAACACAGACCGGGCAGTCCTCTATTGGATGTGTGCTAGGGGCCTCATGTCAGCTGGTGTATGCTGCATGTTTGGTGGTCCGGTGTTTGAGAGATCCCGGGGATCCAGATTAATTGAGACTGCTGGTCCTCCTACAGGGTCGCCCTCAGCTTCATTCAGCCTTCCCTAATTCAACAGCAGGGGTCAGCTGCTTCTGTCCATTGGTTGGGTGCAAATATCTGCATCTGACTCTTTCAGCTGCTTTTTGGGTTGTCCAGAATGCTGTCATGCTAGGTCCCTTTTAGTGAGTGCTCCATAGCCTCAGTAATAGTGTCAGGTCTTGAGACCTCCCCTTGAGCTGGATCTTACTTTGGACCTGTCCCTGAACCTTCTATTCCTCACACTCCCCTCCATTTCCATCCCTGTAATTCTTTCAGACAGGAACAATTATGGGTCAGAGTTATGACTGTGGGATGGCCTCCCTCTCCCTCATTTGAAGTCCTGTCTTCCTGCTGGAGGTAGGCTCTATAAGTTCCCTCTCCCTACTGTCAGGCATTTCATCTAAGGTCCCTCCCTTTTAGTTCTGTGAGTCTCTCACCTCCCAGGTCTCTGGTGCATTATGGAGGGTCTCCCCAACCTCCCATCTCCCCAGGTTTCCTGTTTCCATTCTTTCTACTGACCCTCTGGGGCTTCAGTCCTTTTCCCTCCCCCAATGTCAGATCAGGTTTCCCTCTCCCCCCTTCCCTCCTCCCCCCTCTCCACAGCCCCTCCCAGGTTCCTCCCTCTCTCTTCACATGGGATTGCTTTCTTCTCCCTCCCAAGTGGGACTGAGGTGTCCTCACTTGGACACCTCAGCTTGTTGACCTTTTTGAGTTCTGTGGACTATATCTCAGGTATTCTGTATTTTTTTTTTGACTAATGTCCACTTATTAGTGAGTACATACCATGAATGTCCTTTTGGGTCTGAGTTACCTCACTCAGGATGATATTTTCTAGTTCCATGCATTTGCCTGCAAAGCTCAGAATGCCCTCGTTCTTAATAGCTGAGTAGTATTTCATTGTGTAAATGAACCACATTTTCTGTGTTGTTTCTTGGTTGTTTCCAGTTTCTGGCAATCACAAATAAGGCTGCTATGAACATAGTGGAACACTCGTGCTCCTGTGGCATGGTGGGGCATCTTTTGGGTATATTCCCAAGAGTGCCTAAAAATATGTTTGAAGTCCTTAGTGATCAGAGAAATGCAAATTAAGATGACCCTGAAATTCCACCTTACACCAATAAGAATAGCTAAGATCAAAACCTCAGGTGACAACACATGTTAGAGAGAATGTGGAAAAAGAGGAACACTCCTCCAATGCTGGTGGAATTGCAAACTGGTACAACCACTCTGGAAATCAATCTGGAGGTTCCTCAGAAAATTAGAAATAGATCTTCCTAAAGACCCAGCTATACCACTCAGGAATATACCCAAAAGATGCCCCACCATAGGACAGATAAATTTTAATTTGTGATTTTTTTCTTTCTATAGAAAATATTCAATTTCTATGATTTTTTAAGAAGACACTGATCAGTAATTGCCAATACAGTTTTGTATTGATATCTCTCCTTGCTTATCAAAATTCCAGTCCTGAATTTTGTACTGAATTACACTCAGAGCAATAGAGAAGTGCTTGCTCTAATATGTTCCTCATATGACTTTTGAGTAGTCAGACTGACTACTTGCAAATGGACCCAGAGGTGAACCTTGGGAACCATTACCAGTTGGTTAGTATAACCAGTGTCCAGTTATTTCCAAGAATGTTTCAGGGAATGCTCATTTTATGCCAAAAATATTTGTAGACAGTTAGATCGGAGCTGTAAAATTTCTTTCCTAATTAAAGCATGTTCTTCAGTCAAGAAACAGTCAATATTTTCCCTAAGAGATGCTATGAAATTACATAATAAAGATATAAAGGATTGTTAGAACATTGTAGTTATAGTTAGGTCACCTCAGCAGTACCCTCCATCTAGACAGAACAGTGTTGTTTAGCTGCTGACCAGCCCCAGAAGCTTTGAAGGGATCTGCATGCATTTGCATTTCCCACAAGGTCTCCAGTGAGCTGCACACACTCACTCATTTCAGAGGAGAATCTAAATGTTCAGTAGAAGCATCCTGCAGTGGCTCTGTTGCCTCATGGTAAAGGCTGAGGTCTAAACTTAATTTAGAAAGTAAACCAGCACTAGCATGTTCTATGTTACAAATGAAGAGACAGTTGCAAATTGTTTAGGAATTAGTAGTATTTTATTGTCTCTGAATCTGGGTGGATAATGTATAAAAAGTGGCAGTTGTCATGTGAAGAATGCTCATTTTCAAAAGCATGCCGTTATGGGTAATGTCTTCAAATTGAGGCATTAGTAACTTTAGAAGCATTGATACCAGAACGACATGTATAGAACATGTGGTAGTAAATAAATCAATAATAAAATAATAAATATGCTCAATTGTATATGTTCTGATGTTCAATCTATTACAACATATTTGCAGCATCTTAAAACACAAAAGTAAGGTATTTGGCTAGAGAGCTGACTCAGCAGTTAAGAGCACTGGCTGCTTTTACAGGGGACTGGGGTGTCATTCTCGGGATCCAAGTGACAGCTTACGCCCATCTAACCCCAGTTTTAGGGGTGCCACCATTCTTCTGACCTCTTCAGATACACATACACAACACATACACAACATGCATGCACTCACACACACACACACAATAAAAGCAAAAACAAGTCTTCAAAGGAGATGTGCCCTCAATTTCTGGTGTACAGGAAGGTCCCCTTGTCCTCTGGCTCCCACAGAGGAAGGTTCCCCAAGTTATGTGTGCTGACCTTGCTATGCTCTGGGGACATGATTTACTGATTTCCAGAATGCTTTATTGTTATAAAATTAGAAATGTCATATTTTTGTAGAGGAATTTATAAATCTTTTGTGTATATGTGTGGGTTTTTTTGGCTGGCTGGTTGGTTGGTTGGTTGGTTGTTTTGTTTTGTTTGGGAGATAGGGTCCCACTAGCCCTGGTTAGCTTGGAATTTACTATGTAGACCAGGCTAGCCTTGACTTCTCAAATATCCTCTTGCTTCTTCTACTTTCCAAGTACTAGAATTAAAGGTGTGTACTACCACACCTGGGCTTAAATTGCCTTCCAATAATGTCTTTGAAAGGTTGAAACATAAGTTTAAAAAATAAGCTATTATGTAAGCAAATTCACATTGTGGTGAGGTTGTACCTTTAAGTGGACACATTCACTTATGATCTCATTTTCTGCCATGAACTCTGAAATATGAATACAAGTTTTATACATAAAATTACAATTTCACTGTAAAATGGTAGTTCAAACAAATTATGAGTTTTAAAAAACCTTTTGAAATGGCAAATCACTTAATTTTGTTGTCAAATCTAAAATTTCATAATAATGAATTCAGCTATGTATCTTTAAAGTCAAAGCTCTGTTACAAGCTGTCTTTTAGTCATTGCTGTTTTGTTTGTTTGCAGCCCATGTGATTGCAAAAGCAAAAGGTCTTGCAGTTTTGTCTGTGATTAAAGCCGGGTTTCTGGTCACAGCCAGGGGAGGCAGCGGGATTGTCCTGGCACGTCTTCCAGATGGAAGTAAGTTGATACTTGTAGAGACCTTACATCTTCTGTGTTCTGCATCTGTCTTGGTCTTATAGGGAGTATGACCAGTGCACATGCCATGTGTACTTCTTCTAAAACATGTAGTATATGTCAAGAAAAGCAGGAAAGCTGGCCTTAGATTATTACTAGGTTATTACTCAAGGTGTGTCTGACTGTTCTATTATATTTTGTAGGCCTTCCATAGAACCCTTTCTTGAACATACTACACACACTTTTATTAACTCCTCAGCTCCATGGAAAAGCAAGTTTCTTCTGTGTATGAATGTCATTTGTAAACGTCTTGGTTTCTCTATAAGACACTTGCAGACCTCCTGCCTACTCCCAGTAAAATCATGTTGAGAGCACTGTAACATTTTTTTTTGGACTAAAAACTGTAATTTGGTTTTTATGAGACAAATTCAAAGTGCATTTGTTATGTTTGTTATGAATCTTAAGAGCCTTATACTAGTATTTAAAACATACTCACATGTCAGAACCAACTAAATTGCCTTTTTGGTTTGACCAGTGTTGTTCTTCATGTAAGGAGACACCTTGTTTTGTCAATAACTAGTTTAACAGTATCATTTATACTTCCAGGTCCTAAGCACAGGTGTTGATAAACATGTCCTTTATCCCTAGATTGGATTCATCATTTCCTGCAGGTGTCCCCAGAGCCAGCAGGGTTATCTTCCCACAGTTTGCGGGTCTGCTTTTCATAGTTCAGGGTTGCCTTTAGTGTTGGGCTACAGCATAACTCCAGTACTGTATCCAGTCACTTTCCTTCTATAGTCCCTTTAATGAAAACTCTCACCATGTAACCATTCCAGTTAATTTCAATCAATTCAGTTAAAATCCTAAATCTTTAAAGTTAGACAATATGAAGGCCCTTCTATAAAATATTGCCCCAATGCTCAAGGGCAGAGTCTCAGCAGTGACACCAAACACAGTGGAGGGCTGGGCTCCGCCAGAAGCTCTACAGATCTGTCCACTATCCACGGACAGTCACTTGTTACTTAGCTGTAAGGGTCTGTGTCTACCAACCTCTCCGTCCCTGCTCTCCACCACACTGCATTTTTCTATTGTTTTCAAAGACTGAGTTTCTTTCCCCCAGTTTCCAGAAAAAGCAGCTATCCACCTGCTGAAACTAACAAAAACGCTGCCCCCAAAAAGGCAAGGCAAGTTTCTGATCCCAGAGAACAGGCCTGTAAGGTAGGCATTGCCAAGCACAGGACTGAAAAGTAGCTTCGGGATTACTAGGCACTGATTCCTGTAATCCAAGCTCTTCCAAGACCGGCAGGTTAATTCTAGATGTATCCATCTGTATGTAATACTTCTCTAGGATGAGTTCCCCAGTAGAGGGAGGTCAGCGTTGAAGCATCATTTAGAGATAAGCACTCAACACCAAGCCAAAAATAGGTTTTTTTTATTTGTTTCTATACAGAAAAAATAAGTACACATCAATTTTAAAACACCAAATAAAAATGTTGTGCTTAGGTTACAAATATAAAAGAAACTTCTTTTGCACAAGAGGTACCAAAACAATGTATGACAGCAACAATTTAGAGTTACATTACCAGCCCCAACCCCAGGAGTTACTGAAACACTCTTGAATTTTGATCTCTTATGTCTGACACCATTGTGACCCTACTTGGGCAGTTAAGTTTTTAAAATACTGATAGGTAAATTCTTACTGTTGTATATGTTAAGTGAATAATGAGATCATAGTTTAGGCATATGTGAGCCATTAGGGAAAGCGTGAGTTACATGAGTTTGTGAGTGTGACATTCTTGGTAAATACTTAGTATCTTTGTAAAAACTTTTAACTTTGAAACCATTTTAAAGTGTAAGATTCATGAGTCTTTTAAAAAAATAAGTATTCTTTTACTTAATATTCATATGACACATTTTATATATTCAAATGTTCTTGGTTTTTTTTGTTTTTGTTTTTGTTTGTTTTTTGTCAGAATGGTCTGCACCTTCAGCCATTGGGATAGCTGGGCTTGGTGGAGGATTTGAAATAGGAATAGAGGTAAGTGGGCTGTCTACACCATTGTCACAATCCCTAAAGGTAGCCCAGGCTCAGCATGATGGGACAGAGGCTCTTTAGTGCCCTTATTTTGTTTCTTACACTGGTCAGATCATTCCCCTCCAGCTTCCTCTCCTTCCCTTTCTGTGAACTTGTCTGTCTTTCACCTTCTGTATTAACTGTTATATGTATCCAAGACAACATGAACACAAAATGTTTCAGTTCTGCTTCTCCAGGTCTCATTAGCAGTGTAGACAGTAGAATCTACTTCGGAACCTTGGACGTGCTACTCCCAGCAGCCGTGGCCTCTGGTGCCTTCTCCTGGTAGCTCCTTTCCTCAGCTAAGCTACCCAGACTTCCAGTTCTGATGTCCCCAGCCCTCTTCTTCTGACCCCACCTCTTATCTCCAGTCTCCATCTCTTCTTCCACAACTCCCAATCGTCTTTCTACACGCTATAGTCCCTGTGCCCTATGATTGCCCCAGCTCCACGTGAGCCTGCTTTGAGCATCAGGTCAAGTAGCATTTGTTTTGAACATGTTAAGAGATTAAATAGGAATAGGCAGCTTAAATTTCAAAAAAACTCAAGACCAAAAAGGAGACCTCCAAGATCATTCTTTAGAAATCGAGGATTTTTTTTTTCAGTTTAATAGCCTTGAAAAAGAAGTGTAATGAAACATGAAGACACTAAACAAATATCTTATTAAATGCTATACTTTATTGTTTTCAAGGCAACATGGGTTACCGGGTGAACTACGCTATGGGGGAAGGTTGCACTGGCTCAGATTCAAGCCAGAGCACCCGCCTGCTGTGTGATGTTGAAAAGCACTCTCTTCATCTACAACATAGAGATCAAAATGGCCTTCCCTTAGCTTATAATAATAATCAAATAGACTGACATGCATAAAAAGCTCTTGGAATGATATGTTATAATCTTTTTTTTTTAATTTTATCATTTACAAAGTTTGGGTCACAAAGCTTATATTGATGGTGGTATAAAATTAGTTCTGGAATTTATTTTACTAACATGCAAAAAAGGTAATTATTAGTTTATTAAATGTGGTTTTGAATTATTATCTAGAGTTGCTTATTGTATCTTAAGTACTGTCTTTAGTATTTTTAGTGCTTCTTTTAAAGTGTTTCTGAAACAGATGCCCTAAAATATAGATGCACTAAATACAGTTCCCCAGGAATTCCGTGCAGAGTAAGGGAAAGCCTGTTCCTATTGCTGTGGGTGGGAAATCCCTGGGATTAACTTTCTCTAGAGAAGGAGAATTGATGTCCCGCATCAAGGTCATGCATAGCCAGGTGAGCTGGGCTGCAGATACCATACCTTTCAGCCATCAGGCTTAAGGACAAAATTACTGTGTTTACAGTGTCCTCATCTGTGAGTTTGGAAGATGCTGAGTGTACAGTAATTGTTATTTTCCTCTCCACTGCCTCTCCAGCATCCTTATACAGTATATTCAGATCTGCTGTACTGGACTTTGACCTTTTATGGATGTACCCCCATCTTTATTAATATCATTTATTCTATTTTCATAGATACAACCTCAAATGTGTGTCCTTTGTAACTTTTGCTGGTTATTTCCCTGATCCTGAGAAAGTATGTTTACATCTCAGTAAGGGCTTTAGAGATATCGATGACCTTGACTGGGTGAACATTATTTGTAAAAAAGACCAAATAAGGTAAAACTACTCAGCAAACTAAGCATCTGCCATTGTAGATTCAGATGACAAGTCATTCTTTTCTTCTGAGTCCTAAAAACATCCAGCCATCTTAACCTTTGCATATAAATACCCTTGATTAGACAATTAAAAAATTAAATACTAGGAGTCATTGTTAAACACAAATTTACCATTTTCTGTAAGAATTTTTTCCTAGGGGGAAGGGGAGTTAAGTGGTAGATAGATACCTATTCTCGTTGGAGTCTTCACCTAGTGCATATAACAGCTTCCCCGTGGCTGCACAGGTAGGCACTGCACCTCCCCCGCAACACTGCCCCTTATTCTTAGTTTCCCTAATCTATACTTCCTAGTTCCCTGAAAAACCCCAGGAGTTAGGGCCTGATTGCATACAACTACTGATAGGAGGGACTGGATACCAATTTGAGGGTCCAAGGACCTTGTCTGTCTCCTCCTCCTTTCCTGGAGGAATATGAACATCTTAAAAAGCCTAACTGTGATTATTTCAAGCAGGTGGTTATTCAGCTGAAAAGACATTGTACAACATCATATTAGTTAAAAAAAAAGTTGAATCTAAATTGTACACATGGAGTAATGTAATAAATTGATATTACCTGTACATACTTATAAGCCATTAGGCCTTATAAGTTTCCAAATAAACATTGGAGAAAATACAAGATAGTTTTTATGATTTTCATAGCATGTATGGTAAATTGGTGCTTACAGCATCCAAGAGAATTTAGCTGACTGTGATGCTGGAATTTTGTTTTATTTTAAACAGAGAGTCCCTGTTATCCCTTCCAGGTATGGGCATCTCATTATCATAAGCACCTTTGATATAAATAATAGTAACAACAATCTGCAAACAGTTAATCTCTTAGATGTTCTTAAGCACACAGTGCCTTTTGCTTAGGCACTTCTGTTCTCTTCCCTATCACAGAGTCAGTGGGCCAACTGACTCACAACAGAGACTTTGTAGGAAATTTTGATATAAACATGCTTGGGTCTGAATTGGGCGAGTCAAATTCTATCTCCAGAGCCAACTTTTCAGTGAGTTAAAACAGCATATGAGAATTTTTCAGTATTATCCATACCCAAAAGACATTTATTTCCCTATATGCCTGAAGCTAGTGATCTACATATCCATAAGGAGTTTGCATTGGTCTGCAGCTAGGGACAGACAGTCTGAAACCTTGGTATGTATATTTTTTCCCTGCAAGACATCAAGTAACAGAATAATAGAATGATTCCATGAGGCATGGAGATCTTGGTTCCTTTGCCAGTAAAACCTCTCATCTATTTTTCCCTTTGGCCCTTTTTTAAAACTTACTGTATCTGTTAAAACATTAAATTATAAAACCCAGGCATCTAAAGGAATTTAGAAAAGTTGAGTTTTTTTTTCCTTAGTTTGATGTGTCTTTATAATTAAAAAATAGAAACAATAGCAAGATCATCCATGTTTGGTGGGGCAAAACCAAAGGCAGACCACAGGAGTAGGGCAGAGGAGTCCTAGGCAAGAAAAATACCTTATCTCAGAAGAAACAGTCTTGGAAATGCCCATAGAAAGAGCAGGCATTAGGACCCAGCAGAGCTTTTATCTCGAGTCTCCTGTCTGGCCCTGAGGCTAAGGAACTCTTCCTGTGACCCCTCTGAGGTGGGACCCCCAACCTCACCAGCTGTCAAGTCTTCCCAAGGTCTGCTGGGGGTTGGGGGCAAGGGCTAAAGAAGGAAGAGGGTTTTCCACTCCTACCTACATTGTAGCTCTTGTTGTGGTGACTAAGACTGGAGTCATTGCGTTCTTGCCCTGCCCCACAGGCCTGGACTTTATTGGACCTAATCTTGCCAGCAAGATTATATGTCCCTGCTCACAGCAGGCCAGAGGAGCCCTTTCTTTCCTTATTTTAGAGATACCCAAACTATATTTTGTTCTGAGTAAGATTCAAAGCTACTTACTTCTGTATGGAAAAAATATCCCTGATATTTTTTTTTAAATTGTTTAAATCGGGCTCCCCTCCCTTTTTTATTCATTAAATTCAATTCTTTATTGGTTATTTTATTTATTTATATTTCAAATGTTGCCCCCCTTCCCAGTTTCATCTCTATAAGCCCCCTATTCCTTCCCCCTCCCCTTTGCCTCTATGAGGACGCTCCTACGCCCACCCACCCACTCCTGCCTCACCCCTCTACCATCCTCCTATGCTGGAGCATCAGGACTCCACAGAACCAAGCACCTCTCCTTCCACTGA
This sequence comes from Tokudaia tokunoshimensis, assembly GCA_036184795.1. Classification (NCBI taxonomy): domain Eukaryota; kingdom Metazoa; phylum Chordata; class Mammalia; order Rodentia; family Muridae; genus Tokudaia; species Tokudaia tokunoshimensis. The sequence goes on from BTHU01000012.1 coordinate 46,393,199, forward strand.
CACAAGATAAGGCCATCCTCTGCTGCATATGCCGCTGGAGCCATGACTCCCTCCATGTGTACTCTTTGATTGATAGTTTATTCCCTGGAAGCTCTGGGGGGGGGGGGGGAATCAGGTTAGTTGATAGTGTTGTTCTCCCTATGGGGTTGCAATCCCCTTCAACTCCTTCAGTCCTTCCCCTAACTCTTCCATTGGGGTCCCCAGACTCAGTCTGATGGTTAGCTGTGAGTATCTGCATCTGTTTTAGTCAAGTGCTAGCAGAGCCTCTCAAAGGATATCTATACCAGGCTCCTGTCAGCAAATGCTTCTTGGTATCAGCAATAGTGTCCGGGTTTGGTGTCTGCAGATGGGCTTTTAATTAGACCTTTGGTGTGAAGGAAAGAGATCTGTGGAGCAGCCCTTCCTGCCCCTCACCGAAGCATAGGTGGGGCATGCTTCAGTAGTGAAAGTAAGTTTACATCTAATTTATCCTGTTGTATCCAGCTCAACAGGCAGGCTTATGTCCTCAAGGAAAGTTCTTCCTGAACACTGTAGACAAATAGAGAGTTCTGCAGGTAAAACAAACAAATGAACAAACAAACAGAGCCTACACAGGCAGCTCGGTCTACCACACATTTATTCACAGATAACAACACTCACTCCCATTGTTTTCTTAATGGGCAATCTGACTTCTGAGAAGCACTGCTTTGAAAGCCAGTAGTATAAGAATATAATAATGACAGGATATATCTTAAATACATTCATTATAGGAAAATGGCAGTGAAGTCCAAAGCACAGAAAACAGCGCTGCTGCCGTTGCTGCTGGGCTGGAGAGGTGGCTCAGCGGTTAAGAGCACTGACTGCTGCGCTTCCAGAGGTCCTGAGTTCAAATCCCAGCAAACACATGGTGGCTCACAACCATCTGATGCCCTCTTCTGGTGTGTCTGAAGATAGCTACAGTATACTCAGATATAATAAATAAATAATTTATAAAAAAGAAAGAAAAGAAAAGAGTGCTGCTTCCAGCCTATCCTAGAATAATCTGACAGAATTCACAACAGACACAGAGTTTCTGTCATTAGAATTTAGTAAGGGTTGGAGCACCAACCAACTCAGCCATTTACAGAGAATATTAAGAAGACTTTGTCAGAAATGAGCGTTTAATCTTTAAGCCTCCAAGGACAGAGCTGGGTGAGGACTGGAAGATGTTGGGAGGCAATCCCTATATCTGGTTTGTGTGGTGAGACTAGCCACTGCCTCGGAGTTAGGTGTGTGAACCCCTGTAACAAGATCAGCAGGGAAGTTGCATAGCTTCCAGGCAGAGTCAACAGGGGTTGGGAGAATGGAGAGAAGACAAGTCTGGCCTCTGTGGAGTATGACTAAGGTGTTTTGTAGCAAAGCTTTTCCTGGGGAAATGCACTACTCATCTACCCACTGCAGATAGGGAATCCACAACAGACCAAAGTCCCAATGTAGTGAACCAATGAGTTTTATCTTCTCTTATTTATAGTAATATGGGTTGGACGAGGGATTGCTATAGGATCAGAAATGACTCAAAGACAGCTGCACCAATAAAGGCTTACTCAGTTCCAGGCAGTTCTTCTAGTTTCTGCTGCTTCTAGGCAGCTGATCTCAGAGTCGTCTTTACATTGTTAATCCCACCGGATGGGAGTAACATGACTACCAATATTTGAGCCAAATTTGAAGCAAACTTTATTAAATACTGGTTAAGAAGATGGACACTGGCCAGGACCACCCCCAGGATTCCCAGAGAATGCCACTGAGTTACATTAGACAGAGACTTATAAAGGCAAAGCCCATAAGTTTATATACTTTCTGCCTTTATCTAATCAGGGGTCCCTGGCTTCTGTCCATTGGTTGGGTGTAAGTATCTGCATCTTACAGTATCTATCTGCTGCTGGTTGGGCCTCTTGGAGGGCATCCTTTCTAGGCTCCTGTCTGTAAGCACACCATAGCAACAATAATAGTGTTGGGCCTTGGAGCCTCCCCTTGAGCTGGATCCCAAGTTGGGCCAGTCTCTAGACTGCCTTTCCCTCAGTCTCTTCTCCATTTTTGTCCCTGCAACTCTTTTAGACAGGAACAATTCTGGGTCAGAGTTTTTGACTGTGGGATGACAATCCCATCCCTCCACTTGATTCCCTGTCTTTCTATTGGAGGTGGACTCTACAAGTTCCCTCTCCCCACTGATGGGCATTTCATCTAAGGTGTCTTTTGAGTCCTCTCACCTCCTAGGTCTCTGGTACTTTCTAGATGGCCCTCCCACCCTCCGAGGTTGCATATTTCCATTCATTTGGCTGGCCCTCAGGACTTTTCTCCTCCCCCGCCCCAATACCTGATCATGTTCCCCTTTTCACCTCTCCTTCCCCTCTTCCACTCAGGTCCCTCCCTCCCTCTGCCTCCAGTGATTTGGGATTGAGGCATCCTCACTTCAGCCCTTTTGCTTGTCAGCCTTCTTGATTTCTGTGGATTGTATCCTGGGTTTTCTGTACTTTTATAGCTAATATCCCCTTTTTAGTGAGTACATACCATGCATGTCCTTTTGGGTCTGAGTTACCTCACTCAGGATGATATTTTCTAGTTCCATCCATTTGCCTTCAAAACTCATGATGTCCTTGTTCATAATCGCTGAATAGTATTCCATTGTATAAATGAACCATATTTTCTGGGACATCTGGGTTGTTTCCAGCTTCTGACTATTACAGGTAAGATCACTACGAACATAGTAGAGCACGTGCCCCTTTGGCATATGGTGAGGCATCTTTTGGGTATATGCTTAAGAGCAATATAGCTAGTTCTTCAGGTAGATCTATTTCCAATTCTCTGAGGAACCTCCAGATTGATTTCCAGAGTGGTTGAACCAATTTGCAATCCCACCAGCAATGGAAGAGTAAACCATTCAAACTTTTATCAGATTCTCCAGTGCTGTCTTATACTGTCTCAGTGTTGCTCCACTGCCCAGCCGTCATCAAGAAGATTTTTCTGCTTTTCATTTTCAGCTATAGGAATCTTTTTGGCTGTTATCTTTTTCACTAGTAGCATCACAAAAAGAAGTCTGGCCTCTGTGGAGTATGACTAAGGTGTTTTGTAGCAAAGCTTTTCCGGGGGAAATGCACTACTCATCTACCCACTGCAGATAGGGAATCCTTACTTCAGAGAAACCAAATACAGAGCAGATAGAAAATTAGAAGACTGACTTTTCCTAAGTGACCTCTCAAAGTTTCTTTTCTTTACTTAACTGTCCTGCGTGGTTGTAAGTGTAGAGTAAAAAGTCTGAGCTTACTTCCAAGTTTGAAAGCCCACCAAAACCCACCAATTCTTGAGCTCAAAAACCTACCAATCCATGACCTAAAAACCCCACCAGCCCTACTCTTCACCCTAGAAACTCCTCCCCCAAGAAACCCAGGTCCTGCTCAGGTCCCTATGACTTCACTCCCTAGCAGAGGCAGCCACTTCTTGTGTGTTTCCCAATAAATCTCTTGTGTGAGATTTGTTGTACAGTGTGAGTTTGTGGTGTTCCTTGGCTCCAGACTGCCAGAATACTTTTCTTCTTAGAGTTGCAATACTTCTTTTATTTTTTATTAGATATATTGTTTATTTACACTTCAAATGTTGTCCCCTTTCCTAGTTTCCCCCTCCCCCGAAAATCCCCTAACCCATCCCCCCTCCTCCTGCTCACCAATCCACCCACTCCCGCTTCCCTGTCCTGGCATTCCCCTATACTAGAGCATTGAGCTTTCTCAGGACTAAGGGCCTCTCCTCCCTTTGATGTCCAACAAGGCCATCCTCTGCTGCATATGCATCTGGAGCCATGGGTCCCTCCATGTGTACTCTTTTGTTGGTGGTTTAGTCCCTGGGAGCTCTAGGGGTACTGGGTGGTTCATATTGTTGTTCCTCCTAGGCGCTACAAACCCCTTCCTCTCCTTGGGTCCTTTCTCTAGCTCCCCCATTGGGGACCCTGACTATAATACTTCTATTGGGGAAACCTTTCCCCTCAGAGCTTACTCTATAAACAGTATGCAGCAACTAGTGCAGCATTTCTGGAGAGAAATTTACATCTTTTGAGTATGAATGTACCAAACAATACAAGGTTATTTTGTTACCTCCAGGTGCCTATGAGATGTGGTTATATAATCACAGCATGAAGTGCTTAAATAAGCAGAAGGAATGCTATCAGGTGTACTGGAACAGGCCTGTAATCCCAGAATTGAGCAGACCAAGACAGGAAGATTGTAAATCCAGGGCCAGCATTGACTGCAGAATGAGACACTGTAGAAAGCAAACAACCACAAAGAGATCTTAAACTATCTTGTCATTCAACACCACAATCATCAGTTGCATAGTTAACTATGTCAGTATAAGTGATTATGCAGAGAAACTAGGCCAGTCCCTGGGCAGAGCTATTGGGTATCAGACAACCTACGCTGTCTTGGGGCAGAGGATGAGGTGGGAGAGGGCAATTAAGAAAATGGTAGAAAGCAAGCAGGTTTTATATGGCAGTCAGCAGGGTGAGGACCTATGCTGATACAGGCTGCCTGGATTGACTAGGTGCCCTTGCCCAAGGCAGTTGACCTTTGGAGGAGGTTAAGTGTTGTGAGAAATATTTTTTAAAAAAGTCCGGCATGCTTCCTGCACTACCACCATCAACCGGCAGACCACATGGCTCGAACCAGGTGATCTCAACTCAGCCATCTCTTTGTGCCAGAGTTCCCAAGTCCCTTGGTGGATCACTGCCACCAGGCCAATGACTGTCCACCCCACAGTCAGCCCTCACAATACCCATTTTCCCGGTAGAATCAAAACTCGTAAAACTTATAATTAACCAATCAGCTTTATGTATCAATAAATTCTCAATTTACAAGATGCCAATACAATAATTTCAGAACCATTTGATAATGATATCCCAATTATTCTAACCTTATGATATCATAACTACCTGTGGCTGGTTAAAGCCATGCTGGTTCATGTCTACCTCCATCTTGGCCGTCTACCTTCTCTCCCTTTCCCTGAGATGCTCTCTGTCTCTGCAACTCTTACTTCCGCCTCCCTTTTCCCTGTCCATTCACAGGCCTCCTGCTGCCCTAATGTAATTGGACAGGGAAAATCCTGCAACATATCACCCTTTCTGTTTAATTAAATAATTTAAAAAAAAAAACTTAAAATCCTATGACAGTTAATGGAAGTTCCTGGAGGGTTTTGGGTGGTTTCTGGCAAATAAGAATGGACCTTAGGAAATCTGCTTTTCTAGTAAACAGAAATCCTGCCTTTAGGCTTTAGTCATTCCATTTACCTGGCCAAAGTCCTGTTTAGAACAGTGTCACTTTTACTGCCAAGGAGGATGGGGAGTTTTCACTGAACAGTTGGCAAGAGTTGAGAAGACTTCTGCACTTATCAAGAACCACTTATATCAGGGATGTTTTGATGACAAGATTTTTCTGTACATCAAATGAAGCATTGATTACAAAACATTTAGAAAATTTTAAATAACTATGCCTGTTAAGTTAGAATTTGCTTGGCCTGTTATGTGGCCATATAAGCTTCATTAATTTATTTTCCTCCCACAGTGGAGGGTGGCCATGTAAACATGCCATCATTATAAAGAAGGAGCCAGGCTTTGAGCATCTATCAACATTATTTCCCCCAAGATGACACAACAATTGAGAATTAGTGGCATTCACACCCAAATATATTCTACTTTAAGCCCAGTTTCTTAGCACCTGCCATTCTGCCTTCAATTTTACAGATACAGATGATGTATGTATCTGATCCTCATGATAGTTGGGTGAGGTAGGTTCTATGTTAAGACCTACCAAGGTCTTACAAGAACAGTGTGCCACCTAAAGTATCACAACTTAAGGGGGAGGGAAATGGGGGTCAGCACTGCCATCTCCACTGATGTCTCACATGTGATAGGTGATAGTCTTTTTCTTCTCTTTGGGTCTCCTATGGCCATTATGAATTTGAAAAACAAACTCTATGTTGTATTGCTATAAGCATTCACTTGAGTCTCCTTAGACATTACTAATGAAAGCCAACTAACACCATTTAAATATCTAATATGCAGTGTCAAGGTGTTAAGTATAAAACTGCCTGCAGAGTTAGGGTAGAAGTCACCTTAGACATGAAGCCTGGTATGAAGTCTCAGGTCTGCATTCTATGAGACGAGATTTTGTATTTTATTTTGAGACCAGAGGCCATTTGGTCTTTACCTTTTTTGATATGTTCTGGTTATCAGTGTGATGATTTGCAGGCTCATTGGTACATTATTAGCTATACTGGCAGTTGATGGGAGGGATAAAGGAGACTACTGGCTCACAGGTATTTGCCATAATTGCCTGTACAAGGTTGGCTTCTGGCCTTATCTACACAAAGTACTGGCATCCCTTTCATATCTGGCTTCCTATCTACATTGAAAGTTTACATTATATGTGGCATAGCTGAGTTTAAGTCACCATGTATTTTATGCACTATTTAGATATGGTTGTTTTGGTTTTGTTTTTTCTCTTGGGGAGGGAGGTGTTGTTTATTGAGTTAGTAGACTTGGAATTAGCTAGCAGGATGGCCTTGAACACGCAGGGATATTCTTGCCTGTACTAGGCTTAAACGTGTATACCACTTCATCAGGCAGTGTGGCTGTTTATAAATGAGTGGGTTTCTACATTTCAGGTATCAGATTTGGTGATAATTCTGAATTATGACAGAGCAGTAGAAGCCTTTGCAAAGGGTGGAAACCTGACCCTTGGAGGGAATTTTACTGTAGCAGTTGGGCCCCTAGGCAGGTGAGTAAAATATTCTAAACTATAAAGACAAAAAAGTCATAGTTTCTCCACATTAAGAAGAAATTTAAGTTAAAATGAACACACATGATTTCTAAAGTTTTTTCATAAGCACAGGCCTATGCTTTCTGTTGAATTGACATAAAATTTTCTATAAGTATAGTCAAGTTTTATTAACTGATAAAGGGTGTAAATGTTCTGGAATAAATTTTTCTTAAAATAAATCATTAGAATGTAAAATGGTTAAATCTTATTGAGCAGTGTTTATGACACTGATTTTCCTTCTCTTTTAATGAAAGGGTTTTCTTGTGTTAGTAATCATGCTAGAGAGTGCAGTTGCGCTTCCTTATGGAAGTTAAACTGTAAGCCATCTGAAATGCTCTGTGTAAGAAGACTTTGTACTCAGCATTCCTCTCTGGTTGAGAGGATTACTCCCAGATCTCTCTCTCTCCTGTGTAATCCCACCAGACCATCAGCCCTTCTACAGCACTTTCATGTGATATGTCTTCCCACAGCTGCCTTCTCTTCAAGTCACATTAAAACTCTAGTTCAGCCGGAATGCCATGGCCCAGGAAGACAGGCCTTGTGGCTAAGTGCCAGTGACGAGCCATCACTTTGGTTCTGCCATCTTTTGTAGGAACCTGGAAGGCAACGTGGCCCTGAGGAGCTCCGCAGCCGTCTTCACATACTGCAAATCCAGGGGCCTCTTTGCTGGTATTTCCCTAGAAGGAAGCTGTTTGATTGAAAGGAAAGAAACCAATCGGAAGTAAGTTCATATAGAGTGACTGATTTTTTTGAAGTACACGATGAGAATGCTTCAAAAGTTGTCATAATCTAAGAATTTACAAGTACACTTATTATTCATTTAAATACAACAAGGTCTACATTTAAAATCTGTAAGATGAAATTAGTGTTGCTTGGGGCTGGGGAGATATCTCAGCAGTGAAGAGCGCTTGTTGCTCTTACAGAGGCCCTAGGTTTGTTTCCCAGCACCCACATGGTGGCTCACAACCCCCAGCTGTAATTCCAGTCCTAAGGGATAAGATACTTTCTTCTTACCTTTGAGGGTACCAGACAAGCATGACCCAGGCAAAACACATAAAATAATAATAAAGTAATTAAAATTTTTGAAAAGTAGTATATGCTTATGAAAATAAAACAGACAAAATAAACAAAGCTTGATACATTTTTCTTACTAATACTTTTCAACTGCCTCCTCTTTCTCCTCAGTCTTCTTTTGCCAAATCAGATTACAGTCATGGCATATATTCAATTGCAGATACATTTCTTTTTCTGTTTGGCATTGTAATAAGCACAACCATAGGTTGTTGGCCAGGCAGCATTTACTCGGTGACAATATGACATTATCATGCCTTGTAGGGAGCACAGCAAATAATACTGTGGTCAGTCAGAAGTACCTCACTACGAAAGATTTCCTATCACCACATTCTGGATTGTCTTCTTCCATACCAGATAGAGACCAATTTTGATTCAAAACCAAATTTGATTTTTAGAACATTTGTTGCTATCTCAGAGCTTCCTTAATCTTGTGTCTAGACAGTTTTTCCTCAAGAGAGTTTTAGAGATCTAACCCAGCAGACTACAGAATCACAACCCCAAGGGGACCAGAGTCTAAGGGACATACAGAGCCTTGCCAGTGTGGACAGACACTCCACTGAGTTTGGAGTAAATGCTCCTACCAGGCTCACACCAGTTTTCCCATGAGTACAATATCACACTGCTACCTTGCATATAAATCAGAGCTAGTCTGAAGAGGGAAATTAAGGTTTGCCAAAGTCATCGTAAGAAGCAAGAGTGATGTGTCTGTCCATTCCTGGGTTCATGAAGTTGAGAATGCTTTTAGACACTCCTAATTCTAGGTCTTTGGCAGTTTTCTTCCTAAACCTCAGCTAAATCTTAGGTAAACTATAACAAATAACCCCTTAGTAAACTGCAAATTCTCCAATTAAAACAAACATTTTAAAGAAATCACAAAAGACTTCTTTTTTTCTTTTTTAGAAAAACATAAAGATAAAGCTTATAGAATATGTATACTTTATATGTTTATGTATTTTTATCTAATTTGTGTCTGTGAGTATGTGCGACAATCTTTTTGTACGAAGAAAAGTACATATCAATATTTACATTCATTAACCTAGAAAGTGAGCTTGGGGTGAGTCTAAGAATTAGACACGGGGTAAGACTTGTAGCATATGATGTATTTCATAAGAATGATTACACATGTATGTGAATGTGCTATATTTACCTCCAAAGCAGCTCTGCATGCTACAGAAATTTTCTTAATTTTGTATTTACTAGATTTTACTGCCAGGACATTCGAGCTTATGACATTTTATTTGGAGATGTTCCACAGCCCGCTCAAGCTGAAGACCTTTATGAAATTCTTAATTCCTTCACTGAGAAGTATGAAACTGAAGGGCAGCGCCTCAATTTGAGGAAGGAAGCACGGGAGCAGAGGAAGGTGCTGTGGCCAGGCTTCTTGTTTGTCTCAGTGAACACAAGGGGTTCCATCTTAGGACATCTTATCTCTGCCATCAAGTTCCCAGTGATACACTGAAATTCCTTTAGGATTCATTTATGAAAAGTCTTCAGAAATGTCCTAGAGTTTTGACAGGTAGAGATTTAAAGAATAGTTTGTCTTCTATAATTGCATGTCTCTTAGGATGAAATCTGGTAATGTCAGAGAACCAATTCCAGCTGTGACTTTCTTTCTTTGGTCCCTACTTTGTTCCTGTTGTGCAGAGTGGAAGTGGAGTATAGAGTTTAAGTTATCAAAGCCTTTCTCTGATGACTGTTTCCTGTGACTGTATCACTGGACTTACAGCCCCCTACAGACACATACAGTTGTCAGAAGGGGAGGGGCTCAAATGCCAGAGTGTACTAGACCACACACACACACACACACACACACACACACACACACGTGTGTGTGTGTGTGTCAGAGGGGGAGGAGCTCAAGTGCTATAGTGTACTAGGTCAACCCACATTAGAGTCTCACATCCAGCTCTACACCATACATATGAGTTTCTGGGAGCTCTGTTAATAAATACAAAGGCAGAAACCTGATAAATGAGCAGGTTAGAAGCAAAATCATCCTATTCTCATAAGTAAAAGTTGATTTTTAAATTTTGTGTATTTATTCTTATACCACCCAGGCCAAAGAATTACCTCCAAAACCATCATCAAGGCCACAGCAATCCCGCCCACCTGTAGAGCTGAATGCCGGCTCCCAGGGTAAGTGCTTCTGTTATAGTTTAAATATAACAGTATTCAAATAATTAAGTATTAAGAAAACAGGTAACCTTTGTTATATTTAGATATCAAATAGAAGAACATTTAAGAGAAAAATGAAGGTTCAGCATCTTCTAAGCCATGACTCAGGCTTTCATACACGAGTCTCCACTTGTTGTAATTTGTGAAGGCGTCTCTCATTAATAAGGCATTTTCTTAAATCTACATTGAGATTATATTTAATTTTTTATCATATGGGGCTTGAGAAATTACTCAGCATTTAATAACACTCAGTGCTTTTGCAGAGGAAACTCTCCATTCCTAGCACCCACATGGAAGCTCAAAACTTCTGTAACTATTTCCAGGAGACTGGACACCCTCTTCAGGTCTCTGTGGCCAGTGCACCTGTGTGGTTCACATAACATAGGCCAAACATTCATATAGATAAAATAAAAGTAAAAGAATCTTTAAAAATTCAATTTATTTTGCTGTATATTTTTCTTAGAAGTACATGGTCTCCACAAAGTGAACTAGGTATAACTATGCTGTGGACCAGCCTCAGTCATTTCAGGGTTCTTGAGAGTGAGAGGATTGGATCAGCACAAACTCAGTCTCAGGCAATGATGAAGGTGCAAGGTGACAGGTGACTCATTGCTGTTCTGAAACTGCACTTGGAGACAGCTTTCAGTCTCTCTCTCTCTCTCTCTCTCTCTCTCTCTCTCTCTCTCTCTCTCTCTCTCTCTCATGTCTTTTTCTCTTCGAGTTCATCTCAGTCTTTTATTGGTGACACACTTCCTTGCTATACAATAATACATAATCAAAAGCCTTTTCATTATTTTCCTCAAGCCCATTCATTAGTTTTCCTGGAAAAACCCATGTAACTATGCCCCCGAAAAGCACAGTGCGCACACAGTCATAGGTCAGTGTCTGCTAAAGCAAGTTATACATTAACTTCTAACTCTCAGAAAAGCCTCCAAATCACAGGTCATCTGGGCAGAAACTTGAGGTTACAATGTTAGCATGAGAACAGAAAGGTGCCAAACAGGCTAGGGTAATGGTAATATTTTTAACTTGTCTTAAGTTTGCAAAATCTCTTGATTAAGCTCATTCAAATATGTATTTCTATAATACTTTTCAAGCTTTTCCATATGCAATATTAATTCCTCTTGCAGCTTCCCCCAGGGCTCCTTCACAAGCCTGAGTTCTCTTAGAACTTGTACCCTAGTTTCCTTAGGCAGGCAATGCCAACGGGTCAAGTCAGTTCCAGGAAGATCAGCTCACTAATCCAATAAACCTAACTATTTCTTCTCTATCCTGCTCCTTGTATTTTCTATGGGCATCCTTGTCCTTAGTGACCCAGGCCCAGTGTTTCTTTTCCTTGGAGTCTTCAATTCTCTTAACTTCTAAAGCTTCAGGTTTCTTAAAAAAAAAAAAAAAATTCCTGCTTGAAATATCTGCTGATACAACTCAATCATCATGGGTTGACTAAGATTTCCCAGAGAATAATTAAGGCAGTCAACCTTCACATCCAGAACCCCTTGACCTGTGATGCCTGGGTTGACTGCTTGACTGGCCAGGAACAGGGCAGTTTGTTACTGTAGACATCAGAGCCATTTCCTTGTCTAGTAATGTTCTCAATCTGTTTCCCAGAAAGTTTTACCAGAGTTGTATTTGAGGACAAATATAATATTAAAAAAAGGCAAAACTGACAAGCATACAAGAAAGAACAATGGCATCTGCATACTAGAAAGTCAGAGATGCTTTCTGCAGGTTGACGGTGCTCCTGCAGCAGAAACTATGTCGTGCAGCCACATTGGTAACCAGGCCACATCTGACATAACTAGGTTTTATAAACACCCAGGTTTCTTTTTGTCATCATACCTGTCTTAATTTTTTAAGAAATTAAGGCTTTCTTTTTTTATTAATTATTTATTTACATTCCAAATGTTGTCTCCCTTCTTGATCCCTCCTCCATGAACCCCCCACCAAATCTCCATCCCCTTTGCCTCTAAGAGGGTGCTCCCCCACCCATCCACCCACTCACAGCTCACTCTAGCATTCCCCTTCTCTAGGGTATAAAGACTCCACAGAACCAAGTGCTTCCCTTCCAACTGAGGCCAGACAAGGTAGTCCTCTGTTATATATGTAATGGGGGCCAAAGACCAGCCCATGTATGGTCTTTGGTTGATGGCTTAGTCCCTGGGAACTCTGAGGGGTCCAGTTAGTTGATACTGGTGTTCTTCCTATAGGGTTGCAATCCCCTTCAGCTCCTTCAATCTGTCCCCTAACTCTTCCATAGAGGTCCAAGACCTCAATCCAATGGTTGGCTGTGAGTATCTGCATCTGTCTCAGTCAGCTGCTGGTAGAGTCTCAGAGGACAGCCATACCAGGCTCCTGTCTGCAAGCACATCTTGGCATCAGCAATAGTGTCAAGGCTTAGTGTCTGCACATGGGATGGATCCCAAGTTGGGGCTGTCTCTGAGTGGCCTTTCCTTCAGTCTCTGCTCCTTTTTTGTTCCTGCATTTCCTTTAGACAGGAACAACTCTGGGTCGAAAATTTTGAGATGGGTGATTGGCCCCATCACACAACTGGGGGCCATATCTATTTACTGGAGGTGGTCTCCTCAGGTTCCATCTGCCCCTGTCTCCTGCCCCACACTGCTGATGTTTCAATTCATTCTCCTGGCCCTCTGGGCTTCTCTTCTGTCTCCCCCGCCCCATACTTGATCCTGCCCTCCTTTTTCCCCTCTCCCTTCCCTCTCCCACCCAAGTCCCTCTCTCCCTCTGTCTCCCATGATTATTTTGTACTTCCTTCTAAGTAGGAACACTTAGGCCTTCCTTCTTGTTAAGCTTAATGTGGTCTGTGAGTTGTATCATGGGTATTCTGAACTTTTTGCCTAATATCCATTTATCAGTGAATACATACCATTTATGTCCTTTGGGGTCTGCTTACCTCACTCAGGATATTTTCTAGTTCCATACATTTGCCTGCAAAATTCATGATGTCCTCATTTTTAATAGCTGAGTAGTATTTCATTGTGTGTAAATGTACCACATTTTCTGTATCCATTCTTTGGTTGAGGGACATCTAGGTTTTTTCGAGCTTCTGACTATTATAAATAAGGCTATTATAAATAAATATGAACATAGTGGAGCACATGTCCTTGTGATATGGTGGAGCACCTTTTGGGTATGTGCCCAGGAGTGGTATAACTGGGTCCTCAGGTAGAACTATTTCTAGTTTTCTGAGGAACCTCCAGATTGATTTCCAGAGTAGTTATACCAACTTGTTATCTCACCAGCAATGGAGTAGTGTTCCTCTTTCTCCACATCCTCACCAGCATCTGCACTTAAACTATAAATATATATATATATATTTGTGTGTGTGTGTGTGTGTGTGTGTGTGTGTGTGTGTGTGTATAAACACAAAATAGTATGTTTCCCTCTGGCTCCAACACATCCTTGGTGTTATTTAACCTTCCTCCATTCCTCTCCCCAACCCCATTTTCCCATGCCCCGCTTCATAGTACCCATATCTTCCTGTCTCACTCTATAGAGCTCTTTCTCCTACATCCCATAGTCCCTTCCTTCCTTCCTCCTTTCTTTCTTTCTTTCTTTCTTTCTTTCTTTCTTTCTTTCTTTCTTTCTTTCTTTCTTTCTTTCTTTCTTTTTTGGTTTTTTTGAGACAGGGTTTGTGGAGGAAAAGGGAGAGTGGGGGCAGCGGTGGCACAGGTCCCGCATAGGAGAAACACTGGCAGGCAAAGCCCACATGGGGGATAGGAGAATACCAGCAGGACCGTGCACTGCACTGATAGGGACTGTGGGCGCCCGGGTACCTGCTTGTCTGAGAGGAGCCTCCATCCTTCCCTGGTGGCTGGAAACACTGAGGCCTGCCCCTTGTTCTTACTTGGCGGGTTTTGGTAAGAACAGACAGTTTATAGTTTTAATGCTTTATTTTAGAAATGTAGAAAGAGAAAAGGAGATAAAAGTAAAGAAAGAAAAGATAGAGGGATGAGGGATGGCCATGACCACGTGGAAAGAGAGGAAAGAGTGGAGAGAGGGGTAACAGAAAGAGAGAGAGGGACAAGAGAGGGCAGAGAGGGATAAGAAGCCAGAGAAGGATAAGAGAGCAAGGAGGGGCAAGAAGCCTTCTTTTATAGTAAGCTGGGTTACCTGGCAACAGCCGGGTAACTGAGGGGCAGGGAAAGCCTGACTATAGCCAGATGACTATAGGGGTGGAGTCCAGCCAGAACACTAGGGGCATGGGGCATGGCCATACGTGACTGATGGCCACAGGATTATGGCGTTGAGGAGTCAGCAGTCTGGGAGCATAGCTCACGGGTTCTGTCCCTTGTTCTACTGGGTCTCCAGAGTGGCCTTGCTTCAACCAGGCAACAGACTGTCTCACACCATGGTTCCACAAGGGTTTCTCTGTGTAGCCCTGGCTGTCCTGGATCTCACTCTGTAGACCAGGCTGGCCTCGAACTCAGAAATCCGACTACCTCTGCCTCCCAAGTGCTGGGATTAAAGACATGTACCACCACTGCCCAGCCCCATAGTCCTTTTTTAGCTTCCTGGTTTAAGAGCAGGTCTCTCCAGGTTCTTTCCTCTCATCTTAGGATTCACAAATGAGGGGAAACTATGTGGCATTTGTCTTTCTGGGTATGGGCTACCTCATCCAGTGTAATATTTTTTTATTCCATATGTTTAGTTGTAAATTTTGTGAGTTTCCTTATTTCTGGGCATATGCCAAAAGTAGCATATCTGGGCCATATGGTAGATCTAGGTTTAGCTCTTTTGATAGTCTCCACACTAATTTGCATAGTGGTTGTACCAGTTTGCAGTTCTACCAACAGAGAGCAAGGGGCCCCTTTCTCTACAGTCTCTCTAGCATTTGTTGCTGGTTTTCGTGATCTTGGCCATTCTTCCTGGGGTTAGATGAATATCAAAATGGTTTTAATTGTTTTTTTTCTAATTATTAAGAATGTTGAACACCTAAAGATATTTCTTAACCATTATTTTTATTTCTTCTTTTGAGAACTTTCTGTATTGATCCTTAGCCCATTTTTTAATTGGGTAGTTTGTTATCTTTATTCTTTTTTGTTTTTTTGAGTTCTTTGTTTATTCTAGATATGAATTGTCTGTAGGATGCTTAGCTAATATTCTTTTCACTCTGTAGCCTTTCTCTTGATTGTTACTTTGTTGTACAGATACTCTTTTGGTTTCATGAGATCGTAGTTGTCAATTGATGATCTTAACTCCTGGGCCAGTGCAGTCCTAGTCAGGAAGTCCTTCCTTGCACACACATTTCGTAGGCCCTGCCTGCATTTTATTCTAGCAGTGCCAGCTTCTCACATTTCACATTGAGGTCTTTGATGTATACAAAGTTCCTTTTTGTGCAGCGTGGTAGACACAAGTCTAATCACATCCTTCCATATGTAGGCATCCTGTTTTTACCACAATATTTGTTGAAGAAGCTGTCTCTTTTCCAGTGTGGATTTGTGGTATCTTTGTCAAATATGAGATGGCCACGATCATGTGCACACATATTTAGTTCAGTTGATTTACATGTCAGTTCTTGTGCTGGTCCCATGTTGTCCTTATCTCTGTATCTCTCAACTATAGATTGAAACCTGGTATGGTTTCTCATCCAGTCTTTCTGATCAGGATTGCTTTGGCTCTCCAGGGTCTTTATGGATCTGTATGATTTAGGACCTTTTTTTCTAATTTCTGTGAAGAATATAATATGGATTTTGATTGCATTGAATCAAAAGCAATCTGTAAATTGCTTTTGGAAGAATGGTCATTTTTTTTCAATATTAATTCTACCAGTCCATGAATGTGGAAGTCTTTCCAGCTTCTGATGTGTTCATCTATCTCTTTCTCTAGAGATATAAAGTTTTCATTGTAGGAGGTCTTTTACCTTCTTAATTAACTTTATTCCTAGATATTTTGTTTATTTTAATTATTTCATCCTATCTTATGTGTATCGATGTTTTATCTGTATGTAGTATGTGTGTGTGACACACATAGACAGAAGAGGGTGTTAGACTCCTGGAAAGGGAGAGAACAATGTGGTTGTGAACTGCAATGTGCAAACTGGGAGTCAAACTCAGATCTGGACTAGCTGGCCCTTTTAACCTCTCAACCATCTCTCCATCTTCTTTTCTTTCTTTCTTGTTTTTTCTTTTTTTTTTGGGGGGGGGGCATTAGGATGGGGAGGGAATTGGATGGTGGGTTTCTCTAGTTTTTGTTTTGGGTTTTATTTGGTTATTCTTTTGTTTTTTCCCTGAGGCTCATGTGAACAGGAGTGTTTCCATGATCTCTGTCAGGATGTTTGTTAACTAATATCTAGAAAGGCTGCTAATTTTTGTTAGCTGATTTTGTATCTTAGCACTTCATTGAAAAGTGTTGATCATTTCTATAAGTTTTCTGGTGGAATTTTGGGGATTTCTTAATGTGTAATATCAAATCACCTATAAGTAGGGATAATTTGACTTATTTTTCTATTTGTTTCCCTTTAATTTCCTTTTCTTGTTTTATTGCTCTAGCTAGGTTCCAAAGTGCTATATTGAAAAGAAGTGGGGATGGTGGACAAACATGTTTCAGTCCTAATTTTAATGAGGTTGCTTCAAGTTTTCTACATTTGGATGTTGGCTATGGGTTTATCATTTATAACCTTGATTAGGTTCAGGTATGTACTATCCTCCTGCCCTACTATTTTAGGACTTTTATTATAAAGGCATGTTGGGTTTTGTCAAAGTCTTATTTTTGAGATGATAGTGTGATTTTTGTCTTAGTTCATTTATATGATTTATTATATTTATTGACTTAAATATATTGAGCTATTCCTGTATCTCAGGGGTAAGGCCAACCTGATTGTTCTGGATGACCTTTTTTATATAATCTTGTAATTGTTCTGCAAGTATTTTAGTATTTTTGTGTCTATGTTCATCAAGAATATTGACCTATCATCTTCTTTTGTGTTGTGTCTTTATTTAGTTTGGGTATTATAGTAATATGTGCTTTGTAGAAGGAGTTTGAAAGTGTTCCTTCTGTCTCTATTGTTTTTAATAATTTAAGAAATATTAGTTTAGATCTTTGAAAGTCTGGTAGACTTCTGTGGTGAAGCCATCTGTCATGGGCTTTTTGTTGTTGTTGTTTTCATTACTATTTTGGTCTCCTTTTTGGTTATGTGTTTGTTTAGGCTGTTGGTCTTCTTGGTTTATTTTAGATGATTTGGATAATCTAGAAATCTGTCCATTTTTAGTTTTTTTAACATAATAGACTCTGGATTTTTAAAGTATTTCCATATAATCTGAATTTCTTTGATATCTGTTGTAATATTTCCATGTTCATCTCTGATTTATTGATTTGGATTATCTCTTTCTCTTTTTTTTTTTTTGATTAATTGGGTTTGTCAATGATATTTATCTTCTCTAAAACCAGTTCTTAGATTATTGGTTCTTTGTATTATTTTATTTGTTTCTGTTTCATTAATTTATGATATGCTTTGGGATTTTTTTGTTTACTTGATTTGTTGGTTGGTTTGATTTGGATTTGGATTTTTCAATACATAGTTTCTCTGTGTGGCTATAGACTAGGCTAGCCTTCAACTCAAAGATCAGCCTGCCTCTGCCTACCAAGTGCTGGGTTTAAAGGAATAGGGAACTACTGCCCGGCTTATGCTCCAGTTTTTAATATTTCTTGCAATCTATTGGATTTGAGTTCATTTATTCTTGCTTTTTCAAATTCTTGAGTCGTATCATTGCATCAGCTATTTGTGTTTTTCCTGATACTTTAATGTAGGCACTTAGAGCTATAAATTTCCCTCAAGACTTTTTTTTAATTGTTTTTCAAATTAATTAAAATATAATCACATTACCCATCCACATCATTTCCTCCTTGCCCTCCACTTCCTTTCAAATGTATAGGCTCCTAATCTTTTATCATTATTGTTACATATGCAAATAAAAATGGAAATTCAGCCTGCTGAGTCTGACTTAGGCTGCTCATCTCTGTGGAAGACTAATTCTCCCTCAGCAACCACTAATTGTCTATAGTTCTTCAAATAGAGATGAGTACCCGTGTGATTTCCCTCATCCACATTGACATTTCTATTGGTGTTATCATTTTTCTGATCTTGTTATCATTTTTCTGGTCTTTTTAAGCAGAAATATTAAGATTTTGTGGGTTTGCCTTCCCTGTCTTATCTCGAACACACAATATTTTAGCACATATCCTAGTTTTTCTGGCTCTTAATAATCTTTCCACTCCCTCTTCGACAATGTTTTCTGAACCTTAAGTCTAGGAGATGTGTTGTAAATATATCAATAAGTGCTAAGCATCTCATAGTTACTCTTTCTCTGAATTTTGAATTCATATTCCTGTCATGTCTTCTACAGCAAAACAACTATACTTCCCTGTAGAATAAGTATTTAGAATACAGTTAGAGATCATCCTTTTTTATTAAAGTGATAGTAGTATAGGTTCTCCTCTGAGATCTGTGATCTTAAAAACCACAGGTAGTCAAGTCACCAAGTTTGCAATCCCAGTCATGAGTTCTCTCTTATTGAGTAGGTCTTAAGTTCAATTAGACAGCTATTGGTTCAACCAAGACACGTATCTTGCCATGCTGATCACTGTTGAATTTCATAGACTTAGGACTGCTTTTAATGTGTCCCAGGGGGCTTTGTTGTATTTTATTTTTATTTTTATTTAATTCTAGGCTTTAAATTTTTCTTTGACCCCATTTATCATTAAATAATGTGTAGTTTAATTTCCATGAGTTTGTGAAAGTACTAGAGGTTTGTTTGCTGTTGTTTTGTTCTTTTTTTAAGATGTATTATGTTGTGGTCAGATCAGATACAGGGAGTTATTTCAACTTTTGAATTTCTTAAGATTTGTTTTATGTCCCAGTATGTGATCTACTTCAGAGAAGCTTCCATGTGCTGCTAAATAGAAAGTATATTCTTTGGTGTTTGGATTGAATAGTCTGTAGATCTCTATTAAGTCTATTTGATATATGATGTCATTTAGTTCTGATGATTCTCTTTCTTTTTCCTTTGTCCAGGTGGCCTGGGTTTTTTTTTGTTTTGTTTTGTTTTGTTTTGTTTTTTTGTTTTTTTTTTTTTTTGAGAAAGTTAGGTATTAAAATCACCTACTATTAATGAGTTGGAGTTAATCTGTGTCTTTAATTCCAACTTTACTCTTTTTATCAGATTTGATATTCCAGAGTTTCAGAAACACACACACACACACACACACACACACACACACACACACACACACACACACAAATGGGTGGTAATGTCTTCTGAGTTAATTATACTCATGATAAAAAAAATGAAGCGTTCTTCTTTTTCTCTTCAGATTAACTTGTTTAAAGTCTATTTTCTCAGGTATTAGAATAGTAAGCCTTCAAGTTGCTTTCAGGTCCCATTTTCCTGGCATACTTTATCAGTCCTATCCCTTTAAGGTAGTGCCTATCACTGAAGGTAAGATAAGTTTCCTGTACACAACAGATAAATGGATTTTTTTTTCTTAATCTTTCCAACTAACCTCTGTCTTTTGATTAGGAAGTTGAGGCAATTAGTCTTTAAGGTTACTGTTGAAAGGTGTATATTGCTTGCTGTCATTTTGGGGTGTGATTTTCCCTGTTTGTGTTCTTAGTCATATTTTGTGTTTCGGTAATTTTAGCTTTATTTGTTTTCTTTCTGTAGTGTCTTGGCTATAATCATTCCTCTCTTCAGTCCAAATTATTACTTCCAGTATTATTTGTCAGGCTAGTTTTATGAACATTAAATCTTTCAGTCTGTTTATGTCATGGAATGTCCTTTTCCTATTAACTATGATAGACAGTTTTTCTGGGTATAGTAGTCTAGGTTGGCATCCATGGTCTGTTAGAACCTGAAGTATATTGCTCCAGTTTCCTTTAACTTTTAAAGTTTTCATTGAAAAATCAGCTGTTACTCTGATGGGTTTTCCTGTATTATGTGACTTATGGTTTGCCTCTTGCATTCAGTCCATCTTTTGTTTTGTACACTTGGTGTTCAGCTATAATATGCTGTGGGGCATTTCCCTGTGTTTCTTATTATCTGTATGAGTATGCCTTCCCTTAATTTTTAGCTTTCTTCTGTGATCCTGTTGAGGATCTGGTATATGAACTGACCTGGCATTCTTCTTCTTTTAGGCCAATACTTTGAAAAATTGGTGTTGTGGTGGTGTCCAGAAGTTCCTGCATGCTCGTTTCCTATGCATTTTTTTAAAATGTTTGATATTCTTTGCTTGAGTGGTCCAGTCCATTTACTTTATCTTCTCCTGCTTATATTCTGTCTTCTCCTTGATCCATTCTACTTCTAAGGCTTTCCCCTGCACTAATTGTATTATTGAATTTTTTAGTTCCAACTATATTTCAGCTTGATTTCTCTTCAGGATTTCTATCACATTACTGAATTTTGAATTTTATACGTCATTTCATTTATTCATATATTTGTGTTTTCGTGGATATTGTTCAGGTATTTATTGCTATACTCTTTGACTGCTTTGAGCTATTTGTCCATATTTTCTTTATAGTTCTTGAATTCTTTGATGAAGTTTATGATTCTTCTTTCAAATTTCTGTGTCCTAGAGTTCATCTGAATAATTCAGAGAACATTTCTATGGGATCAGTAGGTCTATGGGCATAGATCATACTGTGTTGGCCTGTCATTATGTGAAGTATTTATACTGTGACCTGGTCACATGGACCTCTACTGCTGTCTGATGTGCCATGCTAGCCTACCCCAAGCTGGACTGCTGCAGAAACTTGGAGAGCTAAGCCTGGAAATATAAGACTGGTGTTGCTTTCAACTGGGGAAATTGACCAAAGAAAGGTTATGCAGGACCTATGTGACCAGAGATAGACCTGGGAATGGTGTTAGCAGGCAAGGAAGGAAGTTTGTGTTCTGGTCATATTTGATCAATCTGAAACAAACCTAGACATATCTGAGAAAGGAGAATATTAACTGGCTTGTGTCATGACTATGAGGTATTTTCTTGTTTGATTATCAATGTAGCACAGCCCACCACACTGTGACCAGTCACACCCGACAGGTGGACCTGGGAAGTATAAGAAAGGCAACTGAATGTAAGCCTAGAGTAAGCAAGTAAGCAACTTTCCTCCATGGTTCCTGTCTGTGTTTCTGTCTACTTCCTGGCTTTCCCTTAATGATAGACTGTGACCAAAGGTACATAAACCAAATAAGCCCTCCACTTCCTAAGTTTTATTTGGTTATTATTTATCACAAAAGTAGAAGGTGAACTAGTACAGTCTTAACATCACTTTTTTGGAACATTTATCATTAGAAACCACTCTGGAAAGCAGTCTGGCGGTTCCTCAGAAAACTGGGCATGACACTCCTGGAGGATCCGGCTATACCACTCCTGGGCATATACCCAGAGGCTTTACCTGCATGCAATAAGGACACATGCTCTACTATATTCATAGCAGCCTTATTTATAATAGCCAGAAGCTGGAAAGAACCCAGATGTCCCTCAACGGAGGAATGGATTCAGAAGATGTGGTATATCTACACAATGGAATACTACTCTGCAATTAAAGCAATGAATTCACGAAATTCCTAGGCAAATGGTCAGAACTTGAAAATATCATCCTTAGTGAGGTAACCCAATCACAAAAGAACACACATGGCATGCAAGCACTGATAAGGGGATATTAACCCAGAATCTCAGAATACCCTAGACACAATTCGCATATCAATAGATTTCCAAGAAGATGGAAGGAGAGACCCCTGGTCCTGGAAAGACTGGATGTAGGGGATTGCCAGGACAGAGAAGCAAGAGTGGGTTGAATGGGGAACAGAGGGAGGGAAGGGGGCTTATGGGACTCTCGGGGAGGGAGGAAACGGGAAAGGGGAAATGATTTGGAATGTAAATAAAAAAAACTTAGAAAATAAGAAAAAAAGAAATGTGTCTTTCATGTATCTCATTTATAAATAAATAGATTATATTAAATGTATACTACAGCATATGTTATTTCATAGAATGGAATATAAAACTGGCTGTAATTTGGATCTTGCCCTTCAAGAATTTTGGGTATAGGAAGAACATTACATGTTAAAATGCAAGTACTATTAGTGGAAGGATTAGAATAAATAGTAATGTTCTTCATGAAGATAACAGGCTTGTCCTAGTCCCACTTTTATATTTCAAATTCATTTTCTTAGCCTAGATTCCTCACTTATTCTGCTTCTATACATTTCTCACCACAGAAGTTCTCCACTACATATATTTCCACCCAGATATATTCTTTAGCATGTAATACACCTCCTCAAAATAGACCCACTATGATATTATCTATCACAGCCTCTATCAGCTCATGCATGCCTCTCTTCTATTGTGTTGAACATCTTAATGTGTATTTTCAGCAAAGATGACTTATTTCCTTGTTAACAGGATCATGTTCATTCATTCCTATATGTTGGTGAATTTAAATCTCTTCATTCATATATTTTCTGGTATTTTAGATTTACTCTTTACTGAAAAACTCTTCATTTTTATTGGTCAGTGTTTTTCCTATTTTTTCTTTTGATATTCTTTTTTCCCTTTATTTTTATTTTTTTATTTTTTATTTTATTTTCTAAAATCTTTAATTACATTCCAAATGATTTCCCCTTTCCCAGTTACCCCTCCCTGAAAGTCCCATAAGCCCTCTTCCTTCCCCATGTTCTCCAGTCAACCCCCTCCCTCTTCTCTGTCCTGGTACTCCCCTACACTGCTGCATCCAATCTTTCCAGGACCAGGGGCCTCTCCTTCCTTCTTCTTGGGAATCAATTGATATGCCTTAGGTATTCCGAGCTTCTGGGCTAATATCCACTTATCAGTAAGTGCATACCATGTGTGTTCTTTTGTGATTGGGTTACCTCACACAGAATGATATTTTCCAGTTCTGACCATTTGCATAAGAATTTCATGAATTCATTGTTTTTAATTGCTGAGTAGTATTCCATTGTCTAAATATAACACATTTTCTATATCCATTCCTCTGTTGAGGGACATCTGTGTTATTTCCAGCTTCTGGCTATTATAAATAAGGCTGCTATGAACATAGTGGAGTATGTGTCCTTATTGCATGCTAGGGAGAACTCTGGGTATATGCCCAGGACTGGTATAACAGGGTCCTCTGGAAGTGTCATGCCCAGTTTTCTGAGGAACCGCCAGACTGCTTTCCAGAGTAGTTATACCAGCTTGCAATCCCACCAACAGTGGAGGAGTGTTTATCTTTCTCCACATCCTCACCAACACCTGCTGTCTCCTGTGTTTTTGATCTTAGCCATTCTGACTGGTGTGAGGTGGAATCTCAGGGTTGTTTTGATTTGCATTTCCCTAATGACTAAGGATGTTGAACATTTCTTTAGGTGCTTCTCAGCCATTTCATATTCTTCAGGTGAGAACTCTTTTTAAAAGGGTTATTTGGCTCTCTGGAGTCTAACTTCTTGAGTTCTTTGTATATATTGGATATTAGCCCTCTGACGGATGTAGGGGAGGTAAAGATCTTTTCCCAATTTGTTGGTTGCCATTTTGTCCGATTGACAGTTTCCTTTGCCTTACAAAAACTTTGTAATTTTATGAGGTCCCATTTGTCAATTCTTGATCTTAGAGTATAAGCTATTGGTGTTCTGTACAGGAAATGTTCCCCAGTGCCCATGTGCTCAAGACTCTTCCCTAGTTCCTTTTCTTTAGTTTCAGTGTGTCTGGTTTTATGTGCAGGTCCTTGATCCAGTTGGAATTGAGATTAGTACAAGGAGATAAGAATGGATCAATTTGCATTCTTCTGCATGATGACCTCCAGTTGAATGAGCACCATTTGTTGAAAAGGTTATCTTTTTTCCACTGGATGGTTTTAGCTCCTTTGTCAAAGATCAAGTGACCAGAGGTGTATGGGTTCCTTTCTGGGTCTTCAATTCTATTCCATTGATCTACATGCCTGTCACTTTACCAGTACCATGCAGTTGTTAACACTATTTCTCTGTAGTACTGCTTGAGGTCCGGGATACTGATTCCCTCAGAAGTTCTTTTACTGTTGAGAATAGTTTTCGCTATTCTGGGTTTTTTGTTATTCCAGATGAATTTGAGAATTGCTCTAACTCTATGAAGAATTGAGTTAGAATTTTGATGGGGATTGCATTGAATCTGTAGACTGCTTTTGGCAAGATGGCCATTTTTACTATATTAGTCCTGCCAATCCATGAGGATGGAAGATTTTTCCATCTTCTGAGGTCTTTTTTGATTTCCTTCTTCAGAGACTTGAAGTTCTTGTCACACAAATCTTTCACTTGTTTGGTTAGAGTCACACAAAGATACTTTATATTGTTTGTGGCTATCGTGAAGGGTATCATTTCCCTTATTTCTTTCTCAGCCTGTTTATCCTTTGAATATAGGAAGGCTACTGATTTGAGTTAATTTTATATCCAGCCACTTTGCTGAAGTTGTTTATCAGCTGTAGGAGTTCTCTGGTGGAGTTTTTTGGGTCACTTAAGTATATTATCATATCACCTGCAAATATTGATAGTTTCACTTCTTCCTTTCCAATTTGTATCCCTTTGACCTATTTTTGTTGTCTAATTGCTCTAGCTAGAAATTAAAGTACTATATTGAGAAGATATGTAGAGAGAGTGCAGCCTTCTCTAGTCCCTGATTTTAGTGGTTTTGCTTCAAGTTTCTCTCCATTTAGATTGATGTTGACTACCGGTTTGCTATAAATTGCTTTTACTATGTTTAGATATGAACCTTGAATTCCTGATCTTTCCAAGACTTTTAGCATGAAAAGATGCTGAATTTTGTCAAATGCTTTCTCAGCATCTAATGAAATGACCATGTGGTTTTTTTCTTTGAGATTGTTTATGTAGTGGATTACATTGATGGATTTCTGTATATTGAACCATCCCTGCGTCCCTGGGATGAAGCCTACTTGATCCTGGTGAATGATCATTTTGATGTGTTCTTTGATTCGGTTGGCAAGAATTTTATTGAGTATTTTTGCATCGATATTCATGAGAGAAATTGATATGAAATTCTCTTTCTTTGTTGGATCTTTGTGTGCTTTTGGTATCAGCATAATTGTGGCTTCATAGAACCAGTTGGGTAGTGTTCCTTCTGTTTCTATTTTGTAGAACAGTTTGAAGAGTATTGGCGTTAAGTCTTCTTTGAAGGTCTGATAGAATTCTGCACTAAAACCATCTGGTCCTGTGCTTTTTTTGGTTCAGTGACTGTTTCTATTTCTTTAGGGGTTATGGGACTGTTTAGGTGGTCTATTTGATCCTGATTTAATTTTGGTATTTGGTATCTGTCTAGGAAATTGTCCATTTCCTCCAGATTTTCCAGTTGTGTTGAGTATAGGCTTTTGTAGTAGGATCTGATGATTTTTTGAATTTCCTCAGTTTCTGTTGTTGTATCTCCCTTTTCATTTCTGATTTTGATAATGTAGATACTGTCTCTATGCCCTCTGGTTAGTCTGGCTAAGGGTTTATCTATCCTGCTGATTTTCTCAAAGAACCAGCTCCTAGTTTTGTTGATTCTTTGTATGGTTCTATTTGTTTCTACTTGATTGATTTCAGCCCTGAGTTTGATGATTTCCTGCCATCTACTCCTCTTGGGTGTATTTGCTTCTTTTTGTTCCAGGGCTTTCAGGTGTGCGTTAAGCTGCTAGTGTATGTTCTCTCTAGTTTCTTTTTGGAGGCACTCAAGGTTATGAGTTTTCTTCTGAGCACTGCTTTCATTGTGTCCCATAAGTTAGGGTTTGCTGTGCCTTCATTTTCATTAAATTCTAAAATGTCTTTGATTTCTTTCTTTATTTCTTCCTTGACCAAGGTATCATTGAGTAGAGCATTGTTCAGCTTCCATGTGTATGTGTGCTTTCTGTTGTTTTTCTTTCTATTGAAGACCACCCTTACTCCATAGTGATCTGATAGGAGGCATGGGATTATTTCAATCTTCTTATATCTGTTGAGGTCTGTTTTCTGACCAATTATATGGTCGATTTTGGAGAAGATACCATGAGGTGCTGAGAAGAAGTATAGTTTTTTGCTTTAGGATGAAATGTTCTCTCTCTTTCTCTCTCTCTCTCTCTCTCTCTCTCTCTCTCTCTCTCTCTCTCTCTCTCTCTCTGCATGCATATATATATATATATATATATATATATATATATATATATATATATATGTATATGTTAAATCCATTTGGTCCAAAACTTCTGTTAGTTTAACTGTGTCCCTCTTCAGTTTCTGTTTTCCTATCAGTCCATTGTGGAGAGTGGGGTGTTGAAGTCACCCACTATTATTGTGTGAGGTGCAATGTGTTCTTTGAGCTTTGGTAAAGTTTCTTTTACAAATGAGAGTGCCCTTGCATTTGGAGCATAGATGTTCAGAATTGAGAGTTCTTCTTGGTGGATTTTTCCTTTGACCAGTATGAAGTGTCCTTCTGTGTCTTTTTTAATGATTTTAGGTTGAAAGTCAATTTTATCCAATATTAGAATGACTACTCCAGCTTGTTTCCTGGGACCATTTGCTTGGAAAATTGTTTTCCAGCCTTTTACTCTGAGGTAGTGTTTGTCTTTGACACTGAGGTATGTTTTCTGTACGCAGCAAAATGCTGGGTCCTGTTTACATAATCAGTCTGTTAGTCTATGTCTTTTTATTGAGGAATTGAGTCCATTGATGTTAAGAGATATTAAGGAATAGTGATGATTTCTTCCTGTTATTTTCGATGTTATTTTTATATTTGAGTGGTTGTTTTCTTTTGGGTTTGATGAAAGAAAGTTAACTATCCTGCTTTTTCTAGGGTGTAGTTTCCCTCCTCATGTTGGCAATTTCCACCTATTATCCTTTGCAGAGCTGGGCTTGTGGAAAGATATTGTATAAATTTGGTTTTATTATGGAGTATCTTGGTTTCTCCATCTATGGTGATTGAGAGTTTTGCTGGGTATAGTAGTCTGGGCTGGCATTTGTGTTCTCTTAGAGTCTGTATGAAATCTGTCCAGGAGCTTCTAGCTTTCATAATCTCTGGTGAGAAGTCTGGTGTAATTCTGATAGGTCTTCTCTTTTTCCCTTACTGCTTTTAATATTCTTTCTTTGTTTAGTGCATTTGGTGCTTTGATTATTATGTGACAGGAGGAATTACTCTTCTGGTTCAGTCTGTTTGGAATTCTGTAGGCTTCTTGTATGTTCATGGGCATCTCACTCTTTAGGTCAGAGAAGTTTTCTTCCATAATTTTGTTGAAGATATTTACTGGCCCTTTAAGTTGCAAATCTTCACTCTCATCTATACCTATAATCCTTAGGTTTGGTCTTCTCATTGTGTCCTGGATTTCCTGGATGTTTTGGGTTACATGCTTTTTGCATTTTGCATTTTCTTTGACCGTTGAGTCAATGCTTTCTATGGTATCTTCAGCACCTGAGATTCTTAATAACCCCTGATTTCTTCCCAAGGTTTTCTATCTCCAAAGTTGTCTCCCTTTGTGATTTCTTAGTTGTTTCTACTTCCTTTTTTAGATCTTGGATGGTTTTGCTCAGTTCCTTCACTTGTTTGTGTTTTCCTGTAATTCTTTAAGATATTTTTGTGTTTCCTCTTTCAGGACTTCTGCCTGTTGACCCAAGTTCTCCTGTATTTCTCTAAGTGATTTTTGTGTTTCTTCTTTATGGGCTTCTATCTGTTGACCCATATTCTCCTGAATTTCTTTAAGCAATATTTGTGTTTCCTTTGTAAGGGCTTCTACCTGTTGATTCATGTTCTCCTGTACTTCTTTAAGAGATTTACTTATGTCCTTCTTGAAATCCTCTAATAGCATCATTGAAGTGATTTTAAATCCAAATCTTGCCCTTCTGGTGTGTTGGGGTATCCAGGACTTGCTGTTGTTGGAGAGTCGGGTTCAGATGATGCCATATTGCCTTGATTTCTGTTAGTAATGTTCCTACGTTTGCCTTTTGCCATCTGGTTATCTCTGGTGTTAGTTGATCCTGCTGTCACTGGCTGGTGCTTGAACCACCTGTAAGCCTTCAAGGCTATTTCTACACCCCTGGATGACCAGGTTTCCCCTGTTACAGATTGCTGTTGGGCTGCCCTGCTCCTTGGTAACATTGGAACCCTGGTGTGCCTTGCCCCAAGTGATGTTATACTTGGGATATCTCTTTGTACCTGGTTGTCCCTGTCTGGTCTGTCACTGTAGCTAAGATGACAGAGGCTGTGGGACCCCCTCCAAGCTCGGATCACCCTGCAAGGCAAGCGTCCCACGGCAAAGCTAGCGCACACACGACCACAGAGCTGCCCAGTTCTTGGGCTCAAGTGGAACCCTAGCTAGCTGTGTCCCAAGCAATGTTATACTCGGGATATCTCTGTGTACCTGGTTGTCCCTGTCTGTTCTGTCACCGGGTCAAAGATGGCGGAGGCTGTGGGACCTCCTGCAGGTGTGAGTCACCGGTCAGTGTTTTTCCTATTGGGATATTTATTTTCTTGCTTAAACTATAAAAAAATGTGTTTTGGGGACTTTGTCAGTGGGTTTGGTATATTCTGCATTTATTCTAGGTATATGTTCATGAATTTTACTAAGCCCTGGCTGTCCTGGAACTCTTTCTGTAGACTAAACTGGCCTTGAACAGAGATCTGCTTGTCTCTCTGCCCTTCTGAGTCCTAAGATTAAAGGTGCATTCCACCACTGCCTAGCAAAAGTTTTAATTGTTAAATGAAATATATTTGCCTTCTACTTTTTATAAATTCATATTTTTTTAAAAATCATGACTAAGGAGGTCTTTCTAGCTTCTATTGAAATAATGTATTCAGCACCTCAGAGTTTTTTATGAGAGTGTTAGTGTCTGATTCAGGGATACTTATTTTTCAAATACTTTGAGATCATTTTATCAATTTTTCCCTTTATCTCCTAATATATAAGTTAAAACAATGTTAAATACTCTTATGCACTCTATAAAATTTAGATTTTCATCTATTATCTTATTTGTATATTAATTTCACAATATCATATTCTGCTTTTGCTATGCTTTCTCTTGGTAGATATGTTTATTTTATGTCTTTTAGTAAAAACTTTAGTTTCTTTTGTCTTGCTAGATTTTGTTTGTTTTATTGTTGTTTGGCGTTTTTTGTTTGTTTTGTTTTTAGATTTCTTTCCTGGTAGAGTAGACTGATGGTTCCTGTTTCCATCTCAGAGTTGAGGAAATCTTAGTTGGTGTATGTCTGTCTAATATCTGGTAATCTACCCAAAGTTATTTCTATTCAGTCTCTTCAAGTGGGTTCTTTTAAGGTACCTGTATTTTCCCTCATGTGGATAGCATTTTTTGTGTCTTTCTATTTATGAATTCCATGCTGTGTTTGTGTCCTCAGAGGGCATGAGACTGCCAGGGCATATGGAGAGGAGGCAATTTCCAGGCCTCTGGTGCATGGAGGAATTCCTTAGAGCCAGCCCAGTTGATAGTGTGAGAATATGATTTGAAGGCTGAAAGTGGGTGCCATACATTCTTTCTGCCGGGAAAGGCCTGCTGATCTTCTTTAGTCAGCCATAGTGGGATTAAGCTCACTGTGGTTTGTAGTCTCTAATTCAGAAGAAGAAACATGATTATTTAATTTAAGTAATTGATATCCATAATATATTGCAATCATATACCTTATGACTATTTAAATTCATCCTGAACTTCAGGTATCTATCATAAGCTGTACAATGGCTCATCTGTGTGAAGTCTGAATGGTTAGTGATTGCTGTGTGGGCCTGTAACCTTTCTCACTAAGGTATTCTTTGGTTACTTCTGGAAGAGATGTGCATAAACCATGGACTAGTATTAGGCACTTCAGCTACTTATGCCTTGTACATGGGCTTTTGTACAGCTTTGGGCATCTCTCAGTTTATAGCCTGGCCCAGTAGTGTAAACCTTAAACAAGGTCAGGATTTGATGGTCTTTATGTTTTGAATCCTGAAATAAGCTTTTAAATCCCCCTTCATTTTATTTTTATTTTAACAGGTAATAGAAATGAATATAAGCTATATCCTGAGCTTTCTAGCTATCATGAGAAAACTGGTAAGTAAAAAGTTATTACTTAAAAATTACATATAACCACCCTACAGTCACATAATTTCCAGATAATTTGATGGGTTATGAAAATCTCTGGGAAGAGTTCATAACTCTATGAGATTTTTTAAAAAAGTAAGTTTAATTGTAAATATTCTTTTTTGGCTTTTTTCTTTTACACTCCAGATTTTATTCTGCCACCCCTGCCCCAGTCCACTCTCCGAGTGTCCCACATCCCATACCTCCTCCCCACCCCCCACCCAACCAAGCCTCTAAACTCCCTGGAGCCTCCAGTCTCTTGAGGGTTAGGTGTATCTTCTTCTCTAACTAAACAGAGACCCGGCAGTCCTCTGCTTATATGTGTTGGGGGGCCTCATATCAGCTGATGTATGCTGCCTGGCTGGCGGTTCAGTGTTTGAGAGATCTCAGGGGTCCAGGTTAATTGAGACTGCTGGTCCTTCTATAGGATCACCCTCCTCAGCTTCTTCCAGCCTTTCCCTAATTCAACCACAGGGGTCAGCAGCTTCTGTCAATTGTTTGGGTGCAAATATCTGAATCTGATTTTTTCAGCTGCTTGTTGGGTCTTCCAGAGTGCGGTCATGCTAGGTTCATTTTCGTGAATGCTCCATAGCCTCAGTAATAGTGTCAGGCCTTGGGGCCTCCCCGTGAGCTGGTTCCCACTTTGGGCCTGTTGTACTGGACCTTCTTTTCCTCAGGCCCCTCTCCATTCCCATCCCTACAGTTCTTTCAGACAGGAACAATAATAGGTCAGAGTTTTGACTATAGGATGCCAACCCCCTCCCTCACTTGATGCCCTGTCTTCCTGCTATCTTTCCTTACTGTCGGGATTTTCATCTAAGGTCCCTCCCTTTGAGTTCTGAGAGTCTCTTGCCTCCCAAGTCTCTGGTGCATTCTGGAGGGTGCCCCCAGTCTCCTATCTCCCGAGGTTGCCTGTTTCTATTCTATCTGCTGACCCTCAGGGCTTCAGTCCTTTTCCCTCACCCAATACCAGATCAGGTTCCCCTATCCCCCCTGAGTTCCGCCCCCCAGTCCACTCCCCCCCAAGGTCCCTCCCACCCTCCCCACTTGTGATTGCTTTCTTCTCCCTCCCAAATGGGCCCTTCAGCTTGTTGACCTTTTTGAGTTCTGTGGACTGTATGTTGGGTATTCTGTACTTTTCTTTTCTTTTCTTTTTGGCTAATATCCACTTATTAGTGTGTATATACCATACATATCCTTTTGGGTCTGAGTTACCTCACTCAGGATGGTATTTTCTGGTTCCATCCACTTGCCTGCAAAACTCATGATGTCCTTGTTCATAATTGCTGAATGGTATTCCATTGTATAAATGAACCATATTTTCTGTATCCATTCTTCTGTCCTGGGACATCTGGGTTGTTTCCAGCTTCTGGCTATCACAAATAAGGCCTCTATGAACATAATGGGACACATGCCCCTGTGGCATGGTAGGGCATCTTTTGGGTATATTCCCAAGAGTGGTATAGCTGGATCTCAGGTAGATCTATTTCCAATTTTCTGAGGAACCTCCAGATTGATTTCCAGAATAGTTGTACTAGTTTGCAATTCCACCACCAATGGAGGAGTGTTCCTCTTTCTCCGCATCCTCACCAACATGTGTTGTCACCTGAGGTTTTGATCTTAGCAACTCTGATTGGTATAAGGTGGAATCTCAGGGTCATTTTGATTTGCATTTCTCTGATCACTAAGGGCTTTGAACTTTTCTTTAGGTGCTTCTCAGCCATTCAAGATTCCTCTGTTGTGAATTGTTGGTTTAGTTCTATACCCCATTTTTTGATTGGGTTATTTGGTTTTTGGTTTTTCTTTTTCATTTATTTATTTATTTATTTATTTGGTGATTAACTTCTTGAATTCTGTATATATTTTGGATATTAGCCCTCTGTCAGATGTGGGGTTAGTGAAGATTTTTTTTTCCAATATGTAGGTTGCCAATTTGTCTTATTGACTATGTCCTTTGCCTTACAGAAACTTTCCAGTTTAATGAGGCTTTTGGTCTCTGACAGGCTTTGAGAGATCAGTAGAGTCTGTTGGGGACCAAACATTGCCATTGACAGCCCATAGTTTTCTAGTAAAATCATTTCTCCATTCATTTTACTTAAATAGTCCTTAGAAATTTGTCATGAAAGAACTAAGCACTTTTTAAAAAGTGAGTTAAACACACACTGAGGCCAAAGATTAAACAGCTATTAATGTTCTAAATTTGCCACTGAAGTCATTAAATTATATGCTACTGGGTTTATAAACTATTGGGTAATTAGCCATTCTGTATAAATATAAATAATATTGTCAAGAAACCAGGTAATCAAAATCTTAAATATTATCATGTAGATAAAAAATATGTTAAATGTCTTCCCTGGTGAACCTGTTGCTTTTGGCTTTTCCAGGCTCAGCTGGGCCCTGCTGTTCTCAGTTTTCATGTTTCCTGCTATAACCCCCATGGCTCTGGTCCCATTGTAAGAGAGTGTTCACAACGTGTAGCTTGTATGAGGGCAAAAGACAACTTGCAGGAGTCAGTTCTCTCCCTCTATCATGTGGATCCTGGATATCTATCTCAGATCCTTCATCTTTCAAAAGGAAAGAGTTCTAAGGTTAACATTGTGAATATTGAGAGATTGTGCAGTGTGGGTTCTGACACCTACCCTTCAGGGAGCCAAAAATCAAACCCTAACTGATCAATTTCTATCTTACCAACCCATACTTCAGCTTCTCTCCTAAAATATTTATAATTTGATTATATTTTCTTGTTTTAGGCAGTTTGAATCAGCCAATAGAAGTGACAGCATTATACTCTTTTGAAGGACAACAGCCAGGGGACTTGAATTTTCAAGCAGGAGACAGAATCATAGTTATATCAAAGACCGACTCAAATTTTGATTGGTGGGAAGGAAAACTTCGAGGTCAAACTGGAATTTTCCCAGCCAACTATGTAACTATGAATTAAAGTTCATACTATTTTGTTATTTGATAATTACACAAAAATATTTCTACACTGACAGGATTCACTGTTTACTTCATACTGTTTAAACACACCCTTGATCTGCAAATGTTTTTATCCAGTTGTAAAATATTTTCTCTGCATATAAATAAATGGTTAAATTAACATTTGGCTAAGTCCTTTGTGTTAACTTAATCAGATAAACTGTTCTATAGTTGCCATTGATGGTTTTTACGGGCATGATTCTTTGGTGTTCATTAGACCCCACTTTGAATCTGACTTCTTTCTACCTCTGTTTTGGTATAAACAAAGGGTATCTAAAAAGGAAGACCACTCACTTTTATATGAAGGTGGGTCAATTTCTGAACATCTGTCTGGATGTAGTTTGTTCTTTTTGTTTAACAAGGTTTAGGTGATTAAATGAGCTTGTGAACTATAAAGAATAGGAGACTCACACAGAGGACAGGGGCCTCAGAGTCTTCAACAGGGAGGTCTGTGTCCAACCTTTCCCACCCTGCCCTGCTTTATGATCCATTCTCCCAAGACAAACCACAGAAACTAGAGTTTCTCTGTCCCCAGGAGATATCATAGAAACTCAAACCTCTTCTTCTCAAAGCAAATCTTCATGCCTAGAAATAGCAATCTTCCCCCATTCCTTCACCTTTCCATCTTGGAAATAACTCAGGCACAGGCAGGGAGTATCAGGTAGTGGCCATTTGCCAGTTGCAGTTATACATAGCTGTCCATTTATCATGTAACTTAAGGATAAATCAGTCTGGAGGCTCCCATAAAAGATGTCCCAAAAAAATAACGATCAAATATATTTCTTTTACTTCTCCCCTGTTAGCTTGTCATTTGGGAATGGGTATCATCATGACATGGAACTGGCAGACAGTGGGTTACTTCCTTTCCTCCTCTGAAGTGAGCAAGAGCAAATCATCTTACAAAGCGCAGTGAATACTTCTCCTATACAAGAAATATACATTTTTTTGGTTAATTTGTAAGCCTCAGACCAGCCTTCATGACTGATCTTGAACAATTTACTCAACCTGTATGCCTCAGTTTCCCCACCACTGATGATGGTATAAAATGCTTAGAGCAGTGCTGAGCACCATAAAGAAATCATGAAACATTAGCAACTAATGTTGCATTTCCTTACATGATAAAGAATCCTGCCTTTCCTAGTGACCACTCTGCCTTCCCACATAAGTAAGACACAGTAAAAGGAAAGAGCATTATTTTGCAGTTCCTGTGTTAGGTGCTGAGGTAGGTCACTGGCACAGGCAGCATGGGGTTCAGGATGCCTTCCGATGCTAATTCTTCCAGATCTGTCCTCCTCCTAGAGTTCATTTTCTGACATGATCTTTTCAGATACCTGCCCAGCCCCTCGAGGTGCAGAGTGTTAGAGAACTATTTCCCGTGCTGAACTCTGTCTTAGAATCTCAGATCCCACAGGCCTTGTGTTATCTGGAGGAAGTGTCTCAGAGCTACAGGATTTGTATAGGTCAAGTGAAGATATGGACAGATAAACCTGTGGGTTGATCCACAGGTACTTTCAGACCACATGTTTTGTTGGGGGAAAAAAAACTGAATGAGGTTCACCTAATGGAGAGGGAGAACAATAAAAACTAAATCAAAAGTAAGAAACTGCAGTAGGTTTAGACACCGATAAATAAGATAAAAAATATTATTGCTAGCACTTGGGAGAAGGATATGGCTCCAACAAAGATAGCCAGGGAGACTGTCCATGGAATATGTGGCAGAAAGGCACACAGAGTAAGATAACTCTGTAGAGAAGCTCAAATTTCTTGTACACTGTGGTGACTGTATTGGGTGATGACATGTCCAGTTCTTGCAAATCATTGAGGAATAGATTTTAAGTATTTTCACCCCTATTATGGGGATGTGAAGTAAGTGGATTTAATTACTCTACAATGTTGATGTTATGGCTTGTATATGCTTAGCCCAAGGAGTGGCATTATTAAAAAGTGTGGTTCTGTTGGAGTAAGTGTGTCATTGTGGGTATAGGCTTTCCTCATCCTAGCTGCCTGGAAGTCAATATTTTTCTAGCATCCTTCAGATGAAGATGTAGAACTCTCAGCTCCTACTCCTGTTTGGATGCTTTCATTTTCCTACCTTGATGATAACTCTGAACCTGTAATCGAACCCCAATTAGATGTTGTCCTTAAAAGAGCTGCCTTGGTCATGATGTCTGTTCACAGCAGTAAAACCCTAAGACAGAAGTTGGTACCAGGAATGGGGTATTGCTCTGCTAGGCCTGACCATGCTTTTGTTTGGAAGAATGTGGATTTGGGGACCTTGGATTTGGAAAACATTGGAATGTGTTAAGTGGGGCTTACTGGGATATCCTAGAAGGAATATGAAAGACTTTGTTGTTGAATATGATTTGAACTGTGCAGACCTGGCCCAAGAGGTTTCAGTGGAGAGGAATTTCAGAATGTTTCCTAGAGACTGTTTTTGTGGTATTTTGGTGAAAAATGTGGCTTCTTTTTTCCCTTGACTAAAGAGTCTACCTGAGTCCTAAAGTAAAGAGATTTATATTAATTGCATTGTCAAAGGAAATCTCAAAAAAGCCCAGCAGAGACTTTGTTCTCTGGTTAAGTCTCATGAAGAGCATTTTAAACAAGCAAAGCAAGCTGAAAAAGGAAAAATATAAAATGTATGGTTCAAGTGTTAAAGGGGCCCCAGGAAGTGAAATGGAGATGAATTCTGTGTTCAAGGATATTAAATTGAATTAAGGGAGTAGTGACTTTGGTGCAAGATCCCGCCCAACTAAATTTAGATCCAGGCATGGTGGTACACCTTTAATCCTAGGAGATACAGCCAAGTAGATCTCTGAGTTCAAGGCCAGCCTGAGACAGAACAAAGTCTAGGTGAAGAAAAGCTTAAATCCAGGAGACAGGCATGCAGATCACTGAGTTCAAGGTCAATCTACAGAGCAAGATCCAGGGCACCCAAGCTTAGGCAGTGAAGGAATTGGAAAAGAGGACACTAGTGATAATGTATAGAATGAGGGGCAAACAGCAGAACTCGGCAGCTTTGACCATGTGTCTCTGGCTTTATAGTCAAGAGGAGAAGGAGACTACTGGGATAATTGATGCTGGTTAGCTGGAGCTAAGAAATTCATGGTGATTAAGAAGAGACCTGCATCACTAAAGCAAAATCTTCTGGGAAGTGTTTTCTGAGAGTACAAAGAAGCTGTGTTCCAGAGATTGTCAAGGTTGTACCTCATGCTGCAGCTATACTTGATAATGTGTAAGACTCACCAAGATGGTACTGGTTTTGAAGGCATGAAGGGGTTCGGTCATAAAGAGCATCTGAGGCTTGGCACTATGAGAGGCCATGGAAGACCACTGGTAAGGTGCAGCCCCAGTAGCAGTTGACAGCCCAGGACTGAAGGAGTCATGCAAAGGATTTGATGCTTGGCACCATGAAGTGGCCCTGTGAGAGGCTATTGGTGAAGCCTAGTTGCAGCAGAAGACCCCAGTACATTGAAGATGCCACTACCATGGGATGATCACCAAGAACAGCAGCAGCTGTGGAGTGGATCAACCTGAGCTTAGAGTGCTACAAGGGGCAGACCTGAAGAAGTGACACCAACCCATTGGAGGAGCCCAGAAGATCATGTGTGGATCCTTGACATTGAAACAAGGAGCTGTAACATTGAAGTTGCCTTGGAGACCCCAAGATGTTTGAGATGCCAGAGCCATGAGATATCCTCTGAGGAAAGCTGCTAATAGTGGAACTAACCCAACAGAAAGAAGTTTGTTGCAGTCAACAAAGATGAAAAGGGAGATGGAGATCTCAAAACTGCTTTGACAGCAGACATGGAGATTCAGAGTTTGGAGTTTGCCCAGCTGGTTTCCTGCCTTGCTTTAGGGATTACACTTAAGTGATTTAATAAATCTCAGAAGAGACTTTGAACGCTGGACTTTTAATATTGTTGAGACTGCTACAGACTATGGGGACTCTTGAAGTTGAACTAAATTTATTTTGCATTATGCTACGTTGAGGTGTGGCCCTCATATATTTGAACAGCCCTATGGGGGTCAGGAAATGGAATGTTATAGTTTGTATATGCTCTGCCTAGGGAGTGGCACTATTAGAAGGTGTGGCTCTGTTGGAGTAGGGGTGTCCCTTTTGGAGTAGGTATGTTACTGTGGGTGTGGGCTTTAAGACCCTCATCCTAGCTGCCTGGAAGTCAATATCCTGCTAGCAGCCTTCAGTTAAAGATGTAGAACTCTCAGCAACTCCTGCACCATGCCTGCCTGGATGCTGACATGTTCCTGTCTTGATGATAGAGGACTGAACTTCTGAACCTGTAATCCACCCCCAATTAAACATTGTCCTTAAAAGAGTTGCCTTGGTCATGGTGTCTGTTTACAGCAGTAAAACCCTAACTAAGACAGTTGACATAGTCCAAAACATTTTCTCATCAATTTTACCTTTCAATTAAAATGGGTGTTTAGAAAGAATCTTCATGGCCATCTTTGCTCCAGTGACTGGGAAGTTGGGACAGCCAGGTTCTGAGACAGACAGGCATAATATCGCTTGGGTCTCGGGCGGCTTGTGTGTATGCAGCTCCCAAGTGCAGGGCTGATCTGCAGTAACCAGCGCGCCAGCTCTGCTGTGGGACTTCTGCCTGACAGAGGGACCCCGCACTGGGCGGGAACCTACCAGCTTTCCTTCCGCGACCTCTGTTCCCGCAGACTGCGCTGAAGAGACAGGTACCCCAAGCTCCCTATCCCCAATATAACATCACTTGGGACACGGCCTGTTGGGGCTTCCGTCTGTGCCCGAGAACAGGTCAGCGCTGTGGTCGTCTGGGTGCCAGATCAGCAGGCCATCGCGTCTGCAGGGTGAGCTGCACCACGGAGAGTGTGCAGATTGCACTCCGCCATCTTTGCTCCAGTGACTGGGAAGTTGGGACAGCCAGGTTCTGAGACAGACAGGCTTAATATCGCTTGGGTCTCGGGCGGCTTGTGTGTGTGCAGCTCCCAAGTGCTGGGCAGATCTGCAGTAACCAGCGTGCTAGCTCTGCTGTGGGACTTCTGCCTGGCAGAGGGACGCCCCCTCCCCCCCCCCAGGAGAGATCACACACCCCTGCACAGGGCAGGAGCCTACCAGCCTCCCTTTGGCGACCTCTGCTCCAGGAATCCACTAGGCTGAGCCTTTGGATGTGCAAGGCCTCCCCAATATAAGATCACTTGGGGCAAGGCACATTAGGGCTCCAAAGTCACTCAGGAGCAGGCAGGCCCCAGAAATCGGTGCCAGGGAAATCCTGGCAATCCGGGGGGGGGCAGAAATAGCTTTGCAGGCTCACAGGAGGTCCAAGCAACAGCCAGTGGCAGCAGGACCAACTAACATCAGAGGTATCCAGATGGCAAAAGGCAAACGTAGGAATGTTACTAACAGAAATCAAAGTAATGTGGGACCATCCGAACCCAACTCGCCAACAGCAGCAAATCCTGGATACCCCACCACACCCGAAAGACAAGATCTGGATTTAAAATCACTTCTCATGATGCTATTAGAGGATCACAAGAAGGACACAAATAAATCTCATAAAGAGTTACAGGAGACCATGAATCAACGGTTAGAAGCCCTTACAAAGGAAACACAAAAATCGCTTAGAGAAATGCGGGAGAACATGGATCAAAAGATGGAGGCGCACAAGGAGACAACACAAAAATCGCTTAACGAGATGAATCAACGGGTAGATGCACTCACAAAGGAATCACAAAATTGGCATAAAGAAATGCAGAAGAATATGGGTCAACAGATGGATGCCCATAAGGAGGCAACACAAAAATTGCTTAAAGAAATGAATCAACGGTTAGATGCCCTTACAAAGGAAACACGAGAACTGCTTAAAGAAATGCAGGAGACAATGGATCAACAGATGGATTCCCATGAGGAGGAAACACAAATATCACTCAGAGAAATGCAGGAGAACGTGGGTCATCAGGAAGAAATCTTGAAAGAGGCAATGCAAAAATACCTTAAAGAAATACAGGAAAATACAAACAAACAAGTGAAGGATCTCAGCAAATCCAACCAGGAACTTAAAAAGGAAGTAGAAACAACTAAGAAATCACAAAGGGAGACAACTTTGGAGATAGAAAACCTTGGGAAGAAATCAGGAGTCATAGATGAAAACATAAACAATAGAATACAAGAGATGGAAGAAAGAATCTCAGGTGCTGAAGATTCCATAGAAAGCATCGACTCAACAGTCAAAGAAAATGCAAAATGCAAAAAACGCGTAACCCAAAACATCCAGGAAATCCAGGACACAATGAGAAGACCAAACCTAAGGATTATAGGTATAGATGAGAGTGAAGATTTGCAACTTAAAGGGCCAGTAAACATCTTCAACAAAATTATGGAGGAAAACTTCCCTAACTTAAAGAGAGAAATGCCGATGAACATACAAGAAGCCTACAGAACTCCAAACAGACTGGACCAGAACAGAAATACCTCCTGTCACATAATAATCAAAACACCGAATGTTCTAAACAAAGAAAGGATACTAAAAGCAGTAAGAGAAAAGGGCCAAGTAACATACAAAGGAAGACCTATTCGAATCACATCAGACTTCTCACCAGAGACTATGAAAGCCAGAAGATCCTGGGCAGATCTCATGCAGACACTAAGACAGCACAAATGCCAGCCTAGACTACTATACCCAGCAAAACTCTCAATCACCATAGATGGAGAGACCAAGATATTCCATGATAAAACCAAATTTTCACAATATCTTTCCACAAATCCAGCCCTGCAACGGATAATAGGTGGAAACCTCCAATACAGGGAGAGAAACAACACCCAGGAAAAAAATGAGATAATAACCTTCTTGAATCAAACCCAAAAGTAGATAACCACTCAAACATAAAGATAGCATCAAGAATGGCAGATGGCAATAATCACTATGCCTTAATCTCTCTTAATATCAATGGTCTCAATTCCCCAATTAAAAGACATAGACTAGCAGACTGGATACGTAAACAGGACCCAGCATTTTGCTGCATGCAGGAAACGCACCTCAGTGTCAAAGACAAACACTACCTCAGAGTAAAAGGCTGGAAAACAATTTTACAAGCAAATGGCCCCAAGAAACGAGGTGGAGTAGCCATCCTAATATCAGATAAAATTGATTTTCAACCTAAAGTCATCAAAAAAGACACAGAAGGACACTACATACTGATCAAGGGAAAAATCCACCATCAAGAACTCTCAATCCTGAATATCTATGCTCCAAATGCAAGGGCACCCTCATTCGTAAAAGAAACTTTACTAAAACTCAAAGCACACATCGCACCGCACACAATAATAGTGGGTGACTTCAACACCCCGCTCTCTGAAATGGATCGTTCAGGAAAGCAGAAACTAAACAGGGACACAGTGAATCTAATTGAAGCCTTGGACCAAATGGAACTAACTGATATATATAGAACATTTCATCCTAGAGCTAAAGAATACACCTTCTTCTCAGCTCCTCATGGTACCTTCTCCAAAATTGACCATATAATTGGTCACAAATCAGACCTCAACAGATACAAGAAGATAGAAATAATCCCATGCCTCCTATCAGATCACTATGGAATAAGGGTGGTCTTCAATGGCAACAAAAACAAAAGAAAACCCACATACCCATGGAGGCTGAACAATGCTCTACTCAATGATAACTTGGTCAAGGTGGAAATAAAGAAAGAAATCAAAGACTTTTTGAAAGTTAATGAAAATGAAGGCACAACATACCCTAATTTATGGGACACAATGAAAGCAGTGCTAAGAGGAAAATTCATAGCCCTGAGTGCCGCCAAAAAGAAACGGGAGACAGCATACACTAACAGCTTAATGGCACACCTGAAAGCCCTGGAACAAAAAGAAGCAAATACACCAAAGAGGAGTAGAAGGCAGGAAATCATCAAACTCAGGGCTGAAATCAATCAAGTAGAAACAAATAAAACCATACAAAGAATCAACAAAACTAGGAGTTGGTTCTTTGAGAAAATCAACAAGATAGATAAGCCCTTAGCCAGACTAACCAGAGGGCACAGAGATAGTATCCAAATTAATAAAATCAGAAACGAAAAGGGAGAGATAACAACAGAAACTGAGGAAATTCAAAAAATCATCAGATCCTACTACAAAAACCTGTATTCAACACAACTAGAAAATCTTGAGGAAATGGACAATTTCCTTGACAGATACCAAGTACCAAAATTAAATCAGGATCAAATAGACCATCTAAACCGTCCTATAACCCCTGAAGAAATAGAAGTTGTCATTGGAAGTCTTCCAACCAAAAAAAGCACAGGTCCAGATGGTTTTAGTGCAGAATTC
The DNA here is from genome assembly GCA_036184795.1 of Tokudaia tokunoshimensis. Lineage (NCBI taxonomy): Eukaryota > Metazoa > Chordata > Mammalia > Rodentia > Muridae > Tokudaia > Tokudaia tokunoshimensis. Next base: position 46,434,637 of record BTHU01000012.1, read on the forward strand.
TATCAGACCTTCAAAGAAGACCTAACACCAATACTCTTCAAACTGTTCCACAAAATAGAAACAGAAGGAACACTACCCAACTCGTTCTATGAAGCCACAATTATACTAATACCAAAAGCACACAAAGATCCCACAAAGAAAGAGAATCTCAGGCCAATCTCTCTTATGAATATCGATGCAAAAATACTCAATAAAATTCTTGCCAACCGAATCTAAGAACACATCAAAACGATCATTCACCACGATCAAGTAGGCTTCATCCCAGGGATGCAGGGATGGTTCAATATACAGAAATCCATCAATGTAATCCACTACATAAACAATCTCAAAGAAAAAAACCACATGGTCATTTCATTAGATGCTGAGAAAGCATTTGACAAAATTCAGCATCCTTTCATGCTAAAGGTCTTGGAAAGATCAGGAATTCAAGGCCCATATCTAAACATAGTAAAAGCAATTTACAGCAAACCGGTAGCCAGCATCAATCTAAATGGAGAGAAATTTGAAGCAATCCCACTAAAATCAGGGACTAGACAAGGCTGCCCTCTCTCTCCATATCTTTTCAATATAGTACTTGAAGTTCTAGCTAGAGCAATTAGACAACAAAAAGAGGTCAAAGGGATACAAATTGGAAAGGAAGAAGTCAAACTATCACTATTTGCAGGTGATATGATAGTATACGTAAGCGACCCAAAGAACTCCACCAGAGAACTCCTACAGCTGATAAACGACTTCAGCAAAGTGGCCGGATATAAAATCAACTCAAGCAAGTCAGAAGCCTTCCTATACTCAAAGGATAAGCAGGCTGAGAAAGAAGTAAGAGAAATAATACCCTTCACGATAGTCACAAACCATATTAAGTATCTTGGCGTGACTCTAACCAAACAAGTGAAAGATCTGTATGACAAGAATTTCAAGTCTCTGAAGAAAGAAATTGAAGAAGACCTCAGAAGATGGAAAAATCTGCCATGCTCATGGATTGGCAGGATCAATATAGTAAAAATGAGCATCTTACCAAAAGTAATACACAGATTCAATGCAATCCCCATCAAAATCCCAACTCAATTCTTCATAGAGTTAGAAAGAGCAATTCAAAAATTCATCTGGAATAACAGAAAACCCAGAATAGCTAAAACTATTCTCAAGAGTAAAAGAACCTCTGGGGGAATCAGTATCCCGGACCTCAAGCTGTATTACAGAGCAATAGTGTTAAAAACTGCATGGTATTGGTACAGTAACAGACATGTAGATCAATGGAACAGAATTGAAGACCCAGAAATGAATCCACACTCCTATGGTCACTTGATCTTTGACAAAGGAGCTAAAACCATCCAGTGGAAAAAAGATAGCCTTTTCAACAAATGGTGCTGGCTCAGCTGGAGGTCAACATGCAGAAGAATGCAAATTGACCCATCCTTATCTCCTTGCACTAAGCTCAATTCTAAGTGGATCAAAGATCTCCACATAAAACCAGACACACTGAAACTAATAGAAGGGAAACTAGGGAAGAACCTTGAACATATGGTCACAGGGGAGAATTTCCTGAACAGAACTCCAATAGCTTATGCTCTAAGATCAAGAATAGACAAATGGGACCTCATTAAATTACAAAGTTTTTGCAAGGCAAAAGACACTGTCAAAAAGACAAAGCGGCAACCAACTAACTGGGAAATGATCTTTACCAACCTTACATCCGACAGAGGGCTAATATCCAATATATACAAAGAACTCAAGAAGTTAAACTCCAGAGAGGCAAGTAACCCTATTAAAAAATGGGGTACAGAGCTAAACAAAGAGTTCTCACCTGAAGAATATCTAATGGCTGAGAAGCACCTAAAGAGATGTTCATCATCCTTAGTTATTAGGGAAATGCAAATCAAAACAACCCTGAGATTCCATCTCACACCAGTCAGGATGGCTAAGATCAAAAACACAGGAGACAGCAGTTGTTGGCGAGGATGTGGAGAAAGAGGAACACTCCTCCACTGCTGGTGGAATTGCAGGCTGGTACAACCACTCTGGAAAGCAGTCTGGCGGTTCCTCAGAAAACTGGGCATGACACTCCCGGAGGATCCGGCTATACCACTCCTGGGCATATACCCAGAGACTTTACCTGCATGCAATAAGGACACATGCTCCACTATGTTCATAGCAGCCTTATTTATAATAGCCAGAAGCTGGAAAGAACCCAGATGTCCCTCAACGGAGGAATGGATTCAGAAGATGTGGTATATCTACACAATGGAATACTACTCTGCAATTAAAAACAATGAATTCACGAAATTCCTAGGCAAATGGTCAGATCTTGAAAATATCATCCTTAGTGAGGTAACCCAATCACAAAAGAACACACATGGTATGCAGTCACTGATAAGGGGATATTGACCCAGAATCTCGGAATACCCTAGACACAATCCGCATATCAATAGATTTCTAAAAAGATGGAAGGAGAGACCCCTGGTCCTGGAAAGACTGGATGTAGGGGAACGCCAGGACAGAGTAACGAGAGGGGGTTGAATGGAGAAAAGAGGGAGGGAAGGGGGCTTATGGGACTTTCGGGGAGGGAGGAAACGGGAAAGGGGAAGTGATTTGGAATGTAAATTAAAAAATAAAATAAAAAAAATAAAATGAAATAAATTAAAAAAAAAGAAAGTATCTTCACGTAAAATTAGTATCCACTGGATCTATGAAAAGATTTTATAAGTTGAAGGAACAATGAATATTGAACCTAGAGAGATCATAAATGCAGAAGGCTGGCTTGTTGCGCCTAGAATTGCAGGGAGCCATGGAGGTGGTTTCCATTCTGTGTATCTGTATTCACAGGTCAGAAACTGGCCTTGAAGAACTGTAGATAGACACTGAGATACATAGGCTGTGAATGTGACCCAGTTAGAGGTCTTAGAGGTTTGTATTGTTAATAGAATGGTTCCAGGATAAAGAAAGGCTGTCAATATGTTGGCTGTGAGCATGAGCAGATGGAAGTAGAGAAAGCAGGATCTTCCCAGCAAATAAGGGAAATAAGTATGCTCAATAATGCTTAATAAATAAGCAAATAAATATGCTCCATAAAATAAACTATGGAGAAGTAGGATAGGCTTGATTAAGACAGAAAAAGAGCAAAAGATATGTTTATCCTTTTTCACCATGTTAATGTTAGGGATCCCACCAGACACATCCAAGTGGGTTTGTAATAAAGTGGAAAGATCTGGAGTCAATATTAAAATCTGGAAATATTTGCTGTGAAGTTTGTGATGAAAACCAAGAGAAGATTTGTTTTGAGGGAGTAGAGTTACACCTATGCACAGCTCCAGTCAGAAACAGGACTAGAAGAAGAAATTCCTTATGTGGGGAAAAAGATGTCGGTGTAGGCTCAGAGTTCTGAACTCACGCAGAAATGAGCAATGCCTTCATGTGGGTGCCACAGCAGTTCCCTCATTCACCATGGGCATCCCAGTTAGAGCCCCAGTGGGCAAGTGCCAGTGTTGGCACTGGCAGAGGCTCTGAGGCAGGTACAGAGTCTGGGGCCAACTTCCATGCTTACACTCATAGGAAGGAATGAATAAATTTTCAGGATAAATCCTGCTGGCAAAATCAGTAAGTAGAACTATGCAACTTTGAAAGCGTTTGCTGTAACCTCATGAAAGCTTGTTTGATTTTTATGTTTAGGGTTTGAAAAGTGTGAACAAACTCTTAATTGCTCTAAAACTTTAAGATTTGTACAGACTATTCATTTTAGTGCCAAAAGTGTTCATTGCCCAACTGTAGGCAACAATAAATTTTAAAATAGCTTATATTACATTTGAAAACTGTTGACTTTATATTAGACAGTCTGGAAATAAAACTGTTTCTTCCAAGGATTAGCTGATGAATACAGTCCAGACAGACTTTCTGAAGCTCAGATCAGTAGCTCTGGGAGCTGCCTTAGGAACCTGGTTATTAAATGAGCTCAGGGATGTTGGTACAGTTATTGGCTTAGTGATAACCACACCAAAGTGTATCTGTTAAATTTGGGGATTCATTAATAACTTGCAGAAATATTTCATATTACTGAAAATAAAATCTGAGTATAAAATCATGTGTAATTTCATTACACTTTTAAAGAATATATTTGTAGAGAGAATCTCTTGTGTACTCTATGGACGCATCACCTGTCAATAAAAAGATGATTAGCCAATGAGCTGAGTCAAGAAATAGGAGGTAGGGGTTCCAGTAGAGAGAGAGGACCCTGAGATTCACCCTGAATTCTGAGGAGACGGGTGCACAAAACTGAGAAGAGGTAATCAGGCATATGGCACTCGTAGAATAGAACAGATGAGTTAATTAAGTTATGAGCTAGTTAGGGAACAAGCCCAAGCTTATGGCCTAGACATTTACTCATATATAATTACATCTCAGGATCTTTATTTCAGAACTGGGGTGTGGGTGGAAAAGCTCGTGGTTACATATGTTAGAAAGGAAACCATATATTCAAACTGATAACAGGGCTGCATCTGGTCAGTCTGTCCAAGAGACATCATTTGTTAATAAGAAAAGTGCTTTAAACATAGAGGTCTGTTTGACAAGCCCTAGTGAACAAACCTAGACCTATTGTTACTGCTGTGACTCAGGAAGAGGGATGGACGAAGGCAGAGTCACTCTCCTGGGAGCATCAACCTCAGTGGCTACATAGATAGCCAAGGATGGTGGGCACTGTGGTGTCCAAGGCCAGATAACCAGAGAATGACAGCAGCATCTAGCTAAATATAGTTCTGTCAACCCACAGGCTATGACTCCACCACACCAAGGAGGTACATAGGTCCTCTGAAGGCCCTAAATGGTTGTGGACGGGTGTTGCTCTGTGGAAATAGTGATGCCTCAACCTCTAAGGTGCTGCTGCTTCTCCCAGAAGGCCCATGTGGAAGCAGAGGCCAGGATCAAGACCCAGGTCACCTGGGTTTCATCCAATATATTTTCTACAGACAGGCATTCCTCTTGCTCTGTGCTGAGCCAGGCCTGCCATGGAGGCCTATCTAAATAGCTGCTTTTCAGTGCAGAACATAAACACATGCTGGTGGTCTCATGTAAAAGTGTTAGGCAGGTCAGCTGTCACTGGAATGAAATCTGGTCTACGAGATTAGAATTCTGGATGCCTTGGGTTCCTCAGAAAAGGTCCTGGCTTCAGATCCTAAAGCCTAGTAGTCTGGGATATATCTTATAATTTCTACTTCAGAAGAGGTCATATTGTTAGCTGCAATGCTCAAAGGGGCACACAGAAAGTAGAATTCTTTGTGGGTGAAATAAGAACAAGATAAAAGGTAAATTGAAGACCCTGTGTTCTGGTTAGTTTTGTTTTGCTTTTTTGAGTTTTTGTTTTTGTTTTAATTTGTTGTTTGGCCATTTGACACAAACTAATGTCATTTGGAAACAGGGAACCCCAACTGAGAAAATGTCTCCACCAGACTGCCCTGTGTGCAAGACTCTAGGGGAATTTTCTTGCTTAATGATTAATGTGGGTGAGCCCAGTCTACCACTGTGTGTGGTGCTACCACTGGGCATGTGGTCTCTTATATGGTATAAGAAGTAGGCTGAGCCAGCAATCAGGAACAAGCCAATAAGTAGCTTCTTGCACAATCTCTGCTTCCATTCCTGCTTCCAGGTTCCTGCCTTGAGTTCCTGTCCTGACTTCCCTGCATAGTGTAAGCTATAATCTAAAATAAACCCTTTCCCCCAAATTGTTTTCAGTCATGGTGTTTTATCACACTAATAGAAAAGAAACTAAGGCACACTGGGCATAATTTTTCATCCAGGAGTCTCATGCTCAATGCCACATTTGAACATTGCCGGGCTTGTAGTGGAAAGATGAGGGGACTCCTGTGTTGCTCAAGGGCTTCTTTTCCGGGGAGTCTGAGGAAGGTGCTGCCTAGTTTTGATCCGGTTGCCTTGGTACCACTGGGTTATTACTCACCTTCCCAGGCACACTTTTGGTGGAAAATCCTTCTGAGATGAGGAAAATTCTACTAGATGTAAAGCTTTCCTCTGACAGAGCAAATTTCCCCCTCCTCCCTCTCATCCTCCCTCCAAGTTCCCTTTTCTACTTTCTTATACATTTTATTATTTTCAATTTTCTTCATGCTTCTAGTTGAGTTGAATTGAAATAATTTAAGATGAAATGACTTGCAAAAGGATTAAATTATGATGAAAATGCAATAAGCCTATAAACAAGAAAATTGATCATGTCTAAGTGTGACATTTATAAGTGAAGACTATAATAATTAGGATTCAAACTTGGTGTCTGCCTTAATTCCATGACAGACTTAGGTCTGAAGAAGTTATTTTGTACAAATCAACATGATAATTATAAAATATATTTAAAGACAGAATGGGAATTTAAACAATGAAAATATCCTCTTGTAACATAGAAGAGACCCCTAATAGTGCACATTGACTCATAAATAGCAGAATGAATGGTAGCTCAGGAAAATATAACACTATTAGCCCACCAGACCATCACAATAGTCAGTGAGCATTGTACGTAAAATTTTCTTAGTGTTCAGAACTGGGAATGTTTAGCTGGAAATGGATTTAACAATTCCCCCCCTTCAGATGCCAAGAGCAGGAGTAACCTTCTCCCAGGGAGGTGCCCCATAATTAGCAAAATTAGCTAAGCAATACCGTGTCCATCCCTGAAATTATGCACATGCAAGCAAAACTGAATGGATTCACTGCATTGTATTTAAGTGTTTGTATACACCTATATAACAAAGAAGAGGAGGCCAGGAATTTGGGAAGGAGTTATAATAAGGGGTGGAATGTGAAGAGCCGGGGGAAGGACGTGATCTAATTATATTTTCATTTTAAAAAGGAATCTTCCATATATATATATATATATATATATATATATATATATATATAATTGTAAGAAAAAATAGATTTTATCTTAGTACTATTCTATTGCTGTAAAGGGAGAGCATAACCAAGACAACTCTTATGAAAGAAAGCATTTAATTGTGAGCTTGCTTAGAGATTCAGAGAGTCAGACCATTATCACCATAGCAGGGAGCATGGTGGCAGGCAGGCAGGCATGGTGCTGGAGAAGTAGCTGAGAGCTTTACATCCTGACTGCAGGCAGGCAGAAAGAGAAAGACTTGGGCCTCAAAGCATAATGACACTCCTCCTCCTCCTACATGGCCACATCTACTCCAACAAGGTCACCCTTCCTAATTCTTCTTGAGGTGTTCCATTAACTGGTAACCCATCATTCAAACAAATAACCCTATGGGAACCATTCTAATTCAAAATACCGCAGAGTTCTTATGCTGGTTTCTTATCAGAGTTAATTTTGTCAACAATTTGACATTGATAAACAGTCAAAAATCACATAACTAGCATCTTGTCAGAGCACCTAACTAGTAATACCCTGGTAAATTTCCAACCAGTACTCTTCAGGGTACCTGATAGTACCCTCCCAAGACTTCTGGCCACTGCTTATCTAAGATTTCTAACCATTACCTTCCAAAGGTACCTGACCAGTGCTCTCCCAAGCTACCTATAATACCCTCCAATGTAGCCAAGTATATCTTCCCTTGTTTCTCAGCCAGTGCCCTCCCCAGAATTTCCACTTGTACTACTTGAGGGTCTCCACTGTTACCCTCCCAAGATTCTCAGCTAGCCCCAGCCAAAGGAATCCAACCTGATTTGTTGCACTTCATACCTTGAGATCTGTCTCTATTTCATGGCAATACCAGGTTAATCTTTGGCTGGCTAGGCCACTGCCACTGTGGTGTTTGGCTCTTTCACATATTTTTATATGTATACTTACATTATTCTATAACAATATTCCAAATATCCCATTAGTAAAAACAGGTGGTCTTCAATGTAAATTGAGACTCACAGCTCAACAGAGGGCAGAAAGGGGAAAGAAGGAAGGAGACTGTAAGGAGGTATTTACGGCTAGTCTTGGAGGGATCTTTGCAATCTTCATACTTGTGCGCTTTTGTGTTGAATGTTTCTCCCTGGAAAGCCCCCACACACACACTTTTATACACACTGTAAATAAAAATAAACCTATCTTAAGTGGCCTTACGCTCTGGGTAGCCACAGCCATTGTGTGCACACACTACTTCATGATCAGAATTTCTGCCAGCCTTGATTCCAGATTTTATCTGCATTCTAGTTTGAACATGAAATGCTCCACATATGCTTTTGCATCCAAATATTTTGTCCCCAGTGTTCTATTTGTGAAATTATGGGCCTCGGAGGAGGTGGAGAATAGGCATCTTCTGGTCTTTACTGCCTGATGCTGTCTTTCCCTCCATAATGGACTCAATGCAGAAGGAACTGTGAGCCAGTCAAACCCTTTCCCGCAAAGATGCTTTGTCAGAGTATTTTATAAGAGCAGAGAAACTAGGACAATCTGGTTTACTATATAAAAAACTGACATTTATTTTTATTCAGATAATTTCTGACCTAAATCAATATCTAATCAACCCTCCTTAGGTGTGAGTACTGGTTATGGAGTTAACTGGCATGATTTACTAAGCTGCTCATATCATATTAAGAAAGAAGTAAATAATTCAATTAAAACCAACAACAAAACAATTTAAATTTTACAGAATTGTTTGATAATTTTAAATAGTGAGAATTTTTGATATGTAAACAATGAAATATTGTCTTATTTAAATCATAAAAATATGATCCATGTACTTCATATTTTCTATGTACTTTCCATTCAACCATTCTCCCATTAAATCCTCACATCTGACCAGGTATAAGACAGCTGTGAGAATATCAGTAGTGAGGAAACATGACTGAACTATTTCAACTCTAGGAGTGGATGGAGCAAGCCTGTAACCTGGGTCAATACCCATAAGGAGCTCCACTCAGCCCAAGATGGCTCTTAGTCACTATCCACCAAGATTTTTATAACACATCTCTGATCTTGAATTAAGATCAAGATTAAGATCTGATCTTGATTAAGAACATTATATGACATAATGTTCATGTCAAGGTGTATGGCATTAATGGACTGGCAAACTGAGGAGTCAAACATCAGCTGTGGAGCTTGGCTGGCTGCTAGTTCTGTGCCTTTCATGAGGGACATGCCATTTTTGCATTTAAGTTGTTTCATTTGAAAACAAATATAAAGTAGGATAATGTGTACAGGAGTTCTGACCAAGCACTGGGCCTGTGATTTAATGGGCATGCTATTGTTGTTGCACTGGTACAAAGCATTTCAGACTTAGACTGTGGACATGTGAACAACTCACCAAACACAGTCGGTAGCTAAGGCTCCAACTAGGAGCAAAGCCAATACTATCTATATCTCTATAACTTTCTGAAATGAAAAATCCTAGACATCTACCTCATGGGACACAGAGCATCCATCAGGGGCCACAGAGAATCCTTTATGGGACACAAAGCATTCTGCAGGGGACACAGAATATCATACATGGGGCACAGAGCACCCTGCAGGGGACCCAGAGAATCCTTCAGGGGACACAGAGCATTCTGCAGGGACCATAAAGCATCCTTCAGGGGACACAGAGAATTCTTCATGGGACACAGAGAATTCTTCAGGGGACACAGAGTATTCTGCAGGGGACACAGAGCATCCTTCAGGGAGCACAGAACATTCTGTAGGGGACACAGAATATCATACAGGGGATACAGAGCATCCTACAGGGCTCTTGGTTTGGGACCTGACATCTCAGTGATCTTTGGATACCTTTGGTTCTCATGTCAGTCTCTCTGGCCATAAACTTTTCCCTTTAAAGCTGCTCTGCTCCAGCAGACCTGCATCTAAGACATATTCTAACTTCTGTTCCTAGCCCTGTCTGTGTGTTTTACTACTGCTACTACTACTACCACCACCACCACCAGCAATAGCAGCAGCAAGCAGCTTACAGAGAGGCAAGCTGTGTCCTTGTATTCTCAGAGCTAACTGGAATTCTAACTGAAAGATCATAAGAACACAAGTGCCCTTTTACTAAACTAATGCCAAGCTGACAAAGGAAAGTGTCTTATTATAAATACCCACGCTTCAATCCTATATCCATATATTTAGTGAGACCACTAGTCTTTACGAGTTTAATTCAAGAATTTATTGGGTTAAATGACTACTCTGATATCTGTGTGTTCAATCAAAAAGTGCTTGTTGCATAGCTACTATATGCCAGATATCAATCAAGGCTCTGTAAAAACTGTAGAGAATTACAAAGGCAGATGTCATGTTCTTGTGCAGGTGTGAGAATTACTAAGCAATATGGTGGAACTGTATCTGGGAGTGTTAAGGTGAAACAAGTGTTTGTCCCTCTTCTGAGCTTAAAAGATGATGTGAGATGCATCATTTGGTGCTCTATGGTGTAGTTTCTGTTGGTCCTCAGGGCTCCTTGACATCTCTCCAGGTCTATGTCTGCCTATTGTTGAGGCATTCAATGTGCCTCTGTCATCACCAATCTTTCAGAAAGACATTCTTTCATCCTTTCTATCTCCCCAAGAATGTGATATTCTGGGGATAAAAACAGTATCTAGTGTAACTTGCTCCCCTAGAGGTCCCATACGACTCACTAGATAAGTCCACCCAGAGGAAGCAAGTCTCTACCTTGCATCATGCAAAGAAGTTGAGAACCAAATTAATGCATCAAAACGAAAGAAATGTATCTGGGTGCCTGTTTGAGGAAATCAGACATGGTGACTTGACTGGCAGCCCAAATTTGCCCCAGTGCTTCATGCCTTTCTCCCTATTTATTCTAAAATTACCATGTCGTCTTCCTCCCACTGAATGAGCATGGAAGGATCAAATACCACCCTAAAAACCCTGGGTGTTCTACTGCAGCACATTCCTCAAAAAAAAAGCAGACTTTATTTGAATTTATGCTTGAAATTATATATGTCATCTGGGAAATGATAAGTTCAAAATCAACTTTGCATATGGGAATGCAGGGATTGGGGGACTTTAAGATTCAAGAAACTCTGCTTCATGGAGTCACAAGCACACAAGTGTTAACATATTTAGTGTGAAATATGTCAGAAACTGTGGTTGTCACAATGTAACAGCAGCACAGAATACTACTTATGGAGGAGTTAGAGAAAGGACTGAAGGAGCTGAAGGGGTTGCAACCCCATAGGAAGAACAACAATATCAACCAACCAGACCTCCTAGGGTCTAAACCCACCAACCAAGGAGTACACATGGGGGCACCCATGGCTCCAGCCACATATGTAGCAGAGAATGGCCTTATAGGGCATCAATGGGAAAAGAGGCCCTTGGTCCTGTGAAGGCTCAATGCCCCAGTGTAGGGGAATGTGAGGGTGTAGAGGCCGGAGTGGGTGGGTGAGTGGGGGTACACCCTCATAGAAACAGGAGGGGGGATGGGACAGAGGGCTTCTTGGGGGGATTGGGAAAGGGGATGACATTTAAAATGTAAATAAATAAAATATCAAATAAAAAAAGAATATAAAGAAAAAAAGACTACTTATGACAAACATTTAGAAAACTCACAGCCTTATTTATAATAGCCAGAAGCTGGAAAGAACCCAGCTGTCCCTCAACGGAGGAATGGATTCAGAAGATGTGGTATATCTACACAATGGAATACTACTCTGCAATTAAAAACAATGAATTCACGAAATTCCTAGGCAAATGGTCAGATCTTGAAAATATCATCCTTATTGAGGTAACCCAATCACAAAAGAACACACATGGTATGCAGTCACTGATAAGGGGATATTGACCCAGAATCTCGGAATACCCTAGACACAATCTGCATATCAATAGATTTCTAAGAAGATGGAAGGAGAGACCCCTGGTCCTGGAAAGACTGGATGTAGGGGAACGCCAGGACAGAGTAACGAGAGGGGGTTGAATGGAGAAAAGAGGGAGGGAAGGGGGCTTATGGGACTTTCGGGGAGGGAGGAAACGGGAAAGGGGAAATGATTTGGAATGTAAATTTAAAAAAATGGGCTGACAAAAATAGCAAAGCATAAAAAAAAAAAAGAAAACTCACAGTGCACCAAAGGACCTCTATTGCAACCTGATAGAAATGGAGTGAAATTGTGGGTACAGAGACCAGCAGAGAAAATACATGTGAAAAGGTCTGATGTGTCACTGGTTTGTACAGCAAAAGTGTTTATGTAAAATTTTATATCATGCTTTATTTTACTGATACTATACCAGATTGTGACTAGGCTTTGTCAACTTGACACAAACTGGAGTCACCAGGGAGTCACGAGGGAAACTCATATGAGGATTTGCCTTTATCAGATTGGTATGTGGGCCTGTCTGCGGGGCATTTTCTTAATGAATCCTTGATGAGGGGCCCAGCCTGCTTGGGCATTGTTATCCTTGGACAGATAGTACTGAGTTGCTTAATAGAGTAAACTGAGCAGGGCATGGTAGGGTAACATAAGACTTTAATACCAGCACTTGAGAGGCAGAGGTAGGTGGATCTCTGAGTTCAATGCCAGCCTGGTCTACAGAGCAAGTTCCAGGGCCCCCAGAGCTACATAGAAAAACCCTATCTTGGAAAAAAAACAGAAGATGGTAGACTATGAACCATGGCAAACAATGCAACATTTCTCTGTGGTAGTTGCTTCTGTTCCTTCCTCCAGGTTCCTGACTTGGCTTTCCTTGGTGATGGACCATTACCTATAAAATTAATAAACCCTTCTGTACTGGCTGGTTTTGTGTGTCAACTTGACACAGGCTGAAGCTATCACAGAGAGAGGAGCTTCAGTTGGGGAAGTGCCTCCATGAGATCCAGCTGTGGGGCATTTTCTCAATTAGTGATCAAGTGGGGAGGGCCCCTTGTGGGTCTGACAGAGGAGAATGCCCCCAGACCGGTACATCAAGTCTCTGCAGGATTAAGCACTTCTTCTCTCACTGAGGCCAGACAAGACAGCCTAGTTAGGGAAATAGATTCCACAAACAGGAACAGCATTAGAGACAGCCCCCACTATAGTTGTTCAGGACCCACAAGAAGACCATGCTGCATATCAGCTACATACGTGAGGAAGGAGCCTTAGGTCTAGCCCACGTATGCTCCTTGGTTGATGGTTCAGTCTCTGAGATCCTCTAAGGGTCCAGGTTCATTGACTCTGCTGGTCTTACTTTGGAATTCCCATCCCTTTTGTGGCCCTCAATTTTCCTCCCAACTCCCCCTTAAGAGTTCCCAACTTCCATCCAATGTTTGGCTGTGGGTCTCTGCATCTGTCTGAGTCAGCTGCTGGATGGAGCCTCTCAGTGGGCAGGCATGCCAAGCTCCTGTCTGCAAGCATAACAGAGTATCATTAATAGTGTCAGGGCCTGGTGCTTTCCCATGGGATGGGTCTCTAATTGGTCCAGTTATTGCTTGGCCATCCCCTCAGTCTCTGTTCCATCCCAATTCCTGCATTTCTTGTAGGCAGGATAAATTTGGGGTCAAAAGTTTTGTGAGTGGTTTGGTGTCTCTGTCACTCCACTTGGGTTCCTGCCTGACTACAGGAGGTGGCTTCTTCAGGTTCCATATCCCCACTGCTGTGAGTCTCAGCTAAGATCACACCCATTGATTCTTGGGAGCCTCCCCTATCCCAGATCTCTGGCACATCCTCAAGATGCCTCCAGTCTCCCACCCCTGTCAGCTGCAAATTTTCTTTCATTCTCATGCCATCTGGCCATTTCTCCTGTCTCTCCCCACAACTGATCCTGAAAGTACCCCATTTCTTCCCATTTTCATCCATCCATTTGCCTCCCATGACTATTTTATTCTCCTTCTAAGTAAGATTCAAGTATCCTCACTTGGGCCTTCCTTCTTGTTTAGCTTCTTTGGATCTGTAGAGTGTAGCATGAGTATCCTGTATTTTATGGCTAATATTCACTTATAAATGAGTACATACCATGCTTGTCCTTTTGGGTCTGGGTTACATTACTCAGGATGATATTCTCAGTTCCATCCATTTGCCTGCATTTGATGTCTTTGGTTTTTTTTTAATTATTTATTTTTTTTAATTTACATTCCAAATCATTTCCCCTTTCCCGTTTCCTCCCTCCCCGAAAGTCCCATAAGCCCCCTTCCCTCCCTCTTTTCTCCATTCAACCCCCTCTCGTTACTCTGTCCTGGCGTTCCCCTACATCCAGTCTTTCCAGGACCAGGGGTCTCTCCTTCCATCTTCTTAGAAATCTATTGATATGCGGATTGTGTCTAGGGTATTCCGAGATTCTGGGTCAATATCCCCTTATCAGTGACTGCATACCATGTGTGTTCTTTTGTGATTGGGTTACCTCACTAAGGATGATATTTTCAAGATCTGACCATTTGCCTAGGAATTTCGTGAATTCATTGTTTTTAATTGCAGAGTAGTATTCCATTGTGTAGATATACCACATCTTCTGAATCCATTCCTCCGTTGAGGAACATCTGGGTTCTTTCCAGCTCCTGAACAGAACTCCAATAGCTTATGCTCTAAGATCAAAAATAGACAAATGGGACCTCATTAAATTACAAAGTTTTGCAAGGCAAAAGACACTGTCAAAAAGACAAAGCGGCGACCAACCAACTGGGAAACGATCTTTACCAACCTTACATCCGACAGAGGGCTAATATCCAATATATACAAAGAACTCAAGAAGTTAAACTCCAGAGAGGCAAGTAACCCTATTAAAAAATGGGGTACAGAGCTAAACAAAGAGTTCTCACCTGAAGAATATCTAATGGCTGAGAAGCACCTAAAGAGATGTTCATCATCCTTAGTCATTAGGGAAATGCAAATCAAAACAACCCTGAGATTCCATCTCACACCAGTCAGGATGGCTAAGATCAAAAACACAGGAGACAGCAGTTGTTGGCGAGGATGTGGAGAAAGAGGAACACTCCTCCACTGCTGGTGGAATTGCAAGCTGGTACAACCACTCTGGAAAGCAGTCTGGTGGTTCCTCAGAAAACTGGGCATGACACTCCCGGAGGATCCGGCTATACCACTCCTGGGCATATACCCAGAGGCTTTACCTGCATGCAATAAGGACACATGCTCCACTATGTTCATAGCAGCCTTATTTATAATAGCCAGAAGCTGGATGTCTTTGTTTTTAATAGCTGAATAGTAACTAGTCCATTGTGTAAACGTACCACATTTTCTGTATAAGTTCTTCAGTTGAGGGACATCTAGATTGTTTCCAGTCTCCGGCTATTACAAATAATGCTGCTATGAACATAGTTGAGCATTTGTCCCTGTAGTATAGTGAGGTATCTTTTGGTCATATGCCTAGAAGTGGTATAGCTGGGTCTTGAGGTAGGACTATTCCCAGTTTTCTGAGAAACCACCAAATTGATATCCACAATGGTTATACAAATTTTCACTTTCACCAGCAATGGGTTAGTGTTCCTCTCGTTCCACATCCTTACCAGCATGTACTATCATTTGAGTTTTTTATCTTAACCGTTCTGATGGGCATAAGATGGAATTTCAGAGTCATTCTTATTTGCATTTCCCTGATGTCTAAGGACTTTGAACATTTCTTTAAGTATTTCTTGGCCATTTAAGATTCCTCTGTTGAGAATTCTCTATTTAGCTCCATACCCCATTTTTAATTGGGTTATTTGGGTTATTGGAGTTTAACTTCTTGAGTTCTTTATATATTTTGGATATTAACCCTCTGTCAGATGTAGGATTGGTGAAGATTCTTTCCCAATCTGTAGGCTGCTGTTTTGTCCTATTTACGCTGCCCTTTTCCTTGCAGAAGTTTTTCAGTTTCATGAGGTCCCATTTATTAATTGTTTATCTTAGAGCCTGAGCCATTGGTGTTCTGTTCAGGAAGTTGTCTCCTGTACCAATGCATTCAAAGCTATTCCCCACTTTCTGTTCGATTAGACTTAGTGTATCCAGTTTTATGTTGAGGTCTTTGATCTACTTGAACTTGAGTTTTGTGCAGAGTGATAGATATGGATCTATTTACATTCTTCTATATTCAGACATCCAGTTAGACCAGCACAACTTGTTGAAGATGCTTTCTTTTTTCCATTGTATGTTTTTGGCATCTTTGTTAAAATCAAGTGTCCATAGGTATGTGTGTTTATTTCTGGGTCTTTGATTTGATTCTATTGATCAAGCTGTCTTTTCCCATACCGATACCATGCAAGTTTTGTTAGAGAGTTGTTCAGTTTCCATGAGTGTGTAGACTTTCTGGTGTTTCTGTTTTGTTGAAGTCCAGCTTTAATCCATGATGGCTTGATAAGATAGGAGGCATTATTATTTCAGTTTTCTTGTATCTGTTAAGGCTTGCTTTGTGACTGACTATATGTTCAATTTTGGAGAAAAATGCATGAGGTGCTGAGAGTAAGGTATATTGTTTTGTGTTTGAGTGAAGTGTTCTATAGATGTCTATTAGGTCCCTTTGATTCATATGTCTGTTAATTTTATTATTTCTCTGTTTGTTTGTTTTATTCCAGATGGCCTGTTAATTGATGAGAGTAGGGTGTTGAAGTCACCCACTATTAATGTGTGGAGTTTGATGTGTGACTTAAGCTTGAGCAATGTTTCTTTTACAAATGTGAGTGCCCTTTTGTTTGAAGCATAGATATTCAGAATTGAGGTATCATTTTGGTAGATTTTTTTTCTTTGATGAGTATGAAGTGTCCTTCACTCTCTCCTTTGATTACTTTTGGTTGAAAGTCTATTTTATTAGATAAAATGGAGACTGGCTATTCCAGCTTGCTTCTTGGGTCTGTTTGCTTGGATAACTTATTCTCCCACCCTTTACTCTGAGGTAATGTCTATCGTTATTTCTTATATGCAGCAGAATTATGGATCCTGTTTTCCCATCCATGCTGTTAGCCTGTATCTTTTTATTGGGGAATTAAATCTGTTAGTGTTGAGAGATATTACTGACCATGGATTGCTACTTCTGTTATTTTGATGGTGGTTGTATGGTAGTGGTGGTGGTGGTGTGGTGGTGGTAGTAGTAGTTTGTATACTTCCCTTGTAGAAAACATGAAATTGAGTGGTGTGTTATCAACTTAGATCCCTGTGGCTATAGTCTATCTTTGAGTGCTGTTTCAGTGCTACATTGTACAGTCCATTGTATAACAGGGTAAGGTCCATCCTGGGCATGGAGTTTAGCAACTCTCACCATCACTGCTCATGATGCCACACATATGGGACCAGTCTGGGGGTGCTTGGCATGGCTGCTCCTCTTCTGAGTCCAGGGTTCAGTGATAAAACTCCTCTGGGGAGATTCCTTTTTCTAAAGGGTTCTAGGCATTTTTGTCTTCATGTTCAAGGAAGCCACTCCAGCTGCCTCTTCCTGCTGCTCCCCACACTTCTCCAAGGAAGGATTGCCCTTCACACCCAGCACTTCCAGCTCTGCCCTGAGGATACTCATGCACTCCTTGTGGGAGCTACAGGAGCTTAGCTGCTTCTTGTAGTTTCAGCGGGCACCACGAGCCCGAATACAACGCTTTAGCTTAAGCACAGCTAGGTGATCCTCTCCAAAGCGACCAGAGCCAGCCTTCTGGTCTGTGGGTTCTGGACTTGCATCTGATGAGGAAGGGGAACCGTCATGCCTTGCCTTTCTTGGAGCTCTTCTTGAAAGAGCGGCTCTTCCTCTCCTCTTCAGTGTTCTGTCCTACCTGAGAGTCTCTCACTTCCCCTCTCCCTGCCACTGTCACCATTACTGCTGCCTAGGCTGCCCATCTTTGTAGTGCCTGGAGCGGCTGCTTGCACCTGCGTGCGTGCGTCACCCCCACTGTTTGTGCTCTGTGCTCCCACTCTCAGTCTGGGTCCTGCCCTTGCTCTTTCTCTTTGCTGAGTGTCCTGCTTCCTCCCACTGCTGTGCCAACTACTTACTGCTCAAACCCACACCCCCTTCTCTTCCTTGCTGTCTCCCAAGCCTCTGGTTAGCATCCCAGCCCTGATTTTCTGCTTACAGCTCTTTCTCTCCCAGGCTATCCTCCCCGTGTTATTGCTTCTTGATCTGGGTTCCCTGTGCACTTTCTTCTTCTCTTTGCTGTCTTTACTTTCCTCCTGGCGTTTAGTACCTGCGGTTCCCTCCACCTTTGCTCTACTCTGTATAGCCTCTTCCTCAGTGCTTCCACTCTCTTCCCTAGCCTGCATGCTTCCTATCTGCCTTGTGGGATGCTCACTGTTCTTGGCCCCGCTAGCCCCGCCCATTGGTTCTTTTGTCATGTCACTATCTTCCTCAGTGTCCTCTGCCTTCCAGACCTCACTTGATCTGTCAGGACCTTCTGCTTCCTCCTCACGGCTCTCTTCAAATCTCATCTTTGTACCCAGGTCTGTTAGCTGCTCATCTGTGCTCTCAACTGCGTTCCTTAATGCTCTCAAGTCTCCTGTTACTCTGTCCATGATGTCTTCAGCTACTTGGTGAAAATGGAGAAGGGCTGAAAATGTGCAAACAGATTGGGGCCCTGATATCACTCAGTGAGGAAAAAGCTCAAAGGTACCACATTTGGTCTCTGACATAGCAAATACCTAGGTTCCACAACAAAGGATGAAACTCAGAAGTCTCAATAAAGAGATGTATGGGAAAATCCACATAGTAGGCATCCAGGAAATGCTCCTTCCTTCTAGGGCAGTGTTGCTACTATGTCAAACAAAGGCCATATTCTTTTTCCTTGCTGTGTCATTACAATTACAGCCAAACTTAGGTACCCTTCAGCTCAGTTCTCTGGTTTCTTTGCTAACCATAGAGATGCTGTCTGCCGGTAGACCAAGCAACCTCCAGCACATAGATCTTTATTCTGGAAATGGCCTGCTGCTGTTCTCCATTATGGTGGATGGGAACAGGGGATAGGACTCACGGTCTGGAACTGAGATGGGAAACCATCAGTTACGCTACAGTCTTTACAAGTTGACACTCTGGAGCTTTGAATGCACTAGGTATGTGTTAACATTATCTAAACTCTTGCAGTTGTAGATTTCTGCGATTTTCTTAAACTGCATTTATAATCATGTAACACAGTGTTTATCTTCTTTTTTTATTTATTTTCTACATTTTTTTATTTACATTCTCAATGATTTCCCCTTTCCCGGTTTCTCCCTCCGCAAAAGTCCCATAAGTCCTCTTCCTTCCCCCTGTTCCCCGTTCAACCCCCTCTCACTTCTCTGTCCTGGTATACCCCTACATCCAGTCCTTCCATCTTCTTGGAAATCTATTGACATGTGAATTGTGTCTTGGGTATTCTGAGTTTCTGGGTTAATATCCCCTTACCACTGACTGCATACCATGTGTGTTCTTTTGTGACTGGGTTACCTCACTAAGGATGATATTTTCCAGTTCTGACCATTTGCCTAGGAATTTCGTGAATTCATTGTTTTTAATTGCAGAGTAGTATTCCATTGTGAAAATATACCACATCTTCTGAATCCATTCCTCCGTTGAGGGACATCTGGGTTCTTTCCAGCTTCTGGCTAATATAAACAAGGCTGCTATGAACATAGTGGAGCATGTGTCCTTATTGCATGCAGGGGAAGCCTCTGGGTATGTGCTCAAGAGGGGTATAACAGGATCCTCCGGGAGTGTCATGCCCAGTTTTCTGAGGAACTGCCAGACTGCTTTCCAGAGTAGTTATACCAGCTTGCAATCCCACCAACAGTGGAGGACTGTTCCTCTTTCTCCACATCCTCACCAACAACTGCTATCTCCTGTGTTTTTGATCTTAGCCATTCTGACTGGTGTGAGGTGGAATCTCAGGGTTGTTTTGATTTGCATTTCCCTAAGGACTAAGGATGTTGAACATTTCTTTAGGTGCTTCTCAGCCATTTGATATTCTTCAGATGAGAACTCTTTGTTTAGCTCTGTACCCCATTTTTTAATAGGGTTACTTGCCTCTCTGGAGTCTTACTTCTTCAGTTCTTTGTATATATTGGATATTAGCCCTCTGATGGATGTAGGGTTGGTAAAGATCATTTCCCAGTTAGTTGGTTGCCGCTTTGTCTTTTTGACAGGTCTTTTGCCTTGCAAAATCTTTGCAATTTAATGGGGTCCCATTTGTCAATTCTTGATCTTAGAGCATAAGCTATTGGAGTTCTATTCAGGAAATTCTCCCCTGTGCCCATATGTTCAAGGTTCTTCCCTAGTTTCCTTTCTATTAGTTTCAGTGTGTCTGGTTTTATGTGGAGGTCCTTGATCCACTTGGAATTGAGCTTAGTGCAAGGAGATAAGAATGGGTCAATTTGCATTCTTCAGCATGCTTACCTCCAGTTGAGCCAGCACCATTTGTTGAAAAGGCTATCTTTTTTCCACTGGATGGTTTTAACTCCTTTGTCAAAGATCAAGTGACCATAGGAGTGTGGATTCATTTCTGGGTCTTCAATTCTGTTCCATTGATCTACATGCCTGTCACTGTACCAATACCATGCAGTTTTTAACACTATTGCTCTGTAGTACAGCTTGAGATCCGGGATACTGATTCCCCCAGAGGTTCTTTTACTCTTGAGAATAGTTTTAGCTATCCTGGGTTTTCTGTTATTCCAGATGAATTTTTGAATTGGTCTTTCTAACTCTATGAAGAATACAGTTGGAATTTTGATGGCGATTGCATTGAATCTGTAGATTGCTTTTGGCAAGATGGTCATTTTTACAATATTAATCCTGTCAATCCATGAGCATGGAAGATTTTTCCATCTTCTGAGGTCTTCTTCAATTTCTTTCTTCAGAGACTTTAAGTTCTCGTGATACAGATCTTTCACTTGTTTGGTTAGAGTCACACCAAGATACTTTATATGGTTTGTGGCTATCGTGAAGGGTATCATTTCTCTTACTTCTTTCTCAGCCTGCTTATCCTTTGAGTATAGGAAGGCTACTGACTTGCTTGAGTTGATTTTATATCCAGCCACTTTGCTGAAGTTGTTTATCAGCTGTAGGAGTTCTCTGGTGGAGTTCTTTGGGTCGCTTAAGTATACTATCATATCACCTGCAAATAGTGATAGTTTGACTTCTTCCTTTCCAATTTGTATCCCTTTGACCTCCTTTTATTGTCTAATTGCTCTAGCTAGAACTTCAAGTACTATATTGAAAAGATATGGAGAGAGAGGGCAGCCTTGTCTAGTCCCTGATTTTAGTGGGATTGCTTCAAGTTTCTCTCCATTTAGATTGATGTTGGCTACCAGTTTACTGTAAATTGCTTTTACTGTGTTTAGATATGGGCCTTGAATTCCTGATCTTTCCAATACTTTCAGCATGAAAGGATGCTGAATTTTGTCAAATGCTTTTTCAGCATCTAATGAAATGAGCATGTGGTTTTTTTCTTTGAGATTGTTTATATAGTGGATTATATTGATGGATTTCTGTATATTGAACCATCCCTGCATCCCTGGGATGAAGTTTACTTGATGGTGGTGAATGATCGTTTTGAAGTGTTCTTGGATTTGGTTGGCAAGAATTTTATTGAGTATTTTTGCATCGATATTCATAAGAGAAATTGGTCTGAGATTCTCTTTCTTTGTTGTATCTTTGTGTGGTTTTGGTATCAGCATAATTGTGGCTTCATATAAAGAGTTGGGCAGTGTTCCTTCTGTTTCTATTTTGTGGAATAGTTTGAAGAGTATTGGTGTTAGGTCTTCTTGAAGGTCTGATAGAATTCTGCACTAAAACCATGAAATGGACCGATCAGGAAAGCAGAAACTAAACAGGGACACAGTGAAACTAATTGAACCCTTGGACCTAGTGGATCTAACATATAGAGAGAGAGCATTTCATCCTAAAGCAAAAGAATATACCTTCTTCTCAGCACCTCATGGTACCTTCTCCAAAATCGACCATATAATTGGTCACAAAACAGACCTCAACAGATATAAGAAGACTAAAATAATCCCATGCCTCCTATCAGATCACTATGGAATAAGGGTGGTCTTCAATAGCAACAAAAACAACAGGAAGCCCACATACACATGGAAGCTGAACAATGCTCTACTCAATGATAACTTGGTCAAGGTGGAAATAAAGAAAGAAATCAAAGACTTTTTGAAATTTAATGAAAATGATGGCACAGCATACCCTAATTTATGGGACACAATGAAAGCAGTGCTAAGAGGAAAATTCATAGCCCTGAGTGCCGCCAAAAAGAAACGGGAGACAGCATACACTAGCAGCTTAATGGTACACCTGAAAGCCCTGGAACAAAAAGAAGCAAATACACCAAAGAGGAGTAGAAGGCAGGAAATCATCAAACTCAGGGCTGAAATCAATCAAGTAGAAACAAATAAAATCATACAAAGAATCAACAAAACTAGGAGTTGATTCTTTGAGAAAATCAACAAGATAGATAAGCCCTTAGCCAGACTAGCCAGAGGGCACAGAGACAGTATCCAAATTAACAAAATCAGAAACGAAAAGGGAGAGATAACAACAGAAACTGAGGAAATTCAAAAAAATCTTCAGATTCTACTACAAAAGCCTGTATTCAACACAACTAGAAAATCTGGAGGAAATGGACAATTTCCTAGACAGATACCAAATACCAAAATTAAATCAGGCATTTATCCTCTTAGACCTTCTTTCCGTCCATAGTGAGCAATTTTAATTACATTTCATTATTATACCCAGATTTCTAGACCCTTTTTTGACTAGAGCTTCATCTTTTAGCACTAAAATGTTAGCCTCATTAAACATATATTTTTCTCCTCATTTCTAGTTCTTTTTAATCACTATTCCATTCCTCATTTTCATGTTTTCAACTACTTACGATCCTTCATATTGAATCCTATGTGGTATCTGTCATTTTGACAAGCTCACCTCACTATGTCCTGCAGGAGGGGCAGCATCCTCCATGTTGCCGATTATTCTAACTGCCTTATTTCTAAAATTGCCCAGTATTCTAGTGTGTCGTGTTCTCTTCACCATCCATCTCTGAGCACTTGAATTGCTTTACATCTGCTGGCTTTTGTGAATGTAGATATGCAAATACCGCCTTAAGAACTGGAATTATAGGATCATGTGATAGTGTTTGCTTAATTGGCAGGGAGTTGGGTTTCTAGTTTTATGTAGCAGCTGTTCCATTGAAATTTCCACCTGCAATGAAGATGGTTCTAATTTTCCTACACTTTTATAGAAAACTTTTGTTTTCTATCTCTGAAACTGACCGTTCTAATGTTTTTGAAATGGTGTCACCTCTTGGTTCTGACCAGCATTTTTCAAAAGAAAAAAAGAAGACCAATCAACCAAACAAAACCTTCAACACTGACTCTAAGGGAAAATTTTGATACGTTAGAGAGATGTAAGCTTCATTTATGCTTTAAAATCTTATCAGCACGTGATTAGAAGGTTACATGCAGGTGTAATTTATTTATAAACAACAAACAGTATTATTTCAATAATATTTGACATGTGTACTGTACTCAAGAAAGTGGAAATAAAATATTTCCCTAGGCCACTTATAAATATTCTTTAAAAAAATAAACTTTATGCAATTGGATTTTTAATTTTGGCAATGAATACAAAATTCTGTAATTTTTCCCTGATGCTTATTGGAGCAAATGAAACTTATACTCCTTTAAAAACAATTTTTAGCATAACTCATATTTTTAATGCCTTAATTATTAAAGAAAAGAGAGGATAAGCCATACCTATTTATCTAACTAGGAAATGAAGAATTGTATATTATTTGTTGTCTACTCTTAGAATATACATGTTTGCAATACAGTCAATGACTGAATTGGAAATGTATAACTATATTTTAAAACTTGCTTTGTCTTCAAGTTTTTTTTATTTAATATAATGCAACTGATCACCTCTATCCAATCCTGCCCTTTGTATAAGGGGCACTGTCATGTGCCTGTCTGTCCTTATGTCTTCCTCAAAGCACTGTTTGCCAAGGGAAATCTCTGACACATTAAGGCAAAACTGTGTAAACCTTCTTACACATATATCGCTAAATTATTTCTTTACCAAATGCAAAGCTCAACACCAGTAGGAACTCATATTCTCCACATGACATGTATCTAAAGGATCACAGAGTACGATTCCTTTTGGAATTAGAGTCATTACCAGAACCCCCAGGCACTAGGTATCTCAGATTTCAGAGCTCTCAGATATTCCAGTTCCCGTTGGAAGACAGAAGAAGCCTTCACACAGAGCTGTATCCACCTCTCCAAACAATTCAATCTCTGTTTTCTTTATTATTCTCAGTATGCTGTGAACAGTTCCTGTGTATTTAGGGAAAGATAACGTGGAAAATATCTGACTGCTACATACAGGTGCATTTTTATATCACACATTGTAGATCTTTAGTGGATAAGGAGATGTGGGTAGGGAAGACACTGTGAGGATCTGGGTCTGTAGGACTGAGGATGCTCAACTTTTTGCTCACAGATCTGTTTGTCAGGAGGAAGCAAGTACAGAGGCCTCCCCTTTATATCCTCATCAAGCCTGCAGGAACTTTCAGATTTTTCTAATTAAAATCGCTAAGTGAATTTAATAAAATGGTGTTGTTCATCACTCTAATCTATACAGTTTCTCTTTTTTGTGTAATTCAAGCAGATCTCTTGATGGCTATTATTACACAGGGATAGATGACAGCAAAAGATTCCCAAACCTGCATCTTAGGTCTGTTCTAAAACTTGACATGTCGTCACGTGGTCACATTTGATCAAGAAATGAAAGTTTCTTTGTTTTTGTACATTTCTTTGTTTACATATACTTGTTGATCTCATTTTTACCAGATTTAATCATTCCCCTTTAAATTTGTCCCTTTCCTTGACTTTACAACCCTCAATCATGATGTAAATTTAAATACTTTCTCAGAGAACCTCAAACAACCGCTTCTTTCTACTGGTTACTTAAACTTTTCATTCTTTGTCTCTATACATTTTTGTGGGTATGTATTATTTCTATAAATCATTAAAGAATCTATTGAAGACACAGGTCATCTCCCCCTAGGTACTAAGTAGACAGTCTTTAAAAGTAAGAACCTAGGGTAGAAGTATGCATTTTTTTTTCCTAATGAGACACAGACAATTACCCTGAGGCTTAACCAGTTGGAACAAAGTTTCTGACTTTGGGAACCCAGGTAGAGCTCAGCTGCTGACCTCAAGACAAAGCTACCATTGAATTCTTTCCAGGGCTGTTTTCTTTCAAAGCTCCATAGCCTGGCTGGAGGCAGGACACAGTCTCTGAAGACTGGCACCTTAAGAACTCCTCTGTAGGCAACAAGACATCTGCCTCTGTTAAATAAGCAGGCAGGAAGAAGCATGGGTAGGTCATGACCTCACTCTGAAAGACATGAAAGACTCCACTCTTTTGCCACGTTACATTTGCTATCAGTAAGCCGGAGTGCAGCTTCCTTTCTAGAAAGGAGACCTTTTGGGAGTGGGAGCTCACTGGCAGCTTATAGACTCAGTGGCGGGCCACCCTCTTTACAGGGTGGTAAATGACCATTTTATGCCCATGGTTTATCCTTTCAAATTGGATTATGTAAGCTTTAAATCATTAAAAAAATTACTTATGATCAAGACACATTTCTATTTTTTTTATCTTCTAACTTTTTTTTATTTACATTCAAAACCATTTCCCCTTTCTCGTTTCCTCCCTCCCCGAAAGTCCCATAAGCCCCCTTCCCTCCCTCTTTTCCCTATTCAACCCCCTCTAGCTTCTCTGTCCTGGCATTCCCCTACATCCAGTCTTTCCAGGACCAGGGGTCTCTCCTTCCATCTTCTTGGAAATCTATTGATACGCGAATTGTGTCTAGGGTATTCCGAGATTCTGGGTTAATATCCCCTTATCAGTGACTGCATACCATGTGTGTTCTTTTGTGATTGGGTTACCTCACTAAGGATGATATTTTCAAGTTCTGACCATTTGCCTAGGAATTTCGTGAATTCATTGTTTTTCATTGCAGAGTAGTAGTCCATTGTGTAAATATACCACATCTTCTGAATCCATTCCTCCGTGGAGGGACATCTGGGTTCTTTCCAGCTTCTGGATATTATAAATAAGGCTGCTATGAACATAGTGGAGCATGTGTCCTTATTGCATGCAGGGAAAGCCTCTGGGTATAGGCTCAGGAGTGATATAGCCGGATCCTCCCGGAGTGTCATGCCCAGTTTTCTGAGGAACCGCCAGACTGCTTTCCAGAGTGGTTATACCAGCTTGCAATCCCACCAACAGTGGAGGAGTGTTCCTCTTTCTCCACATCCTCGCCAACAAATGCTGTCTCCTGTGTTTTTGATCTTAGCCATTCTGACTGGTGTGAGATGGAATCTCAGGGTTGTTTTGATTTGCATTTCCCTAATGACTAAGGAAGATGAACATCTATTTAGGTGCTTCTCAGCCATTAGATATTCTTCAGATGAGAACTCTTTGTTTAGCTCTGTACTCCATTTTTTAATAGGGTTACTTGCCTCTCTGGAGTTTAACTTCTTGAGTTCTTTGTATATATTGGATATTAACCCTCTGACAGATGTAGGGTTGGTAAAGATCATTTCCTAGTTAGTTGGTTGCCACTTTGTCTTTTTGACAGTGTCTTTTGCCTTGCAAAATCTTTGCAATCTAATGAGGTCCCATTTGTCAATTCTTGATCTTAGAGCATAAGCTATTGGAGTTCTATTCAGGAAATTCTCCCCTGTGCGCATATGTTCAAGGTTCTTCCCTACTTTCCTTTCTATTAGTTTCAGTGTGTCTGGTTTTATGTGGAGGTCCTTGATCCACTTGGAATTGAGCTTAGTGCAAGGAGATAAGAATGGGTCAATTTGCATTCTTCTACATGTTGACTTTCAGTTGAGCCAGCACAATTTGTTGAAAAGGCTATCTTTTTTCCACTGGATGGTTTTAACTCCTTTGTCAAAGATCAAGTGACCATAGGAGTGTGGATTCATTTCTGGGTCTTCAATTCTGTTCCATTGATCTACATGCCTGTCACTGTACCAATACCATGCAGTTTTTAACACTATTGCTCTGTAGTACAGCTTGAGATCCGGGATACTGATTCCCCCAGAGGTTCTTTTACTCTTGAGAATAGTTTTAGCTATCCTGGGTTTTCTGTTATTCCAGATGAATTTTTGAATTGGTCTTTCTAACTCTATGAAGAATACAGTTGGAATTTTGATGGCGATTGCATTGAATCTGTAGATTGCTTTTGACAAGATGGTCATTTTTACAATATTAATCCTGTCAATCCATGAGCATGGATGATTTTTCCATCTTCTGAGGTCTTCTTCAATTTCTTTCTTCAGAGACTTTAAGTTCTTGTGATACAGATCTTTCACTTGTTTGGTTAGAGTCACACCAAGAAACTTTATATGGTTTGTGGCTATCGTGAAGGGTATCATTTCTCTTACTTCTTTCTCAGCCTGCTTATCCTTTGAGTATAGGAAGGCTACTGACTTGCTTGAGTTAATTTTATATCCAGCCACTTTGCTGAAGTTGTTTATCAGCTGTAGGAGTTCTCTGGTGGAGTTCTTTGGGTCGCTTAAGTATACTATCATATCACCTGCAAATAGTGATAGTTTGACTTCTTCCTTTCCAATTTGTATCCCTTTGACCTCCTTTTGTTGTCTAATTGCTCTAGCTAGAACTTCAAGTACTATATTGAAAAGATATGGAGAGAGAGGGCAGCCTTGTCTAGTCCCTGGTTTTAGTGGGATTGCTTCAAGTTTCTCTCCATTTAGATTGATGTTGGCTACCGGTTTGCTGTAAATTGCTTTTACTATGTTTAGATATGGGCCTCGAATTCCTGATCTTTCCAAGACCTCTAACATGAAAGGATGCTGAATTTTGTCAAATGCTTTCTCCGCATCTAATGAAATGAGCATGTGGTTTTTTTCTTTAAAGTTTTTTATGTAGTGGATTACATTGATGGACTTCCTTATATTGAACCATCCCTGCATCCCTGGGATGAAGCCTATTTGATCGTGGTGAATGATCATTTTGATGTGTTCTTGGATTCAGTTGGCAAGAATTTTATTGATTATTTTTGCATTGATATTCATAAGAGAAATTGGCCTGAGATTCTCTGTCTTTGTCGGATCTTTGTGTGCTTTTGGTATTAGCGTAATTGTGGCTTCATAGAACGAGTTGGGTAGTGTTCCTTCTGTTTCTATTTTGTGGAATAGTTTGAAGAGTATTGGTTGTTAGGTCTTCTTTGAAGGTGTGATAGAATTTTGCACTAAAACCATCTGGACCTGGGCTTTTTTTGGTTGGAAGACTTCCAATGACGACTTCTATTTCTTCAGGGGTTATAGGACAGTTTAGATGGTCTATTTGATCCTGATTTAATTTTGGTATTTGGTATCTGTCAAGGAAATTGTCCATTTCCTCGAGATTTTCTAGTTGTGTTGAATACAGGCTTTTGTAGTAGGATCTGATGATTTTTTGAATTTCCTCAGTTTCTGTTGTTATCTCTCCCTTTTCGTTTCTGATTTTATTAATTTGGATACTGTCTCTGTGCCCTCTGGCTAGTCTGGCTAAGGGCTTATCTATCTTGTTGATTTTCTCAAAGAACCAACTCCTAGTTTTGTTGATTCTTTGTATGGTTTTATTTGTTTCTACTTGATTGATTTCAGCCCTGAGTTTGATGATTTCCTGCCTTCTACTCCTCTTTGGTGTATTTGCTTCTTTTTGTTCCAGGGCTTTCAGGTGTACCATTAAGCTGCTAGTGTATGTTGTTTCTTTTTGGTGGCACTCAGGGCTATGAATTTTCCTCTTAGCACTGCTTTCATTGTGTCCCATAAATTAGGGTATGTTGTGCCTTCATTTTCATTAAATTTCAAAAAGTCTTTAATTTCTTTCTTCATTTCCACCTTGACCAAGTTATTATTGAGTAGAGCATTGTTCAGCCTCCATGTGTATGTGGGTTTTCTGTTGTTTTTGTTGCCATTGAAGACCACCCTTAATCCATAGTGATCTGATAGGAGGCATGGGATTAGTTCTAACTTCTTATATCTGTTGAGGTCTGATTTGTGACCAATTATATGGTCGATTTTGGAGAAGGTTCCATGAGGTGCTGAGAAGAAGGTGTATTCTTTTGCTCTAGGATGAAATGTTCTATATATATCTGTTAGTTCCATTTGGTCCAAGGCTTCAATTAGATTCACTGTGTCCCTGTTTAGTTTCTGCTTTCCTGAACGATCAATTTCAGAGAGCGGGGTGTTGAAGTCACCCACTATTATTGTGTGAGGTGTGATGTGTGCTTTGAGCTTTAGTAAAGTTTCTTTTACAAATGAGGGTGCCCTTGCATTTGGAACATAGATATTCAGAATTGAGAGTTCTTCTTGGTGGATTTTTCCCTTGATCAGTATGTAGTGTCCTTCTGTGTCTTTTTTGATGACTTTAAGTTGAAAGTCAATTTTATCTGATATTAGTATGGCTACTCCAGCTCGTTTCTTGGGACCATTTGCTTGTAAAATTGTTTTCCAGCCTTTTACTCTGAGGTAGTGTTTGTCTTTGACACTGAGATGCATTTCCTGCATGTAGCAAAATGCTGGGTCCTGTTTACGTATCCACTCTGTTAGTCTATGTCTTTTTATTGGGGAATTGAGACCATTGATATTAAGAGAGATTAAGGAATAGTGATTATCGCCACCTGCCATTCTTGATGCTATCTTTATGTTTGAGTGGTTATCTACTTTTGGGTTTGATGCAAGAAGGTTACTATCTCATTTTTTCCAGGGTGTTGTTTCTCTCCTTGTATTGGCGGTTTCCACCTATTATCCTTTGCAGGGCTGGGTTTGTGGAAAGATATTGTGATAATTTGGTTTTATCATGGAATATCTTGGTCTCTCCATATATGGTGATTGAGAGTTTTGCTGGGTATAGTAGTCTAGGCTGGCATTTGTGCTCTCTTAGTGTCTGCATGAGATCTGCCCAGGATCTTCTGGCTTTCATAGTCTCTGGTGAGAAGTCTGATGTGATTCGAATAGGTCTTCCTTTGTATGTTACTTGGCCCTTTTCTCTTACTGCTTTTCATATTCTTTCTTAGTTTAATACATTTGATGTTTTGATTATTATGTGACAGGAGGTATTTCTGTTCTGGTCCAGTCTGTTTGGAGTTCTGTAGGCTTCTTGTACGTTCATCGGCATCTCTCTCTTTAGGTTAGGGAAGTTTTCCTCCATAATTTTGTTGAAGATGTTTACTGGCCCTTTAAGTTGCAAATCTGCACTCTCATCTATACCTATAATCCTTAGGTTTGGTCTTCTCATTGTGTCCCGGATTTCCTGGATGTTTTGGGTTACACGTTTTTTGCATTTTGCATTTTCTTTGACTGTTGAGTCGATGCTTTCTATGGTATCTTCAGCACCTGATATTCTTTCTTCCATCTCTTGTATTCTATTGTTGATGTTTGCATCTATGACTCCTGATTTCTTCCCAAGGTTTTCTATCTCCAAAGTTGTCTCCCTTTGTGATTTCTTAGTTGTTTCTACTTTCTTTTTTAGATCCTGGATGGATTTGCTGAGATCCTTCACTTGTTTGTTTGTATTTTCCTGTATTTCTTTAAGGTATTTTTGCATTTCCTCTTTCAGGATTTCTGCCTGTTGACCCAAGTTCTCCTGTATTTCTCTAAGCGATTTTTGTGTTTCCTCCTCATGGGCTTCCATCTGTTGATCCATCGTCTCCTGCATTTCTTTAAGCAGCTCTCGTGTTTCCTTTGTAAGGGCATCTAACCGTTGATTCATTTCTTTAAGTACTTTATGTGTTGCCTCCCTATGGGCATCCATCTGTTGACCCATATTATTCTGCATTTCTTTATGCAATTTTTTGTGATTCCTTTGGAAGTGCATCTACCCGTTGATTCATTTCTTTAAGCGATTTTTGTGTTGTCTCCTTGTGGGCCTCCATCTGTTGATCCATGTTCTCCTGCATTTCTCTAAGTGATTTTTGTATTTCCTTTGTAAGGGCTTCTAACCCTTGATTCACGGTCTCCTGTAATTCTTTATTAGATTTATTTGTGTCCTTCTTGTGATCCTCTAATAGCATCATGAGAAGTGATTTTAAATCCAGATCTTGTCTTTCAGGTGTGGTGGGGTATCCAGGACTTGCTGCTGTTGGAGAGTTGGGTTCAGATGGTGCCATATTACTTTGATTTCTGTTAGTAACATTCCTAAGTTTGCCTTTTGCCATCTGGTTACCTCTGGTTTTAGTTGGTCCTTCTGTCACTGGCTGTTGGTTGGACCTCCTGTGAGCCTGCAAGGCTATTTCTCTCCCCCCCCGCCCCCGATACATGGATTCCCCTGGCACTGATTGCTGAGGGGCTGCCCTGCTCCTGGGTGACTTTGGAGCCCTGATGTGCCTTGCCCCAAGTGATGTTATATTGGGGAATCCCTGCACATCCAAAGGCTCAGCGTAGTGGATTCCCGGAGCAGAGGTCACCAAAGGGAGGCCGGTAGGGTCCTGCCCTGTGCAGGGGTGTGTGATCTCTCCCAGAGGGGGGGAGGGGGCGTCCCCCTGCAGGGCAGAAGTCTCACAGCAGGGCTGGAGAGTCGATTACTGCAGACCTTCCCAGCTCTTGGAAGCAGGGTACACACAAGCTGCCTGAGACCCAAGCGATATTATGCCTGTCTGTCTCTGAGCCTGGCGGTCCCAGCTGCCCTGGTGCAGATGGAAGCCCCAACAGGCCTTGTCCCAAGTGATGTTATATTGGGGAGAACCTGGGTACCTGTCTCCTCAGTGCCGTTGATCCAGGAACAGAGGTCACCAAAGGGAAGCTGGTAGGCTCCCGCCCAGTGCGGGGGGGGGGGTTGGGGGGGTCCCTCTGCAAGGCAGAAGTCCCACAGCAGAGCTGTCGCACTGGTTACTGCAGATCTGCCCAGCTCTTGGAGCAGGTTACACACAAGCTACCTGAGACTGAAGCGATATTATGCCTCGAGACACATTTCTTTTTTAATTTAATTTTTAAGTGTGTGTGTGTGTGTGTGTGTGTGTGTGTGCGTGCACACACACATGCACATGCATACTTTTGAGTGCTGATAGCTACCTGAGCAGTGTAGAAGAGGGCATTAGATCCCGTGGAACTTGAGTTATAGATGGTTGTGAGTCACCCAAAGTAGTGCTGGGAACTGAATGTGGGTCCTCTGCAAGCGCAGAATCCATTCTTGACCACTGAGCAATCTTCCAAGCCCCTCAGGCCACATTTCTATTGGTAAGTGACGTAACTGTGGTGTTTATTTTTCTCCTCCAGAAGAGCTCCCATCCATGCTCTTTGGAAGATCATATACAAACCGCATTCTATGATACTTTCTTTTACAACTGGGTGTATGTGGTATCAGTATCTACAGTTCCAGGGAAATGAGGTAAGAGGACCTGGAGACTGATATCTAGAGCAAGCCTGGGATACATCCCCATTTGAAACCTCCATCAAGCAAATTCTGAGAATACAGATTCTTTAAAGGTTTCCTCCCTGTTCAGAGATTCCATCAAGACAACCCTTCCACAACTTTCCTCATAACAGAAATGTATGCTTTTGTCAGACCTAAATGCCTAGGTGAAGGGGTGTCTGTCCCCAGCTGTGTGTTGGGAGTTTGTGGCTCAGTGGTGTGTATTCCAGCTGGCCCCTAAGTCCTCAGGCCAGTGGCTTTGTTTGCTCAATATCTAGATGTCAAGATTTAGCTTGTCAGAGTTCACAACTCCAAACAATGACCTTAGCATTTTGGATAACTTTGTTTACATGACATTAAGCTACAAGTGACCTTAAATTCTAAATAAAAGTTACATGTGCAGTTTGTATGAGAGGTTTGTTTTTAGAGAAAATAAATTACATGACAAGTTTAATTGTGTATGTGTGTATGTTACAGATCAGGCTAGTGAACACTTCACTCAACATTTAAAAATTCTTAATTGAAACCTTTTGGTATATGATTCTCACACAACAAAATCTAGCAAAAATCTATAAAATCTAAACACGGTTTGAAGAGTGAGGTGATGGTGCAGAGATTTGCAGGCTGGGCCTTCTGGGTGGTCATGCCTGTGGGCAAGTTCCTTGTCCCAGTTTTCTCAAAGAACTTCCGAAACAGAAACTTAGAAACAGCATGAGCTGTGTGGCATTGGTTGAAGTCTGCTTAGTGTGAAGTGCTGATAACGCCTAGGCCATGGCATCTCACGGTAGCAAGCCTCATCCCCGGTACTGGGATTCCTACAGATTTCAGGTGCTGGCTGGTGTGTTGTCTATTCTTGGAACCTTCTCCCTCCCCATGCAAAAAGACCATACGGAAAGGCTTGGACCCTCTCCCCATGTGACTTAGACTTTCTCTAAAATCAGACAGACACAACTGAGGACACAAGATTTTGAATTCACACTCTTTCCAGGTGGGATTACTACTATATGTTCTTATTCATATAGCTACATTATTCATATAACATTAGCTACAGACTTTATATTCAGTCACCATTAATGACCCCAGTGTACAAGGATTCTTTCTCAGCAGGTGCCATAGTGTTTCAACAACAGCTTCCTCCTCCTCCTCTTCTTTCTCTTCTTCCTCTTCTTCCTCTTCCTCCTCTTCTTCTCTTCCTCCTTCTTACATTTCCAAAACTTATAATTTTGTTAATAACATATAACATGTTATTAAAATATAATAAAACACATAACTTTGTTAATAAAATGCTAGAGGATCCTAGCACTTTGAATGAAAGTTTGAAGTGATTAGGTATCTAACTGAAAGTCAGATAACAGTTATAATGGCCACCATATTGGACAACATTGTGGCTACCACGGGGCCCACAAAAAAAATAGCAGCTTCCTTCTATCACATCTGGGTCAGAGTCTAGCCTCTTGGTGTTTCAGTATTGGCCATGAGAAGGAGGAATCAACATATTTGAGAGGCAGAAGAGACCCTCCTTCTACAACCTACAACCACCTCAGAGTTAGACAAGATGGTACTTCAAGAGAACCATTCTACCTCTCTATGGAAGTAACTGCTATTTGAACAGAAGACATGAAAGGGGGAGGGAAGTACCTCATGGAAATTTCAATGAGGCTGAATAAACGTCATTTGGAAGGTGTGTGTTTCATCCATCTTCAAAGGAGGATACCTGGTGTTAGGCTTCTTCAGATGCAGTGGATGCATAGTAAGAGGAGCTATGCCTTGGGTGCTTTTTCTGGTTTGCAATGGTCTTACTCTTCACATGCATTTATTGTAGGAATCAGAAAACGTGGGAGCTGCCCTGGAGCACCTTCCCTATCAGTGCACAGCATGTGCGTCTTTTCTGTCACACGACTGTTCTCTCATTTTCAGAGAACTGCACACAACAAATTTTTAAAAAAACATTTGCCCACACATCCAAAGTATCCTTTCATCCTGAGGTGACTGAGTAGACCCAACAGCACATGGCCAGAAGTATGTGGATAGAATTCCATCTCAGGCGAGGAAAGGTGTCAAAGCATATGATTTTCCTGTGTCCCACAGTCCTCCAGCCAGCAGGCTGCTTGCTTGTCCTTCACTTGTGGGCATGAATAAGTGTGCAACAATGTGTGTGTGTGTGTGTGTGTGTGTGTGTGTGTGTGTGTCCACATGTGTATGCAAGTAAAAATTACTTATCTAGTCCCCAGATACATCTGACAAAAGTAAACCCTTTCCTACCTGTGTCTTCATGGGGGTATAAATCCATTTCAGATTCTAAACATGGGCATTTCTGTAGATTTCTGGGTTGCTACTTGATTGCTCACATTCAGAAGATTTCAAGTTTTTCCTTCTTGGAATTGGTGTCACAGATGTTCCCTTGGGTCAGTTGAGAGTCTATTCACATGATGTTCTCTAATTCCACTAGTTCTTGCAACATCTAACCTCTTAGGCATGTGGCTTTGTATTTAACTTGCTCCTTCTTTTACTTCTGTTTATAGATCCTCACTGGCTCTGTTCCCTTTCCATTGCTTTGCCTTGAGTCTCTCCCAAAACTCCATCTCCAGATTCTCTTAGGAGACTGTGTTGGGTAAACTTCAGACTTCAGTAAAATGTTCATAATAATCTTCCATTATTGTGTACTTATAAAACCTTCCACATCTTTCTTCTTCCTTGTTTGCTGGCAGGTTTGGAATCAACTATGTTCTATTTTCACCAAAATAATGTGTTGAACATGTAAATAACTGATATTTGAGTATCAACCAATATCAACCAATATCCAATGGTTGATCCTAGTAGTTAAGAACATATCAAAGGATATATTCATAAGGTTGAAACCTCAGACAATACTACTAAGTGATATAAATGATATAAGGCGTACTTGTTTCTCCTGTGGCTAGAGAGATTGTTTTTTTTTTTTGACATATAATTTTATCTGCTTCTCAACTTTGGTCTTTCCTGTGGTTGTGGCTCCGACCTCTACTTGTCATCCTTGGTGTTCATTGGATGATCTAATAAGGAGAGTCGATGTGATGTCATAGTAAAGATTCTCTAGTGGTCTTGCATTTAGAGTTAGTTTCTCAGACACTAAGTGATACCTTGTTCTAGGACATTTCATTTATCCAGAGGCACACTCTGGCTCTGTGTGGTTTTGTGTTCCACTTCCCGCTAGGGTGTGGGGACACCACTGGGCATGTGAAATGCTGAGACGCTAGACTGCATTTACCCTGTGCCAATTTCAGGTGCTGGGCTCAAGGGAAGTGCCAATATACCACTCAGTGGGTGGGAAAATTCAGTCTAAGATGTGGGAGGCCAAAACTGGGGTTCCCTGACTTCCAGGTGTTCAGTCACCACTGGAAACCATGCAGAAGAGTCAGGAACAGAGGGTTGGGAGTCCATGGGCCTGTGATGAGGAGCCCGAGGTCAGAGGCTCCCAAACTCGTGGACATCCAGATGCCACTGGAAGTCTTGGAGGAGCTGAGAATGGAGGAGGCCTGCAGGCTGACGATGAGCCCAGGGCAGAGGAATGGGGAACGCCAGCCTAGCTCAGCAGTGGCGAGTCCTAGTGCAGAGGACCCTTCTGTGGAAGACTTAGATGATGCAGCTCTGTAGGGGAAGGCCTCCTCCATGCTCCCCAAGGCCATTCTTGACGATAGAGATAGTCCTTGGTTCCAAACTGTTTATTAATTAAACTGTTTCCATGATGTTTCATCATGGAAAATGGGTGGACCAGAGATTAAAGACCTTTTACAGGAAGTAATGTCCAGGAAGGGAAGCTTATTGCGTAAACACTCAGAGCCTCCAGACACCTCATTAGCATGGAGAACTCTGTTCTGATCTACAGGACCATAGGTCACATTCCTCTGTAGACAGTGTGGTCATATGACAGGAGCCTTGTCAGAAGCAGGTGAAGCTCTTACCATCCCCTCTGGGTTACCGGGCTTCCAACCTGCTCAACCTTACCAAGTTTCCTGGCACGGTCCACTGCCCCACAGCTATGGTTCTCCCATACTTATTTGATGAGTGTTGCATGTTATAGGACATGAGGAACATCCAATCAGAAGATTTTGATGAATCCTTCTGTTTTAGATGCCTGTCTCAAGGTTTTTGAATGGCAAGTCGAGTCTGAAGTACACAATGCCATGCTGCATTTTTATAGGTTGGGAGAAGTAAACACTAAAGATTGGGCCAAAGCAGGTCCCATCTAAGCTCCTTAAGGCACCAGAACCCCAGGTTTTCTGCAGTGATGGAAGAAAATCTAGTTTCTGCTTGTTTCAAACATATACTTTTTTGTTATTTTAAGCCATTTTATGTTCTTTTTATGTTATTTTCACACTAAAAAAGTATGAGATCGTGTTTTATAATATTTTATTTATAGAAATAGAGTCCATCCACAGGGACCCACAGACCTCTCCATTCCTGTTTCCCTAACAGTCTCCTGGCACCCTCTGGTGGC
This sequence comes from Tokudaia tokunoshimensis, assembly GCA_036184795.1. Taxonomy (NCBI): domain Eukaryota; kingdom Metazoa; phylum Chordata; class Mammalia; order Rodentia; family Muridae; genus Tokudaia; species Tokudaia tokunoshimensis. Next base: position 46,471,326 of record BTHU01000012.1, read on the forward strand.
AGAATCTCAAAATGCTTCTTAGCAAGCATACACTCAGACTCAAGGCAGAAAATTAATGAGTTAGCCGTGCTGCACACCTCTGCCAGGAGTTTGCAAAATGATTGGGGGCAATTTCAGTATAGACATTATATATGAATGGATGTGGTCTTTTTCCTCTCTTGAATACATTTTTTCAGGCGCTTACTATGACAAAGCTTCCTCTTATCTCTTGAGAGAGTGTTAGCTTATTAATGGTAAGGTTTTATTTTATAGTCTTTAAAAGCATTAGTTACACCTTAATAGATAAGAATGTTATGTTTAGTTCTTTCTGTAGACATATTTAGATCTGACAATGCCCAGAAGGTCACAGAAGCTCCCCTCACATTTATTGCAGAGCACTGTGTGGTGATGCATGGGGTCCAGTTCTTTCACCATTTAAAAATTTTTTTTTAATTCTTTCAGACATTGTATTTCGACTTTATTCCAAATTCATCAGTGATGGTTAATTTTATGTCAACTTGACACAAGCTAAAGTCATGCCTCCATAAACTTGAGCTGTAGGCAAGCCTGTAGGGAATTTGCCTAATCAGTGATTGATAGAGAGGGCCCAGCCCACTGTGGGTGGTGGTCCTGAGTTCTGTATGAAAGCTGAACAAGCCAGTAAGGAGCTCCCTTCCAGAGCCTCTACATCAGTCTCCCTGCAGGATCCTGCTCTGTGTGTATTCCCATCCTGACTTCCTTCAATAATGAACAGTGATGCAGAAATGTAAGCCACGTCAACCTTTTCCTCCCCGACTTGCTTTTTGGTCATCGTGGTTTTCACAGCAGTAGAACCCTACTGAGGACAGCATACTTATTCATGTATGTCACAATCTATGTACATCTATAGCTTCTTTTCATTCTCTTAGTACTGCCTTTTGAAAAACAGTTCTTAGTTTTAGGGGCATCTGATCATCTGTTTCATGAATAATGCCTCTGAGTTGCAACTGAGCGGCCATCTCACACCAAGGTCATCGGGTTTCTCCTGCATGATGTGCTCAGAATTTAATGATGCTGTATTTATGCTTCATTAGCATCACGTCAGAGGTCAAGTCCAGGGTGGAGTGATATGAGGGACAAGTGAGGAATTGGTATGTAGGCCACAGCCTTCTTCACAGCAGTAAGGAATTTTGGTCAAAACGTTTCCATGGGAAGAACCCGAATAAAGCCATAGATTTTCAATCACATGTTTTTGTCTTCTTTCTAGGGAAGTGCTCATGGTGGGTCAAAAAAAAAAAGATATTCTTTCCACTTTCTTTATGTCTAATTTGGCAAGCGTTTTTGAAATATTCAGGCGCTCTCAGTCACAGGTGCATCTCACAGGTATACATGTTAGAAGCTGTGATTCTTTCCTAGTGTTGATAGTGATGTCTGGTACCAGCCGCACACAGCAACATCTTCTTAGAGTAGTGGTAGTCCTTCTGTCCCTGGAATGCTACTTTTGTTAAAAATTTTAGTTCCTCAGAGAACATTTCACATTTGGCCACATGATGGCAGAATAAGGCCAAGGAGCCATCCAGATAATCATAAGTTTATTTGATCTAGCATCTACCCCACATTCTCAAACCCTGAATTCATGGGGCTTCCTGCACTGAACCCCAAAGGATAAAGTGCAAGAATACTGATCTTATTTTATTAGTTGTTCTGCTTTTATGTTCTGAATTGCTACACTCTGGGCCACTGAGAGCCATCACCCTAGTGTGACATCATGAAAAATTTCACTTGTCATGCTTTAGCCTTGCTACCTGTTCAGAGCCTGGGAAGAGAGCCAAGAATAGAAGGATCTAGGTATCTTTGGGGGTCTTCAGAGACCCTATATTACCAGGAAAGAAAGAAGACATCATTTACTAAATCCTAGATATTCACAAATTCCAAAAATTAGGATTTTAAGATTTAGAATAGCATTGCCATAACCACCAGGAGCACCTCTGGCCACCCAGAAGTTGTCAAACAATATCAAGGCATTTTCCTCCATGTCTTACATGATTGTGGTCTCCATGGATATCCTCAAGTTAGCTCAGCTGTTCCATGTACATAATAATAATGAACAACAACAATAATAAACAATAATACATTTTCGAACTACTTCTGGAATTATTTAACCCTTTCCAATGTAATATCACGCATAATTTGTCAGAAGATTTTCAATGCAGAATTGGCAAGATGGCTCAGTGAGTAAAGACTGATATTGATCTCCAGGCTCTACAGGCTGGAAGGAGAGAACCAATTCCAAAAAGTTGTTCTTGACCACTACACATATGCTGTGGTATGGACACATATAGACTCACATGTGCCTGTGCACACAAACACTATAAAATGTAATAGAAAATTTAAAAAAGTGTATTACTTTATGTTAGTATATTTATTGGCAGCATGAAGAAGTCATTCCAGAACCAACTAGGATGGTAATCATGCTGTCACTTTAGCATGGTGCTTGTCACTCTCCTGGTGCATGCTCTCCAAGCGGCAGAGCCTTGGCTTCCACAGTCAAATCTTATCAGACTTTTGTTCTTCTTTTGGATATTTCATCTTGTTAACAACAACCAAGCCAAAATCTGTTGACAAAGTTGCACTCATAGTAGCGTTCGATAGCGTTCGAGAGTGAACTGTAGAGCTTCATTTCTGTTGCTGTGATAAAAATCACATAATCAACATAGAAGAAAAGGAAATTATTTTATCTCTTTACTCCAGTTTTAAGTCTATTGTAGCAGGGAAGTGAAGGTAGCAAGACCTTAACATAGCTGGTCATGTCACATCCACAGTCAAGAGCAAAGAGAAAGAATTAATTCACATTCACCTGCTTCCTCGCCTTCGCTCAGCTCAATTTCTCCTGCCACCCACCCCCCACCCCCTCCCCACATCGTGTACTCTTCCCACATCTACCACCTTCATTAAGACACCCCCCTTATGTAGGTCCCAAGGCCTGACACTGATACTGAGACTATGGAACGCTCACAAAAAGGGACCTAACATGACAGTACTCAGGAAGACACAACAAGCAGCTGAAAGAGTCAGATGCAGATATTTGCACCCAACCAATGGACAGAAGCAGCTAACCCCTGCTGTTGAATTAGGGAAGGCTGAATGAAGCTGAGGGCAACCCTGTAGGAAGACCAGCAGTCTCAATTAATCTGGATCCCTGAGATCTCTCAAACACCGGACCACCAAACATGCAGCATACACCAGCTGACATGAGGCCGCTAGCACACATACAGTAGAGGACTGCCTGGTTTGTGTTCATTCAGAGTTGATGCACCTAACCCTCAAGAGACTGGAGGCCCCAGAGAGTTTAGAGGTCAGGTGGGGTTGGGGGTAGGGATACCCACATGGAGATGGGGGAGGGGAGGAGGTATGGAATGTGGAATAGTTGGAGGGTGAACAGGGGTTGGCAGGGTGGGGAATAAAATATGGAGTGTATAAAATAATAAAAAAAGAAAAAGAAAGAGGGGAAAAAAAGACACCCCCCCTTGCAAACATGCCCATGGGTGAACCCCATGCGGAAAAATCCCTCATTGAGACTCTCTTCCCAGGTGTCTAGGAGCTCAAATGCTGTTCTGTCTCTCTCGCAGATAGGAGCCATCAGTAAGACAGATAGGGTGGAGGCCTTAAATGTTACCTGAAAAATCTACCCACAGCTGAAGGAGTCTGGCATCTCCCAATGGAAAGCAGGGTTTCCAAAGTATCTGATGCCTAGAACAGAACTGGGATCCAGTAGTCACACCTACATGTAACACATGTAGAGGCTGACCATCAAGCACTGTATCTAGCAGCCGCTAATGATGTATGTAAGTTAACATCACAGCGTACAGGTGATACTAGGGAATTCAGGAGTCTCTCTCGGGGTTCTTATTCTTATTAATAAAAGAATTTAAGAACAAATAAATTTAAACACAAGCTTGGAGATTGTTTTTTTTTTTTTTAGACTTTAAATAAGAAAACAAATCCCAGGACAGACGAGTTCTAAATCTATCAGCTGCTGGGAGGAGGAAAATAGAGAAGGAAAGAAAGCCACGCCATTTGAATAAATGAGCATGGAGTTCAGCAACATGGTAAGGTCATTATAGAGAAAAGATAAGGAAACCCAAAGTATTAATGGAAGCATATTTAGACTGTGGTCACAATTTTTTAAAAAGGAGACAGAAAAAAAGACAGAGTAGTCCATTCAGAAAAATGGGCAGATCTAGCCTAAAACCTCATGGCGCTGCTTAGAGGCTATTACAGAGAAATGAGGATTCTGGAAAAACTACACTATCTTAATATGGACCTGCCTTCCTCCTGGAGGTCCTGCCTTCCTGAGGCATGGTTCTTTAGCCAGGTCTTTGACTTGCTCAGCTGGATTAACTCTCATGAGAGGAGACAAGGACATGTCTCCCACCTGCAGAAAGAAATTCCATTCTTGACTCAACACAAGCGGGAGATTGCAGTGGCAGTGTGGCTGCTGCAAAAGCTGTGTGCAGTCTGGCATCCCCAGAACCATAAAGTGAAGAATAAATACAGCGAATGAGCAAGGGGTCCCAGTGCAGGCATCTCCAGTGTGCTACCAGCAGCTTCCTTTTTCCCTAAGGTGTCCGCTGGGTACCCACAGCACAGGAGGAGTATTGTTTACTACTTTTCTCTGAATTGAAGCATTCCTGCCTGGAGTGAGGAAGGACTGGACTAAAGGAGCTTAGGGACCTTACATGTGCCTTTGTGGAGCTGCCTACTTGTTGCACAATTCTCAGGGACTCCAGAGATGCAATTTCCTGAGCACAGACTTTTGTTGTTACTTACGACAACAATTGGTTAACCTTAGGTGTAACTGTATTTATTATGTGAGTATACTGTTAATGTCACCCCATTGTAACTGGGTATTTAGATTTTAGATTTCTTTTTATTAGGGCTGTGGCCTTAAGCATGTGTACAGTACGATAAGACCCATCCCTATGGGTGGACATCCTTGATCGCAGGACAGACGTGACTGCTTTATTTAATCATTCCTCTCCTGTACCATACTTTGTTAAAGTCAAATGTCATTTGATTTGTATCTTTCAGAGATTCCTTTACGTCCTTCTGTTCGCATTTCTCTTTGCCATAATGCGTCGCGTCTTTATATGTTTTCTATCATTTCTTCTATGCATAATTGTTTTCATGATTTTTATAATTTCAAGGGCTTAGAAACAGAAATAGTTATGCACGTGAATTATATCTTTCCTTTTCAAATCAGACTCACCCAATTTAGATCTCAACCAAAATGAGGAGGTAGTGGCTTGCCCTCATGGTTGGTGCTTAGTTGTAGTTTTTCAATGAATCAAGGGTGAGCTCCAAGAGAGCTTACAACATTCTTCTTCAATACCAGTAAGTGTCATTATTTGATTTAGTTTATTTTCCAAGATAAGGCTATTATTACTTCTTTTAAAATGTTCAGGACTTATTTTTAGTTCCTATGAATGTAATTATTTTAAGATGCAAAAAAATAGAAAACAGTAATTACACCATATGGAGTATCTAAAACATTAGGTCTGACCATCACCTCCCACGCTGTCCAGTCAAATCCTGCCTGCTTGTTCCTAGCACCTGTTATGACTAGAGTCTGAAGCATCTCCCACAAGTTCTGATCATTTATTCTTGGTCTTTGGCCAGTAGTGCTATTTGGTAAGATTGGGGAACTTTTGGAGTTGGTGCCTGACAACTGAGCAACTCAACTGAGTTGGTATGAACTCAGCTGAGGGAAGATTACATGCCCTTGACTCAAGTTGCTCTTATGAAGCAAGGATAAGTAGAGACTTGGATGATACAAGCAAATACTTTAGATTGTGGACACACAACATTTTGACAAGTTACTCATTACATTGGTGATGAATAGACCAGTTGTTCTCAAATAAGTTATGCACTAGAATCATTCTAGAGTTAAAAAAAAATAAAAAAACCTTTTCTCCAACAAAATTACTTTATTGTTCAAAAGATCTCCCAAAGTAAGCCATAATTTGAAACCATGGAACCAACAGTTACAGTAAAATGAGATTTCAGAATTAGAGTTTATAGTGTTTAGACAGAAAAAAAAAACTCCACAGCATCTTGCTAAAGATCCAGATTGTTCTGTGAAGCCCTCAGACAGCTGTGCCAAGGAATTCAGGCGGATTTATTACCGTGGTGCTAAAGAAGAGTAATTGACAGAGACCAGATGCTCCCTCCCTTTCCCAGACCCACAATGCACCTGTGTCTCCCTAGGACTCCCTAAGCATCCTCCCTAATTTTGTTCTGAAGATAAAAGATCCCGTGAATTCAAAATGATTTCTCAATCCACCAAAAATAGTACTGTAATCTATGCTTCTAAACTTGTATTTATATCCTCCAAGAGTACAAAAATGTCTTCTGCCTCAGCAATTTGATTTCCTATAATACTATGTCAAACTAAGAAATAAAGACATCGTTCTTTATGACTTATGTTTTTAAAGTCGTATAAGTTGCTTTCCCTCTCTATGTTTTCACATTGCTAGGATCCTGATGAGTACTGTCTAAATCTCTGATACTGTTTTCTTGCTGTCTCATTGTTTATCTTTCACATTGATGTTTATTTTACCATTATTGTTGTATCAATATAATTTAAACCATCTTCGGCATTTTTCAGGAATTTATAATGTACTTGCAGTTCCTTAAAATTCCCATGTCTCTCTAGTCTATGTAGACTTCTCATAAATTTTCTGTGGCCCAACCCCAGTCATCTGACTATATTCTGGCTCTGACCCTCCCATTACCTTCTCAAAAATCCTCATTCATTCTTTACCCTTGGAACCAGCCTTCCCAGACCTGGTCAGTACAGGGAATACATTTTGGCTACTTGACTATAAACAGGACTAATCTTTAAAGTATAGTTTCAGCATGCCCATTAGAGAAGGCCTGCAATCTCAGGTAGCCAGCTGAAGCAAAAAGATCACAAGTTCAAAACTAGCCTAGGCCAAAGAGTATATTCAAGGCCAACCTGAGCAACTTTGTGAACTTCTCAAAAATACAAAACACAAAGAAGGCTGGAGCTACAGCTCAATGTTGATCACTTGCTTTGCATACACAAAGTCCTAAATTCAAACCCTAGTGTAATAACAAGTTTAACTCTGACCACACATCTTTATAAATTATTACATATTTGTACCCATGCACTCATTCACTTATCAATGATTCAAAAACATTCATTGATGGTTAGAGGCCTGGAATTAACACATAGATTTCAATGTAATAACTTTTACATTTTCTGAAAAAATAATTATAGACACATATATTGTAATTAAAATATCAGATCTTACTTCAAAAGCCTATACTTGACAAAACTGGAAAATCCAAATGAAATGGATGATTTTCTAGACAGATACCACTTACCAAAGTTAAATCAAGATTAGGTAAAAATCTAAACAGTCCCACAACACTGAAGTAAATAGAAGCAGTCATTAAAAGTCTTCCACCACCACCACCACCCAAAAAAAAGACTAGGACCAGATGGTTTTAGTGCAGAATTCTATCAGACCTTCAAAGAAGAGCTAATACCAATACTCCTCAAACTATTCCACAAAATGGAAATAAAAGGAACACTACCTAATTCATTCTATGTGAACACAGTCACCCTGATACCTAAACCATACATAGACCCGACAAAGAAAAGAGAACTTCAGACCAATTTTGCTTATGAACCGCTGACATAAAAATACTCAATACAATTCTCACAAACCAAATCCAAGAACACATCAAAACCATCATTCACCACAATCAAGTGGGCTTCATCCCAGAAATGCCGGGATGGTTTTCTATATGAAAATCCATCAACATAACCCATTATATAAACAAACTCAAAGAAAAAAATCATATGATCATCTCATTAGATGGTGAAAAATCTAACACTCCTTGGCGTTAAAAGTCTTGGAGAGATCAGGAATTCAAGCACATACCTAAACATAACCAACATCCAATTAAATGGAGAGAAACTTGAAGCAATCCCACTAAAACCAGGGACTAGACACAACAGCATTGACATACAGAAGAATTCACAGAGACTATGGCAACCTGCACAGGGCCTGCATAGGTCCAAATCAAAGTCCAGGTGCTGGGGGGGTCGGGTGGGGGAAGTGGACATAAGCTTCTGTTCTTAACCAATAAGCTATCTCTAAATGACATCTGCTTGCAAAGGAAAATTAGTCTTCTCCAATGGATTCTAGCTGGATATATAAACGACACTTAAGAACAGGCCCCATGCACAGATGGACAATGCAAAAAAAGCACAATAGTATTTTTATAAAATGTTTTACTCATATTGCTTTGTTTTGGCATTTTTGTCTTACTGGTCTTTTGATTCTATATTATGGTTTCCAATTCTGTGTCTTTAAAGTGTGTGTGTGTGTGTGTGTGTGTGTGTGTGTGTGTGTGTGTGTTTTATTATTATTTTTTTTATTTTCTATATTCTTTATTTACATTCCAAATGATTTCCCCTTTCCCGGTTCCCCCGCTCTCCAAAAGTCCCATAAGCCCTCTTCCCTCCCCCTGTTCCCCATTTGCCTAAGAATTTCATGAATTCATTGTTTTTAATTGCTGAGTAGTATTCCATTGTGTAAATATACATGGAAAATATCTCTGATAAAATTGAAGAAATATATAGAAAAACATGTTAAGATTGAATATTTCATGGAAAAATTATACAGATAAAATGGTAGACACAAAAATATTCCGACGTTGATTGAAAATGGAATTATAAACATTTTCAGAGCCCAGTTCTCCCACCACAGCAAATCCCAGATACCCCAACACACTGGAAAAGCAAGAGTTGGATTTAAAGTCTCTTCTCACGATGCTGTTAGAGGACATCAAGAAGGTCATAAATAACTCCCTTAAAGAAATACAGGAGAACATAGGTCAAATGGTAAAGGCCCTTAAAGAGGAAACACAAAAATCCCTGAAAGAAATACAGGGGAGCATGGGTGAACAGGTAGAGGTCCTTAAAGAGGAAACACAAAACCCCTGAAAGAATTACAGGAGAACACAAACAAACAAGTGAAGGAACTGAACAAAACCATCCAGGATCTAAAAATGGAAGTAGAAGCAATAAAGAAAACACAAAGTGAGACATCTCTGCAGATAGAAAATCTTGGAAAGAATTCAGGAGTCATCGATGCAAGCATCAACAACAGACTACAAGAAATAGAAGAAAGAATCTCAAGGGCTGAAGATACCATAGAAAACATTGACTCAACAGTTAAAGAAAATGCAAAATGCAAAAAGCTCCTGAGCCAAAACATCCAGGAAATCCAGGACACAATGAGAAGACCAAACCTAAGGATTATAGGTATAGAAGAGAGTGAAGATCTCCAACTTAAAGGGCCAGTAAATATCTTCAACAAAATTATAGAAGAAAACTTCCCTAACCTAAAGAAAGAGATATCTGTGAACATACAAGAAGCCTATAGAACTCCAAACAGACTGGACCAGACCAGAAAGTCTTCCCGTCACATAATAATCAAAACACCAAATGCACTAAACAAAGAAAGAATATTAAAAGCAGTAAGAGAAAAAGGCCAAGTAACCTATAAAGGCAGACCTATCAGAATTACACCAGTCTTCTCACCTGAGACAATGAAAGCCAGAAGATCCTGGGCAGATCTCATACAGACCCTAAGAGAACACAAATGCCAGCCCAAACTACTATACCCAGCAAAACTCTCAATTACCATAGATGGAGAAACTAAGATATTCCATGATAAAACCAAATTTACACAATATCTTTCCACAAATCCAGTCCTACAAAGGATAATAGATGGAAAACGCCAACATGAGGAGGGAAACTACACCTTAGAAAAAGCAAGAAAGTGTGTGTGTTTCTTATGCTTTCTCTTCATTTTTTAATCTCTTGTTTGCTTTCTAAAGAGGGATAGAAAAAATATTCGAAGTTGGATAGTGTGGAGAGATGGGGAGAACCCAGAAGGAGATGAAAGAGGAGAAACCTTGATCAGAACACACTGTACTTGAAAAAACATCCATTTCCAATTGAAGGGGAAAAAAGATGTAGTTTCAAGTCAGTTTTGCTGAGCAGTGAGTTTTAACAGGCTAGTCTTCAGGAATGACCTGCTCTGAAATACCATGAAAATCTTGACATTAGTTATTTTGGATAAAAAGAAGAACATAAGAATATGAACACTAACTAAAAAGTTACACAACACTGAAACTCATTAATTAGGTGAAGAGCTCTGTGGTATCAGCAGGTCACACAGGAATAAACTTTAACTCTCACCAGCATAAGTACTGTGTCATTCAGAGATGCTGATGATCAGCTAGGTCAGCATCCCAATATAGAACCACATACTCCCAACATTCCTTTGAGTTGGTCTCACATATCTTAGTGAATATTTCCCTAAAACTCTCAACTCAATCATTTCTAGATTAGAATGAAAGAGACTGTGAATTAACCTGATTCCAATCTCTCTGTTCAGAAATGATGGCTGGAGAAAATCTTACCTGTCCTCATTTTGGTTAGAGGGAAAGCCTGATAGGGAGTTCATAGAATTTTCTCTCATCCCATGGCTGCACAGTTGAGCAACTGTTTAACAAATATATCTTTTTCCCTTTATTCTTAGTGTTAAGTGATTAATGTCATTAACTAAAAGTCAGTAAAAGCAACTTTGTAGTGAAAGAATGAAGAATAAAAGGAAAATGTCTCTTGTTGATAGAGGCTATCACAGGCAACAAAGCATATTGTTTTCCTTTCAATTAAGAGCTGTCTTTAGTGTATAAAATCATATCAGATGCAAATAAGCATACTTCCATGTCTTCCTTTCCTATTTGTATCACTTTTCTCTCCTTCATTTGTCTTACCACTTTAGCTAAAACTTCAAGTACTATATTGAACAGGCATGGTGAGAGTGGACATCCTCATTGTTTCCTGGTTTGGGTGGTGGTTTCTATAAGAAAGTTATCTGAGCAAGCCATGATGAATAAGCCAGTAAGCAACACTTCTCCAGAGCCTCTGTATCAGCTCCTGCCTTTGAGTTCGTGCCCTATTCGAGTTCCTGCCCTGACTTGCTTCATTGGTGGACTGTGATGCGGAAGTATAAACCAAATAAATCCTTTCTCCACAACGTTTTCTTGGTCATTGTGTTTTAACATAGTAATAATAACTCTAAGACAGACATGAAATAAGTTATTTATATCAAAAAATTTGTGTGTATGATATCTCTCAATGTAGTAAGCACTCAATGCTATAATTTTGGTCATGAGATAACTGAAACAGAAGACTGTGGCAAAAGGATACAGCACCATTCCCAGATTCTGAAAGCCCAGCACTGGGCATGAAACGTGAGTGATTAAAGCACTTATGGGAGAATATTGCTGCTTGTCTCTGCTTGCCAGTGCAGGTGCTGCCTTTGAGTCAACAAAGAGTCCTCATTCCTGACATGAATCAGGGCCACCAACTGTCCCTTCACGGGCCTCATTTCCATATCCTAATTCTGGGATGTCTTTTTAAAAATGATCTAAATAGCTTAGAGTGTCCCAGGAAACATGCCAAAGGAAACTGTCAGAGTCCAAACTGGTCAAATGACACATTTTTAAAGACCAAAATTAAGGAATGGAATTTATATGCCAAGTTCTTGCTCATGGTACACTGTAGATGAGGGTGTTAGCCAACAAGTCTTGGGAGGGTGTGGCTGACCTCAGAAGGATCATTTCTAGAACTCATTTAAACATGATTCTTTCTGTTTGGTTGAAGTTGAACCAAATCTCTCTCTCTCTCTCTCTCTCTCTCTCTCTCTCTCTCTCTCTCTCTCTCTCTCTCTCTCTCTCTCTCTTTCTCTCTCTGTATGTGTGTGCTTGTGTATGTGTCTGTGTGTCTTGAGACTGAAACAGAGAGAGAGAGAGAGAGAGAACATGACAGTTCCAAATTACATCAATAAAGAAAAGCAAATTAGGACAGGTGGATTACAGCAAAGTGGGAAATCTCAGCTATAGACCTCAGAGCATATCTGATGACATTCCTAGCATTTGAGTTGTAGAAGATAATGGTCAGCTAAGTTAATGCAATGTAAAATCTGTTAGTCATGGGATGTTATCTCTAACACAGAGATGGGCAAGGAATGACTAAGGGGCTAAAGGTAGTCCAAAATAAACTATAATTAGGCTCCTGACTTGCAACATTTTAACCTCCCCTCCATCACTATAAGTATGATCAGTCAATTGGCCTTTGTAGACACAGCTTCTTTTCAGGAATTTTCATTTACATGATAACAATATCCTAAGACTTAGAGGATAAGGGTATGGGGAAAAGAAACTTTAAGGTCTAGTACTATAAAGTACTGAATGTCAGGAGGGACAGTCTAAGAACTGTTAACAACAGGATGTAAGAAGACTAAAGTTTCATTGATGAACCTATAATTTTAAAAGATATGGTAAGAACTAACTGACCTTTTAAAAGAGAGAATAAGGCATATTCAGTGGGCTTAGAAATATTAGCTTTTAGAAATTTGAAAAGAAGAATTTGTGAAGTCCCTTAAGAGACTTAGGTATAAACAGGTATTGGGACTTTCATGGGAAAAGATCTTATGGAAATGGGCATGAGGTGAGAGGATTTGCATGGGATTGATGTGTTCTAGACCGAAGGGAACCTGGATAGTTATTGAGGAAGGAGTACTAGAGAATAAGGGAGGCAGAGCATTGGAAAAGGGGGCAGTGGCTAAAAACCAATAGATTGAAGTGCTTCAGGATACAGATGTAACCTAATCCTAATTTAGACAATTCTCTCTTGAAAAGAGTGAGGACAGAACTGCAAAATCAGATATGGGGGGACTAAAGACTTGATCTTCTAGACCAATAGATAGTAAGGGTGTTGTCACTGGCTGTGAAGAATGACATCTATCACAACAGTGGAGATTTCAGAAGGAAAGAGGAATCCCCAAATCCAGGCAGAGTAAGAGACTCCAGTATTTATAACAAAAGTAATATTCTTTATCTGCCACAGAGAGAGCAGTAGGGGTTCAGTCATTTGGATGATATGAGATGTGGTCTGTTCCAATTTGAGGACTCATTAATCTCCTGAAGGAGACCCAAAATGTACACCACTGAAGAGGAGAGTAGTTTTTGTCCTTTGGGCTTGGGTTTGGGAAATGTTGGCCCTCTCTTTTGGAAGAGGAATTATTATTCTTCCAATGACCAACTGTTCTATAGTCTGGGCACAGTTTTGGAGAAGGGGACCTTTAATTGGGCAGCTTTTGATCCAGTGACCAGTATGACCACATCTAAAACAAATTGTGAGGCATTTTGGATTGATGAAAAAGTGGCTCTTGGTGCAGAGGGTGATTCGGTCCTTGGAGCGTTTTGATAATGGCTAGGGTAGGAAGTTGGTAGGATTGTTTTTGATCTGGTCTTTCTGTTATTTGTCTGTCCTCATTCCCACTTATGCTCCTTTGTTATTAAAATCTTTGAAGGCTAAATCTAAAAGCTCATTACATGAAACCTAAAGGCCTTGTATAGTTCTTCTACTTGATATCTGATATCAGGAGGAGCCTGGAAGATGACATGTATGACCAGGACAAATTTGCCATCAGAGGAGTCCTATGCATTTCTGAAAAGTTTCTAACAGAAGGTTTTCTTTGAATCTCCAAGCGATCTCTCTGATTTTCCCTTATTTGATAGCATTGGAAACAACCCTTTCATTCCCTCTATGAGACAAGATAGTATATATTTTTAGTTCAGTCAGGGAAGGGTAGCTGACAGTTCTATGGTGGATCTACTTTAGAGATAGCCCTATCCTCAGTATCATAATATGCTCATTGCCAGACAGAGTGAATAAATCTTTTACCACACTGGTGAAAAATCTTTGCTTCTTGTCAATATTTTATTGCCTTAAGTCATACAATATCATATTGCCTTAAGGACCGTTCATATGGCGGAAACCAGATTGGAAATAGGTCATGAATATGTATTCAAGTTGTCAAGAAAAGGTTAGAAATTAATTTTTTGTAATGTGTGAACTTTGCATAAAGGATTCCAATTTTGTTTCAGTTTAAGGAAGAAATGCAATGTGGACAATGTTCTCTATTCCAGCCACTTATTAGAGAGGCTGCTGATTAACATAACCAGTTGCTTGGAAGGGGCTTCCAGAGTGGATATGGGTATGCTTGGACCAAGTGGCTGAGGAGATAGAGAGTGAAGAGTGGATGTGGAAGAGGCTGAAGAGGACGGTCAAGCATGGAATGATGGGGAACCACATAGTCAGTACTATCAAAGTTAGAGTTGGGGCCAGATGCTACTGAAGGGGGGGGGTGTACAGGTTAAAGGGAATGCACGCATGAAGCATGGCTATGTGACAGATGAGTTTCAAAGAATCCCGAGCATAAGGTGCTTTAGAACCTTTGCCAAGACCTAGAGATAAAGATTAAATTTGGAAAGACTATTGTGAATGAGAGAGTCATTTTCAAGCTTTCAAGCCAAACTACCTATTTGTCTAATTTATGTAAGGACTAGACCATGTTGCCATAGAACATCAGGTGTTTGGGCCAAACATCTCTCTCTAATAAGACAGACTTGAGGCTGTTTAGGAGACATCATAAAGGGAAGCCCTTGGGAGGTGCCAATAGATTGAGTGTTGCCCAGGATACTACCAATAAGAAGGAGAACATCCTGAGGAAAGAAAAGACCGTGAGGAAATAATCAAAGAACTGAACATTTTTTTTCTAGAATGCAAAAGAAAAACGTGAGTCATGGCTGGTGAAAAAAGACCAAAGAGGTCTGTCCCCACTCTTTGGTAAATCTGGAAGGAGGAGAGAGTGCAAGAACTCTAACCACAAGGAGGTTTTGAAATTTGTTCCATTGAGGAGACGGGAAGCTTTAGCTCTACAATTTTTGTCAATGGAAAGGTAAACAGAAATGGTATGAGACCAAGAGCTTTCTGTTCCCCCAGCAGATACCCCACCCCCAGTTGCTGTAGTTGATTTTAACTTACCATTGTCCTTATCAATCCCTGGCAGTGACCATGGACTCCAGAGAGGTGGGATGGTGATATAGGCCACCAAAAATGTTAGATAGAAACTTAGTCCAGAGTCATGGGAAGCAAATATTTTCACTAGTATGGCAAAAGATTTATTCATTCTTTCTAGACAAAGCCAAGCACTAAGAATAGCCTAGCCTACTCTTGTTAAAGACTAGGCATGGGAATTGAGCTGTATATATCTGGGGGGCGGGGGGAGAGGCGTGCAAGGCAGGCAGCAAGCTTAAGGAAGTAATTTTCTTAATGCTGTAAAAAATGTTAGTCAAATAAGGGTCTGCTATTTTTGTTCCATAATGTTGTTTGTGTTTAGTCATTATTTATTTGTATTAGGTATTAGTTAAGCAAACTCTGAACCAGATAGGAGTGAGTGTCCTTGGTCCTTTTCTTCCAGCTAGATCTCCCGTAAACAGGCTAAAGACAAGAGGTAAGCCATTTTTATTCAGACGTCATTTTGTTCGGGTCCTTTAAACTAACAACATCCAGTAAAAATTTAGTAAGAGGAGTATGAATTGCTGCTGATGCAGGTATACTTTAGCTATGTTATTCTGCTTAGTGTATATGATAGCTCCTTTATCTAAAATGGCATCTTGGGTTGATTTTCTTACTACCTCAAAGATATACATAAACTCTTGTTGGTGTAGTTGATTAATCTGCTCTACCTCTGTGATAGCACCTGCATGCATTCCTCAATACCTGCCCCCAACACACACACACTCAGCTTTATTTTTAATATGCCTTAAACAGCTCAATGGCTGGACACTTCCAAACCTCCCTTTGGCTAACACACTCCCCCCTCCAATATTCCTGAATTATTACTTACTAGAACTTAAATTCCATCTTGGCCACCCCAAACTCAGACCTGCAGCCCTCCTGGGCCACAATCCTGGACTCTTACATGTTGGCAGTCTCCATCTCTCTGTCCTACACTTCTCAGGCCTGGACCTTCTCCCTCAGCATAGAGCCTTCCCCCCCCCCCCCCCCCCCCCCCGCATTTCTTGCCAAGGAATCCTAAAAGTCCTGCCTCTGTCTTCCTGCCCAGTCATTGACCTCCAGCAACTTTATTTAACAATCAAAGACAACTGGAGGCAGAGACTCTCAGCATCCCACCTGCAGACTTGCAAATTCCTGTGTAATTTTGGGAACCCAGTTAACATAATACAAGCAATAAACCGAATCTAATTATTTGCACATTGTCAAGATGAAAACATGATGAGCTTAAAAGAAGAATAGTTATTGGGCCAAATTAGAGTAATTTGCATAAAATAATATGTGATATTTCACTCAGAGGGATAAGTATTATGTGTTGATTTATAAGAAGAAATAAAGAAGTGAACAAGGCATGGAGGCTCCAGGGGACATCCATGCTGAGCCCAGAGCAGATATGTAGTGGTCTTCATTAAAAATAATCAGCACCTAAGGTTTCCAAACTGGGAATGAATTTGATTCTGTGATGTTAAAGATAAAATATCATCCAATATAAAAATATACAAAGTACCATTATAAGCCCATGCACTCCCATTTCCTGAAATTTTTGTTCCAAATTTCTTGAATAAGCTGAAGATGAAATGATGCAATGCTTTATATATTGTATTTTTGACTCAGCACTATACTATGAACATGTTTTTATAACAAAATTAGAATTTTCCAAATGTTGGCTTAACTAAATTTTATATTTATTCCTTCATTATAAAGTAGCATCTCTTTGACTAGTATCTATCTCATAAATATACATTATAGTCCTATACTTAACAGAATCCTATTTATTAAACATGAGTTGAAAATCTTTTAAAATTATATATTCAGATGTCTTATCCCTATAAACTATAGCAGATAAGAAATTTAAAATATGTTTATAATTAGATTAACTGATTCTTAATTATTTCTTATTTTATGTTTAACCCTGCTGGGTTTTAACATAAAAATGAAAAATGATTGGGCCCAGTGTACTAGGTAGTGATGGTTTTTGTAGCATATTAGATTTGTTTTCAAGGAATAATAAAAATGATAGATTTTTGTGTCTTCCTTAACAATTCCAAACTAATCCTAAAGTCAAGATGAATTAAAATGGAAAATCTTGATATTTTAGTAAGTCAGAGGTCAGTGTGTAGATCATTACCTTAAAGTGTGTGTCACTCATCTGTGTGTAGAAACAGCTTTCAAACAAACATAGTCTCTACCCTGTTCCAGAATCATAAGAACTCTTGTCAGTGTTTGATCTCAGCACAGCCAACTTTGGGTTTTGACAGCTCATGAGTAACCTTCACTGCAAAGAGTTTATACAATCCTTCTGTGAGCACTCATCAAAAGTAAAGAAAACAAAACTTAAATGTCATATGACCCATCATGTAACTAAGCACAAAGCTCAGGGGCATTCTAGAAATTAGAGCCAGATGGCTGAGATCACTAACTTTATAAGATCATAAAAATGTCAGCACCATGCAAATGCTTTGCAAAGAAAATTAAACAATATGCGGCTTATGCAAGTACACAGACTTCCAGCTTGTATTACAAACTGTGCTAACAGAAAACAACAGACAACTATGACAGGAATATGTCTTCAGAAGTAAGATGTTAGATTAATCAAATTAGGTATTTCTTACTACTCTCTTCTTTCCCTCCTGTTCTTTCTTATTCCTTTCATTCATTCTTTCATCAATTTATCTCTCTTTTGTCTCATTGCCCAATATTTATTTGAATCATTAGTAACTGATGAGAAGTAGCAAGAGCCCAAACACAGATTAAACAAGATGAACAGTTTTCATTAAAATTTCCTACAGTGGCCAAAAGCAACCTATATGGCAAACATGAATTTGATACTTTAACTTCTTGAGGCACTTTACTTTCACACTGAGATATGATCGTACATTTTATGTAAGATAATGTTCACTTGTCTACTTTTATTTATTATAGAGGGATTTAACTAGGTAAAAGATTAAAATCAACACAAAGGCATAGCTCATTTCAATGGGTAGAGCTTATCTGGTGCACACAGAACCAGGAACTCTCATACTTTTAGAAATTCTATTACTCTAGTGATAATATTGCCCCAGCATCTCAAACATAAATTTAAGGAGGAAAAGGAGACTGGAGATCTATCAACATTGGTAGGGTGCTTACCTAGAACACACAAAAATCTGGTTTCCATCCCTGGAATCACACAATCTCTGTGAAGGCAGGAAGACTAGATGCTCATCTTTGCCTACATAATGAATTTGAGACTAGCTTGGGATACTCTGTCTCAAAAAGTAAAGACAGAAAGAAAAGAAGGAAGGAAGGAAGGAAGGAAGAAAGGAAGGAGAAAGGAAAAGAAACTGAAGAGGGGGATGACAGCAAATGACTGACCTGGGACTCAGGCCCATTTGCTTGATGCCAGAAAGCAAAATATAGCTTATGAACATCCAGAGCTGTGTGTGTATCAAGATATGCTTGCTTATGTGAGGGCCTACATTTTCTCTGTTTAGCCTCTTTCAAGAGAAAGACTAAAGCTATGTTATTAATACCTGTAAAACTGTAATCCATAGCACTAGTTTTGAGGAATCCAAATTTCCTTCTAAAATAGAACAAGGGTTCAATATAGATGGAGTCTGGGCAGGAGAGCAATGGACACCGCTAGGTCATCGATCCCATGGAATCTAAACTTCACAGAAACCATCTGCCTAAACTTTTCAAATTAAAATAGTTGTTAAACTGGGAAATGGTGAAATAGTGAAAGGGAGCTTTTACTGAGGGGGTGACAATACAGAAAGAGAGGAAGGGAAGATGAGTAAACAACACAGAAACAACATTAAAGTTATTTGAATAAGACACTAGTTATTATATCATTTTTATTTATCTTAAATTACATATAATACTTATAATTAATATATTCATATATATATCATACTCATGCTCACACATATATTCATATGTGTATTTACATATGTGTGATATGTTTTAAGGCCATTTTATATCATCTATTTTATAGAGGAAACCAACCAAACATTCTTAAATAAATAATCTAAAGGGGATACGACCAGTGGAGCTGCTGGAACAGGAGTATTCTGGTCGCCATTTGCACCAGGGAGCCAGGTGGCTCCACAGCCTTCAGTGCTTAGCCCACCAGGAGAGAGTGATCTCCCAGTAGCGCTTTCACTTCTGTGTGCAGAGGTGAGATCTCCATCTTTTCTTTGGAGAGGAATAGCTAGGAGTGCACAGGGCATACTATCAGTGGAGCTGATGACCAGTTAGGGGGGAAAATGTCAAGCATCTTATAAAGGCAGACCTATTAGAATTATACCAGACTTCTCACCAGAGACGATGAATGCTAGGAGATCCTGGGCAGATCTCATACAGACCCTAAGAGAACAAAAATGCCAGCCCAAACTACTATACCCAGCAAAACTCTCAATCACCATAGATCGAGAAACTAAGATATTCCATGATAAAACCAAATTTACACAATGTCTTTCCACAAATCTAGTCCTACAAAGGATAATAGATGGAAAACACCAACACAAGGAGGGAAACTACACCCTAGAAAAAGCAAGAAAGTAATCTTCTTCCAACAAACCCAAAAGAAAGTAACCACACAAACATAAAAATAACACCAAAAATAACAGGAAGCAACAATAACTATTCCTTAATATCTCTTAAGATCAATGGACTCAATTCCCCAATAAAAAGGCATAGACTAACAGAAGTATTTTTTCATGTAAATCTTCAATTTTATCAAAAAATGTTTGTAATTCCTCTTCCAATTAATTTACTAATATTTTTATGTCTACCATTTTATCTGTATTATTTTCCATGATAATCTTTAATTTTAACATGTTTTTCTATATATTTCTTCAATTTTATCAGAAATATTTTCCATGTAATTCTTCAATTTTATCAGAAAATGTTTATAATTCCACTTTCAAATCAACTTAGATATATTTTTATGCTTACCATTTTATCTGTATAATTTTCCA
This sequence comes from Tokudaia tokunoshimensis, assembly GCA_036184795.1. Taxonomy (NCBI): domain Eukaryota; kingdom Metazoa; phylum Chordata; class Mammalia; order Rodentia; family Muridae; genus Tokudaia; species Tokudaia tokunoshimensis. Next base: position 46,491,282 of record BTHU01000012.1, read on the forward strand.
TGAAATAGTCAATTTTAACATGTTTTTCTATATATTTCTTGAATCTTATCAGAAATATTTTCCATGTAGATCTTCAATTTTATCATAAAATGTTTTTATTTCCTTTTTCAATAAGAAAATCAAAATAGCTTTTTAAATAAACAGCAAATAATCTGTTCATAATTAGGAGTGATCAAGAGTAAATAAAGAAACAATTTCTAATTGTGTGTACATTTGTGTGTGAACTATGTTCATGTGTATGTGTATGTGTGCCTGTGCATAAATTTTGTCACTTGGGATGCTAATGTTTGTTTGGCTTAATTTCTCTCTATTTTATTGGGTTCTTATACCTCTACCTCCCTTCCAACCCTTACTCCATCCTAATCCTTTCCAATCTCCCAGAACTAGGAAGGAGAGAAAGAAGGTTAGAGGGGAAAAGGAACATAAACCACTATAGGCTACTTTCTTCTGATTAGGAACATTGGCAATTCAAACCTTCATCATCAGAATATCCAGCAGTTCAGTAAATCATCAAACAAGCAATCCAGCAATAGCAATAGCAAACACAAGAGCAGACGCAGCAGCAGCAGTGACGGCGACCGGTAGCAGCAGGGGCAGGGGCAGCAGCAGCCTCCACAGGCTCTCTCAGGGCTCTCCCATTTACACCCTCTCCAGAGTCCCCAGATTTAAACTATCTGCAGTTGACAATGATCACATCCCTGCTAGTGCATGAGGCAGCTCTTATCCCACACATTGGATTAAAACAAAAACATTCACATAAGATAATTGGGTTTTTTAAGGAACCAAAATTTTCACTTGAAATGTTCCTTCAAAGAGCCATGCATTATCTAACGAAGACTCCAGTTCCAGGTATGAAAACTCTTATAACTAGGTGATCAGGGCAGTTGTGTCCAAGGCCTACCAAAACATTGTAGGTTATTGCTGTTGCCTTAGTTGCCTCCCCCAGAAGGTGAAGGTAAGTCTTTATTGCTGGAGACAACACACAGACTTCATACACAGGTTTTGGAGGAATCCAGCTGGACCTGACCCTAAAGTCTCCTCTCTGAGGACTAGTCAGAATATTGGAAGGTGTACAAATTTCCAAGGATGGATAAAACCAATAGTCCTACCCAGATGTAACACTTAATGAACCACAATGACCAGTATAGCAAGATACACCTGAAGGTACAATAGTGGCACCCATCTCTTGGTGGTGACCAATACCCATCTAACAGGACTTAAGGTCTGTCCAACAGGGGAGATGCCATGCCTGATATTGGAAAGCTAGCTAAACACCTACGGCTACTAAAGTCATGGATCTTAGAAAAGAAACTACTACTACCATTTTCCTAAACAAGTATAAATTTTAACTGAATTCTAAATACTTGTTCTTATAACTAAAGACAAGTACAGCTCTCATCCTTCATCCAAGAGTCTTCCCTTTGCAGCAGAGATCATTACAGAAAGCTGTAACTGGTTCAAATCAGATAACAACTGATAGTTGGGTGCCAAGCTCTGCTCGTTATGTCTACAATACAATGCCCACACCTAAGGTTCAGAGAACTTCTTGGAATAGGAGTCAGAAAGATTGTAAGAGCTAGAGGACCAGAGAGTCTGATGCAAGATTGTGTCTTCTATGTGTTAGGGAAGCTACACCCCAGATTCACCAATATATGGCTACCTAAGCAAGGCCTAACAATACTGGGTAGCATCCTGATATTACTTTGAGGACCTTCATCTTCTCATACACAAAGCATACCATCTACTTCAGTGGTGTTTGGGTTGCAAGAGACATCTGCATTCCAACATATCCTTCTGAGTTGTTTGTCCTTAACAAGAGTCAACTAACCTGTACCTTGGGCAGCTCACAGAGACTGAACCACTAAACAAAGAGCGTGCATGGGCTGGACCTAGGCTCCCCTCACATATGTAGTGAATGTGCAGCGTGATCTCAATGCAAGTCCCCCAACAACTGGAATGGGGACTGACCTTGACTCTGTCTCCTGCCTGTGGATCATGCTCCCCTAATTGATTGGCCTCAGAGGGAGAGGATTTACCCAGTCCTGCAGTGACTTGTGGTGCCAGGATTCGTTTTGCAACAAAAACTGTACCAGGTGTTTCTTAAGTTCTTGCCAAAACAATCCTATACGCAAAGGTTTTCCACAGGACAATTGTTGCTTAGACATAACCAATAATTTGGGCAAAGACTGTGAACATCTAAAAGAACCTTGCTTCTCCAGTCCCTGCCAAGGACAGTGAGGACTTTAAAACTAGCCTTTAAGTAGCTGTGAAACTGTGAGTGAATTTCTTCATTTATTAGAACTTCAGTGTCTCCATCACCATCAGTTATTGGATTAATATGGGAATGAACGTGTCTATCATGAGATTTTAAAGTTAAGTGATTTGTCCTTAACTACTTCTAGAAATGCCTATGAAAACTACAGTCCATTCTCCTGAAATTTCATAATAATGAAACAAAGAAAATTAACGAATGTATTCCAAACAATTCCATCATCTAATAAGTGAACACAAGCAGCCAACTCAACGGAAGCTGTGACTAACGTGTGACTGAGTAGCAAAGCCATTGCTACTATTTTCCTGCCCACTTGTATTTGCTGCTTAAGAGTGATCTTTGAATCATCACAACCACATCAGAATTGCTAAGAAGTCTGCACTAAAACAAAATTCCCTGGCTATGTGCATGTGCGCGTTAGATCTCTCCATTTTTATGCTATTATAATACATATTATGGAACTTATAGTTCTAAGTTGTATATACTCCAGTGATATTAAGTACACTCACACTTGAATAGCCATGGCCACCATGCATCTATAGAACTCTGTATCTTATAAAATTGAAACACTTTACCCATAATACTAGTGACTCCCCTTTCTGCCTTTGCGATTTCCTGGCAGCCATTCCTACATCTGTCCTTATGAATGGACAACTTCAGTTATCTCACATACATATTTGTACTTTTGTGATTGGTACTTAGTAAAATGCACTCACAGTTCATTGAGTAACATCCCATTATACAGAAAGACCATATTTTTTTGGTCCATTCATCTATCTAGGATATTTGAATTGCTTCTACATTTCAACTATTGCTGTTATCAACATGGATCTACAAACATCTTTTCAAGGCTCCTGTTTTCAATTCTCTTGGAATTCACTGGAATACCTGAATCCTATGATCATTCTGCATTTAATGTTTTAAGGAACCATTATACTGTTGCCCATGGGGGTTACACTGTTTTGCATCCCCACCAATAAGAGTGCACAGGTCTCCACATCTTTGACTATACTTGTTATTTTATGCTTTAAACCAACATTGTGGGTTGAGGTGAACTCACACTGTAATTTGAATTGCATTTTCCTAATGAGTAGCAGGTCTAGATGTTTTTTATGTGCTTGATAGTCTTTTGTATATATTGATATTGGCTTTTGATCCACTAAATTTAAAATAAATTTCTTAAAATTCAGTTTCTTGTCTTTTTTCTTTTGTTTTCTTCACCCTTGGTGTCACATCAAAAAATCTATTGCTGAGTTCACAGTCATGAAAACTTTCTCTGTGATTACTTCCAAGAGTTTATGAACTTTAGGTTTTAAATTTAAGTCTTCTGTTTTGAGCTATTTTTGTAGATGCTACTAGATAAGAGTCCAACTTAAATATTTTGTGTATGGATGTTTTTAAAGCATTATTTGTTGAGAAAACTGTTCTCACTGAATAACCTTATTTCAACCCTTCTTAAAAATCATGTGGCCTCCAAAGGAGGAATTATTTCTTAGATCTGTGATTGATTCTGTCCATGTCAGTGTGTTATGGTTATTGTGGTCTTGTAGTTAATTTTAAAATCAGAAATCCTGAAACTTGAAACTTTGTTGTCCCTGCCCCCCTTTTTGAGATTCCCTATGAGTTTTCATATTTATATACGTTAGTCTTGGCATGTGCTAGCCTGATTAGCATTCTAGTACCCAGTTTCTCTCCACAACCCCTTAGGAGCAGGCAGAATACCTTTGTTTCCACTACTTATGCATTGTGACAGCTTTTCTTTACTGTGTATTTTTACACTGAGAGAAAACAAACAGTGCTTAGCCCACCAGAAGAGTACTTAGCCCACCAGAAGAGAATGATCTCCCAGCAGCGATTTCACTTCTGAGTGCGGAGGTGAGATCTCCACCTTCTCTCTGGAGGGGTACAGCTAGGAGCGCACAAGGCATATGATCATTGGAATATCTGGGACAGGAGTCTTCCCTTCCAGCCGCCATTTGCAGCAGGGAACCAGACAGCTCCACAGCCTCTGTGCACAGACCCTGCCAGAAGAGAGTTGGTCTCCCAGGAGTACAGACACAGGTTTACAGGCCCATAGGAGGGGCAATCTCCAGCCACAGACAACAAGACCAACTAACACCAGAGATAACCAGATGGCGAAAGGCAAGCACAAGAACCCTACCAACAGAAACCAAGGCTGCTTGGCAATATCAGAGCCCAGTTTTCCCATCACAGCAAGTCCTGGATGCCCCAGCACACCAGAAAAGCAAGAGTTGGATTTAAAGTCTCATCTCACGATGCTGTTAGAGGACATCAAGAAGGACATAAAAAACTCCCTTAAAGAAATACAGGAGAACATGGGTCAAATGGTAAAGGCCCTTAAAGAGGAAACACAAAAATCCCTGAAAGAAATACAGGGGAGCATGGGTGAACAGGTAGAGGCCCTTAAAGAGAAAACACAAAAATCCCTGAAAGAATTACAGGAGAACACAAACAAACAAGTGAAGGAACTGAACAAAACCATCCAGGATCTAAAAATGGAAGTAGAAACACTAAAGAAATCACAAAGTGAGACATCTCTGGAGATAGAAAATCTTGGAAAGAATTCAGGAGTCATAGATGCAAGCATCAACAATAGACTACAAGAAATAGAAGAAAGAATCTCAGGGACTGAAGATACCATAGAAAATATTGACTCAACAGTTAAAGAAAATGCAAAATGCAAAAAGCTCCTGAGCCAAAACATCCAGGAAATGCAGGACACAATGAGAAGACCAAACCTAAGGATTATAGGTATAGAAGAGAGTGAAGATCTCCAACTTAAAGAGCCAGTAAATATCTTCAACAAAATTATAGAAGAAAACTTCCCTAACCTAAAGAAAGAGATGCCCATGAACATACAAGAAGCCTACAGAACTCCAAACAAACTGGACCAGACCAGAAAGTCTTCCCAGCACATAATAATCAAAACACCAAATGCACTAAACAAAGAAAGAGTATTAAAAGCAGTAAGAGAAAAAGGTCAAGTAACCTATAAAGGCAGGCCTATTACAGAATTACACCAGACTTCTCACCTGAGACGATGAAAGCTAGAAGATCCTGGGCAGATCTCATACAGACCCTAAGAGAGCACAAATGCCAACTCAAACTACTATACCCAGCAAAACTCTCAATTACCATAGATGGAGAAACCAAGATATTCCGTGATAAAACCAAATTTACACAATATCTTTCCACAAATCCAGCCCTACAAAGGATAATAGATGGAAAACGCCAACATGAGTAGGGAAACTACACCCCAGAAAAAGCAAAAAAGTAATCTTTTTCCAACAAACCCAAAAGAAAGTAACCACACAAACATAAAAAGAACATCAAAAATAACAGGAATCAACAATCCCTATTCCTTAATATCTTATGTCAATGGACTCAATTCCCCAACAAAAAACATAGTCTAACAGAGATGATTTTCATGTGGATCTTCGATTTTATCAGAAAATGTTTGTGACTCCTCTTTCAATTTAGTAATGCTTTTTGTGTCTACCATTTTGACTGTATTATTTTCCATGATAATCTTTAATTTTAACATTTTTTCTGTGTATTTATTCAATTTTGTTGGAGGTGTTTTTCATGTAGATCTTTGGTTTCGTGGTGGGCGGGGGGGGCTGTTTGTAGTTCCACTTTCAATCAATTTAGGAATGTTTTTGTGCCTACCATTTTGTCGGTATAATTGTCCATGATAATCTTCAATTTTAACGTTTTTCTGTATTTTTCTTCAATTTTGTCAGAAGTATTTTCCATGTGGATCTTCAGTTTTATCAGACAATGTCTATAATTTTACTTTCAATCAACTTAGGAACATTTTTATATCTTCCATTTTATCTGTATTATTTTCCATGTAATAGTTTTAACATGTTTCTCTATATATTTCTTGAATTTTTTCAGGAATATTTTCCTTGTAGATCTTCAATTTTATTATAAAGTGTTTATAATTTCACTTTCAAAAAACATAGGAATATCTTTATGCCTACCATTTTATCTGTATAATTTTTCCATGAAATAGTCAATCTTAATGCATTTTTTATATATTTCTTCAATTTTATCAGAGATATTTTCCAAGTAAATCTTCAATTTTATCAGAAAATGTTTATTATTTCACTTTCAATCAACTTAGAAATATTTTTATGCCTCCCATTTTATCTGTATAATTTTCCATGATAATCTTCAATTTTAATGTTTTTCCATATTTTTTTTGATTTTATCAGAAATGTTTTCCATGTAAATCTTCAATTTTATCAGAAAATGTTTTTACCTCTACTTTCAATCAATTTAGGAATATTTTTATGCCTACTATCTTATCTGTATAATGTTTCATAAAATAGTCAGTTTTAATGTGTTTTTCTATATATTTCTTGACTTTTATCAGAAATATTTTCCTTGTAGCTTTTCAATTTTATCAGAAAATGTTTATAATTCCACTTTCAATCAACTTAGGAATATTTTTATGCCTACCATTTTATCTGTATAATTTTTCCATGAAATAGTCAATCTTAACGTGTTTTTCTATATAGTTCTTCAATTTTATTAGAGATATTTTCCATGTATATTTACACAATGGAATACTACTCAGCAATTAAAAACAATGAATTCATGAAATTCTTAGGCAAATTGGGAATGGGGAGGGAAGAGGGCTTATGGGATTTTCAGGGAGGGGAGAACTGGGAAAGGGGAAATCATTTGGAATGTAAATAAAGAATATAGAAAATAAAATTTAAAAAAATTTAAAAAAAAAAAAGAAAGAAAACAAACACTGAATACTACAAACAGATACATCATTGGTTCTTCACCCATTCAACTCCCAAGTGCCTTCTCTAGGAATATTTTAAAAGTCCCAAAGGCTTCCAGCCAAAACATGATGAAAATGTAAATAAAACTGAAATAATTAATTTAAAAGGTAAAATAGGAACAAATTGATGATCTGTAGAATTCGGGTAGCTTTTACATAGAATTTGGCTCCAGAAAAAAGCCCTTAAAAAACGTTAGGATTTGGGTGAGGGTTCTAAGCATCAGGATATATTGCGTTATTTGCATGAATTCATGATGTATACAGCTAAATATGTGTGTGTGTGTGTGTGCATTTAGGCATATATAGATTATTTTCCAAGCTCTGTCCATAGATAATGTGTATACCAATTTGTTCTATATCCCTGCCTTTAATGTCCTGGGAACAGCAATGTTGGAGCTTCATTAAACACAACTCACATTTAGCTTCTTATCTTTAAAAAAAATGGTCACACCAAACATTACCAGGTCTCCTTGAAGAAATGGCCAAGTTTAAGGCTAACACCAAGAAGAACCTGTGAGAGCTTGAAATATGTTATTGAGACAGAAAGTAAAGGACTATTTAAACAAGAATACAGACACATTAAAAGAACTAGGAGTTGATATACATATATATATTATATATTATATATATAATTGTTTACATTTATTTTAAATATAAGTATTTACATATGCATTATTTATATAAATGACAAATAATGTACATTATTTACACATAATATAATATATGATAAATATGTACTATATAATAAATATGTAATAAATAATACACACACATACAGAGTCTGGTCCCTCCTGTTTCACTTCAAGCTTTGTTTTTTCCACTAAAATCCAGGTATAAGGTCATAGCTTTGCTCAGTAAAGCAATAACAAGGACAGCAGGCTACTCCCATGTCATGGGACAGGACAGAGTTTGCTTACAGACATTATTCATTAGTTCAGATAACAGTTCTCATAAACATACTACATTGATTTTATATTGCCCCTGGTATTCTTCTCAGCTGTTGTTTATTGTTGTTTGTTGTTCTTGTTGTTTACAATGAACAAAGACTTTAAAAAATAAAACTCCCTTCTCACACAGGGTTCCAGAAAGTGGAGGGAAAGCAATGAAACGCCAGCACATCCTGGAAGAGAGAAATCTGTTTAATTTGCAGGAAGTAGCTATCTCTGAAGTAGCTGCTCTGTCTGTTTGCTCATTTATGAATGCGGAATATTTACTTCATATTATTCAACACATACAAGGTACTGATGGAGATTTGACAAATTATGTATTAGCTTTCCACAAAGTGTCCCTGTGTTGGAGGTGGGACATGCCTTGGGAACAAGGTAAAGTATGTGAGGAACTCCTGACCCAGACTGGGAAGACCACACTCATTTTGTTAATCTTGTGCCTGTGACATGGTCTAGCTCCTCAGAGAATTGTGGTGACAAAAAGGCATACTTTTCTCAGTTTTAGAATTGCAAAAATCTTTAGAATAATTTAAATAGACCTTTTATGTAAACCTTACTAAAGCTTAAAGCATACATCGCACTCCACACAATAATTGTGGGTGACTTCAACACCCCACTCTCCTTAATGGAAAGATCAGGGAAACACAAACTAAACAGAGACACAGTAAAGCTAACAGAAGTTTTGGACCAAATTGATTTAATAAATATCTATAGAACATTTCATCCTAAATCAAAAGAATATACATTCTTCTCAGCACCTCATGGTACCTTCTCCAAAATTAACCATAAGACTTTTTAAAATTTAATGAAAACAAAGGCACAACATACCCAAACTTATGGGACACAATGAAAGCAGTGCTAAGAGGAAAACTCATAGCTCTGAGTGCCTCCAAAAAGAAACTGGAAAGAGCATACACTAACAGATTAACAAGTACAGGTGATGACTCTAGAACAAAAAGAAGCAAATACACCCAAGAGGATTAGATGTTAGAAAATAATCAAACTCAGGGCTGAAATCAACGAAGTAGAAACAGAAAGAACTATGCAAAGAATCAACCAAACTAGGAGCTGGTTCTTTGAAAAAAAACCCAACAAGATAGATGAACCCTTAACCAAACTAACCAGAGCACAGAGACAGTATCCAAATCAGCAAAATCAGAAATGAAAAGGGAGGCATAACAACAGATACTGAGGAAATTTAAAAAATCATCAGATCTTACTACAAAAACCTATACTCATCAAAAGCAAAAAATCTAGAGGAAATGGACAATTTTCTAGACAGATACCAGGTACCAAAGTTAAATCAGGATCAGATAAATGATCTAAACAAGCCCATAACCCCTAAAGAAATAGAAGCAGTCTTTAATAATCTGCCAACCAACAAAAGCCCAGGACCAGATGGGTTCAATGCAGAGTTCTATCAGACCTTCAAAGAAGACCTAATACCAGTACTCATCAAATTATTCCACAAAACAGAAACAGATGGAACAATACCCAATTTGTTTTATGAAGCCACAATTACTCTGATACCTAAAGCATACAAAGACCCAACAAAGAAAGAGAACTTTAGACCAATTTCCCTTATAACTATCGATGCAAAAATACTCAATAAACACATCAAAACAATCATCCACCATGATCAAGTAGGCTTCATCCCAGGGATACTGGGATGGTTCAATATATGGAAATCCATCAATATAATCCACTATATAAACAAACTCAAAGGAAAAAAAAAACATGATCATTTCATTAGATGCTGAGAAAGCATTTGACAAATCCAACATCTCTTCATGATAAAAGTCTTGGAAAGATCAGGAATTCAAGGCCCATAACTAAATGTAGTAAAAGCAATATACAGCAAACCAGTAGCCAACATCAAACTAAATGGAGAGAAACTTGAAACAATCCCACTAAAATAAGGGACTAGAAAAGGCTGTCCACTCTCTCCCTATTTGTTCAATATGGTTCTCAAAGTCCTAGCCACAGCAATTAGACAACAAAAGGAGGTCAAAGGGATTCAAATTGAAAAGGAAGAAGTTAAAGTATCACTATTTGCTGATGATATGATAATATACTTAAGTGACCCCAAAAATTTCACCAGAGAACTCCTACAGCTGATAAACAACTTCAGCAAAGTGGCCGGTTATAAAATCAACTCAAGCAAATCAGTAGCCTTCCTATACTCAAAGGATAAGCAGGCTGAGAAAGAAATAAGAGAAATGATACCATTCACGATAGCCACAAACAATATAAAGTATCTTGGTGTGACTCTAACCAAACAAGTGAAAGATCTGTATGACAAGAACTTCAAGTCTCTGAAGAAAGAAATTGAAGAAGACCTCAGAAGATGGAAATATCTTCCATGCTCATGGATTGACAGGATTAATATAGTAAAAATGACCATCTTGCCAAAAGCAATATACAGATTCAATGCAATCCCCTTCAAAATCCCAACTCAATTCTTCATAGACTTAGAAAGAGCAATTCAAAAATTCATCTGGAATAACAGAAAACCCAGAATAGCTAAAACTATCATCAAGAGTAAAAGAACTTCTAGGGGAATCAGTATCCCAGACCTCAAGCTGTACTACAGAGCAATAGTGTTAAAAACTGCATGGTACTGGTATAGTGACAGGCATATAGATCAATGGAACAGAATTGAAGACCCAGAAATGATTCCACACTCCTATGGTCACTTGATCTTTGACAAAGGAGCTAAAACCATTCAGTGGAAAAAAGATAGCCTTTTCAACAAATGGTGCTGGTTCAACTGGAGGTCAGCATGCAGAAGAATGCAAATTGACCCATTCTTATCTCCTTGCACTAAGCTCAATTCCAAGGGGATCAAGGACCTCCACATAAAACCAGACACACTGAAACTAATAGAAAGGAAACTAGGGAAGAACCTTTAACATATGGGCACAGGGGAGAATTTCCTGAACAGAACTCCCATAGCTTATGCTCTAAGATCAAGAATTGACAAATGGGACCTCATAAAATTGCAAAGTTTCTGTAAGGCAAAGGACACTGTCAAAAGGACAAAGCAGCAACCAACAAACTGGGAAATGATCTTTACCAACCCTACATCTGACAGAGGGCTAATATCCAATATATACAAAGAACTCAAGAAGTTAGACTCCAGAGAGTCAAATAACCCTATTAAAAATGGGGTACAGAGCTAAACAAAGAGTTCTCACCTGAAGAATATCTAATGGCTGAGAAGCACCTAAAGAAATGTTCAACATCCTTAGTCATTAGGGAAATGCAAATCAAAACAACCCTGAGATTCCATCTCACACCAGTCAGAATGGCTAAGATCAAAAACACAGGAGACAGCAGTTGTTGGAGAGGATGTGGAGAAAGAGGAACACTCCTCCACTGCTGGTGGGATTGCAAGCTGGTACAACCACTCTGGAAAGCAGTCTGGTGGTTCCTCAGAAAACTGGGCATGACACTCCCATAGGATCCTGCTATACGACTCCTGGGCATATACCCAGAGGCTTTACCTGCATGCAATAAGGACACATGCTCCACTATGTTCATAGCAGCCTTATTTATAATAACCAGAAGCTGGAAAGAACCCAGATGTCCCTCAACGGAGGAATGGATTCAGAAGATGTGGTATTTACACAATGCAATACTACTCTGCAATTAAAAACAATGAATTCACGAAATTCTTAGGCAAATGGTCAGAACTGGAAAATATCATCCTTAGTGAAGTAACCCAATCACAAAAGAACACATATGGTATGCAGTCACTGAAAACGGATATTAACCCAGAATCTCAGAATACCCAAGACACAATTCACATATCAATAGATTTCCAAGAAAATGAAAGGAGAGACCCCTGGTCCTGGAAAGACTGGATGTAGGGGAATACCAGGACAGAGAAGTGAGAGGGGGTTGAATGGGGAACAGAGGGAGGGAAGGGGGCTTATGGGACTTTCGGGGAGGGAGGAAACAGGAAAGGGGAAATCATTTGGAAAGTAAATAAAAAAATTTAGAAAATGAAAAATATGTCCACTAATGATTACAAACTATCTAAATGAAGTTGTCAAAGAATGTCTAGAAGAGTGGATGTTACACATGAATCAGAGGTATTAGAAGGAAAAAAAAAGAAAATGTATAAAAATGAAGGTTCAAAAAAGTCATTATGTTGTGAAAGAATGACTAATACTTCTCTTTATAAAATCAATAAATGTCTTGGCTTAGCTTACCTGTAAAAAAAAATGCTCAAAACCTGAATACAGAGTCAAAAATATTGGAAAACCTGAATAAAGAGATACGTCAAAAAGATTATCCACTATGACTAAGTTAACTTTATCTGGGAATTTCAGAGATGATTCAACACACCAAATTCAATGAATGTAATAAACCACTTAAAGGGGTTTTAAAACAAGAATCAATATTATCGTCTCAGTAGATGCAGAAAAATCCTTTGACAAAATACAATATGCCTTCATGATAAAAGTTTTAGAGAGAATGGGACTAGGCAGAACATACCTCAACCTAGTAAGAGTTATATATGAGAAGCCTACACCCAACATCATCTTTGACACTCTACTCCTCAGATACCTGCTCGGCCATGCTCATTGCTGCTGTATTCACAATAGACATGAAATGGAAACAATCTAGTCCTTCAGCTGATTGGTGGATAATGAAAATGTGGTATGTTTGCACTATGGACTATATTCAATAGTAAGGAAAAGTGAAATTTGTAGGGATAGAACTGAAAAAGATCATACTGAGTAAGTAACCCAGAGCCAGAAAGACAAATATAACTTTCTCATCCTTGCTCCAAGTCTTCATATTTGAGGATATAACCTGGACTAACTGCAGAAGCCAGGAAAGGAAAAGGGAATGATGTTGGTGGGTAAGGGCAATTGCGAGGGGACTAGCAGGGTACAAGTGATTTAAAGGGGGAAATAGGAAGCAGGGAGATTAAATAGGGAAAGGGGGAGATAAATATAGAAAAGAGAAAGAAGGAAGATAAAATGACAGTAGAGATATGTGAAAGAGCCGTATTATTATCTACTGCATAAAATTATATCACACACACACACACTCACACAAATATATATATTGCTGTTACCCTTTGTTGTCTCTCAGAGGTGGAAGGTAAACCTCTACTGCTGAAGACAGTAGGAACTTAAGATCCAGGACCCAGAAGACCCAAGTTGAAATTGATCTAAATACTTTCTCCCTAAGGACTAGCTCTCAGTACTAGAAAGAGCCATGTACTTGTCCAAGGGAGGAAAATAACCAATAGTCCTACCCAGCTACAATGCCTCTGAACTGTAGCAGTGGGTGGCATGGCATGACAATCCTAAGACTACATACAGTAGTGGCACACATAACTTGACAGCAACCAACAGCTTGTTCAACAAAAGGGAAACCATGTGTATGTAGTACTGGAAACCTAGACAAGTAGTAAAAGATCATAGATCTTGGAGGAGACCCCACAATTTCACTTGACTAAGTTAGCATAAATCCTAACTACATTCTGAATACTTATTCTTGTATCTTTGGATAACTGTAATGCTCATTCTTAATAAAAGATACTTTGGTCTTTCTTAGAAGGGGAATCAAAATACCCATGGCTCACAGCCAACCAATGGACTGAGCATAGGGTCCCCAATGGAGGAGCTAGAGAAAGGACCCAAGGAGCTGAAGAGGTTTGCAGCCCCATAGGAGGAACAATAATATGTACCAACCAGTACCCTCAGAGTTCCCAGAAACTAAACCACTAACCAAAGAGTACACATGGAGGGACCCATGGCTCCAGCTACATATGTAGCAAAGGATGGCCTTTTCAGACATCAGTGAGAGGAGAGGTCATTGGTCCTATAAAGGATCCATGCCACAGTGTAGGGGAATGTCAGGTCAGGAAATTGGGATAGGGAGGGGATTGGTAAACATGGAGAGGGGGGCTAGGATAGAGATTTTCAGAGGGGTAATGAGGAAAGGGTATAACATTTGAAATATAAATAAAGCAAATATCTAATAAATTTTTTAAAAAAGAACTGAAAAAGATACCATGGAGGTATGCTGACTGACTTGCCCAGTTTGTTTTGTATATAAGTTGTAGAGGGGTGGTACCACCCCTAGTGGACCTGGGCCCTTCCATTTGCCTGCAGGTCAGTCTGATGGAGGGAACCTCACATGAGACCTAACCTTCCAAGATGACTCTTTATTGTGTTAAATTGACAAAAAACTAACCAGTATACCATGATTAATTGCAATTTATGATGTTAAAGTGTCACATTTTCATTAATAAAGACCCATACTCAACCTTTGAGAGGTAAGCAAGGCCTCTTTCATTAATAATAATAATAATAATAAAAGATTAGGGGCTGCATATGTTATGCCCTCAAGCAACACAGTTAGATTAGCCAGAGTTATCTCTGCCCTACACAAGGGTTTATACTGATAAACAAAGATTGGTGCAGATAAATGATAAAAGAATGAAGTATTAAGACTCTCTTTCTCAGAAAATTTATGTTATACAAGGCCACTGTGGTGCCCTATGACCACGGAACAAATGAATACCAAGATTAGACATACAAATAAATTCTACAAAGATATAAACATTGTATTATGGCAGCAACTGAATAATAACTGTAGCAGCTTTAGTCTGAAGATTTTTCTTGGACCTAATGATAATTAGCACTCTGACCACTAAAAGTTGATATTATACTGCTTGGAGCATGACAGTCTTCCCAGGCTGGTGTGGAGATTTTCTTTCTGTCTAATACCCTTGAAACTGCAAAAACTACCAGCCTGAGAATGAGCTGTCATGCTTTGGCAATGATTATGCCTCTAGATTCTCAAAAATTTGCTTCTGGGATTGATAAGGGGAAATGATTGTAAAAGATAACTCTGTTCTGTCACTGTTTATCAATGATGACTAAACTTATGACTAAGAGGAAGTTAAAACACATATCCGGGGATAAAAATGATATTATCTGAGTTTTGGAAAAACATGAATCTATCCCTGCCTACTGGGTTCTGTATAATAAAGAAGCAAGCACCCTGCCTGCCAGTCAGTCAGGCTGCAAGATTCCCCTGACTCCAATGCCTGACTCACTCCTCCCTCATTGACTCCTTATCTCCTCTGTGGGATCTGGCCATTGCCAGGGCTAGACTCCAGCAGACAACCAGTTCAAATGGCTCCAATATTCCAATATTACTCAGGATTTTTATAACTACTGTAAACAATCAGGGAAATCAACAGAGGTTCTCCCATTCCCTACATTCAAGCTTTCTCCCATCTCTGCTACAAGCTGTGTCATGAAAATGGATGCCTAAATAAGACCTGAATGAAGATGATCAGCAAACATGGAAGGGGGAAATCTCAATGAACCTCAACCCTAGACAAGGAACTGTGGGCAACTGGGGAATTCCTTGAGCAGAAGAAACAGTTTTCTCCACATAGGATGACCTCCAACTGGTTTTCCAATACCAAATGGTCAGTTCTGAAATCATATATGTACAGGTAACACACAGGCAGAACAGGTTTATATTTGTGTGTGTGTGGGTGTGTGTGTGTGTGATAATTTTTAAAAAGAAGTCATGAATTTGAGAAAGGGGAACAGATTGAAGGGTTCGTAGGGATGAAAATGAAGATAGAAACAATGTAATTGAATGAATAGAGAATGACTGACTTGGTGGACATGTGGTCCTATCATCCCACTTGAGGGGTAGCAGTCTAGGTCTGTTCACTCTGATTAGATACCAGACTGCATGGAACTGAATCCCAGTCTTATCACTTACTGATTGCTCATACCTACCATCTTGCTCTGTTATCTTTTGATGACAGTTCACTCTGGTGTGAAATGTAAAGAAGAAAATCTCTCATTTGGGCAAGGGCTGTTTTGAGTCTGTATGAGGGAATCTACACAAAGCTAGGGCGTGTCTGCCTTTGCTAGGTGTCTGTAAGAGTAAGTGACTGTTTCATTAGTATTTCAAAATTACAACAAAGAAGCTTAGCTCTCATAGGAAGCTTAACTCTCAGGAAGTGGTGACTCCTTTTCTCTGGACAGCCTTTCACTGGGGTGAGTGACAGACATATGGGCTTGTGGCAAAATGTCACTTCAAGACACCAGAGCAGGCTTCTGACATTTCACATGGGGCTCAATCTGCCCCCATCAAAGACCTTTTCTTTTTATCTTCTGTGGGTCATGCCTTGGAATGCCCACTGTGCACGGATGCCTGAATCGAACATATATATCTCCCATGCCACCCTGTCAGGATACTTTATTTGTAAATCTAGAATAAACCTATTTTCAAAGAAGTGAAATTTTGAATATTCATTTGGGATTACTCTATGGTCATAACATTGTTGACAAAAGAAACATCTCTCATCTCAAAAGAATAAAAGTTATGGTTTATTATTGAGCAAAACATGAGTGGGCATGATCCAGGAACATAGATTTAGATCTCCTCAAATATGATTTCCAGTGTAAAAACAACTTTATAAAGTTTTTATGGCACCATAACAAAGAAAGTAATAAATGAAGTCACTAAAAAATAATCAGCAGGAACGTCTGAAAGGCAGACTATGCAAGACTGGGAGCACTCCACTCTAGACTTTGGATGTTATCTGACAATACTCTTAGCCTTGGTGAAGAAGAGAGTTCTACCAATACATTCCAAAGATTTTTAATCTTTTGTCAGGATGTTAGATCTGACATAGAGCTGGCCAATGAATGGCTATTTAGTAAACTAAAGATCGCTCAAGATAAATTGTACTACGAAACTGAAACATTTCAACCTTGTCACACCATTGAAACTTTATAATTAGTCAATCAACCTATAGAAATATCTTCTTTTCAGTAATCTCCATCCACAGCCATGGCCAGCAGAGGAAAGATCTGTGGGAGGTAAGAAGGCAGTTCAGAAACATAAGTAAGTGGACAGTGTTGGTTAAAACTTCAGGAGTCTGATTCCAAGTAGTTTATTTTAGGCATATTTAAGCACAGCAGAATTTGTTGAAAACTTTACTGGTGATAATTAACTAAATCCCATGTACACAATAAAGCACAAAATAAGCTAAATAAAGATTGAATGTAACTACATTGAAACTCCTTATAAAGAGTTTATGTGACAGCTTCCATAAACATGGGTTCTACAGATTGTCTGGAAAAATCAAGCTTACAACAGGGTTTGAGGGAGGATCTCATGCAGTCTATGACCATGAAGACAGTACAAAGATCACCAGGCTATTACCTGTGTTTGTTGTCTGCCTTCTGGGTGGATAACACAATTTATAACTCCTCATTTGAAGGAATAAGCTTATGTGTTTAACATTCTATGTTTCCCTTGTGCATATCTGTGAGCACAATGATTTCTGTGCCTCATGCATCTCCCCCTTTTTGCTTTCTTAAAGAGAAAAGTGTGGCTGTAACAGAGATCAAGTTTAAATGCATTACCTGCGTGGCTAGTCTAACATAGGCAAGCATAATAAAATTAAAAGAATAACTAACAGAGGACCAAGGACCAAGGAAAGGGGAAGGTCATCTTAACCATGGTGCCCACAAAGAGATCTCTTAGAGTATGCATTAGCAAAATTCTTTATTATCACAGAAAAACTGTAGCAGATATGAGTAAAAGGAAGGCAAAACTGATTTTTTTTTAACCAGTGACACAGGGTACATGGACCAACTCCAAATCAGAGAAGACTGGGGTTTCTAAATGAAGAACAGAGGGTTACCAACAGGTAGATACATTTGAGTGGAAAGTCACAGAAGGCAGGAATTGTGGATAAGTCATAGTTTTGTGGCTTGTACTTCCTGTAAAGTTTGTAAAGATTCTCATGGTGTGGCCCCACTTGAGATGCTGCCTCATCTGAGGAAGCCATATTGAGTCCTTTAGATTCTCAGTTAAGTCCTTTGCACTGCCAGGAAGGTCACAGAGTTTACTGTACAGATAGAGCATTTGGATGTAAGTGGTATCAGATTGCCATTGATTCAGTAACAAGCTTTCACAAGCTTTCACTGCTTACCAAACAGCTCTAGGAGATCTGTAGAAAAACTCTTTCTTTATGACCCCTTCGCCATTATCAAAGTCAACATCCTGGCATCTTCTCCTTCTCTGACCCTGCTCCATGCCTAATGCCAACTCATCTTGTCTTTGAGCTTCCTGTATCTTTCTGATGCAATGAACATTGAACCACTCACTAATCCAGGATGATTCTCTCTTAAGAATATTCACTTCATAGAATCTTAAAGTCCCTTTTTCATGGAGGGTCACAAGTTCCAGGAGTTGACATACAGGTATCTTGCAGATTGTTGTTCTTCCTGACATAATTGATTAAAAAGAAAGCATGTAGAGACAAATGGTTTAGCTGCACTTCTACGAATACAGACTTAGACTCAATTTTATGATATAATAAGAGTGTAGGAGTCTGTGGGACTGCTAAAAGTCTTTCTGGTTCCTTCAATAGAGAACCTTTAAGAAGTAAATCTTGCCAACATAGGTTGGCCTCCTTCCATGAAAGAGAAAGCTGTAGGTATAATGTTTTGTGCCCTGTATAAAGTTTATCCTGTGTTGTTCAAATGCTGATTTCTCTGTCCTCATATCTTGTTTCAGAACAGACACAGCATTGTAATACTTACGTCAAGAATCTCATGTCTCAAGTTTATGTAAACAATGCTTACCATTTATTCTCTGCCTTGTCAATAAAATCTGATCACCCAATGGCTGGGCAGAAGAGAGATTAGGGTGGGACTTCTGCCAGCCAAGGGAAGGGGAGAGAGAGAAGAGCAAGACAGATTCAGCCACAAGAGAGAAGAGAGGAGACATCATGAGAGTTCATCTGAAGCATGGAAAACCCTAATTGCAAATATTATAGGGATTTTGCCTGGGAGGTACCAGATTAATTTATAGGATTAAAATAGATCAATGACTCCCCAGGTATTTCGGTAAAGCTTGATTAAATGAATCTTGGTCTCTCTAAGTCATTATTGGGAAACTAGCTAGGAGAAAGAAAAATAACTGCTGTATTAATTTACCAAATACATTTATATTCAAATTGCCTTTACAGAAAGCTGCCTAGAAAGATATGCAAGACAGGAAGTATTTACTAAAACCTGTAAAAATAATCTCAGAATAGTTACCCAATAGAGTATTTAAGATTCCAGACAATTTTTAATTCATAAACAGAATAAGGCACCGTGAAATATACCACCTCACAATCCAATGACTTAAAACAATTAGTCTAGGGTTGTACACTACAACCTCATTCTTCTGGAATAGGTAGCCAATCTCAGACTGGCAGAATCTCTGCAGCTCTTTATGTTGGCTTCTTGGCTTGGAGTCAGCTGTCTGTACACTTGTCTATGGTGACTTTAGCTGAGCAACTGGCTCTCTTCCATGTGTTCATGGGTACATATCTCTTATCCATTAATTAGGTTAGAAAGAGTATATTCTCAAACAGCAGAAAAGCCACAGACATGAGAGATACATGGATTTTCGCCAGACTCTTACTTGTTCTGTGTCTTCTAACATTCTATTTGCCACAGTTAGAATAAGGACCAAGTGACTCTCAGGTACAGATGTTAGAGGAACTGCAAAGACATAGAACAAAGGCCAAAGGAAAACTGAGAAGGAAGGACTACACTCAGCTTATAGATAGTCTGCCAAATGCCTATACTTCACTTTCCTAGTTATCAAAGCATTTGACAGAGAGGATTCCATGCATCCTTAAAATTAGAATGATTTTCGTATCTCATGATGCTGATAGAGGGCTTCAAGAAAGACTTAAATAACTCTCTTAAAGAAATACAGGAGAACATCGGTCAACAGGTAAAAGCTCTGAAAGAGGAAACACAAAAATCTCTTAAAGAAAATACAGGAGATCATGGGTCAACAGGCAGAAGCCCTTAAAGAGAAAACAAACAAAAAAAATCCTTTAAAGAATTCCAGGAAAACACAAACAATCAAGTGAAGGAACTGAACAAAACCATCCAGGATCTAAAAGTAGAAGTAGAAACAATAAAGAAATTACAATGTGAGACATCTCTGGAGATAGAAAACCTAGGAAAGAATTCAGGAGTCATAGATGCAAGCATCAACAACAGAATACAAGAGATAGAAGAAAGAATCTCAGGTGCTGAAGATACCATAGAAAACATTGACACAACAGTCAAAGAAAATGCAAAATGTGCCGGGCAGTGGTGGCGCACGCCCTTAATCCCAGCACTTGGGAGGCAGAGGCAGGCAGATTTCCGAGTTCGAGGCCAGCCTGGTCTACAGAGTGAGTTCCAGGACAGCCAGGGCTACACAGAGAAACCCTGTCTCGAAAAACAAACAAACAAACCAAAAAAAAATGCAAAATGCATAAAGCTTGTAACCCAAAACATCCAGGAAATCCAGGACACAATGAGAAGACCAATCCTAAGGATTATTGGTATAGAAGAGAGTGAAGATTTCCAACTTAAAGGGCCAGTAAATATCTTCAACAAAATTATAGAAGAAAACTTCCCTAACCTAAAGAAAGAGATGCCCATAAACATACAAGAAGCCTACAGAACTCCAAACAGACTGAACCAGACCAGAAAGTCCTCCCAGCACATAATAATCAACACAGCAAATGCACTAAACAAAGAAAGAATATTAAAAGCAGTAAGGGAAAAAAGGCACGTAATTTATAAAGGCAGACCTATTAGAATTACACCAGACTTCTCACTAGAGAAAACGAAAGCTAAAAGATCCTGGGCAGATCTCGTATAGACCCTACGAGAACACAAATGCCAGCCCAGACTACTATACCCAGCAACACTCTCAATCACCATAGATGGAGAAACTAAGATATTCTATGATAAAACCAAATTTACACAATACCTGTACACAAATCCAGCCCAACAAAGGATGATAGATGGAAAATACCAACACAAGGAGGGAAACTATACCCTAGAAAAAGCAATAAAGTAATCTTCTTCCAACAAACCCAAAAGAAAGTAACCACACAAACATAAAAATAACATCAAAAATAACAGGAAGCAACAATCACTATTCTTTAATATCTCTTAACATCAATGGACACAATTCCCCAACAAAAAGACATAGACTAACAGATACTTTTCATGTAAATCTTCAATTTTATCAGAAAATGTTTGTAATTCCTCTTTCAATTAATTTAGCAATGTTTTTTATGTCTACCATTTTATCTGCATTATTTTTCATGATAATCTTCAATTTTAATATGTTTTTCTATATATTGCTTCAATTTTATCAGAAATATTTTCCATGTATATCTTCAAATTTATCAGAAAATGTTTATAATTCCACATTCAATCAACTTAGGATTATTTTATGCCTATCATTTTATCTGTATAATTGCCATGATAATCTTCAATTTTAACATGTTTTCTACATTTTTCTACAATTTTATCAGAAATATTTTCCATGTAAATCTTCAATTCTATCATAAAATGTTTCTATTTTGTTTTTAAAAAAAACTAGAATGATTTTGATTAATTTAGCTTTTTCACAATACAGCAAAATCCTTCACTGTCAACTGTTATTATTGTTGTTATTGTTGCTACAGAAAGACAGGTTTTACCCAAATTACTGCCACTGGGTTCATGAACTCAACTCCAATCCAGAAGAGACTGAAGCTTCCAAAGAGAGAAGTTTCCTGGAGTCTGAGGCATCTCTAGAACACTAAACAAACAGTCTAAAAGCTGTTTAGTTTGAATCCATGTCTATCTACTGAGTTGAAACAGCAAGTTAGTTACTTTAGCAATATTTAGGAGAGTTTCCTGAAACACTTTTCCACACAACACTGCAGGTTGATATACTCCTCATAGGACTTCACAGCCAACCTGAACCTTCTATATTTCTTCCAATTTGAAAGGAGAAATAATTCACTAAAAGCAAGGAAACTGTGATGTGTAAGGCTCCTTTGTCCTGTGAAGCTCTGTGAAGAGAGATAGCTGCCTGACACCATGCTAATAACACAGTTCTGTCTTTGGTCACTGTTAGGGTTCAGGAGTTGCCCACAAACCCCATGACCACTGATCTCAGTCAGACAGGGATGGTTTATTGGACACACACCTAAGACAGATCAATCAGGACCATAGCTCAGCATTCAGGGGCTGGAGCTACAGTGAACATCTTTCTCTGTCAGCCTATAAAGGCTAAAGCTGTGAAAACCAGTGAGCTCATAAGCACACGCAGGAAACATTGCCCGATGGTCAGCTCTGACTCAAGCTATTTAGACAAAATAGTTCATATTGACCTTTAATTTGATGAGTCCTATGTAAAGCTTTGTGAAATTTTTTAAGATTAACAACCCTCATACAGAACATAACAGGATATGTGATCAGTATGACCCTACTCTGAGTCAAGTTATTTTTCTGTGTCAAAGACTGGCAGGCATATTACAGCAATAACATGAAATAGCTGGCAGGCATGGAACAAAATGACTATAGTTATACTGGGGCGGGGCAGACCTCAACAATCAATCTATAACAAGTGTGGATGGAGGCAGGACTGACTCCAGACCTTGCAGCTTTAAAACCAGTGCTCATTCCCAAGCCCTGTGTTTATTTATAAGCAGAATCTGCCCTGTGGTGGCCAGAATTTGGAGCAAATGTGCTCATCTGACTATTTCTATGATCTATTCATTTTCAAGTCTTAAAGAAAAAAAATCATCCTAAATTGAAAAATATATGACATAATATATACCAAAACAATCCTGCCCCTAGAAGCATTACATGTGTGACTACTGTGTCACATGTGCATCAGTAGGTGGCAGAGAAGAGAAAGGCTGTGCCTCTGCTCAAGTGTTCAGAACTGTAAACATCTGAATGATTCATAGCCTAACATTCCCTGAAAAAAGGGGAGCCTAGAATGACCACCAATCCAGTACCAGGGTGCCTAGACAGGGAACTAGCCTGAGACAACTACTAGTACAGCTCTGTGTGGGTCTGAACAAGCTTCCACGGTGGGGAGCAAGCAGGAGACAAAATGAACTCCACATGGGGCTACACCTAAGATGATTACCTGTCTGGTGCGATGGGTCCCAGAGAGGAAGCTAGCCTGAGATGACTATGCAGGCCTGGGTATGGGAGCAAACCATTCCTGAGCTGACTCTTGCCCAGAGCCTTAATGCACAGACAGAGCATAACACTCCTGAGACCACTCCTGACACTCAGAGACCACCACCACCCCAGCACCACTAAGAGGAGCGAGTGGTAGAGAAATGGAAAGATAAACAGAAGGATGTGTGCACAGTGAAGACAAGCACAATTGGAAGTCTTGAGGGCAGTGAGGAACACCTGATATGAGTATCAATGCCACCTGGGAACATGTTAGAGTCCTGGCCTGTGCTGCCACCTGGGGAGAACTGTGTCCATGGCCCTGCAGCAGCAGTGATCTGTTACCACCAAAGGCCATGAGGGCATCCTTGATCTGGGTTGTTGCCCAGGAACATGTTGACATCTGAGGGCTATGCAGAACTGGTCTCACCCCTCAGAACTGGCATCATGGGAGAGCTGGCCCTGGGATCCTGAGTGCAGGAGAGCTGATCCTCCCCGCTAGGCCGCTGCAGTACCTGGAGAGTAGGCCCTGCCACTCATCTCCCATGCAGCTGCATGGACGAGGGAGAGATACCCTCCTCCACACTCAGTATCCTTTGCCACCTACAGTAGCCAGGAGAGCTGTCATCAAAGCGAGAGAGCTGTCCCTGCCCCTCACCTGCTGTAGCACTCAGGAAAGAGGGCCCTGCACCTCACCTGGGAAGCACAGTAGAGCTGACTCTGGTGGCAGGGGCACAGGAGAGCCAGCCCTGAGGTGTGAGCATGGGAAAGCTGGCCCTGAAACTTGCCTGTTGTGTGATGGCAGGGATGAGGAGAGATGCCCTTTCCCCTCCCTTGGAGAACACTTGGGAAAGCAGACCTGCACCTCACCTAGGCAGCATAGTAGAGGTGGTCCTGATGAGTGCAGGTGAGACAGGCCAGGGTGCATGAGAGCTGGAGAGCTGGCTCTGCCCCTTACTGGGGGCAGCATGGTTGGATGGGCTAGCTGGGGCAGGGTAGGAGAGCTGGCCCTGGTGGTATGGATGCAGGAGGCTGGCAGGGTCACCTCTCAGATACCTCTCAGGCCCAGATCTAGGGATCTGAATTGACCCATCCCAATATCCACCCAATCCATGAACTGCTGGAGTGTGTGAAGAAGTTGATCCTATAGATCCAAAACTACAGGATCTCGATGACACGGAGCAACAACAGGATATCCCCTAGGCGTCCCAGTGAGGTTCCAGTATTGATAGAGTAGCAGAAGCCAGAGGCCTTGAAAACCAGACCAACCTCTCACTGCAGTGGGCCTTTGCAAGCAAAGACCCACTTGTAGACAAAGGGTGTACTGTAGAACACACTGTGGCACACTGCAGCTTCCACAACAAGATTTTTTTTTCCTCTGTTGTGGGAGAGGGTAGAAGGGTGGAGGCAGGTTAGAGGGGAGGAAGAGATGAGGGGGATTGGGATGCATAATGAGAAATTAACGAAGACCCAATAAAAAGTTCTAAAAATCAAAAATTTCAGTAAACTTTTAAAATAGAAAGCAAATTAAGTTTTTCAAATATCTTAGAAAATAACTTTTTAAAAGTGAAGTATTTCTTGGTTTTTAGTTTAATTACTAACTTGCTTATAAAATTAGTTTTGGAATTTACCAATCTTTGATTCGGAGAGAGACTTATGTCACTCAAGGGCAAGACAACTGGACTTTATATGCTCACAGGGGACATGTGCCAAGGCTCATTCTTCTTCCGAAATTCTTTTTCCTTCATCTACTGACATAGTCATGGACAAACAATCAGGACCCAGAAATGGACCAGTAACAACATGTTCCCTGAGAACAAGTCTAGGTAATGTGTAAGCAGCCAATTGCTTGTATAAATTTGTGTTTACTGAAGATTAGCATGACTGACATTTGCCACCAATGTTTTCTTTTCCTCATGTAAAAATGTCACCACCTGAAGTGCTGTTCTTAGCACCGAGCTCTCAGAGTTCCTGTTAGAGACCACACCATCATCACGTTACTCTGACAGTTTCAAGACTGGGAAAAGTCTATGAGGGATAAGACTTTGGCTTCAGTGCCCATCTGTGGCCAGGAGATGGTTTTTAATCCAAAGTATATTGAATACCTGCAGACGGCAGAGCCGGAAACAGAAGCTGGCCCCTCCCAGCCCCTGCAGGTGAGATCAGAACTCAGGTGGTGACTCAGCACACTCTATCCAGTCAGTCTTTCTCCCCTTTGTTCTTGTTTTCTGATGAATTTCAGAGTTGCCTTAGAGTGACCCTAAGGAAACAAAACAAAACAAAACAAACCCAGAAACTAGCAACAGTTCAAAGAAAGACAACTGAGATGACTCTAATTGATGTATATGTAACAAAAGAAAAACATTGAAGGGAGTTACTGAAAAGAAAATTTCTCATAACATAGCAAGTTTTTATAGAGGGGATAATTGACACATTCTCCCATATGTTTATGAAAATCAGTAGGAGATAATTAGGTTTAAATCAAAATACAAGTATATTGATCTGCCAGTGTCTAAGATCAATTAAACTGGCATCTCTTTCTTAAAGAGGAAATAATGTACAGAAAATACAACCTTCAATTTATAGTAAGGTCAGTGTTCTCCTCCCTCTCCCTCTCCCTCCCCCTCTCCCTCTCCCTCTCCTTCTCCTCCCTCTCCCTCTCCCCCCATCCCCCTCCCTCCCTCTCTCCCTCTTCCTCTCTCCCTCTCCCTCTTCCTCTCTTTTTCTCTCTCTCTTACCATTAAAGGGTGTGTATGCAACTGAGCCTTCTTTCCCTAGCTGGTCTATTACCATGTGACAGACAGCTATAGTGCACGCATGGACAAGCACACCTTCCTTTCTTGTGATTCCGCAAAGTTATGTAGTAAACAAAATTAAACAGTCTTCTTTAATGTGGAAGTTTTCAGTTCTTCAAAATTCAAATACGCAGTTTCAATCACAAGAAAAAATTTAACAAGTTTGAGTACTTTACCTGATAGCGAGATGTTTTCGAGATTTCTCTACAAATATCTTCTGTGTTGAGTTCTGTAGCCACTGGGAAACCCCAACTTCCAGAGCTCAATAAAAGCTCTAGGAAAAGCTTTGAGCTTCACTTTGACTCAGAGCCCAGGGTAACCTCTGATTGTGTGTTTAAGTGGATTGTTGAAATTACCTTATTTTTTATTAGATATTTACTTTATTTATATTTCAAATGTTACTCCCTTTCCTCGTTACCCCTCCGAAAACCCCCTATCCCATCCCCCCTCCCATTGTTTACAACCCCTCCCCCCACATTCCTGACCTGGCATTCCCCTACACTAGGGCATTGAGCCTTCACAGGACCAGTGGCCTCTCCTCTTATTGATGTCTGAATGAAATTGTCTTATTAACTAGTGGGTTTCTATATGCTTTTTCACAATCCTGATCCCTGCTCCTCCCCCATCCCATGCTCCATCCTGTTTAATAATTCAACATCTCCTATTTTCATTTTCACACATAGTCTGTCCCTCCTATTATGATTTATGACATAGTAGGCTTCTTTATGGCTTTTCATACATGCTTCTTTCGAGTTATCCCTCGATTCCACTCACAATTTTTCCCATACTCCTGTACCCTGCCTAAGTCTTTCTGCCCCAAGTACTCCATCTCTATACTTTCATTTTACCTATAATTTACTATAATATAATCCCTCCCTCAAAATGTCTACCTCAAAGGTTCCTTTCTAATTTCCTGGCTTCCAGTTTTACTCTAAGTTAAAGACACACACACACACACACACACACACACACTGAAGTTAACATCTATACATAAGCAGTAACATATTATTTGCCTTTCTGGGCACAAATTGCCTCATTCAA
Source organism: Tokudaia tokunoshimensis (assembly GCA_036184795.1). NCBI lineage: Eukaryota > Metazoa > Chordata > Mammalia > Rodentia > Muridae > Tokudaia > Tokudaia tokunoshimensis. Next base: position 46,518,203 of record BTHU01000012.1, read on the forward strand.
TATAATTTTTCCCAATTTCATGTATTTATCTGTTTTTTGTTTTGCTTTAGTTGGGAAAATTTTTATTACTGCTTCAGTCTCACTGCTTGTTGTTTATCTGTTTATTTCATCTTGATTTAACTTTGTTGCGTCACATGCGTTATAAATTTGTCCATTTTTTTAAGTTTAAAATTTAGTAAACTACAGGTCTTTAAGCTTTGTCCTCATGGTTTTTTAATTTTTGTTGGTGTCTAGTGTAACATCTCACATTTCTTCTCTCATTTTATTGATTTCTCTCTTCCTTTGGTTAATTTGGTTATGGATTCATCAATCTTGTTTATAATTTAAAGAACCATCTCATTTCATTAATGCCTTTCTTTTCATGTTTATACATTTCTTTCCTGATTTTGATTATATCTTATCTTCTACTGTTGTTGGGTTTTTGTGTTTGTTTGTACTTTTCCAAGGCTTTAAGGCAGTGGTTCTTAATTATTCTAGTGCTGAGACCCTTTAATAGAGTTCCTCATGTCATGATGACCCCCAATCATAAAACTATTTCACGGCTACTTCATAACTGTAATTTTGCTATTGTCATTAGTCATGATATAAATAAATGATAAGTGACTCACAAGAGAATTGTAACTCACAGGTTGAAACCACTGTTTTAAGATTATATCATTATTCACTTATTTTAATGTCTTAAGTTTTTTGATATAGACATTTAGAACTATAAAGTGTTCCTCTTAGGAAAGCCTTTATTATCTTCCACACATTGTAACAAGTTGTATCTTTACTTATCGCTTTTGGAATTTTTCATTTCCTTCTGGAATGAATCAATGACCTGTAAAAGTAACTTTTATTTGCCAGATGCGGTTGTCATCTTGGAGGCTTACTGCTGAATAAGCTCACCCTTCTTTTTTATCATTTATTTATTTATTTATTTACACTCTAGATTTTATTCCCCTCCTGGTCCACCCTCTGACTGTTCCACATTCCGTACCTCCTCCCTGCCCACCTGTCTCCATGAGGATGCCCCACCCCCCACCTCCCACCCCACCAGACTTCTAAACTCCCTGGGGCCTCCAGTCTCTTGAGGGTTAGGTGCATCTTCTCTGACTGAACCCAGACCTAAGAGTCCTCTTCTGTATATGTGTTGGGGGGTCTCATATTAACTGGTGTATGCTGTTTGGTGGTCCAGTGTCTGAGAGATCTTGGGAATCCAGGTTAATTGAGACTGGTGGTCCTACTACAGGGTCGCCCTCCTCTTCAATTTCTTCCAGCTTTTCTCTAATTCAACCATAAAAGTCAGCAGCTTCTGTCCATTGGTTTGGTGCAAATATCTGCATCTCTCTCTTTCAGCTACTTGTTGGGTCTTTCGGAGGGCAGTCATGATAGGCCTCTTTTTGTGAGTGCTCCATAGCCTCAGTAATAGTGTCAGGCATTGGGACCTCCCTTTGAGTTGGATCCCACTTTGGGCCTGTTGCTGGACCTTCTTTTCCTCAGGCTCCTCTCCATTTCCATCCCTGCAATTCTTTCAGACAGGAACAATTATGGGCCAGAATTTTGACTGTGAATGGCAACCCCTTGCCTCACTTGATGCCCTGTCTTTCTACTGGAGGCGGGCTCTACAAGTTCCCTCTCCCCACTGCAGGGTATTTAACCTAAGGTCCCTCCCTTTAATTCCTGAGAGTCTCTCACCTCCCAGGACTCTGGGTACATTCTGGAGGGTCCCCCCAACCTCCTACCTCCCAAGGTTCCCTGTTTCCATTCTTTCTGCTGACACTCAGGGCTTCAGTCCTTTTCCCTCACCCAATACCAGATCAGGTTCCCCTCTTCCCCCTGCCCCATCCACTTTCCTTCACAGGTCCCTCCCTCCCCACTTGTGATTGCTTTCTTCTCCCTCCCAAGTGGACTGAGGAGACTTCACTTGGGCACTTCAGCTTGTTGACCTTTTTGAGTTCTGTGGACTGTATCTCGGGTATTATGTACTTATTTTTGGCTAATATCTACTTATTAGTGAGTACATACCATGCATGTCCTTTTGGGTCTGAGTTACCTCATTCAGGATGATATTTTCTAGTTCCATTCATTTGCCTTGCAAAACTCAGGATATCTTCATTCTTAATAGCTGAGTAGTATTCCATTGTGTAAATGAACAACATTTTCTGTATCCATCCTTCTGTCATAGGACATCTGGGTTGTTTCTAGCTTCTGACTATTACAAACAAAGCTGCTATGAACATAGTGGAACACATGCCCCTGTGGCATGGTGGGGCATCTTTTGGGTATATTCCTAAGAGTGGTATTGCTGGGTCTTCAAGTAGATCTATTTCCAATTTTCTGAGGAACCTCCAGATTGATTTCCAGAGTGGTTGTAACAGTTTGCAATCCCACCAGCAATGGAGGATTGTTCCTCTTTCTCCACATACTTATCAATATGTGCTGTCACCTGAGGTTTTGATCTTAGCCATTCTGATTGGTATAAGGTAGAATCTCAAGGTCATTTTGATTTGTATTTCTCTGATCACTAAGGACTTTGAACATTCTTTCTTAACTCTGGCTGGCTGGTTCAATTCAGCTATTCTGACTTAAATGCCTCTCCAAACTGACTGATTCAAACTGATTTCTCTTGGTTTCTCACTGAATTGCTTTGGTTGGCCTCAAACTAACTCTGGCAATTTATTCTAATCATCTGGCTCCTTTTTATTCTCTGGCTCCAACTGCCTCTGTTGACCTGCACTGCATGAACTGCACAAACTGAATGGAACTGACAAACTCAAATAAATTCAACTGAACTGCACCAAACTGCTCTGAACTAAACTCAACTGAACTGTACTCACTCAACTACCCTCCATTCCTGATTCACTCTGCACTGCTCTTAAGTAGCCCCTCTTTCCTCTCGCTTTCCTCTCACTTTCTTTCCTCTCTCTTCTCATGAAAGTTGAATGTATCCTGTCTCTGATTCATTCAGTCAAATCTTTCTCTTATTTTTTACTTTGTCTGCCCCTCAACTAGACTTCACTTTCAAACATGGCTGTTTCCTTGTACAAACTAACTTTACCTTCATTGTTTGGGATTAAATGTGTTTACTAAGGGTATGTCTGTATTCTAGCCAGATCACACAGACCTAGAAGGTCTTTGAGTGTGATTCCTTACCAGAGCAGCCATGTTGATAGATTAAAATTCTTCTACAATGACCCATACATCATTCGATAGTGTCATTCTCCATGAGTATATGTATTTTCTGTATTTTCTATTGCTATCTATATTTTATTATGGTCAAATGGAATACAAGATATTATTTCTATTTTTCTATATTTGTTGAGACTTTGTTTCCTGATATGTGATAAATTTTGGATAAATTCCATAGCCTGCTGATAAGGGTATATATTCAGTGTTAGGGTGGAATGTTCTATAGAGATCCATTTGATTTATGGTATCATTTAACTTCAATGTCTCTCTATATTTTTTTGCCCGAATAACTAGTCTATTGGTGAGAGTGGGACACTAGTTTCTGACTATCTGTTACTCCCACTATAATGGAAACAATCTGTGGCTTTACATCCAGTAGTGTTTGTTTTATGAAGTTAATCATAACTGTAACTGGTGGGTATGTGTTTAGAATTGGAAAAAATGTGAGTGCTCAGTTGTCCACTTTCTGTAAAAATTACTTGTTGATTCATAATCATGGTATTTCAGTAGTTTCATGATATGGAACCAGTTCATTTTAAGCTTTAATTTTCAATGGTACTTTTGTTTAACATTTTCTGTGGCCAACTTTCTATTTCTCAAATTGTCTGTCTCCAGTGGAAGCTTTTGTCCTTGGGGTTCCCTGTGCCAGAATACTTCCACCTCCAATCTCAGGCTGAAATTCTGCTTGCAGCTTCTGCCTCACATTGGATTTTATATTCAGCGTGCTGTTTTGTGCCTCAGAGTTGCTCAATGGCAGTACTGAGTCATGTCCCATTTCTCAGGATGAAGAAACCAGTAAGTGACTTTACATGAAAGGCTTGTTATGGGACACTGCTTTTCTTAACATTTTCTATCCTGGACTAAACAATGCAATTGAAATTGGAGCTCCTGCTTCATTCTTCTTCTCCTCAGATGACTTATCTATGGTTAACTTGCAATGTCATGTCATATTTTTTATACAATTTCTCACATCTGTATATGTGCAGAAACATGAATTGCTATTATTAAATGTATTTAGACAGAATTCTGCAATTCATCTTTTAACTGAGTAATGTTTTTCCAGATTTACTGAAGTTCACATACATAAATCTAGTTCATTCAGTTTTTCAGGCAGATGATGTTTTTTGTTTGTTTCATGTTTCATTTTTATACTTATTTTTTGAGACAGAATGTATTAGTCAAGGTTCTTTAGAGGAACAGAATTTATGAAATGAATATATATATAATATAATATGTATGTATATGGTTTTAGATATGGGTTTTATTTTAATGGCTTACAGCCTGTAGTCCAAATAGTTCATCAATAAGTTTCTATCAACAGAAGGTTCAAGAATCCAGTAGTTGCTCAGTCCACAAGACTGGAAGTCTGAACTGGTTTGCAGTATAGCCCAGAATCCTGAAGAAATAGTCTCTAATGCCAAAGGGACATTAACCTTTCTTCTTCCTTGTTCTTTATATAGGCTTCTAGAAGATGTGGTCCATATAAAAAGTACATATTCCGAGTTCAAAAATCCGGATTAGTAGTGGTTCTTCTCACTTTATATGATTCAATTAAGAAAACATCACCTACATGTGTCCAGTCATCTGGGTTTTAGTTAATTCCAGATGCAACCAAGTTGACAACTAAGTATAACTATCACACAGCCATCTCCTATCAACTTGACACACAATCTTATCTCCTTATGTCTTCCTTAAATCTAAATGAAAACAGTAACCAGTTCATAATTATACCTAACACGATGTAACTATGCCATGTATAACCACAAACATATTACATGTTTAATCAGGTCATAATTATGCCAAACATGATAGAACTATCCCTTCCTTGAACAAGCAAAAACACACTATAAATTTAGACTGGGTAGCAATGTCCCTTGAGGGACACTCTTTTAGTATCTCTTACTTCAATATGATAACCACTGATAGTCTCTTAATTGATGTTACATTATAGGATAAAGAAAGTGAGAAGGGAAAATACAAATATCTGTACAAACACATTTTTAACAAAATAGGACAGAAACCCTCTTGTCAGTTATAATCCTTGTTTCTGTAATTGGTCACATGGCCTTAACTGCTATTTGTAACTACCTCCCTCTGTTACCCATCCTGTATTTTCTCCCCCTCAGCAAGTGCCTCATCAGGTCTCTTTTCCTAGAGGAGTGACCCATACTCTCATGCCTGAAGTATCTGTCTCATTTGTCAACGTGCTTGGATTAGGTTGTTGTAGCTTCCTGCTTATTTTAGTCACAGGACATAGTAGCACCAGGAGATACCCTAAAGCAGCAGTTCTCAACACATGGGTCAAAAGCCCTTTTGAGGGTCAAATGACCCTTTCACAGGGGTCCCCCAAGACCATCAGAAAATACAGATATTTACATTACAATTTATAACAACAGTAGTAAAATCACAGTTGTGAAGTAGCAATGAAATAATTTTATGGTTATGGGTCAGCACAAAATGTATTAAAGGGTCACAGCTAACACCCAGCTCATAATGGGTTCAGGTGTCACTTTAACCTGCTGTTCTATTGCCAAATGTTCCGTTTCCACTAAAGCCCAATAGCAGGTCAAGAGCTATCTCTCAAAGGGAGAATATTTGTCTGCAGATTATGGTAAAATCCTGCTCCAAAATTCCAAGGTTTTCTTTTGTGAATCACCTATAGGGGCCTGCCAAAGGCTCAAATAGCATCTCTGTCTTCCATTGACGACTCAAGTACCATCAAGTCTGCTGGATCATATGATCTAAGTTGTAGAGCACAGCAGCCTGGACCTATTGAAGGGCTTTTCTCCCATTCTGAGTTCTACTCAAAGTTAGCAGTTTCCCAATGGGCAGAAATAACACACCCAAGTGAGGAATATTCTGTCTCCAGAATCCAAATAGGCCCAGTAAACACTGTGCTTCTTTCTTGGTGGTGGGAGGGACCAGATGCAATAATTTATTCTTCACCTTAGAAGAAAGATTTCAGCATGCCCATACCATTAGACTCCTAAGAATTTCACTGAGGTAGAAGGCCCTTGAATTTTTGCTTCATTTATTTCTCATCCTCTAATGTACATATGTGCTACCAACAAGTCCAAAAGTTTTGCCACCTCCTGCTGACTTGGTCCAACTAGCATAATGTCATCAATTCTGTAAACCAATGTAATAATTTGTGGAAGAGGCAGATGATCAAGATACTTACTGTTATGATACAGTGATGGAGAGTTAATATTATCCTTGAGGTAAAACTCTAAAGGTATACTTCTGGTCTTGCCTACAGATTATTTCTGGTAGTCCTTATGGACAAGTACCAAGAAAAAGATATAGGATTAGACAAATAGCTGCCTACCATGTACCAGGAGATGTGTTAATCTGCTCAGGTGAGGACACCAAACCTTGTACAGTAGCTGCTGCATTCAGAACGTATTATCATATATCATATGTGCTTTCTTCTAAGTGTTGATTATTTTTTTCCTATTACATTTTCCAATTGGCTATTGTCAATGATGCTGATCTAATATTTCTTGTTCATTCTAATAACTTCATGTAGCTCACCTTAGAGGTTTTTGCAGAGACAATTAGATTGTTTATAATGAGGCCAATTTTTCCCTTCTCTTAAGCACTTGACTCTGCGATTGTTTCAAGCCTTTCCCTCCCATTTACTGGGTGGCATATTCGATGTCTTTTACCTGTGTATTACATATGTGAATTGTATATTATAATTTTATAATTATTATTTATTATAATGTGATTCCTTACACTGTTAATATGTGTATAGAATGTTTTCTAAACCCATCATTAAGTGTTGCTGATGTGGAATGTACGAGTAGAACATCTTTATCAGAAAAGGCTGTTCTCTTCTGTTCCTATTTTCTTGGAACGTTTGACTTGGAACATTGGAAAATGTGGACTCGATAATGTGTACCTTGAACAAATAAATGAAGATGCCTCCTCCATTTTTCCTTCCATTAATAATTATGATTGTGTCATAATATCAATGGTTTTTTTTTTATCTTGTGACTACATTAACTGTTAAAGGATATTGGGCATTTCACTGAGAACATTCCATTTCCATCTGGGGTATCTAGACAGTCTAATTAATAAAATTTTGTTTTATGACTTATACTATAAATACTTGCAACATTGAAATAAGAATTGACTTGAAGCAGATAATGTTAGCACTCCATGGTAAGACATTATAACATGTCACTGGCATCTAAATTACTCCACTACACTGTACTCATAAGAGATGGGGAAAGTACATTGTTACAGTGTTACTACAAAGTCATGACCTTACAGACTCCTGAAGCATCTCAGGACCCAGGGTATATGATGAACAGTGCTCCTAAATCTGTGCTATTTAAAATTCTTTGCTTATACCATGGCTATTTCCCAATCTAAGAGCTGGGGGATACTAACTGTAAATGATTGCAAAATGTTCCATTAATGATGGATGTATCATGCCTTATCTGACCGGCCTCCCGATGATGCCTGAATGTCCAATCCAGCTTTTTGTCTACAGCAACTACCCAACTTCTCTCAACACCTCTCTAGAATAAGTCAAGGAGAATCATTGTAAGAACATTAACCCATTCCTTTGCAACTAGGGCTTTTGAGGTAGATACTAAGAAGGAAATGAGTTCAAAGTTGATGCTCCCAGCTTAGCAATAAGAATAGTTTACTGAGCAGGGCGTTGGTGGCGCACACCTTTAATCCTAGCACTTGGGAGGCAGAGGCAGGCGGATTTCTGAGTTCGAGGCCAGCCTGGTCTACAGAGCGAGTTCCAGGACAGCCAGGACTATACAGAGAAACCCTGTCTCAAAAAAAAAAAAAAAAAGAATAGTTTACTGAGACAATTCTGTCAGTGTAACTCCAGCTCCAGTTTTCTAGTAAGTTATATTAGAATATGGAAACTTATGAGTAAACATGATTAATTTTTGTCTAATAATGTGTTAAAAATAATTCTAGAAAGGGTAACTGAATTTGTTCAAGTTTATACATGAACTCAGTAAACATATTAGAGAGAAAAATAGTTAGTTGACTAACTCATAACCACTATTATCAGAACAATAATTACTAACATTTATTGAAAACTTGCTCTGTGCCCAATGCAGATCTTTTATATATATATGCCCTCTGTGGTTTGAATATGCTTGGCCAGGGAATGGCACTATTAGTAGGTGTGGCCTTGTCAGAGGAAGTATGTCACTTTGAGCATGAACTTTGAGACTCTTTTCCTAACTCCCTGGAAGCCAGTCTTCTTCTGTTTACCTTCAGAACAAGATAGAACTCTCAGCTCCTCCAGACTCTGCCTGCCTGGATGCTGCCATGCTTCCTGCCATGATAATGGCCTGAACCTCAGAACCTGTAAGGCAGCCCCAATCAAATGTTGTCTTTTGTAAGAGTTGATTTGGTCATGGTGTGACTTCTCAGCAATGGCAACGCTAATTAAGACGCCATCTCACTAACTGGAAAACCGACAGATGAACACAGTGAGTAGTACTTCACACAATCAATAGTTTGTGTTTCAGCTTCTTAGGGAGGTTGAGCACAGACCTAGCCTCTACCTGCTATACCATAGTTCTCAGTCCTTCTGAATCAGAATGGACACGGCAAACTGTGAGAACAGGATTAACAGATGACAAAACAAAGACCCAAGAAGAGAAGTTGGCTACCTTTCCAAAAAGTATGTGGTTAGTGATGGTGACGTCAAGTTCAGACATATTGAAGGGCATAGGTGCTTATAGTCCTTTCATAACTGCCTTCGCTAGGAGTCAGCAACAAGGATCCCTTCCCCTCAAGTGGGAGGGCTGCTTCCTCTGACTTAGACCCCAGACTTAGTGTGTAGGCCTCCTTGACTCTGTGGGAGAATGCAACCCATTCTAGATACTCATTTTCTGGGTCTTCTGTCTCACATTCTCTTTATTTCTCTCTGACCCTCATAAATTACTGAATACCCTCCCATTTTCCAACGAGGGGTTCATTTCCAACCAGACTATGTGGACAGTCTGATTTTCAGCTGACTTGGGTCTCCCCGTGGCTCTTCCCTGGCTCACCAAACATGCTTGCTATGCTCCTCTCTTTTTAGCAAGACTTCTGTACCCCTCCCGTGGTGCAATGGCACTCAAAGCTTGTTTCCAGAAAGAAGGGGAACTAAACCCTGCAACTACATCCAGAGCATGTAACTGCAGCTTGAGCTGGTCAGCACGATCCGAGACAGGTCCCCACAAAGGAGATAACGTGGGCATTTCACTTGTCCGGCAGATATTTTCTGTCTTCTGTCCAACTTTTTGAACGATAAAATTTTGGAAATATCTTCTTAAGCTTTCCGCCGCATTCTTGCTTTGATCTCCCTGGCTGGCAAACCCTAGGTTTTCTCATCACCTGGGTTGATTCTTACAGGTGTTAGGGTTTCCAAAAAAAAAAAAGTAATGAGACTTGCAGCACTAGCCAGTGACTTCTAGATTTAAGTCAGGTCTCAGGTGGCTCTTGGGTTCTGTCAGCCCAGACTAATCTTGACATGGTAAATGTTTTCTTTCGTACCCTATTTCCTCTGAATAGTACATAGAAACTACAAATAAAACAGAAGAATTTCCAAATGTAATGAGATCACTTTAAGAATCAAAAGGACACAAATGGTTTGTATGCATGTGTGAAGGAGTGCGCGGGGGGGGGGGGGAGGGAGAAAAACTTCTTTCTGACCCTTATCTCTGGAATCATGAGACCCCAGTAAGAAAAGACCTCAAAGACTCTGAGAGCTGGAAGGAAGCCTCAAATGCCTGGAGCTGAACAGGCAGGCTTGGTCCCTTGCAACCTTACCCTGTGAAACTTCCTCACCTTCCAGAAGAGGGAGTATGGGGTCGGGGGGAGGGCGGGAGGGGGAGGTAGGACGGGGGAGACGGTTTGCGAGTAGTGGCAGGAGATGAGGGATGTTTGGGTGTAGTAGGAAAGAAGCAAGAGATAAGGCACCTGACAGGAGGCTGGGGGTGGGGTTGTGGGTTAAGGCCCGGGAAACTAAAAGGTAAGGAGGTGGGGACATCAGGTGTAGGAGGGTCAAGTCCTGGGTGGGAGGAGCGAGCTGGAGCCGGAATGATTCACCTTTCGCAGCCACTCTGGCTCGCCCCAACTCTAACTCCGGATCTGGGCGGAGGGGCCGGAGGGCGTGTTTCCCCACCCCTTGCGGACTTCGGAACGGACTCGGACAGGGTGGCGCCGGAACCGGAGTAGTCTCTACTGGATACCAGCTTGGTGGGTTCGAGTCCTGCAAGAATGCGCGCCTTGCCGACCCTGGACTCGCTTGCCAGAATGCAGCCACCTCTCGGGGACCCCAGGGCAGCGGAGAACACTCTCACCGCACCGCCAGCGAACAAGAGCGCTGTGGAGAGACTGGCAGCGGACCGCGCCAAGTATGTTCGCAGCACGCTGGGATCTAGCCGGGGTCCTGTATCCGAACACAGGGTTCCTGAGGCCCCAGGGGTGCAGCACCGCAACCCGATCCCTTCGGCTCTGCCTCCAACTCCTGTAGCTCGCAGGGCTATCGCTCGAAAGCCTCTGAGACCTGATTCATTGGTCATCTATCGGCAGAAATGTGAATTCGTACGAGGGTCAGATGCAGACTGTTCCAGAGTGGGACTGATGAAGAAGTTTTTCCAGGGGTCTGGCAAGGACAAAATGGCAGTGGCCCCTGAGACGACCGGGGTGGCGGATGAGGATAAGACGAAGGAAACAGAGGCCACTTGGACTAAGTCGAGCCAGGCAGCAGCCGCTAGACCAGCCTTTATGTTACCGCCTCCAGTCCCTGTCGTAGCCATGAAGTCCCCAGCCTTGCCTTTTGAAGCGGCTCCCAGGGTTCCTGTCGGACACTCTGGCGTGGAACTGCGGGTGTCGCGAAGCAAAGGATTGCAGCGCTCCCAGTCAGATCTCAGTTCCCGCTACTCGATAGCCAGGGCTGAGTCCGACACCTTCTTCCAGTATTGTGGCCTGGACCCTGATGTAGTGGAGGCTCTCGGGAGGGAGAACTTCTCTGCTGGATCCGACTGTGTTAAACTCCAAGTGCGTAGCGTGAGCATGGCTACTTCTGATAGTAGCTTCTCCAGGCACAGCGAGGACGGGTTGCAGGAAGAGGAACTCCTGGAGCAGGTGCCTAGCACCACGTCTGTAGTTGAAAGGAACGCCCGTATTATAAAGTGGCTGTTTACCTGCAAGAAGGCCAAAGAAACCCCCAGTCAGAAATTGCAGGAGCCTGCCTGATTGACATTTGATCCAGGTTAGTTCCAGGAAGCTGGAAGGTGGGGTTTGTGTTTATGTGTGCTGGCTAAGCTGAGTGCTGGCCAATCACAGCTCATGGTTAATATATAGCTCCTACAGTAGGAAGGCACCCAGGTGCCCTTCTTGTGTTGAATTTGCTTGCCCGGAAAGTTAACACTCTCCCTGCCGCCTTACTGTAGTTAAAATGGAAGAAACCTGAAGTACAGAATGCTTCCTGGCTGCAGTTTTACACTGCTGCCATTTCCTGTTTTGAAAGTAGCATCTGAGCTTTAGGCTGCTATGCACCTGGACAGACTCCTGGTGGGCCTTCCTGATGCCCTCAGGGCATCCTTCCCTGCAGGTAAGCCCTGATGTCTCACTTCCAGCAGCAAGGAAGACTCCAGGCACTCTCCTCCCCCAGGCTTTGAAGTGTTGAGAACTTAATATTTCTTTAGTATGAAAATATCTGCATTTGAATTGTTTTAAAAGTTTCCATTTTCGCAACTGAAGGCTCTGATCTAGACTGTATCCCAATGTAAACTGCTGTGATTCTGTTTGTTTGTTCCACTGGTGATAATCCTGGACCAGTATAAGTACCTGGTCCAGGATTTAACCACAGTCTCCTCTATTCTCAGCTTGTAAATAAGAGCTAAGGCTGCCCACCCTCCCTCCTGATTTGTTATCAATCTTCCTTTGGAGAAAGAAAAAGGAGACAGTCTTATATGAGTATCTTTAAGAATAAAGCATTTAAACATTTCAACAGCTTTCTTTTTCCATTCTGCCTTTGAGAGCAAGTTACTATGAAAAAATCTTTTAAATCATTACATTTTCTGGCATTGAGATAAATAATAACTGAAGACACCTCACTAGAATGTGGAATCTCAGGGGGACAGACCCCCAAGATGCTTAGACTCAGCCAACCTGTGTTTAAGAACAACAGAAATCCCCAAAATACTGTTTAGTGACCCTTTATACAGATGTAAAGATAGTAAGGAGGGGTGAATTAACTTTTCTTAAATTCAGAAGGCTCAAGACTTAAAAGTTCATTCTTGTAATGTATTGAAGATTTGCATATTACATTAGTACACATCTCCAGGGAATGTGTACAGGTGATAACAATAAAGAGAACGACAACAAAAACAAAAACCTATATCAATTTCTATTTGCACAAAATTGTCCTTGAATCTGAGATATGTGCATGATGGCAAGAGTGTGCCATGGTGTCTCTGTGGGCATTGTGGCATAGAGAGAGGGGGCCAGCAAAGGGCCACATGCACACATAAAAGTGGGGGGGGCACAGCAAGGAGGCATTCATCTTCTGTATTTTACTTTCTGTGTCATCAAAAATCTGTATAGTCTTGTTCTGTGAGCAAAACACAAAAGAATTACCTATTAGAATGATGTGTAAGAAAGCACCAATCGCCTTAAGATAAACTTGGAATATAAATAATGGTGAGGTCACAAGATTACATACAAATAAGCTAAAATAAATCCCAGGAGATAGCTGCCCAGATCTTCCCAAGGCTTCTGGGTGGTTCTGGCAGTCACCACAGGAAGTTTACCTCATAACTTTACTCTGCTTCACCCACGAAGCTAGCTGCCTGTGCTATGTAAGCGCTGCAGAGGTGTCTGGAACATCATCGGGAAGGTGAAGTGACACTCCCGGGCAGTCTCCAGCCCATTGAGTTGGTATTTGCTTTAGATCTGAGCTCCCTTCCCCTCCTCCAGACTCCAGAAGGAGGAAGTTCTCCAGAAGGAGCAAGTCCCAATGATGAGAACCGAAGCTTACAACAGAGCATGCCCCTGAGGCTCTAACTTGATTCCTAGGTATCTAAAGATACAGAATCAAAAATCAAAAAGTGTAAGTGTTGTTGTGATCATAAAAAGAGAAAGAGTTACTAAGATATGTTCTATGGAGGTGTGTAGTGAGGTGTGGGGGAAGGGGGTGTCTCAGCGGGCCCACGCCAAGACATCCCTTCCCCCTGAGGGACCACACGCATGACAGTATAATATAGAATAGAGTTTATTCATTCAGGGAATGGGGAGGGGAGTTAAGAGAGTAGTAGAGGCAGAGAGGGGGAGAGAGTAGAGAAGTAGAGGCCGGCCGGCCATGACTTGGAGAGAGGGGGGAAAGGGAATGGAGAGACAGACAGAGGGAGGAGACAAGAGGGAAGAGAGTAAGAAAGGGAGGAGGGGGCAGGCAGCCCCTTTTATAGTGGGCCAGGCCTACCTGGCTGTTGCCAGGTAACTATGGGGGTGGAGTCCAGACAGAGTACCAACAGTAAGCTCAGGTTTTCTTCTAGTTTGCATTTGTGTTGACATTTGGTTTTATAAAAATTACAGAATATTTGAGATGGATGGAATTAAGAATGAAAAAATATAAATATCATTTATATCAGAGATTCTCAACCTGTGGCCCAAAGGGGGACAAACTGTAGTAAAGGGTGGCAGCATTAGAAAGTTTGAACCAGTGATTTACATGAATGTTTTGTTTTCTTAGTTAGACACTTATAAAACATAACGAAATAAACATTCAGAATTAAAGTGTAAGTTTATAAATTTCTTATCCAGTGGAATAAAACATTTGCTAGCCGAAACTGAAAACGGTGTAACTGAAAACTGAAAACAGAGACTCAGAATTGTCACCCCACCCACTCCGTCCCCTGCTAGGGACTTGAGGAGATGGACATCATGCATGGACCATTTTAGTATTATTTCCCAGAGTATAAATCCAGAGCATTGACCTTCCATTTCCTGGTTTTCAATGACCTTCCTGTCCACCAGTTTATCAAAGGATTACCTGCTGAAACTTAGGTTTTTCTGACCTTTTAAAAATACAATATATAAATTGCTGGTTTTAATATTAGCATATGGAGTGATAGCTTGTTCTTTGAGATGGTTAAAGATAAACATTGCTCGATTTTTGGACAAAAATTAAGATAATCACAGCTACCTTCACATTTCTCCTTTGTAAAGAAAGGGGCCTGTGGAAACCCTAAACTGTGTCACATATTTGGAAGACAGGTGCTCTGTTCCTCTTTGTGGTCTACACTGGGATCGCTACAGTCTACACTGGGAGCTCTACAGCCATCTCCAGGAACAGAGTGTAAACAAATAGCCCAAAGCGCTAGGGCCGTCCTTCCCTGCTTCTCGGTCAGTACCCAGACCTATTGGAGCTTGTGGTATTTAGAAAGGATGGACTTTGTTTGCCTTGAGTCCCAGTGGACAGTCCATCTCTAGAACAGTTAACACCACCTTTGTTCATATTCCATCCCATGAGCTGCTGGAGGAAAGAGAACTCTCAAAATTCCAGGAAAATGCTTGTAGGGAAATTTTTTTTTTTGAGAAGCCAGATAAATCTCTCTATAGATTTTTTTTTTCAAAATGTAAAACACAAAAGATGTTTCAAAATAACAGAGCCATCATAAAAACCAAACACAGGCGAGGTCATGCTTTGTTGTACATGTTACTGCAGAGGAGAGCTTACTCATGGTTCTTTTCTGTTTTCTTCTCAGGATGCAAGCCTCTCCGGTGATGAACGGACCCTTAAGTTGTAGGCGTCTGAGACTCCAGAACCATGTGTTTGGTGTATCCCAACAAAACATAATTGCTGTTGTCCTAGGAATAAAGCACTCTGCTGATAAGGCTTATCTATTAGCCATGATGGCATGCTGTGGGGAAGATGGGAGGGCAGAAATTAGAGACCGTGAGACTCGTTCTCCTTGTAAGAGGGCATCTCAAAAGGGCAACTGTTGAACTGAAGAAACGGCAGCTGTTGGCACATATTTTCAGAATATTTGTTGGTCTGACTTAATGACAGTTTCTGCAATGTGTTTTGATAATATTTAATATTAGCAAATCAAATATATAGGTATTTTTGAAGAAAAGAAAGTATGAAATCAAGCATGGATACAATGGTATTCTCCTTTCAACTAATTTATGCCACTTAATGTTCTGTGAGCATAAAGAGCTATCATTAATCTATGTAAGTGCTACAATTGAGACAGTTGCCCAACACACACACTTGTTTCCAAGCCTCCCTAGATAAATAAACTTCAGTTATTCCTGTATTATACAACTGATAGTATTTTGTAATGATTTGGGCAGGACATTTAAAATCATATACAACTGATAGTATTTTGTACTGATTTAGGGAGGGCATTTAAAATCGCTTAAGGGTTTCATATTCATTCTGTTAATGCCACTTTCTGCTTGGCCATAAGTATGCATTGAGAGATTCATGAGAATTGAGGTCCTGCTAAAAGAAGTACTGTTTTGTACTTAACAGTCTCTTGAGATTTAGCCAATATTTATGGAGACTTTCTATTAGCTCTTTAACAATAGTTCCAATAGAATGTGCTCAGTAACACCCTCCTTTTTACCTTATAAAGGGGATAGAAACTGGTTCACCACATAATGCCTGAGGTCTGGTTCCACTTCACATACCATGGAATTGCCTAGGTTTGGCATCAACCCATTGTTTGCAGAGGATGTGTTTTGAATCAAAGACTGCCTCTGGGGTTTGAGAGGTTCTGAGTTCTAAGTATGGTTAACACAAAACCGGAAGCCTGGCTCTGAACTTGTCTGTGACACTCAGTGTAAAAGAACATTAGATTCAGAATCTTCTGAGAGAAATTACGTGTGAACAACAACCCAAAGAAAAATTGTCAGTCTACTCTTTCAAAGTTTACTATATTTTATCAAAACATGTTTCATTAATTACAAAATCATATGTGATATGAGCAAAGAGTATGGAAGAAATTTCTCAATGCTAACATTTTGTGTCACAGCATTTTGGAATGTCTCTGCACATAGTTTTTTTAAAAAAAAAATATATATATATATTATGTAACTTTTATTGTAAGAGTAGTTTTTTGAGTTAGAAAATATTTATTTTTGTAGTAGCTAGTCCTCAGGTGGGTTTTTTCTTTTTTTATTTCACATGGCTTCTCTATCATCAGTCCACCTTAAAGTAATTTTCTCTTTTGTGATCTTTTCGCGCATATTGTTTATTTGAACGCTTATCTTTGGTTTGCAAGGGGAGCTCTGTGGAGCTTGTTTCAGATACATCATGGATGGTCGTCGTTCTTGGGGTTCTTCCTCTCAAGGCAGCTCAGGAAGTGTGTCCTGTGCCACCTGCTAGCGCTGCTGCTTTGCACGTCACTGTATTGTACTTAAATTTAAAAGTTGTCACAATGACGGCAATTTGTAAAAGATCTTTTGACATGTGCAATTCATTTTTTTTTCAGGTATCCCATTGGTTTTATATGTGAGTGTCCTGAATTAAAACTTTGGGGCCAGAGAGATGCTCAGCAGTTAAGGGGGAAGTGATTTATACTTTTCCCCCCCTCTGGTAGTGAGTAAGTTACTGCTGCAAAGAAGAGTGTATATGAAATGTAATTAAATATTTTGGAAAGAAGAAAGAGAAAGCAATGATAGTCACTCAACGGTGGCCTTTTGAACTGCTCTGTGGGAATGCAGTAGCAGTGTAGAGATGGAAAGAGAGGGAGGTGCCAGGGAGTTTATTCATTCTGAATGCAAATATTTATTATGCATGTGACTCTTTCACTGGACTCTTGTCCCAGCGGTTCAGAGTTTATAACAATGCTATATAGCTGGTGCTTCCTGGATCTTGACTTGTAACTTTCAGCAACCCAGAGGTGAGAGTGTGTTTATTGTGATACCTCCTAACTGTCTCTTTGCCTTGCAAAATTGTTAATTTCCTTGAAAGGGAATCCTTCCAAGGCTTGTCCAGAGGAGATGCACGGTGTTTGAAGTCTTCAGCTCTCCTGTATATGGGCTGTAGTAAAACTATTTAGACTATCTAGCTATTGGGTTTTCTTTAAATATTTCATGAATGATTGGTTTAAAAATACTTCATGTTTAGCATTCATCACAGATAAATGAACATCAAAATAAAATACACTGTACCTGTCTCATTAGCTCACTCAGGGGCAGCCCCTATGCATCTCTTAGGCCTGTTGCCCATCTGCCTAACACGGCTGGGTATGTTTGGATCTGAAGGTGAGGAAATCTAGTCTCTCTAGCTGAGCTAACCAGACCAGGCCGGTTTCGCTTTCAGTCTTGCTATGACTTATGTCTACACTGGAGTTTTTTTTTTTTTTTTAAATTTCAGATGCTCACTGTCCATTTCTGTGGTATGCAAGCAACAGTGGTCTTGGCAAAAGTTACTTTCCTAGGATGACAGTATCAGAATTCATTCACTGAGGAATCCAATGCTAAAGTTAGTACCTCATCCCCCTCCGTCCCAGTATGAAATGTGATAACAAAGAAAGAGAGAGGATGGACAGATGAATGGACTGCTATTGATAACATATAGAAATGAAAAGTAGAAAGCATGGAAAGGAAGAAACAAAGCAGGGTAAAGAAGGAATGATGATGCCAGGTATCGGATGTATGGCCTTAGAGCCTCGTTTTGTTCATGCTTTCTACTTGATGGTAGAAGGCCAAACCATAAATGGATCTTAAAGTCCAAATCATATAAAGAGAATCAAACAGAAGGAAAGGGAAGTAAGTGTGCCTTATTTTTAAAATGGCAGATAGCTTCTACACTAAGTTAGGTATAACTCTGAAGTTTACACTGAAGGAAAATCAGAGCACTCAGAAATGATGCGGGGACAACCTGCTTCCATCTGCCTGTTAGGCATGGATTATATGCTGCTTCTGTCTGTTTGTTCGTTTGTTTTTATTAAGACTTCACTTGTTAAACTTGGGCAAATAATAAAGGGGTCAGTGTCACGAACTGTAGAGTGCTTCCCTGCACATTTTGAGGGCTAGTACTCTGATACACTCCAGGATACGCAGCAGGCTTACCTGTAGTCTGTGGCTAGTCAGGATAGTGTGTTAGGACTTGGAGACCTTGTTTTCAACCTGCTTAACAAGTTAGGATTGTAGTGTCAACATTCAGAAAGGGAGAGTGCGTCCAGATATCACAAGCACTCCCGTGTGGGCACCCACACTACTGGTGTTTGTGAGGTACCAAAAAGACATGTCAGGTAGGCATCTGGGGAACTGAGCAGGACCCACTCATCCAGAATAAAGACAGTCATGACTAAAATCAGAGTTCAGCCCTCATATGTCCTAGGTGGAGCATACGCCCCAAGGTCACTCAATTTCTTAAGAGTACACTGTGTCCCCTTCCCTGTTCTTCCTGGGAGTCCTATCACATGCAGGGAAACTTTAGTGGAGCTACCAGCTGTCACTGTTTGAAGAGATTTTCCAGTTTAGGTTCCAAGTCCTAAGAAAGCTGCTCACACTGAGAGGGATTCTTGATTGACACTTTCTCGACAAGCTCTTGGTTCCCCTCAGTTCCCAGGAAACTTGTGTTAGAACCAAAAGTGGTCTGCTGTCACGTCCACTCTTGCAATACACTCGGCTTGTGGTATCGAGGTCATGTCATCAGAACCAAGAAGCTGTAGATGTTTCTTGACTGAAGGAACTGGCCAAATCAAGCTTCTCTTGTGTTCAGAAGAAACACGGCTTGAGAAATGAGAAGAAACTCCTAGGGTATGCTAGGTTTACAGCAGGAGATATGCAGATGTTTTGCCTGTTGCTCATACAACTCTAGGAACATCTGTAAGTTCTATTGCTCTAGACACGAGGAAAACTTAGATCAAAGATCTATCAAGAATTTGACCCAAAAGCTGCCTGATGTAGATATTATTTACTCAACTAGTTTATGAAAGGAATTTAGTGTCTACCTGGGATTCTTTCCTTCTAGAGGGCATGATCTGACTCAACCCACCAAAACCTAGACTTGAACTGAATTTTGTCATCATAAGCTACACTTGAACTTCCAGAAGGATCTGTATTATGTTAGCTGAGACTAGAGCCACAGTGCTGCTGCTGCTGCTGCCCCATACCTCATACATGGAAATAATTCAAAGCTTCAGAGTTCCGTATTGCAGAGGAGGGCTCCTTCTTGAGTTGATGTTGATAATTTTATGTAAGATGACATGTGTCTTTAAAAGAATGACAGAAAATTGGAGTGAAAACAAGCAAAGCCTACCAGAGGAGCTGCGAACAGGGGCTGTCAGAGTCCCGTGGAAGCAAACTGCCTAGTCAAACGTTGGCTTGTTTCTTTTTCAGCACTAGTTCTCCTGATGAGCTCAATGCCAAGTGTTTCATATTTACATGAAACCACAAGGTGAATAACAAGGCAGAAGCTTCTAGAACACATCAGAGATGTTTGGCAGAACCCTGATTGCTTTACTGGTAGCTGACCATTGATTTTTACGTAAATGGAAAAGATCAGAGGAGAAAAAAAAACTGGACACCCCCCCCCTTACATTCACCTGTAAGTACTGGGAAGTATGACAGGGTCTCAGGATTGTTAACTTTTTTTTCCTTCAATATGAAAAGAAAATGTCTAGGCATGCACACTCCAAATACACGCTTACAACTTGAATGTATTTCAAGGCTATACAAATATTACTCCTGCACAGGGAAGTGGAGAAGCCAGTCATCTGTAAACACTTTCACTGTGCAGGTAGAGGCATGAAGGAAGCATTACTCACCTATTCCCGTTGCTCTGGGCACAGTGAACAATTCTAGCTTTTAGGCCACAGGAAGTCCTGGCCTCTGTTCTGTTGGAATTTTACTCCATATCTCATACTTCATGTTTGCTCTACTCTGTGGTCAGCACACTGACAATAGAGACTCATGCTAAAGTGCTACAACAGAGCTGTAGGTCTTTCTTCAAGGGAGATCATTTTCTATCAAATATTCATTTGTAATGGAGAACTGTGAGACCTGGAGCATTGATAATCAGTGTCCACAGCAACACTCAGATGAGCTGTGGAAAGAGGGCAGAGAGTGCTTACGGAGCACAGAACTGCCATAGTGGACTCCGGGAGCTTCTTGGCCTAGATCAGCAGGTCATAGTTAGCTTCAGTTGTTTAACTTGTGTTGTGTGACAAGACTTTTCTCGGAAAGATGCAGCATTCATATCTACTCAGTCCACATAGGGAACCCACAACAGATCACAGCACAGATACCATCAAAGACCGATTTGGTGGGCCAATGATTTTTATTCAGGCTACGTACAGGATATGACCCAGGTGTAACTTAGAGGAATCGAAATGACTCAGACTGCTGAATCACCAAAGCCTATCATTAATGGCGGAACTAGGTCACCAAAACTAGGGACCTGGAATGCACTGCACAGCCTGCAGGTAGCTCAACAGGTTGGAGAGTATTCTTTCCAAGTGACTCTGGGACCTTCCCTGTAGGAGTGTTCTCTTGAACTGGTGGGACAGATCTTCATCGAAGAAGACCAGGGAGTTTAGACTGCAGTCCTTCTCAGTGTTTGCATGCAACCATAAGTATTAGTGACAGGGCTCCTCTGGGCGTAGGAAAAGTGGTGGTTTGAGGTTGTATTGGGACAGTTGATCTAAAAGGTGTGGGGGGAGGGCTGTAAATACACTTGTGTCTGTTTTAAGTGTAAGTAGGCACAGCAAGAAACCAAAGAACACAGCCACTCTCGGTGAAAAGAATGAATGGTTTTTAAGAAAAAAACAAAACCTGCCCGGCTGCCTCTAAGTAAAGGGCAGTATGCAGCTGCAAGAGGATGTTGGGTTACTTAGGAATGAATACTTCTGAGCACAACGGTCAACACCAACACCTGAGCGCATCCAGTGTCTCCTCAGACCGAAAGAGTCTCTACAATTATCATCTGGCTGTTACAGTGTCTGAAGACTTGAAGTCTTCAGTCTACAGATCTAAAGTCTGGGTCCAGATCCTGGTCAGGGTTGGGGTTACAGTTGGGGTTAGAAGCTGTCACGGGGTTACTCTTGCTGAGATAAAACACCATGACCAAGCAACTTGTGAAGGTTAGGGTTTATTTGGCTTACACTTCTGTATCACTGTTCATCATCTAAGGAAGTCAGGACAGGAACTCAGACAGGTCCGGAACCCGGAGGCAGAGGCTATGGAGAAGTGCTGCTTACTGGCTTGTTCCCCATGGCTTGTTCAGCCTGCTTTCTTACAGAACCCAAAACCACCAGCCCAAGGATGGCACACCCACAATGGGCTATGCCCTCCCTTATCAATAGCTAATTAAGGAAATGTTCTATAGCTAGATCTTATGGAGGCATTTTCTCAATTAAGGTTCCCTCCTTTTAGATAACTTTAGTTTGTGTCAAGTTGACAAAAGTAGCAACCAGAGAGTGTTAGAATTAGTTAGTCAAACCTACATTTTCAAACTTTATTACTTCATTGTTGTAAAGACTTGCTCTTCTTGTACCCTCCTATCCACAAATCTCAACTTTTAAGCTTACATTGAAAATTATTTTAAATTCTACTTTTCAGTTTTGTGGTTGTTGTTATTTATTGGTTTTTCTTTCTTTTGTGTTTGATAAAAAAAAAAATTGTCAGCAGAACTGCCACATAGTGAGAGAGTGCAATGTACTAAACTGTTCAAACTCTCCTCACAGCCCTTTTTGACCAAGCACTGCATGGCTAGTACTGAAGGCAGAATCCACCATAAACACAGTAAAGCTCATCAGAGGTTCATATGTGGCCCAGCCTTGCAACATAGGATCCTGAACACCCACCGAGCTTTAACTGTCTCAAATCTACTTGACCTTCACAACCAGAATTAAACTACTTTCAATGACTTCAGTTTAAAAAAACAAACAAAAGAAAACAAAAACAAAAACAACACCTTAAAAGTTATACTTAATTCTCATGAGAATGTTTTATATATGTTTAAATTGTTTGAATTTTTACAAAATAGAGTAGCATATAAATATATCTCAAATTGTTTATACTATTTTATACTGGGTCCGTTTTATCAGGAAAATCTATTAGTAATCTTATGGTAATTTAGCTAACATGGAAATTTAATAAACTTTTATTTAATATTTCCCATTGCATTTTCTCCTACTCTGGAAAAAAATATATACAATTTTTGGGAGTGACCATAACTAATAACAGTGGAAAGAGAGAAAAAGTCCCTTTTAGCAGTCTAACTATACTTATTAGAGCTCTAACAAACTCTAGGATATGCTAGAATCTGACCCAAGTCACGTGAAGATTCTTCCTTGCCAAATAGGCCAGTGTTACATCTTTGTTTTTGCTTTTTTGTTTGATTTGTTTGGGGTTTTGCTGTTTTTTGGTTTTTGTTTTTGTTTTGTTTTATTTTCTAAGTTTTTTTATTTACATTCCAATCATTTCCCCTTTCCCGTTTCCTCCCTCCCTGAAAGTCCCATAAGCCCCCTTCCCTCCCTCTTTTCTCCGTTCAACCCCCTCTCATTTCTCTGTCCTGGCATCCCCCTACATCCAGTCTTTCCAGGACCAGGGGTCTCTCCTTCCATCTTCTTGGAAATCTATTGATATGCAAATTGTGTCTAGGGTATTCCGAGATTCTGGGTCAATATCCCCTTATCAGTGACTGCATACCATGTATGTTCTTTTGTGATTGGGTTACCTCACTAAGGATGATATTTTCAAGTTCTGATCATTTGCCTAGGAATTTCGTGAATTCATTGTTTTTAATTGCAGAGTAGTATTCCATTGTGTAGATATACCACATCTTCTGAATCCATTCCTCCGTTGAGGGACATCTGGGTTCTTTCCAGCTTCTGGCTATTATAAATAAGGCTGCTATGAACATAGTGGAGCATGTGTCCTTATTGCATGCAGGGGAAGCCTCTGGGTAAATGCCCAGGATTTTTAATCAGAATTTTCATAAGCAGAACCCTAGTGGCTATATGGTTTTTGTTACATTTATTTCTGTGTGAGCGGGCATGCATCTTCCACATGTGGAAACTGGGAGGTGGGGCACACTACAACATGCAGGAATTATTTTGTTCATGTCAGTCTATGGGTCCCAGGATTGAACTCAGGGCACCAGGCTTTACAGCAAGTGTATTATCCCAATGAGCCATCCTCATAGCCCAAGAACCATAGAGTCTAAAGAAAGTCAGAGTGAGAATCAGTCTGGCAAGAAAGGACAGGTGTGGTTCTGCAGGACATAGCTTGGTTTCCATTTCTGTAACACAAAGGTTGATACACTATGGCCTTGTAGGTAAAAACTGGCCTATTTTAATATTGCCAATGAGCTAGTTGATGGTTGGTAGCTTTCATTTTTCTTTTCATTTAGTGGTGGTGCTAGGTACCAAACCCAGGACTTTGTACATGCTAGGCCAGCACCCTTATCACTGAGCTTGGTTTTTACATTATTAAAGAGTTGAGGAGTAGAGCTAGAGACATTACTCAGCTAATAGGAGCACGTGCTCTTCTTACATAGGAGATGGGCTCAGTTCCCAGCACCCACATGGTGACTCTGTAACTCCGGTTCACAACAAGTTGATGGAAGAGCTGGGACAAAAGCCCAGACTCCTAACTCTTCTTTAGTACTCTCCCCTGTGTGCATCATTCAGGGATCAGGACTTCAGTGTGCCAGTCATCTGTCCCCTTGGGCACCTCCCCAGTCCCCATCTTTTGTCCCAGACCTGTGTCCCATCCTGTCATACCTGATGTTGCTGGGTCTTCTCTCTCAGCTGTCAATGTGTCCACAGTTCTCCAAAGTGAGAACTACCACACATTAGTTTGCTCTCTAAGACCTTGCATGGAGATGGTGGTAAAAGCAAGGGAGAAACTTCAGGTCAGCTTTCTACTGTAAGACATGAAGGCCAGAGGCTGGGGTAAAGCTTGGGGGTAAAGCACTGACCTCAACACTGAGGCCATGGGTTCTATCCCCAACACCACAAGAACAAAAACAAACCAACCTGGAGGTCCAGGACAGGCAAGCTAGTTTGTTGTCCACTTTGTCCCTGCCAAAGGGAAGAAATGGGAGTTGTCCTGAAGGACTACACTCATACACATACAATTAAACACAGAGAGAGAGAGAGAGACAGAGAGACAGAGAGAGACAGAGACAGAGAGAGACAGAGAGACAGAGACAGAGAGAGAGACAGAGAGAGATACAGGCACAGGCTCTGTGTTCCAACTTGAATTAGAGAGGATTTTTTAAAGATTTGTTTATTTTTATTTTATGTGTATGTTTTCATATATATGAGATATAGATTCATGTATATGTGCATGTGTGTGTGTGTGTGTGTGTGTGTGTGCATTTAATTGTATATGAACACGCACACCCCACAGTGTTCTGTAGAGGCTGGAAGAGAGTGTCAGATCCCTGGAACTAGAGTTACTACTAGTGGCAAACCTCCATGTAGGCACTGGGAACCAAATTTGGCTCTTCTTCAAGAGTAGCAAGTGTTCTTAGCCTCTGGGCCATCTCTGCAACCCTAAAGTAGAGTCATTTTTGAGGTGTGAATTCCAGAGGCCAGACCCAAAGTGAATGATGTAATGGTCTTGGGACTTAAGGTTCTGACATCTCCAGAGGAATTGCTAGTTCTTTGTAATCTCAGTTTCCCCCTTGATAGAAGGGGTTTGATAAGAATTGCTTCTTATCAAGGAGGGACCCATGGCTCCAGCCACATGGATAGCAGAGGATGGCCTGGTCAGACATCAATGAGAGGAAAGGCTCTTGAATCTGTGAAGGCTCATTGCCCCAGGGTAGGGGAATGCCAGGACAGGGAAGCAAGCAGGAGTAGGTGGGTTGGTGAGCAGGGGGAAGAGAGATGAGATGGGGGTTTTAGGAGGGGAAGCAAGGAAAGGGGATAGCATTTGAAATGTAAAAAAAAAAGTCTAAAAAGAAAAAAAGGTTGCTTCTAACTCCTGTCCTAGTGCTGACATTCTGATCTAGGATTTAAAATTGGAGCCTGAAGTCCCAGATTTGGGAGACTGGGTGAGGCAGGAGGATTGTTTGAGGTCAGAAACTCAGAATCAACCTTGGCAAGACTGTGGTAAGACCCAGGCTCAAGAGATACATAGATAAACAAATGAATAAATACTCACCTGGTCCAGGCCCAAGGAGTCCCCACTCCTTGGGAGACCGAAACAGGAGGGTCCTAAGTGGGAGGTTTTCCTGGATTGCAGTGGGCTGAAGAACAGCCTTACTCAGACCCTGTCTCAGAATAACAATTGTAAAGAGGATTAAGGAAGTAACTCAGTAGTGGAGGGCTTCTTAGGATGGGCAAGGGCCTGACTTCTACTCCTAGAGCCACTTCTCTCAGTCTCTCTCTCTCTCTCTCTCTCTCTCTCTCTCTCTCTCTCTCTCTCTCTCTCTCTCTCTCTCTCTTTCACACACACACACACACACACACACACACACACACACACACACACACATTCTCTCATGAGTGTCACAGGGATCTTTCCCAGAGGATGACACTACCAGATGTGGTCTTTATAAACAACTAATGTAAACTGAGCTCCTGCACAGAGTCTAGCCGAGCAATAGATGTTGCAAAGGACAGCTCTGGCTGAGATAAGCAACAGAAAGGAGAACAAGGCCCAACCCTAGGGCTTCTACAAGCCTTCCCTCAGTTACTGCCCCTCACCCACCCCCACCCCCCCACCCCACCCCGACACACACACATACACACACACACTGAGTGTTAGCTGCTTTAGGCTCCAGAGAAAGCTCGAACGTCTAACAGCTGATAGGAAGCTGGCTGGAGTTTGCATCCAGTCTTCTCCCCATGACCAGGCCCCTTGCTGTAGTCTCAGCAGTGGGCTAAGACTGTAATGTGCTGGGAACAAAGCCAGGGCCTGAGCATACTAAGGAAATAACTCTATCACTGAGTTATGTCTCTTGCTGCCCCAAACCTTACTTATGATTATGGTTGTGACTGATATGCTGCTGCTGCTGTGTGTGTGTGTGTGTGTGTGTGTGTGTGTGCATGTAACTATGCATACATGTGTATATATGTGCAGGACATCAGGAGTCTTCCTTTACCGTCCTCTGAGTTGTTTATTTGAGACTGAATCACTGGATCTAAAACTTGCTGTTGTTTGGCTAGACTAGCTGTGTGAGCTCTCCGGATCCGTGTCTTTCTCTCTCTCTCTCTCTCTCTCTCTCTCTCTCTCTCTCTCTCTCTCTCTCTCTCTCTCTCTCTCTCTCTCTCTCCCTCCCTCCCTCCCTCCCTCCCTCCCTCCCTCTCCCACTGTGGGGTTACTAGCACTCAAGGTCATGCCTGTTTGTGCTAGAGATTCCAACTCAGGTCCTCCTACTTGTGGAACAAGCAATCTCAACCACTAAGCCATTTCTCCAGTTATGGTTTCCAGATCTTGTCCTCACTAAGAACCCACACTACTCTTTTTTTTTCCCTACCCCCACCCCACCAGACCTCTAAACTCTCTGGGGCCTGCAGTCTCTTGAAGGTTAGGTAGATTTTCTCTGACTAAACGCAGACCTGGCAGTTTTCTGCTGTATGTGTGTTGGGGGCTTCATATCAGCTGCCTGGTTGGTGCTCCACTATTTGAGAGACCTTGGGGACCCAGGTTAATTGAGACTGCTGGTCTTCCTACAGGATCGCCCTCCTCCTCAGCTTCTTCTAGCTTTTCCCTAACTCAACCACAGGGGTCAGCTGCTTCTGTCCATTGGTTGGGTGCAAATATCTGCATCTGACTCTTTCAGCTGCTTGTTGGGTCTTTTAGAGGGCAGTCAAAATAGGTCCCTTTTTGTGAGCACTCCATAGCCTCCATAATAGGGTCAGGTCTTGGGGCTTCTTAAACTGGATCCCACTTTGGCTTTTTATCTTTTTGGTAGACCTTTTAAGACGAAAATTATTTTTTTTTATTTTTATTGTTTTTCTCTCTGCTTCCTTTTTCTTTTTTTTATTTATTTGTTTGATTGATTGATTTTTACATGCCATCCACAGTTTACCCTTTCTCTTCTCCTCCTCGTCCCTCCCCTCAATTCCCCTCCTCTCATCAACTCTTCCTCCAGCTAAAAAGTATTATGAGTTTTCTCCAAATCCTCTCCATATACTAAGCTATTGAGTAGTTATATATTGAGGGGTATAAAACTAACATTATCATTAATGTTAATTATTTATATTCCTCAAATTTAATTTTTTAAATTTTTATTAGATATTTTCTTTCTTTTTTTGGTAAATGAATGCAATTGGGAGATATAACAACAGAAACTGAGGAAATTCAAAAAAAATCATTAGATCCTACTACAAAAACCTATACTCAACACAACTGGAAAATCTGGATGAAATGGACAATTTCCTAGACAGATATCAAATACCAAAGTTAAATCAGGATCAGATAGACCATCTAAATGGTCCCATAACCCCTAAAGAAATAGAAGCAGTCATTGAAAGTCTCCCAACCAAAAAAAGCACAGGTCCAGATGGTTTTAGTGCAGAATTCTATCAGACCTTCAAAGAAGACCTAACACCAATACTCTTCAAACTATTCCACAAAATAGAAACAGAAGGAACAGTACCCAACTCGTTCTATGAAACTACAATTATGCTGATACCAAAACCACCCAAAGATCCAACAAAGAAAGAGAACTTCAGACCAATTTTCCCTATGAATATCAGTGCAAAAATACTCAACAAAATTCTTTCCAACCGAATTCAAGAACACATCAAAACGATCATTCACCAGGATCAAGTAGGCTTCATCCCAGGGATGGTTCAATATATGGAAATCCATCAATGTAATCCACTACATAAACAAACTCAAAGAAAAAAAACCATATAGTCATTTCATTAGATGCTGAAAAAGCATTTGACAAAATTCAGCTTCCTTTCATGTTAAAAGTCTTGGAAAGAACAGAAATTCAAGGCCCATACTAAACATAGTAAAAGCAATATACAGCAAACCAGTAGCCAACATCAAACTAAATGGAGAGAAACTTGAAGCAATCCCACTAAAATCAGGGACTAGACAAGGCTGCCCTCTCTCTCCATATCTTTTCAATATAGTACTTGAAGTTCTAGCTAGAGCAATTAGACAACAAAAGGAGGTCAAAGTGATACAAATTGGAAAGGAAGAAGTCAAATTATCACTATCTGCAGATGATATGATAGTATAATTAAGTGACCCCAAGAACTCCACCAGAAAACTTCTAAACCTGATAAACACTTCAGCAAAGTGGCCAGATATAAAATTAACTCAAACAAATCAGTAGCTTTCCTATGCTCAAAGGATAAGCAGACTGAGAAAGAAAATAGGGGAATGACACCCTTCACAATAGTCACAAACAATATAAAGTATCTTGGTGTGACTCTAACCAAACAAGTGAAAGATCTATATGACAAGAACTTCAAGTCTCTGAAGAAAAAAAAATCAAAGAAGACCTCAGAAGATGGAAAGATCTCCCATGCTCCTGTATTGGCAGGATTAATATAGTAAAAATGTCCATCTTGCCAAAAGCAATATACAGATTCAATGCAATCCTCATCAAGAACCCATGCTGCTCTTAAACCTACGATCCTCTACCTCTGCCTTGCAAGGGTCAGAATTTAAAGGATAAGCCACCATCTCCAGCACAAAGCTTTAGTTCTAGGTTTTTCTGTAAGAATTTTAAAAATTGAGGTCTTGCATTTGGTCTTTAGTCCACTTTGAGCTAATATTGGAAAACGATATATGGGTCTAGTCTTATTCCTATGAGCATGGACATCACAGTCTCCCAGTACCCATTTGTCAAAAGGACGTTCCCTTGTGGGTAGGAGGCACAATGCTTAAAAAAAAAAGATTTATTTTCTTTTTCATTACTTTTGTTTGTGTGCATATATGGTGCAAGTGCCCACAGAGGCCAGAGAAGGTCATCAGCTCCCCTAGATTTGGAGCTGCCTGATGTAGGTGTGGGGGGGCAGGGGGTCCTCCACAAGCACAGCAAGCAATCTCAACCACTGAGTCACCTCTTCAGCCCTGGAGGATGCTTTTTAAATATAGGGGCTATCAAGGTGTTGTGTGCTGATGCGATGGTGTAGGAGAGTGAAGGGAACTGGTAATCTGGGAATGAAAAGAGGGTTTCAGGAGGAGCAGGCCTTTAAGGTAGCAGGATAGGCTTGGTGCAGAAGCCCAGTAGGTTTTCCAAACAGGGCACTGCACCCAGTGGTGGGGGAAAGGAGAGAGTGGGGAAAAAGAGGTTTCTATGATTGCTACCTAAGAGGTAGTCTCCTCCCCGTGCCCTTAACTGGAAGAGAAAGAGGATCGGCCAACTACTCAGGAAGCAAGAAGACTAGGTCTTCTGGCTAGGGCCAGACAATAGCCTCTGTCTGTTGGTTTCCAAAACCAGCGCTTTTGCACTGATAGTGCAGATGTGAACTCTCTGCAAATGATATGATGGTATACTTAAGTGACCCCAAAAACTCCACCAGAGAACTCCTACAGCTGATAAACAACTTCAGCAAAGTGGTTGGATATAAAATTAACTCAAACAAATCAGTAGCCTTATACTCAAAGGATAAACAGGCTGAGAAAGAAATTAGGGAAACGACACTATCCTTTGTCCCTTTGCAGGCCACACGGTGGAGCTGTCCCACTCACCTCTGCAGCAGATTGTGGAACAGTTCCGGTCCCCAAACCTTGTCTCTGATCAGCTTTACCCCACCCTTGGACCAGGACTGCTGACTCGGACATGCTGCCCTTGCATCCCTAAGAGGATTTCTTTGTTTCTTGTTACTTTATGGGAGGGGGCGATTCCTTAAGACCCTCCTTTCTTCGCT
The DNA here is from genome assembly GCA_036184795.1 of Tokudaia tokunoshimensis. NCBI lineage: Eukaryota > Metazoa > Chordata > Mammalia > Rodentia > Muridae > Tokudaia > Tokudaia tokunoshimensis. The sequence continues at coordinate 46,548,166 of BTHU01000012.1, forward strand.
CCACCTACAAAGTCAGAAGTGAGAAGCGCGGAGGCAGGTCTGTGCCTTTTCCCACAGGATTGTTGATGAAGTGACAGGAAGGGTCATCACTTAAGACTAGGTCTCAGCAGCTAGTGAAGAGATGGCCTTCTCCCTGACACGTCTCTTGGTGTGGAGATCTATCTAGGCTTATACATCTCGAGAAGCTGAGCATCCAGGGTCCCTGTGATCAGATGAGGATAGGAGTCAGATTTTCTTTCTTGCCCTTTCTGGGATGGAATGCCCTGGGCTAAACAAGGCAGGTGTAGTAAACTAGAGAAGTAAAGCTGGGGGTAAAGGTGGCTGAGAGATCTTCTACCCACTCTCAGGTAGCTTGGGTTCATCACAGCTCTGCTGAGTCTTGGTTCTAAGGCTTCGAATTAATTCAACTCGTAAAGCCCATGCTTCCAGAAGCTGGTGTCCCCTCCCCCAGTTGGCTTTGATTGGTGAATAAAGAATTGTCAAATGGCCAATCACCGAGCAGGGAGACAGAGGCGGGACTTTTAGATTGCTGGCAAGAGACCGGGAGATGAGGAGAGATAGAACCAACCACTCCTGGGAGAAGGCAGGAGGGGAGCCTGCTAGGAGGTAGGGACAGGGGTAAACAGCCCCAGGAGGGCTCCCCAAAGAGTCCATGTCACCAAAGGGTAAATATATATATTTAGTAAATGTTTTGTTTGTTTGTTTGTTTGTTTTTTAGTAAATGTTAACCCAGGAACCAGGAAGGGAAAGGGTGCTAGCCAGGTGGAGTTGGGGAAAAGGCCCAGCTATTGAGCTAGATAGACATATTAAGATTAATGCCAGTTGTGTATGTCTTTCATTCTGGGGCTCCAGAGCGACAGGATGGGTGGAATCGAGCCGCCCCCAGCCGGGAGTAACGAGCAGATTTTAATTATTTACCACCACAAGGCTCAGCATGACAGCGTGCTTTTTGTAAGGTTGTAACACTAAGTTGAATTAAAAGGTGAAGTTGCTTGTGCCAGGTAACTCCTAACTGGCTGACTGGCTTTTGAGGTTTGTATGTTGGACTAATATATATTAATGCCCATTCGGAGATAATTCATCTTATCCTAAGCTAAATTTCCTGGGATCCCCCTCCCAGCCAACACTGCATTCACCCCTCCTGCCTTAAGAGTTAGGTTTAGGGTGATTCGCCACTCATGTCTAACTGCTCCCTGGATGTGGGCCGAGTTGTAGAGCTCTGTTGGTTTCACAGGGTTTGTGCTGGTTAGTGATTATCAACCTGACACAAACTGGAGTCACCTGGAAGAGGGTGATTTCAAGTGAGGAATTGCCTTTATCCTGCCTGCCTCAGCGTTAGTGGCTAGGGTTAGGGTTAGGGTTAGCATGATTGGCCACTCATGTCGAACTGTTCCTTGGATGTGGGTCAGTGTTGCAAAGCTCTGGTGGTTTTATAGGGTTGTGCTGCTTAGTATTTATCAACTTGACACAAACTGGCGTCTCCTGGGACGAGGGGAATCTTCATTAAGGGACTGAGTCCATCTGACCTGCCTCTGGGTTGGGGTTAGGGTTTGAATGACTATCCACTGACATCTAACTGCTCTCTGGATGTGAGTTAAGGTTGCAGAGCTCTTGGGTGTGTGCTGGGTTAAGGTTTGTGTTAGAGTGTGTGTGCATTCGTGTGATTGTGTGTATGTGTATTTTTGTGGGGGGAAGTATGTTTTGTGCATGTATGTTTTTATGCATGCATGTATGTTTGTGTTTAAGAGAGAGTGTGTTTCTGTGTATGTGTACCTTCATATGAGAGTGTGTGTGATTTTGTGTTTTGTGTGTTCGGTGTGTGCATGAGTATGTCTGTGAGTGTGTGCATGAATGTGTGTGTTTGTATGTGTGTTTATGTATGTGATGGTGTATTTCTTGTGAGTTTGTGTGTGTGGGTGTGTGAGTTTCTCTTTGTGTGACTATGTGCTTCTGTGTGTGTCAGCATGTGTAATTTTTAAGTGTGTTTGTATGTATGGGTAGGTGTGAGTGTGTTCGTTTATGAGTGTGTTTGTGTGTGCTTGGCAGTGACTGTGTGGGTGTCTATATGTTATTGTATATGTGCTTATATGTGTGTAAGAGCATTTGTGTATGTATGATTGTATGCATGTGTGCGTGAGTGTATATGTATATTTGTGTGTGAGTGGGTGTTTATGTGTGAATGTGAGAGTGTTTGAATTTGTGTTTATGGGTGGATTGTGTGTGAGTGTGTTTGTGTTTCTCTGTGTGTGTTTATATGTGTGTTTGTGAGTGTACATCAGTATGTCTGTGAGTATATGTTCGTGTGTATGAATGTTTGTGTTTTTGTGAGTGAGGTTTGTATGTCCGTTTGTATGCCTCTGTATTAGTATTGTATAAGTGTATATGTTTCAGCTGTGTGGGTTAATGTGTTGTTTGTGAGTGTGTCTTGTATGTGTATTTCTGTGAGAGTGCTTGTTTCTGTGTGTGTGATTTTTATGTTTGTATGTTTATGTGGGTGTATGTTGATAAGTATGTATTTGTGTGTGTGTTTGTGTGTATGAATATGACTGTTTGTGAGTGTTTCTGTGGGTATGTGTGTTTTGTATGGGTGTTTACGTGTGCATAAGTGTATGTGTTTGTGTGTGAGAGTGGGTGTTTGTGTGTGTGTGTATGTGTGAAGGTGTGTGTGAGAGTGTGTATGATTGTGCATGTTTTCCTGTGTGTTTGTGTGTATATGAGTGTGTGATTTTGATGTGTGTTTGTGTGAATGTATCTACGTGTGTGAGCAGGTGTGTTTGAGAATGTGGGAGTGTGGGTTTCTGTGTGTGTGTGAACGCTTGTTTCTGTGTTTGTAAGTGTTTATGTATATTTGTGTATGTGTGCACGTGTTTATGTGGGTATATGTGGGAGTGTATATTTGTTTGTGTGTATTTGTATGTGTTGGTGTGTGTGCATGTGTATGTTTGTGTGTGAGAGAGTGTGAGTGTGTGTGTTTGTGTGTATGAATGTCTATGTGGGTGTATGTATGTGTGAGTATGTATGGTTTTGTATATGTGTTTATGTGTGTGTAAGAGCATATGTTTGAGTGTGTGTGTGTGTGTGTGTGTGTGTGTGTGTTTCATCTGGGCTGCTCTTAACTCCAATTGGCCAGCCCTCAGGGCCATTCCTTCGTCCTCCACTTTCTTCTCTCCCTTGTGGTTCTCCTCCAACCAGGTCACTCCAAACCCACATACCTCTAATCCCTCAGTAATTGGCTGTAGCCAATTTTATTTAACCAATAGTTTTAAATCAAGGAACAAAGTTTGCACAACAAAAGCCTGTAAACATGAGAAGCCACTGGTAGGCCTAGACCTTCCAGTATAGAATTTAACATTACAATACATAGCAACAGACCAAACCTCAGCATGTATGTGCAAATTTGTGTTTGTATATATGTGTTTCTGTTTGTTTATGTGAGTGTTTCTGTGTTTATCTGTGTGTGATTTTGTGTGTGATTCTGGTAAGGATGCAGTTCTCGCTGAGAGTGTTCAGTTAGGATCATCACTGGCAAGAGCCATACTAGAACCTGCTGCTAATTTACAATGGGTCACATGGGGGAAAGGAGCGACAAGGGATCAACGCAGAGGCTGCAGAGAGAGAAGCTTGTGGCCTTGAGAAACCACAAGTTATACGGGACAATATAGACCAGAAAGGAGGAATGTAGTGGGAGATCTGCCCAATCTAGGCTTATAGCTTGTTTTGTTACTGATTGAGTTGAGATTTCTTTTACCCGGGAATTGGGTTGGAAACAAAGTAGCAACACATCACAGTTTTGCATGGGAGTTTGATTTTAGGCATTAAAGCTGGATAGATGTCTCTCTCTTTGATTTCAAATATGTAGAGGATGGAAACTAAAAGTTCTCCATGAATTAGTTGCCTACAAATGAATATTCATTTACTCCAGACTAGTCTCCAGATTGGGCAAAGAATGATATTAACAAACAATGAGTTTGGAGTTGTAATAAAACATGTTTGTCCTTACTCTTTTTTTAATGGATATTCGCTTTATTTACATTTCGATTGTTAACCCCTTTCCATGTTACCCCACTGAAAACCCCCTATCCTCTCCCTCCTCCCTGTCCCCCTGCTCAGCCCCCACCCCTCAATTTCCTGACTTGTATTCCCCTATCCTGGGGAATCGAGCCTTCACAAGACCAATGGCCTCTCCTCTCTTTGATGTCTGAAATGGTCATCTTCTGCTACATATGTAGCTGGAGTCAGGGGCCCCTCCATGTGTACTCTTTGGTTGGCGGTTTAGTCCCTGGGAGCTCTGGGGGTACTGGTTGGTGCATATTATTGTTCCTCCTGCGGAGCTGCAAGCCTCTTCAGTTCCTTGGGTCCTCTCTCGAGCTGTTCCACTGGGGACCCTATGCTCAGTCTATTGGTTGGCTGTGAGCCATGGGTGTTTTGATCCACTTTCCAATAAGGATCAAAGCATCCACACTTTGGTCTTCCTTCATCTTGAGCTTCATGTGGTCTGTGAGTTGTATCTTGGGTATTCCGAGCTTTTGGGCTAATATCCACATATCAGCGATTGCATACCTTGTATGTTCTTTTGTAATTAAGTTACCTCACACAGGATGATACTTTCTAGCTCCATCCATTTGCCTAAGAATTTCATGAATTCATTGTTTTTAATAGTTGAGTAGTACTCCATTGTATAAATATACCATATTTTCTGTATCCATTCCTCTGTTGAGGGACATCTGGGTTCTTTCCAGCTTCTGGCTATTATAAATAAGGCTGCTATGAACATAGTGGAGCATGTGTCCTTATTACAAGTTGGAGCATCTTCTGGGTATATGCCCAGGAGTAGTATAGCTGGGTTCTCAGGTAGTGCTATGTCAGGTAGTTTTCTGAGGAACTACCAAACTGATTTCCAGAGTGATTTTACCAGCTTGCAATCCCACCAACAATGGAGAAGTGTTCCTCTTTTTCCACATACTCTCCAGCATTTGCTGTCCCCTGAGTTTTTGATCTTGGCCATTCTGACTGTTATGAGGTAGAAATGTCAGGGTTGTTTTGATTTGCATTTCCCTGATGATTAAGGATGCTGAACATTTCTTTAGGTGTTTCTCAGGCATCCTGTATTCCTCAGTTGAGAATTCTTTGTGTAGCTCTGTACTCCATTTTTAATAGAGTTATTTGTTTCTCTGGAGTCTAACTTCTTGAGTTCTCTGTATATATTGGATATTAGCCCTCTATCAGATGTAGGATTGGTAAAGGTCTTTTCCCAATCAGTTGGTTGCCATTTTGTCCTATTGACAGTGTCCTTTGCCTTACAGAAGCTATGCAATTTTATAAGGTCTCATTTGTCAATTCTTGATCTTAGAGCATAAGCTATTGGTGATCTGTTCAGTAAATTTTCCCCTGTGTCCATGTGTTCCAGGTTTTTCCCCACTTTCTCTTCTATTAGATTCGGTGTATCTGGTTTTATGTGGAGGTCCTTGATCCACTTGGACTTGAACTTTGCACAGGGAGATAAGAATGGCTCAATTTGCATCCTTCTATATGTTGACTGCCAGTTGACCCAGCACCATTTGTTTAAAATGCTGTCTTTTTTCCACTGAATGTTTTTAGATCCTTTGTCAAAGATCAAGTGACCATAAGTGTGCAGGTCCATTTCTGGATCTTCAATTCTATTCCATTGATCTACCTGCCTGTCCCTGTACTAACACCATGCAGTTTTTTTTATCATTATTGCTCAGAGATGGTGATTCCACCAGAAGTTCTTTTATTGTTGAGAATAGTTTTTGCTAACCTGGGTTTTTTTGTTATTCCAGATAAATTTGGAAATTGCTCTAACCCTATGAAGAATTGAGTTGGAATTTTGAGGGGGATTTTATTAAATCTGTAGATTGCTTTAGGCAAGATGGCCATTTTTACTATATTAGCCCTGCCAATCCATGAGCATGGGAGATCTTTTCATCTTCTGAGACATTCTTCAATTTCTTTCTTCAGAGACTTGAAGTTCTTGTCATACAGATCTTTCACTTGCTTGGTTAGAGTCACACCAAGGTATTTTATATTATTTGTGGCTATTGTGAAGGGTGTCATTTCCCTAATTTCTTTCTCAGCCTGTTTATCCTTTGAGTATAGGAAGGTTACTGATTTGTTTGAGTTAATTTTATATCCAGCCCCTTTGCTGAAGTGTTTATCAGGTTTAGAAGTTCTCTGGCGGAATTTGTGGGGTCATGGAATACCTTGGTTTCTCCATATATGGTAATTGAGAGTTTTGCCTGGTATAGTAGCCTGGGTTGGCATTTGTGCTCCCTTAGGTTCTGTATGAGTTCTGCCCAGGATCTTCTAGCTTTCTCAGTCTCTGGCGAGAAGTCTGGTGTAATTCTGATAGGTCTTCCTTTATATGTTACTTGGCCTTTTCCTCTTACTGCTTTTAATATTCTTTCCTTGTTTAGTACATTTGGTGTTTTAATTATGATGTGATGGGAGGAATTTCTTTTCTGGTCCAGACTATTTGGAATTCTGTAAGCTTCTTGTATGTTCATGGGCATGTCTTTCTTTAGGTTAGGGAAGTTTTCTTCTATAATTTTGTTGAAAACATTTTCTGACCCTTTAAATTGGAAATCTTCACTCTCTTCTATACCTATAATCCTTAGGTTTGGTCTTTCCATTTTGTCCTGGATTTCCTGGATGTTCTGGGGTAGGTGCTTTTTTCATTTTTCATTTTCTTTGGCTGTTTTTTCAATGTTTCCTGTGTTAACTTCTGCCTCTGAGATTCTCTCTTCTATCTCTTATATTCTGTTGTTGATACTTGTATCTATGACTTCTGACTTCTTTCTTAGGTTTTCTATGTTCAGAATTGTTTCCCTTTGTGATTTCTTTATTGTTTCTACCTCCATTTTTAGATCCTGGATGCTTTTGTTCAATTCCTTCACCTGTTTTGTTATGCTTTCCTGTAGTTCTTTAAGGGCTTCTCCATTTACTTGTGTTCTCCTGTATTTCTTTAAGTGAGTTATTTATGTCCTTCTTGAAGCCCTCTATCAGTATCATGAGCTGCAATTTTAAATCCAAATCTTGCTTTTCTGGTGTGTTGGGGTATCGAGGACTTGCTGTTGTGGGAGAATTGGGTTCAGATGATGCCAGATGCCTTGATTTCTGTTGGTAGCATTCCTATGTTAGCCTTTTGCCATCTGGTTATCTCTGGTGTTAGTTGGTCCTGCTGTCTCTGGCTGGCGCTTTTCCCTCCTGTGGGCCTGCAAGCCTGTCTCAGCACCCCTGGGTGACTGGCTCTCCCCTGGCACAGAGTGCTGTGGCACTGCCCAGCTCCTGGGTGCAGGTGGAACCCGGACTGACTCTGTCACAGCTGCTCTGCCACTCCTGTGTTCCCTGGCTCCTGGCTGTACCTGCCTGCTGGGTCACTGGAGAGAAGATGGCAGAGGCCTGACCTCCAAAGCTGGAGTCAGCTCACTCCCTGCAGAGCAGTGCTCCCCTGGCAGGATTGGTGCACAGAGGTCTGTGGAGCCGCCCAGCTCCTGGGTACAGCTGACCTTATTCTTAGAAGAGGATTACAGTACTGATCCAAAGCCTTTCTTCAGGAAAGATGTCATAGATTTAACAGTACATTGACATTAGGGAAATTCAAAGGTAAACAAACTAAATCTCTCAGGGTGTGTTCTGAGTTAGATACCCTTTTTCATATAGTTAATGCTTGCTATGTCTTATAGTGCTCCCTACAGTATTATGGAATGTAATTTTAGGCTGAAGACTTGCACCTTTTAATTCACATAGACATGGGTTTTATGCTTGGCCATCGTTTCCCAAGGGCTGACTTTCTGCTTTGGAAAACAAGCTTTCTAGTGTTACAGTTATTGATGTCAAACTGACTCTCTTTACATATTCAAAACCTTTCTGAAGTCAGTTTATGAACCTAGACCTTTATTAGTATTTATCCTTTTAGACATTTATCTTTTCTGAGAGCATACACAATTGGAGATGATCCTGAGTTATCAGGCAGTATCACAGGCAGCCAGCATTTTACTTACTTTCTTTTACACCAGTTTTACATGCAAAGGTTCATTTCTTTTTATTTTCTACTGGCTCAGATACTGGTTAGATAAAGAATTAAAAGTTGTATTTCAAGTCAATTCTGTCCTATTTATGGTTGATTAGTTCCATGATAGTGGGCAATTGTGTTATCTTCTTTAATGGGGTTATGAATCAATAAAACACTTGTTACGCATTATTAAGTAGCTGATTTGCTCCAAGTTAAAATATCCTAAAATCACCACAGCTAATGCCCAAAGGGAAGATTCATAACTTTCCAGTAGCTACATTTCAGGGACACACCTTGCAAAGACTACGTGTTAAGCTATACTTGGAGTTCCACAATAAATAACAAAATTTACCCATTAGGTCTTATTTTGTCTCTTCATGATATTACCTTAAGTCTTCACAGAAAGGCTTGTTTAGCATAGAAGTAGCCAGATAGTGGTCTTAGCATTCAGTCATGAATGGGCTACCAAAGGACAGCTTGAACAAAGCCAACCTCTTGAGAGGTAACAATACAGTCAATGAAATACCAATGAAGTATCATGACAGAGAAGGCACTGTGGTGCTCTAGGGACACAGATGACCATGGAGTCAGGGTGCTAACGACATTGAGCATGTGAATATAAAACTATTAGTTGCTGCAGCCATCAAAAGCTGTGAAAGACCTAATGTCTTTTCTCTCCGCCCCTACTCCTCTGTGTGTGTGTGTGTGTGTGTGTGTGTGTGTGTGTGTGTGTGTGTGTGTATGTGTTGAGGTATTTGTTTATGGGCTAAATTTTTCTTTTTCTTCAACAACATGAGAAAGAATTGTAAGCAAACAGTCACTAACTATAGTCTATTTGGGTTTTTTTTTGTTTTTGTTTTTGGATTTTTTTTCTTTTTTTCTTTTTTTTATTCTTTATTTACATTCCAAATGATTTCCCCTTTCCTGGTTGCCCCCTCCCAGAAAGTCCCATAAGCCCTCTTCCCTCCCCCTGTTCCACAATCAACCCCCTCCCGCTTCCCTGTCCTGGTATTCCCCTACACTGCTGCATCAACCGTTTCCAGGACCAGGGCCTCTCATTCCTTCTTCTTGGGCATCTTTTGATATGTGATTTGTGTCCTCGATATTCTGAGCTTCTGGGCTAATATCCACTTATCAGTGAGTGAATACCAGGTGTGTTCTTTTGGGACTATAATACCTCACTTAGGTATTATCATTGTTTTTAATTGCTGAGTAGTATTCCATTGTGTAAATATACCACATTTTCTGTATCCATTCCTCCATTGAGTGACATCTGGGTTCTTTCCAGCTTCTGGCTATTATAAATAAGGTTGCTATAAACATAGTGGAGCATGTGTCCTTACTGCATGACAAGGAATCTTCTGGATATATGCCCAGGAGTGGTATAACATGGTCCTCCAGAAGAGTCATGCCCAGGTTTCTGAGGAACCGCCAGACTGCTTTCCAGAGTGGTTGTACCAGATTGCAATCCCACCAGCAGTGGAGGAGTGTTCCTCTTTCTACACATCCTCGCCAACACCTGCTATCTCCTGAGTTTTTGATCTTAGCCATTCTGACTGGTGTGAGGTAAAATCTCAGGGTTGTTTTGATTTGCATTGCCCTAATGACTAAGGATGTTGAACATTTCTTTAGGCACTCCTCAGTCATTCGATATTCTTCAGGTGAAAATTCTTTGTTTAGCTCTGTACCCCATTTTTTAATAGGATTATTTGGTTCTCTGTAGTCTAAATTCTTGAGTTCTTTGTATATCTTGGACATTAGCCCTCTGTCGGATGTAGGGTTGGTAAAGGTCATTTCCCAATTAGTTGGCTGCTGTTTCAACCTTTTGACAGTGTCCTTTGCCTTACAGAAACTTTGTAATTTTATGAGGTCCCATTTGTCAATTCTTGATCTTAGAGCATAAGCTGTTGGTGTTCTGTTCAGGAAATTCTCCCCTGTGCCCATGTGCTCACGGCTCTTCCCCATTTTCTTTTCTATTAGTTCCACTATGTCTGGTTTTATGTGGAGGTCCTTGATCCACTTAGAGTTGAGCTTAGTGCAAGGAGATAAAAATGGATCGATTTGCATTCTTCTGCATGCTGACCTCCAGATGAACCAGCACCATTTGTTGAAAAGGCTATCTTTTTTCCACTGGATGGTTTTCGCTCCTTTGTCAAAGATTAAGTGACCATAGGTGTGTGGGTTCATTTCTGGGTTTTAAATTCTATTCCATTAATCTACATGTCTGTCACTGTACCAATACCACGCAATTTTTAAAACTATTGCTCTGTAGTACTGCTTGAGGTCCAGGATATTGATTTCCCCAGAAGTTCTTTTACTCTTGAGAATAGTTTTAGCTATCCTGGGGTTTTTGTTATTCCAGATGAATTTGAGAATTGCTCTTTCTAACTTTATGAAGAATGGAGTTTGGATTTTGATGGGGATTGCATTGAATCTGTACATTATTTTTGGCAAGATGGTCATTTTTACTCTATTAATCCTGCCAATCCATGAGCATGGAAGATTTTTCCATCTTCTGAGATCTTCTTCAATTTCTTTCTTCAGAGACTTGAAGTTCTTGTCATATAGATCTTTCACTTGTTTGGTTAGAGTCACACCAAAATACTTTATATTGTTTGTGGCTATTGTGAAGGGTGTTATTTCCCTAATTTCTTTCTCAGACTGTTTATTCTTTGAGTATAGGAAGGCTACTGATTTGCCTTAGTTAATTTTATATCCGGCCACTATGCTGAAGTTGTTTATCAACTGTAGGAGTTCTCTGGTGGAGTTTTTTTGGTTCGCTTAAGTATACTATCATATCATCTGCAAATAGTGATAATTTGACTTCTTCCTTTCTGATTTGTATCACTTTGACCTCCTTTTGTTGTCTAATTGCTCTAGCTAGAATATCAAGTACTATATTGAAAAGATATGGAGAGAGAGGGCAGCCTTGTCTAGTACCTGATTTTAGTGGGATTGCTTCAAGTTTCTCTCCATTTAGATTGATGTTGACTACTGGTTTGCTGTAAATTGCTTTTACTATGTTTAGATATGGGCCTCGAATTCCTGATGTTTCCAAGATCTTTAACATGAAAGGATGCTGAATTTTGTCAAATGCTTTCTCAGCATCTAATGAAATGACCATGTGATTTTTTTCTTTGAGGTTTTTTATGTAGTGGATTACATTGATGGACTTCCTTATATTGAACCATCCCTGCATCCCTGGGATGAAGCCTACTTGATCGTGGTGAATGATCATTTTGATGTGTTCTTGGATTCAGTTGGCAAGAATTTTATTGAGTATTTTTGCATCGATATTCATAAGAGAAATTGGCCTGAGATTCTCTTTCTTTGTCGGATCTTTGTGTAATTTTGGTATCAGCGTAATTGTGGCTTCATAGAACGAGTTGGGTAGTGTTCCTTCTGTTTCTATTTTGTGGAATAGTTTGAAGAGTATTGGTGTTAGGTCTTCTTTGAAGGTCTGATAGAATTCTGCACTAAAACCATCTGATCCTGTGCTTTTTTTTTGGTTGGAAGACTTTCAATGACCACTTCTATTTCTTTAGCGGTTATGGGACTGTTTAGATGGTCTATCTGATCCTTATTTAATTTTGGTATTTGGTATCTGTCTAGGAAATTGTCCATTTCATCCAGATTTTCCAGTTGTGTTGAATACAGGCTTTTGTGGTAGGATCTAATGATTTTTTGAATTTCCTCAGTTTTTCTTGTTATATCTCCCTTTTCATTTCTGATTTTGTTAATTTGGATACTGTGTCTGTGCCCTCTGGTTAGTCTGGCTAGGGGTTTATCTATCTTGTTGATTTTCTCAATGAACCAGCTCCTGGTTTTGTTGATTCTTTGTATGGTTCTTTTTGTTTCTACTTGATTTCAGTCCTGAGTTTGATGATTTCGTGCCTTCTACTCCTCTTGGGAGTATTAGCTTCTTTTTGTTCCAGGGCTTTCAGGTGTACCATTAAGCTGCTAATGTATGCTCTCTCCCATTTCTTTTTGGAGGCACTCAGGGCTATGAGTTTTCCTCTTAGCACTGCTTTCATTGTGTTCCTTAAGTTTGGATATGTTGTGCCTTCATTTTCATTAAATTCTAAAAGGTCTTTGATTTCTTTCTTTATTTCTTCCTTGACCAAGGTATCATTGAGTAGAGCATTGTTCAGCTTCCATGTGTATGTGGGATTTCTGTTCTTTTTGTTGCTATTGAAGACCACCCTTACTCCATAGTGATCTAATAGGAGGTATGGGATTATTTCAATCTTCTTATATCTGTTGAGGTCTGTTTTGTGACCAGTTTTATGGTCGATTTTGGAGAAGGTACCATGAGGTGCTGAGAAGAAGGTATATTCTTTGCTTTAGGATGAAATGTTATATATATATATATATATATATATATATATATATAACATTATAACTAACATTATATATATGTGTATATATATATATGTTAGTTCCATTGGTCCAAGGCTTCAGTTAGTTTCACTGTGTCCCTGTTTAGTTTCTGCTTTCCTGAACGATCCACTTCAGAGAGCGGGGTGTTGAAGTCACCCACTATTATTTGTGAGGTGCGATGTTTGCTTTGAACTTTAGTAAAGTTTCTTTTATGAATGAGGGTGTCCTTGCATTTGGAGCATAGATGTTCAGAATTGAGAGTTCTTCTTGGTAGATTTTTCCTTTGACCAGTATGTAGTGTCCTTCTGTGTCTTTTTTGATGACTTTAGGTTAAAAGTAAATTTTATCTGATAATAGAATGGCTACTCTGGCTCATTTCCTGGGACCATTTGCTTGTAAGATTGTTTTCCAGCCTTTTACTCTGAGGTAGTGTTTGTCTTTGACACTGAGGTGCGTTTCCTGCACACAGCAAAATGCTGGGTCCTATTTACGTATCCAGTCTGTTAGTTTATGTCTTTTTACTGGGGAGTTGAGACCATTGATATTAAGAGAGATTAAGGAATAGTGATTGTTGCCACCTGCTATTCTTGAGGCTATCTTTATGTTTGAGTAGTTATCTACTTTTGGGTTTGATGAAAGAAGGTTACTATCTCATTTTTCCAGGGTGTAGTTTCTCTCCTTGTATTGTCAATTTTCACCTATTATCCTTTGCAGGGCTGAGTTTGTGGAAAGATATTGTGTAAATTTGGTTTTATCATGGAATGTCTTGGTCTCTCTATCTATGGTGATTGAGAGTTTTCCAGGGTATAGTAGTCTAGACTGGCATTTGTGCTCTCTTAGTGTCTGCATGAGATCTGCCCAGGATCTTCTAGCTTTCATAGTCTCTGGTGAGAAGTCTGATGTGATTCAGATAGGTCTCCCTTTATATGTTACTTGGCCTTTTTCTCTTACTGCTTTTAATATTCTTTCTTTGTTTAGCACATTTGGTGTTTTGATTATTATGTGACGGGAGGTATTTCTGTTCTGGTCCAGTCTGTTTGGAGTTCTGTAGGCTTCTCGTATGTTCATGGACATCTCTCTCTTTAGGTTAGGGAAGTTTTCCTCCATAATTTTGTTGAAGATATTTACTGACCCTTTAAGGTGCAAATCTTCACTCTCATCTATACCTATAATCCTTAAGTTTGGTCTTCTCATTGTGTCCTGGATTTCCTGGATGTTTTGGGTTACACGTTTTTTGCATTTTCTTTGACTGTTGAATCGATGCTTTCTATGGTATCTTCAGCACCTGAGATTCTTTCTTCCATCTCTTGTATTCTATTGTTGATATTTGCATCTATGACTCCTGATTTCTTCCCACGGTTTTCTATCTCCAAAGTTGTCTCCCTTTGTGATTTCTTAGTTGTTTCTACTTCCTTTTTTAGATCCTGGATGGATTTGCTCAGATCCTTCACTTGTTTGTTTCTATTTTCCTATATTTCTTTAAGATATTTTTGCATTTCCTCTTTCAGGATTTCTGCCTGTTGACCCAAGTTCTCCTATATTTCTTTAAGCGATTTTTGTGTTTCCTCCTTATGGGCTTCCATCTGTTGATCCATAGTCTCCTGCATTTCTTTAAGATTTTTGTGGTTCCTTTGTAAGGGCATCTACCCATTGGTTCATTTCTTTAAGTGATTTTTGTGTTGACCCCTTATGGGCCTCCATCTGTTGACCCATATTCTCCTGCATTTCTTTAAGCGATTTTTGTGTTTCCTTTGTAAGGGCTTCTACCCGTTGATTCATTTCTTTAAGCAATTTTTGTGTTGCCTCCTTATAGGCCTCCATGAGTTGACCCATATTCTCCTGCATTTCTCTAAGCGATTTTTATGTTTCCTTTGTAAGGACTTCTACCCGTTGATTCATGTTCTCCTGTATTTCTTTATGAGATTTATTTACATCCTTCTTGAAATCCTCTAATAGCATCATGAGAAGTGATTTTAAATCCAGATCTTGCCTTTCGGGTGTGATGGGGTATCCAGGACTTGCTGCTGTTGGAGAGTTGGGTTTGGATGGTGCCATATTGCCTTGATTTCTGTTAGTAATGTTCCTACGTTTGCCTTTGCCATCTGGTTACCTCTGGTGTTAGTTGGTCCTGCTGTCACTGGCTGTTGGTTGGACCTCCTATGAGCCTGCAAGGCTATTTCTGACACCCCCCCATGACTGGGATTCCCCTGGCACCGATTGCTGAGGGGCTTCCTTGCTCCTGAGTGACTTTGGAGCCCTGATGTGCCTTGTCCCAAATGATGTTATACTGGGGAATCCCTGCACACCGGAAGGCTCAGCGTAGTCAATCCCCAGAGCAGAGATCGCCAAGGGGAGGCTGGTGCGCTCTCTCCCAGTGCGGGTCCCTCTGCAGGGCAGATGTCCCACAGCAGAGCTGGCACATAGGTGCCACAGAACTACCCAGCTCTTGAGTGCAGGAGCACTCAAGCTGGCCGAATCCCAAGCGATGTTATGAGCGGTTATCCCTGCACCTGGAGGTCCCAGTTGCTCTGTTGCTGGAACAAAGATGGTGGAGTGCACTGTGCACCCTCTTGGCACAGATCACTCTGCAGGGCAGTTGACCCACAGCAGAGCTGCCCCAACCTTGGGTGCAGATGGAAGCCCAGCAGTCTGTGTCCCAAGTGCCTGGAGGTCCCAACTGCTCTCTTGCCAGAATAACGATGGCAGAGCCTTAATTTGTTTCTTAACATTCTTGTAATTCAGAACCAATTAAAATTTCTAAGAAATTTCAGATCTCAAAACACATCTAAAACATGCTTGTCTATTTAAGCCAGCCACTGATGCATGCAATATTTTTGTATAAATAAGAAAAATATTTTAAAATACTACATTATATGTGTCCTCTCTCTAGTCACACAATAGCAAGTTGGCTTTGTTACAAATTAGGTTGTTTTTCCATTTTTATAATATATGCATTGCATTTTGTGCTAATACTATTATATAGTTCAGTGTCACTAAAATGTGATTTTGTCAAAAATACAATATTTATTACTTTCATTAATTTTATGACTAAATGTAATTAGTATTATCTGGGCTTTTTTCTTTTCCATAATTTCATAATTTACATATAGTATATACTTCACATATTCTATTACTATTATCTTTAAGCATTTGCCACTGAATGTGAAAATTTCTTGACATAATATGTAATAAACTCAGTGAATAACTTTTAAAAAGTCAATGGATTTTGAGTTTTATAGGCAGTGCTAAGGAATTAACATTGCCATTATGAGCATTCCAGGCAAGTGCTCTCTCTACTGGCTACACATTCCCAGTCTATTGATGGGTGGGACAAATGCTCTACTACAGTCATGGACAATATCAGGGAGGTTACACTGGACTTTCACATACTGTAAATGAAGTAAACAAGAATTGTTTTGTTCCCTTTGGACTGCAGGCTGTTAGCACACAGTGAAAGCTTGACTCATTCAGTGGTGTATAGTGGAAACATAAAAGTGTTTCATGGGAGGTACTAGCTATTCCATCTCCACACTTCTTCCATAATTCTCTCACTGCAGATACAATGCAGAGTAGATAGCTATTAAGGAGGATCTTTCCAATAGTTCTTACCATGGAAGGGCATGGAAGCTTATTCTGAGCTTCTTTGCATAACCAAGAGGCCAGAGCTAGAACTAAGGGGCATTGAAGCATCTTCCTCAGATGTGGACAAGGAAACTATGTACACTGACATTTTGGGAGCTTTGCCACACTGGTAGCTGGAAATTCTTTGCAAAGGTCTTTATCCCTAGTCTGTTTGTTTCACCTATGTTCTGACGTGCTGGAAAGGATAGTCACCAGAGAATGAGCTTCCTTTTGCCAGGAATTTTCATTCTTAATGGAATAAGTTCAACTCAGTCCTTGGAGAAGCTTTTTGTACTCCTATACAAGATGACTATATACTCGCTGATACTTCTCCAGCACCAGGAGTCCAAAGAACAAAACAGCAACAGCAACAGGATGCTCTCCCTGTAACACTTCAGTTTGGGATGCTGTTCCTGGTTGAGGATGACACTTTGTCTCTGTCTGATAGTACTTAGGGTCCATAGGCATTTGCATAACTTATTATTATTTGTATAACTTATTATGAATATCAACTTTTGATAAATTTGTCTCTTTGCCTTTGATATGTACAGGAAAACTGAAATTAAAAGTTCTCTATATACTTATATATAAATCAATATCCATGTAAAAGACTATCTATAATCAGTATTAAAGTATATGTGGTAGTGAAAAATTAGCTCTGGTATTTAGTAGTCATATTTTCTATAGTTGTTTATAACACATTTTTGCTTTCTCTTTAGTAGTGAATGGAAGAGCTAAATAGAGGACTTTACTCATGTAAGAGTGTGTGGGTTTTAAAAGTCACTGAGTATCTGGAGAATATAAAGTTTCGAAACTGACATGGTTTTCCTCTGTGTAAGACAATTTCACCGTCTTTATTTCTTCTTTAATCACAGCTAAATAATTATTTGTAGAGTACAGAATTTTGAAATTACAAAATATACCTTTGATATGGTGTGAAATACTGTTAAGAATTCATGGCTAGAGAGATGGTTCAGTCCATAATGTGCTTGCTATGCATGTGTGAGTGGGAGTTTGGATTCCCAGAATACCCATGAGGCCTGATGGTCTTGTGTGTATTTGTAAACTTGGGGAGCTTAGAATGAGATGGGAGATGACAGAGAATTCTCTGAAGTTTACTGGGGTTTCACACTGATGAACAAGAGACCAAGGTACAAAGACAAGGTTGAAGATGAGGGTTCCACCCCCAAGTCTGAACTCAATTGCTACACCTGAACTCTGGCATGTATGTATATATCTGAAATCATAGATTCATACAAATGACTGTCCATAATATGTTATTCACATGTATTTAAAATATTAGTTTTCAGGTGACTAATTCAGGTCACTAATATGTTTGGGACAAGTTGTCTGCTGGCAAGAGTGTAAGTATCAATGCAGGGTTCAAAATTCTTCCAAAATTTGCTGTTCACTCAATGGTCTCTATGTCTATATTTTTTATGCTCAGCCATTGTTTGCAGAGTACCAGCTCTCTGGTTTGGCACATGAGCCTTTCTGGGTTATCCACACACATTGGAGGTGAATAGCCTCTCCTTTCAGAACATTTTGTGGAGTTCATACATGAGCCTAGACCTTCATGGGAAGCTATCTTCAAAGGATAACCTCAAAGGCCTTTCTTTGTCTTTTTTTTTTTTTTACCAGCATACATGAATTGGGATCATTGTAAGTTAATCCATGGCTGTCTTAGAGTTCTCCTCCTGTGAGCAGACACTGTGACCAAGGCAACTCTTATAAGGACAACATTTAATTGGGGCTAGCCTACAGGTTCAAAGGTTCAGTTCAGTATCATCAGGGTGGGAGCATGGCAGCATCCAGGCAGGCGTGGGGCAGGAGGAGCTGAGAGTTCTACATCTTCATCTTAAGGCTGTTAGGAAAAGATAGACTCTCACATAGTTAGGAGAAGGGTCTCATTGACCAACCCCACAGTGACACACTTCCTCCAACAAGGCCACACCTACTCCAACTAGACCACACCTCCTAATAGTGCCACTCTCAGGGCCAAGCATATTCAAACCACTACAACAGCATAACAGAAAGACAACAGAATTTGCTTCCTTCTTAGACACCAGATCTATATGAAAAGAGATCTTTTTATTTTGTGTAGCACATTTCCTTAGGTCCGGCGAGATCCTATAACACCTTCCTAGATGGTGTCAGCTTTCAACTGTCAAGGTGTCAAGTAATCTGTTTCACATGTTAATGAATTATCTGAGTCTAAAGTAGATTTTATGAATTTAAGATAAACCAAACAACGTCATGATGCTTTATTATTATATTATCATTATTATATACCTAAAGGAGGATCTGTCTTTCACATTATTTGATAAAACCATTGGAGTGAAGGTCTTTTCTATCAATAATGTGCTCCTTCAGACATTGATTAGATCAGGAATAAAAGTATTGTAAACCTAGTAATAAAAGTACTGTAAGTCAAATTTTAGTTATATCTTATTGAATAGCTGATTTTATTTATATTAAAAGATGTGATAAATGTATCAGTGGTGTGAGGATTTATAATTTTCTGTTATCTAGAACATTTCAAGGTTCCATTCTGCATGAGTCACTGTTTTACCTTTATCTGTGATTCCAAATTCATGTTTTAGTAAAAACCAAATTGTCCTTTGCTTTTATTTTGTTTTACTGGTGTTATTTTGTTAAGTCTTCATAACAACCTGATATCCTAAGTAGTAATATCTCCAAACACTAGTTAGAATTTTTGCTCTAAGATGAATGTGTTAGTAAGAATACTGAGCTATGAAGCCAAAACACCTGAGTGCAGATTACCCATTATAAGATTCTTACATAGTTAATGTGTCTAACCCTGTTTCCCTTTACTTAGGTAAACCTTTTACCTTCCATATTTCTTTTTCAATTACAAAGTCCATAAAAGTTGGAAGAGCCTACAATTTGTAAGCATGCAGGAAAACTTTCTTACTACTGCTCCTGAAAGAGTGTGAAATCATGCTAAAAATTTAGGGTTATGATTTGGTTGAGTGATTAAAAAACTTACCACTTGTTTGTAAGGATGGAAGTTGGGGTATCAAGAAGCAACATAAGGCCTGACATTCACTCTAGTCTGCATCTGTAATCTGAAGGAGCTTACTGAGAGACTGGAGATGGAGAGCATAAATCCCCAGAAGTTCACTATAGAGTTAGCTTGGGAGTCAGAAACAAGAGTGCCTGCCTCAGAACAAGCTGGAACTCTCATAAACATTACATAAAACAGCACAAAAGAATAGCATGTGTGTGTATATATGTGTGTATGTGTGTATGCATGCATGCATGTGTGCATGCACTCATACACATACACACATAATTAGAAGTCACTGAGTTCATAGTATTTGTGTGGGTTAGTTGTTGACAAGACTGAACCACAGAAAGACTAGGTTGAAGGCTCTGTTGCACTTTTCTTCAGCAGTGGCCATTTGGATGTGGTAAAACCTAAAGAAGAAGGAGGAAAATATCTCAAAGCTTACTAACCACAACTCCTAGAGCCTGTAGCTCTTAGCTGTAGTCATGAAGGCACAGAACCAAGGGAAAGTATTGCCCTCCTGTGAGTTTTGGCACAAGTTCTGAGTTATAAGGACTCAGTGCTTGCTGAGCACAAAACCATCCAAGTAGTAGTTTCAGCACTTAATTCATGAATGAATTAATTAAAAAGCAGCTTGAAAATCCACAAAATGTGGTGACTTCCAGAGCACTGGAGAGGGATGCTTAGAGGTAAGAATCAATGTCATGTCTACCAAAGTAACCTCTTGTGAAACTAGCCTCACTGAAATGCCAACGAACTGCCATGACAGAGACAAGTTTGTTGCTCTAGGGGCACGAGGAAGGGATGGGTGAAATAGGAATACTCACTACATGAGTAGTAACTAGAAAACCATTGACTAATGCAGTCAGCAGAACAAGGCATGTGGATGAACCACCCTTCCTCTTTGTGTGTGTGTGTGTGTGTGTGTGTGTGTGTGTGTGTGTGTGTGTGTGTGTGCAAGACTGTTCTTGTTTTAACCAGGGCTAAACTCTCCCCATTTCTTTAACATGAGAAAAAGCTGTAAGGAAAGCAGTCACCAATCATAATCAACTCTCAAGACACAAACTTATTGTTTTGGAAACTTCTAAGTATAGTACATTAGGAAGTCGTCATAAGAATTCAGAATATTTTAGTAAATGTTTTCTTATGAATGTTAAGAAGATTCTCATATTTCATAGTGAATACCTGAAAAAGAGCCAAAGCTGACAGCTGAAGAGTCTGTCCAGGGCATTGCAGGTGAGCTGTTGGGAGGGTGTCTTCTGCAGGTGTTCTTCTTCTAGTGACAAAAGAAGAGAGAAAAATAGTAATTAACAATGATCTTCTTTACTTGTTAACTCACACACACACAAAAAACCCTTCAAAACTGCATTTTGTTAGTTTCTGTACTAAAATGTAGAAAAACTAAACTATACAAACATTGAAAAGTTTAAAATTCCTGAATTTTTTTTAATACCTGGTACCACTACCACAGTTTACAGGGCAATATACCTGATGTAATGAAAAGAAAAAGACAAAGCTACACGAGATGAAAGACCTCAGGAATGTACATCTAATTAACACTAACTGCACTAATCAATAGCTGCACTTTTTGAAAACTGTGGCTATGACGGTCTTGAACAGGAAGGTTTCCTGTTTAAGCTGCAGTGACTTTCCTGACCATGGGTCATCGTTCCGTCTGTGGCAGAATTTTACAGTTCCTCTAATGCATTTGGGGACGACTGTCTCAAAGTAACCTGAAGCTTTCCTGATATCTCATTCTCTCTCTTGCTAAGAACTGTAGCCATTTCTGTTTTATTTTAAAACCTTCTGCTACCATATCCACCACGTTCACCTCCAGATCCATAGCCACCACCATAGGGACTGCCTGAGCTTCTTCCACCAAAACTGCCCCCCTTCATGGGTCCACAATTTGATTGTTGCTGTCCACTATAATTTCCAAAGTCGTTATAGTTGCCACCACCACCAGAGTTACCTCCACCAAAATTTCCTCCTTCATTGTAACCATCATATACTCCTCCTCCACCACCACCATGTCCACCACCTTGATTTCCATATCTTGGTCCACTACTACTGTAACCAGGACCACCACCATAGTTGCCACCAGCACCTCCAAATCCATTATATCCACCATCACCACCTCCATAACTACCTCTGCTGCCACCACCTCTGCCACCATAGCCTCCTCTTCCACCAAAGTTTCCACCATGACCAAAGTTTCCTCCAGGGCCCATAAAGTTGCCAGATCCACCTCCACAACCTCTCTGTGATCCAGCAGACTGCATCTCTTTTTAAAAAGGGCCTTTTCTCTTTACAATTATGCCCATTAAAAGTGTGGTATTTCTGAACAATTTTATCAACTGTATCATGATCATCAAAGAATGTAAAACCAAATCCTCTCTTTTTCCCATTCTGCCTGT
Source organism: Tokudaia tokunoshimensis (assembly GCA_036184795.1). Taxonomy (NCBI): domain Eukaryota; kingdom Metazoa; phylum Chordata; class Mammalia; order Rodentia; family Muridae; genus Tokudaia; species Tokudaia tokunoshimensis. The sequence goes on from BTHU01000012.1 coordinate 46,569,647, forward strand.
GTTTCCATAACTTCTATGGTTATCTTGCCATATTTTTCAAACTAGTCTCTTAGATTATATTCTTCTGTATCTTCTTTAATACCACCAACAAAACTTTTCTTCACCATTCAATGGGCACTAGGCTTTACAGAATCCTCTCTAGAAACAGCTCTGTTTGGTTCCACTGCACGCCCATTCACCTTGTGAGGCCAAGCACACAATGCAGCATCCGCCTCTTCAGTACAAGAGGAGGTCACAAAACCAGAGCCCCTGGAACATGTTGTTTGGGGATTTCTCATTACCACACAGTCTGTAAGGGTGCTCCATTTCTCAAAATGTTTTCTTAAGCTACTGTCTGTGGTTTCAAAGCTCAGACCACCAATAGACAGCATCCTCAGCTGCTCTGGTTCCTTTGGACCATGGCCCTCCATTTTGAAACTGGACTTGCCTCTTCCAACTAAACTTCAACATGATTACATATTCTTAAATACCTCATTTACTCCAAATTAAAGTTTCAAAACTAGAACAGGTAATAACAAAGGCAAGGACTCATACGTTCCTGGTCACTGCAACATTTAAAGAATACACCTTATAAAAATGATGAGTTACATTTAATTTTAATTCCTAAACAGTTCCACAGTTGAGAGAGAGAGAGAGAGAGAGAGAGAGAGAGAGAGAGAGAGAGAGAGAGAGAAAATGCTAAGGTTTTCTTTTTTTCTTTAATATTTTTAGTCATCCTATTATCTAGTTAAATCTTCATAAAAACCTGCTAAACTAAGTAACAAACAGCTCAATTCTTGGGATATTTTGTGAGTCAGAGATTACTTAGCAAAAGTATGTGGATAGATCCACATACTTAGCAAAAAAAGCAAAACTGTTGGGTTTGAGCCAAGTCGTCTGAGCACAAGACTTCGAATATACTTAATGCATCAGATACTGTTTCCCTCTCCTTGAGACCATTTATCTGCTGTATTTCTTAATTTTAAGAATTATAGAATTTGCCATTTTAAGCACATTATGAAATTTTGGGTCTGCACAGCTGATATGTTGTGAAATAGAGTTAAGAATTCAGGGTTACAGATATATGGCCCGAGATACAGGCAGAATAAGTGACTCATTTCTTTTTAAAGGTCATGAAGTTGATAGGAGATTGAAGGGTACATACTGAACCTGGAAGCAGTTAGAGGTATGTATGGGAAGAGTGAGAATGATCAAGATGCTTTTCATATTAATGTTAACAGGATTTCCTTTTTTAAATACTTTACAGTGAGGTAATACCCAAAAAAAGAGCCAAAAACCAAACGCTAAAGAATCCACACAGTACCAATACCATGCGGTTTTTAACACTATTGCTCTGTAGTACAGCTTGAGGTCCGGGATACTGATTCCCACAGAGGTTCTTTTACACTTGAGAATAGTTTTAGCTATCCTGGGTTTTCTGTTATTCCAGCTGAATTTTTGAATTGCTCTTTCTAACTCTATGAAGAATTGAGTTGGGATTTTAATGGGGATTGCATTGAATCTGTATATTGCTTTTGACAAGATGGTCATTTTTACTATATTAATCCTGCCAATCCATGAGCATGGCAGATTTTTCCATCTTCTGAGGTCTTCTTCAATTTCTTTCTTCAGAGACTTGAAGTTCTTGTCATACAGATCTTTCACTTGTTTGGTTAGAGTCACGCCAAGATACTTTATATGGTTTGTGGCTATCGTGAAGGGTATCATTTCTCTTACTTTTTTCTCAGCCTGCTTATCCTTTGAGTATAGGAAGGCTACTGACTTGCTTGAGTTGATTTTATATCCAGCCACTTTGCTGAAGTTGTTTATCAGCTGTAGGAGCTACAGAGCAATAGTGTTAAAAACCACATGGTATTGGTACAGTGACAGGCATGTAGATCAATGGAACAGAATTGAAGACCCAGAAATGAATCCACACTCCTATGGTCACTTGATCTTTGACAAAGGAACTAAAACCATCCAGTGGAAAAAAGATAGCCTTTTCAACAAATGGTGCTAGCTCAACTGGAGGTCAACATGCAGAAGAATGCAAATTGACCCATTCTTATCTCCTTGCACTAAGCTCAATTCCAAGTGGATCAAGGACCTCCACATAAAACCAGACACACTGAAACTAATAGAAAGGAAACTAGGGAAGAACCTTGAACATATGGGCACAGGGGAGAATTTCCTGAATAGAACTCCAATAGCTTATGCTCTAAGATCAAGAATTACAAATGGGACCTCATTAAATTACAAAGTTTTTGCAAGGCAAAAGACACTGTCAAAAAGACAAAGCAGCAACCAACTAACTGGGAAATGATCTTTACCAACCCTACATCTGACAGAGGGCTAATATCCAATATATACAAAGAACTCAAGAAGTTAAACTCCAGAGAGGCAAGTAACCCTATTAAAAAATGGGGTACAGAGCTAAACAAAGAGTTCTCACCTGAAGAATATCTAATGGCTGAGAAACACCTAAAGAGATGTTCATCATCCTTAGTCATTAGGGAAATGCAAATCAAAACAACCCTGAAATTCCATCTCACACCAGTCAGAATGGCTAAGATCAAAAACACAAGAGACAGCAGTTGTTGGAGAGGATGTGGAGAAAGAGGAACACTCCTCCACTGCTGGTGGAATTGAAAGCTGGTACAACCACTCTGGAAAGCAGTCTGGCGATTCCTCAGAAAACTGGGCATGATACTCCTGGAGGATCTGGCTATACCACTCCTGGGCATATACCCAGAGGCTTTACCTGCATGCAATAAGGACACATGCTCCACTATGTTCATAGCAGCCTTATTTATAATAGCCAGAAGCTGGAAAGAACCCAGATGTCCCTCAACAGAGGAATGGATTCAGAAGATGTGGTATATTTACACAATGGAATACTACTCTGCAATTAAAAACAATGAATTCACGAAATTCCTAGGCAAATGGTCAGAACTTGAAAATATCATCCTTAATGAGGTAACCCAATCACAAAAGAACACACATGGTATGCAGTCACTGATAAGGGGATATTAACCCAGAATCTTGGAATACCCTAGACACAATTCGCATATCAATAGATTTCCAAGAAGATGGAAGGAGAGACCCCTGGTCCTGGAAAGACTGGGGATGTAGGGGAATGCCAGGACAGAGAAGCGAGAGGGGGTTGAATGGGGAAAAGAGGGAGGGAAGGGGGCTTATGGGACTTTCGGGGAGGGAGGAAATGGGAAAGGGGAAATGATTTTGAATGTAAATAAAAAAAAAACCTTAGAAAATAAAATTTAAAAAAAAAAAAGAATCCACACAGAACACTGTAGGTGAGAATCTTGATGGGCATTTGCCCTAGTCACTCCTGCTGTAGTGAGAAAATAAGCAAATGATGCTCTATACTCAAAACAAGATACATGCCTCCCCCCAACCCCCAGACCACTCCTCGGCCTAACCTCTCTGAGTCTATACATTATAGTTTGATTATCATTTATTTAACAGCTAATGTGTACATATACATAAATATAAGTCAGGTTTGTCTTTCTGGGTATGGGTTACTCACTCAGGACTTGGGGGGTGTTTCTAGTTCCATCCATTTGCTTATGAATTTCATGTCATTTTTTAAGTAGACAAACAATACTTCATTGTGTAAATGTACCACAATTTCTTCATCATTATTTAGTTTAGGGATCTCTAGGTTGTTTCCAGTTTCTGGTTATTACAAATAAAGCTGCTATGAACACAGTTGAGCAAATGTTCTAGGATGGAGTGTCCTTTGGTTATATGCCCAGGAATGGTATAGCTCTCCTCACTGTCTTATTCTCTGTGCCCCTTCTCTTCCTGACCCCTTTCTCCCTCTCTCCCCTTCCACCCTCCCTCCCCCACCCCTGCTTTCTCTACCTGTTTCTGGCCAACCTCTACACTTTCTCTCTCTCTCTCTCTCTCTCTCTCTCTCTCTCTCTCTCTCTCTCTCTCTTTCTTTCTCTGTCTCTACAGCCTATAAATATCAGTATTTGATTAGAGGATTTGTTTCATTTGTTTTGTTTCTTATTTTTAAAGAGAAGGCCCCTAAATACCCTGGATGGCCTGTAACTTGTTTTGTATCCCAGGATGACCTCAAAATCACAGGGATACACTTTGTTCTACCTTCTGAGTGCTGGGGTTAAAGGCATGCAGTACTAACTTCTGCCTTTGAGGATATTTGTAATTGATTGCTTATTAATGTCCTAGTAGATTTCTGTTTCTAGAACTATACTACCTCTTGATTTATTAAGAAAAAAAAACGCTTCTTTATTTTCTTCTGCTTTATTTTAATTTTTGAGAATTAAATATTCATTTTCTTCTGTAAACAGATTAAAACCATCTAGAATCTCAAGATTTTTAATGATGTAGCAAAATGCTTTTTTGTACTTTTTATGTTTAACTTCCTGCCCAAAAGACTGTTCTATTGGGGGGCCTGAAGTTCAAACACATGAAAGTAACTTATATTGAGATAGCAAGTGTGAGAAATGAGATTTGTTCTCTAGTGTCTTAGTATAAAGCTGGTAGTCTCCTCATTTATCCATAGATATGTGAGTAATGTCATGGGAGAGCACAGGTAGTACGGTCCATGAACAAGGGCAGTGTGGAGTTAGCAAGACAGTCTGGTAAAGGAGGCTGGGAGTGAGTTTGCAGTGTAAAGTGGAGCTTGAAGAACATCATTTTGGGAAGCAGCAAGGATTTTAGAAAATTGTGAAGATAATGAGGTGTTTGACTGATTTGACAACAATAATAGTAAAGTTCAGATCTAGACACACTAAAATTGTCACAAATTCACACCAAAACCATGAATTGAAGACATTTCCTGAAAATGCTGTTGCTGTTTTGACTGCCTAATTGGAGGACCTGAAAATGTCCAGGTGTCTGTTAAAAGATACTAGTTTGGGGCTGGGAGATAACCCTGTTAATGAAGTGCATTTTCTATAAACATAAGGTACTGAGTTTAATCTCAGCACACAAAGAAAAATCCAGGCATGATTGCTTATGTTTATCCAACCATCATCGAGTAGGCAGAGATACGGTCGTCTCTATGGCTTGCTGAAAAACCAACCTAGAAGAATTGATTTGTCCCCTGTTGCAATGAGACACCCTTCCTACACACATATACACACACACACACACACACACACACAGAGAGAGAGACAGAGACAGAGAGACAGAGAGAGAGAGAGAGAGAGATTAATAGCCAATGTATTGACTTTTGCCTACACAAATTGCCTCTCTTAAAGCTTAAACTGATAATTTCCCCGAACAAGTTTATAAATTTTCCTACCTGAACTGAAATACATTCACTGCCTAAAACAAGACAAAAGTTTGTCTGTATCTTTTCCAGTAGCTATTTGTTATAATTTTATGTCCTGTTTATTGTCATTCTTCATCTTGGAAAGAATAAATGCTTACGTAAGTTGATAAAGTATATGAATACCACAGGCATATCTGATGCAGAGAGACACCTTTAAGGGATTCAAATTACCTTTACATGTGTGAGTGTGTTTTTTACATATGTCTGTGTGCAAATCTGGAGGCAAGGGGGGATATTGGTACCTTGTTTTGTCACCCTCTACTTTATCCACTTGATGCAAGGTCTCTCACTGACCCTGGAGTTAGACTTGAAGCAACAAGCCCCCATGATCCCCTTGTATCTACCACCCGCAGTATGGATATTACATGTGCATGCCCATTTTTTTATGTGAATGTTGAGGATTGAAACTCAGATCATTGTGTGGGGACAGTAAGTACTCTTGTTTACTATTCACTGAGCCATCTCCTAAGCTTCTGACTTAAAAAAAAAACAACTATGTGTGATTCTTACTCTTGATTTTTTTTCTTTTTAGAGATTGAAATATAACTATTTTGGTTATAAAATAAGTCAACAAAAAATTCAACCACAAAGGTATATGTCAGAAGAGATCAGTTGCAAATGTTTATCAAAAATTAATGGGAGATATTAATTGGCTATGGTCTACCACTGGATGAATTACTCAAGAGTTAAGTGATTTGTTTCAGACATTACAAGGAGATTCAGACAAACAGTCTAAGATGGTTAACAGCTAAAGCAAAGAGAGAGTTAACTCTGGTAGAACTGGGACTGCAAAATACATATATCATATAGATCCCAAACTTGAATGTATTTTGGTTATTTTGCCTTCAGCTCATTCTCTGCTAGGTTCATTATACAAAGGGAAGATAGTATTATGGAATGGATTTTCTTAGCACATGAACAAAGTAAAAAATTTAAGACTTACATAGAAAAAGTTGCTTCTTTAATCATAAAATGTAGAATAAGACTATGTCAACTGTCAGGAACAAACCTAGCAGAAATCATAGTACCATATACTAATAACAGATTATGTCATTCTTGGTAATCAAAGAAGATTGGCAAAGAACTCGTAGCAACTATTTGGGAGAAATTAACAGCAAATATTTTAAAAGCAAGCATCTTCAGTTTATAAAAAGAACTTATTGGATTCTCCCATGTATTGTAAAGGGAATGCTAATTCCTGAAGCACCTATAGTCTGTACAGATGCAAGTAAGTTAAGAATGGCAAGCTACAAGACAAAATGAGCCAAGTAATTCAAAGCCCATATACTTCAGTTCAAAAATCAAAACTGTATGCAATTCTTATGGTATTATTGGATTTTCTGAATCTCTTAATATAATTACTAACTTTTAATATGTAGAAAGAGTTGTTCTGCATATAGAAACAGCTGGATTTAATCCAGATAATTCAGAATTAACTTTGGTGTTTATACAGCTGCAACAGGTAGTCAGAAATAGAAACTATCCATTATATAATCACCCATATTTGATCTCATACAGGCTTGCCAGGCCTATTAGCACAAGAAAATGAGGAAATTGGTCAATTATTAATAGGAAATGTGATGGAAGCCTCAAGATTTCATGAAAAAAAATCCTACGTTAACAGTAAATATTTAAAGAATGTTTTTCTATAACCTGGCAACAGGCCAAGGAAATTATAAGAAAATCTCCTACTTGTTCTTTATATAACCAGAATCCCTTGCCCACCGGAAGTAACCCAAAGGACACCAAAAGAAATAAAATCTGGCATATGAATGTATTAGAATTTGGAAAGTGAAAGTTTGTGCACCATACCATTGGTACATATTCAGGGTTTCAATGGGCAACTGCTTTGCATTCTGAGAAGGCTGATTCCGTAATTACACACTTACCGGAAGCACTGGTAATAACCAATATGAGGTATGAGGATACCAGTACAAATTAAGGCTGACAATGTCCCCACATATGTCTCTAGTAAGATGAAGCAATGCTTTGCATACTATAATATAAAGCACATTACAGGTTTACCACACACTCCTACGCAATCTAATCACACCTTAAGGGAAATGCTTATAAAACATAAAGGAAGCATAAAGACTCCAGGGATAGACAAAATAGTGCTCTTTTAACTTTAAATTTTCTGAATGTTAATGGGAATGGAATAACAGCAGCTGAGAGACGCTGGGTTATAGAAAACACTGTGGAATTAAATCATCCTATACATTATAAGGATATGTTAATGTCAGAATGGAAGCCAGCTTTGGGAATGTGGATTTGTTTATATTTCCTCAGGAAATGAAAAGCTGTGGATGCCATCAAAACTGATAAAGATTAGAACTGAGCAGGAGAGGTTTCCTGAAAAGCTTGACCGCTCACCCAAAAAGCACTTATTTCATTGAAAACGTCTGTTTCTAATTTCCCCTCTACAACCCAGTACAATTAATGGTTTGACAGAAGCGGGGGTGGAATGGAATGTAGTGACAATTCTGGAATTTTAGTTTCTTGAAAAAAACCAAATATTATGAGAATATATTTTCATTTTCATCCCAGCTGTAGGAATATGGGGATGCTTGAGGCTGTCTACAGCAGCTGACTATGATTTGCCTCCTCCTCTACCAGAGCAAAATATATAGCCAGCTGCAGATAGTTTCTGTGATTTTGTGACATTTGGAATTCTGGGAACTTGTCAGAGGGTATATAAATGCTAGGGCCCTGAGAGGCAGGGTTGGCAGTTGGTGATCTTTCAACGGAGGGGTGTGGGTGGGGGGTATTTGTAGTTTGTTAGTAGTCAGGCACAAAGAAGAAACAAGAAAGAAATGATATTCACAGACCTTTCTCTCATATACCGCTATCCTTCTTTCTCTCCTATCTAGTGAGAGGGGGTAAAACTGGGGGGCTCAAGGGTGAGAAAAGGAAGAACCCACAAAGTAGCAAAAACCAGATATAGTTTCCCTTTGAAAAACCAGGACAATTCAATACTGGCAACATGGTCTTACCAGTTTGTTTGGTGTTTTGTTTTCCTCCTATGCTAGGCATGTCCTTCCCACATACCTGTCAAGCACTGTGTATAACCTGCAAAATGATATTATTAACTGTTTTAGCAAGTGACCTGCTCGTGGACATTTTGATCATTTATCTTACAAAAATTCACACTGACTGTCTTTGAAGCTGAGATTTTATGTTCATAACTGTATTCACAAAACATATTTTTAGAAGTACATTTTTGGAGCAAACCTGCATTTTGCCTCAGTGTATCTGAATGCAGATCTCTAGCCTTCTGAGAGCAGACATCACAATCAGTGGAGGAAGCCAGCAGACATAGCGGGGGAGGGCAGTTTAGTCAAATCTAATGGTTAAAGTGTGAGAGAAAACCACACCATTTTTTTTTTTTGCTCAAAGGCTTCTGAGTTCACAGAAATTGTGACTTGAGGTGTGTAGGACTGACCTGGGCCCTCTACACAGATGTTACAGTTGTGTAGCTTGGTCTTCATGTGGGAATCCTGACAGCAGGAGCAGGGGCTCTTTCTGACTCTGTTGCCTGCCTTGGGAAGCCTTTCCTCCGACTGGGCTGCCTCTTCTAGCCTCCATAGGAGAGGATGTGCCTAATCTTACTGCAAATAATCCATGGGAGGTCTCCCCTTTTCTAAGGAGAAACAGAGGAGGAGGAGTACATGGGGTGGTGGAGGGGATGTGGGGGGAGGGAGGACCGAAAGGAGAGGAGGATGGGTAAACTGAGATCAGATGTAAAACTAATTATTTTAATTAATTAAAATAATTCTCAAAAATCTTTGCTCCTCATTTTATCTTTTTCCTTATGATAATAGTTCTAATGACAATGTTCATACACTATTGGCATTGATATGTTGATGAATAATAGCGCATTCTTTAAGCATGATTACATTACCAGTATTACTGCAGTAACATTGTGCTTAATTGTGTGAATAAAAATTCTAGCAGTAATATTCTACAGATTGTACAGATTCAACTTCAAAAATAAATATGTCGATTTTGAATTTCTAAATTAATAGTGCTCACTGGAAGAATATGAATAAGTGTATGAAATACCATGCTAAATATGGATTCTGTTTTTCATTCCATTTCATATAGGTCTCTGACTATCTGTCTTTAAGATCATTCAAAGTATTGTAAGGTTATTATATAACATATTGTCTCACATGTACACATAGTGTTGGAAGAGGCAGTAAAATGTTGCAATACATTAATTTAAAAACTTATGCAGTATAGCAAAATAATAAACACTGAGGAAACAAAGCCCTCCTGCTCAACTACATGCACGAAAGCTGTGAGGTTGCTATGATTGTAAGGCTGAAAACACCCAGCTTTTAAGTGAGTCAAAACTGCAGTTGAAATAGGTATCAAGCTCATGAAAAGATGATACTCAGAATACTATCTATTAACTTCTATGGTGAAATGGAACCTCCATCTCTGCTACAAGGAAAAGTGGTTTCTATAGGGAACATTTTCTACAATGGGCCAACGATGCGAACCTAGTTTATTCGTAATTTAAAGAGGAAAGATGGGTGAAAAGTTTAATTACTAACTTGAGGTGAAGAAACGTCAAAGTGCGTCTCTTGAGCATTTTTTTCATTTAGCTTAGCTACTTCAGAATGCTATGGAAAGGCTAGAAAGTCCTCCAAGATATGTGTATTTACCTGTCTCATTGGTAAATCTCATTTTCTGGGCAGAGAACAGTCAAAGCAACAGGTACCTATGGGCTTGCCCTGCTGAAGTTTGCTCCCGAATCCCAGATCACATCTCTCACTGTATACAGACTGAGGAATATAAATAACATTAAATATAGGATACTAAATGCTCAGCTGTTTACCAAAGCATGAGTAAACAGTGTTTTAGGATACAGAACATTAATTAAGTTCTATATTTATAAATATAGGTATTTGCTCTGGTGTTCCATGTCTCTGGCATAGCCTTAGGGTTTCTACTGTAGTGATAAAGCAACATGCCAATAGCACCTTGTGGTCAGAAGGGCTGATTTCATCTTAGACTCTTCCATATCACCATTTATCACCAAACAAAGGCTGGACGGGGTTGTGGTGGTGGTTTACATACGTTAGAAGCTTTGATGTAAGACTCAAAACCACTTCTGTGAATCCCTTGCCATTGTATCATTTACTCACCTAAAGACAATTGTTGTCCCTTGATAGCTCTTGGAGAAAATGTTCCAAATTTCACACATGGTGCAAGATCCTTAGGGAAATTCTGAAAGGCATCGGACTGCCTTTTCTGGTCCAGGACGATATGGTCTCCAGTAGGATTGTTCATTTGGAGGTTCTTCAGAAGTTATCAGGCTCTGTGTCCTTTATCAAAAAAGCACAGTTACTCTTGCCCCGTCCATGATGGTCCATTCCACCAGACAGGACCTCCTCCCTCCTCAGCCATTGTCAATTTTTATTTCAACATGACTGCTTGATGACAGAGTTTGAACACTCATGTATATTACAAATACGTCATCCACTTCCTTCACTCCACTTTCATTCTTCTGTCTCCAAGATGTATGGCCGGGCAAACAGCCCAAACCTAGCAATTATTCACAGTCAATCACCTGCCCCTTAATCACAGGCCCCTGGTCCCATTACTGCACCCAGGTGAACTGCCTTGCCCTCTCAGAGTTATTTAGATAACACGCTATGACAGCGAATCGGAATTGTCATAGAGAGTTGAGCATTCCTCCCACAGAGGGCATGTTGGCTGCTCTCTCAGACCCTCCTTTCTCCATCCTCACTGTGTGCCAGATTAACAAACCTCAGCCTCACGCTACCTTATGGTACGGTTCCGTGGCAACAGGGACTGTGAAACCATAAGCATGAACTCAGAAAGATTTGGCAGTCATAAACCAGTATAAACCATATTGTTTCGGTGGTTTAGTGGCTTTGAGGTGAGAGGAGTCCAGGAACTCAGGAATTCTCACCCGCGGAATGAATTGTTCCCACTCTAGATGTTTCTACGTATGACCACGAGAGGGCGCCCGTGCTTCATCCTACACAAAAGAAACAAGCTAGAGAAAGCTGCCTGTGGACATTGTCCAAATCAGTTTAGATAATCAAACTGATCAGGTGGTACAGAAAATGATCGCCTGCTGCAACGAGGGAAATGAGATTGCAGCTCTCCCTAGTGAGTTCTCAGCTTCCAGAGAGGAAGCATGAGGTGTGTCATAGTTGTTCTCTTGATTGGGCCTGAGTGCTGCAATGGCTTCACTGGCCATGTTTGCATGTTTGTCAGGTGTGTGTGTGTGTGTGTGTGTGTGTGTGTGAGAGAGAGAGAGAGAGAGAGAGAGAGAGAGAGAGAAAGGAGGGGGAGGGAGAGGGAGAGGGTCCTTAAAATGGTTTCACCCTCTCTTTATTCAAAGATAGTTGGTCTGATGTTTGTTATTGAATAGAGCACACACGAAAGTAGTTTAAACACCACCCACAGCTCTTATGGTTCACTCAGAAGAGGAGAGAAGATCAGAGAGTATTATTACAGTATTTGCACGAATCCTACCTTCTCTTTGAGCTGTGAGGCCCTGTTACCATTCCTGTTTCCTGTGAAGCCTGTTTCCTTAGTGAGACAATGAAGAAGCAGATGGCTTCTAATATGCCTTTCTGCTTTAATCCTGTACGTCCTGGTAACAAAACAAAACCATCTGAGAACTTTCTAAAGCCAGGAAGAAACAAAAGCAAAACCAGGTGTGAGTCATACTCGAAGACCACCTTAAAGGGCTCTAAGAGGCATAGCAAACAAGGCATCAGCAGGTCTTGCCCCTCCCCCTTCCCTCTCCTTACTAAACTGTTAGATTCCCTTATTTAGGCACTTCCACATTCCGGAAGCTAGTCACCAAGGTTTTTTACTTGGCCTCTTTCTTCTGCCTGACCCCTTCCTGAGGCTGGTCACCAAGGTCGTACTATCAAAACATCAGAATCTGAATCAGGCAGAAACAGCAGCAGATGGCTTTGCAGGTGTAATTCTGAGTGGAAAATAGGGGAGGTCTGTGTTAGAATGAGCTAGGATGGGTTGGTAAGTTCTGATTGGACATGCTAATTAAGGTAGTCAATGGGGGATCTCCATCGATTGACCTTGATGTTTTGATCAAGTTTGGACAATGCTCCCTCTCTCCCTCCTTTTCTCCCTCCCTCCCAGACGCCTCTCTCTCAGCCATTCCAGACTATCAGGGATGCTCTTACCTCTTGGCATTGGCTGACATTAGTGATGGGATCTGCTCCCTCCATCCCAACTCACACGCCTTTGGGATGTCTTCTCTAAAATCTCAACTACAGCTCACTCCAGACCTTAGACCTCCTAGACTCATTCATTTCAGTACCAAGCTTGGCCTCAACATCCACTAGATAGATAACCAGTCCGCGTGACTGCCAGAGGTCTCCTGGGTCCAAGCATTACTCAGGATCTTTATCACTTTTGCGAGTATACAGAAAAAATGGAAAGAGATCCGTTATGTCTTCGATCTCCCTGCTCTTTGCTCTAAGCCTTCATTATGCACTTCCTGTTTACCCTCCCATGTCTTCCTCCCTTTAAGTCTTACACCCCACCTCCCGATTCTTCTCCTAAAACTGAAAGGACAGCATACCTAAGCCTCCTTCAACAAAAACCTTATTCGCTGCTTACATCAAATATGTCATGATTTAGTAGTCATATTCTCAAATATGACTACTAAATCCCTTCTATCTTTTCTCCAAACCTGACTCTCACCCCAGCAAATGAGAGCTTTCTACAGAGTCTAACTCAACCCTGCAATGTCTGTAAGCGAACTAACCCACCTCCACACCCCTTCTCCCACTCAGGCTTCTCCTCTTACACACTTACCAATATGCTTAGCAATTCCAGGTCAGGTCATATAAACTCTGCTCGGTTATCAGTAAGGTTTTCTGTTCCATAGCTGGATGCAGGGCCCCCATCACAATTCCTATTCATCCCCGCTCTAGTTTTATGATCCATAACAAAACCCTCTTTGCCTGCTTCACTTGAAATCAATGCTTCCCAAAGTGCCATGCTCTTCCTGAATACAGAGAATGTCCCCACTGGGACGGCAAAGCCCATCGTGTCACTAGCACCACAAGGGCAGAAGGAAGTTTACTAGAACTCAGACTCCTCTGAGCCACTAAGGCCAATACCCTCCAAATATACATCCAAGACTCATGGGAAGAAAGATGAGCACCCAGGTTCCAGTGTGTATTTTATAATGGAAACCAACTTATTTCCTTTAAACCTTGGACAACTGTGGCCACAATTGACATTCACTGCCACCTGACCCCCTAAACCCATTGGCTGTCCATTTATCCTCAGACATCAAATCCTATACTCCCAATTACAAGACTTAACTAAACCCAAAACTCCCCAGTCCCTTTGATACACACATTCTCATGGCCAAACCCTCACTTGGGTTGAGGTCATCCAACAAACTCTTTCCCTTCTCAATGGGATTCTTCCTTTAACATCTACCACTGCTTTCTGTGTGCCTATCTGCAACACCCTCCCTGAGCCACAGTCCCTCTTACCAGCAATGACCCAGTTGTCAACCACCGTTTGTCCCCAGTCATCCAAGCTACCTTAGGAACCAAAGGTGGGTTCTCTCAACCTTTCCACACGGACCCCCAAAATTTGATACCCAGCATCCCTAACTAACCATCTAACAAAGGCCTTCTTGATTACCCACATTCCCAAAGTGTCTCAATGTCAAGCCTACCTGGGCACCTCACAGAAGACTATCCTGGTGTAATGGGAGTCTTTCTAATTGTATTCTCCTTGGTTTTTTGGTGGCAGTCATCCCACAATTGACCTCATATGGCCCAACTGAATTCTACTGGCTCTTCTCAAGAACTCGTTTCCCTGGGGCTGTCTTTTTGCCTATCATGATAGGTATAAGTCCGGCTAGTGCCTTAACTGGAACAGCTGCGGCCAGCAGAACTTTGGGTCATTCTTTGTCACAGGTCAAGATTTCAAAGCCAAATTAAAACTTTCTACAGACTCCATGGCCCAGTGTCTGGTCTCCCTCAGTGACAGCTTTACTTCTCTGGTTCAAGTCTCCCTTCAAAGCAGCTATGCTCTAAACCTCTTAACAATGGAGAAAATAGGAGCTTGTCTGTCCCTCAGAGGAGAATGTTGCTATTATGTCAGTGAATTGAAGGTGGTAGAGGAAAATGTTTATAAGCTAACCCACCTTCCTGAGGACCTGCTAAACAAAACTTCCCAATTTGATTCCAACTCCACACGATGGTACAAGTCTCTCCTAGTGAATTGGGTCTGGCCTTCTACAGCCCCTTGAAACCAGTGTTTTTCTATCACTTCTTGCCCTTCTATTCCTTAACTGCCTTTCTTCTTTTTTTACCTAACAAATATGACAAATCAATAGCCAAACTTTTAATCAGCTCCTCTTCAGGCATTAGAAACCTCTCATCACTGAAGATGACATAATTTCTTCATGTAGCCCATGAATACCTCATCTAGGCATGTGGACAGTTTTTCTTGGTGGAGGTCTCCAAAAAGATGACTGGCTTCTACAAATAGCCTTCTGCACACCAGATGACTTACATGAGACAATCACTGATTTGTGGCTTCAAGGATCCTTCTAGCTCCTCCACTCAGAGCTTACTGAATTCTGGACTTTCCTTCTAATGCTCTTACTTTCCCTGCCTCCTCCCCCACTTTCAATCCCATTAGACTAATGACATTCTTCACCCCTAACCAGCAAGAAGTAGCCAGAAAAGTGACACCCATTTACCCAACACCTAGGCTCAAGCATGGCAAAGATGGTGCCAGTAGGTTCAACTCTTCCCTCTTCCCTCTCCCTTGCAAAACCATCAGATTCCCTTATTTAGGCATTTCCATGTTCCTAAAGCTAGATACCAAGGTCTATTCCCTTATTTGGCCACTTTCTTATTGCCTATCCCCTTCCTGAGGCTGATCACCAAGGTCCAACTATCAAAACATCAAGGTTCATCAATCACAATCTCCCGTTGGCTACTGTACTGGCTGGTTTTGTGTGTCAACTTGACGCAGGTTGGACTTATCACAGAGAAAGGAGCTTCAGGTGAGGACATGCCTCCATGAGATTCAGCTGTAAGTTACTGATCAAGGGCGGGGGGGGGGACTCATTGTGGGTGGTGCAATCCATGGGCTGGTAGTCTTGGGTTCTATAAGAAAGCAGGCTGAGCAAGCCAGGGGAAGCAAGCCAGTAAGTAACATCCCTCCATGGCCTCTGCATCAGCTCCTGCTTCCTGACCTGCTTGAGTTCTAGTCCTGACTTCCTTTAGTGATGAATAGTAACATGGAAGTGTAACCTGAATAAACCCTTTCCTCCCCAACTTGCTTCTTGGTCATGATGTTTGTTCAGGAAGAGAAACCCTGACTAAGACAGCTACCTTAATCAACATGTCCAATTAGAACTTATCAATCCATCCTAGCTCATTCTAACATAGACCTCCCTTTTTTACCTCTTGTGGTGTTTTGAATATTCTTGGCCCTGGGAGTGGCACTATTTGGAGGTGTGACCTTGTTGAAGTAGGTGTGGTCTTGTTGGAGGAAGTGTGTCACTATAAGCATGAGCTTTAAGACCCTTGTCCAAGCTGCCTGGCAGTCAGTCTTCTTCTAGCAGCCTTCAGATGAAGTTGTAGAACTCTCAACTCCTCCTGTGCCATGCCTGCCTGGATACTGCCATGCTCCTACCTTGATACTGAACTGAACCTCTGAACCCGTCAGACAGCCCCAATTACATGTTGTCCTTATTAGAGTTACCTGTTCACAGCAGTAAAACCCTAACTAAGACACCTCTCAAAATTACTCCTGCAAAGATATTTGCTGCTGTTTCTGCCTGATTCAGACTCTTTGCCTGGCTTAATAAAGGTTCTCTTTGTATTGGAAATTGGTGTTTGGGTGTGGTCTGTGCCTAATCCCGGGTCCAGAGGGGAACATCCTGCAGCGCACAGGTTCCTTCACACCTGGATGGGTACAAACCATCCAACTTAGATAAGACCATGGAAGGGACAACATGAACAAATGATAGTGCCATCCAGCCTGAACAGAGTGCTCAGGAAAGATGGCCCGAGGAAGGAAATGGGCACTGAAAGGAAAAAGGCAAGGAAGAAAAACATAGAAAAGTACGAGGACAAAGCTGGCAACAGCAAGACCAGCAAGCCTGCCTAGATACAGAGGTAAGGTTGTTAGCAATCAGACATCTCCACCACCTGCCACAGGGACCCAGCAACATCAGGATACACCATCACTGGATGCTAAGAAGCAATATGTTCCCACTGTCACCATAGTCACATGTCTTCCCCCTGTGCATGTGCTACAACCCCTTATAAAAGGCCAGGCTCTCCTCTAATCTCTTCTTCCCTCCACTCTTACCACAGGCAGCCTCTGTATGCCTCTTCCCCAACAAACCTCCCACGTAAGATCTGTGGCATGGTATGACTTTATAGTGTCCATAGCTTAGATCATATCAGAGGCTATGCTGGACCTGAGCACCATGTGACAAGCTCTCGTATTTAGTCAAGAAGCAATGGAAATTGAGGAGCAATCAAAAGGGTCGAGAAACTTCTAAGATTAAGAACTGCAGTTTTTGGGGTCCAGGGAAAATTGCCAAGGAGGAAGAACATGAGCTAGAGGACAGAGGATGACACATGAATCAGAAACTCTCAGTGGCCCAGGATCAGGAGAACGGCCCTCCCTGGAAGATCAGTTAACATGAGCTGGTTGTCTCTGCAAAGCAGGGGGTTGCATTGAGGTAAAGACTATTGCAAAAATAAAGGATGTTTCTACCTGGATCTGAACACCCACCCCACACAGATGCCCACCCATTAGTCACCCCTGCCCCTTCTTTCCTGGCTATCTACTGACTTTCTAACGGCTCAGGTGACTCAGAGACAAACAGGCTTTTGTATCAGTCTCCAATGCTTCAGTTATCAGCCGTACCCTACTACATGGTCAAAATGGTTAAAACAATAGCAAGAAAGGTATATGTGAATAATTGGAAAAGCCACCATTGGCCAGACAATACAACCTTTGTTCCTTCTATGGTCCCCAGTCACACTCAGTGTGTCCTGTAGACTGTGTCTTTCTTCTGCTCTAAGTGTGTGGCTTGTTATCTCAGCAGGTGACTCAACAACAAAACAGAATCTTTCCATCAGACATCATCAGCTGGTTCATTGAAATCACCTGCCAGTATTAAAAACCCAATGCCTGCGCTCCCCGGCCCATAGAGTCTCTACTTTCATTATCTGAACTGTAGCTTGACCTTCACAAGGAAAGGTCCCAGATGATTTTAATGTGTAGTCAAATTGGAAATCAGTATTGGCCAGCTTATCATGCACTGCTATCTAAGTAATCATGGACAGTAATTTAAAGAGGTCCCTCCACAGCCCAAGGCTGAATCTCAAATTCTCTTGTATTTCCCACATAAAAATGAATCTAGAGAGAATAGACAACACGCCCCCATACATTGCTGATGGGAATATAAAATTATGTAGCCACTTTGGAAAGGAAGTTAGCAACTTTTTAAAATACTGACCATAAATTTATTATCTGACCACAATTCAACTCATAAGTCTAGACCCCAGAGAGACAAAAAGCTACATCTAGTCACAGGCATCAATTATACATGCTCATCACGACTAGAATTCAACGGTGGCTGTGAGCAGACAGACGAGTAGCTGAACAAAATGAGTATATCATATGCATAGATGCTATAGCTGCCCAGTCAGATGGGATACTACTTGGCAAGTTATATAAAAGATTGGTGCATACAACAGTGTGAGGGTCTCAAAAAAAACATCAAACTTTAAAAGCCAATCACAAATCTCACATATACCACTATTCTAATTTACTTCAAATGTCCAAAAAGGCAAACCTGTAAAAACAAGATGTAGTTTGGTGTCTGGGGCCGAGGGAGGCAGAAGCAAGGGTTACTCCAAATTGGTGTGAGGACTCTTCCTGAGGTACTAAAAATTCTTGAGGTTTATAGTTAAAACAAGTGAATTATGGTGTCCAGTATCTCAGAAAAGTTTATATTTGTCTGAAAGGTGAATAGTAATGTGTAAATGAAGTTTGGGATGATCATATCCCCACACACAGACACATCACCTCCTGTTTCCTCAAGGATGCTGCAGGCCATCAGCTCCAGCTGTCCCCAGAACAGTATCATTGCTTGTTAGAAACACATTCTAGACCTGGCCTAGATCAGCTGATTTCAGGAAGTCTGTGGGTGTAGACCAGCTCCTGTCTTTCTAAAAATCCTCCTGATTCTGAAACACACTAGCTTATTTGGAACATGCCACTCAGCCTGTTAGCTAGCCTCTTCTCTGTTCCATCTGGAGGTTGGGAATGACTTAGCCTTGAAATTAAGGGAACAAACCAAGTACTCTTCATAATGGGAGGGGGGACTTCAAATAGCTCAAATGTCTGTAATAGGTAAGTAGCTAAATAAATTTTGAAATGTGTACCATGTTCAGACCCTGAATCAATAGTAAGTACAAACTCTGGGTGTCCCATGCCACTGAGTGAAAGGAGGTTTTGTTCATAGGAAACACTGGGGCAGGTAGAATTACCCTACAAGAACAGAGAGCAGATGTATGACTACCAGGAGTTTGCAGAGGAATTTCCCTCTGACATGCAGAGAGAAATTATACAGATGATGGAAGAAGTCCACATTTTGATTGTGAAGATAGTTATAGGGTATTTGTTCATCTGGACACAAAGCTCTATGCTTAAAGTAACTGTGCTTTTTTACATATTTTATATCTTAATAAAGTTGATTTTGAAAGAAAAAACTGGACACAAGTATTAGTGTTCTCTTAGCTTGGCTAGCTCCCAAACAATTCAGACAGGACTATTTCATTTATTTAACAACTTTAAGGTACAACAATTGAGCAATACTAATCTATTTTAATCTTCTAAGATAATGAAGCTACCTCCCCCACCCCAGCCAAAATCCCCAAGATTCTTGCATTTTATGGTTTTCTCTGCTCCACCTGTTTTCTTATGATGTGACCTGGACCCTCTCCCCGGGGATGAATCTCCACTTCCTCTCCCCCCTAATCCTCTGATTAGGAAGTCCAGCCCTAGTCTCTTCCCTGCTCAGCCATTGACTGACCAGCTCTTTATTGACCAGTCAGGAAATAATTGGAGAGCAATGTTTGCACAACATTGAGATAGGAGATTCAAAGAATCATCTTCATTAATGGCAGTATCCCAGGACTTTCAGAATTATAAGTTAGTGAGAGACCCAACCTCCTGGTCTTCTCTACTCTTCCCTGATTTCTTTCTGCACCAGCTCACTTCAGGGGAATTTATGTTCATATCCATTTATCATGGGTCAACTTCTTTGTGTCATAGTTTCTTATCTGTAAAGTGAGAATAAGTGAGCATCTACCTCAGGATTAATGTAAGGATTATATGGTTTGCTAGCCCTACTTCTCCTATCAAACCTTCAAATGTTCTAGAAGTTTCTATACCAAAAAGGAAAAATCTAAAAATACATAATTTTTATTTTTATATTTTATATTTTTATAACTCCTATCAAACCTGACCATCCACAGTGGGTCATGAGGGTTGGAAAGACAGAGGGTGGGTGTAGACTCACCGGTCTAATCTTCCTCTGGGGGAAGGAACTTAGTTGGTGGAACCCATCAGGCAGAAGGCACTGGGTTAGAACATCAGTAGCACATGAACTGGGCAAGATGGCACAGTTGCGATCCCAGGTGGGTTACACTCAGGAGGTAGATCAAGGAGAAATTCAAGATCATTATCCTGCATAGCCGATTGGAAGCCAGCTTGAACTTTGTATTTATGTGGAATAAAATAAAAGTGAGGCAGAAGGGAGGGATCAGGGGAGAACTTTTCCCTGGAAAAGGAAAGGAAAAAAGAATAAGGAAATTACACAGCTTTGCCACATATTAACAACAGAACATTTTAGCACAACATTTAGCTGTGGGTGTACACCGAGGTGGATTCAGAGGTGAGTTGGCACTGGACCACCTCAGGGTCTGGGCTACACGGAGCTTCTCATCTTCCTCTGCTATAGGGAAGAATCGAGAAGGTTGTTTTGTAGAGAAACCACTGAATCCATTCTGGCTCTCCCCAGAAGCTCTCTCTTATCTTTGAGGTCAGAGATGGTCTTCCGAGTCCTCACTGTGGGAGGGGTCTTTGCAGGCAGGCTCTACCCCATTGTTCTTCCAGGACTTTGGCAACCTGAGAAAGCGCTATCGGGCATTGGGACCTTAGCTTCATTCAGGCTCAGCAAATCCTGCAAAAGCCTGCCTTGTCTCAATGTCTTCATGCTGAGCAATCTTCCAAACAACCTGTCAAGATTTTAAGTCTCCTCATGCCCAAAGAAGTCTCTATAGAGCCCATGAAATCACCTTGAGTCTGGGATAGTCCCCTTAGCTGCCTTCCCCAAGGAAATTCAGATGGCCTCAAGTGGGAAAATATGGATTAGACCACAGCTGGTCTTGGACTGTTCTGAAACATAAGCGGTAAACCAAGAAATGTCTTGCACTTGTAAGGGAGAAGTGTGACATTAACATCTCTTACTGTCTCTTTAGTTCCACTGAAGGTTCTTAGGTGAATCTTTGCAAGTCTGCCATTCTTTTCTGTGATGAAAGAGGCTAAGCTTGGATCGACAGAGCTGAGGTCAGATGCTTGCTTCTTCCACCAACCTACTCTGTTTCTAAGAGGAGAGAGAACAAACTGTAAGGAAGGAGTAAAAAGGGAGAGAGCTAGAGAGAGTCACCCAAGGGTTGTAGGCATTTGTGTCTTCAGTGTCATTTGTATGTCGTTATCCTGTCTGGTTTTAGTAAATGCGTGTGGAGGATTTTTTTCTGGAAATTCAATAAAGCTGTTTTCTTTTTGGAAAGTTGTTGGCTGACCCCGTGATATACTGACCTTTTTCTTCAATGAACAGATTATTTGTCTTAAAAAGTATCTCCCATCTGACTCCTTCCTCAACCTAATCCTAACAAGAAGTTAGGGCAGCGGTTCTCAATCTTCCTAATGCTACAATCCTTTAATACCTCATGTTGTGGTATCCCCCAACTATAAGATTGTTTTCTTTTTCTTTTCTTTTTTTTAGTGTTTTTTTATTGGAAAAGGAAGTAAAAACATTTTATAATAAAATTGAAGATTTACATGGAAAATATTTCTGATAAAATAGAAGAAAAATATAGAAAAACATGTTAAAATTGACAATTTTTATGGAAAATTAAAGAGTAAAGTAGTAGACATAAAAACATTGCTAAATTAATTGAAAAGTGAAATAGAAACATTTTATGATAGAATTGAAAATTTACATGGAAAATATTTCTGATTGTAGAAAAATGTAGAAAAACATGTTAAAATTGAAGATTATCATGGTAAATTTTATATGGATATAATAATGGTAGGCATAAAAGTATTCCTAAGTTGATTGAAAGTGAAATTATAAACATTTTCTGATAAAGTTGAAGATTTACATGGAAAAGATTTCTGTTAAATTGAAGAAATATATAGAAAAACATGTTAAAATTAAAAATTATCATGGAAATTATACAGATAAAATGACAGGCATAAAATAATTCTAAATTGAACATGGAATTATAAACATTTTCAGGTAAAATTGAAGATTTACATGGAAAATATTTCTGATAAAATTCAAGAAACATATAGACAAACACATTAAAATTGACTATCTCATGGAGAATTATACAGATAAAATGGTAGATATAATAAACCTTTCTAAATTAATTGAAGACAGAATTAAAAATATTTTGTGATAAAATCAGAGATTTACATTGAAAACATTTCTGATAAAATAGAAGAAATATATAGAAAAACATATTAAAATTGAATATTATCATGAAAAACAATGCAGATAAAATGGTAGACATAAAAAATTGCTAAATTAATTGAAAGATGAGCTACAAACATTTTCTGATAAAATTGAAGGTTTATGTGAAAAATATTTGTTAGTCTATGTCTTTTTATTGGGGAATTGAGTCCATTGATGTTAAGAGATATTAAGGAATAGTGATCGTTGCTTCCTGTTATTTTTGATGTTATTTTTATGTTTGTGTGGGTATCTTCTTTTGGGTTTGTTGGAAGAAGATTATTTTCTTGCTTTTTCTAGGGTGTAGTTTCCCTCCTTGTGTTGGTATTTTCCATCTATTATCCTTCGTAGGGCTGGATTTGTGGACAGATATTGTGTAAATTTGGTTTTATCATGGAATATCTTGGTTTCTCCATCTATGGTGATTGAGAGTTTTGCTGGGTATTGTAGCCTGGACTGGCATTTGTGTTCTCTTGGGGTCTATACGAGATCTCCCCAGGATCTTCTAGCTTTCATGGTCTATTTTGAGAAGTCTGGTGTAATTCTGATAGGTCTGCCTTCATAAGTTACTTGCCCTTTTTCCCTTATTGCTTTTAATATTCTTTCTTTCTTTAGTGCATTTGGTGTTTTGATTATTATGTGCCGGGAGGACTTTCTGGTATGGTTCAGTCTGTTTGGAGTTCTGAAGGCTTCTTGTATGTTCATGGGCATCTCTTTCTTTAGGTTAGGGAAGTTTTCTTCTATAATCTTGTTGAAGATATTTACTGGCCCTTTAAGTTGGAAATCTTCACTCTCTTCTATATCTATAATCCTTAGATTTGGTCTTCTCATTGTGTCCTGGAGTTTCTGGATGTTTTGGGTTACAAGCTTTATGCATTTTGCATTTTCTTTGACTGTTTTGCCCTTTTTCCCTTACTGCTTTTAATATTCTTTCTTTGTTTAGTGCATTTGGTATTCTGATTATTATGTGCTGGGAGGAGTTTCTGTTCTGGTCCAGTCTGTTTGGAGTTCTATAGACTTCTTGTATGTTCATGGACATATCTTTCTTTAAGTTAGGGAAGTTTTCTTCTATAATTTTGTTGAAGATATTTACTGGCCCTTTAAGTTGGAAATCTTTTATCTCTCTTAGACCTATAATCCTTAGGTTTGATCTTCTCATTGCATCCTGGATTTGCTGAATGTTTTGGATTATAAGCTTTTTGCATTTTTGCATTCTCTTTGACTGTTGAGACAAATGTTTTCTATGGTATCTTCAGCACCTGAGATTCTTTCTTCTATCTCTTGTATTCTGTTGTTGATGCTTGCATCTATGACTCCTGATTTCTTTCCAAGGTTTTCTATCTCCAGAGATGTCTCACTTTGTGATTTCTTTATTGTTTCTACTTCCACTTTTAGATCCTGGATGGTTTTGTTCAGTTCCTTCACTTGATTGTTTGTGTTTTCCTGGAATTCATTAATGGATTGTTTTGTTTTGTTTTGTTTTGTTTCCTCTTTAAGGGCTTCTGCCTATTGATCCATGATCTCCTGTATTTCTGTAAAGGATTTTGTGCTTCCTCTTTAAGGGCTTTTACCTGTTGACCGATGTTCTCCTGTATTTCTTTAAGAGAGTTATTTAAGTCTTTGTTGAAGCCATCTATCAGCATCATGAGATACGATTTTAAATCCAACTCTTGATCTTCCGGTGTGTTGGGGTATCCAGGACTTGTTGTGGTGGGAGAACTGGGTTCTGATGTTGCCAATTGGCCTTGGTTTCTGTTGGTAGGGTTCTTGTGTTTGCCTTTCGCCATCTCGTTATCTCTGTTGCTAGTTGGTCTTGCTGTCTCTGGCTGGAGCTTGTTCCTCCTGTGGGCCTTGTAAGCTTCTGTCCTTACTACTGGGAGACCAACTCTCTTCTGTCAGGGTCTGTACATGGCCTGACTCCCTGGTGCAAATGGCAGCCTGAAGACCTCTGTCCCAGCTGCTCCACTGATCTTATGCCCTGTGTGCTTCTAGTTGTTCTACTCCAGAGAGGAGGTGGAGATCTCAGCTGCACGCTCAGAAGTGAAAGCTCTGCAGGGAGATCACTCTCTCCTGGCAGGCCGTGCACAGAAGGCTCTGGAGCTGCCTGTCTCCCTGGTCCAAATGGCAGAGGGAAGACTTATAAGATTGTTTTAGTTGCATTTCATAATTGTAATTTTGCAACTGCTGTGAATCATAATGTAAATATTTGATATTTAGGATATATTTTCATTGTTATAAGTTGAACAAAATTGAAGCATCATGATTAATCACAAATAACAATATGTAATTATATATCAGGAAATATTTATTTCTAATTACAAATAAATGAAATTTGGCCTTGAAGCATGGTGTAGCGTGGGTTAACAGTCTTAATATAGCAACAGTAAACTACGTTACTACATTTTGCAACAGTATGCCTACAAAGCCAAAGTCAGCAGGGAAAGTTGGGATTGTTTCTTTCTCACAAGATCAGAAATTCTCCCAGCAGTCTTTGCAAAAGCACAATAAAGATCATCTTCCATGATGTCTACTTCCAAATATATCTACTTTTGTATTTAGACTTGATAACCAACAAGCTTTTAAACCCTGTTTCATAGGGTTATGTTATTGTAAATGGGGAACAAAAAGAGCAGTCTCAGATGGAACTGGGTATAACTGCAAATACTTGATCCAGAATTGTGTAACTGTCATTGGAGAGAAATCGGTTCTCATTGCATAGATGTTACTAAGCTCAGTGATCTCCTCTTGGGCTGTCTCAGGAACATCTTCAACTTTGACTGTGAATGAGCTTCTAGGGTGCCAGGTTGATTCTGAAAATACAGTGAAATTTTGTCTGCAAGCATGTAAAAATGTTCTTTCACAGAAATTATCATCACAATTCTCTGTCTAGCTCAATGTCATGGTCCTCAAAAATAAAGAAAGATGAAAATAAATTTACATGTTGCCTGCCAATTTTTTTATTTTTTCAATTTTTATTTATGTATTTATTTATATTTTTTCTTTGCCAACGCTGAAGTTTCATTTGGAGTTATTGGGTTTTTTCATACAAATTGAGGTGTGTTGCATTTGATCCTTGTAATGGTAAACTTAACTAATTCAAGATGGCAAAGATATCTAGCTTTTTTCTGCAATCCACTTTTATCCCTGAAAAGTGCTTTGAGCTGTGGTCTTGCTTTCTGATTAAAAAGCAGTTTTGAGTTTGTCAGGAAGCTCAAAATACGTTTTAAAACTTTTCATCTCCACAACGATCTCACTTCAGCAGCTATGTTCACCAAATATGAACCTTCAGTGGCTGCTCTGTTTTGTTTGTGGTATCTGCCGCTGGTGTCGTCTGGCTTTCCCAAGTCGATTGCCTTTGCTTCTGACTAGTTGGTGTCCTTGCAGGGAAAGCTTGGATGTTTGCTATAAATGGAATTTTAGTTTGTTCAGCTTCATATATTTGACTGATAGGACTTCACAGCAAATAATACAGTTTCTCAATTCCTGCTGTAATTATTGAGGTCAAGTCATACTGTAAAAAATCCTCGCTATAGTTTCTTAATGTTCTTCTCTACACAACCCATGGTCATGGGATAGATTTTTAATGAAAACAATATATGACAATAGCTTTAATAATATTAAAGTTAATACAAAATATAGTCCAGCCCCTACAGTTCATTAAAATGTCCTATGATTTACCATTCTCTGTGCTGTTTTTGTTGTTGTTGTTGTTTATTTGTTTTACATACCTGTCACTATCACAAGGCGGCAGTGTTCACATTAACCACAGCTGAGTACAAAATGATACATCAGCATCCAGATTCAGATTCCATGGTACAGATTTTTTTTTTGCAGCAGCAGCAGCAGCAGCAGTTGATAATGTTACAGCACATAATATTACATTTCCCAGTAATATTATTCATGAAGTGTCTTTTTACCTCCAATATTGCTCTCTACAGTGTGACTGGTCTGCATAAGTACGTTATGGTGCCAACCCTGTTATATACACCTGTATTTGTTCAGTGTGTATGTGATGGGTTTGCTATGATGATGCCAGGTGATCATAATGGGACATATCTTCATGTGGGGTGGCCTGCCTAGAGACAGAGAAGTGATGTCTCCATTTCTTTTTTTTATTTTATTTTTTTAATTTACATTCCAAATCGCTTCCCCTTTCCCGTTTCCTCCCTCCCCGAAAGTCCCATAAGCCCCCTTCCCTCCCTCTTTTCTCCATTCAACCCCCTCTCCTTACTCTGTCCTGGCGTTCCCCTACATCCAGTCTTTCCAAGACCAGGGGTCTCTCCTTCCATCTTCTTAGAAATCTATTGATATGCGGATTGTGTCTAGGGTATTCCGAGATTCTGGGTCAATATCCCCTTATCAGTGACTGCATACCATGTGTGTTCTTTTGTGATTGGGTTACCTCACTAAGGATGATATTTTCAAGTTCTGACCATTTGCCTAGGAATTTCGTGAATTCATTGTTTTAATTGCAGAGTAGTATTCCATTGTGTAGATATACCACATCTTCTGAATCCATTCCTCCGTTGAGGGACATCTGGGTTCTTTCCAGCTTCTGGCTATTATAAATAAGGCTGCTATGAACATAGTGGAGCATGTGTCCTTATTGCATGCAGGTAAAGTCTCTGGGTATATGCCCAGGAGTGGTATAGCCGGATCCTCCGGGAGTGTCATGCCCAGTTTTCTGAGGAACCGCCAGACTGCTTTCCAGAGTGGTTGTACCAGCCTGCAATTCCACCAGCAGTGGAGGAGTGTTCCTCTTTCTCCACATCCTCGCCAACAACTGCTGTCTCCTGTGTTTTTGATCTTAGCCATCCTGACTGGTGTGAGATGGAATCTCAGGGTTGTTTTGATTTGCATTTCCCTAATGACTAAGGATGATGAACATCTCTTTAGGTGCTTCTCAGCCATTAGATATTCTTCAGGTGAGAAGTCTTTGTGTAGCTCTGTACCCCATTTTTTAATAGGGTTACTTGCCTCTCTGGAGTTTAACTTCTTGAGTTCTTTGTATATCTTGGATATTAGCCCTCTGTCGGATGTAAGGTTGGTAAAGATCATTTCCCAGTTAGTTGGTTGCCGCTTTGTCTTTTTGACAGTGTCTTTTGCCTTGCAAAAACTTTGTAATTTAATGAGGTCCCATTTGTCTATTCTTGATCTTAGAGCATAAGCTATTGGAGTTCTGTTCAGGAAATTCTCCCCTGTGCCCATATGTTCAAGGTTCTTCCCTAGTTTCCCTTCTATTAGTTTCAGTGTGTCTGGTTTTATGTGGAGATCTTTGATCCACTTACAATTGAGCTTAGTGCAAGGAGATAAGGATGGGTCAATTTGCATTCTTCTGCATGTTGACCTCCAGCTGAGCCAGCACCATTTGTTGAAAAGGCTATCTTTTTTCCACTGGATGGTTTTAGCTCCTTTGTCAAAGATCAAGTGACCATAGGAGTGTGGATTCATTTCGGGGTCTTCAATTCTGTTCCATTGATCTACATGTCTGTTACTGTACCAATACCATGCAGTTTTTAACACTATTGCTCTGTAGTACAGCTTGAGGTCCGGGATACTGATTCTCCATATCTTTTCAATATAGTACTTGAAGTTCTAGCTAGAGCAATTAGACAACAAAAAGAGGTCAAAGGGATACAAATTGGAAAGGAAGAAGTCAAACTATCACTATTTGCAGACGATATGATAGTATACATAAGCGACCCAAAGAACTCCACCAGAGAACTCCTACAGCTGATAAACGACTTCAGCAAAGTGGCCGGATATAAAATCAACTCAAGCAAGTCAGAAGCCTTCCTATACTCAAAGGATAAGCAGGCTGAGAAAGAAGTAAGAGAAATAATACCCTTCACGATAGCCACAAATCATATTAAGTATCTTGGCGTGACTCTAACCAAACAAGTGAAAGATCTGTATGACAAGAACTTCAAGTCTCTGAAGAAAGAAATTGAAGAAGACCTCAGAAGATGGAAAAATCTGCCATGCTCATGGATTGGCAGGATTAATATAGTAAAAATGAGCATCTTACCAAAAGTAATACACAGATTCAATGCAATCCCCATCAAAATCCCAACTCAATTCTTCATAGAGTTAGAAAGAGCAATTCAAAAATTCATCTGGAATAACAGAAAACACAGAATAGCTAAAACTATTCTCAAGATGTCTCCATTTCTAAGAGCATTGGAAATAAGTATTTTCCCTATGGTCTTTTTTTTATTATTATTTATTTTATTTTATTTTTTTAATTTACATTCCAAATCACTTCCCCTTTCCCGTTTCCTCCCTCCCCGAAAGTCCCATAAGCCCCCTTCCCTCCCTCTTTTCTCCATTCAACCCCCTCTCGTTACTCTGTCCTGGCGTTTCCCTACATCCAGTCTTTCCAGGACCAGGGGTCTCTCCTTCCATCTTCTTAGAAATCTATTGATATGCGGATTGTGTCTAGGGTATTCTGAGATTCTGGGTCAATATCCCCTTATCAGTGACTGCATACTATGTGTGTTCTTTTGTGATTGGGTTACCTCACTAAGGATGATATTTTCAAGTTCTGACCATTTGCCTAGGAATTTCGTGAATTCATTGTTTTTAATTGCAGAGTAGTATTCCATTGTGTAGATATACCACATCTTCTGAATCCATTCCTCCGTTGAGGGACATCTGGGTTCTTTCCAGCTTCTGGCTATTATAAATAAGGCTGCTATGAACATAGTGGAGCATGTGTCCTTATTGCATGCAGGTAAAGTCTCTGGGTATATGCCCAGGAGTGGTATAGCCGGATCCTCCGGGAGTGTCATGCCCAGTTTTCTGAGGAACCGCCAGACTGCTTTCCAGAGTGGTTGTACCAGCCTGCAATTCCACCAGCAGTGGAGGAGTGTTCCTCTTTCTCCACATCCTCGCCAACAACTGCTGTCTCCTGTGTTTTTGATCTTAGCCATCCTGACTGGTGTGAGATGGAATCTCAGGGTTGTTTTGATTTGCATTTCCCTAATGACTAAGGATGATGAACATCTCTTTAGGTGCTTCTCAGCCATTAGATATTCTTCAGGTGAGAAGTCTTTGTGTAGCTCTGTACCCCATTTTTTAATAGGGTTACTTGCCTCTCTGGAGTTTAACTTCTTGAGTTCTTTGTATATCTTGGATATTAGCCCTCTGTCGGATGTAAGGTTGGTAAAGATCATTTCCCAGTTAGTTGGTTGCCGCTTTGTCTTTTTGACAGTGTCTTTTGCCTTGCAAAAACTTTGTAATTTAATGAGGTCCCATTTGTCTATTCTTGATCTTAGAGCATAAGCTATTGGAGTTCTGTTCAGGAAATTCTCCCCTGTGCCCATATGTTCAAGGTTCTTCCCTAGTTTCCCTTCTATTAGTTTCAGTGTGTCTGGTTTTATGTGGAGATCTTTGATCCACTTAGAATTGAGCTTAGTGCAAGGAGATGAGGATGGGTCAATTTGCATTCTTCTGCATGTTGACCTCCAGCTGAGCCAGCACCATTTGTTGAAAAGGCTATCTTTTTTCCACTGGATGGTTTTAGCTCCTTTGTCAAAGATCAAGTGACCATAGGAGTGTGGATTCATTTCGAGGTCTTCAATTCTGTTCCATTGATCTACATGTCTGTTACTGTACCAATACCATGCAGTTTTTAACACTATTGCTCTGTAGTACAGCTTGAGGTCCGGGATACTGATTCTCCATATCTTTTCAATATAGTACTTGAAGTTCTAGCTAGAGCAATTAGACAACAAAAAGAGGTCAAAGGGATACAAATTGGAAAGGAAGAAGTCAAACTATCACTATTTGCAGACGATATGATAGTATACATAAGCGACCCAAAGAACTCCACCAGAGAACTCCTACAGCTGATAAACGACTTCAGCAAAGTGGCCGGATATAAAATCAACTCAAGCAAGTCAGAAGCCTTCCTATACTCAAAGGATAAGCAGGCTGAGAAAGAAGTAAGAGAAATAATACCCTTCACGATAGCCACAAATCATATTAAGTATCTTGGCGTGACTCTAACCAAACAAGTGAAAGATCTGTATGACAGCTTCCGCGACCTCTGTTCCCGCGGACTGCGCTGGAGAGACCGGTACCCAGGCTCTCCCCCCAATATAACATCACTTGGGACACGGCCTGTTGGGGCTTCCGTCTGTGCCCGAGGGCAGGTTGGCGCTGTGGTCGTCTGGGTGCCAGATCGGCGGGCCATCGTGACCACAGGGTGAGCGGCACCACGGAGAGTGCCCTCCGCCATCTTTGCTCCAGTGACCAGGTAGTTGGGACCGCCAGGCTCAGAGACAGACAGGCATAATATCGCTTCGGTTTCAGGCAGCTTGTGTGTAACCTGCTCCCAGGTGCTGGGCTGATCTGCAGTAACCAGTGCACCAGCTCTGCGGTGGGACCTTCTGCCTGGTGGAGGGACCCCGTGCTGGGAGGGAGCCTGCCAGCTTCCCTTCCGCGACCTCTGTTCCCGCGGACTGCGCTGGAGAGACCGGTACCCAGGCTCTCCCCCCAATATAACAACACTTGGGACACGGCCTGTTGGGGCTTCCGTCTGTGCTCGAGGGCGGGTTGGCGCTGTGGTCGTCTGGGTGCCAGATCGGCGGGTCATCGTGACCACAGGGTGAACGGCACCACGGAGAGTGCCCTCCGCCATCTTTGCTCCAGTGACCAGGTAGTTGGGACCGCCAGGCTCAGAGACAGACAGGCATAATATCGCTTCGGGTTCAGGCAGCTTGTGTGTAACCTGCTCCCAGGTGCTGGGCTGATCTGCAGTGACCAGCGCGCCAGATCTGCTGTGGGACTTCTGCCTGGCAGAGGGACGCCCCCACCCCCCCCAGGAGAGATCACACACCCCTGCACAGGGCAGGAGCCTGCCAGCCTCCCTTTGGCGACCTCTGCTCCAGGAATCCACTAGGCTGAGCCTTTAGATGTGCAAGGCCTCCCCAATATAAGATCACTTGGGGCAAAGCACATTAGGGCTCCAAAGTCACTCAGGAGCAGGCAGGCCCCAGAAATCGGTGCCAGGGGAATCCTGGTAATCCAGGGGGGGCAGAAATAGCTTTGCAGGCTCACAGGAGGTCCAACCAACAGCCAGTGGCAGCAGGACCAACTAACATCAGAGGTATCCAGATGGCAAAAGGCAAACGTAGGAATGTTACTAACAGTAATCAAAGTAATGTGGGACCATCCGAACCCAACTCTCCAACAGCAGCAAGTCCTGGATACCCCACCACACCCGAAAGACAAGATCTGGATTTAAAATCACTTCTCATGATGCTATTAGAGGATCACAAGAAGGACACAAATAAATCTCATAAAGAGTTACAGGAGACCATGAATCAACGGTTAGAAGCCCTTACAAAGAAAACACAAAAATCGCTTAGAGAAATGCGGGAGAACATGGATCAAAAGATGGAGGCGCACAAGGAGACAACACAAAAATCGCTTAACGAGATGAATCAACGGGTAGATGCACTCACAAAGGAATCACAAAATTTGCATAAAGAAATGCAGAAGAATATGGGTCAACAGACGGATGCCCATAAGGAGGCAACACAAAAATTGCTTAAAGAAATGAATCAACGGTTAGATGCCCTTACAAAGGAAACACGAGAACTGCTTAAAGAAATGCAGGAGACGATGGATCAACAGATGGAATCCCATGAGGAGGAAACACAAAAATCGCTCAGAGAAATGCAGGAGAACGTGGGTCATCAGGAAGAAATCCTGAAAGAGGTAATGCAAAAATACCTTAAAGAAATACAGGAAAATACAAACAAACAAGTGAAGGATCTCAGCAAATCCATCCAGGAACTAAAAAAGGAAGTAGAAACAACTAAGAAATCACAAAGGGAGACAACTTTGGAGATAGAAAACCTTGGGAAGAAATCAGGAGTCATAGATGCAAACATCAACAATAGAATACAAGAGATGGAAGAAAGAATCTCAGGTGCTGAAGATTCCATAGAAAGCATCGACTCAACAGTCAAAGAAAATGCAAAATGCAAAAAACGCGTAACCCAAAACATCCAGGAAATCCAGGACACAATGAGAAGACCAAACCTAAGGATTATAGGTATAGATGAGAGTGAAGATTTGCAACTTAAAGGGCCAGTAAACATCTTCAACAAAATTATGGAGGAAAACTTCCCTAACTTAAAGAGAGAGATGCCGATGAACGTACAAGAAGCCTACAGAACTCCAAACAGACTGGACCAGAACAGAAATACCTCCCGTCACATAATAATCAAAACACCGAATGTTCTAAACAAAGAAAGAATACTAAATGCAGTAAGAGAAAAGGGCCAAGTAACATACAAAGGAAGACCTATCCGAATCACATCAGACTTCTCACCAGAGACTATGAAAGCCAGAAGATCCTGGGCAGATCTCATGCAGACACTAAGACAGCACAAATGCCAGCCTAGACTACTCTACCCAGCAAAACTCTCAATCACCATAGATGGAGAGACCAAGATATTCCATGATAAAACCAAATTTTCACAATATCTTTCCACAAATCCAGCCCTGCAACGGATAATAGGTGGAAACCTCCAATACAGGGAGAGAAACAACACCCTGGAAAAAATGAGATAATAACCTTCTTGAATCAAACCCAAAAGTAGATAACCACTCAAACATAAAGATAGCGTCAAGAATGGCAGATGGCAATAATCACTATGCCTTAATCTCTCTTAATATCAATGGTCTCAATTCCCCAATTAAAAGACATAGACTAGCAGACTGGATACGTAAACAGGACCCAGCATTTTGCTGCATGCAGGAAACGCACCTCACTGTCAAAGACAAACACTACCTCAGAGTAAAAGGCTGGAAAACAATTTTACAAGCAAATGGCCCCAAGAAATGAGGTGGAGTAGCCATCCTAATATCGGATAAAATTGATTTTCAACCTAAAGTCATCAAAAAAGACACAGAAGGACACTACATACTGATCAAGGGAAAAATCCACCATCAAGAACTCTCAATCCTGAATATCTATGCTCCAAATGCAAGGGCACCCTCATTCGTAAAAGAAACTTTACTAAAACTCAAAGCACACATCGCACTGCACACAATAATAGTGGGTGACTTCAACACCCCGCTCTCTGAAATGGATCGTTCAGGAAAGCAGAAACTAAACAGGGACACAGTGAATCTAACTGAAGCCTTGGACCAAATGGAACTAACTGATATATATAGAACATTTCATCCTAGAGCTAAAGAATACACCTTCTTCTCAGCTCCTCATGGTACCTTCTCCAAAATTGACCATATAATTGGTCACAAATCAGACCTCAACAGATACAAGAAGATAGAAATAATCCCATGCCTCCTATCAGATCACTATGGAATAAGGGTGGTCTTCAATGGCAACAAAAACAAAAGAAAACCCCCGTACACATGGAGGCTGAACAATGCTCTACTCAATGATAACTTGGTCAAGGTGGAAATAAAGAAAGAAATCAAAGACTTTTTGAAAGTTAATGAAAATGAAGGCACAACATACCCTAACTTATGGGACACAATGAAAGCAGTGCTAAGAGGAAAATTCATAACCCTGAGTGCCACCAAAAAGAAACGGGAGACAGCATACACTAACAGCTTAATGGCACACCTGAAAGCCCTGGAACATAAAGAAGCAAATACACCAAAGAGGAGTAGAAGGCAGGAAATCATCAAACTCAGGGCTGAAATCAATCAAGTAGAAACAAATAAAACCATACAAAGAATCAACAAAACGAGGAGTTGGTTCTTTGAGAAAATCAACAAGATAGATAAGCCCTTAGCCAGACTAACCAGAGGGCACAGAGATAGTATCCAAATTAATAAAATCAGAAACGAAAAGGGAGAGATAACAACAGAAACTGAGGAAATTCAAAAAATCATCAGATCCTACTACAAAAACCTGTATTCAACACAACTAGAAAATCTTGAGGAAATGGACAATTTCCTTGACAGATACCAAGTATCAAAATTAAATCAGGATCAAATAGACCATCTAAACCGTCCTATAACCCCTGAAGAAATAGAAGTTGTCATTGGAAGTCTTCCAACCAAAAAAAGCACAGGTCCAGATGGTTTTAGTGCAGAATTCTATCAGACCTTCAAAGAAGACCTAACACCAATACTCTTCAAACTGTTCCACAAAATAGAAACAGAAGGAACACTACCCAACTCGTTCTATGAAGCCACAATTACACTAATACCAAAAGCACACAAAGATCCGACAAAGAAAGAGAATCTCAGGCCAATCTCTCTTATGAATATCGATGCAAAAATACTCAATGAAATTCTTGCCAACCGAATCCAAGAACACATCAAAACGATCATTCACCACGATCAAGTAGGCTTCATCCCAGGGATGCAGGGATGGTTCAATATAAGGAAATCCATCAATGTAATCCACTACATAAACAATCTCAAAGAAAAAAACCACATGGTCATCTCATTAGATGCTGAGAAAGCATTTGACAAAATTCAGCATCCTTTCATGCTAAAGGTCTTGGAAAGATCAGGAATTCAAGGCCCATATCTAAACATAGTAAAAGCAATTTACAGCAAACCAGTAGCCAGCATCAATCTAAACGGAGAGAAACTTGAAGCAATCCCACTAAAATCAGGGACTAGACAAGGCTGCCCTCTCTCTCCATATCTTTTCAATATAGTACTTGAAGTTCTAGCTAGAGCAATTAGACAACAAAAAGAGGTCAAAGGGATACAAATTGGAAAGGAAGAAGTCAAACTATCACTATTTGCAGACGATATGATAGTATACATAAGCGACCCAAAGAACTCCACCAGAGAACTCCTACAGCTGATAAACGACTTCAGCAAAGTGGCCGGATATAAAATCAACTCAAGCAAGTCAGAAGCCTTCCTATACTCAAAGGATAAGCAGGCTGAGAAAGAAGTAAGAGAAATAATACCCTTTACGATAGCCACAATCCATATTAAGTATCTTGGCGTGACGCTAACCAAACAAGTGAAAGATCTGTATGACAAGAACTTCAAGTCTCTGAAGAAAGAAATTGAAGAAGACCTCAGAAGATGGAAAAATCTGCCATGCTCATGGATTGGCAGGATTAATATAGTAAAAATGAGCATCTTACCAAAAGTAATACACAGATTCAATGCAATCCCCATCAAAATCCCAACTCAATTCTTCATAGAGTTAGAAAGAGCAATTCAAAAATTCATCTGGAATAACAGAAAACCCAGAATAGCTAAAACTATTCTCAAGAGTAAAAGAACCTCTGGGGGAATCAGTATCCCGGACCTCAAGCTGTACTACAGAGCAATAGTGTTAAAAACTGCATGGTATTGGTACAGTAACAGACATGTAGATCAATGGAACAGAATTGAAGACCCAGAAATGAATCCCCACTCCTATGGTCACTTGATCTTTGACAAAGGAGCTAAAACCATCCAGTGGAAAAGAGATAGCCTTTTCAACAAATGGTGCTGGCTCAGATGGAGGTCAACATGCAGAAGAATGCAAATTGACCCATCCTTATCTCCTTGCACTAAGCTCAATTCTAAGTGGATCAAAGATCTCCACATAAAACCAGACACACTGAAACTAATAGAAGGGAAACTAGGGAAGAACCTTGAACATATGGGCACAGGGGAGAATTTCCTGAACAGAACTCCAATAGCTTATGCTCTAAGATCAAGAATAGACAAATGGGACCTCATTAAATTACAAAGTTTTTGCAAGGCAAAAGACACTGTCAAAAAGACAAAGCGGCAACCAACTAACTGGGAAATGATCTTTACCAACCTTACATCCGACAGAGGGCTAATATCCAAGATATACAAAGAACTCAAGAAGTTAAACTCCAGAGAGGCAAGTAACCCTATTAAAAAATGGGGTACAGAGCTACACAAAGACTTCTCACCTGAAGAATATCTAATGGCTGAGAAGCACCTAAAGAGATGTTCATCATCCTTAGTCATTAGGGAAATGCAAATCAAAACAACCCTGAGATTCCATCTCACACCAGTCAGGATGGCTAAGATCAAAAACACAGGAGACAGCAGTTGTTGGCGAGGATGTGGAGAAAGAGGAACACTCCTCCACTGCTGGTGGAATTGCAGGCTGGTACAACCACTCTGGAAAGCAGTCTGGCGGTTCCTCAGAAAACTGGGCATGACACTCCTGGAGGATCCGGCTATACCACTCCTGGGCATATACCCAGAGACTTTACCTGCATGCAATAAGGACACATGCTCCACTATGTTCATAGCAGCCTTATTTATAATAGCCAGAAGCTGGAAAGAACCCAGATGTCCCTCAACGGAGGAATGGATTCAGAAGATGGGGTATATTTACACAATGGAATACTACCCTGCAATTAAAAACAATGAATTCACGAAATTCCTAGGCAAATGGTCAGAACTTGAAAATATCATCCTTAGTGAGGTAACCCAATCACAAAAGATCACACATGGTATGCAGTCACTGATAAGGGGATATTGACCCAGAATCTCAGAATACCCTAGACACAATCAGCATATCAATAGATTTCTAAAAAGATGGAAGGAGAGACCCCTGGTCCTGGAAAGACTGGATGTAGGGGAACGCCAGGACAGAGTAATGAGAGGGGGTTGAACGGCGAAAAGAGGGAGGGAAGGGGGCTTATGGGACTTTCGGGGAGGGAGGAAACGGGAAAGGGGAAGTGATTTGGAATGTAAATTAAAAAAATAAAATAAAATTAAATTAAAAAAAAAAAAAAAAAAAAAAAAAAACTATTTTCAAGATGTCTCCATTTCTAAGAGCATTGGAAATAAGTATTTTCCCTATGGTCTTTTTTTTTATTATTATTTATTTTATTTTATTTTTTTAATTTACATTCCAAATCACTTCCCCTTTCCCGTTTCCTCCCTCCCCGAAAGTCCCATAAGCCCCCTTCCCTCCCTCTTTTCTCCATTCAATCCCCTCTCGTTACTCTGTCCTGGTGTTCCCCTACATCCAGTCTTTCCAGGACCAGGGGTCTCTCCTTCCATCTTTTTAGAAATCTATTGATATGCGGATTGTGTCTAGGGTATTCCAAGATTCTGGGTCAATATCCCCTTATCAGTGACTGCATACCATGTGTGTTCTTTTGTGATTGGGTTACCTCACTAAGGATGATATTTTCAAGTTCTGACCATTTGCCTAGGAATTTCGTGAATTCATTGTTTTTAATTGCAGAGTAGTATTCCATTGTGTAGATATACCACATCTTCTGAATCCATTCCTCCGTTGAGGGACATCTGGGTTCTTTCCAGCTTCTGGCTATTATAAATAAGGCTG
Organism: Tokudaia tokunoshimensis; assembly: GCA_036184795.1. Classification (NCBI taxonomy): domain Eukaryota; kingdom Metazoa; phylum Chordata; class Mammalia; order Rodentia; family Muridae; genus Tokudaia; species Tokudaia tokunoshimensis. The sequence continues at coordinate 46,607,066 of BTHU01000012.1, forward strand.
CTATGAACATAGTGGAGCATGTGTCCTTATTGCATGCAGGTAAAGTCTCTGGGTATATGCCCAGGAGTGGTATAGCCGGATCCTCCGGGAGTGTCATGCCCAGTTTTCTGAGGAACCGCCAGACTGCTTTCCAGAGTGGTTGTACCAGCCTGCAATTCCACCAGCAGTGGAGGAGTGTTCCTCTTTCTCCACATCCTCGCCAACAACTGCTGTCTCCTGTGTTTTTGATCTTAGCCATCCTGACTGGTGTGAGATGGAATCTCAGGGTTGTTTTGATTTGCATTTCCCTAATGACTAAGGATGATGAACATCTCTTTAGGTGCTTCTCAGCCATTAGATATTCTTCAGGTGAGACTTGGGACACGGCCTGTTGGGGCTTTCCCTATGGTCTTAAGTGACTACTAAAGAAAGGTCATTTGACCCCACAAAAGGGTGCAACCCACAGGTTGAGGACCACTGTCTTAGGTCCTTCTGTACAGATACCTTGAGACTAAGTGAAGATTTAAAGAAAAATGGGCCATGATGATTCATAATGATTTTTTTAAATTCAAATTTCATTATAAAGCTCCAAGCTATACATGTCAAGATAGAATAAAAATCAGTGAAAAAAAGCACCTTAGAAAAATCACATTTTTGAAAAAAATAAAAAGTGTTTAACACATCTTATATGCATCTGTTTATGTGTGTTTCTGTGTGTAAGTACACATGTGTGTTCAGGAATGTCTGTGTGTGCGTGCGTGTGTGTGTGTGTGTGTGTGTCTGTCTGTCTGTCTGTCTGTCTGTCTGGTTCATCTTCAGGAGCTCCTACCACCTCCTTTGAGGCAGGGTTTCTTGTTGACTTGGACCTCACCAATTAGGCTAGACTATCTAGCAGATAACTCCAGAGATGTGCCTATCTCTGCCTTACCATGCAGGGATTAGAACACATATACCACACTTGGAATTTTCATAGAGATCTGAGTATCAAACTCAGTTCCCAGTACTTAGAAAGAGAACTTTACCAACTTTACCCTGAACAAATACTTTTTATGAAATTCAAATGTCTCAGATAAACCTAAAAGCTATGCAAAGACTTGCTTGGCACTCAACAAGGACTAAGCATATAAATGCAAACCCATCATTTGCACAAACTGAACAGCTCCTCAGTTTCACTCAGACCCTCGAATAAAGTCTCTAGAGGAAACGAAATATTAGCCTTCGACATCCTACTAGCTGGCATATTGTGGGAATTGTGGATTTTCTAAGTCACTGAACTGGGTAGGTCAGGAAGTGCTTCCCATAAGCATATCTGTACTTAGTGTGTAATGTCAAAGATACCCTGCATCCTCCAAGAAGTGTGCTTTCTGATGTCAAGCATAATCAGATAAACATCACTTGTGGGGAAGACTCGTGGCATCAATTTAAAACACAGCCGTTGCCCAGTCTCATCTCCAGCCCTGTAACAGATCACCAGCTGCATCCCTGTTCCCACACTCCCCACATCACCTGTGGGTCCCACAGACCATCCCCTCCTCGCACTCAGAGCTATGTCCCAGCCTCCAACTCCAGCAGGCGCCACCTGTCAAGCACAGGCCAAACCTGCCAGAAAGCCAGGTAGGCTGCCCACAGACCTCTCTCTCTATTCCCCCAGGCCCAATCCCTTGGTTTCCTTAGTGTTACAACAGCTACAGCCTCCCTTCCTAGCTCCCCACATCTCCTGTGGATCCCACAGAACACCCTCCATCCTCCCTCCCCTGACTCTTCACTGCCTCCCAACATCAAACACCAGCAGGAATTCCCTATGAATGCACCAGCTAAGCAAGCCAGTAGAACATTTAACACACTCTCTGATACTCCAGAGAAGAAACAGAAACTAAGGAACAAAACAAACTTAAAAAAAAACCCACACATGATCATCTCATTAGATGCTGAAAAGTCTTTGACAAACTCTAACAACCCTTCATGATAAATGTTTTGGACAGATCAAGGATACAAGGTGCATACCTAAATATAATAAAGATAATATACATAAAGTCAATAGCCAACAACAAAGTAAATGGAGAGAAACTTAAGGCAAGTCCACTAAAATCAGGGACAAGAGAAGGCTGCCCACTCTCTCTGTATCTATTCAGTATAGTACTTGAAGTTCTCCTAGAGCAATAAGATAACTAAAGGAGATCAAGGACACACAAATTGAAGAGGAAGAAATCAAAGTGTCACTATTCACAGAACTCCTAGAGCTTAACTACACCTTCAGCAACGTGGCTGGATACAAATTTAACTTTAAAAAATCAGTAGCCCTCCTTTATACAAAAGATAAATGGATCAAAAAAAGAAATTAGGGAAACAACACCCAATATGATGGTGTAACCGTAACCAAGCAAGTGAAAGACCTATATGAAAAGAATGTCAAGCCTCTGAAGAAAGAAATTGAAGAAGATATCAGAAGATGGAAAGATTTTTCCATGCTCATGGATTGGTAGGATTAACATAGTAAAAATGGTCATCTTCATGTGGAATCTCTAACAGCAGAAGCAGAGGCTGTTTGTGACCCTGCTGCCTGCCTTTTAATCCCTCTGCCATAACTGGACTGCCTTGTCTAGCCCCAGTAGAAGAAAGTGCACCTAGTCTCAAGGTGGGATAATATCCATGAGAGGTCTCCCCTTCTCTTAGGAGAAAAGGAGGGAAAATGGGGGAAGGGAGGTGAGAGGGAGAAATGGGAGAAGAGGAGGGAGGGAAGCTGTGATTGGGATGTAAAACTAATAAATTAATTAAAAAGAACATGAAACTGGGAGGGTGGAGAGATGGGGTGGATCTGAGAGGAGTTGGAGAAGGGAGTTAATATGATAAAATTCAATTTATGGAATCTAAGATAATTAATAAAAAAGAGCTTTGTTCATTTTTGCAGTGCAGGAATCTAACCCAGGACCTTGCACTGTAATCCACAGCCCCTAAGATCTTTTAAAATACTGAGCTGATCCCATGTTCCCTGACATTCTCATTAAGTGGTCTGGAATGTGGTTGTGTGAACAACAGAGTGTTTGAAAGCTCTATAGCTAATTCTAATGTGCAGCCAAGCTGGAAAACACTGACTTAGTCCCTTCTCTTGGGGTAAAACCCAGAAGAACAAATAGAAGCAAATTGACAAGGTTTAGGTTTTTGAGCCAGATCATCAACTCTGGTTACTTCTGAGACTCCTCTGGAGGGCACTTGAAACACTTGAAACTCAGATTCCACCTCTCAAAGACTCAGATTTTATCAGGATGGGTTGGCCTGATCTTTGGTGGCTTAAAAATCTCCCTGAAGACATACTCTTGAAAGGAAATTCTAGTACATTTTGTAACATAACTGATCCTTGGAGACATCCAGTTAAGTGAAATAAGGCAGTCACAGGAAGGCAGACCTTACATGATACATTTACCTAAGATACTTAGTCACAGCTATATCCAGGAAGTTCAGTGACTGTCGCTGGGGTAGGATGAGGACTTGCTGAGTGTATGGTTTCAGTTTCACTAGTTGAAGGGTGTCCTGGAAATTGACTATACAACATGAATGACCCCAACATTTAAAAGTGGCTAAAGTGGAACGTTTTGCATTATATGTATTTTTGCAGCAATTTTTGAAAATATTTCTCAAGTGATGGGAAGGGTCATCTCCTTCAGGTCTAACATGGGAATAGTTCATGATCTGTCCATTTGTCACCTGAGGGGCCTGCAGAGCACTCTGCACAGGAATGCAGTTCACCCCAATGCAGTTGGGGATGGTTTTCTGACTGCACCCACCTCTCTTTGGGATAGGTCATTCATGTTGTAAAGCTTTAGTGCCCAGAAGTTCATTTCTTAGTACCTCTATAATAGTAGAGAGATATTGATCCCCAGAGTAAGAAAATTCTCAGAAGTTCACTTTCATGACAGAAATGTGACCGATGGTGATGGTGATGTGGCTTTCTTCCCCAGACCTTCTCCACAGAAGGTGCCTGACAATGTATTCTTTCACTCTGGCAGTACACTTCCACTGTCACCCCATTCCCCTTGCTGACTCCTTGAAACTTTGCATTCTGCCTCCCTTCCAGTCAGGACAGTTTGACCTATATTTGGCAAGAAGCTTTCAGTTGGGATTTTGCCCTGTGAATGAATTCCTCATGAAAGAGAGAGCAGAGGGCCGTGACATTATCCTGTGTGACATTCGACTGTTCTCCGCAATGCAGACCTGAGGCCATTTCAAACCTAGATCATAATCCAAACACTCATCATAACTTCACAGAATTCAGGCTCTGGCTAGAATGATGGTTTCAAATTGTGCTGCTTTGGCCATTTTATTAAAGAGAAGTCACCATGCCAAACTTTCTGCATTTTGTACAGAATAAAACACACAAGTAGGAGTCCGGGGTCCAGAATAGCATTGGGGTTGAGAATTTCACACTGTCCAATGTATAGCTAAACAATTGACTGGCATCTACATGATCTAGCCCTAAGAAAAAGACAACATGAAAGAACCATCCAGAAAATGTGCTCGGGCTTAGCTCTCTGAAGACTCCCCCTCTGGATTCTCTACCAGCCATACCTAACCTTTTGATAGTGTGGTCCGATGTTGTCATCTACAACACATGTAAGAATGAGTGACACCATCTAGTTATCAAAACAAAACATACCACAATAAAATACTTAATGTCTTAAGTGAGTTTATGGTTTCTCATTGAGATGTATTCATAGATATCCTAGAACTCATTTGCAGAAGTGGGGGAGAGGGAGAGGGGGAGGGGGAGAGAGGGAGAGGGACAGGGAGAGAGAGAGAGAGAGAGAGAGAGAGAGAGAGAGAGAGAGAGAGAGAGAGAGATGCTGTAGAGGCCTAGATCTCAGTAAGTAATTCTCTTATGACATTGGACTTCTGCAATAAACCCAGGCTGTATAAGCAGCTTAAATCTCAGAAATTTGCCTAATTTCAGGCACTTCAAAACATCCTACAAAGATTTCTTTGGCAGTTGACAATTGAATTTAGAGTGGTGACAATCTAAGCCACAGCGAGTAGTATAAGAGAGTTCAGAAAGCAGAAAATGTCCTGTCTATCTGGAGTGTAGAAAATGTACACGAGCAGGATTGAGAATGTGAGAATACTAAAACAAAGAATTCTCTCAGAAACTCCTTGAAGAGTAGAGCAGCAATACCGATGTCATCTGTAAGCATTACACTCTGTCTTAGTTAGGGTTTCATTGCTGTGAGAAAAAAAAAAAAACACCATGACAACAGAAACTCTGATAAAGGAAAACCTTTAGTTGGGTCTGGCTAAAATTTTCAGAAGTTTAGTCCATTATCACCATGTCAGTAAACATGGTAGCAGGCAGGCAGATGTGGTGCTGGAGAAGGTACTGAGAGTTCTACATATTGATGGGCAGGAAGGGAGAGAGACACCAGGGCTGGCTTGAAATCCAAAAGATCACGCCAGTGACACACTTCTTCCAACCAGGCCACACCTCCTAATACCACTCTCTAAAGACCAAACATTCAAGTATATGAGCCTATGTGGTCCACTCCTATTCAAATCATCACACACTCCACACTAGTCAGCTGAAAAATTAAAATAAGTATTAGAAGGTATTATGTTTTTCTCTTTAAACTAACAAAAATTCAAAATTGGTAATCCTAGATTCTGACAAGAGCTTAAGCTTATAGTTAATCCCATAGGCTGCTGGGAGAATGGCAGTTTGACAGTAAAAGTCAAAGCTTTATACATGTAGGCATACATACAAATATACACACATGCACTATACATGAAACATGTAAACTGATATATCTCTGTTCTAGTTCGCTTTCTGTTGCTGTGCTAAACACCATGACTAAAAGCAACCTGGGGAGGAGATAGTTTAATTGGCTCCCAGCTTAGCATTCTTCATCAGGGAAACTGGGGCAGAAACTCAACACAGAAACCAGGACAGAGGAACTGAGCAGAGATTCTGGAGTAACAACTGCCTAGTGTACTCTCTCTGGCACATGCTCAGTGGATTTTTCATTCAACCAAAGACTACCTATCCAGAGGTTAGCACAGTCCACAGTGGCCTAGGCTTTCCTTCATCAATTAGCAATCAAGAAAATGCACCACAGGCATGACACAAGCCAATTTGATGAAGGCAATTCCTCAACTGAAGTTCTCTCCTGCCTGGGTGACTCTAATTTGTTTCAAGTTAACAATAAATATCAATATGATCTGTGTATGAACATGTAAAACTACATGTGTACTATGTCTGTATATTCACATGTAAAACTAGATGTCTACTATCTATGTCTGTATATTCACACATAAAATTAGATGTCTCTTATGTCTGTACATTGACACATAAAACTAGATGTGTACTGCCTCTGTATATTCACAGGTAAAACTAGATGTGTACTATCTATGTCTATATATTCACACATAAAACTAGGTGTCTACTATCAATGTCTATATATTCACACATGCACTGACACACTTTGGTCCATTAGTTCCACTCTATTTAACATACCCCAGTGAATAAAGAGTTGAAATAAACATTTTGCAGAAATATTTATAATATGAAGCTATAAACAGCAAAGAACACGTCAGCAAATACATCCAGAGGGATGATAACAAGCTGTCACTTAAACATTGCTGATAGACTCCAATTTCACCTAGGTGTGACAGAGAAATGGGGCAGGGGACTTCTAAACAGGCCTGTGTCTGCAGCCTAGAAGAGCTGCTTCAGGAGAGAGGAGCAGGATTTTCAAAACAAACGTTAGAAAAATTTTTAGCTCAAGTAGATTCATGTTGTTCATGGTTTTCAGAAGAAAGAACTTTAAATAAGGAAACCTGGACTAGAGTTGGACAAGCTCTAGGAATCACTCAGGCAGATCCTACCACCTTCTGCCTCTGGACACTTATAAAAGATGCTATTGACAATAAAAAAAAAAGATAAGGAGACCTTGCAGGCCTTCACTATTGCTCAGGAACAGCTTGAAGAACGAAAGGAAGAATGCCTGTCAAAGAAGGTTTCCTCAGAAAAGGTCTCTCTCAACTCTAAATTAGAGAAAAATAGACCTTACAAGACTTTAAGGGTTGAGACAAAAGAAATTGGAGACACTGATGATGAATTAGATCCAGAGGAGGAAGCTGATTTAGAAGAAGAAGCTACCAAATATCGTAATGGGGATTGGTCTCCTTAGTACCTTCTGCTCTGCCCTCCGCCTTCCCTGCGATATCGGCCGCGTCAAAAGACGCTGCCTAGACGGACATGCAAGTCTGTAAATTAGAGCTAGAAGTTAAACTGCAGAAACTGTCTAGTGAGTTGCAAAAATTAAAGAGTACATCAAGAACAGGAAAGAGTAATAATTCTAAGATGCGCCGATCACCGCTAGAAAAAGCTGTGAATCAGGCTCGCAGGGAGGGGCAGAATATATCTGAAGTGTTAACTTTCTCCGAGGTTGAGACAATTGATCAGCCGGGCAATACAGTCAGAGAAAACCAAATGTTAGAGTTCAAAGTGATAAAAGAATTAAAAACAGCTGTGGCACAGTATGGTCCTACAACTCCCTTTACACAAGCTCTGTTGGATACTGTGATGGAAGCAAATTTAACCCCTCAAGATTGGAAAACTATATGTAAGGCTACTTTGTCAGGAGGAAATTACTTACTTTGGAGTTCTGAATGGCGTGAAGCAAGTAAAAGGACTGCTATGATGAAAGCTCAGTCAGGTAACTCAAAATGGGATATTAATATGCTTTTAGGAGAAGGTCAATATGAAGGTAATGCTAATCAGATCGGGCTACCTGCAGGAGCGTACATGCAGATCGCAATGGCTGCTCCTCATGCTTGGAATCAGTTGCCAACTAAGGGGGATCTCAGTGGGAATGTATCTGGCATCAAGCAAGGTCCTGATGAGCCATTTCAGGAATTTGAACAGACTGCTAAAAGCAGCTGATAGAATTTTTGGAGATGCTCAGGCAGGAATTCCTTTTGTTACACATTTGGCTTATGAGAATGCTAACGCATCATTTTGGGCCACCATCAGGCCATACAAAGCAAAGACAGACTTATCTGGATACATTCGTCTTTGTGTAGAGATTGGACCCTCATACACTCAGGGTCTAGCTATGGCTGCTGCCTTACTGGGGACTGCTGTGCAAGCAATGCTTTCACAGAGACGAGGGAATAAAGGATGTTTTAAATGTGGAGGTCTGGGTCACTTTAAGAATGATTGTCCTAGAAACAGAGGCATGCACAGACAATCAGGTTGTGCCCCAGGAATTTGTCCTCAGTGCAAAAAGGGTAATCACTGGGCCAGGGAGTGTAGATCTAAAACAAATAATTAGGGCCGTCTCTTGTCAGGAAACAAGCAGAGGGGTCAGCCTCAGGCCCCCACAGGTCCACAGCAAGCAGCATATGGGGCATATGAAGCTGCTGCCAAGCCAGGGAAATCCATTTCTGAACTTAGAGCAACCCCAGGAAGTACAGGATTGGACCTCTGTTCTACCACCTACACAATACTGACCCCAAAAATGGGAGTTCAGATGTTGCCCTTACCTCCAGGGACCTGGGTGTTACTTCTGGGCTGAAGCAGCATTATTATAAAAGGACTACAGATTTATCCAGGAGTTATAGATAATGATTATTCAGGAGAAATTAGAATTATGGCTGCTCCTCCCCATGGTATTATAACTGTACCTGCTAAGACAAGAATTGCTCAGCTTGTTTTAGTTCCTTTGTATCTGTTACCTTCCAAATTTGTTAAAAGTAAGAGAGGACAGGATGGCTTTGGTTATTCGGATGTATACTAGGTTCAATCTATTACTAGTAGGAGATCTTACCTTATATTATTAATTGAAGGAAAAAGTTTTGAAGGATTAATAGATACTGGAGCTAATGTAACAATTATTAGAGGACAAGATTGATCTTCAACTTGGCCTTTATCAGATACTCTTATTCACCTTCAAGGGATTGTTTATGCCAATAGCCCACAACAAAGTTCCAAACTTCTAACCTGGAAAGATGAGGAAGGCAATTCAGGACAAATTCAAATTTATGTCATGTCAAATTTACCTGTTACCTTCTGAGGAAGAGATCTCTTGTCACAAATGGGTCTTATGATATGCAGTCCTAATGAAGTAGTGACTGGACAAATGCTAAGACAAGGATTTTTATCTGGTCAATGCCTAGGAAAGGAAGGACAAGGCATTAAGACATTTGAAAGGCCTAAGCCTCACTCTAACACTAGAGGCTTGGAATATTTTCGGTAATGGCCACTATCTTGCCTGCATCCCATGCTAATAAAATTCAGTTACTTAATAATGCTCCATTGTGGGTTGATCAGTGGTTTTTATCTAAAGAAAAAAGAGAAGCCGCCTCTTTGCTTGTGCAGGAGCAACTAGAGGTAGGGCATATAATAAAATCCCAGTCGCCATGGAATATTCCAATATTTGTTATTAAGAAAACATCTGGTAAATGGTGATTGCTACAAGATCTAAGAAAGGTTAATGAAACCATGGTACCTATGGGAGCTTTACAACTTGGACTTCTATCTCCTGTAGCCATTTCTAAAGGATATTATAAAATAGTAGTAGATTTGAAAGATTGTTTCTTTACTATTCCTTTGTATCCTCACGATTGTAAAAGATTTGCTTTTAGTGCTCCTTCTATTACTTTTAAAGAGACAATGAGGGGGCTGGTAAGATGGCTCAGAATGTAAGAGCACTGACTGCTCTTCCAAAGGTCCTGAGTTCAAATCCTGGCAACCACATGGTGGCTTACAACCATCTGTAATGAGATCTGACTCCCTCTTCTAAAAGGGCTAAAGACACCTACAGTACATATAATAATAAATCTCTTTTTTTTTAAAAAAAAAAAAAAAGGAGCCAATGGGGGCTGGAGAGATGGCTCAGTGGATAAGAGCATCGACTGCTCTTCCAAAGGTCACAAGTTCAAATCCCAGCACCCACATGGTGGCTCACAACCATCCGAAAAGAGATCTGACGCCCTCTTCTGGTGTCTGAAGACAGCTACAGTGTATTTACATATAATAAATAAATAAATCTTAAAAAAAAAAAAAGGAGCCGATGAAAAGGTATCAATGGACAGTTCTTCCTCAGGGTATGGCAAACAGCCCTATATTATGTCAAAAATTTGTGGCACAAACCATTCAACCTATAAAATAGCAATGGCCAATAATTTTACATCATATATTATATGAATGATATTCCATTAGCAGGAAAAGACCTTCAGGACTTGCTTTTATGTTATAGAGATTTACAACAGACTTTAGCTAATAAAGGATTACAAATAGCTCCAGAAAAGGTACAAACTCAAGATCCTTATAATTATTAAGGCTTTCTTTAGGCTTACAGATCAAGCTGGTTTTCCTCAGAAGATAATTATTTGTAGGGACAGTTTAAAAACTTTTAACTTTTCAAAAGCTTTTAGGTGATATCAATTGACTTCATCCTTATTTAAAGCTTACTATAGGAGAATTGAAACCCTTATTTGATATTCTTAAAGGGAGTGCTGATCCTACCTCCCCTTGAACTTTAACTTCAGAATTGTTGGCTTTACAACAAGTAGAGAGAGCTATTGAAAAATAATTTATTACTTATATAGATTATTCTTTGCCTCTGAATTTGTTGATTTTTAATACAACTCATTCGCCTACAGGATTATTATGGCAAAAAGCTCCTTTTATGTAGCTACATTGAAGGATATCTCTTAAACATAATACATTGCCATATTATGAGGCAATAGGTCATTTGATTATACTTGGAATAAAACAAGCACTGTTTTATTTTGGCAAAGAACCAGATATCATTATTCAGCCTTTTAATATGGCTCAAAATAATTGGTTAAAGCAGCATAGTATGGATTGGTTGCTTGCTCAGATAGGATTTGAAGGCATTATAGATAATAATTACCCTTAAGATAGGCTGATAAAAATTTTAAATGTACATAAGATTATATTTCCTAATATGATATCTTTAAAGCCTCTAAATAATGCTCTTTTAATATTTACTGATGACTCTGCTAAAAGGACATGTGGGATGTCTTGTAAATAATCAACAGGTAGTCATAGAGACTCCTGGGCTCTCTCCCCAGCTAGCAGAACTAACAGCAGAACTAAATGTTTTTAGGTTTGTAAATGATACTTTTAATCTTTTTACTGATAGTCTATATGTGGTTCAGTCAGTTCCTTTGTTAGAAACCTGTGGTACATTTCATTTCAATACACCAGCTGGATCCCTGTTTTCATAATTACAAAACAACATTCTTATCTGAAAAAAATCCTTTTTATATTGGTCATATAAAAGCTCATTCTAATTTTCCTGGACCTTTAGCTGCAAGCAATGATTGCATTGACAGAGCTTTAATAGGAGAAGTCTTAGTTTCAGATCCTGTGCATTGGCTAGATGTGATTATAATAAATTTCATCTTTCTAGTCATACCTTAAGGCTCCAACATAAGATTACTAAAGAGCAACTTAGACTGAGTGTAAAACAATGCCCTAACTGTCTTATACTATCTCCAGTTCCTCATCTAGGGGTTAATCCATGAAGCCTTATGCCCAATCATATTTGGCAAATGGATGTAACTCATTATTCAGAATTTTGAAAATTGAAATATGTACATGTCTGCATTGATACTTGTTCAGGATTCATTTTTGCTTCTCTACATATTGGAGAAGCTTCTAGAAGTGTAATTGATCATTGCCTACAGGCCTTTAATACTATGGGATTACCTGAAGTCATCAAGACAGATAATGGGCCTGCTTATACTGGAAACAACTTTATACAGTTTTTTAAGGAATTTGGTATTGAACATAAAACTGTAATTCTTTATAAACCAATGAGACAAGGAATTGTTGAATGTGTTCATCACACTCTGAAACATTGGCTTTTAAAAACAAAAGAGAGGGAGTTATATCCCTCAAGGTCACCAAAAGCACACCTTGCTATTGTCTTATTTGTTTTAAAATCTTTGCAAGCTCATATGCCATGGTTAAATGGTGAGACCCTCTAACTAGTAGATGGAATGGTCCTGACCCTGTTTTAATATGGAGATGAGGTTCTGTTTGTGGTTTTTCACAGGAAGAAAATGGAGCTCGATGGCTGCCTGAAAGATTGATTCATCAAGGGGGAAAGGATTCTGAGCCTTTCTAATAATGATGATACCAATGATGAAGACGGTTCAAAATCCCTACCAGCCAGCTATGTTAACCTGTAGTGTAGTCTCCACCCTCACTGGAGAGCAAGTGTTTTCTATCAATTCTCAAAGTCACCCTCAATACACCTGGTGGCCAGACCTTGTGTTTGATTTTTGCCAATTAGCAGCTGGATTAGATACATGGGACATTCGCACAGCCTCTAGTGCCTTACCTCAGCCACTCCCTAAAAAGAAGCAGAATTTCAGGATAATATATGTAGATATGGGGTGTGGGCAGCCCTGGACTCGCTGCCGTCTTTTAAATACTGCCTTTTATGTTTGTCCTAAGGATCAAATTAGTAGCATAAAACAATATCAATGTGGAGGAGTTCAGCATTTTTTCTGTTACAACTGGAGTTTGTTACCACAGGTGATGCTAGGCAGAATCCTTCCTCCAGCTGGGATCTGATTTCTGTTAAAAGAAACAGTTCTAACAGTTGGGAATGCTCAAGAAGCACAATCAAATTACTTACCTCTACCTGTAGATATTCAGGGACTTGCAACCCTTTCAGATAAACTTTACTAATCCAAGAAAACAAGTAAAGGAAGTTTAGCTAAGTGGAAAAACTTGGGGACTTCAACTTTATAAGGAAGGTATGATGATGGGTTACTCTTTACCATCAAAGCTTAAAATTGAGCCTATCTCTTTTTCAGTAGGACCCAATAAGGTCATCACTAAGCCCAAACAGAGGAATAAGAAAGTTAGCAGAAAGAGTAGTGCAGACACTGGGCGTACGATCAGTGAAGCAGCTGGGACAGGAGTCTTCCCTTCCAGCTGCCATTTGCAGCAGGGAACCAGACAGCTCCATAGCCTTCTGTGCTTAGCCCACTAGGAGAGAATGATCTCCCAGCAGCAATTTCACTTCTGAGTGCGGAGGTGAGATCTCCACCTTCTCTCTGGAGGGGGTACAGCTAGGAGCGCACAAAGCAGATGATCATTGGAGTAGCTGGGACAGGAGTCTTCCCTTCCAGCCGCCATTTGCAGCAGGGAGCCAGACAGCTCCACAGCCTTCTGTGCACAGACCATTCCAGAAGAGAGTTGGTCTCCCAGGAGTACAGACACAGGTTTACAGGCCCATAGGAGGGGCAATCTCCAGCCAGAGACAAGACCAACTAACACCAGAGATAACCAGATGGTGAAAGGCAAACACAAGAACCCTACCAACAGAAACCAAGGCTACTTGGCAACATCAGAGCCCAGTTCTCCCACCACAGCAAGTCCCAGATGCCTGAGCACATCGGAAAAGCAAGAGTTGGATTTAAAGTCTCATCTCACGATGCTGTTAGAGGACATCAAAAAGGACATAAAAAACTCCCTTAAAGAAATACAGGAGAACATGGGTCAAATGGTAAAGGCCCTTAAAGAGGAAACACAAAAATCCCTGAAAGAAATACAGGGGAGCATGGATGAACAGGTAGAGGCCCTTAAAGAGGAAACACAAAAATACCTGAAAAAATTACAGGAGAAAACAAACAAGTGAAGGAACTGAACAAAACCATCCAGGAGCTAAAAATGGAAGTAGAAACAATAAAGAAATCACAAAGTGAGACATGTGTGGAGATAGAAAATCTTGCAAAGAATTCAGGAGTCGTAGATGCAAGCATCAACAACAGAATACAAGAGATAGAAGAAAGAATCTCAGGGGCTGAAGATACCATAGAAAACATTGACTCAACAGTTAAAGAAATCTTTTTCCAACAAACCCAAAAAAAAGCAACCACACAAACATAAAAAGAACATCAAAATATACAGGAAGCAACAATCACTATTCCTTAATATCTTATAATGTCAATACACTCAATTCCCCAACAAAAAACATAGTCTAACAGAGATGTTTTTCATGTGGATCCTCGATTTTATCAGAAAATGTTTGTGACTCCTCTTTCTTTTTTTTTTAAATTTTATTTTCTAAGTTTTTTTTATTTACATTCCAAATCATTTCCCCTTTCCCGTTTCCTCCCTCCCCGAAAGTCCCATAAGCCCCCTTCCCTCCCTCTTTTCCCCATTCAACCCCCTCTCGTTTCTCTGTCCTGGCGTTCCCCTACATCCAGTCTTTCCAGGACCAGGGGTCTCTCCTTCCATCTTCTTAGAAATCTATTGATATGCGAATTGTGTCTAGGGTATTCCAAGATTCTGGGTTAATATCCCCTTATCAGTGACTGCATACCATGTGTGTTCTTTTGTGATTGGGTTACCTCACTAAGGATGATATTTTCAAGTTCTGACCATTTGCCTAGGAATTTCGTGAATTCATTGTTTTTCATTGCAGAGTAGTATTCCATTGTGTAAATATACCACATCTTATGAATCCATTCCTCCGTTGAGGGACATCTGGGTTCTTTCCAGCTTCTGGCTATTATAGATAAGGCTGCTATGAACATAGTGGAGCATGTGTCCTTATTGCATGCAGGTAAAGCCTCTGGGTATATGCCCAGGAGTGGTATAGCCAGATCCTCCAGGAGTGTCATGCCCAGTTTTCTGAGGAACCGCCAGACTGCTTTCCAGAGTGGTTGTACCAGCTTGCAATTCCACCAGCAGTGGAGGAGTGTTCCTCTTTCTCCACATCCTTGCCAACAACTGCTGTCTCCTGTGTTTTTGATCTTAGCCATTCTGACTGGTGTGAGATGGAATCTCAGGGTTGTTTTGATTTGCATTTCCCTAATGACTAAGGATGATGAACATCTCTTTAGGTGCTTCTCAGCCATTAGATATTCTTCAGGTGAGAACTCTTTGTTTAGCTCTGTACGCCAATTTTTAATAGGGTTACTTGCCTCTCTGGAGTTTAACTTCTTGAGTTCTTTGTATATATTGGATATTAGCCCTCTGTCGGATTTAGGGTTCGTAAAGATCATTTCCCAGTTAGTTGGTTGCCGCTTTGTCTTTTTGACAGTGTCTTTTGCCTTGCAAAAACTTTGTAATTTAATGAGGTCCCATTTGTCTATTCTTGATCTTAGAGCATAAACTATTGGAGTTCTGTTCAGGAAATTCTCCCCTGTGCCCATATGTTCAAGGTTCTTCCCTAGTTTCCTTTCTATTAGTTTCAGTGTATCTGGTTTTATGTGGAGGTCCTTGATCCACTTGGAATTGAGCTTAGTGCAAGGAGATAAGAATGGGTCAATTTGTATTCTTCTGCATGTTGACCTCCAGTTGAGCCAGCACCATTTGTTAAAAAGGCTATCTTTTTTCCACTGGATGGTTTTAGCTCCTTTGTCAAAGATCAAGTGACCATAGGAGTATGGATTCATTTCTGGGTCTTCAATTCTGTTCCATTGATCTACGTGACTCCTCTTTCAATTCAGTAATGCTTTTTGTGTCTACCCTCTGACTGTATTGTTTTCCATGATAATCTTTAACATTTTTTCTGTGTATTTCTTCGATTTTGTCGGAGGTGTTTTTCATGTAGATCTTTGATTTCATGGTGGGGGGGGGGTTGTAGTTTCACTTTCAATCAATTTAGGAATGTTTTTGTGCCTACCATTTTGTCAGTATAATTGTCCATGATAATCTTCAATTTTAATGTTTCTCTGTATTTTTCTTCAATTTTGTCAGAAGTATTTTCCATGTGGATCTTCAGTTTTATTAGACAATATCTATAATTTTACTTTCAATCAACTTAGGAACATTTTTATACCTTCCATTTTATCTGTATAATTTTCCATGTAATAGTCAGTTTTAACATGTTTCTCTACATATTTCTTGAATTTCTTCAGGAATATTTTCCTTGTAGATCTTCAATTTTATCAGAAAGTGTTTGTAATTTCACTTTCAAAAAACATAGGAATATCTTTATGCCTACCATTTTATCTGTATAATTTTTACATGAAATAGTCAATCTTAACACGTTTTTTATATATTTCTTCAATTTTATCAGAGATATTTTCCAGGTAAATCTCAATTTTATCAGAAAATGTTTATAATTTCTCTTTCAATCAACTTAGAAATGTTTTTATGCCTACCATTTTATCTGTACAATTTTCCATGATAATCTTCAATTTTAATGTTTTTCCATATTTTTTCTATTTTATCAGGAATATTTTCCATGTAAATCTTCAATTTTATCAGAAAATGTATTTACTCTATTTTCAATCAATTTAGGAATATTTTTATGCCTACTATCTTATCTGTATAATTTTTCATGAAATAGTCAGTTTTGATGTGTTTTTCTATATATTTCTTGAGTTTTATCAGAAATATTTTCCTTGTAGCTTTTCAATTTTATCAGAAAATATTTATAATTCCACTTTCAATCAACTTAGGAATATTTTTATGCCTATCATTTTATCTGTATAATTTTTCCATGAAATAGTCAATCTTAATGTGTTTTTCTATGTACTTCTTCAATTTTATCAGAGATATTTTCCATGTGTATTTACACAGTGGAATACTACTCAGCAATTAAAAACAATGAATTCATGAAATTCTTAGGCAAATAGGGAACAGAGGGAGGGAAGAGGACTTATGGGACTTTCAGGGAGGGGGGGGAACTGGGAAAGGGGAAATCATTTGGAATGTAAATAAAGAATATAGAAAATAAAATTTAAAAAAATTTAAAAAAAGGAGAAAAAGAAAAAAATCCAAGCTTTAAATAAAATCCTAATCTATTCCATAAAATGTAAAAAAAGAAAGAAAGAAAGAAAGAAAGAAAGAGTAGTGCAAAAAAGAGTAGAACGAGTAGTGCTAAAAAGAGCATAAATACCACCATTTCTTTATTTTCTTCTCCAGTGTCTGGCATTCCTCATGGTCCTACAGTTACCACAGCTACCCTTTCCCACATTTGCGATCCCACTCACATAATGGTGGGCATGTTTCATGTGCTTAATAATACTTATCCTAATATTACTTGCTCTTATTTGCTTTGTTCGCTTTGTTATGATATAGCACCTCCTTACTATGAAGGTATTGCTTTATTATCTAGCAATGTTTCTTATTCCAATAGCTCTTCTGATTGTCAATGGAATCAAATATCTGGCATAGGTCTTTCTCTACATGAAGTTTCTGAACTAGGTACTTGCATAGGGAAAATTTATAAAGGTAAAAGGCAGAGCTTATGCAACCAAGTGCTCGCTGTTTCCACCTCCCTGTCTTATCTTATTTCTCCTAAAGAGGGATGGTGGGTTTGTTCCCCAGGTCTTACCCCCTGCATTCAAACACAAGTATTTGATAATTCCAAGGATGTTTGTGTGTTGGTTCAACTTATTCCTAGACTCATTTATCATTCTTATGATGAGGTCTTGGATCATTTGGATGGAGGTTTCTCTCACTCCAAGAGAGAACTTACTACAGCATTAACTATTTCAGTACTGATTGGCCTCAGTGTAGGAGCAGCTACAGGAACTTCTGCCCTGGTTTTGCAGGGAAAAAATTATGAGATTCTTAGAACAGCAATAGATACAAATATAGAAAGAATAAAACCTTCTATTTCCCATTTGCAAGAGTCTCTAACTTCCTTGTCTGAGGTAGTCCTTCAAAACAGGAGAGGACTTGATCTTTTTTTCCTTCAACAGGGAGAACTATGTGCAGCCCTCCATGAAGAATGTTGCTTTTACATCAATCATTCAGGAGTAGTAAAGGATTCTATGGCTAAAGTTCGAGAAGGACTGGCAAAAAGGAAAAGAGAAAGAGAACAGAATCAGGGATGGTTTGAATCTTGGTTTTCCACTTCCCCTTGGCTTCCAACTTTTATTTCTACATTGCTTGGACCATTAATTATAATCTTGTTGCTTTTAATTTTGGGGCTTTCATACAGGATCACTTTCAGCAAGCTCAGCTGTTCACAATGGCAGCTGTTCATCGTTATGGAAAGATGCATTAAGTGCATATGCATAGGTCCTTTGTGGCTTTGGTCTATATGGGAAAGAGTGTGCTATAGAAGGCCAGTTAGCCAGAGATGGGTAAGAGTGTTCTTGAGCTCCTATCAACCTAAGACAGAGCCATACATCAGTGCTATGTTGGTCTCCATGACAGGTAAGAAGGAGCAATATAGACACCGACCTAAGACAGACACAGTTGCCTGGCCACTTTACATCCTAGACAGGATTATGGAAAACAAATATATCTTGTGCCCCCATCCAACAACTGACACCACTCATCTTTAAAAAATAAAAAGGGAAGAATTGTAGCCTTCTCAGCTTTGAGTAGGTCTTTCCCAGCTTTGAACAGGCTCTACAGTTTTCCCAGCCTTAAGCAGGCTGAACAGACCTTGAGTGTTTGCCACTAAGGACCTTATCAGCTTGGATGAGCCACCTGCTTTGGATGTACATGCTAGTTCCAGTGGGAACTTGGATGATTTGACTGCTGTGCTGACCTTGCTTTGCAACATACTTTGACTGAAATAAAGGATGGGTCTATGGACTTTCCCTTTATAAATGCAGTGCTGAACATTAAAGTTTGGAGCCTTGATCAGAATGCAGACTTGGCTTCATTTCTTTTTTTGCCACCCTTACCCTTTTCATTTCCACCTCCCCTTTCAGGTAAACCCAGTTCTCCCATGGCTGCTGGAGGGCTACAAACATACATAAAATATTAACTGCTTTTCTCTAGGCACTAGCACTCTATACAGTGTTTTCTTCTGCCGTCCTTTCAAATTTTCTATTCTCTCTACAATGACTATTTATCATGCAGTTTTTAGGGAAAAAATGAATAAAGACTTGCAAAAAGTAGACTAAACTAGACATTATGTGGAGAGAGAGTCTAAATTTGGAGTCTCCATCAAATTCTCCCCCTCAAAGCTCAGGGAATTCCACAGAAGAAAGATCCTAAGAGTCAGAGGGAATAGAGAACACCAAAAGAACAAAGCTCTCTAAGTCAACTGAGCAAGATACATAGGAGCTCACAGAGACTGGAGCAGCAAGCACAGGGCCTACATGGTTTACCCCCAGGTCCTCTGCATATATGACAGCTTTTACCTTCTTGCTTTTACAGACTCCTGTCTATGGAACAAGTGGCTCTCTGGCTCTATTGCCTGTTCTTGGGACTCTTTTCCTCCTGTTGGGTTGTCATGTTCAACTTTGAAATGAAAGCTTTTACTTCATCTTATCATATTTTATTTTGTCATGTTTGGTTATTTTTAGAAGCCTGTTCTTTTCTAATGAGAGACTGAAAGGGAGCGGATCTAGAGGGGAGGACAGATGGGGAGAAATTGGGAGGAATAAACAGTGGAGAAACTATTAATCAGGATAAAGTGTATGAGAAAAAAATCTATTTTTAATTTTTAAAAAGTAGGCTAATCTTACCTCTACAAAGAAAATTATATTTCATATTGTTTCCTAAAAAATATTGAAGTCGGTGATTTCAAAATGGTAAACTTAATAGTGAACAAGAATTTGTTTAATTTTTTTAAGGAATTGTTCACTGCAGACTTTTTTATAAAAGCCACAAAGACACATTTGATAGCTTATAAGTCATGCATAATGATGTCCATGACTGATTCTGTAACTGGCTTTAGCCTTTTTTAAATCTAGAATAACTGAATTTAATCCTTTACTAATGAAAGAATGCAATTTCAACTGACCCTTTTTCTGCACCTTGGTAAGTTTTAGCTGTCAGAAGCCATTTTCTGGTTGGATTGAATTGTCCTAAAATATTTAGTAGAAATATATTTTAAGCATGCTCACTTGTTCTGCTGTGCTATAGCTATATTTTTGTGGCAATTCTGTTGCATAATTGTGTCAAACAACTAGAAAAGCATTCACATGGTTCCTTAATATCCACACATGACTATTTTAATCACCGTTTAATTGATTATTCTCATTAACATGTAAGTAAAATCAGGTGCCACTATAATGGCAAATAGTTTCAGGCTCTTAAAAACTATATTTTCATTAATTGTTTGAGATTTTCATATAGTATATTTTGGTCATATTTATCTCCTCTGCTCCAGCTCCTCCAAGATCCACCTCACCTCTACTTGCCCTATGACATGTCCTCCATAATTTTTATTTTTAAACCTGTGGAGTCCAGTTTGTATTGCTCAGATACTCTTGGCTGTGGTTAATCTTCTAGAGGTCACACCATTAAAGAAGACCAATTCTCCTGGTGCCAGCAGCCATCAAATGCTACAAGCTCCACAGTTAGGGGTGGGACTTTGTTCCCACCCCCTCCTCATGCTGAGATTTTGTCTAGTTTAAACTTACACAGGTCTTATGCATGTTGTCACAACTGCTGAGACTTCCTGTGTGAAACTGCCTCTCTGTACCCAGAAATCACTGTTTCCTTGTAGTTATCCCAGCCTCTGGGTCTAAAAACCTTTCCACCCCCTCTTCCTTGAAGATCACTAAGCTTTGATGAGGGGAAGAGGTATTCAAGTTTCTTAATTTGCAAATAAAATATATTTAATTTTTTAAGACAACTCTACTTTGTATGTGCCACTCACTGTTCCTAGTGGTGAGTCTTGTAAAGAATTCTCAAGCAAAATTCTCTCTTCTAAGAAAACATCAAGTTCAAACTAAAAGACCAAATTCTTGGTGCCTCTGCTGTATTTAATAAGCTGAGAATAATAATAGAGAAGACATTTCCAACAATTATTCCATTTGATCCTTTTCTACAAAGCCCTGCCTTTGGAGACTGTCCTAATTAAATTACTTTAAGCCTTCCCTGCAAAGTTTCGTGCTGAATTTCCTCAGGACAACAAACTTTGAGAATCCTGCCACTTAATTTCACCATTCCCAAACAATGAGGTAATTTCCTCATTGCATGTGTAGTAACGAAGGATAGAAGAACGACTCCAGATGCTGAAGGCTCTTTTCTTCTCTGCTTGAAATTCCCCTGCCTTTGAAAGTGAGCCACAGGCTGGTTGGAGCAGAGACACGAGCCATCTGGTATCCTCAGTTCACTATACATCCCAGGACAGGGAGGCTAATCTACCCTTCAGCTGAGAGAGAGAGAGAGAGAGAGAGAGAGAGAGAGAGAGAGAGAGAGAGAGAATCCATCTAATTCATCTATAGCAGCCTTGGATGTTCTAATTAGGAACTAATTCAGTTTGCAAAATGAGAAGAGACCATTAAAGATATGCTACTTTCCCAGCCTCTAGCCCATACTCCAGAAAAGGTCCAGGCTAATCTGTGGTTACTGGGAGATCTCTACTCAAACAAAGAGGACCTCATTTTAGGAAGAAAACACACAAAAGTAAATTACACCAGTATAAAAGGTCAAACTGTAAGTCAAGAATTCCTAATGCTAGCTTACCCTAATCAAAACAAAATCCCCACTTGGCTTAAGGTCAAACTCAAGATGAAGATGACCAAGTCATCTTCAATATAGGCATTTCTGGTTGATAGTTTAATTATGGGCATTTATATAAATACAGAAGACTATCCAAACACTGTCAAGATTTTGACTGAAGAAGAGCAAGGAAGGAGTCATTTAAGGTCCTGCCTCCCCCATGTTTGGAAAATTATATGCAAAGTATAAACTTTGCTTTTCTGTTGTTACCCATGAGACCTAAACATAGTTCCCACTGTGCACTGTCACCCTCTCTAACTCTGAAAGGATTTCTAGAGTATCTGAAAGCATCCCACGTGGTCAGGAAAATTGTAACAATGTAAAACTACTGCATAGAAAAGCTAGAAGGGAGCCATTGCTACAAAGTGGTCCTTAACTTTCAATCATTTAACAGGCATTGTCTGCATTGTGCTTTACTGCTCCATTTTCTGAATTCATTTTTAATAACATTGTGTCTTTATCTCCTCTGTCAATTTTGAGGAATGCATTATTCAGTAACATAAACATCTATACTCCCTGACTCAGTTCTGGCCTGTTGCTAATGTGATAACCTGGAAACTGACAACCTGAGCCCAAAAGAGATTTCCTGGAGTCCACAGTCAGACCTGAAAACTTTAGGTACTTATGTTTCTAGCTGTTTCCTATGAAGCACTGGTGGATGGAAGTTCATGTTTGCACTTAAAATATCACAAGAATAAAGATTGAATGACTGAGTCCTGGGATCTTTTTGTGAAAAACAAACATCTGATCGCAACAAATGTGGCCACACACTAAATCTCCACAGTGCCAGCAAAAGAATTCAGGATAGAACTTGTCCAAAAGAATAAATCCCTAGAAGGGAAATCTTAATGAATCTACGCATATCATCAAAAGATCGCTACTGCTGACCTTGTTTTAAAAGTGTTTGTCTCCTGAGTCCAAACTCAGATAGTTATTGATCCTAGTGCCACGTTCAGAAATCAAAGAACATAAAAACTTGAGCTTTCAGATGAATAAAAAGGAAAATTCACAGGTCATCTGTGGTACCATAAAAAAAAACCTTCTACAGCATTAAATTTCTTCACACAGCATCTCAAAGGAAGAAATTAGTGGGTTTTATTTATACTCATCTGTGAATTCTCTTGAGGATAGACAATTCCTTATTTCACCTGCCATTCAGTTGTAGGTAGGGACATTATATCATATTGTTAGCTGTGGAATTCGTGATCTGTCTGCATGTGTTCTGGGCCTAGTAGCAATCACAAAATGATTAGATCTATAGAACAGCTCACATAGAGACTACATGCTTGAGAGAAGGAACAAGATTTTCAATAGCCTGTGATTTGAAAGGTCAGGATAAAGGAAATAAACCCATTTGGAGTGAGATAAGCCACAGAAATACTTTTTATTTTATAACAGAGAAATCTGAAGAGAGCCATTTGTCACCATGGTAATTATTTTTCATTATAGGCCCATCCCTCTGGCTCTTATCTTCTGAAATAAAATAAAACAACATAAATGTTCATGTCTCAAGGGGAAAACGCCTAAGAGAACAAGAAGAGTGTATTATATTACAGTATCAGAATCACTTGCATTTCCGTTCAGAGGCTGATGGAATGAATTTTTCCCCCAGGAGATATACTGGGGTAGGCAGGGATTTTCTACTTGTTATTTCAGTATCATTTTAAGTTCATACGCAACAGTGGGAAGTAGTACAGGGAAATCCTGTATAGTCTTTGCCAGTTTCCCCCAATGGCAATATCTTTTGTAACTTTAGTCCAATGTCATTGTCAGGAAATTGTGACTGATGTAGTCCACTACCTTATTTAGACTTCATCAGAGATTTGTTGTGTTGTTTTTTGTTTTAGTGTATATGTGTGTAGTGGGTTGGTCTGATGCTGTTATATATTCAAATGCTAAACTCTGAACCCCAAAACCTGGTTGCTCCAAGGAGATCCTCCTCTACACCAGCTATTGTTGTGTAAATTTTGCCCCCCAAGTTATCCCTGATTGGTTAATAAAGATGCCTGGGATGGGCAGAAGACAGGGGCGGAGTGAAGTTCCCCAGCTTGGGGTAGGTGGATCATGAGGGCATGGCCGTAAGGACCAGCCTGTTGGAGCAGGAGCAGCCCAAGCAGAACATGGCAAGTGATATCTCAGGGTTATTGATAGGGAACTAGAAAAAAATAGCATAGAGGGTTGATATCTACCCAGCTCTAATGCTTATTATAAATATAAAGATTTTGTGTCTTTTATTTGGGAACTGAATGACCTAAGGTGGAGTAGAAACCCCCAAATAATATTTACCACAACACCTATGTGCAAGTGTGTCTCCTACATATGAAGACTAGAAGTCAAGTCAAATGTCTTCCTAATTGTGCTCCATCTTGTGTTGTTTTTAAGCAGGGTATGTATGTGTGTGGGCGGGTGCACATGTATGTGTGCAGGTGCATATATCTGTTTGTGCACTGAGACCAGAGGAGCCTGTCAGAGCCCTTCTCTATCACTGCCTTCCTTCTTCCTTTGAGACAAGGTTTCTCACTGAAGCTGGAGCTTGGTTGTTGGCCAGCAAACCCCAGAAATCCTGTCTACACACACACATTGTGGGGGGGGCATTGTGGATGAGGGAGCTCAAACACTCGAGGGTTACAAGGACACACACAGTCACTCCTAGCTCTTTATGTGGATGCTAAAATCTGAGCTCAGGTCCTTGTAATGCCTCAGCAAGCACACTTACTCACCGAGCATCTCTCCAGGGTCTCACAATGTTTTTCTAATGTTGAGTTGAATGAGTTCTTCTCATCCTAGGCCAAGAAGCTTTATTGAACATATGGTTTGAAGTCCTGCTCTCTCCATCTTTGCCTTCTACCTCTTCAGAGGGTTCTCAAAGCAAGAGTTACCTTTTTGATCAGGTGTCACTCCCTAAGTTTTGCTTTTGTGGATCACACTTTAGTTGTCAGTTCCTGAAACTCATAAGGGTCTCCTGTGGTCTACACAGTCTTAATTTAAGCCCACAACCCACTGTATTTGTAAAGTATGATGTTGGGTTTCAGTTCATGCTTTTGCTAGGGGATGTCTTGCTGCTTGAAAAGGCCTTTGCCCCTAGCATGGGACATGTTAATCAGTGTCTATTCCTGGTTCTGCATTCTATTCCATGATCTAAGAGTATAATGCCTGTGGTTATTTCAGCCATAAAACAAGACATACTGTCAGAAAAAGTAAGTCCTTTCCCCTTTTTGTTTTCAATCTTTGAGCTATTCAAGGTCCTTCCATCCAGAGACCATTTTTATTTTTGTAAAATTTCCACATACATATTTTGAATTGTAATCAAGAAAACACTGGGGCCAGTCTAGAACTTTTCTCTGAGTTCTAGTTCTTGAACTGAAGTAGAAACAGTACTATATTGTTCTATTTAAATACATATTTGACAAGAAGAATAATTTCTGTAAATAACTATCCGCAAAAAGTACACTGACTGGACTCTTGTCTACACATTCAACTTTATGTGCTAACTTTAGGTCTTTACTCCAGTGTAATCCTGTTTCCTTTTATTCAAACTTTTCAATTAGCCTGTTGATGGCAAGAAATTCAGACTCCCAACTCCCACATGTAGAGCTTTAACTAAGAATGACTCAAGTTCATCATTTGGTGTTGATCCTTTGCTTCCTTCATCTAATTTGGGTCTCAAACATTCTTAGTATCTGTGTACAAAGTCACATGTCCTGTAGTAGGGACATATTGTATTGGTTTTGTCTGGCAAGATTCAAACAATCTTCAGTCACTGGACACCAGTGAGAGACCAAAGTAAGGATCCTACCCAAGTTCAGCTTGTTGAACAATGACTTATTGGGCTTATTTATGAGAATGTGGGGGCGGGGTTATTTATAGAAGTATGGTTGACTCCAAAATAGTCAAAGTAAAAAAGAAATAGTTGACCTTGAATAGCTCAAAGATTGAAAACAAAAAGGGGAAAGGACTTACTTTTTCTGACAGTATGTCTTGTTTTATGGCTGAAATAACCACAGGCATTATACTCTTAGATCATGGAATAGAATGCAGAACCAGGAATAGACACTGATTAACATGTCCCATGCTAGGGGCAAAGGCCTTTTCAAACTATTGACTAAAGTGTCAGTTTTCCTCTTAGGGGAAGGCAGGGGAAAGAAGGGATTCAAGGAAGGAAGAGAGACAAAATCGGGAGCTGTCTTTGTCCCTGTGCGTCTACTCATAGAATAAGAATGCCCTCCCCCATCCCACACACTGAAGTGTTGGGCCAGTGTTGTCAATGCCCCCACCCAACCCCACACACTGAAATGATGGGCCAGTGTGGTCAATGTCATTTCCTTATGGGCCATTCTACGGATGCAGAGTTCAACTCACATTTTAGAAGCCATTGCCTTTCATTCAAATCTATAATTTAGCTAAACTGGGACTTTTACATTATAATGCCTAATTCCACCCAGCAGACAAATTAGAAATGGCCTTCATATATCAATAAATGCAATGGTCTAATATATATTTATCCAAGGCTGAATAAATATTTAACTCTCTGTATCCATCAGTCATTGACTGCAGTCTGCCAGGGTCAGGAAAAGAAACGTAGATGATATGATGAAGAATTCCCATCAGCCTCGAGCACCAACAGCACCCACCACCAGGGGCTTGAAGACCCACATATCTATATTAAAAGTATAGCAAATGGGGACTGCAGAGATGGGTCAGTGGTTAAGAGCACATCACACTTTTGCAGAGGACTGAAGTTTTGTTCCAAGCATTCATATCATGCAATTTCTCACAGCTTTCTTTGACTACAGCTTCAAAGGAACCCATTGCACCTCTGGCCTCCACAGGCATCTGGATTCATATGCACAGGCCTGCAGATATACATAGAGGGTCCATGCCATATACAGTCACCAACATAGACACTATTGTGGATGCCTAGGAGTACATGCTGACAGGAGCCTGAGAGACTCTGCCAGAGCCTGACAAATAAAATACAGAGGTGGATGCTGACAGCCAACCATTGAACTGAGCACAGGGTCCCCAGTGGAGGAGTTAGAAAAAGGATTGAAGGAGCTGAAGGGGTTTGCAACCCCATAGGAAGAACAACAATATCAACCAACCAGACCCCGGAGAGTTCCCAAGGACTAAACCACCAACCAAGGGAGCAACCCATGGCTCTAGCCACATATGTAGCAGAGGATGGCCTTGTCAGGTATCAATGGGAGGAGAGGCCTTTGGTTCTGTGAAGGCTCAATGCCCCAGTGTAGGAGAATGCAAGGGTGGGGAGGCGGGAGTGAGGGGGGGAACACCTTCATAGAAGCAGGGGGAGGGGGATAGGATAGGGATTTTTCAGGGGGGGACAGGGAAAGGGGATAAATTAAAATTAAAAATAAAGTCAGCATAATGGATTGGTTTTTTAAGCTATGGATGATCCTGGGACTACCTACCTTCTCCATAGTGGTTTCTGTGGCATTCAAGGCTCGCTCAATTATTTGAGATCCCAAGATGAATGTAACTGGGATCCCTGCCATCCTGTTCCTGGAAATTTCTTTGTGGGACACAATACACATTTTACAGCACTTTCTACTTGTGGACTAAATGGAGTTCAGGAATGTTGCATCCTCCACTACCTAGAGGTGGGTTGGCTTCTTGTTTACTTGCTGTGGTGTTACTGTATCAATCATACAAAATGTTTTCTATATACCTGAGACTACTCTGCTCTAAGCAAAGGAGAAACTACTGAGAAATCCTGACTACTCAGAAAATTCGGACATCTACCCAATTCCTATTTCATGTTACCTTTAGAATTAGACAGAAAAGTCATTTGGGTTCAGTCTTTGAAAGGAATTACTATAAAAACTACTGGTCTATTTGACTATCCTAATCACTATGAGACAATAAACACAACTGATTCCTTTGGTGAAGATAAGAGACCCCTCAATGCCTCAGTATGATCTACTGAGGCCCAGACACTCTGCCTTAGCACACAGGAAGGGACTTTGAACAGATTGTACACCAATCTATAACACTTAAAACCTCATTTTCAGAAAAACCGTCGATTCCCATTGTGAATCTATTTTTATGTTCTTTCCCCTTAAAGACCCATTTTAATAGCTTTTCAGTGGGCTTCCTCCCCATAGACCAGCTGCAGAATAAGCTCAAAGGTTATCTGAGTGTCATACCTACCAAAACCCTGGAGGCCATCACGTCCACCCCTTAAAGGAAAAGATGTACAGGAAGGAAGTTGGATGTAAGCCTGATGTTAGGGCCTGGGCTTTTCCATGTATTGTTTATTTAAAGCACCTCGTTTGGGTCCCTGGGAAGTGCATTGTATTCTAACTGGGTTCTAGTAAAAGATAATGCCTGGGTTCTTAGCACTGTTCTAAGTTTGGGATCTTTTAAAAGAAAATGAATTTTCTACAGGCCCAAAGAAGTTACATGAAAGAAATTTTGCTCAACTATAGGCCATGTGGGATGGGTGACTTTAAACTCTAGAGAAAAGCAGTTCTCCATGCTATCGTACTGTTAGAAACCACCTAACACTAGCCTCACCACCTCTTCAGCCCTTGGCCATGCTTACCGTTCTCATTGTCTGGCAATAATGAAATACTCAAGGTTAGGAAACTAAAAGTAAGAGCTTGGTTTGGTTTTTTTTTTGGTTTTTTTTTTACTGGAAATTTTCAGAAATTTTAGGACATTTAGAGCTGAGAGCAAGGAAACCCTCAACATATTTCAGACTGACAAGTGTGATAAACTGAACTACAGCTACTAGTCCAAATGACCACTTGTGGGACTTACACAGTGGTATCCTACCAGTTGTCCAAGAAAGAGATGCTAGGCTAAGCACGTTCTCCAGAAGCTACACATCAAGATATATCTGTGCATCACCCATGATGAGACCCCACTCTGGGAGCCATTGGCCATGGCAAGAGACTATGATTCTTTGAAGATGTCCTGTCTTTTATTTGGATCAGAAGGCTTCTGCTGCTCTTCTTTGGCAGATCTGGGACAAGTTTATTTATATGTAGAATTGATCTAACATCCACTGGGCTGTAGTACTAAAAAAATTTTTTATTTCTTCAATACTAAGACATTGAAGTAAATAAGATGATTATAGGCACTTCTTAAAGGATTGGTTTGCTTTGGAAGACTCTATCTGAAATATTCATTAAAACCATCACTAATTTCAATCAGTAGATTTTATTGAGCAACCACAACAGTAAAGACAAAACAAAGTGATAGAGATGTAGCCACTAAGTAAAGTCCTTGTTAAGTTTAAATTCTAAATTCAGAGATGGTAGTTGAACTCCTGTACAACATGGTCTCCAAGAACTGATGAAGATTTAAGAAATAGAGCTGAGGTTGAAGCTAAGGTGCTGGCTTAGCAAGGACAAGAAAGACTCTGGGTTTAAATGTCAGTGACACACACACACACAGGATTTAGAGAGTACATATAAGAAGGTGATTATGGAGTATGGCAGAAGGCCATGGAGTAGGGAAGTGTTGGCATTTGAGACAGTCTCTTTGAGGGGTTTCCGTTTAAATGGGAATCTGAAAGATGGATAAGCGAGAGAAAGATTGAGGTGGAGATGAGCTTGTACCAAGACTCTATGGCAGAAAGACTCTGTGTACTGGAAGAAGAACAAGAATGAAATGAGAGTAATGAGAGGGGGTTGAATGGAGAAAAGAGAGAGGGAAGGGGGCTTATGGGACTTTCGGGGAGGGAGGAAACGGGAAAGGGGAAGTGATTTGGAATGTAAATTAAAAAAATAAAATAAAAAAAAAGAAATGTAGCAAGAGCCCAGAGAACAAAGTGATACAGACAAGAATAAAGGCAAAGTGATCCTGTGAGAGAAACAGAAGACCCTAGGGCCTGTCTACATTTAAGCAAGGTGTGTGTGTGTGTGTATACATATGTATATGTATATATATATATATATATATGAATATCTACTATGAGTTAGCAAAAAAAACATGGCTGACAAGGGCATGGGCAGGATGTGACAGGATGGGGAAATCTATGAGTCAGCACAAAAGGCCTGATACCTGATATTGGTGAACCCCAAAGCAAACAGTTATATAGTCGGTTACAGAACTCTTTATGGTAGAGTGTGACTTTTGTGTGATCCTACATGAATACGGTCTTGCTATCAGAGGCCAGGGCCTTGGCTGCCTATGTGTATTTGTCTGTAGGCCTGTAGTTCTGCCACTGTGGTTCATTGTGGTCATGTGGGTTACTGGCCCTGTGCAGCCCAAATGAACTGGCCTGTGTCTGGATGCTTGCCAGTGGTTGCCTACCTAGCAGCAGCCTTTATCAGGAATGCATAAAGTCTCCTAGAAGTCTCTTGACCTTCTAACCTCCTTTCCTGGCATCTGAGCATGTACGTCACACCCCAGGCCTGATGGGGCCTGGGCCTGGAAACCATAGTAAGGAGATACAATTAAACAATGTTCACTGAGTATCTGCCCAAGACCAGTGCTATTGTACATGTTTTTCTGGTACAGAGGACAGAGGACTGCAACAAACAGCCACTTCCTGAAGGCTTACGGAAATCTGAGTCTTTCCAGAGATAGTGAAGATCAGCTGAGCAGACCAACGATGGTGCTTTGAAAGTCTTAAGGAACTCTCGGGTATTTAAGAAGAGCCACAACTGGACACATTCATTAAACAAGCCTAAAGGGCAGACTTGGCTGTTAGCGCCTTTGATTCTCCAGGCTGAGCAATATTCCCTCCAGCTGACTAATGAGACCTCTGTAGTCTGCAGGGCAGGAGACTGAGCCTTGCTATTGTGAGATGATTAAATGTGCCTTTCCTAAATTTACGGGAGTGGTATGAAGACATTTGTCAGGGAATCCTTCCTACCAAAGAAAACTATAACATCTGAGAGAAAAAGAATGAGAGAGGCAGAGAAGCCAGGACCCAAGGAGTTCCTTGATTTCTTGCCAAACATTCCTTTCATTGTCTGGGGGGAAACGCCTCGAACCCAAAAAGAACACTCCAAAGTATTTTCCTCTTAAATAAGAGAAAAATAGTTCAATGTGAATTTGAGGATTTTTTTTCAAATATATACATTTATGAGATTTCTAATTCACATTTTACTTTGCTATTATATTTTTAAAACCTATTGATGGAAACAGTGATGTTCTGTTATTTCCTCTGCTCTTTTATTTTTAGTCAGATTGAAAGAGTAAACATAATAGGGACAGCTTGCTTTCAATTCAAATTAGCTCTGATTCTTTATTTTTAATTTTAATGATGTTTTCCAGGAAAACCAGAAATGCCTGGTTGGCGGCTCCCAAGCCCCACCCGACAGCCACACCACTGAGAACATAATTACAAGTTTCAGACCAGGAAGAGAAAAAAATTGGTGACAGCAGAAAACAGTTTTCCATTCTGAGTCTTCTCTTCTTCATGTTTTAATAAGATTCCTTTCTCCTTGTGTGGCTTCAGTGATGCCACAGTAAGGAGTTATCCATCCAAACTGGAGAGAGTCCTCTAGGAACAAATTGTATTTTCATATTTAAAAAGATCATTTCCCTTCAGAGATATCAGAGGGTATTTCAGGCATATTACTCAGAACTCTTCACTCTTTCCATGCAGAGGAAGAAAACAGCCATGTGTCCTTTGTTCTTTGTTAAAAAACAAAACAACAACAGCAAAAGAACATCTATGATGTATTGGTAATTGAGCCTGATTTGGAACATACTAGTATATGCTAAAAGCCAGGGAAGGGATGAGAATGAGCACTTCTTCCTGGTCCACACATGAGGAGACAGACAGATGGAACTGTGCACTTCTATCTGCAAGACAAAGATTAAGACAAATTTTGAGTTGGAAGGGAAATTGGCAGCAGACTGAAGCTCTTTCCTTCCTGGATTCTTGCCCTTCTGATGTGGAGCCCACACTGGCCCTGACCTTCTGTGTTTGTTAGTCTCACTGTGTCAACCCAGCAAGCCAGCCAAGGACCTGGTGGGCCTACACGGAGGCTTCCTCACTCCTCTCAGTCTTTGTTCAACACTGGTCCATTTTCCCTGACTACCATATACCACATCTGGACAGTGCTTTGGGGCCCAGCATCTCTGTTCTCTTCAGGCTTGTAGCACGCTTTCTTCAAAACACCCCTGTGGTTGAATTAGGGGAAAGCTGGAAGAAGCTGAGGAGGAGGGCAATCCTGTAAGAGGACCAGCAGTCTCACTTAACCTGGATCCCCAAGATCTCTCAGATACTGGAAAACCAACCTGCAGCATATACCAGGTGATATGAGACTCCCAACACATGTACAACATAGGACTGCCAGGTCTAGATTCAGTCAGAGAAGATGCACCTATCCCTCAAGAGACTGGAGGCTCCAGGAAGTTTAGAGGTCTGGTGGGGTGGGGGGTGGGGGGGGGGACATCCTCGTGGAGACAGCAGGATGGAGAGGAGGTATGGGGGTGGACCAGGAGTGGTATAAAATCTGAAGTTTATAATAAAGAAAGAAAAAAAGAAAGGAAGGAAGGAAGAAAGGAAGGAAGGAAGGAAGGAAGGAAGGAAGGAAGGAAGGAAGAAAAAGAAATGAACTCCCTTTGCATCCACCGGAAGTGGCCAAGAACTCCTTGGGGAGTGCATGGCACTGCCACACAGTGACCCACCAAACCATGCACGTGGTCAGTCAAGGTGGAAACTTTACTGCCCTCACGTGGATTTCCTGTGATGCCAGGTACAGATGGGAGAGCATGGAGGTCACCAGCTGTGTGAACGCACAGGGCTTTGATTGTAGAGAGGCCTGCAATCATCTTGCTGGGTTTTTCTTTAGGTCTTGATCATGTCAGCATCAGACTGGACCCAGAAGCTGTTCCACTTCAGCCACCGCATTCTGACCTTTAAGGTACAGAGGACAGGCATGCCACCTTCTTCAGAGTCAAAGATGTACCATATTGACCCAAAATTTGGCTTCCTTGTGGAAAAAAAAATAAGCCTAGACTCAAGTTTCATCATCTAGGCTCTGTTCTTGGATTAGTTGAAATAGAAAGCATTGTTTTTCAGTGACTATATGGTTAATAGAAACTTATTGAGAACAGAGAGGAGAAATGTCAAGCACTGGGGTGACAGCAACAAGAACCAGATGGGGACAGTCACTAGGGGAAAAGGGCGGAAGTTGAAAACATTTAGAAAGAATGGTCCAGAGGGTGAATATTTCGTGTCTTCTAAGGTCATTGAAGAGCCAGTCAGTATACCACTATACTACAGCCTGTGTGTGTGTGTGTGTGTGTGTGTGTGTGTGTGTGTGTGTGTGTCGGTGTGCATTTGTGCAGGTACTGAACACATTTCTGCACCTGCATGTGGAGGCCTGAGGATTCATCTGACATCCTGACTCATTCATGTCTCTTGTTTTGTTTGGTTTGGTTTTGGTTTGGTTTGGTTTTGGTTTTGGTTTTGAAATAGGTCCACTCACTGACCTGGTACTCACCAAGTAGGCTAAGTGAAAGGCTCTGGTAGATCTGAGTGTGGCAAACATGGCTCTGGTATGTCTCACCCTTCTCTGCTCGACCTTGCTAAACTGTTAGCTTGCATTCCTAAAGCTATCAAGTAAGGTCTATTCCCCCATTTGGCCACTTCCTCTCCCTGTGGCCAATCACCAAGGTCCAACTATCAAAGTTTTGAAGTCCAGCAATCAAAAGCCTCCTTTTGACTACCCTAATTAACATTCCCAATCAAAACAAACCAAATCTTTCTAACGCAGGGGTTTCCTCTTTTTCCTTTTATAAACTGCCATTTGCCAATGGGCCACAGCTGTCTCCTCTCTATCCAAGGGGCAGTTGTTTGTCCCTCTAGGGCTAATATCCCTTCCCCCTCTCCCTTGTTCTTTTTCCCTTCTCCCTCAAGCTCTATCTCCTGTCTTTGTCTCTTATTTCCTGCCCTTTGACCCTCTGGGGCAAATTAATCTCCTTTGTGCTGAGAACTTTGTGTTGAGGTGTCTGGTGTCAACCCTGGTGATCCAGTGATCCCCAGGGATCCACATTTGTCCACTTCCCCAGTGCTGAGACACAAGCAAGTGCTGCTATACTGTACTTTAAATACAAGGCAAGCGCTTTGCCAATAAAGCTGCCTCCCCAGTACACACGCGCCCACAGAGTCCCTTTGAATAGCTCACTGAGAATCTAATTCTAGGTCGGACTTGGGATCAGTTTACCCGGTAGTAAAAGAAAAAAGAATATGAGGTAAAAATGAACAGATGTGGGGAAAAAAAAGTCCCAAGTCTTTATCCACAGAGAACTTAACCACCTCATCATGGATAAAACAGATAAATGGGAATTAGAACACAAAGTGCAGAAATGGGGGTACAATTGTAATACCAAGGAACTTCACAAATGGTCTTTCAATCTGCCCCAAGCAATCAGCATGAACTCAGTGGATGTGCATGGGTTTTTGCGTATGCTTAAGAGTTCGCCTGAGGGGGAAAAAATCCAAGGGAGAGAGATCTATAACAAAATGCTGTGAAACATTGACATGAGCTTTTCCATACATATGTCATTTTTCTCTCATTAACTATTCACACAGCAGCAGTATTTTCCATGTGTCATTAGGGTCCGAGGAAATGTGCGTCGATAAATGCATATCCTCTTCCTGGAGTGAGATTTAGGTCTAACGATTGTATTTGTAGAGTAGGCTTTGAAGGATATGCATAATATGAACTTAAAATAAGAAAATGTTCAGGATAGATAATCTGATCTGCTTTTATGGACCATTACAAGCTATATAAACTTTTTCACAGACTTAGGATGCACCTGAAAAGAGCTCAAGTGTTTTCAGAAGACTACACAGCTTGTAACTTCCTCCACTAAAGTGGGCCCAGGAAGTGGGAGACCTGGTTTATGAATCCAGATTCTCAAATACTGAACCCTCAACTGGTGTGGAGGAACCACTTCTTTTTCTGGGTTTAGTTCATTATAAATTTAACATTTTAATGTGCTTAACTTAAATTGAAATAGTATTGGCTGAAATGTGATCTGAGCCGCTGGTCTAAGTTGACGAGAACTGAATAGAAAATAACAAACGCATTATCAGCAGTCGTCCTGCCCAAGTGTGCTCAGCTGAGGAAGCACAGGCCTAAAATTTAACTGAGCACCGCGGCCTGGGGTACCCAGACAAAGTAACACCTATTGTCAGGCTTTGCAAAGCAGCCATTCGGCCAGTAGCAACCCTGGGCTGGAGGCTCCCACTGCCTGCGGGAGCCCAGCTGGGAACCTCCTCAGCTCTGCTGTCTCCCCAGTTCACTTCCGGCACCTGTGCAGCTAGAGCCGGAAGTACTGATGAATCACTCGGTCATCTCTGATGGTACTTCTGCTCATAAAGATCCCAAATGATAACTTAAAGCCAACACCAGCTGAGAGGCAAAGGCCTTTTGACAAGATCTCTGCTCTAAGAGAAAAATCAAACCATTGTATTTATGAATGCTGAATTATAAATTCACCTATGTTTGTCTTGCAGATTGTTTCGAAAGTTTTGACGTAGAAACCCCTTAGAGCCCCATGTCCAGGGTGCGGATTGTTTTACCTTTCATTTCTTCACGTTTCACGTCTTCCGGAACTTTCTTTGTCATTGCGTTTCTATGGCAGGCTGGGAGGAAAGTCACGGAAAGCACCTTGAACCCATGAATCCCAAATGCACAGTGACTTGTTTTATTTTCCTTTCCTGACCTTGTGACATTAACGAACTTGAGGAAAAACTTTATCAAGCTCCACACCCTTGGGGATACTTCATTGGGAAGGAGGGAAAATGGTTCCCTCGGTAAGAATCGCTACTCCTCTTTACAAGATGATTGTTCAGGGAAGCTTAAAGCAAGAAATTGTTTTTCTTGAGGGGTTGCTATACCCTTTCTATTACTAAATAACTATTGGGAGTTTCTACCCCACTGGTGGTTGTATAGATCCTGAGTAAACCACACGGATACACGACACACAAACACGATGATTTATTAATAAGCCGTAGGCACTATACTGGGCAGGTTTGGAGCTATTCTAAACTAATCCTTCCACCTGTTAAAATCCGTACAGATGCCAGTCCCTTGCCAATCTGGCATCTCCCAGGCTGATTCTGCTCCATCAGCCCATCTTCAGTGTGTGCTTCTCTTGACCACATGTTCATGGTCCATCTGTCTAATGGTAGCCTCTTCTTCTCTCTGTCTTCTCTCTCTTTCTCCCTCACAGTCTGTCTTGAGACCCCTCACTCAAGTCCTGCCTTCCTATCCTTTCTGCCCAGTCATAAGCCCCAGCCTTTTATTGACCATCAGGAATTAATGGGGAGCATTCTTTATAGCACATTGGTTACCCAGCGCACAAGAGGAACCCCCACAGAAACTGTTTTTGCAATGGTCATGCCAGTGAATGCTGCCCTCTGCAGAAGGCACACAGAGATGTTTTCAGGAATGGTGAATTGTTAACCCAAGAGAGTGGCTGGCTCTCTCCTCTGGCTTTCACTCCTCTGGTACCAAATGCAGATCATAATGTGACCATTACCAAATCCTAATACCAGGTTTGTATGAAAGCAAGTATCATTGAATGAAGCTACCTGGGGCCTTTTGGTTCTTCCAAACCAACAGTTCTCAACCTGTGGCTCTCCACCCCTTTGAGGGTCAATGGCCCTTTCACAGGGGCTGCATACCAGATATTTACATTACAATTCATAACGGTAGCAAAATTACAGCTATGAAGTAGCAATGAAAACAATTTTGTGGTTGGAGGTCACCACAACATTAAAGAGTCACAGCATTAGGAAGGTTGAGAGCCACCTGCCCTAGACAGAGGTGCCTAGATTGTGGCACCTGTGGGCATTTTTAAGTTTGTGTACAGAACTTAAATTCTATGATATCAAGTTAGCACGGTTATGTTTTGGTCTCTCTCCCACTTTATTTCTCACTATTCTTTCAGGATAAAGAGAGCTTCTAGGAACAAGCCACAGTTCTGCAGTTATGCTCTCACAAAGATACATTAGAGATCTGTTAAATGAGAGGCCTGCACAGCTAAAGTGGGTTTGATAATTATCTGGTGTTGTAAAACTGGGCAGCCTATGTGATATTTCTGAGCTCTGAGTTACTCAACACTGCGGATTGCTCTCATTTTTGAGACTAGTCTTCCAACGTTGAAGCAATGGAATAATTGCTTTTGTGTGTTGTTTTTGTGGTGCTGGAGATAAAAGCCAGTGCCTAGAACAACCCAAGTAAGAGCCCTACCACTGAGCTATATACTCCAGCCTGAGAGCTGTATTTTTGTGCAGTCATGTGTCTACTAAGCAATTTGAACTCTGTGTGTGTTTCTGTGTATGTGTGTGTGTGTGTATGTTTGTGTATATGTGTGATTGTGTGTGTGGTTTGTGTGTATGTATATATATATGTATGTGTGTTTGAATGTGTGTATTTATGTGTATATATGTATGTGTTTGTGTGTGTATGTGCCTATGTCTGTGTGTGGTTTTATATATTTGTGTATGTTTGTGTATATATGTGTGCTTGTGTATGTATGTATGTATGTATGTGTTTGTTATATGTGTGATTGTATATGTGTGTATGTGTGTGTGTGGTTTGTGTTTGAGTGTATGTATATATGTATGTTTTTGTGTAAATGTGTCTTTGTATGTGTGTGTATGTGTGTATGTGTGTTTGTATATGTCTTTGTGCATTTTGTGTATATGCGTGATTATGTGTGTATTTGTGTGTATATGTCTATGTGTGCTTGTGGGTGTGTATGTGTATGTTTGACTGTGTATATGTGTGTGTGTATGTTTGTGTGTGTGAGTGCTTGTTTATGGGTGACAGAATCTCCTATATCTGACCTCAAGCTCCATATGTAGCTGAAACTGGTCTTGAACCCCAGCTCCTCTCGCCTCCAACCTCCTTAGGTCTGAGATTCTGGGCATGTACAACCACACTTGGCTTTGAGCTGTTAATTAGTCACAGTCCCCTCAGCCCTAGCAAGATGGCTGCAGCTTGCCCTCCCACTCAGTCCGCTCTGGGTTTCTCTGGGAATAACTCCTCCCTGACTGTAAAGCATTTTATGAAAATCCAAGAGAATCTCGTTTTTCTCTAGCTTCTATTCATAACTCCCTATTGTCCTTTAGGTTCCTTACTCCACTATGCCCAATTGTAGAGATAATTTATTGTGCACTATGTAGAAGCATTCACCTGTCAATAAAATGCTGATTGACCAATGAGCTGAGGCAGGATTAGAAAGTGTGATGTCCAGCAAAGAGAGAGGAATTCTGGGATTGAGTCAGGGCAGAGAGATTCGCCCGGACACAGGAAGTCGGTCTACGGACCTGAGGATTAAGTAACCAGCCACCTGGCATGACTTAGACTACTTTAAATGGGATAATTGAGTTATGAGCTAGTGGAAACAAATCAAAACTATTGATTTCTTATATGTTTATTCATATATAAGAAAACCCATAGTAATTATTTCGGAGAACTTATACAAGTGTGGGAACGCCCTCAGTTACACCGAATTCCATGTACCTCCACCCCATCCTAGGCCTCATCAGCTGCAATTTGTTGCCCCAAACTAGAATTCTATAAGTATTCATTCAACTTCTGAAAATTAAGTAATGGAAATAGTACAGGTCAGTATCATCACAATGCACAGCAAACTAAACTACTATCAGTTTCCTTCTGAAGCGCCTCTTCATCCTCAGAGAGTTTAATACTGTTTGCTGCACAATTCAGGTTCATGGCCACTGTCTGTCAGCACAGTGCTGAAGGATCCAAGTGGTTGATGCAAGGACTTCTTCCAAGATTCCTGAAGGCCATTCAGTGAGGCCACAGGCAGCCAAGTGCAGGAAGAGGCGGCTCCCAGCTGCAGATGTGATGTCCTAATTGCTTCAGTTATCTCCCGTGGGAGAGTCAACAGCTTCTCCAACTGTCACATCCCAAATTAACTACTTATGTGCATATTGTGTGGCCAAGCTTCAGAGTGGGACAGAGTGTGACGGTGACAAAATAATCAGGGACAATCCGAGTCTAAGCAATTGGTGGACAGTGGCTTTAGTACACACTGGGTTTGGTGCAGGGATCTCCACAAGCTACATAATCAGTCATCCCATGACCTTGACCTTGAACCAGTGGAAGAAAGGAAGTCCAGAGCTGAGTTGCTGGGCTATTTTACTTTAAACAAAATATGTAAGTTAACTGTAGTTTTAGTAACATGCTGCTGCCTCTGAATTTTGATGAACTTCCAAACACCTTGTTATTCTACTTTTTTCCCCAGCTTTAGATAAAAAAGGACATGAGGTAATGAAAGCCCCCTAGAACAGTGCTGCTTAAAACAGAGGAGAAAGAGGGGAAAGAGAAGAAGAAGAAGAAGAAGAAGAAGAAGAAGAAGAAGAAGAAGAAGAAGAAGAAGAAGAAGAGGAGGAGGAGGAGGAGGAGGAGGAGGAGGAGGAGGAGGAGGAGGAGGAGGAGGAAGCCAAAAC
The DNA here is from genome assembly GCA_036184795.1 of Tokudaia tokunoshimensis. Lineage (NCBI taxonomy): Eukaryota > Metazoa > Chordata > Mammalia > Rodentia > Muridae > Tokudaia > Tokudaia tokunoshimensis. The sequence continues at coordinate 46,645,879 of BTHU01000012.1, forward strand.
CAAGTCACAGTATTTAAGACAGAGTCAGCACAGCCTGTTTACAGAGAGAAAAACTGAAGCAGGCAGCATAGAGGCACAGACATTACACAAAAGCAAACACCCCCTGCCCCCCCCCACCAGCCCCCTACCGCAACAGACCTCCAGGCTCTCTTGTCCTCAAGCTGAGGCTCAGCTGAGATAAAATGGTCTGCCATCACTCTTGTGGCTCTACCATCCAGACTCCACGTAGAAGCTAAACAGGGCTCAGCTCCAGCATCTTACAGAACATTCCAGATGGAAATAGAAAGGGAGGGAGGGGGGAGGGAGGGAGGGAGGGAGAGAGAGAGAGAGAGAGAGAGAGAGAGAAGAAAGAGAAGAAAGAGAGGGGAAGGAAGGAAGGAAGGGAGAGAGAGAGAAAGGAAAGAAAGAGGAAGGAAGAAAGAAAGACAAGAAAGAAAGAACAAAGAAAGAAAATCAAGTTCACAAAGCACAATTTAATAAAAGCAGTTTGACTGACCCCCAGCACACATACTGCCCCTGTGGCTTCCCGATGACCAGGACTTTGTTTATATGATGACTGCATACTAAACATTCAGAGAACATTTTCTAGAAAGACTGTGAGCAGAATCAGTATTAGGCCTTGGAAAGCAACTGTTTAGGGCCTGGTACTCTTGGTTTAACCATGAATTGAAGAGACCAGGGTGGAAAAGTGCCCACGTACCCAGCAGCCCAAGACTACAAGACTGAAACACTCTGGTTCCCTGCTCTTCTTTCTAGGCATGCAGTCACTCGGTATGCATCACTCGGCGTGTGCATTTTGCAAGCAGAGGCTTCAGCTGGGTGTGTGTGAGTCCTGCCCACACCACACAGAGGGCCAGCACTGTGACCGACCCGGAACCCCTTTTCAAGCGCTTTTTCTGTGGAGATCGCCTCTAGAGCGTCTCACATCCTCCCATGTGTCCTTGTGAGTCCTCGGCCTCGCCTTGCCTTGCCCTTTCCATTTGGCTGAGTAAATTCTAGCCTGGCCTTGCTGCAGCTGCTTCCCCACGCTCAATGGGGTCAGCAAAACACTGATGGGGATGGTGTGCAAAACCATTTCCTCTTTAAGAATGTTTCTTTCTCCAAACAAATGGAACCAAATAACCTTGGACATACCTAAGAGTCCTGCAGCAAGGCAGGGTGTAAATTTTGAACTTTCCCAGAAGAGCTGATAGCTTAAGATTTTCCTTGAGAGTCGATTCTGCCAGGCGGAGAGTCATCGTAGGGAAATAGCGAAACTGGCCAAAACATTTGACTGATTATAGACAACTTAATTTTGCTGTAAAGATGAATTAGACAGGGCATTACCTTGATGCTTTAAAAATAAATCATTATAAAATCTTTGGGGGCAGGCTTGGAGACTGGAGAGGGAACGGGCTTCTCACATGCTAGGCAAATGCTCTAACATTTGGGTCTTCCTCTTAAACTTTTTTTTTTCACTTTCAAGACAGATCTTGCTAAACTTTCCAAATCAGTCTTGAAGTTACTCTGCAGGCCAGGCGGGTCTGGCAGTTGTGACCAGACCCAGGTAAAACTGTCTATTTTTAATTACAGCCTTTAAAAATATACTTGTTCTGGTGTTTACAAAATGATAGCCTGCATCTATGCCCTGATTTATCAAATTCAAGTAATTTATTCTGATGCCCTTAGGAATGCTATATATATCACAGTAGGTGCTGTGCATGCCCAGATGCCTTTCTTTTTTTTTTTTTTTTGTTTTTTTTTTTTTGTTTTTCGAGACAGGGTTTCTCTATGTAGCCCTGGCTGTCCTGGAACTCACTTTGTAGACCAGGCTGGCCTCGAACTCAGAAATCCTCCTGCCTCTGCCTCCCAAGTGCTGGGATTAAAGGCGTGCGCCACCACCGCCCGGCTGCCCAGATGCCTTTCTGCCCCACAGTGGATGCTGTGTATACCCCAGATGCCTGTCTGTTCCACAGTGGGTGCTATGCATACCCCAGGTGCCTGCCTGCCCCACAGTGGGTGCTGTGCATGCCCCAAGTGCCTGTCTGCCCCACAGTGAGGCTGTCTGTGCATTCCCCAGGTGCCTGTCTGCCCCATAGTAGGTGCTGTGCATGCCCCAGGTACCTTTCAAAATTGGCATAAAGAAAGGGATTTCCAAAAAATGTATTTCAAGAAAATTCACCTAAGTATCCTGAAATAAGTATCTTAAGATTTGCACATATCTGTTCATGCTAGAAGGCCAGAGGAGGCTACCAGAGCCCTTCTCCATCACTGCCTGGCTTATTCCCTTGAGACAGGGTAGCCAGCAAACCATAGCAACTCCCATCTACACATACACACACACACACACACACACACACACACACACACACACACATACACATAGATACACATGTGCACACACTCAGATACACAACACACACATACCATACACACAACACATACCACCTATACACACCACACACACCATACACACCACATACCACACATATACCATACACATCACACACCACACACACACCACACACACATACACATATATACACTCAAATGCACCACACACACACCATACACACAACACCACATACTGCCTATATACACCACACACACTACACAAACACACACACACTACACATACCACACATACACAACCACAACCACCACATGCACATGCATATATACTACATACACACATACATATATACCACAAACACACAAATTAGTTACATACATCACACACGCACACACTTGTGTGCCCCACTCATTCCTCTTCTTAATGGTTTAAAAGCTATTTGCCTATAAAAGGAGACAACAGCCATCTTGTGTAGAATCTGGGAAATACAAATATTTTGAAACAGATAGTTTAGTAATCTAGAGATTTGTAAATAGTAGACTGAATGTTTAAAATAGTTGAACTAAGTTTATTCCTTAGTGAGTAGATACTATTAGCTTGATAATACGTTGAGGAGTACAAAGAAAGAAATCTAATACCCCCAAAATGGAATGAAGAAGCCATTTTTTACAAATAAGTTTCCTCCTGAGAATATTGTAACCAGCTTCCACCATGAGATTCCCCAGTCCATCCATTTACCTCAACATGTTTGTCACGTGTACACAGACAGGGTGTACTCATTGGGTGGATGGATTAGCTTTATTGCATAACTTGCTTTTCAGCTGTCCACATTTGAGCCTAAATATTTATAGAAACCAATTTCAGCCATAAGCATTAGATATTTTTAAATTTCCTGCAATTAAGATACAGTTAAATGAAGATGCAGTTAAAGCTGATACAAAGATTGGCAACTTTATAGTTTGCTAGAATTAAATTGTGTGACATTAAGACTTTTGGGGTGGCTTCCAAAGGCTGAGACACTAGGTTATTTCAAAATAAAGTCATCACTCACTCACACCACCCAAAAGTCTGCTCTTGTGCATCATTAGGCCATGCCCTACAACTCCATACTGATCCTCTGGGTAGGTCCCCAATAAAGACCAGCTTCTCCCGCTGGCTACTTTTTAAATGGATACAGTTTTATTCATTCCTTTCTGGTTTTGATTAGGAAAAAAAAATGTTTCCTCTTAAATTCCTTCCAAATTAAACAGAACTCAATCCATAAGATTTTTATCACTAGTCACAATCCAATAATAAACAATAGAAACTTGAAAGAGTATGACAGACAACCCAGCACTTGTTTTAATGGAATCAAAGACTGGCCAGACTAGAGTATTCCACCCCATCCCACCCTGAATTCCCTAAACGACTTGGTATTGTATAGACAGAGCTTTATAGATAGACTGGAAGGTTTTATTCTGCTTAATCCAAAGGAAACACTATATGTGTTACAGCATCTCATGGAGAAAGTTGTTTGCAAAGAATGATTTTTTTAATTTCAATTTGGGGGCTACTATTAAACCTGAAAATTGTGAGGAGAAAGACCAAACCCACAACTGTCCAATTAAAGCAAGCTTTATTTAATTCTGGACAGGTCCATGCCAGGACTATCAGAAAATGGCATTGAACTATGTTCGTCAAGGTGCTCAGAAAAGCAGAACCCACAAGGGCATGGTACTTTCCTCTCTGGTCCAATGGGGACAAGCACACATTCTGAGATACTTCCTGCCTATGTACCTCCCACCTACCTGTGAACAAACACATCCTGTGCAGTTGGAGCAGCCAACCTTGTTTATAGGAGTGAAAACACGTGACTCGTTGTCTTACATGAATGATAGCCTATAGCATTCCAGGAAGTTATCTGTCCTTGGGCAAGTGGGGCTTACAGGTTAACTTTAGTCCTTATAGGTACTAGATTTCTTTCTTTTTCCCTCCCCCCAATGCATTATAGAGTTAATATTGTCTAATTATTATGGAATAAACTTTGTTCAAGTACTTTAAATGTTTAGTTTACGATTTCCAAGAGATGGATTTTTTTTTTAACATTACTGCATTCCCTAAAAGCAGAACCCTTCAGAAACACAGCAGGAGTTCTTGGTGGTGACCTGATGCCTAGCAACACAGTGGCTCTTCATTCCAAAGCCACAAGTGCTGCTTGCCCTACCGATATGACAGCACACTATTAAGGGGACTACATCAGCAGCCCTGCCTGACAGGGTGTCTTCCCACCACTCAGTCAAGCTCGCCTACGTTCAGCCTGTTAGTACAGTTAGTGCTCTCAGTGTCATTGCCCATGTGCCTCCTCTTCCTTGACTTACTCATGGTTTTAAAGTTGATACTTTTGCTGATTTATCCTATTTTCCAGAATCTCGTCATGTACACTCTGGCCTCATCAGCAGAATTCTATCAAAAGAAAACAAGGATTTGGTTATGTCTACTGTTTCCTTTCGTTCTCTCTTGTAGATGGTTCAAGAAAAATAAAAGGGAACATTAGACTCTCCTTTGATGTGCTGTCTCTATGGCATGAAGGATGAATGTCTTTTTTTTTTTTTTTTTACTGTGTCCCAGAGCTTGGACACATCCTCCCTTCCTTCCTCATGTCCCTGTTGGGAGAAAACAAGCTATCACCACAGTCCACTCCAATCTACTAGTCTTATTTTCATCTTTAGAGTTTTCTTTCTTTTTGTCCCTTTTATTGAAAATAGATTTTTTTCATTCAGTATATTCTGATTATGGTTTCCCTTCCTCCTCCTCCTCGCAGTTCCTCTCCACCTTCCCTCCTAACCATAACCACTCCCTTTCTGTCTCTCTTTGGAAAACAAACAGGCTTCTAAGGGAATATAATATAATATAATATAATATAATATAATATAATATAATATAATATAACATAACATAATAACATAACATAATAACATAACATAATCAAACAAACAAAAGGAGAAAAGCGCAAGACAAGGCATAAAAAACAGATCCAGAAACAGATTCACTTGTTCACACATTCAGGAATCCCATAAAAACTTAAGATCTAAAGCCATAATATACCCGCAAAGGACCTGTAGGGAAAAAAAAAAGCATACAAATAAAAATAAAAAAATAAAAATAAAAGCTCTGACAGGAAATATATTGAGACAGGGAACCTCCAAAGATGCTATTGAGATTGTTTTTCTTTGGTCATCTACAACTGGGAATGTGGTCTATCCTTAAGAGTAGTTTATTTCCCCAGAGAGACTTTCTGGGAGAAAACTAAATTTTTGCTTGTATGTGCTCATCAGGTGGAGATAGCTTTTGGGTCAGAGATGGGAATGCGTGTCTGCTTCTTTCGAATCTAGGACCCCAGCTGGTACAGACCTGGGCCGACTCTGTGCATGCTGCTCAGTCTCTGTGAGCTGATATCTGCGTTAGTTCTGCTGTGTTTAGAAGGCCTTGTTCCCTTGGTGTCCTCCATCCCCTCTGGCTCTTCCACTCTTTCCACCTCCTCTTCCACAGGGTTCTCTGAGCCCTGCAGTGATTTGATGGAGACATCTCATTTGGGGCTGAATGTTCCAAGGTCTCTTACTCTCCGCATATTGTCTGCCTGTGGGTCTCTGTATTTGTTCCCATTAACAGCAGGAGGAAGCTCTCTGATGATGTCTGAGCAAGGTTCTGACCTATCAGTCTAGAAGAATGGCATTAGGAGTCATTTTATTGTTACATACCTTTAGCAGAACAATAGCATTTGATTTTCCCCTAGGTTCCTGGGCCATCTAGTCTCAAGTTCTTGGTCACCCAAGCAGTAGGGGATATGGGTTCTATCTCATGGATTGGGCCTTAAGTCAAATCATATATTGGTTAGTTACTCCCACAAGCGTTGTGCCACCACTGCACTAGCACATCTTCCAGGCAGGACATCGCTGTAGGTTGAAGAATTTATAACTGGGTTGGTGTTTACATTTCTCATTTGGTAGCATTCAAAGTACTTTCTGGTACCGTGAACACTAGCCCAAAGGGCTGATGACTCTAGGTAGGCACCAGCTCGACTTCTCCATGTTCAAAGAGTTGTGTAGATGTTGTCTTCATCAATAGGGCCTTGCCATCAGTTTGTAGAGAGCAACCTTTAGCCTTGGCAACAGCCTGGGTTATTTAGGGGTTCCCATGGAACCCTTTGACCAATAACTTAATTAGATGTAACCCATTCCCAGTGCTAGAAGCTTCACTTGGTGATCAATGTCCACATGGGGCTGGCTCTGTTTCCCCCATTATTTGGCAATTTCATTTAGGCACCTTTCATGTATGTATATATTTTAGAAAGCTTCTACTATATTAGGTTTCCATTCTGCCAGTCAAATGGCCCTTGATTTTAGCTGTCTGTCCCTCCATCATTTCCCTCTTCCCTCCCTCTTCTGGCTTGATCTTCCAGTTCCAGTCCCCACCCTGTCCGTATAACTATGTATTCTATTTCACCTTTCTAGGGAGATCTTTTTCTCCCCCATGGTCCTTTACTCTGTATCTAACTTCTGTGGTTCTGTAAATTATATCATTGACTTAACAACTAATATCCAGATATAAGCAAATGCATACCACATTTATCTTTCTGGATGTGAATTACCTCACTCAGGATATCTTTTTTTGGTAGCTCCATTCATTTCCTGCAAATTTCATGATTTCATTTTTAACAGCTAAGTAGTACTCCATTGAGTAAATGTATTATATTATCTATATCCATTCATTTCTTGAGGAACATCTAGGTTGTATCTTATTTCTAGCTATTATGAATAGAGGAGTCATGAATATGGCTGAGCAAGTGTGTCTGTATGATAGGATGAAATGTCCTTTGGATATATGCCCGAATGTGATCCAACTAGATAATGGCATACATAGATTCTGATCTTCCTGAAGAACTGCCATGCTGATTTCCACAGTAGCACCCATACAAGCTTGTACTCCCTCTGACAATGGATAAGTGGACCAGCATGAGCTGTTATTTGTTTTATTGATCCTAGGCATTCTAATGGGTGTAAGATAGAATCTCAAAGTAGTTTGCATTTCCCTTATGACTAAGGAAGTTGAACATCTGTTAAGTGTTTCTCAGCCATTTGAGTTTTCTCTTTTGAGAATTAGTTTAGATCTATTTAGACCCTATTTTTATACTGGGTTCCTTTTGTTTTCTTCATATCCAAGTTTTTGTTTTCTTGTTGCTATTGAGTTCTTTACATATTTTGGATATTAGCCTTCAATTGGTTGTGTAGATGGGGAAAAAATATTCTTTCCTCATTCTGTAGACTGATGCTTTGTCCAAGTGGCAGTGTCCTTTGCTTTGCAAAACCTTCATTTTCATAAGGCCCCATTTAGTAATGGTTGGTCTTAGTACCTGTGCTAAAGGTATTCTGCTTGGAAAGTCTTTTCCTGTTCCAATGAGTTCAAGGCTATTCCTTTTTTTTCTTCTATCAGTTTCAGTATATCAGTATATTTATTTTGAGGACTTTGATCCATTTGGAGTTGAGTTTTGTGTGGGGTCATAGCATTCTTTACATGCAGACATCCAGTTTGACAGCACCATTTGTTGAAGATCTGTCTTTTTTTCCAGTGTGTATTTCTGGCTTCTTTATCAAAAATCAGGTCTCCATAGGTGAGAAGATTAATGTCCAGGTTTTCAATTTTATCCCACTAATCAATGTGTCTTTCTGTGTGTGTACCAATACCATGCTGTTTTTATTGTTATAGCTCTGAAGTACACTTCGAAGTCAGGGATATTAATACCTCTAGAAGTTCTTTTATTATTCAGGGTTGTTTTAGCTATCCTTGGTTTTTTGTGTTTCCATATGAAGCTGAAAATTGTCCTTTCAAGGTCTGTGAAGACTTGTGTTGAAACTTTAATGGTGATTGCATTGAATCTGTAAATTTCTTTTGGTAGAATGGCCATTTTTACTATGTTAATTCTACCAATCCATGAGCTTGGGAGATCTTTCTTTTGATATCTTCTTCACTTTCTTTCTTCAATGTCTTAAAGTTTTTATCATACACATCTTTATTTGTTCAGTTATTTCATAACGTTTTGAAGCTGTTGTTAAGGATATTGTTTCCAAGATTTCTTTCTCAGTCTGTTAATTTTATATAAAAGGGCTACTAATTTTTTGGGTTAATCTTGTAACCATCCACTTTAGCTGAAGTGTTTATCAGTGTAAAAGTTTCTTGGTATAATTTCTTGGTACACCTACATATACTATCATATCATCTGAAGATAAAGATACCTTGCTTTCTTCCTTTTCATTGTGTATCCATTTGATATCCTTCAGGTCTTTTATTGCTCTAACTACTTAAGATACTACATTGAATAGGTATGGAGAGAATAGACATCCTTACCTTGTTCCTCAATTGCTTTGAGTTTCTCTCCATTTAGGTTGATGTTGGGTTTGGACTTGCTATAAACTGTCTTTATTATGTTGAGGTAAGTCTCTATATCCCTAATCTCTCCAGGACTTTTATCATGAAGGGGTGTTGGATTTTTGTCAAAGGCCTTTTCTGCATCAAATGAGGTTATCGTGAGTTTTTTTGTCTTTCAGTTTGCTTATGTGGTCGATAACATTGATCAATTTCTATGATAAATGTTATGGTTATGTTTATGGTTGTTTATGTTATGGTTATGGTTATGGTTATCTCTGGGATGAAGTATACCTTGATCATGGTATATAATATTTTTGATAAGTTCTTGGATTTGGTTTGTAAGTACTTTATTGAGAATTTTTGCATCTATGTTCATAAGGGAAACTTACTTTTGTTGGTGGGTTCTTTAAATTGTTTAGGTATTATAGTAACTGTGGTTTCACAAAATAAATTGGGCAATGTGCCTTTTGTTTCTACTTTGTGAAATAATTTGAGGAGTATGTTCATTAACTCTTCTTTGAAAGTCTAGTAGAGTTCTGCACTAAAACCATTCATCCCTGAGCTTTTTTAAGGTGGAGGGAGAAAGACTTTTAATGACTTTTTCTATTTCTCTAGGAGCTATAGAGCTGTTTAAGTTAATTATCTGATATTGATTTAATTTTATTCATGGTATGTATTAAGAAAATTAGCCATTTCTATTAGATTTTCCAGTTTGGTTGAGTACAGTTTTTAAAGTCTGTCTTTATGATTCTCTGGACTGCCTTGGTGTCTGTGTTGTGTCCCCCTTTCCTATCTAATTTGGTTAGTTTTGCATCTTCTCTTATTCTCTCTGCATTTTAGTTAATTTGTCTAAAGGCTTGCCAATCTTACTGATTTTTCTCAAAGAACTAACTTTTTGTTTCAGTGATTCTTTATATTGCTTTTTATTGTTTTGTTTCTATCTTAATGATTTCAGCTCTGATTCTGAAAACCCTCAATTTCTGATTCAGTAATGAATTATTCCATCACCACAAATTTGTAAACTTCTTATTGTTTCTATTGTTGCTATCCAGCTGTGATAGTTTGTATACACTTGGGCCAGGAAGTGGCACTATTAGGAGGTATGGCCATGTTAGAGTAGGTATGTCACTGTGGTTGTTGGTATTAATACCCTAGTGCTAACTACCTGAAAGTGAGTATTCTGCTAGCAGCCTTCAGATGAAGATGTAGAACTCTCAGATCCTCCTGCACCATGCCTGCCTAGATGTTATCATGCTCCCACCTTGATGATAATGAATTAAACCTCTGAACCTGTAAGCCAGCCCCAATTAAAGGTTGTCCTTTATAAGACTTGCCTTGGTCATGGTGTCTGTTCACAGCAGTAAAACCCTAACTAAGACACCAGCTTTAATTCATGGTGGTCAGATGGGATGCAAGGTATTACTTCAGTTTTCTTGAACCCATTGCTTTGTGTTCCAGTACATGGTCAGTTTCAGAGAAAGTTCTATGAGCTGCTGAGAAGAAGATATATTCTTTTGTGTTTGAGTAAAATGTTCTGTAAATATCTGTTAGAGCCATTTGGTTTATGACCTCAGTCAGCATTTCTGTTTAGTTTTTATTTGAATGAACTGTCTATTTGACAAGAGTAAAATACCTGTGCAAAGAAAATGTGCAAGGAGCCTGTACAAACACAAACACTTTGAACTGAGTAGCTTTGACCCTCTTGGTTACCAGGGTAAGTCCTGGGAAGTAAACTGGGCTACAAGTTAAAGTTGAATCTTGCTTGTTGTCTCAGTCCTCAGAGTTCCTCATTAAAAACTCAAAAGAGGCCTGTCAACTCTGAGTCCTTGTCCCACAAACTAGGAAGTCAGTGGACAGCTTTTCTCTGAGGCTTACTGACATCATAAATGACCGGCAGAGGGTGCTCATATTTCCCCCACATAGGCAAACCAAAGAAATACCAAAAAATTACATTGCAAATTGTGAAACCCATGGAACCATAACTTCTGTTCATGTAACAGTGGAGCCTCCTTGGTTCTTACAGAGCAAAGAAACACAACCAGAAGGCAAATGAATGGAGGAAGATTTATGTCTATCACAGATATGGAGAATGCCAGTTATTCCAAAAGTAAAGTATGGAATCTGGAGAAGCTATATATCTTCATAAAGGAAAACACTTGGGCTGGAGGGGGAGGGGCACATTCCTGAGCGAGCTCAGGTTCAAGTATACATTGCTGAGCATGCTCTATTTAAGTTTCTAGCTCAAGGACGAAGGCAAATGCATTCTGGCCATGGTTAGCTCAAGGCCATGCAGCACATGTCTGAAAGGTTACTGTGAGAGAAACACTTCTGAGTATGCTCAGTTTCTTTTTCTCAAGAATTTTTAACTGAAACAAAGGGAAAAGACATTTCGAAGGTATGTTCATGTAGAAGGCTGCCAGTGGAGACACCTGCCTTGTTAAGCAGTTAATACTAGAATTTACAAGTTTATTTTATTGCTTTATGCATGATGATAGGCTCTGAGGTGATTTTCAATGGTGATAAAAATAAAGATATTTTTATTGCATTTATTTACACGTTTGTGCACGTGCAGACATGTGTGCACACAGTGGGCATAAGAGGGCAATGTGGGGGAGTCAGCTCTCCCCTTTCACTATGTGAGTCTGAGAGATCAGACTCAAGTCATCAGACCTGGTGACAGGCCTGCACCCTTAACCACTAAAGCATCTCACCAGAACCCTCTTTTTATTATATATATATATATATATATATATATATATATATATATATATAATTTATCTTCTCAATTCCCTTCTAACACTGATTCAGAATCAATTCAAGAAAGAAGTGGAACCAAGGGAGGAGTGAAAGAGAGCGAGGGCATCAGTATTTTTCTAGGACCAAATGGACAGATGCTTGGCTTTGGGACAGTGAACTTTTGGGCTCCACAAGGCCTCATAGAGCTATAGAAGCCTTGGCAATCTTGGTTTCCTCTGGGTCACAGCATCATGCTCTATCTTTTTGTTCAGCAAATGAGTCTGGGTAGCTGCTTTAGCAAGCCCAGGCTGAGTCTTTGTCATAGATGCTTTTAGCAAGCTTAAAGAAAACATGAAGGTCATGAAAATTACATACAATGATGCAGTCAAGCCAGGTTCCACACACTCCTCAGCATACCAGGCTTCTTCCTTTTCACTGAGTAACATGATCCCCTAGAGAGCAGGTTGGACATTAGCATTGTTTTAGGTGTGTGAACACACATGTCTCTGTGTGTGTCTGTGTGTGTGTTTATATGTGAGCCTATGTGAGGGCTTGTGTATGTGTGCATGCATGTTTATGTGTACGTGTGTGTGTGTATGCATGCATGTATGTATCTGTGTGAGTGCATGTTTGTATTGTGTGTAATGGCTTTGTTGACACAATTTACCTACTGATAGATAGTACAAATCAACAGTTGGGTTCTATCAAAAGCTGTGTGAATATCAACACAATTAAGTTTAGCATATTTTCTTCACCTCAAAACCCCCACTTTGGATATGCACCTAAAAAGAATTAAAAGCAGAGTTTTAAAAGGAGTTCTGTACCACATTACTCGAGGCAGGACCCTTAGAAATATCACAACATGCATAAGCCTTAAGGATATTATAGGAGGTGAAACGAGTCAGACAAACAAAACCAAAACTAGGAGCTTGCACTTATATGAGGCACTATAACTCCTGGAGACAGAAGGGAGAATGATAGCTATCAGAACTGAGGGGAAAATATACGGAACATTACTGGTTACCAGATACAGACAGAGTTTTCAGTTTTGCAAGAAAGAAAGAAGGTTCTGGAGGTTTGTTGCACAATTGAATGAATTACTGGATGCACTGAACTATGGTTAAGATGATAAGTTTTTTTTTAATATGTGTATTGCCAAAGAGAATAGAGAAAAGGTAAAAGGTGACCCTCCTTTTAATTGACATGTGCCCACCCTCCCACACACCCACCCTCCCACACACACCCTCCCACACACCCACCCTCCCATACACACCCTCCCACACACCCACCCTCCCACACACACCCTCCCACACCTACACTCCCACACACCCACCCTCCCACACACACCCTCCCACACACCCACCCTCCCACACACACCCTCCCACACACCCACCCTCCCACACACACCCTCCCACACACCCACCCTCCCACACCCACCCTCCCACACACCTACCCTCCCACACACACCCTCCCACACACCCACCTCCCACACACCCACCCTCCCACACACACCCTCCCACACACCCACCCTCCCACACACACCCTCCCACACACCCACCCTCCCACGTACCTACCTCAATCTAAGCACTAACCTCCTTTCTATCACTGTGGATTCATTCATTAGAGATATTTCAGATAAGAATCATATGTTCAGTCTTGTCTCTTTTTTTTCTAATATTTTCAAGGTTTACCCTACTGTATCCTCAGTACTTTATTACTGAGAAGCATTGCATTGTATAACTAAAGCACATTTAACTTGCCCGTCTTTTGTTTTTTGTTTTGTTTTGGTTTTGGGTTTTTTTTTTGTTGTTGTTGTTTTTTTTTGGTTTTTGAGACAGGGTTTCTCTGTGTAGCCTTGGCTATCCTGGAACTCACTCTGTAGACCAGGCTGGCCTCGAACTCAGAAATTCACCTGCCTCTGCCTCCCAAATGCTGGGATTAAAGGCGTGCGCCACCACCACCCGGCCTTGCCCATTCTTTCTTGGTTGGACATTTTAGTTGTTTGCTTGAACATGAGATTTTCCTGCAGTAAGAGGATACGCTTTGCTTTTCTGTGGTGACTTCAAAGCATTCCCAACATAAGCAGGTCTAAGAAATGTCTGTGGGGAGAGGGGAATGAGAAGGTAGAGAAAAAGGAGGAAAAAGTAAGAGAGACAAAGAGACAGAGAGGGATGAGAAAGCATCTGCCAGAGAAGGAGCTGTTGGTGATACGCCTGCCCCAGCAATGGCCTGCTTGAGTCATGGTCTGGTCTAAGCCTAGAAGAGCCAAGCCTGTCCTGAAGCTTACGCACTCTTGACTTGGCTCTGCCTAACTGCCATCGAGTAGAACCACATGGGGATTGTGAAGCATCTGGCATGAGATTTTCTCTGGGAGGCTGAATGTGGTAGATAATCACATATCCAGACACGCAGTGGGTTGTACAGGGTGAGCTGCCTTGTTCTTAAACTACATTTTGCTCAGTGTGAGCTATGAACAACATTTATGAGAGTAGGGGATTAAAAGTGACTATAAATGTCTGTGCTATGCTTTCAGACTTCAACTGTCACCCTCTTGGGAGTGTGCCACCTGTGACATGGAAATAGGTCAGTGTTCTTGCCACTCCCAGGCCGTCATCCCATGGCTCGAAGCATGTATCGTGTGTATTTGCCAGGAACCCCCTTTCATGGTGATATATAGCTCTCCATGGCCATTGCCTAAAAGAGACTTGGAATGGTGCTCTTGCTTTATTGTTCAATGCCCTGTAGCATGAGTCCTCACATCACAGAAACTGACAAACTCTAGCTGAGAGATGATCCACACTAAGGAACCTGTCCCCAGGCTTGACTACTTGAGGTTGATCCCCAGAACCCACATGGTGGAAAAGAACAAACTCTAGAAAATTTTCCTCTGACCTATGTGTATACTGCCCCTCCTTACACACACACACACACACACACACACACACACACACACTCACATACACACACACTCATATACACATATACATATATACACTCACACACACACACACTCACATACACACAAACTCATATACATACATACATATATACACTCACATACACATACACACACATACATATACTTACACACACATACATACATACACATATTCACATGCATACACTTACATATACACACTCATACATACACATACACACATACTCACATACACACACACAAGAAATGAGAGAGAGAGAGAGAGAGAGAGAGAGAGATCACAGAACATCATCCTCCACCCTCCAACTCCCCTCCCCTCCCCACCAAGAACTGCTGGTTTAATTTACCAGCACACCACCAGATTAGACTGAACACACCCAGCTGAAGTTTCAATGAGATTATGTACTGCTGTCTTTAGAGTAGAAGGCAGTAGAAAAAAAGAATGTTTATTCCCACCTTACACACACACACATACACACACCTTTTTTGTCTTCGCAGACTATGCAAGCCTTTTTTTTAATCTCATGTATATAATCCACACCAGCTACCCTACCCCTCTCTGACTAAAAATATTCTAAATGACCTCTTAATAAAAAACAGTAACAACTTGGATTTAGATATATTTTAGATTCCTGTGGGAAATTAGCTCTTGAATTTTTCACAGACACTACTAAATATATGAGCATGTATATTCTAAAATTAGTTAAATTAAACATTCTTACTCTATAAGAACCGTACGGTGCAATTGGGAAGTTTAAACCCAACTCTTTTCTTTGTTCTCAAGTCTTGGCAGCCCACCATGATATTTTAGACAGAGAAAAACAAAAAGTTAACCTAATAAAAGAACAGTGACCTTGATGTGTCTAAAGAAATGTAGCTGGTAAATAAGAAACATATGCCTCTGAGGAAATAGTTTAGGACTAAAATTTTAAATCACTTTATAAGAAACATGTAGGTGGAGGAGATAAGAAAATAAATGTGAAGGACGGCTCAGTCAGGCATGTCACGTGTTCTAGAAGTTTTACACAGAAGGGGAATGTATGTGAGCAAAATAAAAGAAAAAAATGGCACACCCCATATGACCACATCACTGAACACCCCAAATCAGATCACTGTGGGAAAGTCTCAGAGCCAGGACGGGGTGATGCTGTGCTGGTAGACCAGATGGCTTGCATGGGACACAGAATCAGGAGGACAACAGGAGGCTGCTCTGGGGTGAACTATCAGTCACAGATAACCCCAAGCCCCATAAGATAACACTCATATAGGTGACAATATCCTGAACCACCCTGGATGAGCAACCTGTAAACGAACCCTGGCCCATGGGACTTTCCCCAGACACATCGGAGTGAAGCAGTTCAGTTTCCCTGAAGCTAACATTTGGTTTGAGGAAAATACCAAAAAGCTTTAGTTTTTTTTTTCTGAACGTTATGTCAATGTTTAATGTTTGAATTATTGTTTGAGTAAAATTGGGCATAAACTTTACTGAGGTGACAAAACACAGAACACTGAGAGCATTCCAGTCTAGAGTCTCTGGTCTTAAATCTGCATTTTATCAGAGCATGGTACGCTGAGATTGGAGAAGTACTTTTCCGAGCATTTTATACTATCAGACTTTTTCTTCTCTAGCCTCACCAGCTGTTTATGTTGTCTAAAGGTCAAGATGTTGCAATGACAGTCTTGGAACACAGAGTTGACTCTCACACGGTTCACATTGTACCAGAACTGCAGGCTGATACGCAATTGCTCCTCCTGAACGGGGGCAACATAGAATACCACAAATAATCCACAGAATACCTTCAAATCAGCTCAACTGATTAGCTACCCAACCCCCATTACTTCAGTGTAATATAAATCCTTAGAGGTCATTATGGTAGGAAATGTATAGGTTTTATTAAAATTGTTGCAGGTAGACTGGTAGAACTTCTCAGGGAGATCCTAAAGGACGAAGCTTGAGCAAACTCTGGGGCTGCAAGAGGAGATAATTGAATTTTTTTGTTTCATTCCTTCCAGCCTCATTACTCAAATGCTGAATGTAGGAGAGAGGGGTCCATTGTACAAGGGCAGGGAAGGCTACAGGGAGGTTGGCCAGGATTTGCTATGGCTGTTTGCTATGTGGTGAGAGCATTGTCGTGATCTCCATATTGTACTTTGGAGCAGTGTAGATCTTCACAGCCAGACATCTGAGCCTATCTGTCTGGGTTGGACATTGGGGCCTGGGATATCACATCCATGGATGCTCCCCTGTGACTGATGCTGGAGGTGCTTACTCTAATGTGTTAGTAGGACACTCCATTCTGATCTGGTCATTCTCAGTTGGTCTGCATTTCTGCCTCACTGCTGGGGTGATGGAATGCAAGTGATGTGCTGCTCAGGAGAGGTGAAATGCAAGCACCGCAGGTTATATGTCTGCCTTGCCTCTCTGGGGACTGGAGCACTGCCGGACTGTTATTCAGGGAAGGCAGAACTCAGTCAAGGATAAAGGTCCCAGTCCATGTTCTTCCTGGAGAGAAACAGCGAGGTCTGGGATGGGTGCTGTGATTCTCAAACTTATGTGTACACCACTGGGGAGGGAAGGAGTTGAGAACAAGTCTGCAGGCCTGCACAGAGCCTGGGATGGGGCAGAATCCAGCTTGGCTCTGAGTACCGAGGGACTGGAAGAGTGGCCTTCTACAGGAGATCTAGACATGGGTTTTTCGACAAAGCCTCCCTCCCCCATCTTTGATGGAGGAGACAATCCTTGCTTGTCCAAACCGTTTTATTCACGGTGGATAAGGATGCGTGCATCTTATTCAGGGCGAACCAGAGATTAAATATCTTTTGCAGGAAGGGATGCCCAGGAAGGAAAGCTCATTGGCTAAACACTAGATACCTCATTAGCATAGAGAAATCTAGGTTTTTATGAGATGTGATAGGTTGTCATGTTCCTCTTAGCAGGGTGCTGTGGTCACATGCTCCAGGACATTCTCCATTATGAGATTTACCAGGGTTCTGAACTCTCTTCAACCTTACAGTTCTTCTATCTGGTGGCATGATCCACTGCCCCACAATTCTCTTAGGGAATATTTTATTCCATAATAGGAAAGGATGTTGAAAGTAATGACCTTTCACAACAGCCTACTTGATTTCTTTTGCCCCAGATGTTTCTAAGAGTCCTGCCTGCATGCCCACTTCACCCCACAGTATAGTCAGTGGATGCCTGAAAATCTGTGCATTCTAGTCAAGAGATATATTCTAGTACCCTTCTTTTTCTAGTTCTTAGAGTAGAATCAGAGAGTCTTGAAGGGAAGAAAAGGTTGAGTTCCCTGGATGTGAATTCACTTTTTAGGACAAGTCAGATTAGGCCTGTGGCCTCTCAGTATTCCCCACAGGAATAACGAATCAGAATAAACTTTGGAGCAAATGATCCAACACCCTTCATGCCCCACTTCACCCTCAGTCCCTCACATGCCCTCATATTAGATTCTCTCCTTCTGGTGCTCACCTAAGGATAGACAGACAGTATGAATGACACCCACATGTCACCGGTCACACCTGCACAGAACCTGCCCCCAACTACTTCTCCGTCCCTTTGAATTTTCATCTCTGTGAAGCAGAGGGAGTGTTGCCACTCCAAGGACTTGCATCTTTAATTTATATCTTGTCGATGTTTGGAGTTACACAGAACAATCAGAGAAAGACACTGCAGGATGTGTTATGGCTTTTACTAGCAGGAATTGGGGAGTGGGGGAGGTGTAGCTCTAATGAACTGAACCTCAAACAGCCTTATTGCTTATTACATAAAAATTGTTGTTTGGGTAAACAAGTTTCTCATACCAAAGCTTCTAATCTAATCTATGTTTCACAAATAAAAACATCACCTCTCTGCAACATTAGTCCTTATTGTGCCCAATGGGCACAGAGCTGGGCTTATTTTATCATGCGGCTGTGGGTTATGGGCCTTCTGAGATCTGAGTCTGTGTTTTATGTTTGCACCAGTTAGAGCCCAGCACTTGACAAATAGATGGAAATCAGAGCAAATTGTGGCAAAAACTGACTACTTTGCTCTTGCACATGCAATGAGTTCCGTGGAAGTCTGGGTCTCTATCTCCACCAGGATAGTTCAAAGTACAAATCAGTGTCTATCACATTCACCAAACTTGCATCAGTGCCTAACATGGGGCCAGACACATAGTAAGGCTCATGGAGTTCTGCTAATAGATGAATAAACATGCAAGATTCTCAAGTGCATGACTCCCAACCAGGGAAGAAAAGACTGATTCGGGTGAAAACTTTCAAGGAGACAAACCATTTGAAAACAGTTCTGGGGCAGCATTAGAAAAGGAAAGCAGGCGCCATTGTGACACAATTTCTTGAAATATGTCCTTTATCTAGTCCGTCCATAGGAAAGGATACAGGGTCCCTCAGGAGACTTGAGATCTGCTATTTTGATGAGAAGAACCAAGGCAGAAGACTTGCACTGTCCATGGCATAAACCTAAGGTAGGCAGGATCCACGTACAACTTCTTCTTCAGAGTCTTTGATATTGCCTGTTTGTGATGGGGACTGGTAGCTTTTTAGAAAGGGATGTTGGTGGTTATGTTTAGGCAATAAGTATGAAGAAAATAGTTCCCATCTTTTAGGTAAGAAAACATAAGACAGACATTATCTAAAACACGTGCACCATTTATCTACTTAACAATAGTTATTAGCCGTGTGGTGGGCACCAAAAAATGATGAAATGAGTTAATATCATAAATATTATGGATCTCAGGCAAGGGTTGTGAGTAGAAGGCCAAAAGAATTCTTGTGACAGCGAGGGAAGCTGTCACTCATAGAAAACCCAGGGTGAGGCTGACATCAAGTATGTAAAGACCAACAGGGTGGTCGTTTTCCTCCTATACTGTGGGCAAGACTTTTAATTGTAATAGGAAAAAATTAATTGGGTACCACTCAATTATTTATTCATTCATTTGGCACATCTTTATGGTGTGTTTGCTGTACTGATATAACTCTAATAACACTTCCATTTATTTAAAGCTCTATGCTCCCTATATATTATCACATTAAATCCTCACCCTAAGTGTTATCATGCAGATGAAGGAAACAGTCAGAGGCTAAGAACCATGGCCAACGTCAGATGGCAGTGGGCAGCAGGGCTGGACTGACATCCAGGTGCATCTGGCACCAATGCTCTGGATCTTAAACCATAAAGATGTTTCTCAACATTGTGCATGGTGGGGAGCCCCAGGACAGTATGGAAAGGGGTTAGTTAGGGTACCTGGCCCTGAGAGTTCTTTTCCAGCTAGTATCTTTACATAGCTAGCTCAAGATAGAGCAAGATGAAGACAGGACCTCAAAACAGGGCAGATAATATGTATGTTGGACTTCTGAGTATTATGGATCTGTTGTTACAAATGGACCACAAACCTAAGTAGTACAATTGGGCCAGAGACTTGAAAACCAAGATATTTGATTGTGAAATAAAGATAGATACTCTAGTTCCCTTCTGTTACTGAAATGAGACATTCTGACAGAAGGCAACTTAGCAGAGGAAAGGATTTCTTTAACTTATATTCCCAGGTCACAGTCATTAAGAGAAGACAGGGCAGAAACTCACACAAGATCTCAAACCAAGCCATGCAGGAACATTGCTTACGGCTGACGCTTAGCTAGCTCTCTTCCCGCATGAGAGTGGCACCACCTACAATGATATGCCTTTCCCACAGGCAATTCCTCAGGGGAGGAATTCCTTTGACTTGACTACCTGTTCGATGTTGACCACCACTTCCAACTAGGCAGCAGATTAACCAGAGAAAGTTACAAATAACATTTTAGAGGAGAAAATTCAGAGTGCTGGCAGATTCACAAGTAGAACATGGAGTTAAGGAGGGAAGAAGGAATGAAAAATACAATCACAGTTTCCTGCCATGCCTCAAGGCTAGAGTTTAGTCTTTGTGCTGTGAGTCCATTGACATTGTCTGAACAGGAAGATGATGTGCTAAAGATTGTCTTCAGTGTGCCTCCAAACACTCTAGCAGGAGAGAGAAAAGGAGCCTACAGTTATGCAGATGGAAGTAAGAGTATTAAGTTCAGAGGTAGCCAGGAAATACAAATGGACATAAGCAAAGACAACAGCGAGGGGGCCCTTTCAGTACTCTAACAGGAGAGCCAAGAATTGCAAGCAGCTTTCTTGGTAGCTCCATGAAAGTCTATGTCTATATTTTATATATGGGAGCATTATGTATTATATATTATATATTGTACATTACATATTACATTTATATTTATATACTTATGTATTTATATATATTATATGTGTGTATTTATATCTTTATATATTTAGTAATTATATATAATATATAAGATATATTATATTTTATTTACATAGTTTATATATTATAGAAGATAGATAGATAGATAGATAGATAGATAGATAGATAGATAGATAGACAGGTAGATAGATAGGAATAAGACTCTTACTTCCATTTGTGTGACTGCAGACTTCTTTTCTCCTGCAAGAGTCTTTGGAGGAACACTGAAGACAATCTTTAGCACATCATTTTTCTGTTTAGAAAATTTCTATGGACTCATGGCACAAAGACTATAAACTCTAGCCTTGAGGTGTGGCAGGAAACTGTGAAACACACACACACACACACACACACACACACACACACACACACACACACACACACTCACACATGCCCCTGTGGCTCAGAATACAGAATGTGTGTGCACTCATAACACAGACATCACCCAAGAGCTCATTAGAAGCTCAGCCCCATCTAAGATACGCTGTCAGGTCTACATTTTAACAGTGTCTGCAGGAGATGCCTGTGTATTATAAAGAGGTCCCACTTTATTTCCATTTGGAAATGACTTAAAACAGAAGAATGGAGAATGAGCCACCAACCTTTATGTGGAGAAAATATAGCCTAAAGTCACAGAAAGCTGATATTGCTTACATTTGACAAAATATAAAATTTAATGCAGTATGGAGCTATTGTTAATTCCATAATATAGGTTTCTCTGTATAATGCTAGAAAAAATGGTCAATTTTATGTTACAAGATGAACATAATTAATGAAAAATGATAAAGAAATCCCAATGTGGCTTGTCCTAAAAGCCCTCATTACAAAGGTCAGGGACTGGTCGGAGAACATGGTTAAGGGTCACAACAATGCTAAGCTTGAGTAAACTGGGCCCTAGAAGCAGACCACATCTGACTTCAGGGCCACACACTCCTGTTGAATGAGCGAGACACCTGTGAAACAAAAGCCTTGTGTCTTCAACAATAATGAGACATGGATCAAGTGAACACTGAACCCAGGGTGTAACAAAGCTTTGGAAACAGGGCAATTGGAAAGTTTTAGCTAGGTTGGCAGATGAATGACCAAAACATGGCATAAAAAATAACCATGGTGAAGCAGGAGTGGGTGGACGGGTGGGGGAGCACCCTCATAGAAGTAGGAGGAGGGGGATGGGATAGGGGTTTTGCGGAGGGGATAACATTTGAAATGTAAATAAATAAAATATCAATAAAAAAAGAACCATGGAATCTGTAGTTTTAGGGAAATTGGAGTTACATAAACATCATTCCTCCAATGAAGTCTGACTGGTAAAAATTACAACTGTGGCATTGCAACTGTGGCTTAGCCTCTTTTGAGGACTTTTTTTTTTTTTTTTTTAATTTTATTTTATTTTATTTTTTTAATTTACATTCCAAATCACTTCCCCTTTCCCGTTTCCTCCCTCCCCGAAAGTCCCATAAGCCCCCTTCCCTCCCTCTTTTCTCCGTTCAACCCCCTCTCATTACTCTGTCCTGGCGTTCCCCTACATCCAGTCTTTCCAGGACCAGGGGTCTCTCCTTCCATCTTTTTAGAAATCTATTGATATGCTGATTGTGTCTAGGGTATTCTGAGATTCTGGGTCAATATCCCCTTATCAGTGACTTCATACCATGTGTGATCTTTTGTGATTGGGTTACCTCACTAAGGATGATATTTTCAAGTTCTGACCATTTGCCTAGGAATTTCGTGAATTCATTGTTTTTAATTGCAGAGTAGTATTCCATTGTGTAAATATACCACATCTTCTGAATCCATTCCTCCGTTGAGGGACATCTGGGTTCTTTCCAGCTTCTGGCTATTATAAATAAGGCTGCTATGAATATAGTGGAGCATGTGTCCTTATTGCATGCAGGTAAAGTCTCTGGGTATATGCCCAGGAGTGGTATAGCCGGATCCTCCGGAAGTGTCATGCCCAGTTTTCTGAGGAGCCGCCAGACTGCTTTCCAGAGTGGTTGTACCAGCCTGCAATTCCACCAGCAGTGGAGGAGTGTTCCTCTTTCTCCACATCCTCGCCAACAACTGCTGTCTCCTGTGTTTTTGATCTTAGCCATCCTGACTGGTGTGAGATGGAATCTCAGGGTTGTTTTGATTTGCATTTCCCTAATGACTAAGGATGATGAACATCTCTTTAGGTGCTTCTCAGCCATTAGATATTCTTCAGGTGAGAACTCTTTGTTTAGCTCTGTACCCCATTTTTTAATAGGGTTACTTGCCTCTCTGGAGTTTAACTTCTTGAGTTCTTTGTATATCTTGGATATTAGCCCTCTGTCGGATGTAAGGTTGGTAAAGATCATTTCCCAGTTAGTTGGTTGCCGCTTTGTCTTTTTGACAGTGTCTTTTGCCTTGCAAAAACTTTGTAATTTAATGAGGTCCCATTTGTCTATTCTTGATCTTAGAGTATAAGCTATTGGAGTTCTGTTCAGGAAATTCTCCCCTGTGCCCATATGTTCAAGGTTCTTCCCTAGTTTCCCTTCTATTAGTTTCAGTGTGTCTGGTTTTATGTGGAGATCTTTGATCCACTTAGAATTGAGCTTAGTGCAAGGAGATAAGGATGGGTCAATTTGCATTCTTCTGCATGTTGACCTCCAGCTGAGCCAGCACCATTTGTTGAAAAGGCTATCTTTTTTCCACTGGATGGTTTTAGCTCCTTTGTCAAAGATCAAGTGACCATAGGAGTGTGGATTCATTTCTGGGTCTTCAATTCTGTTCCATTGATCTACATGTCTGTTACTGTACCAATACCATGCAGTTTTTAACACTATTGCTCTGTAGTACAGCTTGAGGTCCGGGATACTGATTCCCCCAGAGGTTCTTTTACTCTTGAGAATAGTTTTAGCTATTCTGGGTTTTCTGTTATTCCAGATGAATTTTTGAATTGCTCTTTCTAACTCTATGAAGAATTGAGTTGGGATTTTGATGGGGATTGCATTGAATCTGTGTATTACTTTTGGTAAGATGCTCATTTTTACTATATTAATCCTGCCAATCCATGAGCATGGCAGATTTTTCCATCTTCCGAGGTCTTCTTCAATTTCTTTCTTCAGAGACTTGAAGTTCTTGTCATACAGATCTTTCACTTGTTTGGTTAGCGTCACGCCAAGATACTTAATATGGTTTGTGGCTATCGTAAAGGGTATTATTTCTCTTACTTCTTTCTCAGCCTGCTTATCCTTTGAGTATAGGAAGGCTTCTGACTTGCTTGAGTTGATTTTATATCCGGCCACTTTGCTGAAGTCGTTTATCAGCTGTAGGAGTTCTCTGGTGGAGTTCTTTGGGTCGCTTATGTATACTATCATATCGTCTGCAAATAGTGATAGTTTGACTTCTTCCTTTCCAATTTGTATCCCTTTGACCTCTTTTTCTTGTCTAATTGCTCTAGCTAGAACTTCAAGTACTATATTGAAAAGATATGGAGAGAGAGGGCAGCCTTGTCTAGTCCCTGATTTTAGTGGGATTGCTTCAAGTTTCTCTCCGTTTAGATTGATGCTGGCTACTGGTTTGCTGTAAATTGCTTTTACTATGTTTAGATATGGGCCTTGAATTCCTGATCTTTCCAAGACCTTTAGCATGAAAGGATGCTGAATTTTGTCAAATGCTTTCTCAGCATCTAATGAGATGACCATGTGGTTTTTTTCTTTGAGATTGTTTATGTAGTGGATTACATTGATGGATTTCCTTATATTGAACCATCCCTGCATCCCTGGGATGAAGCCTACTTGATCGTGGTGAATGATCGTTTTGATGTGTTCTTGGATTCGGTTGGCAAGAATTTCATTGAGTATTTTTGCATCGATATTCATAAGAGAGATTGGCCTGAGATTCTCTTTCTTTGTCGGATCTTTGTGTGCTTTTGGTATTAGTGTAATTGTGGCTTCATAGAACGAGTTGGGTAGTGTTCCTTCTGTTTCTATTTTGTGGAACAGTTTGAAGAGTATTGGTGTTAGGTCTTCTTTGAAGGTCTGATAGAATTCTGCACTAAAACCATCTGGACCTGTGCTTTTTTTGGTTGGAAGACTTCCAATGACAACTTCTATTTCTTCAGGGGTTATAGGACGGTTTAGATGGTCTATTTGATCCTGATTTAATTTTGGTACTTGGTATCTGTCAAGGAAATTGTCCATTTCCTCAAGATTTTCTAGTTGTGTTGAATACAGGTTTTTGTAGTAGGATCTGATGATTTTTTGAATTTCCTCAGTTTCTGTTGTTATCTCTCCCTTTTCGTTTCTGATTTTATTAATTTGGATACTATCTCTGTGCCCTCTGGTTAGTCTGGCTAAGGGCTTATCTATCTTGTTGATTTTCTCAAAGAACCAACTCCTCGTTTTGTTGGACTTTTTTTTTAAGATTTATTTATTTTATGTATATGAGTACACTGTAACTGTCTTCAGACACGCCAGAAGAGGGCATCAGATCCCATTACGGATGGTTGTGAGCCACCATGTGGTTGCTGGGAATTGAACTCAGGACCTCTGAAAGAGCAGTCAGTGCGCTTAACTGCTGAGCCATCTTTCCAGTCCCTAGTGAGAAGTTTGTAAGAACAGCATCAACAAGCCATAATAACAAATAGCAACTGATCTGAAGACCATCCAAAGTTGTAATATGTAAGAATTCATTGAATCTGTATACCCCGAATATTTCATGGTTTCTCCACGTTTGTCCTTGAAGTGTTCAAGGACAAAGCATTGAAGTAGCACAGTGTTGGTGCCCATTTTAAACACCACAAAATCAGGGACATGGGTGAACAAGCTTGGTTAGTGAGCAAGGGTGCCTGCTGCCAAACCTGATGATTTTTTTTAAAGATTTCTTTATTTATGATAGGTGAGTACACTGTAGCTGTCTTCAGACACAAGAAGAGGCATCAGATCCCATGACAGATAATTGTGAGCCACTATGTGGGTGCCGGGATTTGAACATAGGACCTTTGGAAGAGCAGTCAGTGCTCTTACCCACTGAGCCATCTCTCTGGCTCCCAAACCTGATGATTTGAGTTTAGCCCCTGGGACCCACGTGGTAGAAGGAGAAGATCTATTCCCTCAAGTTCACCTCTGACCTCCACAGGTATTCTGTGACATGTATATACATACACACTAAATAAATACATTATATATATATAGTATTATTTTATATTATATAATATAAATTTTAATATAATATAAAATGCTGCAGTAAACAAGAATTGAATATTTTGTCAGTTTAGGCTATTGCTAATAGCACAAGACATTAGAAGAAGCAAAAACTTCTCAGTTTTACAGAGGAAATAGTATAAAGAGATGACACAGAGATAGATAGCAATAAAGACATAGAGGTAGAGACAGAGAAACATGGGCCTCCTGCATAACTCCTTGAGGCTACTGAGTAAATTGTAGCTCCCTGACAAAAGATAGCACAGCTGAAACTCTTGAAGTAAGGTATGACTAGAGCAGTTGGTTAGCTAAACTGGCATCTGTATTCTTTTTAAGATTTTAACAACAGCTTTGCCAATACATGATGCACATTTCCGGCAACAAGGAAATTATTTCATGATTGACAGAGGAAATATAACACCGAAGGAAAATTGGAAGCCAAGCCCTTGGGCTGATGAGAGCAGAGTAAGCCATGTTCTCGGTGGCTCTCATCCTGTACCACAAATGAAAAGCAGGTTCATACATTCAGAACTCTGCATGGCCCTGAAGAGTCTGACCATGGAAGCTCAAGTCTACCTTCTAAATTGAGACAGAGGGAAGGAAGAACTGTGTTGAGAGTAATTACAGTCTTGGAGAAACAGTAGCTTTAATTTTCTTCAACATCAAAGTTCTAAAGCTCGGTTCTGGAGTTGTGAGGCATCCAGCCTTCGAACCCACCATTCCTTGTCAGGTTTTCAAGAGGGAGTGGGTCGTAAGGAGAGACTTCCTTCCAAGCTGAGAAAGAAGAGGTTACTATGTGCCCTAGGGTAGTGCTGTAGACTCCAAGATGACTTGGTCAGTGCTGGTGTGATACCCAGAACCTTGGGCCCTGAATTCAAGGACTTTAAAAGGCCCAAATTATACTTGGCCATCAAAACACAATTCACTCAGAGTAATGTCTTCAGTTGGCCTGTTCACTCATTTGTTTCTTCATTACACGAATATATTTGAGCATCTCTGTGTGCCTATGCATAAGTGGACACACTGCAGAAGCCAATGGAAGCAGACAGGGCTACCCTATTAACAAACGAAGACTATGAAACAGTTTCATATACACCATCAAACATTTTTGTTGTTAGATAATCTCACTGTGTAACCCAGGCTGGCCTGGAACTTGCCACCCTCCAGCCTCAGTGCTGTGACACTGCATGAGAGTAAAAGATCTTCATGCATGACTGAAATGGCTGAACGGGTGAAACAGAACACTTGGACGTGAAGCCCGACCTTAAGATTTCTGTGGCGGGATGAACTGTGCACACAAACAGGTTGGCTGTAGGCAGCATGGGGCTTCAGATGAAAAAAAAAATACCCTGCCTAAGAGTGTGAGAGACGCTTCAGAATTCCTGTTCCTTCCACCAGCTTTCTGAGCACCAATGTGGTGGCTTTGCTTTCTACTGTTTGTTTCTGTGTTCACACAACACCAGATGAACCTTTCTGATCCTGGGCTGAAAGTCTCTCTCTTCAATCTGGGGTTACCCGGGAGGGAAGAGGAAGAAGCTGTCCTCCCTTCGTCCCGGGGGCACAGGTCAGTGGTCCTCTTGTATTGTGTTTGCTCATGAAGAGAGTGTGTTTAAAGTTACCCCACAGATGCTGCATCAGGAAAGCAGGGACCGCCGGGCGGTGGTGGCACACACCTTTAATCCCAGCACTTGGGAGGCAGAGGCAGGAGGATTTCTGAGTTCGAGGCCAGCCTGGTCTACAAAGTGAGTTCCAGGACAGCCAGGGCTACACAGAGAAACCCAGTCTCGAAAAACCAAAAAAAAAGGAAAGCAGGGACCAGCCAAGAAATCTGCATGTTGACCAGGTACCCCAAAATCATTCTGGCCCAGATGGCCCATGACAACACTCTGAGAGACCCGTTCTGATTAACTGTCTTTTGTTTCTTGGCAGAAATGGCCATCTCTATGTAGCTGACATAGAAAACTCCCTTTATATTCAATTCAGAGATGTCTTTCTCTGATATTCTGTACTCTGACATGAAAATATAATTAATTGCTTCCATCTCAGGCATACCATAGGGCACTCATCAAACAGAAGATGATATCTATTAGTAAGTAAATCAGAGTCAATTGTGTGGGTTGAGTACAACCAAAGAATACATAAGGTCTTATTTTTGTATGAGCTTTGTTTCAGTTTTGCAGAGGGTGTGTGTGTGTGTGTGTGTGTGTGTGAGAGAGAGAGAGAGAGAGAGAGAGAGAGAGAGAGAGAGAGAGAGAGAGCTAATAAATATACATACATACATACATACTATCAGTGTCACACTGAATCCACTAGATTTTCATGGGGATTCAAATGCATATTTTTTTACTAGAGAATCATTCATCAAATATCTTACAAGGGATTGTTGGAAGAGATTAATGAGGAGGGGAGAGTTCGGGAGGGGTGGGGCCTGATCTCCTAGGGAAGTGGAAGCATGAGTCACACAGCAGAGTTGTGCTCTATGAGGCTTAGGAGCTGGCCTGCTGCATTCTCACACCCAGGAGTGGCTGTGAGCGAAGAGCCTTCCAGAAGAGGTGCCTACCACCAGCCAACAGAAACTCTTACGATAAGGAGGTGCTTGTGATATTGGCACACAAAAGGGGAACTGACATCACACCCTCAGCCTCTGCTCAAACCCACTCCTGTGTACTCTTACCATGATAAGGGCTTAGTACAAAATAAAAATGTCTGGGCCTTTGAACACCATTCAGACTAGGCATTAAAGTACTACCACTAAAATAGAAAGCTTTTACTTCTCTCGTGGTTTTTTTCTTTCAACTTCCATGATGTGTTTTTTGGGGGGAGGGGGGAGGGGGGCTTCAACTAAAGGCATATGAAAATCTAAATGAGTTACATGAATTTTGTCATTCATCTTTGTATCATGTGACTGCTAATCTTAACTAGAAACATAAGAACCTATTACTCATATGCAGAATCACCAGAATTACAAATTTTGTGTTTAGATCTACATTAGCAGTTGGTAGTCATAGATACATGTATATTCCACACAGAAACATGTTTGGCCAATAGACTCACTTCAGTATCTCTCAGTTTAAGGGATCAGTGTGATAGTTTGTAGAATGTCAGAATTGTCCAGATGCTTTAGACTTATATCATGACAGAAAGAAAAAAAAAAAACCTAACACAATAAGAAGTCATAGCTGAAGGAGCACGATTCAGTCCTCAGAGGTGATCAGGAACATATTTAGACAGGCATCCTGCTTCCTGAGACATCAGGCCAGCCCTTTTTAACCACCCTCTATATCTGTCAATCATTGGCTACGGGCCTCTCCAAGGACTGTAGGGAATTTAGAGGGAGATGAAAGTATAGCTTCCTATATGGGGACCACAACGAACAAGTAGCTGCAAGTGGGACATGAGTGCACCCATCAGGCAAAAAGGATGGGGGGTGGGGCTCTCTTATACCACCTACTAATATTCCTCAAATGTTTAGAAAACACTGCACAGGACTGACTTTAAATACAGGTCTGACCTCTCAGAGCCTGATCCAGTATGGTAGTTTCTTACTTATGTTTCTGCCTCCCATACAGGACTCTGCTAGACTCTACAGCAAGGCCCTGGCCCGCTCTCTGGGTGCCCTGATCAGAGACTGTATACCCTGTTCAGAGGCTGATGCATAATTGTTATCAAACAAGCATTCTCCGGACAGAGAGCAGTTCCGTGCAGATCACAGAGCAACTTGAACTCCAGTCTAAATACTTTTGAGTATTATTCTGTTGGCAGAGAGGATGTGTTTGAAAGACTTTGTTGGCAGCAGTATGGAATACGGATTGGGCCAAGGACGGAAAGAAGAGAACACCCAGGAGCTCTTGCAGGAACACAGGCAGAGTTACACGAGACAGAATTTGAGCAGAGGCTGAGTATCCAGGGTGGGGAGGACACAAAGATAATTAATGTGTGTTATTATCTCCAGGGTCCAGATGGCCCCAGGCTCACATCCAGTGTAGAGATTGTCAGGAGTTGGAGTCTGGCAAGTGTGTTAGGAGTTCTGTGCTTATATGCCCAAAGGCAGATGGAAGAGGGGTACCCTTTCTCATGCTTGGACAGAATAGATACAGGGAAACAAGTGAATGTCTGTTCTTTCGTTGTAGTGCATAGAGTCCCTAAGTACACACAGGGGTATTCTTTTCCCTCCGTATTTTGGGCAGAATTTCACAATTGTGAGAAAACCAAGATTGTCTATATGTAATCCGCTCCGTTCCCCAGTACATGAGTCACTTAAAGTGAACAGTGTCTGCTTTCAATTTCATCCTTGAAAGTAACACAGGTTCCAAGGCTGAGGCTTGAGCACATTACTCTCAGCGGGCCTCTGGACCGAATCCAGGTTAGAATAATTTGTCTATGACTCAGACAGATCATATACACACCAGGAAACCCTTTTCTTTTTCTTTCTGAGCTTTTCCAGGCCTTGACTGTAAGGTAAGCAATTTACATTCTTCCCTGTGACTCTCAGTCACTGCTCCGTGAGACCCAACTATCTGGCATCCCAGTTATGTGGACTGGACCTGTATTTGCCAGGGCTCTCCCTGGGGCTGGCCTGAGGTTTATCATCAATAACACTCCTTTTCCCGGGGACTTCACCACAACTGTTCACTATGAAGCCGGGGTACCCATTAACTCCTAACTCCCAGGGTAGAAAGCAGAGAGAAACATATTCCTAAACTGTTTCAGCTTTGCTAGAAGGTCATCAGAAACTCTGACTGCGAGAAGTCGTACATCTGGGAAGCATTATAAACCAAAGGCTGGAGCTGCACGCAGTGTGTGTGCATGCACTTTATCCAGGGAGAGAAGCTAGAAGCTGGAGTGATAGGTTTGAGGAGCTAGGCTGAAGGAAGTAGCCACTGAATGTTAGTGTAACAATAATAAACAGCAAAAATAACATAAACTCTTCCCCCCTGGGGCTTTTTCTCCAAAAGCAATTAATTACTCACATGTGTGTAGAGATTTTCAACCAGAGGTTTGTCAATAGAGACTTTTGTTTGTATTCAGATCTTACCCTACAGCCAGAGACTCAATCTTAAGCAGATGGTCCCTCTCACCCCCTCCTACCAAACCATGCACCCCCTCAGCTCCTGAAGGAGAGCTGAGAAAGAATAGATGCCAATTACAAAAAGAAGCTTCCTAACACTTTCTGTGCTGATCCAACATCCAACCCTCTCCCTGCAGTTGTGTTTCCTGTGGGAGTGGCCTTAGAGGCCTCCAGGCTCCTCAGGAGACCACATTCTGGAGCGAACCATTGCACATCACGTGACCAGAGCTGGTGAGCCATTTTGAGACTCTTGACAGGTCATAGTTCTCTCTCTTATAAATGAAAGACAAAGGATCATAAGATCCATTTGAAAAGAGCAAATGAACATGTATTTGTTCATAAAGTTTCTCCTTGACATCTCGAAATAAAAACAACAACAGCAACAAAACCTTTTCCAGATCATAAGATTTACAAATGAAGCTAATTATTCTGTATGTTGTCCCCCTACTCCTGTGTGTGCATAACGTCTTCTGAGGGATTCCAACTTATTATCCTTAGATCTGTGGTCCAGAGCTGATGAGGCCATGATCATATCTTTTAGAGATGTGTTGATGATTAGACCTGACAAGAAGGTTAGAGGTTTTCCCAGGCCTATGAGCTACAGACAGGGGAAAAATGTTCTTCCTGACTAGATCACAATCTACACATGTGGGAGGGAATCACTCTGACAGTTTTCAATTCCAATGCCATTCAAAGTGAGCTAAAACATGTAAATTCAACTCTGTGCACTATCTGTTATAACTGTGGTATATGAGGATATATAATATATGAGGATGAGGGAAACTGCTTCCTGTACCCTTGCTCTGACATCCTCTAATTCTTCCTGTCTAGTCCACAGCTGACTAAACTATCCAGGTCATAGTCAACACCCCTGAAGGAAACAAGCACTGTACATGTAAGAAGTCACAAGGAGCACCTCCGGCTTTTGCCAGGTATGCATGGGACCCAACCTTATATATGGAAGGTCTCTGAAGATCTGGACTATATATCAGTTTTGCAACCAAGGATATGTAAATGGGGAAATAAAATATCAAAGGAGATATCCCCCGTTTTATGCACTTACTATGTGCTACACTACTCTTTGTATTCAGTATCACATTTTAATGTTCCTAACAGCTCAGTGACGCTGATTGTGTCTTTATCAGATGAAGAGAGAATTGAGGAGAATCTCCATCATTCAACTGAACCAGGATTGCAGCCCAGAGATAGCCTAACTCTAACTTCCCTTTCCATTCCTCTGATGGCACTGAAATGTAATAAATGCTACAAACCCGGAACAGTCAATTGACTCTCCGTAGCTTAGAGTCAAGGTGGGGAAAATTACTGAGGTAAGGCCACTCATTCTGCCTCATTGGAGATGACAGCAAAATGGAAAGGAGACCCTGTTGGTATAAGCATGTTAGTTAGGACAGAAAGTATCTGTCCCATATTGTCTCCAAGGAAGTCATTCAGCACAATCATGGCGGAGCTCCATAGGGGTCATTAATATACAGTCAGAACACTCCCCAACCCCCAGCTAGTATAGACTTTAGCCTAGCTTGAGCTCCACAGGGAAGCCATTCGCAGCCCAGGTGGGATGCTGCCAGGTACTGTGGCCACCTGGGCAACATCACTGTACCTTTATCACTGGACTTTAGTACTATGTCTTTAAACACAGAACTATGCTGCTTCCCATATCAGTCTGTATAGAACAAGGTGTGCCGAATTGCAAGACCTCTATTTTTCTCAGCCTTTGGAAAGGGGTCCTGTGCTCATTCTCACATCCTGGCTGATTCTGTAAGTATCTCAACAGAATTCTATTACAATGCTACTTTCAGACTCTAGTGGGATGTTTCTTGAATAATAGAAATGTATCTGTTTAATTATTCCAACTGCCAAATAGCTAATGTTGATTGGATATTACAGCATGCCCCAGTAATAGCCTAAAGTAAGTTTTGTTTGTGCACGAAGTCCAAATTGCTTGGTTGAAATTGCATTTTTGAATGTTTTCGGGAATATTCTAATTTCATGGTTTAATTATCATGCTCGCCCTAAAGAGTTTTGCCAGAACTTGGACCCAGTTGTTTACATATTACCTTATTTGCTTCTTGACTGCAAGAAGGTTAAAGGTAAATGAGGTTGACTGCAAGAAGGTTAAAGGGAGGGAAGAAGGAAATGAGGGAAGAAGGAAAGCACGGAGGGAGGGAGGAAGGGAGGAAGGGAGGGAGGGAGGGAGGCAGAAGTTGTACCCAATCAAACTTTAATTTCAAGAATAACAAATTTTAGTCTATGTCTCAAATGTTACAGAGACCTTACAGCCTCAAGACCAAATATACTCACTATCTGGCCATAAATGGGCAGTGTGTAAACCCCTGAGTTAATGAGCTATATATTTAAGTTTTATAAATTATGCCTTGAAAGTTCAATTTTAATGATCAAACACTTAAATCCTTGAACTCAGTTGTATTTCTACTTACACATTAACCCAGGCATACATATCTTGGAATGAATTTCAACAAGTTTCAGTCATCATAACCTCAAGGCGTATTTGGGGACCATTTAAACCATTATAGAGTGATAAGATCTTTTAAGAGAAGGGAAGGAGGGAGGGAAGAAGGAAATGAGAGAAGAAGGAAAGCACGGAGGAAGGGAGGAAGGGAGGGAGGGAGGGAGGCAGAAGTTGTACCCAATCAAACTTTAATTTCAAGAATAACAAATTTTAGTCTATGTCTCAAATGTTACATTAGATATAATTATATGAAAAAATATGCAGTTTCCATGACATTTATTTCACCCAGGTGATCTGTATTTTTTCTGACCATCCTAATCAAACTGGTTCAGGCTTTCAGACAGATGACCACTTGATAGTTGACATGGGGTTCTACTGTATTTATGCTAGAAACTAATTCTCAAGTTAGAGATTCAAACAATAATGCTTTTCTTGCACATAAAATCTCTTTTCCCTTGAGGAGTGTTACCTAGAACTGTGCCTATAAACAAGTTCATGAGATACAAAAAAGAAGAAAATTCAGTCTAAAAGGTTGAATCCAGGTTGGAGAGATGGCTCAGTGATTAAGAATGTTTACTGCTGAATCACAGGACCAGAGTTCAGATTCCAACACCCATATCCGGCTGTTCACAACCACCCATGACTTCAGCTCCAAGGGATCTGACTCTCTCTTTGACTTTCATGAACAAACAAGCACACACATGGGGACATAAATAAAATAAATATTAAAAATAAAATTTAGAAATAATAACACCTCTAAGGGAAGTTAAGAGAGAGAGAGAGAGAGACAGAGAGAATGATAGAAAACTAACAGAGTTTTAAGCCTCTAAAAGATATTATTGACAATCATGACACTCAAAGTTATTCAAATCCAGATTATCTGGATATCCCCTGAATATTCAAATAGTCAAATCCTGAATATCTCTAATTATTTACATTCCAAGGGCTATAGCATAGTATCATGATAAGTGATTTATTATCTGATTGTGTATGGTCCCAACACTGTATTGTTCCTGGGTATAAAATACAGTTCTTACTCTCAAGTTCAAGAATATATATATATATATATATATATATATATATATATTGATATTGTTATATATATCAAGTCTAAGGGAAAGTATATATATATATATATATATATATATATATATATATATATCACTATTAAAAAGATGTTTAATAGATGCAGTAAATAGATAATTTGAGATTGAGATTGATTTTGTAATATATTCATTTGATTCATTTTAAAGCAATCATTTTCTTACATGTAGCTATGGAAAACCCTGGCCTATGAATCAAAATTAAGAGAGTACCTTGTCTTGGCCAGCTCTGACAAAACATCAAAAGAAGCTCTAGATCTGTGTTTTAGGCTGAGATGGAGATTCAAGAGCCTGGGATTTATTGAGAGAATGACTCCAGAAAAAAGAGGGGTAAGGGAGATGAGAGACCAAAGCAAGGAGCCAAGACTCAGCCTCGACCGCAGTAAAACTTCCATCTTGTCTCACTGGGCACCAGAGCTAAATGTACCCGGAGGCAAGGAGATAGTTCTACACATGCCATGCCAACCTCTATCACCTCCTCTCTACCTGTCACCGAGTGCATAAGTCTCTTGTCCATGAGGCTGACTGCTATTTTGTAATGAAGATAGCTATGAGCCTTTAGGAGTCAATACCACAGCAGCTGCAGGGCAGGCACAACAGCCTAACAAAAAGAGGACCCAGGCTCAGCACCACGTGTCCACTGTAGTCCCTGACACAGAATGCCTAGAGGAGGGAAGTCCCTGCACATTTTATTGTTACACACTAGTGAGCTCAATATCATACCACCAACTTCACTGCTCTGGAAAGAAAGAACTGACTGTGTGAGACCTGGCTGTCCCAAAGTCTGTGTGGACTCCTCCTTGGTCACATTATCATTGGCATCTGTCTTAGTTTGCTTCTATTGCTATGATAAAATCGACTTGGAGAGGACACAGTTTACTCAGCTTTGATGTCCTGATGAGAGTCTATTAGGAAGTGAAGTCAGGGCAGAAACTCAAGGCAGGAATCGAAGCAAGGCTATGGAGGAATGTTGCTTACTCGCTGCTCTTCATGCCTTATTCCAATTACTTTGTACAGCCCAAGACCACTTGGCCAGGGAGGCACCAATCAATGGTCTGGGCCTTTTCATATCATTCATTGATGAAAATGTCCATAAGCCTGTCCACAGACCAATCTGATGGAAATATTTTCTCAATTAAGGTTTCCTCTTCCCAGATGTTCCTAGTGTATGCTGGATTAAAAAAAAAATAATAATCAGCAATGCGTCTAAGAGCAGGGCCCATAAAAAGACCCAATGGCCTTCTTTCTATGCTTGGTGCTGCTCTACATAAAAATCCTTCATTTGTCTGGCATAGTGAGGCCATTAAGATTTCATTTCACCTAGATTATATGGTAGGTGTTTCTATAAACTGCATTAGAATCAGAAGTATGCCAGGCATTCTGTAATATCAAGCTGCCGTTCTTCTTTTATAAACCTAGAACAGATTAGACTTGGTAAGTGTAAATCTTAGATGTTTCTGCACTGCAGAATCCTAAACTGGGGGACTATTGCCATTTGGTCCACGTGCTTGTTTCCAGGAGTGGCCAACTGGGAACTGGTTCACACTCAGAACTGCCAGCTCATCTCTGTTGTCTAACTTGACCACCAGTCCTGAAGCATCTACCTGTTTCCTGTGTCTCTTCCCACCTGGTTTCCGTTTGGAGAATGAAGGCATTTTAGATTCAATTTAAAGCTACAATGGTAGACATAAATATACTTTACAGAATGGTGTTTTATGAAGCACTTACTGTAAGTTCGTTAGTAGTGCACACACCTCTGAGGCTTACTCTCTGACAGGACAATGAGACAGGCAAACAACAGCATGGAATATGTCTTAGTTACTTTCCCTGTTGCTGTGAGGAGATACCTTGACAGACACTATGCAAGGAAGGAAGGATTTGTTATGTCTCACAGTTCAAGCATACAGTGTGTCACAGTGGAGGCGATCTGGTGGTGAGAACTTGTGTCACATTGTGTCCGCTCTCAGGGAGCAGAGAGCAAGGAATACATGTGTTTAACTCACTTTTTCCAGACTACAGTCCAGGATTCTAGCCCAGGGAATGATGCCATCCACAGTGGGTAGATCGACCCACATCAATCAACTTAATAAAGACAATCCGCTATGAGTATGCTGGGGAGCCATCTCTCAGGTGGTTCTAGATGTCACCTAAGTGACAGCTGAGATTAACCGTCACGGGGTAGAAATCCTGGGTGCATTAGTACAAAAACCTCAGTGTAATTTATAGCATGGTTCTTGACCTAATCTGATTCAACATCCCAATGTGAGACACCCTTCTGTTATTTTAATAAAATGCATTAAAAAGGTCAACTTACAGAGAGGAAGGTTTATTTGGTTACATTGCTTGAAAGGGTTAAGTCTGTGTTTAGTTAGCCCTAATGTTTGGGGGGAGCAGTAATGAAGCAAGGAGCTGTGATGTAACAATGCTACTCACCTCTCATGGGAGGGATGGGAAAGAGAAGGAGAAATGACTGGGGGCCCAACTGTCCTTTCGGAGGGCATATTCTCAAGATCAAAACACACTCCACACATCTCTTGAAGTCTCCACTACCTCTCAATAGAACTACTCCAGAGAATAAGACTTCAATACATAGACCTTTGGGGAACTCTTAAGACCTGAGCCTTTCATTTTTACAACACATTTTCTCATATTCTTTGAGATGAAATGTATAGTCAACATAGTCCATCTGCACACATAACCTCCAAGTGAAGTAATATAATGTGCTGAGGTTAATAAAAGAAACATAGTCGATAAACAGAGACTATACAGAAAAATGAATATACCAGAAGATATAATGAAGTAAAAATATGCTTATGTGTACAAATGCTAAGCATGAGACAGCCATAGAGGCAGGTGTATTATGAACATGTTAGTGTATTTAAAACCATGAACTTGGTCTCTCAAGTTACATAATACTGTCAAGGCTCTTTTTTTTCTTTATGCTTGTTCAATGGAACATTTACAAGCTGTAGGAGACATGAGATCATTTTATGAGGGTGTCTAGTATTTCTGATTCCCATCCACTAAATGCATAACTCACTACACCCTAGCACTGTGCTGACCCAAACCACTCCGGTGAACCTCTAAAATGTTTCCAGATGGAAGTGCATCCCATACCAAAAAACTCTGGACTTAAAGAATGGAGATTCAGACACAGTACGGAAAGAGAAGTGTAGGTTTTATCCAAGTACAGTAGATTATCTGAACAAAGTACCTTGGAAAGGACTTCTGTGATGGTAACATAGAGAACCAGCAGATGGGGAAACAGACGTTAGAATGTCTATGGGTACCATTCCAGAAAAGTAGCTAGTTATACTCTAGATGGATTTAAGATGAAGAACTGAGTGAAACTGTGACTGACATGGGGAGCATCACTAACCAACAAAGTCAAGGATTGCCAAGTCTTTCTCCATTCAGAGCCCTGCAGATGAGGACATCACTCAGCAACACAACAGGCTGGCGATGTTGCAGACCTAACGCAGCCTTCCAGGAGGGAGATTCTACACCTGCTATGCACTGAAAGGAAAGCAGATTTGGATGTGCATGGATGCTGGCGCTTATAGGACAACCAATTAGGAATTGGGTCCATGCAGGTTTGCAGCTATCCACAGACACATGTTCAAGAGACATAAGCTAGAGGACACCAAGGAAGCAAGTGTGGAGGAAAAGGTGGGCCGCTGTGCGACCTGAGTGACACATGCACGTGAAAGACAGAGATGCTTTGTTGGCTTGGAAAGTAAAACTATAATTAAAAAACAAATCAATAAGAACTTCTTACTTTCTTTGCCATGATGGGTCAGTAACTGTAAACACCTAAAGATTGCTTAAGTAACCGAAGATCGTAGAATTACAAAAGTCCCAGACAATTTGAAAGGCTGGGCTGAGTGTCTTTTTGAGCCACGACTCTGAGGTCAGTTGTTTATGCAGTGAGACTCTTAGACAGCAGAGTTTGAACATGCATCTTCTTTTCCCATTATCTCAAAAGCTTGGCCTCTTTCCCACCAACTCACTGGAGGGTTTCTGCAGCGAGCAGGATGTAGCTGAGTAGGAGCAGCAGAACCGTGTTGAAATGGCCTTGGGGGTGGGACCTCAAGTGCTCCCAGCTGTGTGTGAAAGGCTCTTGGTCAGCATGTTCCACACAGCTGCACAGTGGGGCCCCCGGGGGTGACTGTCCTAAATGGCTCTGCTGAGGAACTGTGAGCCCTGCACATCCTTTTGGAATGTGAGCTAATAGACCAATTTTAGCATCCACTCCAAGCAACAACATTCCCGTCAGCCAATAATTAGATGCCCACAGCGGTCCGCTGATATGGTAGAATCAGACCGTTCAGTGTGGTAAATATACAATGAGGACCTTCACTGCAAGACTTGGAGTGAGCCTAGTGGGGCAATGGTCCAAAACATGGATTTGGAATCCTAGAATCTGGGGGCTAGGATGAACTCTTACCAAGGTATTTCTCTCATAACAGATAATGGTGTGAGGGTCCAAAATGAGTATATAATCTGCCATTCACCTAGCTATAGTTCTACTGAGATTTGGAACTGGATAATGCTTTGCGTGGAGGGAAGGGAGTTTGCCTTGTGGCTTCCAAAAATGTGTCCTGACTGCCAAATGTCACCTCAAGAGTGAACTCAGCCTGAAATGGAGAAGTATCCACTGACAGCTATTTCAAGGGTCAGCTCGCTGTCATGAAACACACAGAAGAGAAGGGATAAAAAGCTGCTTGCTTTGTGTGTTAGTTTTCATCACTGTAATGAATTCCGGAAAGAAATAACTTGAAAATCAGGAAGGGTGTTTTTTGGTGTATGATCTTGGTCTACAGTGGGCTGGTTCCTTTTTTCTGGGCCTCGGATGACACAGACTGAAATGGCACGAGGGTGACATGCAGCACTGCTCTCTCCATGGTCGATAGGAAGCAAAGAGACTCAGGGGCAAAGGGCTCAGGGCAAAGTGATTCCCTTCTAAGACAGACCCCTACCACTTATTTCCTCCAGCCAAACCCCGCCTCCTAATTTTTACCACCTCCCAGAACTGTCATCAAATTTAAAATCCAATGGAACCCACTGATGAAGGCAGAGCCTCCTGATCCCATCAGGTCTCAAAATCCCTCTCTACTTTTTAGTAATACTGCAATGGGAACCTAGACTTGAACGTGTAAGCCTATTCCAGATACTTCAAATCTATACCATGAATGTATGCTTCTGCCCCACACCCACCAGCAACTGAAGGTATAACGACTCCAAGAGTAACATTCAAGAAATCAGTTAGTTAGAGCAACTTATTAAGCCTTTAATTAGGTTGCTCAGTAATATCTATTAAGCACTTACCACATGCTAAACACTGTTCTAAGTACTACACAGGTAATGTTGCCTTTGACTGGTACTACAGCTCCATGTTCCCATGTGTAAATCCCAATCTAATAGTTGAGACAGATTAGAGAGATATCAAGTTCATGCTATGAAGGAGACATGAACTAAGCCACTAAGGATCGAGGTATTCCTCTTCCCCTCCCTTACCAATATCACTTTTCCTCTGTCCCCTGCAGCTTTCCAGTGTCACCCTCAGGGTCCAGTTGGGTCCAGGTGCAGCCTGTTAGGAAGCCAGTGTCAATGTAAACTGTGGCTGTCATAGAATATCGTCCAAAAAAAAAAAACACCTAGAGAAAAATGATGGTTTCCAGTGTGGGTGGTTTAAAAGCAGGCAAGGAAATTGGGGAGGTTTTAAGGGAGGCTGTTGGGAATTTGACTATTGTTTTAAAGGGAGGCTGTTGGGCATTTGACTATTGTTTTAAAGGAGGCTGTTGGGAATTTGACTACTGTTATACAGCTACTCATTTGGGAGGTTTTAAAGGGAGGCTGTTGGGCATTTGACTACTGTTGTACTGTTACTCAGGCTCTGTGTATATAATATCCTGAACTGTTTCCCTATCATGCTTCCCTCATCCACTGATGAGGCGGAATTAACTTTACAGAGCTCTATTCAGGACTCATAAACAATGCGCAAAGGTGGCCCATGCTTCTGGGAGTTTGCAGTGTAGAGTAATTGGGAAAGGGTTCCAGGGAAAATGGAAACACCAAGAAGTGAGTTGAGATGCCCCCTCAGCTTTCCATCCTAACCTGCAGAGTCTGTGTCTAGACAGCCTCACCCAACCACTAGATTGGGAGATCAAGAAAGGGACAATACTGTCACTCAAATAAGATCTCCAACACTGGGGTATGACCCTTTCTGATGTCTGGGTCACAACAGGTTTGCAACTCATTTTAAAAGGTATCCATTAACAAGGGCTTATGTGGAGCTCCAACAGTTATTGATAATTCAGTTGCCATGGTTGCCACAGTCTATGTAGTCAGCTCTCTATCCACAATGCAAGCATTAGTAATGACATTGCTCCCCACAGATACCTAACTGAGGGGCTATGAAACCTAGAGGTCAGTCAATTCTTTCTAGTAGAAATAAAGGTGGCTTCTTCCCAGCCAGTGAGTGGGTCTGGCTGCCTACTGAGAAAACAATGACTAGGTCATTACTGTTTCTATACTTCTTCTTCTTCCTCTTCTATGTTATAACGTGTTTAGGATACACAAAGAGATGGGCTTAGAGGAGCAGTTATACCCCTATCAAATAGTCATCACGTCTTTGTACAGGCAAGATGAGCTCAGGGAATTGAGCAATACAACTGAGGAAGACTATCTCTTCTGCCTCATCTAGGACAAAGGAGAACCTGGACACCCTGAGAAGTTTCTCAATGTGTTTACCATCTCCAAGTTACATTTTTACCCACCATATACCATAAAGCTTAAGGCTTTAAAAAAAATGTATTGTTTGTTCAGCTTCTTTGTTCAAACTATCATAAAACCCAGTTATTTATTGAATTAATCGATGAGTCATTTATTACCAAACGTTAGCCTGGCACTCATTAATGCCAAACGTTGTTTTAAGCACATATCAAATCCACTTCACTGACTTGAGCTAGAGCTGGGACTACAGAATAAGAGCTAGAGTTGTTTCATCAGGACACTTGCCCTGCCCAAGCATGATTCTCTTTGCTTTGCCCAGCATACCACTGCCATCAGGACACCATAAGCGACCAAATAACAGGACAGTGCTCCTCCCACGGAGAGTTGACTGGCCCCCATTGTGATCAGTGGGTCGTGGGCTACTTTGGGTTTCCCAGATGCTGCCCTTGCCCTTGTGGTAGGTTTGCTGAAGTTTGTGGTTCAAACCTGGGGTTCAAACATGCTTTGATTGAGGAGGTTTTACAACTGGAATAAACTGCGGAGGGTGTTAGATTCATGGGCATTTTCGTCTTGAGGTCTTTACGTTGTTGCTCTTATTTCACAATGGAAGACCTGTGAGGAAAGGCACAGCAGTATTTAAGCGTAGAGTGATGGCTGTGAGTGGGAAGGTTACTGTTCTGCCATCCTTCAAAATCCTGTGAGTCAGAGAATGTCTTATTAAATCAGTAGGTAACTCATGCCTGCCCATTGCATCTATATCCCCAGATCTGACACATGTATCACACAGGGCTATTATATTAAGCTTTAAAGGTATATCTTAGAGACCGTCAATATGCTTTTAAAAGTCCTTACAGATCAATTGAGCATCTAAAATACTCAGTTTTGAGATGCACTGTCCTAAAGCATCCAAATGCACACTGGCTAACACACAAGCTTTTACTATGAAAATCCTTCTTGGGGACAATCCTGTCACCCTTGCCTTGTCCATATGTTCTCTCAAATGATCAGTATTTTCTTCACTCATGTTACCAGAATTCTTGGAGCTCTGATATAACCTGTTGTATTCAAGGCTATACAGGTATGAGGTCCTGTTTTCTTACATCTCAAACTATGATCTGGAAATGATCAGGTGAGCAGAGCAGAGCCAAGGTTACTGGTTACCAGGCACAATCACCTTG
Organism: Tokudaia tokunoshimensis; assembly: GCA_036184795.1. Classification (NCBI taxonomy): domain Eukaryota; kingdom Metazoa; phylum Chordata; class Mammalia; order Rodentia; family Muridae; genus Tokudaia; species Tokudaia tokunoshimensis. The sequence continues at coordinate 46,688,314 of BTHU01000012.1, forward strand.
GTTGCTGCTTACTTAACAAAAGCTTTGAATCGCTAAAAAACTAGTGATAGTTACAAACCCATTCTGCTGAATTAGAATTGTCTTCAAGTTTAAAAGACTAACTGACCAAGAGAGATTGAGTCAAATTCAGTCATTCAAAAATATAATCATCACATGGTAAATAAGATGTATGAATAGGTAACATGTTATAGACTTGTTAATTATATAAAGAATTAAAAGTTTAATCAGCCAGGTGATTTTCTTTGCATAATTCTAAATACTTTAACTGATATTTAACAAATGTAACTAACTTTTTAGTTATTGAAACATTGATTTGGGCACTGCAGTGTAGATACTGCAAATGTCTCAATATAAAATTTGTATCTGTGGCTCAATCAATCAATATTTTTGTTTTGTTTTGTTTTTGTTTTTGAGACAGGGTTTCCCTGGTTGTCCTGAAACTCACTCTCTAGATCAGTCTAGCCTACCCGACCTGCCTGCCTCTGCCTCTCTAGTGCTGGGATTAAAGGCATATACCACCACCGCTTAGCTTCAAATTTTTATTTTAAAAAACCTAAGCATGACTAATGTGGTCTGACCTCCGCCCCCAGCATACCTGTAGACATTTTGTTCCATGCCTGCCAGCTATTTTATATTGTTGCCAAAATATCCCTGCCAGTCACTGACACAGAGAAATATCTTGACTCGGAGCAAGGTGATGCTGCCCACACATCTGGTTATATTCTGTGTATTCTGTATGAAGTTTGTCAATATTATAAGAAATTCCACAAAGCTTTATGTAGGAGTCATCAAGTTAAAGGTCAATATGAATTGCTATGTCTAAAATGGCTTGAGTCAGAGCTGACCAACGGCCAGCACTTCCTGCACCTGCATATGAGTTGACTCTCTCTCTCTCTCTCTCTCTCTCTCTCTCTCTCTCCTTTTTAAACCTGCCCTGAGAAATGTTTGTTGTCATAGCTTAGATAATTTTGAGCTGCATTCCTAATCTGCTCAGTATTAGTGTATGCATTCAATAAACCATCACTGTCTGACTGATAACACTGTCCCTGTGGTTTGTGAAGCAACTCTCAGACCCAACAACTATGAGTATAGAATGTAAACAATTCAGAAAAAGCTTTTAGGGTCTACTTGATTTTACTCACACTAAGAATATATGGCAAACTACATACTACATTGTTTCTTTCAATAGTAATTACCATTGTAATCACAAATCACTGACTGATTCTTTTGATTGTTAATTCTGAAGTTACAATGTAGCTTTAGTTAAATCTTTGTTCTTCTGTTTTCTCTAACACAGCATGGCTTGGTTGGTCAGGTTTAGAGACTAAAAGTGTTTTCAGTAGATGGACTGAATGTGGACATTAGAATCATCATCTGGGCCCCCGACAACTGCAGCTGCCTTGAGGGTAGGAGGCAAAGAGTGTTGGAGAGAACAATGGCATTTTGATGCGGGACTCAGGAGAAATACTGCAGGGCTTGCGCTCTGAAATCTACTAGCAGCCACTTGCAGTGTGTAGTTTTTGCTACACTGCTTTAAGCTCCAGGCAGACTGCAATCCACCCAGGTTCCCTGGGATCCTCAGATGAAACACACACACACACACACACACACACACACACACACACACACACTCACTACCTTATTTTCAACCAGCCTTATTGGCTCAGTTGCTGGGCTCTTCTAAGCCTTCCTCAGCTATCTCACACCCTCCTTTTCACTCCCAGCTCGCCATCCTAAATCTGCCCTCAGCTTTAGTTGCTCAGTTACCTTCTCCTCCTTCAGCCCTCTAAATCTGCCCTCGGCTTAATTATGTTTAAAATATCCTGCCTCCTACCCCAGGCCCAGTCGGGGAAGTGGCCAATGGCCTCGCCACCCTGGATCTCACACAACTCGTGACTTTTTCTCCCTCTGAAGCATGGCAAATCCTTTTCTCCTCCTGCCTCTCTTAGCCTGCCTGCAGGGACCTGGAAGTCCCACCTCTTTCCTTCCACCTAGCAATTGACTCTGGTGTCTTTATTGATCAATCAAGAATCAATTGGGGAACAGGACCTTAGTATCAGAACCATCCCCTACATCCCTTCAGACATCTTCTCAAACTGCTTGGCACTATCCCTGATGGCTGCGTCATTGACACCATAGTTCATCTGTAGGGTGGACAGACACCAAGATTCCCCAGCGAGAATGGGGTTCAGGTCAGCTTTTGATCCTCAGATCCAGAAGATTGACACCAGTTACATAAAGACCTAGAAACCATTTGCCCCAACTCCATAGTTTCTAAAGACAGAGTAGAATCCATTCTTGACCAAAGGCTCTTTAGATATAAATAATCTTTTATCTTAGTTAGGGTTGCTACTGCTGTGATAAAACACCATGACCAAAAGCAACTTGGAGAGGAAAAGGTTTATCTCAGCTTGCAGTTCAACATCACAGTCTGTTATTAAAGAAAGCTAGAGCAAGAACAGGGCAGGAGCCACAGAGGAGTGCTGCTTGCTGTGGGGTTCCTCATGGCTGGGACAGCCTGCTTCCTTATAGCACACAGGACAATCAGTTCAGGGGTGGTGCTGCCTATAGCGAGCCTTCTTACATAAATTATCAATGAATAAAAATCTGATGAGAAGCCGGGCGGTGGTGGCGCACACCTTTAATCCCAGCACTTGGGAGGCAGAGGCAGGAGGATTTCTGAGTTCAAGGCCAGCCTGGTCTACAGAGTGAGTTCCAGGACAGCCAGGGCTACACAGAGAAACCCTGTCTCGAAAAAAAAAAAAAAATCTGATGAGAGCATTTTCTTTTTCTTTCTCTTTTCTATGACTGACACTTTATTCAGTCAATTTCTTTACAACTGAAACTCTGGGCATTCAAAATTAATGTCCTTGCCCTTGAGCTTCTTATACATACCAGAAAAAGTTCCAAACTTTTGCTCCAAGTTGTTGAGCTATGCTTTGTCTAAATGAACCTTTATGAACCGGCTGCCATCCAGTTTCACACGGATCCTCTTACCCACAATTCCACATGGGAAGACCAAGTCTTTAAGGATGGCACCATGCACTGCTATCAAGGCACTGCTTCTGAGTGTTTTTGCTTGTTTTCCAAACAGATTTTCTGGGTGACATGGGCAGAATCCTCCTTTAAGCCATGAAGACTACATGCTTCCCAATTCTCTGAATAGCTGGACTTGGATTTTTCTGGAACGATTTCAGGTGAAGAACTGGTACAAAAATTATGGTGGCTTTCTAGCCACCACCAACTCCAATTTTCTTGGCCATGGTGATGTTGAGTTCCCTCAACTGCACCTTGGGATCCTAGCTCATCTCCAGCTCGAGCAGCGCCTGTGAATACAGAGAACGTGGGCGCCATGCCAGGGTCAGGGGACCCAGAGTCAAGAGATCAGGGGACCAGGGAGACAAGCTCACCTGAGAGATGCCAGACTCGAAATGATCTGACTTCCCACCACTGGGCTTCATGGTTTTGGCGCTGGAGCTGAACTTGGCCTTGTCCTTACAGAGACTGCTTTAGAAAAAAACCCAGCTCTGGCAAATCAAGAACTTTTTCTTAGTTGAGGTTCCCTCTTCCAAAGTGACATTAACTTGTGTCAAGCTGACATAAAACTATCCAGAACACCTTTTTGTTTTCTCAATGAATGATAGATAAAAATGAATACTTTTTAAATTTTGAACTCCTACTTCTCTTTGACATTGTCCCCAGAAAAGACCAATCACCCTCTGTTAAAACCTCAGTCTACACCCCAACACCCACCCCTCCACACCCCAACACCCACCCTCCCTCCATTTTCTTTTCTTCCCTTTTCTTCCAGGTGTTCAGTGTAAAGAATGTGATCTTGGATTCTACCGCAATCCACGAATTTTGGGAGCACCCTGCTGGCTCTGTGCCTGCAACAACAACATAGGTGTAACAGACCCAGAATCCTACAGCCAGTAATGGGAATATCTCAAGTGTCTGCATAAAACTCAGAGCCAAGCTTCCAGTCCTGTAAACCAGGTCACTTTGGATCTGCCCTCAATCAGACCTGCAAAAGTAAGGTCACAAAGCTCCCAAGGGGGGCATGGTTGCTAGGTGGCAGTTTGTAAATGTGATGTTAGCTTTCCCAGGCTTCTTTCATTTGGGATTCTTGCTAACAAAAACAAGACCCACTAAGAGAGAGGGTTGTTGCAATGAAAATTGTCAGCAGAAATGGGTGTAGTGCCTACTCTTTCAAGTGATGGTGGGCAACGTTCACTGGGTAAAGCATCTGGTCTCAGGTGCTGGGCAGTGCTCACCACCTTGCATTGTGTGACTGTTTTTTTGACCACTACAGACATTGGGTTTTTTTTTTAAAGATTTATTTATTTATTTATTTTCTGTATATGAGTACGCAGTAGCTGTACAGATGGTTGTGAGCCATCATGTGGTTGCTGTGATTTGAACTCTGGATCTTTGGAAGAGCAGTCAGTGCTCTTAACTGCTGAGCCATCTCTCCAGCCCACTAACGTCATTGTTAACATGAAGATTCCTGGGCTGTACTCTGCATACTGAATCAGCATCCCAGGCATCTGTAAGACGCTCATCAAGAGACTTTAATATGTGACTATGAGGACTCGTGCTGTGAAAGACAAAGTTCTAATAAGTTTAGGATAAAGAGGCATGCTAAGTTCCAGGGAAATATTTCTAATACTTCAGTTTACCCATGCTGATTTAGAAAGACATATTTTTCAAATTACTTAAATAATTTTAATTTTGGAAAAGAGCTTAAGAGAAATGTAAGGTTCACTGTCCTCACCACCAAAAGCTCCAGAAACTTAGGCTGACTCGAGTGAAACTGATGTTTGGGAAGATCCAAACTGGTTGGAGGTTATCACCTACTCAGATGCTTCAACAAAGCCTATGGTGCGAGTTCCTCGATGGGTCCTTCAAAGAACTTATATAAGAGATCTCTCCAAAACCTTTTCCATGATTCCTTAAATGCAACTGTTAGTGTATCTACCTCTAACAACAGTTTTACGATTCCTGGTGTTCCAGCTGTCTTTCTGGAGTGAGTTTTACTGCACAGCCCCTGGGTGGGGAAGTTTGCCTTTGTGATCTTGTCACAGGAGCATGCCCTTGTCTGCCACATGTCACAGACTTTGTCTGTGACCATTGCACTGATGGATACTGGAATCTGATCCCTGGTAGAGTGTGTCAGTGATGTGACTGTGACCCGCCCTCTCAAGGTGGCCTCTGTGACTAGGCAAGGCACTTAGAAACTTTCTAGTATACTGGGAATAAGAATGGAGAGGGAAGCATGTTTTACAAGTTTGCAGACGGTATTTTATCTATATGCTATTGAGGATTAGTGGTTCTATACTTGACTACCCTTAAACAAGACACAGTTGATATTTATTTTCCCAAGAATCAAAGGCCCAAAAATAGAGACCAAGAGCTTCCAAGCTAAGTTTGCCTACCTCAGTTTTCTCTCAGCCTCTCTGAGGCTGAGAAGTCAGTCTCCACATACGGTGAAAGCCAGACATAAGCCACCCCCTCACTATCTCGCACATACAGTCACAGGTAAGACTCAAGAAACAATTACTAATCAGAAGTTACAATGAATAAATAGGTGACTCCAGATGCACAATACCATTTTTAAATAGTGATATCATCACCTGTGGCAATAATTAGGCTGCCTTCTCCAGACCAGCACAGATGACTCCTAGAGACTACAGGTTACGGAGCACACCTTCACTGTTCAATGCACACTTAGTATTGCCCACAGCACCTATAATAGTCGACCAGACAAGAGGCACAGAAAAATTTTAAATACTGTAAAATTACCCGTGTATGGAAAAGCTGTTTAGTAGTTTTGTTTTGTCTTTTTCCCCCCACTAATAAATGTATTTTCTCCAATACTTTTCATATGGAAAGGAATGATGGAGAGAAGACGAAGACAACAATATGAAATTTTACAAAAAGTCAACTCAGTGATGTAAGAGCGCAGGTTTATTGAAATCAAAACTCTAATTTAGGAAACTGGAGTCTTAAACCAGGTTTGGGGTTGTATGCCTGGAATCCCGGGAAAGTGAGACAGGAAGAATTAGAAGCTAGCCTGAGCTATAAAATGAGGCCTGGTCTCCAAAACAAATAGATAAATACATACATAAAATTTCTAGAGCCATTTCAATTAGAAAGCGTGAGAGTCATCTCTAACTTCAACTCCTCAGTTGAACTTATTATCCAAAGATAAAATCTTATATAAGGGGGCTGGTGAGATGGCTCAGCGGTTAAGAGCACCGACTGCTCTTCTGAAAGTCCTGAGTTCAAATCCCAGCAACCACATGGTGGCTCACAACCATCTGTAATGGGATCTGATGCCCTCTTCTGGTGTGTCTGAAGACACCTACAGTGTACTTACATATAATAAATAAATAAATCTAAAAAAATATTATATAAGTAAATTTCCTAAGACGGGATTTCCCTATGTAGTCCAAGCTGGCCTGGAACCTGCAGTCTTCTTGCCTTGGGCTTCTGAATGCCAGGGTTGCAGGAATGCACCGCCAAGCTTGGCTAAAAATGACTCATCTATACAGAATGTGTTTACCCTTCCCTTGCTTCTGCTCCAACCCTCTCTAACCAACTTGCGCAAAAACACCATACCCCTTTGCGAAAGCACAAACTCTTTAAATAATAAAACATATTGTCAGATTATAAAGAAAGTACAAAAATGTGCACCACACCCACCTGCCCCTATTATTAGCATCTTATATTGGTTGCTTTATTTGTCACAATAAGAACCAATATTGATTTAGTATCATTAACTAGATTTCATAGTTTTCTTGAATGCTCTGGGTTTTACCCAGAGCTTTTTACAACAGGTTATCGTGTCTCTTTAGCCTCTTCCTGCCTTTCCTCATTCTTCATATCTGTCACAGGTTTTAGATTATCTGTCGAACAGGTTCCACCTCAAGTTTTTCTCATTAGCCTGGAGTTCTGGGATGTGAGATGACCAGGGACCCACTTGATCACATAAGACTAACATGACTAACCACTGACTGTGAATCACGGTCACTTTATAGAAGTGTCTGTAAGATTTCTATGCTACACAGTTACTCTGTTCCTCCCTCCATACTGCACTTTTAGAAAGGGGCATCACCATACACATCCCACACTTACAAAATAAGGAGTCTTTATCAACCTCCTTGAAGGCATCATATTTCCACATTGTCCCCATTTATTCAAAAGTTTATATATATGTATATATATACATATATATATATATACTTTTAAATAATAAATTTGAATATATATTCAAATATATATATATATTTCAATAAATGAGGACAACAGACACGTTATATAGTAATATATATCATGATGAATTCATGGGTATTTGTACTATCCTACTCATAATGGCCCAACACTATTTTATTGTTGATTCAGGCTTTGGCCATAGGAAGTTCTTTAAGTTAGAATTTATGCCTCTTTCATACTCAAATATAGAATTCTTCAACGTATCTTCTCCATTTGTAGTAAGAGCCAAATGTTCTGGGCTCATACATTTCCTGCTCCACTTTTAAACACAGCTCTAACAAATGCTGGTTCCTGGGCTGGAGAGATGGCTCAGTGGTTAAGAATACTGACTGCTCTTCCAGAGGTCCTGAGTTCAATTCCCAGCAACCACATGGTGGCTCACAACCATCTGTAATGGGATCTGATGCCCTCTTCTGGTGTGTCTGAAGACAGCTACAGTGTATTCATACAAATAAAATAAATAGATCTTTAAAAAAACAAACAAACAAATGTTTGTTCCTTTATTGGAGAAAGGTATTAAAAACCAAGATGCGTGTGCAAGGTGATCACACCCATCTGGCACGCTCCCCGTATTCTCTATAGTTACACCCACCAACCACAGAGTAGACAGATTGGCCTCCACACAAATGTTTGGCTTCTTAACTCATGTAGATCTTTTACCATCCATGATATCACTGTCTGGCATGCTTCTTAGACCTCTGGGAAAGCATATTTGTAGTATCATGCAACATACAGTTCAACCATGGAGGCCAAGAGCAGTTTATGACCTTGAAAGTCAGATAGCATTAATTTAATTAAAATCCCCCTCACCACAGGCTACTTTGAGCTGTTTGGTCCATGAGGGAATCCCTTGAGGAAGGTTGCTTTCTACAATCAGGAAACACTTTCATTTGAGTACAGAGAAGACATATGGCTAACTAGATTCCCAGCTGTTTAAATAACTTCAGATAAATATTTCCATGTCAGCCAGGAGGTAGTCTCCAGTGCATTCCCACACAGAGAGCCAACTGTGCCATCCAATATTTTGGTCAATGGTTTAGACGGAGCTGGAGAAACAAGTTTCTCAAATTTTCAGAGGCTGCAAAATTGTAAGCTAATATGCCAAAGATGGAAAGAGAGGCCAGGTAGCCTAACAGGCTCTCACGTAGGTGGGAAGCAACAAGAAATGTTAACAGGGTAAAAGTAAAGTTGCATAACTAGGCACTTAGAATCATTTGCATAAGGGTGAGAATAATCACTTGGCACCAACCCATGTGAAAATAGCTGGAGATTTTCACTGTGTGAAGCTGCACCGGAGCCAGCAGTGCCCAGGGCTGCCAGGGAAGCGAGGCCTGCCCAGGCTGGAGTAGAGGGCATGCCGTGTTCAGGGGCCGTAAGTCACCATCCCAACGCTGGCTTCACTAGCTGTACAACTCCAGGATCCGTAGTGTCAGCTCTGAGCAGCAGAGCATTTTTACAGGCTTTTAAAGTTTCAAGGAAGCTTTCATCCGCATGGTTATGGAGTATAGAGTGATATTCTGGTGCATATTTAATGATCAAAATCAGGGTAATTAGCCTATCTATACATCAGTCTTTTGTGTTAAAAGCATTCAAAAGCCTCTCTTGAAGCTATTTTAAAATGTCTAATAGAATACCTTTACCTATGGTCATCCTCCTGTTTTGTATTTTACTGTTACATATTTTATAGCATTATAAAACATGCTAGAACTTCCTCCTCCTATCCTGCTGTAATTTTGTATTCCATCCTTCCCTCCCTCCCTCTCCCTTCCCTGGCAGACAGTATTATTCTCTGCATTTGACACTTAAATTCTACATGTAAGTGAGACCATGGAATATTTCCTTTCTTCTAAATACAACGTTGTTAACATAAACTTTCTAAAGTGTGTGTCTAAAAGAAGACAATTTGAATACTGACTAGAACTACACAATCGAATAATAAGGGCCTAAATCGGTGGTTCTCAGCCTTCCTGACGCTGTGACCCTTTAATACAGTTCCTCATGTTGTGGTGACCCACCAAACAACATTCTTTCATTGCTACTTCATAGGTGTAATTTTGCTACTGTTACAAATCATAATGTAAATATCTGCAGGGTATCTGATATGCTACCCCTAAGGGGGCATCGACCCACAGGTTAAGAACCATGGGCCTAAAGTAATTAGAATGGGTGGTCCCAAAACATAGAAGTGAAGGCAAGCGAAAGTGGTTGGGGAATAAGGCAGCCACACTCCACGTGTGCAACTCCACAAGAAAGGACTCAGAGTGACGGGAACCCGTTCTGAGGAAGCAGATTGAGTGCAAGGACAGGACAGCACTGCTCAGTAATCAAGAGCAACCGTCATTATCACGCACCTCAGGAGTAGCAACTTTCTGTCATCCCCCTACTTGTGCACACTCTAGTGGGACCTCCGAGGATGCATAGAAGGTTGGTAAATGGAGTCATTTTATGATTCTAGCTACCTGAGTGCTGGGAGTATACTTACAGAACCGATGTTTAAACATACTTAGATATCATTTAAGGTTCCTGCAAGCAGCTTGTGTTTGTCTTTTCTCTCATTTTCTCCAGCCTTTTCAGTTTTCAGAAGAAGTGACTCAAGGACACAAACGGGAAGGTACAAGAACACTCAATCTTCTGTCAAAAGCACAAATGTGGCAAAGGAATTAACTATAAAGTGAAAAAATAATTGCCATTTTGTAGAACAAAACTCTAGTCCAGTTGGTGAAGTTACACCATGTATAGATGCAGGACCACATCTTTGGGCTGTGCCCCTCGGTCACTTACCCGGGAACTCCCATCACTGTGGAGTTAAGGAATGCGGCCAGTTTCCCAATGTGTGTTTTGTTTCCATTTACATCTGTGTATGTTTCCTAGTCTGGGGCCACCTGTCCCTGAACAGCTGGAAGCAGGCGGTATGGTCAAGAACACTAAGCCAAAACACATTAATTTGTGATTCTGATACTTCCAGAGGTGGCTGCTGACCGTGGGAATCATCCTCCTTCAACTTTTGCACAACTCTGTGCTCTAACTCACTAGAGAAAAATTGTTTCCTATGAAAATGCATTGTTGTGTTTTGTTTTGTTTAGACCATAAAGCTTGTCAATTCATCATTCACCACCCACGACTGTTCTCACAGCTTGCAAGCCAGGTCATGGCAGGACACTCTGTAGTGAGGAAAACTATTACAGCAATCCATCTGGAAGATGCATTTGTAAATAACTGAATGCTAAAAACACAGGTGCAGTCATTCAGATCTACCATGGGCGTGCTACACACACACACACACACACACACACACACACACCAACAACAACAACAACAACAACAAAAACAACCACCACCCAAGATTCATATTCTTTTATTTGATTCTTTTTTAAAGCAATGTGCACTTAGAAAGTACACGACCTAATTCTAATTATGAAAACAATATTTTTATAATCATATAAAGAGACCTTCTTCCTACGTGAAAACTATTAGCCTGTGCTAAAATATTAGCCTTTATTAAAATTTCTCTAAATTAGGTCAGACATCTAGGGTGGTCATGATTGATTATAGTCAACTATCTGCTATTTGGAAGCCTGTGGAGGAAAATCGGTCCCCCTGAACAGAAGCAGAACCTCATGGCCCTGGGCTTGTGCCATTACTTAGATATTGAACTGATGTTCACTGCCTGCTGCTCCTCTGTCTTCTTAATTTGAAATCCACGCCTTTCAGCCATGTGTGAGCTCCGTTTGTAGGATTCGAAGCACTTAAACGTATCACAAATGAGGGGTAGAGATTTTGATCTTAGTCATTCTGACTGGTGTAAGATGGAATCTCAGGGTCATTTTGACTTGCATTTCCCTGATGACTAAGGACTTTGAACATTTAGAGATTCCTTTGTTGAGAGTTCTCTGCTTAGCTCTGTAACCATTTTTTAATTGGGGTTTTCAGTGCGGTGGGGTGTAATTTCTTGAGTTCTTTATATATTTTGGATATCAGCCCTCTGTCTAATATAGGAGTGGTAAAGATCTTTTCCCATACTATAAGCTGTTGTTTTGACTGGTTGAGGATGTCTTTTGCCTTATAGAAGCTTTTCAGTTTCATGGGGTCCCATTTATTAATTGTTGATCTTAATGTCTGAACTGTTGGTGTTCTGTTCAGGCAGTTGTTTCCTGTGCCAATGTGTTTAAGGTTATTCCCTACTTTGGCTTCTATCAGATTTAGTGTATCCTGTTTTATGTTCAGGTCTTTGATCTACTTGGACTTGAGTTTTGTGCAGGGTGATAAATATGGATCCATTTGCATTCTTTGAGAGGAAGACATCCAGTTAGACCAGCACCATTGGTTGAAGATGCTTTCTTTATTCCATTGTATAGTCTTGACTTCTTTGTCAAAAATTAAGTGTCAGTCCATATGTCTGTGGGTTTATTTCTGGGAATTGGACTGCCTTGTCTAGGCTCAATAGGAAAAGACCTTATCACAAATTGATAAGCAGACTAATATTCATAGGCGGCCTCCACTTCTTTGAGGAGAAAGCAAGAGGATGATGGAGGGTGGGAAGGTGAGAGGGAGGGAGGGAAGCTGTAATTAGGTTATAAAGTAAAAGAATTGATTAATTAAAAAATTAATGAGGGATGGGATTGTGCATTTCTGAATTTTACTCATTTAACCTTGAATAGACACATGGGGAGGCCAGTGAGATGGCTCAGTGGGTAAAGGTACCTCAGTAGATAGAGCCTGGTGGCCTGACTTCGATGCCCAGAGTCCAAATAGTAGGAGATAATTAATTCAGACATGTTGTTTCCTGGCCTTCACATATGTACCATATCACATGCATACACACAAATATTATGAAAAAATGCAATATGATTAATGAGAACCATAGGAGACAGCACCAATTTGATGGCTGCACTGGTTCTAGAAGATACCATTCTTACATATTGATTTAAATCATGTTTCCAGAGAAAGTCAATGTAAAGAAGTATCAAATATGATGGGACTATAGAGCAGGGCGACTCCTACATTAACTCCTATCCAAATGTGTGCTTCTGGCTAAAACCTTGTCACGCTGTCCTTGCCCAACTCCACTGTGTATCCTGAAGTGTTTGCTCAAGGTCACACTTAACTTGGTTTCCTATATATAACTGGCTATTTTAAAACCAGGAAGGGAAAGAGAGTGGGGCAGCCCAGTGAGAGTAGATGCTTGCTGCCAACCTTGACAACCTGCGTCCAATCCTTGGAACACACATGGCAGCAGAAGAGAGATCTGTGACTCCCACAAGCTGTCTTCTGACTTCCACATGAGCACTGTGGTGTACACACACATACACTCACACTAAAAATGTAATAAAATTATTAACAACCAGAAAGAAGGGATAGGAGTGATATAATTCTTGTCTAGCATGCAGGAGGAAAAAAAAAGAAGAATGTTAGCTCTTGTAAATCAAAGTCTGTTAGCCTCTTTAGTCTGTGTCCCTCTGACATTTTAATAATCTTCGTGCAAATGTTTCATCTGTTAGTGAAGCCAGGGAAGACTTTGCAAATGCTTGTGTTGGACTACAGAGCCCACTGAATTCCTGGGTGAGAGCAGCTTGTGGGCAGAGCTTGACTTGCATCTGTACCGTGGTGTAACACTGTTCTAAAGTGTCCCATGGAGACCCCTGGGCCAATCTGCATGTTCCATGACATCCAGTGGAGCCTAGAGTGTTAACCAGTTTTTATTGCAATTGCCATTATTGACTATAATCTTAGAGATCATTTCTGTCGCTCATAATTGGCATTATTTGTATGCAAGCTATGCCATGCCTTTTAAATCACATACATGTTTATTGCAGTGACTCTAAAAGCATAAGCTAGTAATTTCTAACCTTTTACAATTCCATAACATCAATAGCTTTATCTTGACCAGAACCCCCCTCAAATGAAGTGCTATGTGACATCAGACATTTTCTTTTATTAAATTAAAGACAAAGCCCTTCTCCTATCTCCTAAGAACAAAGTAATCATATATAATGAAAAACAGCAAGAATCAGCACCCCCAGGCAGGATTTTCAGTGTGGCCATGGGACTTCTTAGTCCTGCTGTGATGGACACTATTAAACCCACATGCCTCATTCAAGCAGATAAAGACCCCACGTGTACACTCACAATACAAACCGCATTTAGTGTTTCCATTAGAAACCATGAGTTGATTTTCTGATAGAACAGAGAGAGGCAGGTCGTATTTTAATGATCTCACACGGGTCTCTGAAAACATATTGTTTTTAAATTGTTGCCTTGGAAACATGAATTGGGGAGAATCCCAGGGGAGGAGGGAAGGGTTGATTTTTAAGCTAGGAACAAACAGATTGGGTAACATTCTTTGCTCTCTTCACTCTTCCTTTGTAGCATGTGACTACAACAAAGAAGGAACCCAGAGGACTGTATGTGACCAGACACTGGCATGTGCCACTGCCGGGAGGGTGTCTGCGGCCATAGATGTGACCATGGCACCCAGGTCAGGACCAGGAATTCCCTGCCTATCTTTAATGTCAACTGTGCTTTGATCACTGGGACCATACCTCCTCTTCCCTCTCCAAGACAGTGCAAGGGTTAATTGGGCTGGCTCCTAACAAGAAAGATAAATGAGAGACCCAGCCTGACTGTGAGGTGGACTTCAAAGACCTCAGAGAAAACATGTCTACCATAGAGAAGATTTTGAAACAACCTGTTTTCTTATTTGGTGAATTGTTGAAAGTCAGAAAAATTTAAGAGTCTGTAAGGTAAGATTTGTACTCAAGGAAAAGATAAGCCAACTCCTGGTTGACCTCTGACTCCTGCTGAAGTTTTCTTCCTTTGCCTTCAATTTAGAAATATACTTATGTTGACTGTGAGAATTGATCATTGTTCAGCTAACAAGCAGGCTTTTTTTTATGTTTTGCCTGTGTGTGGTATGGTACAGTTTACAGATACGTGTGCATGTTCATGTGAGAGATAGATATTGACACAAGTGTATAGGTATGCAAGCATAGGTGTGTGTGTGTGTGGAAGACAGAGATTGATACATGTGTATGGGTGTGCAAGTGTATGTGTATGCGCATGTAGAAGGCAGAGAGTGACTTCAGATAGTTTTTGCTATTTGCTCTACACTTTAGTTATGGAGGCAAGGTTTCTTGCTAAACCCTCTCAAATGGGTTTGCCCATTTGAGAAGTCTAGCTAGCTAGCATGTCCCAGGGAGCTCCTGATTTTAGAAGTAAGGCAAACTGCCACAGCCATTCAGCTTCTGAATTGATCATTGGAAGTCCAAATCCCACTCTTAAGTGTAAATGACAAGCACTTTTTCTCCTGAGCCATCTCCATGGACCCATAAGTGGGCTTTTAATTGTGTTTGTTGTTTCTTCTTGCCCAGTTAAGATTATATCTGATTTGTTTCCCCAGATGCTATCAAATTTTATAAAAGCACAGTCATTAGAAAGTACGTAATGGGGACTGGTGGCGTAGTGGTGGCATTGTGCTTCTGAGCATGCACAAAGCCATGTCTTAAGCCTCGGCACTCTAAAGACAATTAAAAATTAAAAATAGAAGATTTCCTGAGAAGCCCAAACCCAGCAGGGCTGAAAGCCACACCACTGATTTTACAGCCATTATACTCCGAGAACACACATACCATTTATTTCACCTACAACACAGGAAACTAGACGTATAGTACTTTCCAATACAGATGGTATATTTTCAATGACGCATATGAGAAAAATTTGCCAAATCTTCCCAGATTCTCCATTTATTTAGAAACTGTGCGTTATTTGTTAAGCTATACAAAGGGTGGCCGTTCCTTCAGAACACAATATCCTTTCTATGAGCTAGTATCAAATTCATTTCTCATTCATCGGTTGTCTCTGAAGATTGCATTGGATGCTCTGAGCCAGGGGCTCAGTAAACAGGTCAACCCAGTACAGCACATGTTCTTGTGAAGGCCTAGTGTAGCACAGCCATGCTATAGTGACAGCCCCCCGTGGCTGTTCTCTGTCTCTCTGCAGTAGCTGAGTTATTAAGAGGTGACAGACACTAGGAACCCTGCAGCAAGCTCTGTCTTTGCCAACCTGCTCCAAGCAAACACTAGGATGACTTGTGTATGTTTTCTCCTTCATACAGTCTACCAAGAATGTAGCCCCCCGCCAAATATCTCCCCTTTTCAAAAAAAAAAAGTTCCTAAATTTAAAAACACAGTTGTAAACATAAACCAAACATTATCAATAGGAAAACAGCCTAGAAATATATGGTACCTGCTTAAAAGGTATACGAGGAAAAAGAAACAGCCTTCCTGTATAGCCCAGACCCAAGACATGGTAAACCCTGCAACAGGGCCTGGGAAGATGAAATGGCTATATAAAGAAAATGGGTATATCTCTAACTATTATCCTGCAGAAGTGGGGCCCTGCATTACCAAACTGCCCTTCTTCTCAAAAGATAGAGGTCATTTACATTTTCATGAAAATAGCTCCCAGGGCTGGAGAGATGGCTCAGTGGTTAAAAGCACACTGACTGTTCTTCCAAAGGTTGTGAGTTCAAATCCCAGCAACCACATGGTGGCTCACAGTCATCTGTAATGAGATCTGACACCCTCTTCTGGTGTGTCTGAAAGCAGCTACAGTGTACTTAGATATAATAATAAGTAAATCTTTTTTAAAAAAAAGAGAAAAGAAAATAACCCCCATTGACAAGTGCAGGAGCTACGTAGTATCACTTGTAAATCACAGTGTGGCCCAAGGAAAACACACCTGAGAGTGAGCTTTAGGCTACTCTGTGGTTATACCTATTAGGAAGATGTCAAAGTAACACCAAGAAAGCAGAATGAGCTTCAGGGGCATTGTGAACAAAAAGACTACAGGATTCAGAGCAGAGCCCAAGAGGACTGCAAGAGGAAAGGTGCCATGAACCAGACAGAGGTGATAAGAAAGTGGTAGCTGCCAAGTCCCTCCAATCACAAGCCTAGATGCCTGTCCCCTGGGTCAGACAGCATGCAGAAGGCCCAGTGCAGCTTGACAGCCACCCAAACAACATCTCCCATTTGCAGACTTCACTTGTCTCCCTAGAGAACAGACTCCTGTCTTCATCACCACCATTCACCAAGGCCTCAACAGGTCACACAGAATTTTCTCCCCACCCACGTGATTATATCCCAGGCCATCTGTAGCTAGGAACTGTTTGCTAGATGAATTGACAAAGGCGATCAGGAGGACAGGGAAGTGAGGGCACTCTGAGCTTAAATGTAGAGGTCAAGGCACCATGGTGCAAATCCACCTACTACCTTTGTGGCTTCAGACAAACGATTTCTCCGGCTTTAGTCTCTTCATCAGGAAGAAGATAGTCTCTGCTTCACAAGACTTCAAGACAAGCCACTTAGCATGTTCCTGGTACACAGAAAGCACTCAGGAGTGTAAGTGGCCACAACAATAGCCGTAGTTGCTTTTATGTTTAGTATCGTTAGCCTGAAGAAGTACAGACTTGAAAGTTGGAGAATGAAGGAAAAAAATGTCTGTGGAAGAGAAGAAAAATCCAGAATGCATTGTTTAGTGTTCAGATTGCCCCAGCAGCATCTGCTAAGGTGCCCATGTAGTGTTCTCATCAGAAGGAGAGCATCCATTATCCACTTGAGCCGAAGATACATTCTGAACCCAGTCAGGAGAGGAGGGAGGGGGGCATGGTCTTAGTCAGGGTTTCTATTCCTGCACAAACATCATAACCAAGAAGCAAGTTGGGGAGGAAAGGGTTTATTCAGCTTACTCTTCCACACTGCTGTTCATCACTAAAGGAAGTCAGGACTGGAACTCAAGTAGATCAGGAAGCAGGAGCTGATGCAGAGGCCACAGAGGGATGTTACTTACTGGCTTGCTTCCCCTGGCTTGCTCAGCTTGCTTTCTTATAGAACCCAAGACTACCAGTCCAGGGATGGTACCACCCACAAGGGGCCCTCCCCACTTGATCACTAATTGAGAAAATGCCTTACAGCTAGATCTCATGGAGGCACTTCCCCAACTGAAATTCCTTTCTCTGTAATAACTCCAAGTTATGTCAAGTTGACATAAGTACAGTACGGGGGGGGGGGGGGAGGGAAGAACTAGTGTCTACTCACCAGTTAGGAGACTTCCTTGCCACACATGGAAATTAAAAGACTGCACAGCAGTAGCATGAAGGACACTGAAGACAGACCGCCATTGTTACCCAGGCTTCCCGCAAGACAGCAAAGTCCATGGGCTGGTAAAGGGAGCAGAGATAAACCGCTCTGGAGATGCTTACAGAGAACTGCATTTGCTTTATTGCTTGTGAACAGGTACTTATATACTAGAAGCCTATCGCCTGTGATTGCTTAGCACATTATCTCGGCCTGGATAGGGTGTCCAAGAAGAGGCAGGTTAATGGAGGCATGGAAAGTGCAGACTGCAGGCCAGCTACCAGCTACTCACACTACATCAGAATTCAGCATTCTGACTTCTGGGGCACAGTGTGCCATGCTTCTTATTTAGAAGCGCGGTGTGCCAAGTAGGCTGGCAGCCAGGTCATGCCTGCATTTTCTCCGACAGCAGATGTCTTCTGGATGAAGAACTGCTTTTACCCAAGGCTGAGTCCAGTATCCTGTCTTAGCAGGCATTGAAAACCAAATAGAGAAATCTTTTAGGTTGGTTTAAATGAACCATGTCTAAATACATACTTTATGTTTATTCTGCTAGGATGTATATTCTTGCCATAGCTTAAATATGTGATGAAATATTCCAGGCAGTCAAAGCAAGAGAAAAGAGATGGGACATTAACAGAATCATAAACATAAATGAATAATTATGTGGAGAGGATCCCTCCTAATTGAGGACACCTAATAATGAGGATCATTTTGTAGCATTTGTTTTTATTGATACATCAAACTTAATGACATTTACCCTCATTTTTTTCCCATTGAAAAACAAATCATGCTGCTAAGTGAGCAACTAAAAACAGTACATGAATTTCAATATCTGAAAGAAACTTGGCAAGAATGAGGAGTGAAGCAAACTTCTTGCTTGAAAACCTTCAGGAGGAAACTGATGTGCAATCCAGCATCTTTAATGCACGCATCAGGGATAAGAGTAAAAAAGCTTTCGCCTCTTTACGATCTAAGAGTGTCATCTTTGTTCCGCTCCTGTTAGTAAGACTTCACGGGTGCAACTTCCAACATTCCTAAGAGAAAATATCTTACAGTGAACTCCTTGTTCCTCTGGCGTTTACAAACTTTCTGTCCCCTCTTCCAAAATGATCCCTGAGTCTTAAGTGCAGGATTGTGTTTAGATTACTGGTTGGAACTGGGACCCACAACTCGGCTTTTTGATCGGGTGTGATTTTCTACAATGGTCTCCATCTGTTGCAAAGAGAAATGTCCCTGATGCTGAGTGAGGACTATACTCATAATTGACGATCCCGGTGCTAAGAGCCTCGGATGAGCGAGAACACGTGAACTTTGTCTTTCAGGGTCTGAGTTGCCTCACTAACTTGATCTTCTCCAGCTGTATCCATCCACCCACATGGCTAAGGATTCCATTTTTCTTAACAGCTGAGCAGCATTCCATAGTGTGTGTTACCACTTTTTCATTGTCCACTCATCAATGGAAGGACAATCAAGTTGTTTCCATTCCTCAGGCTATTTCGACCAGAGCAGCAATGACCGTGGCTGAGTGAAGATCCGTGGAGTAGATTGTTGAGTCCTTTCGGCAGATGCCAAAGCCTGGCATAAAGGGTCCTGTGGGAGATTTCCTTTTAGAATTTTGAGGATTCTCCACACTGATTTGCAGAAAGGCTAGACAGTTGGCAGTCCCATGAGCAGTGGATGAGACCTCCCTCTAACACTTGGTGCTCCATGTTTGCTGATCGCTGCCATTCCGACTGGGGTAAAATAAAGTTATTTTGATTTTCATTTCCTTAATCACCAAGAACAATGAACATTTTTTGAGATATTTCTTACACAGGTTTTGTTGTTGTTGTTGGGCTTTTGACAATTCTCTGCTCGGGTCCCAGGCTCCTTTTTAGAATGGGTCATTGATGGGTTTGACTCTGATTTTTGAGTTCCTTATATCTCCTGAATATCAATTTTTACTTAGACATGTAGCTGAGAGATTCTCACACTCTATGGCTTCCTCTCCACTTGGTTGCTTCCTTTGCTGTGCAGAAGCTTTTTAGTTTTATGAAGTTCTAGTTACCAATTCTTGAACTTAAGTCTTCAAATGGAGTCCTATTTGAAAAGTTCTTCCTGTACCTACATCTGCCACATTCCACTCCCTGACCCCCATAGGTTTGTTCAAACACACGAGTCTGAGTCCATGGGCGTCATACCTAAGTATAATGCAAAATACATTTTGTCCAACTTCAAAAATCCCCATAGTCTATCACAGTCTCATCAATGTTTAAAACTCAGTAGTTCAGTCTCTTCTGAAATTTATGCAATCTCTTAACTGTAATCTCTATAAAATCAAATAGCAGATCATATACTTCCAACATATCATGACACAGGATATACATTCCAAAATGCCATACTGGACCAAAGCAAGACCAAAAACCAGGCTGGGCAAACTCCAAACTCTGCATCTCCGTGTCTGATGTCCAGCTTTGATTACTGCAACGCATTTCTCCTGGGCTGATTCCACTCCCTTTTAGCAGTTTTCCTCCACAGGGATCCCGTGGCTCTGGCATGTCTAACATCTTCGGGTCTCCAAGGCAACATCAACGTCAAAGACTCTTATTGGGCATCGGTGAGCTTAGCTCAGCACCCCCAGCTGAGCTGTTCGCACAGGTTTCCTGAGAGCAGAGCATCCTGCGGCTTAGCTTGATTTCTGTCTTCCTGCCCGGTGTGGTAGGGACTTGCCAGGTGCCTGACCTATGGCTATGATTGTTTTTTCCTTTTGTTTTTCACCTGGCCTCTAGTATATATTGCTGGTTCCTCAGTAAAGCTTTGGCATTCTCCTCACCAGAATGACCGAGTCTGTGTTTTCTGTTGGGGGCACGGGCGCTGTCACATTCTTGTTCCAGTGTCTAGGCTCCTCTAAAGGGCTTCTGTCACTTGGAGCTCTGCCCTCTGTAACACTCTAAGCTCTGATTGACTCCACTGTTGCTGCTGTTCTTAGAGTTACCCATGGTACTGGCATCTCCAACTTGATGAAGTCTTCTACTACAACCGGCCTCTCATAGGCTACCTTTATGGTGCCAAGCCTCAACTTCTTTGCATGACCCTTTCAGTCCTGGGCCTTCAACTGCAACTCAGGCTTCACCTTCACTAATGGCCTGCTCTGGCCCCTCACAATGCCAAGCCTCAGCTGCTCTCTATGACCTCTTCATGCCTTCAAAACAAGTACCACCCGGGTGATTATTACATGTTAACAAGTTCAGCTGCAACACAAGATACAATCTTAGCTATCTCTGGAACACAGTGTCTTTGTGCTCTCAGAAAACAGTTCCCAGAAGAATTCTCCTCAGTGATGCTGGTCTGTTCTTAATCACTGCTAATTTCTTAGCTCCAACTAACCGCATCAACTATCCCAATAGTCCCTTCTATTCCTGACTTTAAAGCCAGAGCCATGTGCCCGAAGCTGCTGAGGTCTGCTGCTTGCTGGAGCTGGAATATGCCCCCCTTGTTCTATTACATTATCACCAGCTTTCTGTTTTCCAACTCCTTCACTGCCTAAGCTTAGCTGTCTTGGAATTTGCTCTGTAGATTGACCTTGAACTCAGAGACCTGCATGGCTCTGTCTCCTGAATGCTGGGATTAAGGTGTAGACCAAATGCCTGGATCTAAGCTTTTCATTATAGCTCTTAATCAAGTTGAAAACTGAGAATAGCCACCACAATCCATCACTTGTCAATTTGATACATAATCATATCTCCTCATATCCAAGTGAAAACAATAACCTTGTCATGATAACACCTAACTTGATATAACTCTCCCTCATACAACTGCAAATGCATACTTTAGCTGGGTGGGATCTTGCCCCAAGGTCACCACTCCCTTAATTGGTTTATCTCCTTAAACGTAGGATTCAGCTTGATTCTGCTTCCTGGTGTCTCTTTATTTGAACCATACATTTTGTATTTTTCTTTTCTAAGCTGGCTACACTTGATCAAAATGTTCTTCATGAGAGTAAACCACAGCACAGAGTCTGAACTGAGCTGTTTTGAGACCTCCTATCATCAAGGTGGGAAACATAGCAGCATTTAGGCAGGCACGGTGCTGGAGGAGCTGAGAGTTCTACATCTTGTTCTGAAGGCAGCCAGGAAAAGAGAGCCAGGAGAAGGCATCCTCAAGCAGCTAGGAGAAAGCTGTCTTCTGCAATGGATAGAGCCTGAGCATAGGAGGAGACCTCTAAAGCCCACCCCCTCAGTGTCACACTACCTCCAACAGGGCCACACCTCCGAACAGTAGCACTCTCCATGGACCAAGCATATTCAAACCACCACCCTCCCTGAAGTCATTCTTCACAGAAATAGAAAAAATATATAATAAAATTTATATGGAACCGTGAAAGACTCAGCATAGACAAAACAATCCTCAACAAATGAACAATGATGGAGAGATTACTATCTCAGATCTTAAGATATATTATAAAAGCATGGTATTAAAAACAACATGATACTGGTACCAAAACAGTTATGTATACCAATGGAACAAAATTGAAAGCCCAAACCATGAATGCACATAGTTTCAGACACTTGATACATGACAAAGATGCCAAGAACATAAGCTAGAGAAAAGAGAGACGTTTCAACAAATGGTGCTGAGAAAACCGGATGTCCACATGTAGAAGAATGAAACATTTCAACTTCTTAAACAATAGGAGGCCTAGATAACATTTGCCCCAAATAACAAATAAAAGTAACAATGTCTGGTACTAAACAAATAGTAACACCCAAACTAATCTAATGCTAAATCCTACAAGGAGTGATCAGTAACAAGAATTCTAGTAGGCTGGACAGGAAGCCAACTCTGTCACAAAGAGCTTGGCTAGTATATGCAAGGTTCTGGGTTCAATTCCCAGCACTGGAAAAATAATTTAGAGAGACTCTAATGTGGCCACAAGCAATGAAAAGGCTGCATTTCTCTCCTTTCTGGGTAGAAGCTGCCCCGTTTCCAGAAACCACTTCCAGAAACCACAAATGCAAAGCCACAAAGGAGCTAAACACACCATTTCCCATAAGAACTTTTGATGCAACTGGAGTCACATAGCACTCTGGAAATCATTAATGCATAGTGTATAGCTCTCAAAACTGAATTTGAGTCACATGAAAGCCAAGGCTAAGTTGGAGAAGAAATGGCAGTCTGGAGAAATTCTTGATTAGCTCATCTTTTTAAGGTAACCTCTGTTGCTGCCAAGTGGGGCAGATGGAGTTTGTTTATGCATACTCTGCTGAGTTGAGTAAAGGAAAAAAGACACAAATCTATGTAGAGACGTAATTGTGGGCTGCTCTGCCTTACTACTATACATTTCTCTTTCAAAGAGAAAAAAATTTAAATAGCAATTCCTAAAGGAATACCTAAATGGATAAAATAAAATCTTGCAATGGCCTACTCCAGTGATCAGTAAACAACAGAGCCAAGCACTTACTGATTCCTAATATGATATTCACTGAAAGAACTCAAGGTCCATCTGAGGTTAACCAAACCAAACAGAGTAAGGCAATGCTGCCCCATACTAATTCTATCCAATCTGCAGTCCATCAGCAGTTCCTAAGATTTTTAAACTGCCTAATGCTGGGGAGTAGAAATTGGGTAAAGAATGCCATGAGCTCCTGTTCTTCAATTATTCCTGCCACTGGAGAGTCAGGAGTTGGAACACCACACAAAGAGTTAACTACTTCTTTGGAAGCACAGAAGTAAGCCAAACATTCTGGCTCTGTTAGAAAAGACTGCAGGGAAGGGGTAGTCATAGACAAGGGACAAATGGAAGGGAGATAAATTTACAAACAAAATCAGAAACTAATCTCAAGCAATAGGATCATATTTTTGTTTGTCTGATTCCCTGGTCCATTAAAAACATAATGTACTTTAAACATGACAGTGTATGAGCTGGGATACATAGAAACATAGAGCATAGGTGTATCATTCATGAATTATGATTCTACAGAAAATAAAGCTCAGAACCCTGGGCTCCTACCTCCTAAGCTATGGAGTTACAGTTTAAAAGATTCTACTGAGCCGGGCAGTGGTGGCGCACGCCTTTAATCCCAGCGCTTGGGAGGCAGAGGCAGGAGGATTTCTGAGTTCGAGGCCAGCCTGGTCTACAAAGTGAGTTCCAGGACAGCCAGGGCTACACAGAGAAACCCTGTCTCGAAAAACCAAAAAAAAAAAAAAAAGATTCTACTGAATCTCTTAATATTTAGATATAGAAACATCTAAATATATAGAATTTTAGATATGGAAAAACAAAAGTCCAAATTCATTGAAGAATCAGATAAATACTGTCTATTCTTTTTTTTTTGGCATTTTTTTTAATTTAATTTTATTTTATTTATTTAATTTACATTCCAAATCACTTCCCCTTTCCCGTTTCCTCCCTCCCCGAAAGTCCCATAAGCCCCCTTCCCTCCCTCTTTTCTCCGTTCAACCCCCTCTCATTACTCTGTCCTGGCGTTCCCCTACATCCAGTCTTTCCAGGACCAGGGGTCTCTCCTACCATCTTTTTAGAAATCTATTGATATGCTGATTGTGTCTAGGGTATTCTGAGATTCTGGGTCAATATCCCCTTATCAGTGACTTCATACCATGTGTGATCTTTTGTGATTGGGTTACCTCACTAAGGATGATATTTTCAAGTTCTGACCATTTGCCTAGGAATTTCGTGAATTCATTGTTTTTAATTGCAGAGTAGTATTCCATTGTGTAAATATACCACATCTTCTGAATCCATTCCTCCGTTGAGGGACATCTGGGTTCTTTCCAGCTTCTGGCTATTATAAATAAGGCTGCTATGAATATAGTGGAGCATGTGTCCTTATTGCATGCAGGTAAAGTCTCTGGGTATATGCCCAGGAGTGGTATAGCCGGATCCTCCGGAAGTGTCATGCCCAGTTTTCTGAGGAGCCGCCAGACTGCTTTCCAGAGTGGTTGTACCAGCCTGCAATTCCACCAGCAGTGGAGGAGTGTTCCTCTTTCTCCACATCCTCGCCAACAACTGCTGTCTCCTGTGTTTTTGATCTTAGCCATCCTGACTGGTGTGAGATGGAATCTCAGGGTTGTTTTGATTTGCATTTCCCTAATGACTAAGGATGATGAACATCTCTTTAGGTGCTTCTCAGCCATTAGATATTCTTCAGGTGAGAACTCTTTGTGGAGCTCTGTACCCCATTTTTTAATAGGGTTACTTGCCTCTCTGGAGTTTAACTTCTTGAGTTCTTTGTATATCTTGGATATTAGCCCTCTGTCGGATGTAAGGTTGGTAAAGATCATTTCCCAGTTAGTTGGTTGCCGCTTTGTCTTTTTGACGGTGTCTTTTGCCTTGCAAAAACTTTGTAATTTAATGAGGTCCCATTTGTCTATTCTTGATCTTAGAGTATAAGCTATTGGAGTTCTGTTCAGGAAATTCTCCCCTGTGCCCATATGTTCAAGGTTCTTCCCTAGTTTCCCTTCTATTAGTTTCAGTGTGTCTGGTTTTATGTGGAGATCTTTGATCCACTTAGAATTGAGCTTAGTGCAAGGAGATAAGGATGGGTCAATTTGCATTCTTCTGCATGTTGACCTCCAGCTGAGCCAGCACCATTTGTTGAAAAGGCTATCTTTTTTCCACTGGATGGTTTTAGCTCCTTTGTCAAAGATCAAGTGACCATAGGAGTGTGGATTCATTTCTGGGTCTTCAATTCTGTTCCATTGATCTACATGTCTGTTACTGTACCAATACCATGCAGTTTTTAACACTATTGCTCTGTAGTACAGCTTGAGGTCCGGGATACTGATTCCCCCAGAGGTTCTTTTACTCTTGAGAATAGTTTTAGCTATTCTGGGTTTTCTGTTATTCCAGATGAATTTTTGAATTGCTCTTTCTAACTCTATGAAGAATTGAGTTGGGATTTTGATGGGGATTGCATTGAATCTGTGTATTACTTTTGGTAAGATGCTCATTTTTACTATATTAATCCTGCCAATCCATGAGCATGGCAGATTTTTCCATCTTCTGAGGTCTTCTTCAATTTCTTTCTTCAGAGACTTGAAGTTCTTGTCATACAGATCTTTCACTTGTTTGGTTAGCGTCACGCCAAGATACTTAATATGGATTGTGGCTATCGTAAAGGGTATTATTTCTCTTACTTCTTTCTCAGCCTGCTTATCCTTTGAGTATAGGAAGGCTTCTGACTTGCTTGAGTTGATTTTATATCCGGCCACTTTGCTGAAGTCGTTTATCAGCTGTAGGAGTTCTCTGGTGGAGTTCTTTGGGTCGCTTATGTATACTATCATATCGTCTGCAAATAGTGATAGTTTGACTTCTTCCTTTCCAATTTGTATCCCTTTGACCTCTTTTTGTTGTCTAATTGCTCTAGCTAGAACTTCAAGTACTATATTGAAAAGATATGGAGAGAGAGGGCAGCCTTGTCTAGTCCCTGATTTTAGTGGGATTGCTTCAAGTTTCTCTCCGTTTAGATTGATGCTGGCTACTGGTTTGCTGTAAATTGCTTTTACTATGTTTAGATATGGGCCTTGAATTCCTGATCTTTCCAAGACCTTTAGCATGAAAGGATGCTGAATTTTGTCAAATGCTTTCTCAGCATCTAATGAGATGACCATGTGGTTTTTTTCTTTGAGATTGTTTATGTAGTGGATTACATTGATGGATTTCCTTATATTGAACCATCCCTGCATCCCTGGGATGAAGCCTACTTGATCGTGGTGAATGATCGTTTTGATGTGTTCTTGGATTCGGTTGGCAAGAATTTTATTGAGTATTTTTGCATCGATATTCATAAGAGAGATTGGCCTGAGATTCTCTTTCTTTGTCGGATCTTTGTGTGCTTTTGGTATTAGTGTAATTGTGGCTTCATAGAACGAGTTGGGTAGTGTTCCTTCTGTTTCTATTTTGTGGAACAGTTTGAAGAGTATTGGTGTTAGGTCTTCTTTGAAGGTCTGATAGAATTCTGCACTAAAACCATCTGGACCTGTGCTTTTTTTGGTTGGAAGACTTCCAATGACAACTTCTATTTCTTCAGGGGTTATAGGATGGTTTAGATGGTCTATTTGATCCTGATTTAATTTTGGTACTTGGTATCTGTCAAGGAAATTGTCCATTTCCTCAAGATTTTCTAGTTGTGTTGAATACAGGTTTTTGTAGTAGGATCTGATGATTTTTTGAATTTCCTCAGTTTCTGTTGTTATCTCTCCCTTTTCGTTTCTGATTTTATTAATTTGGATACTATCTCTGTGCCCTCTGGTTAGTCTGGCTAAGGGCTTATCTATCTTGTTGATTTTCTCAAAGAACCAACTCCTCGTTTTGTTGATTCTTTGTATGGTTTTATTTGTTTCTACTTGATTGATTTCAGCCCTGAGTTTGATGATTTCCTGCCTTCTACTCCTCTTTGGTGTATTTGCTTCTTTTTGTTCCAGGGCTTTCAGGTGTGCCATTAAGCTGTTAGTGTATGCTGTCTCCCATTTCTTTTTGGCGGCACTCAGGGCTATGAATTTTCCTCTTAGCACTGCTTTCATTGTGTCCCATAAGTTAGGGTATGTTGTGCCTTCATTTTCATTAACTTTCAAAAAGTCTTTGATTTCTTTCTTTATTTCCACCTTGACCAAGTTATCATTGAGTAGAGC
Source organism: Tokudaia tokunoshimensis (assembly GCA_036184795.1). Lineage (NCBI taxonomy): Eukaryota > Metazoa > Chordata > Mammalia > Rodentia > Muridae > Tokudaia > Tokudaia tokunoshimensis. The sequence goes on from BTHU01000012.1 coordinate 46,715,352, forward strand.
ATTGTTCAGCCTCCATGTGTACGTGGGTTTTCTTTTGTTTTTGTTGCCATTGAAGACCACCCTTATTCCATAGTGATCTGATAGGAGGCATGGGATTATTTCTATCTTCTTGTATCTGTTGAGGTCTGATTTGTGACCAATTATATGGTCAATTTTGGAGAAGGTACCATGAGGAGCTGAGAAGAAGGTGTATTCTTTAGCTCTAGGATGAAATGTTCTATATATATCAGTTAGTTCCATTTGGTCCAAGGCTTCAGTTAGATTCACTGTGTCCCTGTTTAGTTTCTGCTTTCCTGAACGATCCATTTCAGAGAGCGGGGTGTTGAAGTCACCCACTATTATTGTGTGCGGTGCGATGTGTGCTTTGAGTTTTAGTAAAGTTTCTTTTACGAATGAGGGTGCCCTTGCATTTGGAGCATAGATATTCAGGATTGAGAGTTCTTGATGGTGGATTTTTCCCTTGATCAGTATGTAGTGTCCTTCTGTGTCTTTTTTGATGACTTTGGGTTGAAAATCAATTTTATCCGATATTAGGATGGCTACTCCACCTCGTTTCTTGGGGCCATTTGCTTGTAAAATTGTTTTCCAGCCTTTTACTCTGAGGTAGTGTTTGTCTTTGACACTGAGGTGCGTTTCCTGCATGCAGCAAAATGCTGGGTCCTGTTTACGTATCCAGTCTGCTAGTCTATGTCTTTTAATTGGGGAATTGAGACCATTGATATTAAGAGAGATTAAGGCATAGTGATTATTGCCATCTGCCATTCTTGACGCTATCTTTATGTTTGAGTGGTTATCTACTTTTGGGTTTGATTCAAGAAGGTTATTATCTCACTTTTTCCAGGGTGTTGTTTCTCTCCCTGTATTGGAGGTTTCCACCTATTATCCGTTGCAGGGCTGGATTTGTGGAAAGATATTGTGAAAATTTGGTTTTATCATGGAATATCTTGGTCTCTCCATCTATGGTGATTGAGAGTTTTGCTGGGTATAGTAGTCTAGGCTGGCATTTGTGCTGTCTTAGTGTCTGCATGAGATCTGCCCAGGATCTTCTGGCTTTCATAGTCTCTGGTGAGAAGTCTGATGTGATTCGGATAGGTCTTCCTTTGTATGTTACTTGGCCCTTTTCTCTTACTGCATTTAGTATTCTTTCTTTGTTTAGAACATTCGGTGTTTTGATTATTATGTGACGGGAGGTATTTCTGTTCTGGTCCAGTCTGTTTGGAGTTCTGTAGGCTTCTTGTACGTTCATCGGCATCTCTCTCTTTAAGTTAGGGAAGTTTTCCTCCATAATTTTGTTGAAGATGTTTACTGGCCCTTTAAGTTGCAAATCTTCACTCTCATCTATACCTATAATCCTTAGGTTTGGTCTTCTCATTGTGTCCTGGATTTCCTGGATGTTTTGGGTTACGCGTTTTTTGCATTTTGCATTTTCTTTGACTGTTGAGTCGATGCTTTCTATGGAATCTTCAGCACCTGAGATTCTTTCTTCCATCTCTTGTATTCTATTGTTGATGTTTGCATCTATGACTCCTGATTTCTTCCCAAGGTTTTCTATCTCCAAAGTTGTCTCCCTTTGTGATTTCTTAGTTGTTTCTACTTCCTTTTTTAGTTCCTGGATGGATTTGCTGAGATCCTTCACTTGTTTGTTTGTATTTTCCTGTATTTCTTTAAGGTATTTTTGCATTGCCTCTTTCAGGATTTCTTCCTGATGACCCACGTTCTCCTGCATTTCTCTGAGCGATTTTTGTGTTTCCTCCTCATGGGATTCCATCTGTTGATCCATCGTCTCCTGCATTTCTTTAAGCAGTTCTCGTGTTTCCTTTGTAAGGGCATCTAACCGTTGATTCATTTCTTTAAGCAATTTTTGTGTTGCCTCCTTATGGGCATCCGTCTGTTGACCCATATTCTTCTGCATTTCTTTATGCAAATTTCGTGATTCCTTTGTGAGTGCATCTACCCGTTGATTCATCTCGTTAAGCGATTTTTGTGTTGTCTCCTTGTGCGCCTCCATCTTTTGATCCATGTTCTCCCGCATTTCTCTAAGCGATTTTTGTGTTTCCTTTGTAAGGGCTTCTAACCGTTGATTCATGGTCTCCTGTAACTCTTTATGAGATTTATTTGTGTCCTTCTTGTGATCCTCTAATAGCATCATGAGAAGTGATTTTAAATCCAGATCTTGTCTTTCGGGTGTGGTGGGGTATCCAGGACTTGCTGCTGTTGGAGAGTTGGGTTCGGATGGTCCCACATTACTTTGATTACTGTTAGTAACATTCCTACGTTTGCCTTTTGCCATCTGGATACCTCTGGTGTTAGTTGGTCCTGCTGCCACTGGCTGTTGGTTGGACCTCCTGTGAGCCTGCAAAGCTATTTCTGCCCCCCCTGGATTACCAGGATTCCCCTGGCACCGATTTCTGGGGCCTGCCTGCTCCTGAGTGACTTTGGAGCCCTAATGTGCTTTGCCCCAAGTGATCTTATATTGGGGAGGCCTTGCACATCTAAAGGCTCAGCCTAGTGGATTCCTGGAGCAGAGGTCGCCAAAGGGAGGCTGGCAGGCTCCTGCCCTGTGCAGGGGTGTGTGATCTCTCCTGGGGGGGGGAGGGGGCGTCCCTCTGCCAGGCAGAAGTCCCACAGCAGATCTGGCGCGCTGGTCACTGCAGATCAGCCCAGCACCTGGGAGCAGGTTACACACAAGCTGCCTGAACCCGAAGCGATATTATGCCTGTCTGTCTCTGAGCCTGGCGGTCCCAACTACCTGGTCACTGGAGCAAAGATGGCGGAGGGCACTCTCCGTGGCGCTGCTCACCCTGTGGTCACGATGGCCCGCCGATCTGGCACCCAGACGACCACAGCGCCAACCCGCCCTCGGGCACAGACGGAAGCCCCAACAGGCCGTGTCCCAAGTGATGTTATATTGGGGGGAGAGCCTGGGTACCGGTCTCTCCAGCGCAGTCCGCGGGAACAGAGGTCGCGGAAGGGAAGCTGGCAGGCTCCCTCCCTGCGCGGGGTCCCTCCACCAGGCAGAAGGTCCCACCGCGGAACTGGCGCGCTGGTTACTGCAGATCAGCCCAGCACCTGGGAGCAGGTTACACACAAGCTGCCTGAAACCGAAGCGATATTGTGCCTGTCTGTCTCTGAGCCTGGCGGTCCCAACTACCTGGTCACTGGAGCAAAGATGGCGGAGGGCAGTCTCCGTGGCGCCGCTCACCCTGTGGTCACGATGGCCCGCCGATCTGGCACCCAGACGACCACAGCGCCAACCCGCCCTCGGGCACAGACGGAAGCCCCAACAGGCCGTGTCCCAAGTGATGTTATATTGGGGGGAGAGCCTGGGTACTGGTCTCTCCAGCGCAGTCCGCGGGAACAGAGCAATACTGTGTATTCTTACCTGATATGCAAAGGTGTTAACAGTAAAAATCCTCAGCAAATGAACAATGATGGCGGGATTACTATCTCAGATCTTAAGATCTATTATAAAAAACACGGTATTAAAAAACAGATATGTACAGATAAGGAATTGTTAGAAAACATTTATGTCTTATTTTGACTTTATGTATATGAGCGTTTGCCTCTGTGTGTGTGTGTGTGTGTGTGTGTGTGTACCATGTGCATGCATGTTACCCACAAAGATCAGTAGATGGTGTCACATCCCCTGGAACTGGTCTAACAAGATGGCTGTGAGCTGATATGTGGGTGCTGGAGACAGAACCTCTGGGAAAACAAAACAACAACAAACAGGACGTCTGCCAGCTCAGCAGGAGCTCTTAACCACCGAGCCACTGAGCTCTCCAGGGCCTGGAATTGTGCTAAAACATCACCCAACTTGGAACTAAGAAAGCATGTGTCCTGACAATTAAAAACTGTGGTATTCTGAAGATTAAAATACAGATATCAATGTGGATTTTAAAAGCAGATGTGCATGTTGGGTGGATGCACAGGTACATACACATCTAAAGAGAAAGAAAAAAGGAACTTAGCATGCCATAGCACAAGACCTGTGTGGACAAGCTTTGTTTGTTTGTAAGAGGAGCATAGACTAATAAAAATGTCAAGATGTGGCCTTGAAGGCTTAAAGACTATATAGCCCTCTCAAAGCATAGAATAACTTTATGAACTCAGAGTTATATTTTAAATCCTACTAAATGTGTAGATTCTAGTATAAGAAATTTACAGTAAAATGCTTCAGAAGTTTTTCTGTCTTATGTGTTTTGTACTCCTTTCTGTGATGATAGATGTGATAACATATTGTTTCTTTGTGTGGACTCTCTCTCTCTCTCTCTCTCTCTCTCTCTCTCTCTCTCTCTCTCTCTCTCGCACACACACACACACACACTTACCTGTGCGGCATGTGCATGAGTTTACATGTTTACATGTGTGTGTTACATATGTATGAGTGTGTATGGAGGCCAAAATCCAATCTTGCTGCTATTCCTCAAAACAGCATCCATCTTGCTTTTTGAAAAGAACCTCTCAATTTATGTAGCTCCCCAAACATGCTAGACAAGTTAGTCAGAGGGCCCCAAGGATCCTCCTCTGACTAGAATTCAGCACTACAATGAGACCTGCATGTCACCCAACTTTCATGTGGGTTCTGTGGCAAGCACTTTATAGATGGAGCAAGCTCCCCAGACTAACATAATTATGGTGGTGGTGATGGTGGTGATGATGGTGGTGGCGATGGTAGTGGTGGTGTAGTGTTGGTAATGTGACACATCTACTGTGTGCGTCAGACATAGATCTAGAACTTGGGCCCCTACTGTGTGTCAGATCTAGTTGGGAATATAATGGCAATCCTAGCAGAGCAAAACTATCGTAGACCTCAGTGGTTAAGAGTCCTCAATTTCTTAATGTATTTAAATGATTCTTCTTCTTTTTCTCAAAAAACAAGACTTCTCACAACATTGAAACAAGCCCTGATTGCTGCTAGGTTCTTATAAGTTGATCGTGACGTAAGCTGTCAGTGTTCAGAGATAACGTCACCGTAACAGAATCGGTTTAATCAGCACATTTAAGTAGAAAGCTGGGAAAGAATGAGAGCAAGATTGCCCCGTTGGCAAAATGATAAGCTATTATTCTCCTGATTAGAAGGCAGAGCAATGCCAGCAGAGACTGTGAGGATTCTCCGGAGTCTGATGTGACAGAGGATGGAGTGCAGAAATGTTTGCAAAGTGAAGTAATTGAGTTTATCCCCCCCGCCCCCCCCGTGTGTGTGTGTGTGTATGTGTGTGTGTGTGTGTGTGTGTGTGTGTGTGTGTGTGTCTTGGCCTCTGACTCTGTCTGTCTCTCTCTCTATGTCTTTATATCTGTATCTCTGTCTCTGTCTCCCTATTATGTCTCTCTTTGTCTTCTCTCTCATCTCTGTGTCTCTGTCTCTCTATGTCTTTCTGTCTCTCTCTATGCCTATCTGTCCCTCTGTCTCTCTATATATCTATCTGTCGCTCTGTTTATCTCTCTATCTGTTTCTCTGTCTCTGTCTCTCTCCTCTCTGTCTCTGTCTCTATGTCTTTATGTCTATCTCTGTCTCTCTCTCTGTGTCTTTCTATGTCTCTCTATCTCTGTCTCTCTTGCCCTCCCCCAACCCCCACCCCAACTTCTCCATTTTCACATATGACACACATTACACACAGTCTGACTATGGCATCATCCTCTGGGCTCTGAGATTTACCATGTATCACCTGTGGACTCCTGTCCGGAGCACATGTCTCTAGGCTCTTCTTTTGACTGCTCTCTGATCTTTACAGCTTTAGAGAATTCAGACCAACTCTCCGGAAAGTAAAGACACATGATTTCATCACATAAAGACTTCTTTTTATTGTTTTATCACTTGCTAATGACTACAGCTTAAATCTTTTTTTTTTTCACAAAAGCTGTGTGGTTCAAATTCAGCCGACTTTTGTGGGGAAATAAAAGGACTCTCCCCCATTCTGTTCGTTCCTAATTAGCCCTTCATCTGTCACAATTAATTTACTCAACAAGACTCGACTTAGCAATGTTGTCCTGTGCTCCTCACCCCCACCGCCTCAAATTGGAACTTCAAGAAAGGAAGCATGACCTTTTCCAAATCACACAATTAAGAACGTGCACTCCTTAGTCACTGGCAGTTCAGCAGCTCAGGCCTCCCCCAAGGACAAGGTGGGGTGGGGGGTGGGGGGGGTCCTCTCCTCAGCCTGCTCTCTGCTCTAGCTCATTTGTGAAAAGAGAAATATTTTGTTGTTAGTTTTCAAAGAAAGTGCATAGCTTAATTTGAGGAATGTTTAGAGTAACTATTTAACCAGTACAGAAGAAGTTAGTTTCAATCTGTTAAAAATGGCCACCAATTAGTAAGCAGTGTCTAGTTATTAAGTCTGTGTTTTAGATTTATATTAGAAAATTCAGCCATACTATTAGGTCAATGTGTGGTCAAGTAATGATGTTTATCAGTAATTATCTTTTAAATCATAAAGTAGAATTATTATGAAAACACAATAATGAAAAATTAACACTCATCACATTTGAAAGAGTCCTTTCAAATGAATCTATGGCTTGCTTATGTAGACTTGTATCTAGTTTTTAGTGACAGTTTTATTTGGTCGAATCAAGCAAATAATTCTCACTGAACTTCCTTAATTTCTGTGTATGTTCCTTCCTGGTTTTTTTCTTATTCCAGATCAGAAATAGAAGTAAATTGGTGGAAGTCTCCAGAAACAGTTCTGTACAGCTAAGTGAGAAAGAGGAAAATAGGAAAAACCAAAGTAAATTTGAGGAAGAACAAATGAATCTTGTAATCAAAAAAGTGAAAAGCTTTTTTATTAGGTTACTTTTTAAATGAAGATAAGCTTTGTCAATTTTTTAAAGACAAAATGTACTCAGAGCAAATGTGATACAAACCTTGAGAGGCAAAGGTCAGCCTGGTCTACATAGCTAGATCCAGGCCAGCCAGGGAGTGAGAAACAGTCTGAAAAAAAAATCAAAAACAAAAAACAAAAACAGGAAAAAGTACTCAAAATGTGTAACCATTCCAAATTATAATAATTAGAAATTATACACCTAATTCAGAAAACAAAAATTAAACCATCTTATCTTAAAAAGTCTTTAAGAAGAATAATCTCAAAGTGCTTTCAATGCAATATTTGGTAGTAGTAAATCCTAGAATTCAGTTAAAATTCAAAACAAATGAACTTATTTAATGTTACTTTAAGAAATGTTCAACACATTAATGTCAAGATTCATTAATCTTCTTTGATGAGAGAGATGACATAAGAGTAAAACTCACCAAATTTTAGTCAGTATCAAATACTATCATGAGATGGTCTTAAAATTTTGATTTTTTTATTATTATTGAGTATTTCAAGTTGATGATTGGCTGTGTTACTAGAAAAGAAACTTAGAATCAATATTCATTGTACAGTGTTTTTCTTTAAAGAAATAACTGTTTGAAATGTGGTTTTAATTTTTTTCACAAAAATGTTAGTGCCCTTTTCAAAAACATTAAAGAATAAGATATTCCTTTTATGTTAAGTAAAATAACTAATAAAAATGATTTCATAAAGGGTCTGTTGTATATTCAGGTTATATCACTCAAATGCCAAAACCCTCAGCATGGGAGGGGTGAGGCTGAGGCAGGAGGATTGTGAGTTCAAAGCCAATCTTAGCTATACAGAGAGATTTCCACCTCAAAATACAGAAACAAATAGGTTGAGCATGACAGTATAGGCCTTAAATCCCAACAGTTAGTAGGCATAGCCAGTCCCAGGCCAGCCAGAGCTACAAAGTGTGACCTTGTTTCAAAAACAAATACAAAAAGGAGGAAAGAAGGGAGGGAGGGAGGGAGGGAGGGAGGGAGGGATTGCCTGTCCTCCACTTCAGTTCTCAAACAGGGCCAGTTTGACTTTTCTGAAAAGCCAGGTATGTGGGTTCCCAAAGCAGATGAGGGACCGCAGAGTGCTGCCATAGCCCAGACAAGCTCTCAGAGAGCAGGGCAGGAGCCGGGCTACTCCCTACCCAAAGCAGACTTGGGTCTACTCATCCCCAGAGAGACAAAGGCCAAGCCAAGATAGACCCAGTAAGGCTTCTCATTCCTCCGCAGGGAACTGGTTTCTCAGAAATCATGTGACAGGCAGTCTGTTAATTTAATAGATATGCTTTGAAAGTCCCTGCCTCCACTAGGCTTTGGAATTTGAATTGGTACAGCATTGCCTTCAATCAGGCCCGATATCTATCTGTATCTATCTCTCTCCCCTCTCTGCCTGCTGCCTGCAGATCAGGATGTCAATCTCTCAGCTACTGCTCCAGTGCCATACCTGTCTGCTTCCTGCTGTGATGATCATGGACTAACTCTCTAAAACTGCAAGAAACTCCAATTAAATACTTTCTGCTATAAGATACTTTGGTCATGGTATCTCTTCACAGCAATAGAACAGTAACCAAAACAATGCCTTTCTAGTGTTCTGAAACTTCACAATATTGATGGATACCAGAAAAATGTTAGGTACCTACTCCAATGCCAATATTTTAACAGGTGGTTGGGGAGTGGTGTGATTTTCTGTTCTTTACCTACTTGTATGCAGGTGTTTGCGAGTGCAGGGCCATACATGCTCTGGCATGCATAGAGGTCAGAGGGCAGCCTTAAATGTTGGTCCTTCTCTCCCACCTTGTTGAAGACAGAGTGTCTTGTTTGTATCTGTTTGCACATACCTATGTCATGCTGGCTGGCTCGACAGCTTCTACATGTAATAAGGAGGCAGAAGAGGAGTCTGTCTGTAAAAGAAGGAACCAAGGGTACAAGGGAGACCCGGCAGTGGGGAGGAGAACGGGTGTGAACGGAGGAATATAATGGAATGTCACGTGTATGAGAACTTCACAATGAAACCCAGTCCTGACTTTAAAACTAATAAAAAGACAGTTTTTAAAATTAGTATAATTGCGGAAAATAGGAGGAACAGATGCAAGTTAGAAGTTAGAGTTAACCCACCCTGCTTCCTTAACTAAACAAAAAGCAAAGGCATCTGGATGTTCTGATGCATTGGGATTCTGTGGGTCAGAGTCCTCTTGCTGTACAGATGGTGCTATCAGCAACATCCTTTGACATTTTGGGTTCCTTTTTTATTTATCTTACCATTTATTTTTGTTTGTCTTGAGACAGGGTCTCACTATGTAGCTCTGGCAGGTCAGAATTCACTTCGTAGACCAAGATGACTTTGAATCCAGAGATCCTCTGCCCTCCAGTGTGTGTCACTGTACCCAGCCACCCACCGTTTTTTGGAAGTTCAGCAGAGTTGAGACAGGACAAACACACACACACACACACACACACACACACACACACACACACGCTGCCTCATCAGCCCTGCACAAATGCGATGTGGGTGTGCCAGATTAAATGCCCCATGGAGTCCCACCCCTTCTAGTCTTAGTCTTTAAGGTGAAGCAGATTGTCTATACAGTGAAATGACACAGCTACTTATTAGCAGTGGACTGCTCAGAGATTTCTTTTTAATATGTAGAGATGCAGATAGTGAATGGTAATTTAAAAGTAGGTCACAGACTTTACCTGGAGGAGAATTTAATAATGAAAAGAATATGATGTTGAGTCAAAAGGTCAAAAGATCAAAAGGTGCTAAGATTACTGGTAAATTTTTTACCATATTTACACTTTGGGTGTACTTAACATTTTGTTATGATAATCAGTACATTAAAAATCTAAAGAACTTATATGTATAATCAATCTCTGTCTCTCATTCTATTTGTCTGTCTGTGTGTGTGTGTCTGTCTGTCTCTGTCTCTCTATCTCTGTCTCTTTCCCTCTCTCTCTCTCTCTCTCTCTCTGTCTCGTGTGTGTGTGTGTGTGTGTGTGTGTGTGTGTGTAAAATGTTAGTGCTCACTGGAAATGTTACTGAAATGTAGGAAGATGGGTTACACTGTGAAGTAAGGTTTCTGAAGTTTAGAAAGGAAAAAAGATGGCCATTGGAGTAGAGGGTGAGTTGTGACTAGAGGTATGTTAGATCCAGCCAAATCTACACTTCTATTTTGCAAAGACTTCTACTTTGCAAATGTCTGCCTCATTTTCTGCTTGCTTGGTATAGGCTGCCCATGTTTATTTTGAGCTCCCAGATCTGAGTATCTGGTGAACACTGAGGTGAGCGCGTTCTGAAAGTGGTCTGTAAAACTTGGAATGCTTGTGATTTTAACCTCTGCCTGAGGCCCCTGAGCTGCTGGAATGTCCATAAGGATCAAGAACTCTGAACAAGCAGCCAGAGACCCAGCCTCTGGTCCTTCAGCCCTTGCTCCTTGCCTCTGCGAGGCCACTCCACCCCCCACCCCCACTCCAATATTCCCTAGAGAATGCTGCAGGCCTTTGAGAAGGCAGAGTGCAGAAACTGACATTTATGTGCAAAGCGTCCTGTGTCTGGCGAGATCTGTACATCCCTGGTTGTGTGCACCGCTAATGGCATTTACATAGAAATCCTATTTCTCAAAATGAACATGTCAGCACTTTGCTTTGCTTGAGAGGAATTTAAATTGACTATAAATAATTCAGTAAAGGTTTTGGTTGGGTCTCTGGAATTCTAGAGGTGAAGTAAATGAATAATGGTGTATTATCTAATCTGGTATGTTAATATCTTACCTTTGAAAAGATGGTCTGTTAAGGCTTGAGGGAACGCTGAACAGGTTTCAGCAAGCTCTAATCACCGGAAGGCCAGGCAACTCATGCTTCACACTGCTGACTGCTGAGATAACAAACATAAAGAAGAATGTCCGTCAGGTACATTATCTTCTCTAACCTAACCTGAAATCAATTCTGAAGCTGGAAACACAATTGGTTTTGCATACAAGAATATCACATTTACCCAGCCCGACTGATAGAATTGTAATGAAACCTTGAGATGTTGGTGCAATTGTGCACTTATTTAGTGTTCTACATCAATGCTGATAATTTTGTTACTGATGGAATTACAAAACGGATGATTGTACTACAGAACCCCTCTAAGCAGGACCTGGGACAGGGTTAGGGGGACGCATGTAGCAGGTGCTACTGTCCGCTTAGGACATTAAGACTCAGGGAAGTTATTTGACTCTCAGGTCACACAGCTACTGAAAAGTAGACTTATGGACAGAGCTTGTGCGTTCTGATTGCGAATAAACCTGAAAAGTCACAAACCGAATTATTAAACAGGACTCCTTGGTTACAAGGTTGCTTGCTGTGACTTATCCTGAGTAAAGCCGAAAGGCTATCTCAGGTTGGTAGAAGCAAGCCCTGTTTCAACCTGAGGATGACATAGGACGAGGAAGGCTTAACCCCCATGGTGTAATGGATCCTCTACCTTCTGTCGTATGTCCCTCCTTACAGAGGTCAGAGTGGCTGGGTCCCAGTGTCTCAGCTGTATTTATATATAGACCAGCCATCCTGAGAAGACCTGCAAGAGGGAAGAGAACTGGAGGCAGGGGACCATGAAAGAAGATGATCATGTAGGAAGAAGCTGCAGAAGAGAGAGGCCCGGCTTTCCTTTTCCAGATACGCACTCTAGAACAGGGAAATGGCACCCAGGGCCATATTACCTGTGGCTGCTTTGTACTGCAATGCCCCAGAGTCAAAGACTCTCAAGACCGCAAAGTACAAAATATTTAACACCTTTCATTTTACAGAAGCAGTACTCAATCTTTGCCAGTAGAAGAATTCCCACATACACCTAAGGGCATGGATTTTCATATCAGTAGATGGTAGAACAATACCTTGAGGAATGTTCCTAGCAGAAAAGAACTAAAAATGTTACACGGGATGTTACTAAGAAACAGAGGCCAGAATGACAGACAAACACAAATCCAGAGAGCTAAGAGAGCACTCACCTCACAAGGGTAGAAGTCACCTCCCAAACTCAATCTCTCTCTTCCCTCCTTTTCTCTCTAGCCAATAAACTTGCCTCTGGGTAGGGAAGTAATCAGTCTTCTTCAGGAATTGTTATCCACAGTTGGCTCTTATTCTAGCTGGGTTTTAAAGTCATCTTGAGAGGAAGGAACCTCAACTGAGAAAATGCCTCCCTAAGATCCAGCTATAGGCCAGCCTGTAGGGCATTTTCTTAATTAACAGTTGATGAGGGAGGGCCCAGCCCATTGTGGATAGTGCCACCGCTGGCATAGTGGTCCTGGGTGCTGTAAGAAAGCAGGTTGAGCAAGCCATGAAGAACAAGCCAGTAATCAATATTCCTCCATGGCCTTTGCATCAGCTCCTGCCTCCAGGTTCCTGCCCTGTTTGAGTTCCTGCCTTGGCTTCCCTCAATGGATTATGATTCAGGATATGTAAGCTAAATTAAGTCTTTCCTCCCCAAGTTGCCTTCGGTCATGGTGTTTCCTCACAGCAGTAGAGAAGCAACTGAGGCAGCTCTCATATGGGCTTGGAGTTAGGGCTCACAATATCAAAGTAGCCCCCAAACCTAAACCAAAAATGTCACAGAAATGGTCCTGGTTGGTTAGTGTCCTCAGATGCCTGACAGTGGCAAGCAGAAATGTCCTCTGAAGCCCTTGAACCAGGCCTCTGAGAATCAAAGAACATGACCGCTCAACAAAACACAGGATACAGGACAACCAGCCAGATATAATACAACCGTATCTCAAAAACAAAACAATCAAGCAAAAAAGAAAAGGAATACTTCTAAATATAAAATATGGTTAGGAATACTGCCCAGGTTGCAGTATGAAGTCGCAGGAGTTCAGAAGAATGACAAGAATGTTAATTCAGCATAGGGACTGGCTGCCTTGGGGTGGGAAAGCGGGAGATAAAGTGGGGAGCAGCTCTCCAGGGGTTTGTCTGTCAGAGCTATAGTCCTAAGCTGGCTGGTAGGGACAGATATTTGTCCTGGGTTTTGTTTTTGTTTTTATTGGTTTTGTTGTTTGTTTGGGTTTTTTGTTTTGTTTTGTTTTTAGTGCTTTGGTATAAAATGGTTTTGTTTGGTTGCTTTGGTTCATAACGAGATTTAATTTTCTTTCTGATCTTTAACCCAACAACTCAAGTCATGAAAATGAAGATTCAGCTGGACTTAGTAAAGGCCAAAAAACCAACCAGCCAACCAAACCACCACTACCACCACCACCACTACCACCACCACCAGCAACAATGACAAAATGAGCAAAGAGAGCTGAAGAATGGAGACTCGCTGCTGTGGACCACGTGACACAGGAAGCAGGAGCAAGCCAGCTGGGTGAAGGTTCAGGCTGAATCTGCTGCATGTCAGCTGCTGGCACTAAAAAGTTCATTTTCTTACCAGCGTCACCAGGACCCACACTGCCTCTTTGCTGTCTAATCCTTTAACTCCAGATCCTTGGGCCATTACCCCAAATTTCCTTTATTACTGATTCATGCTCCTAGGTTCCTAGTATAGTGAGGATCTTGTGCACTGGAAGATGACAGTCTCTGACCAGAGCCTTTTGGGGTGTTTCCTTCTCACCCCTGTCCTAGTAGGCTTAATGGTGCTTTAGTCATGCAGTCCATCTGTCGCAGTTTTCCTGAACGTGCATACTTTAGTATTTTGAGTTATTAATCTACATTGTGTGCATCTGCCCTTTGACTCGATCTCACAGCATATAATAATAAGGCAGTAAAGGAAAGTCACCCACCGAAGAGTAGATCCAGTTACAAGCATTTGAGTGAGTTAATTAGCTGCCTGTGGAAAGTGTCCACTCATTTAGGTTGCTGAAAGAACCTATCAACTCGCCTCCTTAGTAGGAAATCTTTGGTTGGCTATGTGAACACAGTAACCTGCATAAAAGGAAAATGTTGGGGGTTTTACAACTGGTCTGTTCACTTGCTTAGGATTCCTAACACGCAGGATAAACTTTCCATTGCCTGAGGAGCTGGGAACATTTGCTACATTGTTACAGAATAGACACCGAGGAAGGGGCTTTCAGCTCACCTGCTCCCTGGTTCCATCCTCTGCACCCGACTCAGCCTTGTTCATCTTCTTACCTCTGGGTTATCAGCCATACAGGCTTATGTCAGAGATGTATGTCCGCTTGAATTGCAGCAGGACTTCGTGCAGCCCGTTCCCTGTTTTCCTTCCTGTCTCCCACCTTCCCACAGTTCTCTTTTACTGTCTGCCAACCAAACAGTATATCCTGCTGCTTCTAAACCTTCATTGTTCCGTCCTTCAACCTGGACATGCAACTATTTACAGGACTGGCCAAGCAGAGATTAGGACCTTCTGTGTTCTGTGTCTCCCACTATAAAATACAGAAGGACACAAACACCTGGAGCTTCAATATGCAATAGGAATAATATTTTATAACTAAAACATTTAATTAAAGCTAGATTTTCCCCCAAAACTGTTTTTAAAAAGCATACAAATAGAAGCACTTTTAGAAGCGCATATCAAAAGAAGCATGCCATGGTTGTCTTTGGAGGGGCCTTGCCAGAGCCTTATACATACAGAGGCAGATGCTAGCAGCCAACCATTGGTCTGGGAGTGGGGTCCCCAATGGAGGAGTTGGAGGCCAGTCCAGAGGAGCTGAATGGGTTTACAGCCCCACGGGAAGAATAACGATGTTGACCACCTAGATGCTCCAGGACTCCCAGGGACTAAAACAGCAACCAAGGGGTATACATGGTTCCAGCCAAAAATGTGGCAGAGGAATGCCTTGTCGGGCGTCAGTGGGAGGAGTGGTCCTTGGTCAGATGAAGGCTAAATAGATGCCCCAACAAGGGGAAATTGAGGGGGGGGCGGAGGTGGGAGTGGGTTAGGTGGAGGGGCATATACTTAGAGGCAGGGAGTGGGAGGAGGGGATGGGGGATTTTGGGGAGGGAAACTGGGAAAGGTTTTATCACTTGAAATGTAAATGAAAATTATATTCAATAAAAAGATATATTTAAAAAAAGCACTATTAGAAAACACAAGGGACCAGAGAACATCTGTGTTCTGGAGTACTGTCTCCTCTGTGTTTTTTCTAGAAATGACAGGAGACTCTTCATGCATAGGACAAGCTTTATATGTACTTTCTGATGATGAGGTATGACTCTGTTACAGAAATTTGCTGAGCTGAAAAATCAGAATGTTCTTCTTCAACATAAAACAAGCTCTATGGGGCTGACAAAGGAAACCTTATGAAGAATGAGAGAGCTTTAAAGATGCTTCAGAGGAGGTGGTTGGAGATACAGAGGACAAGATACGGAGGATAGCAGGTACCTAGCCTTTCACCCACACTCCAGTCTGACAGTAAGTGGCACTCTATTTCTCTTACACTCTTTTAAATTTATCATTAACATGACTTAGCCTCAAATAAGTCCACTGAGGAGTAAAGTGTGCATTCATCTTGTGTTTGAAAGACTGTAAAGTCTTCCTGTCCTGGCTGCCATCGACAAGGGCCATGAGGTGATGAAGAATGTCAGCAAGGAAACAAAGTTGGTTCTGAGGGTGCCTCACCAAGCACACCAAGTTCGTGCAGGACATGATTCGGGAGGTGTGTGGCTTTGCACCCCACGAGCGACAACCAGGACAAGTGCACACTCAAGTTCATCAGGAAGAGGGTGGGCACACACACCCGCACCAAGAGAAAGCTGGAGGAGCTGAGCGCCATGCTGGTGGCCATGAGGAAGGCGGCAGCCAAGAAGGATGGATGCGCCTCCCCCAATAAATGATCTTTCCCTACAAAAAGGAAAAGAAAAAAAAAGAAAGGCTGTAAAGCAATGAGCCTCTTGCATGGGTTTATGTAGAAAGGCTCGAATAAGAAACTGCCTTGATTGGTCAGAACCTCAATTCACTTGGGTCTCCTTAAAATGTCCTTTCTTCAACTTAGTTTTCCCGGCTAGAGTTGAGACATCTCAAGATATGTTTGCTTGTGAGGTCAGAGATATGGTTGAACATGTTACAAAGTGCAGGGCAAGGCAAGGACTGGAAATGTAGCTCAGTTGGTAGACTGCTGGCTACGCATGCGAGAGGCCCTGGCCAGTGTCCAGCACTGTGTAAAACAACTGTACCGCGTAGGGTAGAAGCCAGAGGATCAGACGTGCAAGGTCATCCTTGGCTACAAGGCAAATATGAGGCCAGGCTGGCATTCAAACAAACAAACAAACACAAGGAATCTCCTCAAAGCAGATGATGATGCTGACGGTGTCCATAGCAGTGAGACTCCCAGTGGTCTCACCTATTATGATTATTTTCTTTCTTATGGATAAAAAAGGGGAGGGGATCTCTTTTGCTTTTCAAATGATCTAGATTCTTAGGCATGAATCACCTAACCTAGGACTCTGGTAGATATCCAGAAGGAATTATGCTTTTCTGGAAAGAAGGTTTTGATAAAAATGGAAACCTTAATGTATGTAGACGATAGAAAGCATACATTGAATGATCAGAAGAGAGCTGGGCTGTGGGGTTGGATGGTTCAGGCAAGTCTCTTAAGTAAGCATGAGGATGTGAGTTCAGATCCTGAACATCCACATAAAGGTCAGGCACAGATAGCTGCCTGCAACCCTAAGTGGGGGGTGGGCAGCCTAGACAGTCTACAGCTCCAGGTTCAGTAAGCGAACTTGTTGGGAAAAAAAAAAGATATAGTAAGCAACAAAAGAAAAGACCTGATGGTGACATCTATCCTTCACACGTATGTGTATACCAACACACACACACACACACACACACACACACACACACACACACACAGACTCACATACCACACCACACAGAGATCCCTGTGCCAAGGAAGGAGACAGAATCTTCTTTTCCATACTGATAGCTGTGATTTTTCCAGGTGGTCCTAGAATACTTGAACTAAAAATAAAAATAATCAAGTGAGCAGAGTGTACTATTTGTATTTTCAGTCATGTTTATTGTCTCCCTAAACTTTAAAACTAATGATAGTTTTGCAGGATGAGCAACTCACAAAATATTAAATTAGACAGGACTCCTTTACTATGAATGCACGTTTATCAGGGGATGAGGATTATAGCCACTTATATCACTGCTACAACTCGGGTAAAATTAAAATGCACCCTAAGTGTGGGGCAAAATTAAGGGAAAACTAGGAAATACTAAGCTATTACCATTAATTATTTTAGGTGAAGTGGAAACTGAAGTTTACATTTATAGAGTTGTCTGAAATGAAGTGTTTCTGGTTTTTTTGTTGTATTTGTTTTTTGTTTGTTTTGTTTTGTTTTTTTAATCATTTTCAGCAGTTTCCTAAAATGTTTTCAAAGCAAATGGTAGGAAAGGCTCAAGAGGTCAGGTGGGGGCGGGGGAAGGAGACATTGTACCTTACATTGTGTAGCCAATACCATGAAAGTCAACCCAGATGTCCTCAGACCTTAGTCCTTACTACTGAGGCAAAAACACGGGAAACATACTTCTGTCTACACTCCGTGTCCAAATCACTTCCTTTCATCTGTATAGACAGACACTAGCAGTTCAGGAAATTAGGCTGGAAGAGAAACTTAAGTGTCTAAGGGTCTCAGACTTCTCGGGGACCTGAGATAACACATCCCACGTTATACAGCTTATACAGCTCAACAAAATAGGAAAATAAAGCAGAGATTTGCTTATCTATCCTGTCCTGGGATTAGAGAAGGGCCGGTGAGTCTATTAGAAGCAGATGCCCACAGGACTGCAGCCAGCGTCTCAGCAAGAGACAGAAGGCACGCTCGCCATTATCTTAGGTGAGATATTTAAAACTGAGTCATCACTGTTAACTACTAACTGCATAGCAACAGCCCAAGTTTGCCAGCTTGAAACGGCAGCAGTGTCTCATTGGCCAGTGGGTTGCCTGGGTTGTTCTGCATGAGCCATCTGGAATACATGAGTAGATCAGCCGATGGAGCAGAGGCCCAGTTACCCCAGGGGCTGACCTACAATCCAAGCATGACTGGTTGATGATCCCCTGAGGGTGAGTGAGCACAGAAGATGCAAAGCTGCAGGCCCCCAGGCCCAGGAACACCATTATCCCAGCTTCCACTGGTCAAGACAACTCCTAAAGTCAACCCAGGTTTTAAGAGTGTAAGAGTGGGAAAGAAAAATGGATTCTACATCTTTTCAAAAAATCTACATTTGTGTTGCATGGATTTACGTGTTTGCACATGTGTGTGGGGAGGCAGGAATGGTATATGTGCCACAGGATGCATGTGGAGGTCAGAGGACAACTTTCGGGAATCAGTTCTCTCCCACCATGTGCTGGCAAGTGCTTCTATGGACTGAGTCATCCTGCTGGTTGTGAGTTGAAGCTACAAAGGTTATGAAAGAACCCAGGATAATGGAGCCCTGTGAACCTGGCATTTCAGCAAGAGCTAGAGCTGAGAGAGAAAAGAACTGCTGGGGACTGAATGGGGGGGGGCGGTGGAGGCTGCGTGCTGGTCTCAGTATGAGCCCCTCGTCAGCACATTCCTCCAGCTGGATGGGCATGTAGACAGAGGTGGAGGAAGCTCGATGTTGTGTCATCATGGAGGTTGGCTTTCCCAGGACACTGAATAAGATGGAGAATGGATCTGATAGGGGGATAAAAGGCAGCCTACTCAGTCATGTCGATGTACCCGGTGGAAACTCTGTGGTGTCTTTTCAAACATAGTTTGAAAGGGTCAAGTTCCCGTTTAATCCAAATAACCTACTCTGCAAAGTGTCTAGTGACAGAGCACTCATTACTTGCACATCAGCTCTTTGGTCTTGAGTAGCAGTGACTGCTTCTTCATTCTTTTTTATATTCAGACAGAAATCTCCCTTCAGTAAACGTCCACCTGCTGCTCTTCAATTTTTTACTTCAGGATGACAGAGATCATATTCACTCTGATTTCTAAGCTACTCTTTCAAGTAGTTGCAAAAGAGCTATGTCACGGGCTAGGGATCTTTTTTCTCTCCACGGGAAACATCATGACAGCATGTGTTCGGAGAACAGTTCCCGATGCTTCGGTAGTTGGTCCCACATGCTAGTCTGACAATCACTCCAAACTAGCCTAGTCTCAGGTGTTCTCCACCTGAGGAATGAAGTGAGGCACATTTACTGTCTTGATTTTGGAAGGTCTACTTCTACCTACAGTTGTCACCCATAGCTGTCTATACTTCCTGCATCCCTGACTCTGTAGGTTCTTCATTAAGGTTTATTAGAATTCCCAAGTAATTGTTGAGTGAGAAATAAGTGAATTCATAAATAGATGAATCAATTGATGATGAATTGATCAATGAGTATGACTACAGTCAAAAAAGAAAAAGCCGGGGTTCCACATCATTAGGACATTTCTGAAAATTTGAAAATTTCAAAGAGCACATGTTTACTATCAAGTTAAAGTAGTGGAAGCATAATACTTTAATTTGGAAAACTAGCAATAAGTGCACGCAAAGCTACATGGGCCTTTACTTTCTAATCTGTGGTATGGGTATTGGGAGCCAGTTGTGGTTCTGAGTACTTCGTTTCCTCCCTCAGGGTGTCCAGTTGATACCGCACCCCAGGCTGAAAGGATGAAACAGAGTTCAGAATGGGTGGGGTCTGCAGGATCCTGGTCCAACTGTGAGAGAGTGTATGCTGACGAGGGGGTGGGGATGGTGCTGGCTTCTCTGAGGAATTTAGTGTTACAGCTCTAGCTCTTTTAGACAATTCTCAGAGGAACTGCTCTCTTAGACAATCTTCAGTGAAACAGCTGGTGCGCATACGCTTTGTTTGGGATGACCAAGGGCTATATATGAACCTAGGAGGGTGGGAAGCAGTTTTCAGGGTGACTGTAAAACCACTGGATAGAGTTTAAAGTACTGTGAATGCCTCATTTGCATGGAGAGATATTTCAGGAATCCTAGATACTTGTTGGACCAGTTCTTGGGGATGTAGGGAGAGTTGAACCTGTAGGTTTTGCCAAGGACTATGAGACATTCCTCAGGTAGGAGATGAGGTGTCCGGCTCCCCAGATCAGGCAGAGAAGAGGAAGCCCCTCTAAGAAAAGGGAGTCCTCCATTTTGTGCCAAGCTCAGAGGAGCTATCCAGATGGACACAGTAGACTAAGACCTCAAGTATCAAGATGCAACACTAATCAATCTAACTACGAATGGCATCTTTAAATGACTTTTGATACAAAATGTTGGGACTAAAATGTCAGTTTTCTCTGATTTATGGTATGAAAATTTTGAGAAGTCTGCTGTAAAAAGATTTTATTCTACCCGCTGAACCAAAACGCATCCCAAAGAGAGACTCAAATCTGTCTTCATAAAACCCAGGAAGGACCTATGAGTCCGGCATCTATCACTCCTTTCACCTTCTTTCAGAGTTAGAAAAGGAGACAGAAATGTGAAGTCTGAGCAGACGGAAGACTGACTTACCAGGACAACTGGAAAATCACATTGTCACCATCAGAAAGGACACTGCTGAGAAAGGAAACATGTCACCTGCTTAGGCAAAGTCCAGGTGCAAGACCTTGTGACTGTGTTTCTGGCGTCCTAAGCACAACCTGAGAGCTGTGGTGAACTGGTGGAGGACTGAGGTCAACCTCCTCGCTGTCCCCACCGGGACTGCTCAGTGTGGCTGGAGCCAAAGACTGTCAGAGCAAAGCCATATCAATGTAATTTCATGACAGGAGACAAAGAGTGAGGCTGTCTCTGGCTTCAAAACCCTTCCCTCTCTGCCTTCTTTTCTTTTCCATAACTTAAAACAATCAGTTCATCTGCTAAGTAAAAATCTGAGTAAATTCTCTATTTACCAATAATCATTGCCATTAAGTGAATATAGCAGTAAGTAAAGACATTTAATGCTAGGAAGAAACACATGCAATGGCATGCCCTGGCTTGTCTAGTTTTCTGTTTATTTGGATTTGCTTTTTACTGCTAAAACTTTAATCTAAATAAAATGCATGAGATTTAAAATCTACCTCAAATCACACTTCCCGATTCACTAATCCTCTCAACAAGAGAATTACATTTTCTCCAAAAAAGGCACTGGAGCAATATTTTAAGACCATAAATACTGAACTACTTTTCATAATTTTCTGTAGTTATTTATAAAAATCCGCTGCTTTAAAATGAAGAGTAGAAATCATGTTCTTATTGGTTAGTATAAAAGATTGGACTGGAGGAGGTGATCGAGCCACAGGCCTGCCTGATGCTGCTGCATCTCAGGAGGCACAGGGTGGGCATGGTGGGCATGGAAGCAGATGTCCTGGGTCTACTACTGTTCACTGCGCTCTACATGCCAGAGCCCTGGGTGTGAACCATGTTCAATTCAATGTTGGTTTCTGTTGTGGGGATGGCCCTGTACACCGGCTATGTCTTTTTCCACTGCCCAGCAAGACATCAAGCGGTGACTGGGATTTAGACCAGGGTCCTTAGGATCCTCAGTTGGTGTTCTTACCAGCTGAGCTACCACTCCAACACCTGGCTGTCTTCATGGTCCAGTACATCATGGCAATACTGCATTACTTTGAAATTGTACAGTGACTAAGATGTATGTGACCAGGATCCAGAGGTTCCTGGGGAAGAAGATCTACCTTGTGAAGTTGGAATGAGACCTCATCAGATGTAAGATGCTCTGCAGATGTCAACGTAACCAACCGCATAAGCACCAAGACTAAACTTCATGAGTAGAACAGGAAAAATCATCCTGGCTCATGTGTTGCCTTCTTTCTTTTTGATTTTAAAAGAGGCTCTTATATAGTAGCTTTTATCTATTTTAACATTGCAGTCATTTGTACTTGGTATCAGTATTTTCTTAACCTTTGTGACTGTTTCAAAATTATCCACTGAAAGCTTTTCTTAATGTAACTTTGAGTACATCTTAATTGCCTTCTATTTTTAAAACCTAAGGTCAATAGTTGGGTTTTACTGTTCTTCCTATCATACAGCATATACATCTGCCTGGATACATTTCTGCTCTTGACCAAAGTTTTATAAGAAGCAATACAGAATTTGGAGATGAGAGGGAGGATACTTTGAGAGCTACTTACAAAAGATTTATCTGCAAGCTTGAACTCAGGAGTACGGTTTTAGCTCCAACAGCTTTTGCACTAAAACTATTAAAATCTTTCTTAGTAATGAAAAAGTAAAGATCTTGCTAACATTAATACAAGGAACATTTTGCCTTTCAGATATTAAATTCTTTTTTTTTTTTTTTTTTTTTTTGGTTTTTCGAGACAGGGTTTCTCTGTATAGCTCTGGCTGTCCTGGAACTCACTTTGTAGACCAGGCTGGCCTCGAACTCAGAAATCCACCTGCCTCTGCCTCCCAAGTGCTGGGATTAAAGGTGTGCGCCACCACTGCCCGACTCAGATATTAAATTCTTATGTGGATTTATTTCCAACCAACTTCGACGATTCCTGTGAGGATGGGTGATTGGTGGCAGTCTTGTGTGATGCTGAGGTACACTGAGGAGCTTCTCATAGAAGGTGTATCAGTTTCCTCTGAGGCAATGTTGACAGTGTATATGCTTAAGAGTTAATTTGATGATTGTAACAGCTGCTGTGAAATGCAATTGCACATTGTGATATGATACCATGAAATGAATTGTTCATAACCATAGCCAAAAGAAATGTAAACTAGCTTTAAGATCCTTTCACTCTTTGTATTCTTCAAAAAGGTTTTTATTCCTTAGATGTAAAATGGCTACTTATTTTTTCATGCAAACTCATTAAATTCAAAGAAAAATATTTTAAAAAAATTGGATTGTCTCGTGTCACAGTGAGTCTATGGTTTTACATTTATGGTTTTTTGCATGTCGGCTCTGTAACAAAGCACAGCAGTTCTGCTTGGGAATGCAATCCTTCAGAGGGATTAGCAAAGGCAGTTTGCTCCCACATTAATATACGCCAACATTGACATATGTAGGAAGACAGCTGGAGCTGTTTCTACTAAGTACTGACTTATAAAAATGGGACTTAAAAACTTAACAAGGGACTTTGAGAATACTAATAACTATGGAAATTGTTGGAATGTAGGCGAGGCAATTAAGGAAAACTGCATAATCTGTTTTACTGTGAATCCTAAAGAACAGATGGAAAGTTCTCTACAGAAAGGACTATCAAGAAATTTCTCTTCAAGTCTACAGTTGTAGATCTTCCCTATCCAAAACTGGGACCTACAAGCTCCACTGAAAGATAGTACAAAACTGGCCCAGAGAGTCAGAAAGTGTAACTGCCATGAAGTCTGATTTTATCTTCTCCCTCCTCGACCCCTCTCCCTCACCTTCTCCCTGTCTGTCGCCCTCTCCCTCCCCCTCTTCCTCCTCTCTTTTTTTCTTAGGATTTTTATTGCTGTGATGAAACACTATGATCCATCATCAAAGGAGTCTGGACAGGAACTCAAACCAGGCAGGAACCTGGAGGCAGAAGCTGATGCACAGGCCATGGAGGTGTGCTGCTTACTGACTTGCTCTTCATGGCTTGCTTAGCCTGCCTTTTAATAGAACTCAGGACCACCAACCCAGGGTGACACAACCCACATTGGGTTGGGCCCTCCCCCATCAATAACTAATTAAGAAAATGTCCCTTACCCCCAAAAAGGAGAGAAAATGCCCTACAGCCACATCTTATAGAGGCATTTTCTCAACTGAGGAGCCTTCCCCACTGATAATGCTAGCTTGTGTTAAGTTGACAGAATCCTAGCCAGCACAGTGTTGATTGGAGTGTGGGATTATGTGCTATGTGCTACCATGATGCATGTAGAGGTCAGAGGCAACCTCAGATGCTGATCCTCATCTCTAGGCTAGCTGGCTTGTGAGTCTCATGGATTCTCCTATTTCTGTCTCCCCTCTCACCACAGGAGCACTGGGATTGCAGACCCACATACTACTATGTCTGGATTTACATGATTCTAGGGGCCCAGACCGGTCTTCATTCTTACAGAGCAAGGGCTTAACCCATTAAGCCATCACCCTAGATTTAAGTTGGTTTTTGTACGAGCTGGTTTTGTGTGTCAACTTGACACAAGCTGGACTTATCACAGAGAAAGGAGCTTCTGGTGGGAAAGTGCCTCTATGAGATCCAGTTATAAGGCATCTTCTCAATTACTGATGGGGGGGGCATTGTGGGTGGTGCCATCCATGAGCTGGTAGTCTTGGGTTCTATAAGAAAGCAAGCTGAGCAAGCCAGTAACATCCCTCCATGGCCTCTGCATCAGCTCCTGCTTCCTGACCTGCTTGAGTTCCAGTCCTGACTTCCTTTAGTGATGAATAGCAATGTGGAAGTGTAAGCTGTATAAACCCTTTCCTCCCCAACTTGCTTCTTGGTCATGATGTTTGTGCAGGAATAGAGATCCTGACTAAGACAGTTTTGGTTTTGGTTGTTTGCTTGGGTTTTGTTTGTTTGAAGGTAGGGTCACTTGCAGTCTAGCTAGCCTTGAGTATGCAGCCAAAGATGACTTTGAACTTTTGCTCTTCCTGCCTCCACCTCCAGCGTTCTGGAATTACAAGTCTGTGCCACCACAACCAGTCTCACGTGGCTTGTGCATGCTGGGCAAACACTCTACCAAATGAGCTAGATCCTCAGTCCTCAAAAAAAATCTACATTCTCTACTCTAGTGGTGAGGATGGAATCCACTCCAGTTTTCTCTCATTAGGACATCTATTTTACATTGGTATCCCATTAGAGACAATGTGATAAGCGTTTTTATTTTAAAAACAGTTTGTTTGCAATAGCACTATTCAATTATCCTTGTCTTACAAGGATCAAAGTCTGCATGAGAATAGGTCACAGAGTATGGGGAGAGTTAAAGAGTTTCTGTTTTGCTAGATGACAAAACTAAGTAGCCATGGAGTTCCGCAAAGTGAGCAACAGCCTAATGATTGACACCAGAGGCTGACCTCATATACTTGTGCATAGGTACACAGGCATGCACCTGCATATACATAAACACACCCACGAATGGTCTTAAAGAGGAGGGTAAATCACAACAAAGAATAGTGATGCATGTGTTTGGAAATGCCACAGAAAAACCCATTGCTTGATATTGTATTGTAGATAATCCACTACAATATCCCTTATATTAAAAATGCAAAAAAAAGTCAATTACATATTTTGATGCTGCCTATTGGGTTCTCAATTGTGAGAAGGAATCAATTGAAAGGATTTAATAGTATACAAAGCCAAAGACATGCCTAAAGAAAGTGTAGCCAAGGAAAACTGAGCATCTGGGAATGTGACCAAGGTCACACCAGGCCACCAATGACGGCGTCCTGGCTTCTCTCTGTCTTCTCAGTAACTTACAGCTGCTTGGACCACTTAT
The DNA here is from genome assembly GCA_036184795.1 of Tokudaia tokunoshimensis. Lineage (NCBI taxonomy): Eukaryota > Metazoa > Chordata > Mammalia > Rodentia > Muridae > Tokudaia > Tokudaia tokunoshimensis. The sequence goes on from BTHU01000012.1 coordinate 46,740,476, forward strand.
GTCGCTGTTTTCTGACATCCAGTATCCAGTATCCAGTATCCAGGGCCTCCCTCTGTGCCCTGGTGGCTCTTCTGGCTTTCATGGTAAGAAGGAACATTGCTTCTACCCATCTTTGAAAGAAAGAGTTGATGGACGCCTGACACCAAAAATTTACAAATATCATTGGAGCATGATGGCATCACCTTTAATCCCAAGCACTAGGAAGACTGGGAGGCAGTGGAAGCAGCTCTCTGTGAGTTCAAGGCCAGCCTGATCTACAAGAAAAGTTCCAGGCTAGCTAGGGCTACATAGTGAGATTCTGGATCAGGGGAAGAAAAAAATCTATATCTATATCTATATCTATATCTATATCTATATCTATATCTATATCTATATTTATATCTATTCCCTTTAAAGTTCATCTGTTTGACTTCCAAATAAATTCTTATGCCATTTTCACTTTTAAAATAAATAAATGTTTCCAAATTCTTCCCACCATATCAGATGTATCCCTGACACCCATCTTCTAGGAAAACCAACCCACAGTCTCATCACTCATGGTACTCAGATGGGATCTGTACCCCACTCATGATTCTATAACAGTTGTTTGTCTATAGTGCACCTTATTGTCAACACTATACAGCTATCTATCAACAAACAGCAGGACTTATAGAACAGTCTGGAAAGAAGGAAAACAAAATGAAACTAAGAATACTTTATATATATAAAGCAAAACTATAAATACCACGCTGACAAGGTTGTAGCTGTGTTTCTGTGCCTTCTTGGATCCTGCTTAGATTAATGGTCTTTTGTGACTATTTATTCATGTTCCTTCATCTATAGGAAGTAGCTCTTCACCAGGTCAGGTGACCCAAACCTTTCTTGAGGATTCTGAGCTTATGCATGTAGAGGCGATAGGTCAACCTCCAGTGTTGTTCCTCACGAGCTGTCCATCTTGATCTTTTAAACAGGTTCTCTCTAGGATCTGGGACCTATAATTAGGCTAGGCTGGCTGGCCAGTGGCCTTCAGGGATCCATCTTTCCCGAGCCCTGTAGTTACAAAGTTGCCACTTTGCCTAGTTTTTATGTGTGGGCCCTAGGGGATCAAGCTCTGGTCCTCCTGCTTGTCTGACAAGCTCTTTACTGACTGAACTATTGCCCCAGCCCAAACCCTGAGCTTCTGCAGGTCCTATGGACATACAGATGACATGCTCTGACAATGCAAGGCTACTCTAGATTTCCTCCACACCCCTCCCCACTACCCCAAATATCTGAGCACTAGCTCCAGTTATAACAGGGCCAACCGTCAATTTTATCATCTTCCTCTCCTTCCGCTCGTAGAACATTTAACACAAGGAGCCCCCAAATGGCTGAGTATGCGTATATAGGTATGTATTCAGATTCAATGGAAGAAGTACAGTGTTGTTAGTAAAAATATATTTCCTTAGAGACCAGAGTACAAAGTCGCAGCACAGAAAGAAGCATCTGGCTCCCAGTCATGTGGATGTAATTGTGGATGGTGTCATCTTTTTTTCTGCTCTTGGATTCAGATCCGTGTGTTTTTGCCTACAGCGTATCTCATCAACTTTCCCCACACAGAGTGTGTTTCTCCCCCTCATCGCGGAAAGAGAATTTGATGTAACGTAGTCAATAACCCAACAAATCTTCAGCTGGGTGGATACGAGAAGAGCCTCAGCACAGAGTGGACCTGGGATCTCCTGTGCTCTTCCGTGGACCTGGGATCTCCTGTGCTCTTCCGTGGACCTGGGATCTCCTGTGCTCTTCCGTGGACCTGGGATCTCCTGTGCTCTACCGTGGACCTGGGATCTCCTGTGCTCTACCGTGGACCTGGGATCTCCTGTGCTCTTCCGTGGACCTGGGATCTCCTGTGCTCTACCGTGGACCTGGGATCTCCTGTGCTCTACCGTGGACCTGGGATCTCCTGTGCTCTACCTTGCTTCTCTGTTGCTGTAATAAATGCCATGACCAAACGCAACTTGGGGAAGAAGGGGGTTGTTTGGCTTACACTTCCAGGTGACAACCCATCACTGAGGGAAGTCATGGCAAGAACTCAAGCAGGAGCAAAGGCAGAAATAGTGGAATGCTGCTTACTGGCTTGCTCAGCTATCTTTCTTAAATACCCAGGCCCTCCTACATCAATCAAGATAGTTCCCCACAGGCCAATAGAATGGAGGCAATTCTTCAGTTGAGGTTCCTTCTCCCCAAGGAAATCCAGTTTGTGTCTAGTTGACAGTAGTGACTAACCAGTACATCCTTTGAGGGGACATGGGTCAAATCTTGGTCCCCAGCTATGGCAATGTTAAGAGTTGGTGAAACCTTTATGAGGCAGGTCACAGTTGGAAAAAAGTAAAGTCTGGGAGTGGAAATGGGACAAGCCCTTGAAGGACATACTCAAAGCAAGACCTTCCTTGTCTCTTTCTTTGGTTCCGGCTTCCCTGAGGTCAACAGGCCTGTGCCATGCATTCTGGCATGATGCACCAAGCCACCACATTCCCAAAGCAATAGGGCAAAGCAGCCATGTGAACAGAAGGGACTTTTCTTCCTTTTAAGTTTATTATCTCTAGCAGTTCATCAGAGTAGCAGAAAATTGACTAACATACACCTATACCCTATAAATTATTAACTGGCAATATGATTAATATATATTTTAATCCTACAAAATAAGTTACTTCCACTGATGTGCATACATTATCTCTGTCTCTACTGTGAGTATTCTAATAGTCTCCTAATTTTGACAGAAAAAAAAATTTTTTTCCTACACCGGAGGTCTGATGGGATTAACACAGAGACATCTAGACAGATTCTGAGCTTGTCGGACTAGGAATGAATGAGATGCAGGAGCAGGGTAACCAAGAGCCAAGTAGTAGCCAGATTCAAGGTCATGGAGACTGACAGGTAGAGTAGCAGGGACCAGCAATGGGATCATGGTGCTGGACACGAAAGGTGTAGGAGAATGTTCTGTGAACCTGTAAGCGCACAAGCTATGGGTGGACTGGTAAGTATGTGGAGACCCTGTTACAGAAGCCAGGTAAAAGTGTGCAACCCAGCTAGTCACATCAGAAACTCCACATGAAGGTCAGGAAACAAGTTCCCCAAGAGACAGCCAAGCCCATCAGGATGATTCTACCGATTATAGGTTAGAAACCCACCCAGGCAAAGAGTAGCAAAGGGCCAGGAGATGAGAACAGCCAGGCAAAGTTACTAAGGTGACACAATGACCTAGAGAGAAACCAGGACACATGGTATGGCCAGGGGTGGTGGTGGAATGGAACCTAATTTCTGCCCAGCCCCAGGCAGGAAGGAAAGGAGACAGCTAGGATCTTTATATATACAGCAAGTTAAAAAGTTACAAAGATATGAGCAGACTGGTGGGAAGCCGTTAGGCTCCTCCTGTAGCATCCTGGAGCCAGCACCAGGCACGGAGCATCAGAGAGAAAGGCTTTGACTACAAAGTTTTAGGCTGACTATATGGAGGAAAGCCATTTATCAGGAGATGGGGGTCTTTGGTCAGTGGATGTAGCCAGCTGTGATAATTAGGCAGGAGTTCTTGGTACACAAACACACAGGGGTCGGGATGCTCTCTCTTGCTGAGTCTCTTACAGACTGATCCTTCTTCCATGCAGATCAGCCTTTCTAGGCAGAGAGTAGGACGGTGGAGAAAAGAGACTCGGTGACACCTGGGCTAAATCTCCCTTGGACACTACAGGCTTGTATGTGAGAGGAAAACACGCTTCCCTTTCAAGTCGCGTGATTTGTTCTCTTTCAAAGCCAGAGCAGCATCTTCTGAGTACTTTTGAGATGTTAGGGGCCTCACATCCTCTTCACTCTTCCCTGCTTCGGGGGAGGGAGGGGATGGTGGATCTAGGGCCAGGCAATCTGTATAAATCCTGCCCCTGACCATAGGTGAAGCAGAAGACCCAGTATCTGCATTTCCTCCCACTGAAAAATGCTATCTAGTCCCCTTCCCAGGGTGACTGATCTAATTTGTATGATAGGCTTTGGAGAGAATGAGAATGCCTGAGGTCCTCAGCCATCATGTGCCTGACGCTATTGTTCTCGAAGTCCCATATTCTATCTCCCCAGTCTAACAAACCGGCCCCCACAGAAAAAGCCCTGGAAAACCCCAGCCTCTGCATTCAACTAGCTTAACTAACTAAAGCCTCTAACCCTCTCCATTGTCCTGGCTAATGTGACTAAGCAGATAGTAAGCTTCAGGATAGCCCAGGGCATGTGTTCAGTCACGTTGTTTTTTTTTTTTTTTTTTTTTTTTTTTTTTTTGGTCCTCCATAGAAGTTAGGCCAGCACAGAGCACTCTAAAGCAATGGCACTCGCTTAGAACAATTGATCACAAATTGATGCAAGCCAGGCTGGCCTCCGACTGCCAATGAACAAAAGTACACTCGAGTGTCACACGAAACTGGTCATCACATGAGCTGGTCCCTCTGAAAGTGTACACTGAGGACTATTAAGACCTTTCTCTTAGCATTCAAGAGACAGTATGTCAAATGTGCATGAATATATGTGTAAGACAAAATATTTCCTCATCTCATTAACTAGAATTTCTTATAACAAAATTTTAAAACCTTTTGCATCCCTTTGTATCTGAGAAATTTTTACACAACCCAAGGAATATAGGTCTATAAGACGGTTTCAAAAATTAAAAATTTTTCTGATAATAAATCTTAAAGAAATTAATATTAAAATACTTCTTTTGCATACATATAATTTTACCATTTATTAGAATTAAAAGCGAATTTATATACAAGATAATATTCCCTTTTGCATAAAGAACTAAATGGGAGCTCAAGGGATGATGGCTCAGTGATTAAAGAACACTTGTCACTCCAGCGTGACAGACTGAGTTTGGGTCTACAGAGCGCATGGAGAAATCTAACCACAGTAATACAGACATGTGCAGTCCCAGCAGATAAGAGACAACAAGGGCAGGGTGGCTGGAAGCTCAGTGTATACACCAATGAGCAGGAGAGACTCTGTATCAAACAAGGTAGAAGACGAGGCTGTCCGTCCCCTGTAAAGGCACACTGACACACACATGTGCAAGCACTCACACACACCCACAAGGAAAACACTGGATGCTAGCTGAGCATTTGCCACCGTAAGGCAGAGGGCGTCATCAACATTTTCCAGAGTTGATCGATATTTTTATTTTTAATCATCAATGCCAAGAATGTCACTCTTCACAAATTTATAGTATCCAATGGCAACAAACAACAATCGTTAAAACCAAGCATTCTAGCAGATACAATCCGAATATGAACAAATCAATACTCACATGCTGAAGAATGGGGAAGGAACATGGCAAAGTTCTAGATTTTTATAACTAAACAATTGTTTCTTTAAGGACAGAAGACCTGGTATGGGGCTAAGGAGGTGGCTGAGCCTATGAAGCTGTCAAGCCTGACTACCTGACTTGGATCCCTGGGTCCCACATGGTAGCAAAAGAGAACTAAATGCTCTGTGGCCTGCGTGCAAACACGTACACACATGAATAAATTTTAAGAAAACCTGTATGCATGGAGGGACCCATGGCTCCAGCTGCATATGTAGCAGAGGATGGCCTTATTGGACATTGAAGGGAGGAGAGGCCCTTGGTCCTGAGAAGGCTCGATGCCCCAGTGTAGGGGAATGCCAGGACAGGGAAGCAGAAGTAGGTGGGTTGGTGAGCAGGGGGAGGGGAGAGGGGATAGGGAGTTTTCGGAGAGGAAACCAGGAAAGGGGATAACATTTGAAATGTAAATAAAGAAAATATCTAATAAAAAAGAAAGAAAGAAAAGAAAACCTGTATGTATAGCAAAAGCAAACAAACAATTTGAGATGTCCGTCAATCTCTAATTTGAGCCAGGTGTTCCAGGGGCACTCCTGGACCTTGCAGAGTGCGGCCTAAGTATAGACTGCACAAGGTGCACACTCAGAAGCCTGCAGTGGAGCTGCAGGATGCAACATGGACAGGCACTGCCAGAAGCACCTCCATTTACTATGTGTTTGATCAGGAATTCAGTTTTCATCACTGAGCATTCACACACCCTTTACGCTTGCCATTTTTTTTTTAATTTTTATTTTTTGGTGATAGTGACATTCAATTCCATGACCCTATATGGGGTTAGAACCTACAGTTTAAAAAGCTATGGCTTAGCCGGGCAGTGGTGGCACACGCCCTTAATCCCAGCACTTGGGAGGCAGAGGCAGGCGGATTTCTAAGTTCAAGACCAGCCTGGTCTACAGAGTGAGTTCCAGGACAGCCAGGGCTACACAGAGAAACCCTGGCTCGAATCCCCCCTAGCCCCCCCCCCAAAAAGAAGAAGCTATGGCTTCCAGGAGCCATTTAAAAATCTTCTCTTCTAGGGTCGAGAATATAGCTCATTATTAGAATACTTCCCTAGCACCAGTCTTAGGTTCAGCTCCCAACACTAAAAAACTAGATAGGTAGGTGGATAGGCAGGTAGGTAGATAGATAAGTAGATAGATAGATAGATAGATAGATAGATAGATAGATAGATATAAATAGGTGATAAGACGAATGGGTAGATGATAGATTAGATAGATAGGTAAATAGATGAGAGATAGGTAAATAGGTAGATAAGTAAATAGATAAGTAGGCAAGCAGATTGATTGATGAATAGATGATAGACTGATGAAATAGATAGATGGAATTTTAAAATGTTCTTTATCCTGGGGCAGGAGATGTGAGTCAGTGTACTTGCCTAGAATGTACAGATCCTGGGCTCAATTTCAACTACTATGCACCTGCAAAATGATGATGATGATGATGATGATGATGATGATGATGATGATGCTATCACAATACTGTTTTTCTTGTAACTCCTTCTAGTCGCTAACCAAGCCCTTCCAAGTCCTCATCTTGCTCCTTTTCCTTTTGCTTCCCAGATCTAGCCTCTCCCCATAGCGCCCGGGTCATCCTCCATTGCTCTGTATGTCAAGTTAAACACGCCATTGCTGCTTTCCAGTCCACTTGACCATAAATTAGGGAGAGCTGCTCCCCGGGGAAGGTCGTGGCCTCAGACAGGCTCCAGCTGTACTTCCTGGGCTGAGTTCATTGAGCCAAAAGGATGGCTAGCTTTTCCTTTCCATTCCAGCAGGCTCCATCCTGGAAACAGATTGTCCTACACAGCAAAGAACAAGAAAATTAAAGGACACATCTGAAAACATTTATAAATATAAGAGCTTATATTTACACATAATTATAAGACCTAATGTAAAATTTACATACATATATGTAGCTATAAGACGCAGGCCTCTCAGCAAATGCATGAGTTTGGTCAAGCCTCTGTGCGCATCCGCCGTGAGTACTCACTCCTTTTCGGACTTGTCCACTCCACACAGAAAAAAAAAAATAAGAAGCTTTCTCGTTCCCACTCACTGGACAGCTAATCAGACTTCTTTGCTGAAATTCTGCCGTTTTGTGGAAGTGAAGAACCTGAGAAGCCTGGCAACTGAAGGCCTCACAGTTGTCGCCTGACACAGCTTTGAACTGCAGGTTCACACCCCCCAGGAGGCCGTGGCTAAAGAAAGTGATCCTACCCCACAACTTCTGCAACAGAGAGCAGCACCCGCCTATCCATCAGCTCTGGGCATCTCTCTTCTGGAGAAAACCTCAACCTACATGTCATCTCTTGCTTTACTCACAGAATGGTAAGGGGACCCCTCGAGAGACTCTGCTTCTCCAAGTACCTGTCCCAGCTTACCCTGCCACCCTCAGCGACACAGATGACTCTACCAAACTTACTTAGTTGGAATGCAGAGCTTTTGACCAGAGATACCAAGCGCTTGTCTTGTGATTGCGTACATTCTGGGATTACTGTAACAGTCAAGTCTTAAGGAACCGCCTCACAAATGCCAAAGGCTAGTGGAAGGAAGGGCTGCACCTCCTGATTAAGGAAGCATAGTATACACCCTGCATCCCAAAGCTTTTCCAGACCTCCTGCCCATGGCACCAACAGTGGAAAAAAAAAATCTAAGCTTTAGTACAGTTAAATTGTTTACCTCCTTTGTGGTGCTGGGAATAAACCAGTTTTCATGCAGGCTACTCAGCCTCTGCTTCCTACAGTGAGCACTAAGATTTTTAGCTCACAAAACATTCACAGTTGTGGGGGAAAGAATCCTTAAAAATCTAGCAGCAGGGGGCTGGAGAGATGGCTCATTGAGAGCACTGGCTGCTCTGGCAAAGGACCCAGGTTTGGTTCCTAGGGTCCACATGGCCACCCACAACTATCTGTGGCTCTGGTTCAAGGAAATCCTGTGCCCTCTTCTGGCTTCCTCTGTTGTCGGACATGTACATGGTGCACAGACATACTGTGGAGGTTTGAATGAAAATGCCTCCCGGGCTGGAGAGATGGCTCAGCGGTTAAGAGAACTGACTGCTCTTCTGAAGGTCCTGAGTTCAAATCCCAGCAACCACATGGTGGTTTACAATGATCTGTAATGAGACCTGATGCCCTCTTCTGGGGTGTCTGAAGACAGCTACAGTGTACTTACATATAATAATAAATAAATCTAAAAAGAAAAAAAGAAGGAAAAGAAAAAAAGAAAATGCCCCCACACACTCAAAGGATGTGTGGCTTGGTTGGAATAGGTGTGGTCTTGTTAGAGAAAGTGTGTCACTGGGGGTGGCTTTGGGTTTCAAAAGCTCAAGCCAGGTCCAGTGGCTCTGGCTCGCTCTCTCTCTCTCTCTCTCTCTCTCTCTCTCTCTCTCTCTCTCTCTGCCTCTCCTCCAGCACCATGTCTGCCTGCATGCTGCCACACTTCCCTGCAGGTCAGCATGGACTAACCCTCTGAACTGTGAGGCAGCTCCAATGACGTGCTTTCCTTGATAAGAGTGACCATGCTTTACAGCACAGCATATCTTGCTTTATGGTCACAGCAACAGGACATCGGCTAAGACACATAGGTTGAGGCAAAATGTCCATACACATAAAAACAAAAATTAATTAAAAAAATCTACCAGCAAAAGTTACTTTTGATGGGGAAAAATGTACAATGACTAAACAGTACTACATGGGGCTGGGCAGACTTAGAGGAGCCAGGGGAGGGGGCCTCTGGCTCTCTCTGATCTAGTCAGCCTTCTAAAGCTACTTTACCTTCACAAAGGGGGTAAGTGATTTGAGATATTTCTGTGCTGCTGTTTTCTGAAGAAGGGCCTGTTCTTAGCTGGGGTGCCACACACAGCTGGGGGGTGGGAAGGAGGGCGTTGTAGCAGGATAGACTGTTACTCTGTTTAATGTTCCTTTGTGGGATAGACTGTTCCTCTGTTTAATGTTACTTTGTATCCCTGCTCCTACCACCGCCCCACAGCTTTTCTTTCCTTCCTTCCTTCCTCTCTCTTTTATTATTTTTACTACTTCATGTGTGTCCACTCAGGATGTGTGTGTGGGGGGGGTGCGTGTGCACACCTGTCAGGGCACACCTCTGAGAGAGAACAGTCCTCCCTTCTACCTTATGAGGGCTGTGGGGGTTGAGTTGAGGTCACCAGGTTTATAAGGTAAATGCTTTTATCTGCTGAGGCATCTTGGAGTCTCCCACACTGGAGTCTTCTTTCTTCTTTCAAGACAGCCTGAGCTTTTAACTGGCCTTGGGCTCTAGTAAATGAACCCACAGATACACAGCAGATTGTTTTCTTTTTGTAACTGACTGATGTTAAATAATATGTAATACATTTCACAGAAAGTAATTCTATTTTAATTTTAATGTGTGTGTGTGTGTGTGTGTGTGTGTGTGTGTGTGTGTGTGTGTGTGTGAGATACCCAAGGAGGACAGAAGCAGGTACCACCTACCCTGGAACCAGAATTACTGGTGATTGTGAGACACCCAACATGGGGTTGGGAACCAAACTTAGGTCTTCTAAAGATCAACAAGCATGCTTTACCACTGAGCCATCTCAAGAAAAGAAAAAGGGGAATGCTAGCTAACCAAACAGAAATACTTTGTCTTTGAAATGTAATTGAATACAATTGTACAGTCTTTGGAGAACAGGCCAATGAGCAAACATCCATACACTTTTAGCTATTAAACACATTTGACAAAATTATTTTAAAATTTAAAAATACTTAAAATTTAAAAGCAGCATCCCATGTTGCTTTTAAAATTAGGATTCCATTTATAACTAACAAAGAGGGGGAAATTGTAAGTATCAAGTTTTATGTTTTCTGGTATTTATGTATTTATTCAATAAAATCTATTTGATTATGCAGGAAAATCACACACACACACACACACACACACACACACACACTTACTAAAAAATGTACTTGGTTAAGAACAGCAGCTCCAGCTGGGCATGGTGGCGCACGTCAGGACTGAGGAGGCAGAGGCAGGTGGATTTCTGCGAGTTTGAGGCCATCCTTGTCTACAGAGTGAGTTCCAGGGCATCCAGAGCTACACAGAGAAACCCTGTCTCCAAAAGCAAGCACCCAAACGAGAAAGGTCAGAAGCTCTGTATCGTGTACACAAATCTCTAGGACTTTCTTAAAACCCAAACAGGAATCCAGATTATGACTCTGTGAAAGAATTAAACTCTTGAGTCTCAGTTTATTGAGACAATTAAAGGTATCCCTTTCCTTTGAACTCTCTGGAACTAGAGATAGACGTTAACCGGAGCCTGTAAATCTAACAACCAAGCCAGTGTTTGGGAATTCCAGAGACTTATGCCATGGGAAGAAGCTCAAAGCTTGGGAACGCTGTGTAAACATTCTGTATCTAGAGATAAACAACTGGGGATCCTTATGACATCGAGGTTCAGTTGTGTTGGCCTTGCTGCATTATGACTCATTTAAGGCAGGCAAATTGTGAATGGGAAAGACGACGGGGTAGTCAGGATTAAGGGTACAGTTGCTTTCACTGGAAACAGGAAGTTAACACTTCTTATAAATCTCTTTATGCTCTATTAAAATCAATCTCTTTATGCTCGATTGACCTAGGTATAGTGGTAAATATTATTTGAGGGTTTCTACCCCACCTTAGATTGTCCAGTTACCAAATAAAAGACACAAAACCTTTGTATTTATAAAAAGCCTTAAAGTACTAGAGCTGGCTAGATATCAACCTTCCATGCTATTTTGTCTACTTCCCTGTCAATATCCCCGAGATATCACCTGCCATGTTCCACCTGGGCCCCTCCCACTCTGACAGGCTGGTCCTCCTGGCCGTGTGCTCACCAGCCACCTAAGCAGAAGTGACTTCTTCCTTCTTCCTTGGTTCTCTTATGGTCTCTGCCTCGGACCCCCAGCCCAGGAAACAAAGCCTGCCTCTCTTCTGCCCAGCTACAGGCATCTTTATTCAACCAAAAGTTTAAATTAAGGAGCAAGGTTTTCACAACAAACACTGGCATTCCTGAGAATTCACTCATCTTGAGGCAACTAGACCTTGGGACATAGAATTACATATATTACATACATACATACATACATACATATGTTACTTACATACATATATACATTACATACATAGAATTACATGCATTATAATACAAAGCAACTGACCAAACTTTAACACCTAGGTTTGGTGATTTTATGTGTATATTTATTTTGTCATGCTGAAAATTAAACCGAAGACCTCATACATGCCAAACAAGTGCTCCACCACTAAGTTACACACACACACACACACACACACACACACACCGCTCCAGACTTGATATTTAGAATAAACATGTTTCCCTGGTTATATTTGTATACTGTTCCAGAAGGCTGCAGTACAGGCTATAGAGCAAATGTATTGAACTGTATAGCTGTTTCTACAGCTTATTTCCTTAATAAAATAGAAAACCTATTAACCTACCTTGGGGAGCAATACTAATATACAAACAACATGAAAGATTTGGATATTTACATCAACATATTTCCCAGAGCAGGAGAAAAAATCTGTCTCTGCTCTACCACATCGTTCTTTATTTTTTGAATCAAATATAAGGCAAAACATTTAGTTATCAAAAATAAATCATAGCTATGTTCACATTGCATCCAAACCAAGGGAAACCATAACACTTCATACTCAAACTCAAATTTTTATTAAAAGAAGAAAAGAAAAATATTGGCATTTTTAAAGGTACATCAGCAAGCTTGATTTCGTCTCTTGCCTTTACCTGGCCAGAAGACAGACTCTTCTCTCAGATGTGAACTCTCTCAGCATCTCCAAAGTCAACATCACTTCTAAATATAAATGGTCATTTCTAAGACAACACTAGAGGGAATTGCTTTAAATTTGAAATAATATATTATTAGGACATTTTTATTGCAGAAAAACATCATGAAGTCAGGAAAAGTAGGTATCATTTAACATTTGAGGGCTATATAGTAACTTTAGGGGTGGTTCTTTTTTAAAGTTTTTTGTTTATTCATTTTTTTATGTGTCTATGTCTGTATATGCCACCTGTATGTGAGCACCTGTGGTAGCAAGAAGAGGGCATCAGATCCTCCCGAGTTACACCTAATGCTAGGAACAGAACTTGCCTCTTTTGGAAGAGTACTCTACTTCACTGCTGACCTATTTCTCCAACCCTACGAGTGGTTATCTTTAATCAACTACGAATTAAGGATTTTCCACAATTGAAAGTTATTTCTCTTCTTAAAGAAACAGGTCTCATATATCTAGACCACTGTTGAGTATCCTATTACTTACTTATTTGATATAAGCCACTAATGATGGACAGCTTGTACTATTTCCAGTTTTTTGTACTGAAACAACATTGTAGGCATAATCTGGTGCATTTTTCCCAATCAGATCTAAAGCATTTTAAATTAATATGTATTTCAGATTGCCTTCCTGGAAAGCATAGTTTAATCTTGTGGATAACTGTTTATACTGTTGTCCTTATGAATCTCATTACAGACAAAGCAGCTATTGCCGGGAGACACTGACTTACCATTAGCCTGCTACAACTTGAGCTTTTGATATGACCAGGAGGTCATTACCTGTTAGTAGCTTTCATGGAACTTATACTCTCTTCATTGCAGTACCGAGTAGCCACTGAACAAATTTATGCTGAATTCAGAGTTTACATATCTCATGTATCTTAATCAGAGCAAATGATCTGTCTTTTGTCTATCCTACTACATGAAGTGAATCTGCTCTATGCATTAAAAACTGTTCCCATGTATTGCCATGATGTGTTCTGGTGAAAGACTCATCAGCCAAGGACTTCTCCAAAAGCTCAATGGCTATAGCCCCAGGCATTTACTTCCTCAACCTGAATGTTCTCAACAGATTCCTGATAAGCATCTCTGAGGAGGCAGCCCTGTGTACTAATAGCCACTGTCTATTCTAAGATGCTCCCAGGGCACTTAAAATATAACGCACAGAACAATCATATTCATACAACACCTGGCAAGTTAGCAGATCCTCACTGCATTGCTATAGTCTGTTGTGCTCCTGTGCTACTGCCAGGGGCATAACAGTGAGTAACAGAGGTTAAGATGCCTGGATTCATGGTTCATCTGCTCCTCCAGTAAGCATGTGACCAGGTTCTCACTATGCCTGGGGTAGGACTGAGAAGGTCCTGCATGTGACCAGCCATCAGTGCTAGGCTGGCTGTGACAAAAGGAGAAACTGGCTTGACAAGAAAGAAGGCATTTCACAAGGAAGGGATGGGTTCTAGTTCTGCAAGGGGTGAATACTACTCAAGTGATGGAAGGTGAAGCCGGGTGGGAGGGGAGGCAGACACATGGGGAATGTGGAGACCATAGGGAGATGAAGAAATGGCCAGATTCCAGTGGCCTGCATACTGATGAAGGAATCTGAACTTTGTACTGTTTCACAGATAAGGAAACTGATGTGCCTGGATGCGAGGGCACTTCTTAGTGACAGACGAGTTTTAATTCCATGGGCCTTTGGATCTGTACTTCAGAGTAAGAACTTAGCCTACTTTCTTCAAAGTATAACAAATATTTTTACTTCACGACAGACTTTCTTGTTAGAATGTTTCTTTGATTTTTACCAGTTCAGACAAATACATTCTCCCTGTTTAAAAACAAAATTACAAGGGAAAGGCCTCAACTCTTAATGTGCCTCTTTTATCATCACATTTTTATGTAAATGTATGTTTTTAGTTTACTAGTAATGTCCTTGTCTAACATGCATGAAATCCCAGGTTTGAAAAAAAAAATATTTACTTTCTAAAAATCACTTTTTAAGATGATCTTAAACTTGAGCCATTGTTTATTTTCCTGAATATCTATATCTATCTATCTATCTATCTATCTATCTATCTATCTATCTATCTATCTATCATCTTTGAGTAGACTCTCTGCCACTGTGTATAGCAGTATATAGCAAATGTAATTGGTGCTGAAGAAATGCCTCCTAAGCAATGATAGCTGGGCCACTTCTGGTAGACTTAAGGTGCTAACCAGGACGGTAGAGCTTCCAAAGCTGAAGGTCAGCCAAATAGAAATGACGTCACATTCTTGGGGGCGGGGGGGAACCTCTTTGTAGATGACTGGATTAGTAATCTCCAAACAGGACCACTTAGAAGTCAGTGAGTCCTAGACCCTCACTAGAATTGGAGGTATTTTGTTAGCTATGGTGAAGAGAACCAGCACGCCCTGTGTCATCCTGGGTTAGCAGAAGGCCAATATTTGAAACAGCACCTAGTCCTGGAGGGAAACACAGGGCTGGGGTGGGCTGGCCTTCCTCGGTCTGATTAGCAGCCTTAGCAGGAACAAGCAAGGCACCTGTGAAGAAATGACAGCTCCTTCCAGAGGGACAGCCCTTTCCTTCAAGTGAACTGTGGTTAGTCTTGACTCATCTAGAAGGCTATGGACATTGTGGTGGGAAAAGGCACAGGACTACCCATGCCTGAGAAAGGACACAGCATCTACTAACATTTCCATCCCTTCAAAAACACACTGAGGGGCCAAGATCCTGTTCTCCCAGGTCACACTTACTAGACTGGGAATTAGAATCTATTCTGTGAGAAGTCCCAAACACTTAGCATAGTGTTCATCTTGCTAATGAATTCCAGTTCCTGAATGACCCTAGGTAATAATTAACAACGCAGAGCTCCATGGCAGTCTAACCTACTCTCTTGGTTACAAACCTGTCATGTTGAGCCTCTGGAACAAAGACATACCCTGAGCCCAACTAGTTTAAACCATAGGCGGCGGCGGCTTCTTCTTCTTCTTCTTCTTCTTCTTCTTCTTCTTCTTCTTCTTCTTCTTCTTCTTCTTCTTCCTCTTCCTCTTCCTCTTCCTCTTCTTCTTCTTCTCCTTCTTCTTCTTCTTCTTCTTTTTTTTTAAATCCTGTTTGCATTTCTTAGTACTCACTCTGTGCAGTTGAAGCTGTGGGGGCGGGGTGGGAGGATCAGGTGCTTATGGGAAGCCTGGCCTTGACCTTTCAAGTAAAGACAGAATCTGGATTAAAATGCAGAGTTAAAATAAATAGATAAAACCTTTAAATACAGGAAAATAAGGAAATGCAGCATCTTCTCTTTGGCTTTTATTGGGTTTTTGAATCTTACAGAGCTGGGAAAGGCAGGTCACATCAACCAGAATAAAAATTTTGGAAACGACCTTTAAAATAAAAATTTAGGTGGATTGTTTTAAAAGATAACCGCGGTGACCACAGGGTGAGCGGCGCCACGGAGACTGCCCTCCGCCATCTTTGCTCCAGTGACCAGGTAGTTGGGACCGTCAGGCTCAGAGACAGACAGGCATAATATCGCTTCGGTTTCAGGCAGCTTGGGTGTAACCTGCTCCCAGGTGCTGGGCTGATCTGCAGTAACCAGCGCGCCAGTTCCGCGGTGGGACCTTCTGCCTGCTGGAGGGACCCCGCGCAGGGAGGGAGCCCGCCAGCTTCCCTTCCGCGACCTCTGTTCCCGCGGACTGCGCTGGAGAGACCGGTACCCAGGCTCTCCCCCCGATATAACATCACTTGGGACACGGCCTGTTGGGGCTTCCGTCTGTGCCCGAGGGCGGGTTGGCGCTGTAGTCGTCTGGGCGCCAGATCGGCGGGCCATCGTGACCACAGGGTGAGCGGCGCCACGGAGACTGCCCTCCGCCATCTTTGCTCCAGTGACCAGGTAGTTGGGACCGCCAGGCTCAGAGACAGACAGGCATAATATCGCTTCGGTTTCAGGCAGCTTGGGTGTAACCTGCTCCCAGGTGCTGGGCTGATCTGCAGTAACCAGCGCGCCAGTTCCGCGGTGGGACCTTCTGCCTGCTGGAGGGACCCCGCGCAGGGAGGGAGCCCGCCAGCTTCCCTTCCGCGACCTCTGTTCCCGCGGACTGCGCTGGAGAGACCGGTACCCAGGCTCTCCCCCCCCGATATAACATCACTTGGGACACGGCCTGTTGGGGCTTCCGTCTGTGCCCGAGGGCGGGTTGGCGCTGTAGTCGTCTGGGCGCCAGATCGGCGGGCCATCGTGACCACAGGGTGAGCGGCGCCACGGAGACTGCCCTCCGCCATCTTTGCTCCAGTGACCAGGTAGTTGGGACCACCAGGCTCAGAGACAGACAGGCATAATATCGCTTCAGTTTCAGGCAGCTTGGGTGTAACCTGCTCCCAGGTGCTGGGCTGATCTGCAGTAACCAGCGCGCCAGTTCCGCGGTGGGACCTTCTGCCTGGTGGAGGGACCCTGCGCAGGGAGGGAGCCCGCCAGCTTCCCTTCCGCGACCTCTGTTCCCGCGGACTGCGCTGGAGAGACCGGTACCCAGGCTCTCCCCCCAATATAACATCACTTGGGACACGGCCTGTTGGGGCTTCCTTCTGTGCCCGAGGGCGGGTTGGCGCTGTGGTCGTCTGGGTGCCAGATCGGCGGGCCATCGTGACCACAGGGTGAGCGGTGCCACGGAGAGTGCCCTCCGCCATCTTTGCTCCAGTGACCAGGTAGTTGGGACCACCAGGCTCAGAGACAGACAGGCATAATATCGCTTCGGGTTCAGGCAGCTTGTGTGTAACCTGCTCCC
Source organism: Tokudaia tokunoshimensis (assembly GCA_036184795.1). Lineage (NCBI taxonomy): Eukaryota > Metazoa > Chordata > Mammalia > Rodentia > Muridae > Tokudaia > Tokudaia tokunoshimensis. The sequence goes on from BTHU01000012.1 coordinate 46,757,410, forward strand.
AGGTGCTGGGCTGATCTGCAGTGACCAGCGCGCCAGATCTGCTGTGGGACTTCTGCCTGGCAGAGGGACGCCCCCTCCCCCCCCCAGGAGAGATCACACACCCCTGCACAGGGCAGGAGCCTGCCAGCCTCCCTTTGGCGACCTCTGCTCCAGGAATCCACTAGGCTGAGCCTTTAGATGTGCAAGGCCTCCCCAATATAAGATCACTTGGGGCAAAGCACATTAGGGCTCCAAAGTCACTCAGGAGCAGGCAGGCCCCAGAAATCGGTGCCAGGGGAATCCTGGTAATCCAGGGGGGGGCAGAAATAGCTTTGCAGGCTCACAGGAGGTCCAACCAACAGCCAGTGGCAGCAGGACCAACTAACACCAGAGGTATCCAGATGGCAAAAGGCAAACGTAGGAATGTTACTAACAGTAATCAAAGTAATGTAGGACCATCCGAACCCAACTCTCCAACAGCAGCAAGTCCTGGATACCCCACCACACCCGAAAGACAAGATCTGGATTTAAAATCACTTCTCATGATGCTATTAGAGGATCACAAGAAGGACACAAATAAATCTCATAAAGAGTTACAGGAGACCATGAATCAACGGTTAGAAGCCCTTACAAAGGAAACACAAAAATCGCTTAGAGAAATGCGGGAGAACATGGATCAAAAGATGGAGGCGCACAAGGAGACAACACAAAAATCGCTTAACGAGATGAATCAACGGGTAGATGCACTCACAAAGGAATCACAAAATTTGCATAAAGAAATGCAGAAGAATATGGGTCAACAGACGGATGCCCATAAGGAGGCAACACAAAAATTGCTTAAAGAAATGAATCAACGGTTAGATGCCCTTACAAAGGAAACACGAGAACTGCTTAAAGAAATGCAGGAGACGATGGATCAACAGATGGAATCCCATGAGGAGGAAACACAAAAATCGCTCAGAGAAATGCAGGAGAACGTGGGTCATCAGGAAGAAATCCTGAAAGAGGTAATGCAAAATTACCTTAAAGAAATACAGGAAAATACAAACAAACAAGTGAAGGATCTCAGCAAATCCATCCAGGAACTAAAAAAGGAAGTAGAAACAACTAAGAAATCACAAAGGGAGACAACTTTGGAGATAGAAAACCTTGGGAAGAAATCAGGAGTCATAGATGCAAACATCAACAATAGAATACAAGAGATGGAAGAAAGAATCTCAGGTGCTGAAGATTCCATAGAAAGCATCGACTCAACAGTCAAAGAAAATGCAAAATGCAAAAAACGCGTAACCCAAAACATCCAGGAAATCCAGGACACAATGAGAAGACCAAACCTAAGGATTATAGGTATAGATGAGAGTGAAGATTTGCAACTTAAAGGGCCAGTAAACATCTTCAACAAAATTATGGAGGAAAACTTCCCTAACTTAAAGAGAGAGATGCCGATGAACATACAAGAAGCCTACAGAACTCCAAACAGACTGGACCAGAACAGAAATACCTCCCGTCACATAATAATCAAAACACCGAATGTTCTAAACAAAGAAAGAATACTAAATGCAGTAAGAGAAAAGGGCCAAGTAACATACAAAGGAAGACCTATCCGAATCACATCAGACTTCTCACCAGAGACTATGAAAGCCAGAAGATCCTGGGCAGATCTCATGCAGACACTAAGACAGCACAAATGCCAGCCTAGACTACTATACCCAGCAAAACTCTCAATCACCATAGATGGAGAGACCAAGATATTCCATGATAAAACCAAATTTTCACAATATCTTTCCACAAATCCAGCCCTGCAACGGATAATAGGTGGAAACCTCCAATACAGGGAGAGAAACAACACCCTGGAAAAAATGAGATAATAACCTTCTTGAATCAAACCCAAAAGTAGATAACCACTCAAACATAAAGATAGCGTCAAGAATGGCAGATGGCAATAATCACTATGCCTTAATCTCTCTTAATATCAATGGTCTCAATTCCCCAATTAAAAGACATAGACTAGCAGACTGGATACGTAAACAGGACCCAGCTTTTTGCTGCATGCAGGAAACGCACCTCAGTGTCAAAGACAAACACTACCTCAGAGTAAAAGGCTGGAAAACAATTTTACAAGCAAATGGCCCCAAGAAACGAGGTGGAGTAGCCATCCTAATATCGGATAAAATTGATTTTCAACCCAAAGTCATCAAAAAAGACACAGAAGGACACTACATACTGATCAAGGGAAAAATCCACCATCAAGAACTCTCAATCCTGAATATCTATGCTCCAAATGCAAGGGCACCCTCATTCGTAAAAGAAACTTTACTAAAACTCAAAGCACACATTGCACCGCACACAATAATAGTGGGTGACTTCAACACCCCGCTCTCTGAAATGGATCGTTCAGGAAAGCAGAAACTAAACAGGGACACAGTGAATCTAATTGAAGCCTTGGACCAAATGGAACTAACTGATATATATAGAACATTTCATCCTAGAGCTAAAGAATACACCTTCTTCTCAGCTCCTCATGGTACCTTCTCCAAAATTGACCATATAATTGGTCACAAATCAGACCTCAACAGATACAAGAAGATAGAAATAATCCCATGCCTCCTATCAGATCACTATGGAATAAGGGTGGTCTTCAATGGTAACAAAAACAAAAGAAAACCCACGTACACATGGAGGCTGAACAATGCTCTACTCAATGATAACTTGGTCAAGGTGGAAATAAAGAAAGAAATCAAAGACTTTTTGAAAGTTAATGAAAATGAAGGCACAACATACCCTAACTTATGGGACACAATGAAAGCAGTGCTAAGAGGAAAATTCATAGCCCTGAGTGCCGCCAAAAAGAAACGGGAGACAGCATACACTAACAGCTTAATGGCACACCTGAAAGCCCTGGAACAAAAAGAAGCAAATACACCAAAGAGGAGTAGAAGGCAGGAAATCATCAAACTCAGGGCTGAAATCAATCAAGTAGAAACAAATAAAACCATACAAAGAATCAACAAAACGAGGAGTTGGTTCTTTGAGAAAATCAACAAGATAGATAAGCCCTTAGCCAGACTAACCAGAGGGCACAGAGATAGTATCCAAATTAATAAAATCAGAAACGAAAAGGGAGAGATAACAACAGAAACTGAGGAAATTCAAAAAATCATCAGATCCTACTACAAAAACCTGTATTCAACACAACTAGAAAATCTTGAGGAAATGGACAATTTCCTTGACAGATACCAAGTACCAAAATTAAATCAGGATCAAATAGACCATCTAAACCGTCCTATAACCCCTGAAGAAATAGAAGTTGTCATTGGAAGTCTTCCAACCAAAAAAAGCACAGGTCCAGATGGTTTTAGTGCAGAATTCTATCAGACCTTCAAAGAAGACCTAACACCAATACTCTTCAAACTGTTCCACAAAATAGAAACAGAAGGAACACTACCCAACTCGTTCTATGAAGCAACAATTACACTAATACCAAAAGCACACAAAGATCCGACAAAGAAAGAGAATCTCAGGCCAATCTCTCTTATGAATATCGATGCAAAAATACTCAATAAAATTCTTGCCAACCGAATCCAAGAACACATCAAAACGATCATTCACCACGATCAAGTAGGCTTCATCCCAGGGATGCAGGGATGGTTCAATATAAGGAAATCCATCAATGTAATCCACTACATAAACAATCTCAAAGAAAAAAAACCACATGGTCATCTCATTAGATGCTGAGAAAGCATTTGACAAAATTCAGCATCCTTTCATGCTAAAGGTCTTGGAAAGATCAGGAATTCAAGGCCCATATCTAAACATAGTAAAAGCAATTTACAGCAAACCAGTAGCCAGCATCAATCTAAACGGAGAGAAACTTGAAGCAATCCCACTAAAATCAGGGACTAGACAAGGCTGCCCTCTCTCTCCATATCTTTTCAATATAGTACTTGAAGTTCTAGCTAGAGCAATTAGACAAGAAAAAGAGGTCAAAGGGATACAAATTGGAAAGGAAGAAGTCAAACTATCACTATTTGCAGACGATATGATAGTATACATAAGCGACCCAAAGAACTCCACCAGAGAACTCCTACAGCTGATAAACGACTTCAGCAAAGTGGCCGGATATAAAATCAACTCAAGCAAGTCAGAAGCCTTCCTATACTCAAAGGATAAGCAGGCTGAGAAAGAAGTAAGAGAAATAATACCCTTTACGATAGCCACAAACCATATTAAGTATCTTGGCGTGACGCTAACCAAACAAGTGAAAGATCTGTATGACAAGAACTTCAAGTCTCTGAAGAAAGAAATTGAAGAAGACCTCGGAAGATGGAAAAATCTGCCATGCTCATGGATTGGCAGGATTAATATAGTAAAAATGAGCATCTTACCAAAAGTAATACACAGATTCAATGCAATCCCCATCAAAATCCCAACTCAATTCTTCATAGAGTTAGAAAGAGCAATTCAAAAATTCATCTGGAATAACAGAAAACCCAGAATAGCTAAAACTATTCTCAAGAGTAAAAGAACCTCTGGGGGAATCAGTATCCCGGACCTCAAGCTGTACTACAGAGCAATAGTGTTAAAAACTGCATGGTATTGGTACAGTAACAGACATGTAGATCAATGGAACAGAATTGAAGACCCAGAAATGAATCCACACTCCTATGGTCACTTGATCTTTGACAAAGGAGCTAAAACCATCCAGTGGAAAAAAGATAGCCTTTTCAACAAATGGTGCTGGCTCAGCTGGAGGTCAACATGCAGAAGAATGCAAATTGACCCATCCTTATCTCCTTGCACTAAGCTCAATTCTAAGTGGATCAAAGATCTCCACATAAAACCAGACACACTGAAACTAATAGAAGGGAAACTAGGGAAGAACCTTGAACATATGGGCACAGGGGAGAATTTCCTGAACAGAACTCCAATAGCTTATACTCTAAGATCAAGAATAGACAAATGGGACCTCATTAAATTACAAAGTTTTTGCAAGGCAAAAGACACCGTCAAAAAGACAAAGCGGCAACCAACTAACTGGGAAATGATCTTTACCAACCTTACATCCGACAGAGGGCTAATATCCAAGATATACAAAGAACTCAAGAAGTTAAACTCCAGAGAGGCAAGTAACCCTATTAAAAAATGGGGTACAGAGCTCCACAAAGAGTTCTCACCTGAAGAATATCTAATGGCTGAGAAGCACCTAAAGAGATGTTCATCATCCTTAGTCATTAGGGAAATGCAAATCAAAACAACCCTGAGATTCCATCTCACACCAGTCAGGATGGCTAAGATCAAAAACACAGGAGACAGCAGTTGTTGGCGAGGATGTGGAGAAAGAGGAACACTCCTCCACTGCTGGTGGAATTGCAGGCTGGTACAACCACTCTGGAAAGCAGTCTGGCGGCTCCTCAGAAAACTGGGCATGACACTTCCGGAGGATCCGGCTATACCACTCCTGGGCATATACCCAGAGACTTTACCTGCATGCAATAAGGACACATGCTCCACTATATTCATAGCAGCCTTATTTATAATAGCCAGAAGCTGGAAAGAACCCAGATGTCCCTCAACGGAGGAATGGATTCAGAAGATGTGGTATATTTACACAATGGAATACTACTCTGCAATTAAAAACAATGAATTCACGAAATTCCTAGGCAAATGGTCAGAACTTGAAAATATCATCCTTAGTGAGGTAACCCAATCACAAAAGATCACACATGGTATGAAGTCACTGATAAGGGGATATTGACCCAGAATCTCAGAATACCCTAGACACAATCAGCATATCAATAGATTTCTAAAAAGATGGAAGGAGAGACCCCTGGTCCTGGAAAGACTGGATGTAGGGGAACGCCAGGACAGAGTAATGAGAGGGGGTTGAACGGAGAAAAGAGGGAGGGAAGGGGGCTTATGGGACTTTCGGGGAGGGAGGAAACGGGAAAGGGGAAGTGATTTGGAATGTAAATTAAAAAAATAAAATAAAATTAAATTAAAAAAAAAAAAAAAAAAAAAAAGATAACCGCTAGGCATCGTTTTAAGTTGCTTTTTTTCTTTATAAAACTTAGCATCCACCACCGAGTTAATAGTCAGCTGCCTACTCAATCTTCTGAGGATGTTTTTCAGTAAATATGGTGAGTCTCTCATGAATAAAAAGCAAAGATAGAATCCAGAGACCATGAAGGCGGGGTTGATGGCTGTATTCAGTCTTAAGTGTTCAGCTGGCTACATTTGTGTTAATCCCACTACGAATCTACTTTTAAAGTTTTTCTTAAAAGAACTTCCTCCTGCTCTCCAGCCCCACCTCAGACATCAGTCCCTGTGACTTATTCTCAAAGAGCCAACTTAGCAACCAGGTGCCCAAATCTACAATCTGAGAGTAAACAGTGAACTGAAGAAACTTGCCCCATTAATAGGGTTTCTATGGTGTTCTTGGTAAACATAAGATTAGAACTTTCAGCTGGGTGTGTGTGTGTGCGTGTGTGTGTGTGCGCGCGCGCGCGCGCGCATGCGGGCGGGGGGGAGGTGGAGTGGGGTGTGTGATAGAATCCACAGTCAGGAGATGTGAATGTGGGCTGGAGAGATGGCTCAACTTGAGGTGCAATCAGAAGAACAGGAGTTCAGACCTCAGGATCCACATTTCAATCAATCTTCTTTTTTTTTAAAGATTTATTTATTTTATATATGTGAGTATATAAAATACTCACATAATACACTGCTGCTATCTTCGGACACACCAGAAGAGGGTGTCAGATCCCATTATGGATAGTTGTGAGCCACCATGTGGTTGCTGGGATTTGAACTCAGGACCTCTGGAAGAGCAGTCGGTGCTCTTAACCGCTGAGTCATCTCTCCAGCCCTCAATCAATCTTTTTTGAAAAACAAAAATAAAAGAAAGTTACTCTGGATGGGGTCTTGCCATCTTCTTGGGGCGTGAGACGCAGTGGGTATGGAGACTCACCACAGCCTGAAAAGCTTGGACAGGGTCCAAACGGCCACGTCAGCGGCTGTTTTAAAGAAAGCTGCCTAAATCTTAAGCGAAGGCCAAATTTATTTGTCACTCATGTTATACATCCAAACATATTAACCAGCTTAGGGAAGACATCTAGCTTCAGATACAGCAGAATCATGGCACTTCAAGGTGGTCTTAAAGATACACCTTCTGCTTCCTCCTGTGTTGGCCCCAAGCTCACACAGCCTCCGCCATTCCAAACTGACAGCCACAAAACTCTAAGTTATAGGGACTAAGAGGCAGTTTCTTCCCAGGAATTCACACACACAAAATCTCAGTCACTGCAAAAATGTGAGCTTCACAGCCATCTCTGAACCACTCACTGGAAGGAGGGGAGTGGTAATGGCTGACCACCATTGGAACATTTAGGTCGGAATGGAGAGTACTTTTCCCTCAAGGCAATCCAAGGGAAGTTACTGGAGGAGTAGACTTAATACAAACAACAGCTTCTATTATAAAGTCTATGGCACTGCATGCCATGACCCCTGGTCTACACTTCCCTATGGCATAGGATGACAGTAATGTGCCTGTGTGGTCTTTAGCAGTGAAAACAAAAGGCTATTCAATTTTATTTATTCATCCGACAGACAAATGATATTCAATATCTATATACACTAGAACCCCTTCCCTAATGGGAAAGCAAAGTTGGACAAAATACAGACATAGTCTTCAAAGAGTTATCAGGGACAGGATCATTTAGTACAGAACTGTGGAATACTGATCTATGTAGTATCCAGAGGGCAGAATGGTTACTTTTCTGTTCCTGTGATAAAATACCAATGACCAAGGAAAAAAAGAGTTTATTTTGACTTGGGGTTCCAGAGGGATAAGAGTTTGTCACAGTGGGGACCTACACAATGAGCAGTCATGGCTGTAGGAACAGGAAGCTGAGAAATCACATCTTCAAACCCAGTCAGGAAATAGAGAGAGGGAACTGGAGGTGGGGGGATGTGCTTATAGACACCTGTAACCTCACATTTCCCCACCTGTCCACTTTGTTCCTGGAAATAACGACTCTGAGACTTCTTATACATGAACGAATGCTTAGGACAAGAGCTTTGACTCTGTTCCCCGACTAGGTCGAGTCTCAGCGATCTAGTTTATTCTATTCTCAGCATGCCACGTGGCTGGTTACCTTCTTCTCAGTTTCATGTGTCTGTCTCTTCCCCAGAGTTTGGGGCAAATCTCCTTCACACCTGATTCTATTCCCAGAATTCCTCTCTGTACCAGAACTTCCATTTTAATCTTTGTATTTTCTGTCTAAGCTAATAGTCCAACAGCATTTTATTGACAGGTGATGCTTCCACACACTACAAGAGATTCTCTCTACAGGGTGAGGCTATGAAATCTCAAAGCCCATCTCTAGGGACATATTTGCTCCTGCAAGGCCGTACTTTCTAAAGGTCCCAAACAGGGCTATCAACTGGGGACCGACTGACCCAGTGTTCAAATGCTTAAGACTGTGGAAGACATTCTTATTCAAAACACTTTAAGGGGTATGCCTGAAGGTACTCTGAGATACCCAACTGTTGCCTTCCAAAGCAGCAACACATTCAGGAACTGAGGAACTTTTAGGAACCACAATACACAGAGGAATTGGTTTGCAAGTGAAATCTGGTATTCCTGAAATGAACTAAGTCAGGTAGTGTTGGGTTTTGTTTTTCCTCCTTAACCACAGAAAGTGTAATTATTCATATTATTTTCTTGTAAAAGCAGACATTTAAGACTTAAGAACTTGCTGGGCAGTGGTGGCCCATGCCTTTAATCCCAACACTTGGGAGGCAGAGGTAGGCAGATTTCTGAGTTCAAGTCCAGCCTGGTCTACAGAGTGAGTTCCAGGGCATCCAGGGCTACACAGAGAAACCCTGTCTCAGGGGTGGGTGGGAGACTTAAGAACTTATAAATAAACACACACACACACACACAGAGAGAGAGAGAGAGAGAGAGAGAGAGAGAGAGAGAGAGAGAGAGAGAGAGAGAGAGAAATCCAATACTTTTCTGGAGAGCAAGCTTATGTAAATAGTCAGGTTCTCCGATCTAAAGATCTAAGTCTTGAAAGCAAAGTCCTTGATGCCTCACTGTTAATCAGAATGCAAAATGAGACACGAGACACGTATTTGGCATTTAGAGCCTGTGAAGTGAGATTACCTTGAAAATGGTTCTGGGTGGAAGTTTTTCAAGTGGGAATAAGAAATGCCTCCAGGAGATGACTGCCCCATATTCTTTGAGACATAATAGCCAATAATTGGCAATCCCGCCTGCCCAGTCCAAATCAGAGAGTTCTCCAGGGTGAGTATGAATGAAGGTGTAGGCAGTCAGAGTAAAGCCCTGAGCAGGCTGACTACTAAGACAGCCACTCCTCCTGAACTTGCAACATTTTCAGAAAAAAGGGAAGTTGTATAAAAATTTAATAAGCTGCAAGAATTTGTTCATGTGTAAAATTTGAAAGTATGCCTAAAATACTTCACTACAAAAATGACACTTTCCCTATGACATAGGATGACAGTAATGTGCCTGTGCGGTCTTTAAGCAGTGAAAACAAAAGGCTATTCAATTTTATTTATTCATCCGACAGACAAATGATATTCAATATCTATATACACTAGAACCCCTTCCCTAATGGGAAAGCAAAGTTGGACAAAATACAGACATAGTCTTCAAAGAAGACAATGATGTCCTCCTACTAGAAACAAATTCATAGTAGGTAACTAGACATCTATGATTTAAGAATGTTTTTAAAACAGAGACTAGTCTTAAGTTTGATTCAAAAACTACTTATTAGTACCGCTGATGGACCTGGTGGTGTGCAAGCCAGTGTCTGGGTGGGTGGGGGGAAATGTTATACTTGTCCTTGCCTCATTGTCTCCTGGGAGAGATAAGTGCATAAGCACATAGTTAGAGCATTGTGTCACAGACGCTGTATCGGGCATAATGCCAGAAGGGGGAAAGGCTGTGCAAAAAGCTGTGTGGACATGCAACTACGTCACTATATAGGGCACATGAGTAGTCATGAAGACATACATTATAGCTTTTAAACAAGAGACTAATATGATAAAGGCTATAACTCTGAAGACTCCTGTGAGTCCTGGGGAGGAGTTGACTGGAGAGGACAGGATCTGGAAATAAGAATGTCAGGGGTGGGAGTGGGGGCTGGGGGTGGGGGGAAGACAGCTAGATGCTAGGAAATCAGAGCAGGACCTCATGATTAGGTCAAAGGAGCGCCTGAAGGAGATCTATCCATGATTTACAAGCTGGGCTGGCTTCATTGACATGTAATATATATGCTCTGCTGTCAATGTCATTAGTAACAATATTGGAGCTCCAAATTTGTTCCCCGCTAATCATGCCAGGGCACATGCAAGTCCCTGGCTTTCTAGGTAAGGGGTGAATCATAGCACACAATAATCCAAATGAAAATTAACTCATCTTGTTCTCTAAGGTTGGGTGGAAAGACAATTTTGCATTGATTTTACGTGCCTGTTCATCAGCAAAGCAGAGCTACTTGGTGGCCTGTTAACAAGTTCTTAGTCAGATAAAGGATACAGATGTGGACAGAGAGGACGAGGCCGGTCGGTGGAGCCCCTGGATGTGGATGAATATGTGTGAAGAGGGGAAACAGAGAAGATATGACCTTTGGGAACACTAGAATTTACAGGATCAGAGAAGGTGAGGAGAAATGGAAGAGGTCAAATCCAGGGAGAAACATCTGAGTTGTGTCCTGGGCGCCAGGACTGGAGGAGTCTCAAAGAGGAAGGGTGTGGTCATTTGAAGCTTATGTCCATAAGAGGTCAAGGAGGACCACGGCGTGTGTGTGTGTGTGTGTGTGTGTGTGTGTGTGTGTGTGTGGGGGCTCATGCACACAGTATACCCGCACTGCACTGCCCTGCATTCAGCTGGACAAGCTAAGAGCTATGGTAGAGACTGAAGCAGGCAGGATTGTGGTGGGGAAAAGGGGGAGTTGGGAGGAAGCAAAGAACCTAAGGACAAGAGCCTGGGCTACAAGGAGGAAAGTATGGAGGACTGGGGGTATGCAAGGTGTCACTTTCACTTCTAATTAAGAGGGAAGAAATCCAGCAGGTTTTTATATGAGCACATTGCTCTAAGGAGAGAAGAGGAGGCAAGTACGAGGTGGGCTCAACGGGCTCCAGATTCAACGAGACACTGTCTCAATAAATCAGGAGGATAACGGAGAAAAACACCAGACGCCAACTGCTGGCCCCCACGCATGCACACGCATCACATGCAAACGCAAAAAAAAAAAAAACCAAAAAAACCCAAAAAACCCTTATTTTGCTTTTGTTCTTAGTAGTGTTGGTTCCTGTGAGTGAGGTAGTCAGGAAAGCAGCCAGTCTCTTGAGAAGTGCTGAAGGTGACTAACCCTTTACAAAGAGAGAGGACACTGGCCAGGGGCAGGCGGCTAGCAGGACTTGTCTGCTACTGTAGCAAAAGCCAGTCTCAGAAAAGGGGAGTTGAATGTCACTTGCAACTTAGGTAGATGTAAACCAGTACAAAACTTTGGTCCAGGGCCCTAAAAGCTGAGCAAGGAGAAAAGAGGTTTGCATTATATTACTCTTTTTCTTAATGACTATAGACGCCCATTGCAGAATTAGACACTTTCAACAGTAGGGTACTCTCAACTCCCTGCAGGCTGTGCAGCCAGTTCCCCGGAATCCCAAGCTTCTGCAGGGTCAGATTTTGGAGAAACTGCATCAGGGCAAGTGTTGATTTGGAGAATAATTAACACACGTTTCTAAACTCGAAGAACAGTGTACTCTATGGTCTAATGATTATAAACTTCCCTAGGCCCGATTTCATGTCAGCTGAGTTAAAAACTGACCAGCCAGCCGCTTAATCCCTTCTCCTTGCGGCTGGAAAGCAATCAACTAATTGGTCTAACAACTGACTTAAGCGCCCTCATTCTGGGGGTCAGACTAAGAAACACTTTAAGGCAGTCTAGTTGGGTTCTTCCAAAGGTTTGGGGTCTGGTTCCCAACCTCTTTTTCCTTTCTAATGTCCCCCCAGTAACGGGGACCTTCTGCTTACCCCCATTTAATCTTGCAGTGCTATGAGAGCCTTCCTTAGAGACCCTCTTCCCCCCCCCCCCACACATGCTTAAGGTGGCATTACTTGCCGGATTCTGTTTGTAGTGTGGAGAAGGGTGTCTCATCAAAAATCTCCAACTTCCTGGCTGTGTCAACCCTTCCACCATGAGGTGGGAAAGGGAATTCAAGAAATTACCTGGGGTCAGGTAACACATAGGTTATTTTGTGTCTATTTGAACGGAAGAGAATTTCAGAGCCACAACTCCCTGGGTACCAGAGACAATAGGTACATCCTGAATAAATTCCTGCGCAAAGAATGTGCAGGTAGTGGTGTCCTTCCTATGAAATATGAAGACACCACACATGTAGCACCCACCCACGCAAGGCTCTAGCTCTTTGATCCTAAGATGTGGTGTAAGGATGCTTATAGGAGCTCAAGTTCCTAAGAACCAGACAGGTTGACCCTCTTTCTAAGGGCTTAACCTAGCTCACCTCCCTCCTGCGCTAGTTGCCAGAGTTCCTAGCCTTGGGCACACTTCGTGACTCACTACTTATAAACGTAAATGTATGAATCCGCGGTAGGTCCTACCGGCCCCCTTTGCTGGCCGATCTACACACCTACCTCCCGGACCAGCCCCGACGCATCCCTCCCCAACTTGCTCCGCTCGGGAAGCGCGCCCAGAAATGGACCCGCCAGCCCACGCTGGGATCTCAAGTACCAAAGCCCTACAGCTTCAGCAGACGCTGCCTTAAAACAAAAGAGGCGCCTGGGGAGGTGGGACCTGGACCTCAACCCCCACCCCCAGCCAACTTGCTGTCCTCCGCCCCCTCCGCTCCTGCTCTCTATGTGCGCATGAGCAGAGACGCCTCCCTCGGTTCCTCCCTAGGCGAAACTTTCTAATTCCCTTCTTTGGGCCGGTGGGCTGCCAGGAGCGGCTAGAGCTCTCGCCCAGCCGGGTGAGGAGAACAAAGTAGCTAAGCGACTTGACCCCCTTCCTGGGCCCAGCCCCCGCTTCCGTAGGAGCGGCAGGAAATGGAAGGGCCCCTCTCCTCTCTCCCAACATTTGCCTTTTCCCCCCTCTACCTCTCCAGAAAGGAAGACACGAAGAAAAGACAGGCAGATTGCCTGCCGCGTCCTCCTTCCCGTGCCGCGTCCCCTCGGCTGCAAGGACTGGACATGGGGCTGCTCCAGGTGTTCGCCTTTGGTGTCCTAGGTAACTCAATAAGGGTTGGGGGGGGGGGAGGGGTGTGCGCTGGCGTTAGGGAAGAAAATCCCCAAACCGGTTTGCCCCCGCTTTGAAGGGAGTCTTGGGGGGATCGGGGGTGGGAGGAGAGTGGTTAGAAATGATGCCGTGGGATCGATCGCCACCGCTCTCGCTTCGGTGGTGGCCAGGGACCGCGCACGCGGAGCTCCGCGGACCCTCATCCCCTGGGTTCTGCGCACGGAGCTCGCGCTCCTGCAGGTTTCCGAGGTGATTGATCCAGAGCTTTGCACCTTTTACCAGTTAAACGCTGTTTCCACACCGCAGAAGGCAGGCTCCCTGGTGGTGTGGCTGGGCAAGCTGCGGAGGGTCCTGGAAAACCCAATTACGCACAAAAGTATCGGGGACCCAGAGCAGGCTTCGACTTGGGAACAGATTGGATCCATGTGGCTTTAATTAACCATCCTTGTTTGTCTCGGGGTGGCACCATGAACAGTTGGGCCGGGTGGTTTGCTGGAATGGCGAAGCGTTGAAGCCATTACAAAGCTACAGAGACACACCAGCGGTCTCTAGCTTAGGGAATCAGCTTCTGTGGCAAACGCGGTGCTTCACTCCGGCGCGATCGCCGGTGACCCTGGGACGTGCACGCGGACATATTTTTGTGCCTCCCCCCCCCCCCCCGCCCACAGATTTCCCACACTCACACCGAGGATGCGCGCACTGCCATGTGCACGCGGGTTTTCATTAGCCGGTGTGCAGCGCGTGGCAGGGTCAACCTCACTGCGCCCTAGTCCAGGCACGTCGAAGTGACTGGGTCACTACGTCCACCTTTCGTGGAGTGACTCTGTTAGGCTAGGGGCAGATCAGAGTAGACAAAAGAGTCAGTTGGATTTCCTCGGTGCTGCGCTCAGCTGACTGCTAGTCAAACCTAATGACGAGTCAGGGTTCCCCCCACCCCCCATCCTTCTCTCCTTGTCCCGGTTTTCCAGGCTTCTTCTGCGCCTATCTCTCCACTGTGTTTTTCTATGTATTCTCCTTTCTCTTGAATCCTCTCTGTCGGTCCCTCCTGCTGTTTTTCTTTTGCTCTGGCTTGTCCGTTGCTCTCTTCTTTCTTTTTCTTAACCTTGTTGCTTTTCTCTTCCGTAGCCCTGTGGGGCACCCGAGTGTGCGCTCAGGAACCGGAGTTCAGCTATGGTTGCGCGGAAGGTAGCTGCTACCCTGCTACTGGTGACCTTCTCATCGGCCGAGCGCAAAAGCTCTCAGTGACCTCCACATGTGGACTGCACAAACCAGAGCCCTACTGTATTGTCAGCCACCTGCAGGTGAGGCATGAATGCATTGTGGGCTGCATGCTCCTCCTCCTGACCGATCAAAGGGGCTTGCCCCGAGACTCCACGTCCTGCTGTCAATCCAGATAGGAAGTACAACCAGCAGAGGAGCCCTGGGATTAAGCCAGTAGCTCACTGTCAGTTCACCCATCCCAATCTCCATTTGCACAGTCGCATCCGCCAAACATTTCCTGCCACCTACCACCAACATCTGTAGGGGAAGCCCAGACTGCAGATGAGCTTGGCCCCTGTCCTGTGTGTGCCCTGTAGGTTCCTGTGTGTTTTGTTTTGTTGTTGTTTCTGCTCTTTGTTCAATCCCTTCAGAAACTGTGTGCTGAAGATGGTTCAGTTCCTCTTCTATGATCGTTAGTGTTGGATTTTCCATCTTGTGCTTGGAGTATAAGGACGCTCTAAGCACTGAAGTCTTTCAAGGTGATTCAACCCGGATCAGACATACTTCCCTATTGAAAAGTACTCTGGTTGTCATGGCATCGTGATAGTGGAAGATCAAAATGAAATTTCTGAGCAGCACATCTTCTAAAAGTGGTCTCAGGTTTTAGATTCCATTGGTCATATTTAGATAAGAGCTGATGGGAGAAAAAAAGTCATACAGTATTCTGAAGCAGAATCAATTTTGTTCAGTATTATCCCCACCTCCCCCAACACCCTCTACCCCCACTCCCCGGGAAAACCTCCAAGAGTTTCATGCAAAGCCTTTCAGTCCACCCGTGCGTGTGGGTGACCTGGGCTTTGCACATGGAATATGATGGAGTCGCAATGTGGCAAAGTGGATTCCACTCATTTACTTCCAGGTTTATACAGAGCTGTCTAGACTGCTTCCTCCTGATTAGAAGGGAGGCTATAATTAAACTTTTTTTTTTGTAGTTCTGGTAATTGTTCTTCAGAACTAGTTTCCTTGACTACAAGTTAATGAAGGCAATTCATGTTACCTTTTCTAATAATAGCTTTTTAAATTTCTCCTAAAATGTCTTGCTAACGTTTACTTCAGAGGTCAGGGTGCTCAGTCAGTGAGTCACCAGATCCTGAAATCAGCTTTGTACACAGTGACAACTTCACTTAAAAGTAAGTAGAGCCAGACTCCCTATCCCCCATCCTCCAAGCTTCCTGTGAGAAGTTAATTAAATAAACGCAAATGTTAAAGTAGTGTCTATATTGGCGTTACGTCACCTCTGACCAAATTCTGTTTATAAGATATGTATTGGTCTGTAGATATTCCTTCTTAACACCATTTTTAGATGTAGAAATAATCTGCATTGCAGAAAATGTGGACACGGAACCACGCTCCATATGGGAGCAGAAGCCCTTAAGTGTTGTTTATGGTTCACTGTGACATGCTGTGAAGAGTAGAGATCTTACCCTGGAGTGGCTGTGGCGGCCATTGAGTAAAAGAAAAAAAAAAAAGAAAACAAATGAGTTTACTTCTATGGAAGCCAAGGTCTGCCCCCATTCTAGCCTGTGCTCACATGGAATCCTCAGAAGTACCCTCCGTTTATAGTGAGTCCAGCGTAGGACTTCCTGCCCCAGAGACCCTGAGCAGTTTTCAGGTTAGCTTGCTCGCCATCCCCCATCCTTCTACACAGCAGAAGCTAAGAACCTGGCCCCAAGGCCTCTCGGGATACACTTGCTCGCTCGCTCGGCTATAGTTCCTGCTTCGTGCAGGCTTTAGAAAGTCAGGCCAACTGAATTGTTTTCTGTTCTTTTGGTTTTTGTTGTTGCATTTGTTTGTTTGGTGTCCTTTCCTTTCCTTTCCTTTCCTTTCCTTTCTTTCTTTCTTTTTTCCAAGACAGGGTTTCTCTGTGTAGCCCTGGCTGTCCTGGAACTCACTCTGTAGACCAGGCTGGCTTCGAACTCAGAAATCCACCTGCCTCTGCCTCCCAAGTGCCGGGATTAAAGGAATGCACCACCACTGCCCAGAGTCCTTTCCTTTTCAGTTGCATTGTTTCAGCAAAAACTCTGATACTTCTTTTGCATTTGACTTCTGAGTAAGCTGAATACAGAGATCAAGATGTAAGCTCAGATATTTAATTTTGATTAAATTAGTAGCTTATGGAAACAATGCCCTATTTTACTCTTGATCTTAAGTTGCAAGAAAGGAGGAAATAGGGAAATCGTTTTCTGGAGCATTTTAGACAGTTCAGTAAGTTTAAACCGGAGAAGTAGGTCGTACGTACATTATGTAATTTTTTCACATTCATCTTTCTTGAAGGTGCTCATTTGTTTTTTGTTCTGTGGACTTAATGATTTTTTTTTTAATGACATTGCTTCATGGTCTCATGCAACTGTTGTGTTTTTAGGAGGACAAGAAGTGCTTCATATGTGATTCCCGGGATCCTTACCATGAGACCCTCAATCCTGACAGCCATCTCATTGAAAATGTGGTCACGACATTTGCTCCAAACCGCCTTAAAATTTGGTGGCAATCCGAAAATGGTATGTGATTAGTGTGGGAATAAGTTTCATGGAGTGTTAACTGGGAAGCAGTTCACATGGGAGTTTGTGACTTGGTCCTCTGGTTAGAGCCCCTGACAGAATTACTGTCTGGAGCACTCAGCTTGCTCAGTCGAATCTGACCCTCCTTCCTGAAGTTTGTGCCCTGTCAGGAAGCAGCCTTTGATGCAAGACCAAAGGAGTGTGCGTAGGCCTGACCCTGAGGGGGCTTCTGGGGTGTGGGTGTATGCTGAAAGGAGTCAGGAGAGAGCATGGGAAGACTGCACACCTCAGGCCTGCCACAGAACATAGCACCTTTTGTTGTTGTTACCAGCTTTCAAGGAAGGGGATGGGTAACCAAAAATCGATCTGCCCCTCCCCCACCTTCTAGCCACAGAAGATTCGTGAAACAACTGAGAGTCCCATAAAATAAGAACTGTGACGAGATTGTGTAGCATGCTTCCTTGTTTAGCAGTAATGGGAATGCAGCCTAATCAGTCATCAATTAGATACATTAATGTGGCTATGAAGCCAAGACTGTGAAATCTAGGGAATAAAGGTACAGTTGGTGTATTGGTTACTTAACCATGTAACATGATCTTAGACTTTTTTTGTTTTGTTACTTTATATGACTTCAAACTTGAAACCCTTCTACCTCAATCTTTAAATTGGGTTCCCAACCTGAGATTACAGTTGTACACTGCCGTACGTGCTGGATGTCATTACATCTTTTTTTTTTTTTAAATTATAGAAGGAGTCCTTGTGGTACTGTTTGTAAGCTTGGCCATAAACAACCTGGAAACAGCTAGACCTCCTCCTTACGCATCCTGTATCTTTGGATACAGGCTGGCACCTGTCATTTATGCCCCTGTAATGAGGAATTCCTTTATGGCTTTCAGTAACATTCAGTACAGATTACAGGTTTTTAGGAGGACTTGGATTCTAGCTTAGATTAATGGTCAGTCTTGAGAATCCTATCAGATACAAAGTTGCCTGAGAGAGAGATCAGCCCTCTGAAAGCATGTAGCTAACTTTTCAGAGTGGGTAGTTTCTACAACGGAATACACTGGTTGGTGTGGTTCCCTGTGAAAGAAGACTCTACTCATCAGAGTCACAGAGGTCTGCAGAAACAGCTTCCGCCTTTTCGTGAGCAGAGTCTAGGCGCTCTTCCCAACCTCCCACGCTTTGGAGTGACCCCTGCAGTGAAGGAGAAATACATTGCTTCCTGGACATTGGGAGAATGGCCCCATTTTAGCTAAGAAATGATAAAATAGTTTCGATGTGATTAAAGGTTTTCTTAATGATATGGGGAGTTCGTTTGTTTCAGTAGCTTTGAGGGGAACAAAAGGACCCAGATGCCAGGAAGATTTACAAACAGTGGGGGCCTGAGCTCTGTCACAGAGAGAGGATGAGATTAAACAGATGGGGTTTGGCATCCAGAAAGTCACCCATTGTTACTATACCTTGTCTCTGTTGTCTGATAGCTCACACTGGAAGACCCTCTGTGATTGTGACTTTATCTCCTTTCTGTGCGTTGGGTGGGAGCTGGGCTGGAGCTAGGTGGTTAGAGGGTGAGGTTGAATCCAAGGCCTCAGGTTCAGGGACTGGCTTAGAATCCCTAGTGACTTTTAACACACTCTTCCCAGGGTTCTCTTCTTGGAGATGACAAGTCATACACTGTAAAATAATCTTGGTCTCTTCTCTGTGGATTTTTTTTTCCTTCCCGTATTAAGAGGAAACCCCCCAAACCACCCTACTTTATCAGGCTGTGAATCTAAAGGGAATGCACTTTGGAGGATACAGGATGCAGTCCCTTCGTAACAGGAATATTGCTAGTCTGGCTTTCTGTTTTACCTTATTTCATTGTTTATCTCTTACTTCCGAGCAAAATCCCAGGTTTTCAGAAGCCTAAAAGAGGAGAAATGTATAGTTGCTTAGCTAATACTTCACTCAAAAAGAACTGCCCAGAGTAATCTTGTCCGACGGTTCTTTTTAGCGAGTTAGATAAGACTCGTTGCTATGATTGCGGTGTTTTTCTTTAACATTCCAACTAACTCACATCCGTTCCAGTGACCACTTTTTCCCCTCAGTGGGCTTGGCCATTTTCCAGCAGGCAAGTTTATTTCAAAAGGTCCTACTGACTTCCTGAGAATATACCAGCTGTAACATGATTCATGCTGACACATTCCTGTCTTCCAGACTTCTTTGCTGGGGAAGATGGACCCTGGAGGCATCTTCTTACAGACACTGTAGAACAGTCCTCTTAACCCAGGGAGGCATCTTATAGGTCTCTAGGGGTTATGGGAGGTGCTTCTTACCCCTGGAATTCCAGTGGCTTTTTTTTTTTTTAGTGCGTTCAAATGGGTCTCTGACCCTCAGGGCACCGTGCGCTGTGCTCGGTGCAGCATTGTTTGCGCAGGCTTTCCCCCTGGAAGGGAAGAAGTTTGTGTTTGTTCAGGGGCAGGTTTATTTATCTGACTGGTTCTTTGTCTCGGACGCAGAAGTGTAGCGGGAGGTTGCTTCCATCAAGGACGAGTTTCCCTGACTTGGCACGTAGTATTAACGTGTGTGTGCTACTCACCTGCTTTCTTTGCTGTCAGGGGGGAAAATGATTATTTGTATTTTTTCTGTGTCTCTGCAGACTGACCCCCTACTGTGCACTGCGAGTGTGTGTTGGGGGAGGCGGGACGCATTTGGCTTGGAGGGTTGGGGGCAGTGGATGTGGCTTCCTGAGCGAGCAGCATTGAGAGAGGCCTTCTGCCAGATGTCTGTGGCAGTGAAGCAGTGAACAAATCCAGAACGCCGGAGTGATTTATGGAAAACTAAAGAATCATTCTGACTTGTGCGTCACCACTATAATAAGTGGGAAGGACCTCCCCCGCCCCCCCAGCATTACTAACATCAACTCTAGCCTTAAGGTGTAAGGGGAAACTGGTATGAGGAACTCAAGGACCAGGTAGGAAGAGAGTCAGCTGTTCAGAGGCATTGTCTGTTGGTCTTACCATTTCCTTTATTGCTGTAAAAATCCAGGTGTGGAGAACGTAACTATCCAACTGGACCTGGAAGCAGAATTCCACTTCACTCATCTCATCATGACTTTCAAGGTAAAACATGGAATGCAGGCGTCCCTGCTGTCTCAGATGCAGGCTCGAGCTCTGTGACTGCCACATCCAGAGGCAGTCTCTCTTGCGAGTTGGCCTAAACCAGAACTTAAATGTTACTGTTGTCATAAGTTAGGATAATTGCGGCCCTCTCAAAACAGGGACATGAACAACTGCTCTTCACACATATGAGCTTCATGTCAGTAAGTAGGTTCTCCATCCTAATTTATCTGCAGACTTTTAATAAGAGATCCCTTTATTTCTCCCACAGAGAAAGACAGCGCTTGACTCCTTTCCAAACCACAATAAAACATTTGCAGAGTACATCTCTGATCCTTCGTGTTTATATTTTATGGCTGAATTGGTAACTGAAAACCAAGTATGTTTCAAATCTTAGGTTCCAAGATTTTGCCAAAATTGTGGGAAGAGTTTTATAGTTCCTAAAGAAACATGCGTGCCTTCTTAAATGCAGATTTTTTTTCTCTCTCTTTCCATTTTTCTTTGCAAGATGTAGAATGACTCTAGGACTAGGGAATGTCTCTATACAAAGTGCCTTTGTTTCTGGAGCAGCTGCCTGAAAATGACAGACTTCACATGGCATAAAGTACACGTTGGCACACACAAAACTCATAATTTACTTATTGCTCCCCGGATGAAAATCACCTTCGAGTAGTTTTCAGTTGGAGTTGGGGGTTTGCTGGCCTCCTTTCAGGTTGGGAGAATGGGGCTGAGGATCAGTTTACCTCACTGGCAAGGAACCACAGAAGTCTCACTTCTGTCTGGTACCCAGTTATGAGGAGCAAAAGAGCAAGGGCAGGCGTGGGAGTCAGAATGGGACTGGGAGGGGCATCAAGCTCCGTGGTTCCCAGGCCTGTGTATGTCACTCCTTTGCTCTTCCCCAAATGACCCACTGACTGCTGGAGCGGGAAGGGTGATAGAGACACCTAATACCGACAGTGGTTGGATAAGGGCTATTACTAGCTTATCAGGGACTCCTTGCCACCAACGGTCTTCTTTCATTGGCCACACTCAACCTTAGTGGTTAAATTCAAACTCTGCCCCATGTGAAGATGACATCTTCATGTTTCGTGACCTTTAAAATACTTACAGTCCTCTTTATTGATGTTTGTGGCACCATCTTACTTTGGAGAGAGCATCTGCTACACGGACATGGATGGCTCTGAGTTCATTTATGTCCAAAATCCTTTGAGTGCCTATTCTGTGGTTGGGTTCAAGGGATTAGTGGGCTAGAGATGAGCTTCTGTTCTACACCTAGGTGCTGAAGGTTAGGCTGAGAGGGTGCTGAGATGTGGACTGTGGGTATAAGATGTGGACCTCAACATAAGGGAGAAGGTTCATCCTCCCAGGTTCTAGCTTCTGTGAGACAGCAGACCCGTGCCAGAGCCGTGCTTGCCGTGCTCTGGGCTGGCTAGTCTGTCCCTTCACTCTGCTTTAAAAGAAGGTGGTGAGGTTAATGTTAGCTTATATTGTGAGAAAACTTTCCCTAGGGAAACAAAACACATTCTCATACTCATACCCCAGATAGGAAACCCAACCAGTGAGTTTGATTGGAGTTGCAGGAATTGATGAACAAGTAGCAGATACTTATAGTAATATGGGTGAGGGGTTAGTTACAGGAGCAGAAATGACTCAGTTAGTTGCAACTCCAAGGCCCACTTCAGCCTTGGTGACAGCTTACAAAAGCTGGGGAACCTGGAGCATACTACATAGCCTGCAGGTCACTCAACAGGTTAGAGAATGTCCTTTCTCTGTGCCTCAGTTGACCTAACCCTCTTTCAGCTAATTACTGATTGTCTGGTAGCTGGTTTTGTCTGAGTTTTCTTTGCAGCTTGGACTTCCTCCTCTCAGCTTATGTTTGGGACCTAGAGAATCTGATCGGTTTCAGGGACTTCCTGGAGCTGTTTTGAGTTGTTTCCCTTCCTGCTCAAGGAGCTTCCTTCAGGATGGAATGTTTAAATCTTGGGAGGAAAGTATTACATAACAGCCTAGCATAAGGAAAAAAACTTCAGGAGCGGAGACCAGTCCTGCCCTTAACCTGGGCCAGGAGGGATGAGAAAAATTTCAGAGGGAAGAGATAAAGGAAAACTACCGATGGTCTGAGAGCAGTGAACCTTTAATGTGCTCTTTGGGCAACATTTGTTCGATAAGTACTGCATCCATTTGTTTCAAGGCAGGGAGATGAGGAAAGTAAGTGTAGAGAAACAGGTCCCAGTCAGCAGGTCCTCAACTCTTTGCTGAGTAATAGAAACTTTATAGGCAGTAGGGAGCCACTGACTTGTTAGTAACAAAAATAATTTCGCAAGGAAACCCAACATGAAGGCACAAAACCTAAACTCCAGCAGTTGGGTCTCAGTGGGTTCAAGGCCAGCCTGATCTATATAGCAAGTTCCAGGCTAGAGTAGGATACATAGCCACACTGTGTTTTATTTCTGTTTGTTTTTTGAGCTTTAGATTATAGAGCACTTTAAATTTCCAAATGTCAGAAGCTCGCCTGTCCTTAGAACACTTTACCACATATTCACGTGTCTGCCCTTTGCTCTTGCTGCTTTGAGAACTACTGCAGAGAGGAGGAGGCCCCTACTTCCTGAGAATGGTCACTTGGGTGCTTTAGAATCAAAGACTGGCCTTGAAGTAGAGAAAGCTCGGAGGCAGGTCAGGGGAAGGAAAGGGCTGCGTTCAAAATAGCCTGGGAGTCTAAGTCCTTAGGAAGATGTGATTCCCCTTAGTAGCACTGTAAAGGAAAGCAGGGACCAAGATGAAGAACTCATGTTTATCCTCAACCAAGCTGGCTCGGGAGATGGCTGCTCTCTAGGTGGATTGAGTCTTCTTAGATTAGAAAAGCTCATTTATGTGCATGTGCCAGTATGTTTTTGTTATAGACAGATGTTTCCAGCCTCTTCTGTTTATTATGCATTCAGCAGTCCCTGTGCAGCAATATGGGGCCTGAGAAGGTTGATGACTAAGCAGGGGGTGGGAGTGGGGAGAGGCTTCCGTCCTTTAGGTGAAGTGTGTTGTTCCGGTTTCCAGCAGCTTCTTAACTGCGAAGGAAATTGGATGACTGGTCAGTGGCCCTTGGGATTTAGAAGTTTCCAGAAGTGAGAGACAAGGAAGCACAGTCAGGACGAGCTTCTGTGTGTTTCTTCTCTGCTGCCTTCTGGTACAGAGATATCAGAGATACAGAGGTGTGCCCCTCCCAAGCCTCTTAAGTCTTCCTGACTGGGTGCTTGGCCTCATGGGATTGGCCAGGACGTCACACCTGTCATCCCAGGTTCAGATGGTCAAAGGTGCTTTTCAATTTCTGTTCTAAGATCCTTAGTCTACAATTTTCTGCAGTTTGATAAAAAACATTGTCTTCTTCTGTGCCTGGATAGGTGGAAAAGCAACTTTGCATCCGTCAGTCAAGGATGCTAGCAGGGAGGTTAGCAGATTTTTGCTAGTTCCCAACATCAGCTTCTGCAAAAGCTCCTTCTGCCGAGTGATAATCTTACTTAATTCAGGGATTCGTATTTATTTAACCTCTGTTTTCTAGGCTGTCTGAACTTTCCTTTGACTTTTCTCCACAGCAATCTGGCTTCCTCTTCCCAAAGTGCACACAGCATGTTCCCGGCCATGAAGCATCTGCCCGTGGCCCATTTCTAGAGTTCCATCTGCTTTCTTTTCTTATTTACTCTTGACCGTGTCCCTCATGGCCTCCCGAAGTCTTCAGCGTGATTTGAGGGTTTTGTCTTTTTCCTATTCCCCTGACCTGTTTTTTCTTCTGCTAGGCCACTGGCTGGTGAGGAGGAAGGTACGCATGCGTGAGCACACAGAGCTGAAGGAAAAGGCAGTGACTGTTGCCGGCTCCCGCTCTCCTGTGTCCAGCCCGTTGGGCATTTTCCTAGAGTGCTGACCTTTCTCTTGCCATTGGCTTTGTTGGAAGGGAATTCAAGTATTAAGTGATCGCAGTGACTTCCAAATCCACATTGCACAGCTGAATGCTACTCCCACGAATGGCTGACCCCAAATGAGCATCAGAGGCTTGCCCATGTCATTTTCAACCCAGACACCCCTGCTTTGGGGCCTTGTACTTCTTTCCTATCTCCTCTTCCACTAAGATCTAATAGATCCAGTGAAACTCAGTACAGTGTGCTGTCACTAATAGGACAGTTGACTTCATATCTCTCTGTCCGTGTCACAGCTTTGGTTCTTCCATTTCTTGTTCCATGTTTAGTGACAATGCTATTATTTTCTATGTACAATCTCTTCATTTTGTTAGGTCCCATAAAACTTTTCTTTTTTCTTTTATTCTCAAGACAGGGTTTCTCTGTGTAGCCCTGGCTGTACTGGAACTCACTCTGTAGACCAGACTGGCCTCGAACTCAGAAATCTGCCTGCCTCTGCCTCCCAAGTGCTGGGATTAAAGGCGTGCGCCACCACTGCCCGGCCCCATAAAACTTTTCGTGTTCTCACTTCTATGCCAAAAAGGCAAAGTGAGCCCGTTAGCATGTCAGACAATCATGCCTCCCTGTGCTGCACTGGGCACTGAACCTGGGGCCACCTGAACTGAATCCCCAGCCCTTGAGATCCAGTTTGAGGTCATTTCTCTGAAACAGTCTCTGGTTTTTTATTTTTGTTTTTCTTTTGAAAATGTTTATTTTTGTGGTACAGTATGCATATTAGAATTCCCCGTTCTTGTGTATACCACTCAGTGATGTTAGACATCTTCAGGATATCCCAAATCTATCACTGCTGTCAGCTTCCAGAACTTTGTCGTCACCCTAGATAGGAACTCAGACTAGTGACTGAACAGTCACCCCCGCTGTTCCACCCCTCTTCCCCATGACCCCTTTCTGTTCCCATCTAAAATCCTAGGTGTTTCATATACATGAACGCACAATATTTGAAAATGCATATGGCTTGTTTCACTTAGTACAGTGCCTTCAAGGTCCTTGTATGTTACAGTTGAGTATGGCATCCCTTCCTTCTGCAGCTGAACAGTAGTCTATTGTATTTATCTCATTTTGTTCTTTTTTTCATTAGTTTATTTACTTATTCACTTTACATCCCAATATCTGCCCCTTCTTTCTAGTCCCCCCACAGCTCCTCCCACTTTCTTCCTTCCCCTTCTCTTCTGAAACAGCAGAAACCCCCTCCACCCCATATCACCCTCCCATCTCCATCCCCACCCCCAACTCCCCACCCCTGGCTGTGTACAGCCTTTCCCATTGAGGCCAGACAAAGCTGCCCAGGTGGGGAATGGGCTCCACAGGCAGGCAACAAGTTCAGGGAGAGCCCCGACCCCAGTTGTTAGGGGACCCACATGAAGACCAAGCTGTACATCTGCTACATATGTGGGGGAGAAGAATCTAGGTCCAGCCCATGCTTGCTTTTTAGTTGGTGGTTCAGTCTCTGGGAGCCTGCAAGGGTCTAGTAGTTGACTTTGTTGGTCTTCCTATGGAGTCCCTTTCCCTTCCTGATTCCTCAGTCCTTCCCCCAAGTCTTCCACAAGACTTGTACTCGCTCTAGCATTTGCCTGTGGGGCTCTGCGCTTCTTTCCTTTGGCAGCTGGGTAGAGCCCAGAGGACAGTTACGCTAGGCTCATATTTTTTTCTTTACCAGCTAATAGATGCTTTGGCTGTTGCCACTCCTTGGCTATTGTGAATAATGCTGCTTGTTTTCTTGCATTTCCTGTGACCGTACTATGGTGCTTGACATACTGTACTGTGATTTTTATATTCATATATATATATATACATATGTATATATGTATACATGTATACATATATACATTCCTTATTAGACTGTGTAGCATATGGATGTTATATAAGCCACTGACTGATGCATCTATGGAATGATTAAGTGAAGCAGTGAGAAAGCAAGTCTTCAAAATTAGTTCTCTCCTGGGCATGGTGGTTAATATACCAAAGTGTGTTTGCTACAAGGGCCTGTTTATAATCTGTTTCAAAAAGAAAGTTTGCTGATCTACCAAGTGGTACAAGTACTTCCTTGCAAGAACAGCCTCCATAGAAATACCAACCACACAAAGTCAGCTTGAAGCACAAAGGGAGTGATGTTTTTTGAAAAGGACAAATTAGCAATCAGAAACATCAAATGAGACTTTTCTCCTGCTTTTAGACATTCCGTCCAGCTGCCATGCTGATAGAGCGGTCTTCTGACTTTGGGAAGACTTGGGGCGTGTATAGATACTTCGCCTACGACTGTGAGAGCTCGTTCCCGGGTATTTCAACTGGTCCCATGAAGAAGGTGGATGACATCATCTGTGACTCTCGATATTCTGACATTGAGCCCTCAACGGAAGGAGAGGTTTGTATGTCTCTGATTTAGTTCTCTACTTATAAGTCTACTTCTTGATCATTGCAAAAATACCAACCCTCTTATTTATTTTTAGGTGATATTTCGTGCTTTAGATCCTGCTTTCAAAATTGAAGATCCTTATAGTCCAAGGATACAGAGTAAGCTTGTTTTGAAATAAATGCTTAGGTGGGAAACAGTACTTGTGGAGTTTGGTGGGTGCCAAACTACCCAGTGCTGTGTTACCTGATATCCTGATACTCAGTCCTGCATCCACCTAGATCTTCTTCCTTCCTTTGTGGTCTTCCAGAACACCTGATTCAAATTACCAGAAATCAGTCTTCACTGATAAGGAACTCATTTTGACTATGTCAACAGAACGCCAACAGTTATACTGACCATGCCACCTTATATTTTTGATGCTCCGTATATAAATTAGAGTGCAGATTAAACTGCTGTGATAAAACACCTCCTAAATATAGTTTCTGAAATAAAATAGATGTTCTTTTACTTATATGGAATCAGCAGGGAGGGATTTTTAATTGAATGTGTATGGGTATTTTACCTGCATGTATGTGTACCATGTTCATGCCTGGTGCTCTGGTAGCCAGAAGAGGGCATCTGATCCCTTGGAAATGGAATTACAGACAGTTGTGAGCCACTGTGTTGCCTGGAAATCAAACCCAGGTCCTCTGGACGAATAGCTAGTGCTTTTAACCACTGAGCCATCTCTCCAGCACTTGGAAGAATTATCAAAGAAGAACTACAATTCAGTTGCCATAGTTTCACTGTATAAAATACAAAATGATACCCAGTTAAATTTGTATGACAGATGAATAACATGTTCTTTTTTTTATTACCCCATGTAACATATTTACTGGTACAAATGAGTCCTATCCAATATTTATAGTTTTATGGTTAGTATAATTTTTTTTTATTGTATACTATTTAGGACTGACTTAAACTAAAACTGAGGGTTTATCATCAATTCAATTTAACTGAGCATCCTTTATTACTTGCTGAATCTGACAGTCCTGGCTATGAAACTCTCCCTCTTCCTAGGATTGTCTACACTAGCAGAGTTAGAACACCATCACTGTTCTCATTCTGATCTGTAGAGGTCAAGAATAAAGATAAGACTTGGAGGTGGTCATATCACTTCTGTGCATTGCTATAATTAGTCTTGTAGCTAGAGAACAGAAGGTACTGGGAAATATCTCTGGCAAGATGGCCTGTGCTCTGCTACAACTCTTGGCAAGAGCTCTCACCCACAGGGGATGGGAAACAACAATACGGAGAAAAATCACAAGTGCCTATCATGACAAGGGGATGTATCAAGGTGAGGACCGTGTAGCCTTTGACAGATGAGAATGCTGTGAGTGTGAAGTCGTGCAAACCAGGTGATGGGGCGATGGAATGGCAGGTGATACTGGAGCGATAGCCCAGCCCTTTAAGGCTAGGCTCACAACAGTTCTGTACTCTTTCTACTATTCAGCACTTGTTTATGTTATTGTAGGACTACTTGTAAATCTCAGGATGCAGAATCAAGCTCACTGGCTTTCAAGTCAGACCTAGGTTTAAATTCTGATTCTGTCATAATGTAACTACATGATCTGGTGCCTTGAAACTTTTCCATTCCCTCTCCCCATCTTTACCTGGAGACAGAAATACCAACCTGAGGGTTGTTTGAGGGAAACGAGTCATCTAAACGAGCAGCCCAGTGTGCAGTTGATTGAAACTGTGGATGGCGGTGATGTTAACTCTGTTGCCAACAGCAGTAGCTTAGGGCTTCTTGTATTGAGACCGTCCTGACAGAGTGAAAGTCAGTGTCAGGGTGCAAGAGGGAGCTAGCCTCCCTTGTTCAGCCTTGCTGTAAGAGTGCAGTCAGTCAAGTAGAGACAGGTCTTTGGTTTTTGTCGGCTGTGCGCAACCTTAAGTTTTAACCAAGGTCTCATGGAACTTCCATACTTGCAACAGGGGAGCTAACAGTAAAAGAAAACCCAGGGGATGTTGACAGAAAAGTCTGCTTTCCAACTTACATTAATTTTAATGTGGCCCAGACTATCTAGGGTCCTTAGTTTATTCATTCATTCTATTGCAAAACCAATTTTTAATAGCATGTCCTTGCAGTCTCCGAGCAAGCTACGAGGCTGTTTCTTTAGGACTCAAAATCTGGTTGTGAAAGATATCCACAGAGGCTCCAGGACAAGTAGCTCTGGAGTCCCTCACAAGGCTCATCTGCTCTGCAGGTGACGTGTGTGACATTGAAGAATGGATTCAATTCATGACCTTCCCTTGGCTTTTGTTGTTTGGTGGCATCTGGAGACCTGTTTCTAGGAAGTACCCATGTTAGCTGATCATGCCTTTGATTTACTTAGTAATCAAGGGAACAGGATTTCTATCATTGCGACCCTGGAGACTCACTTCAAAGTGATGTGCCTCTTAGAAAAGCAGGCAGCCTGAGGCTCTGTTGGTGCTCCATATGGCAGGAGAGAGTGGGGAGCTCTTTGCTCTTTTGAGGGCTCTATGAAGTTCAAGGATTTCCAAATACTCCAGCTGCCCTCCAAGTTTGTTTTCCAGCCTCTTGTCAATGGTACTCACTGTGTGCAGGAGACGTTTGCAGATGTTGCCATTCAGTGCAAGATTGTGGGTTCTTTGTATTTGATTTTTACAAAGAGCCTAAGTTTAATGCATGGACTCTCCCTTTCCAGCCCCAGCCATTTCTATAGTCTTCATTGTAAACTATGCATGTGTTGTAACTTGTTTGAGATGTGCATTTGGTGTCAGAAACTACCTGGTGCACTGGGCTACTACCATTCTATCTTGTATCCTAAGTTGTAAATATGCATTAGCACAAACACAAGTCAAGGTGGCAGTCGGTTTCAGAATTCAGAGAGCAATGAGAGGCAGGCAGATGGGCTGAGCAGATCCGGTGGGGTCCACTTCAGTAGGAGCTGCTTGGCCATTAAGGAAAAACCACCTGAGTAGCAGGTTGACCAGCCTTTGGTCTACCTAGTTATATAGAATGTGACTGACAGCCAGCTTCTGGAATAAGATTAGGCCTACAGCCCTAGGGAGGAGGAGGAAAGTGTAAAAGAAGTCAAACCGATTTGTAAGGAACTGTTACGTAGGAGAAAGAATTTGCCTGGCAACGTAGAACTAAGCCCCTTTGTCTTCACGTCACTGTACTGAATTAACAAATATGAAAATGTTTTGCAAAGATTTGTAGACTACAATGTTGCTTAAAACTTGCTTGAAAGAGGCTGTTGTGAATTTGAGAGGGATCTGGGGAGACTAGGGAGAAGATGAGTCAAGGAAAGAGAGGGATAATAGAAATATAATACACATATGATTAAAAAAAAACTACTGTAAGACAAGCTTGGTTGAGACATTCTTCTCCTACAAAGGTAGCTTTTCTCTGTTGTTAAATCTGCTCTTGTAACTTGGATTTAAGTAGAAGGAAATTTCAAATAGTGTTTTCTCATTCAAAAGTAAACACATAACTGTTCTGTTACAGTTAGAATTGGCACCCAGGATAAATAACCTTTTCTACCTGAAAATAATTTCTGACTTTGACAGCAGAGTCTGTGGGAGCCAGAAGGTATGGCAGTATTTTAGATTAAGGGGCAGTGGGTTCTGGAACTCCATGGTTGTGACTGACACTCTTCCTAATCCGAGGAGATTGTGGTGGCCTTCCCTGCTTCCAGAGGCTATCGCCCTGTGTTAAACTTTACAACCGTCATCTAGTTCATTCAAGAGGGATGAAGTTTACTTAGGCTTCTGTCATTTGTCCAGTCTTTCACCTAAAAGAAAGAATTGCTACAGCATGCTTGCCTGTCTGATTACACCTTTCCTCTTGGTGACCTCTGTAGATCTATTAAAAATCACCAACTTGAGAATCAAGTTTGTGAAACTGCACACCTTGGGAGATAACCTTTTGGATTCCAGAATGGAAATCAGAGAGAAGTACTATTATGCTGTTTATGATATGGTGGTTCGAGGGAACTGCTTCTGCTATGGCCATGCCAGCGAATGCGCCCCCGTGGATGGCATCAATGAAGAAGTGGAAGGAATGGTGAGTGTCCCAGGGAGCTTGTACCAGAGGTCTGAAAGGCAAGGCAAAATACCAAAAAACTTGTCCTTAAGCCTGTCACGGTATTTTTTAGGGGTTTTAATTTACCAAAATAGACTTTGCTTTTTGCGACATGTTGGTAGTTGAATGCAGATTTTCCTCTCTTGGAAAGTGGCTTAGGTTATGAGAATGTGTCCTGAGACTACTACTTTCTTAGATTCTGAATTCGTTTTTGGAATCATTGCTACAGACTGACTGCTGTTGATGGATTTTAGTTACCAAGGATTAAAAAGTTGTCTGAATAGCAATCCAGACTGTATTTCCCGTAAGAAAGGTTAAAAACCACAAGCATCCAGT
Organism: Tokudaia tokunoshimensis; assembly: GCA_036184795.1. Classification (NCBI taxonomy): domain Eukaryota; kingdom Metazoa; phylum Chordata; class Mammalia; order Rodentia; family Muridae; genus Tokudaia; species Tokudaia tokunoshimensis. The sequence goes on from BTHU01000012.1 coordinate 46,788,266, forward strand.
CAGTCTTCACACATGCAAGAGCAAGGTGGCCTCAGCCCAGAGAGACTGGGAGTTGTAACCCAGGTCCCGAGCCATCACTTAAGAGATCAAATGGAGTTTTCTTCCGGTCCTCTCTGTAGACTTTCCTTTCTTTGCCATTTTAGTATTGTTTGCAAATCAAATGTTTTAAAATGTGAGATTTCACTCCCTTGCCAACTGGTTAATGTGCTGCTAGTAACTGCCAACTGCCAACTGCTAGTCATGTGCTGCTAACACAACTACTAGTTTTTGTCTTGTAATTGACAGAAACTAGAGTCCCCTGGAAAGAATGAACCTTGATGGAGGGATAGATCAGATAGGCCTGTAGGCACGTCTGTGGGGCATTTTCTTGATTAGTGGTTGATGTGCAAGGGCCCAGATCACTGTGGGTGGTGCCACCTCTGGACAGGTGATCTGAAGACAAGCTGATGAACCATGGGATGGAGCAGTATCCCTCCATGAACTCTGCTTGAGTTCCTGACCTGACATCCCTCGGTGATTGACTGTGACTTGGAAATGTAAGCCAGATAAACCCTTTCCTTTCCCAAGTTGGTTTTGGTCAGAACCACAGAGAAGCAAACTGTAGCAATTAGAGAAGCCAGGGTATTGTACTCTAATCCACCTAAGTGGCTGCCAGAAAATACCAGACAGGATTCTGGAGCTCACAGGACTCAACTAACCTTGAAAGAGGAAACTAAAAGTTAGCGATTAGTAAATGAGTAACTAGTGGTGGGCATTGAAACCTAGTCCCTACTTCTGCCTCAGGCACCTCCCCCATGGTCTCCGAGCCTCTCTTGGTAACAGGTACGCCTTGCTTATTTGCCGTCTGTCTCTTCAAAACTTGTTAATCGTTGTCCAAAGGATGCAAGATCCAAACACTCTACCCTTCTAAAACCTCTGCCTACCCTTTCCTCCAGCTGGAAGCCTTCATGGGTAAAGAAGTCGGCATTTTAACAGCCTGAAGGGAGGGATATGTTTCTAATCGGTACATCTTTCTGAGAACTCCAGACAGACTTGACTTTGCAGCATAACAAACCTTTGTGACCTGACACCAAGTCATTCTCAGATGCTGCGTGTCTTGTGTGGGCTGGAAGACTGTCTGCTCTTGAGTTCAGCACCACGGCTGGCAAAAAAGAGGATTTTAATCTCCGCCTAAGTGCACTCCTGTCAAGGCAGGTGCAGGAGAGGAGGGACCTGTCTGTCCTGTTCCCAAATTCCAGTCAGTAAAAATGAGGGTTAAGGTGAAGGGCTTATGCACGTGTGCACTTGTTTGGCAGAAGTGATGTGCGGATCCTTCACAGGCTGCAAGGATCTTACGCACAACTTGCTATAAAATGACATGCAGTATATCTTGGGTCTTAAAAATTAATTTGTATCTTTCTCATAGTTGCATCTCCTTACTTGAACACAGGTATTCAAGGCAGTAGTTTTTGTTGTGGTGGTTGTTGTAATTCTTAAGTAATTACTTGTAAATTAGTTATTTTAGGTTATAATTACCTCACTTCACTCTTCCTTCCAAAGCCTTCTTGCTCTCTTAAATATATAGCCTCTCTTTTCATTAATTGTAGTTATATATGTGAATGTATGTATATGTATAAATACACATATATATATGTATGTATATTCCTAAATATCTGAGTACAACCTGCTCAGTCTGTATAACGTTAACTTGTATGTGTGTTTTTAGGGATGATCATTGATATTGGATAACCAATTGGTGTGTTCTTCCCTGGGGAAGACCAATTTCTCATGTTGTCAGTGTTCCTTAGCTGCCTGAAGTCTGCAGAGAAAGTGTGGCCCTTTGTATGCTTCTGACTTGGCCTGTCCTGGTTTGTAACTTCCCAGGTTCATGGGCACTGCATGTGCAGACACAACACCAAGGGTTTGAACTGTGAGCTGTGCATGGATTTCTACCACGATCTGCCGTGGAGACCTGCTGAAGGCCGGAACAGCAATGCCTGCAAAAGTAAGTGTCAGTGGTTGGGCTCTTGGAGGCACGGGGTTCCAGGGTCCATTTCTGGGGAGCTGTGGTCTGCAGTTGCACTGTTTGCAGAAGGGAGGAGAACTGTGCCGTTCTCCTGGCTGTGTCTGTCCCAGAACAACAATAATATGTATGCACTGAGGTCAAGTAACAAAAATTAGTTTGTTTGGCAATGACTTGGGAAAATGACAATGGTGTTCATGACTTTGTATCTGCTTTTAAGACAAGAGGCAAATGAAAGGCAGATAGGGTACGGTGCTTTTCATGTAGTGAAGGCTTGGTCCCCAGCTGGTAGCACTGTTGAGAAGTAATTGGGTCCCCAAAACAATCACTCGGTCAGTGGGTTAGTTCATTGATGATTTCCTAGGTGACTGGTTAACTAGGTTAGGCCTAGTTGGAGGAGGTGCTTCTCAGAGGTCTGCCTTTGATGTTGCTTCTTGTTCCCAACCCTTTCTGATTGTTCTTCTGCTTCCTGGCTGCAATTCCATGCCTTTCTGCCATCATATTCCGCCTTATCACGGAGCCAACAGTGAGAACTGGCCGGCTGTGGAGTCTAACCTCTCGAAACTGTGACTGACCCCCCACCCCAAGGACACCCTCCTTTAAGTTTTCCTCAAGAGTTTTGTCACGGGGAGGAAGGAGGTCTGGCTCATCGTTAAGATGCCCATGTGCCTGGAGTACAGGGTGTTTCACCTGCCTGTCATGGTCATCTCACACACATCCTGTCATAATCTTCAAATACACAACCCCAAAAGGCTTTTCTAGGAATGCATCAACCAGCACGCCCTTTAGAACAGAGTATGTCAGTCGGTTTCTACCCTGGGGGGGGGGGGACGGGACAAGGTTACCTTCAGCTTTACCTTGGCTAGCCCTCCTAGCCAAATAAATCAGCGTAAAGTGGGAAAGATCCGTCAGACCGTGGTCCCTTGACTGTGCTACTTGAGATCTATGGGAAAGCAGAAGCCTCATAGAAGAAGATAGCGGGGTAAAGCTGGGAGACAGAGCTTTCAGAGGTCACCCCAAGGCCCTACTCTCTCCAGCCAGACCACACCTCCTACTTCCCACCATCTTCCAGTAATGCCTGCCGTTAAGTTATGAGTCCATCAGGGGATTAAGCAACCCATGGATCAGGGCCTTCATGATCTGGCCATTTCCCAACGAAGCCTTTCACACACAAACCTCATCCTGATTGTATTATTCCTAGGGGATTTTGTCCAAGAGTTTCTCATTCATGAGAATAGTATTTTTTTTTTTTTTTGGATTTTTTTGAGACACGGTTTCTCTGTCTGCCCTGGCTGGTCACTCTATAGATCACATGGGCTCAAACTCAGAGATCTACCAGCATCTGCCTCCCGAATGCTAGGATAAAAGTTGTGAGTCACCATGGTCCAGCCTAGTGATATCTGTTTATTATATATGGAGTTCACGTTTTTAAAGTTGTTAACCTGATTTGAGGTTTCAGCCATGATCAACGAGGAGGGTCGAGCCCCATTTTATCACCAGAGGCTTCTCACTGGTTGCTACTTTACTCAAACCCACTCCCTGCTCTGTTCAATGAGCTTCCTTCCCGCCACCTCCATCCCCCATTGATTAAACAGATTTTAAATTCTTGTTCTTGACATTGGTCTTGTCGCACAGAGTGTAACTGCAACGAACATTCCAGCTCATGTCACTTTGACATGGCGGTCTTCCTGGCTACTGGCAACGTCAGCGGGGGAGTGTGTGATAACTGTCAGCACAACACGATGGGGCGCAACTGTGAGCAGTGCAGGCCGTTCTACTTCCAGCACCCCGAGAGGGACATCCGGGACCCCAATCTCTGCGAACGTACGTCGTCGTCGGGAAGTGACGTTCATGGGGGGGGGGCTTGTCTTTGTTGTTAGCATCCTTCTCTCGGAGCGCAGACGCTGAGCAGCGTACCAGCAGCTTTGTTAGCTAACTGCTGTTTGCGATGCTGAGAGGGGCGTTTCCTTGCTAGTCCAACCTTCAGTTCTCTTGCGCTGGATTTGGAAGGTAGAAGAGAGCCTACGTGTTTATGCAAAAAAACACAGCCTGATGTCTGGCGCCTCTAACCTGGACTTGTCTTTCCCAGCGTGTACCTGTGACCCAGCCGGTTCTGAGAACGGAGGAATCTGTGACGGTTACACTGATTTTTCTGTGGGTCTCATCGCTGGTCAGTGCCGGTGCAAGTTGTACGTGGAGGGAGAGCGCTGTGACGTTTGTAAAGAGGGCTTCTATGGCCTAAGTGCTGAAGACCCGTATGGTTGTACATGTAAGTCTCTGTGGGACATTCTTCCCGGGATACAGTTCCCATTCGACACTATAGTTCTCAGACCAAACCACAGCTTTGGACTAACTTAGTTTGTGTTTCTTTGCTTTGTTTTGTTTTGTTTTTTTTCTTTCTTTCATAAAGCGTGTGCTTGCAATCCTCTGGGAACAATTCCGGGTGGGAATCCTTGTGATTCTGAGACCGGTTACTGCTACTGTAAGCGCCTGGTGACAGGACAGCGCTGTGACCAGTGCCTGGTAGGTAACTCCTAATCTCTGCAGATGAGAAGGTAGTGACTATGACATGTTTGTTTTGTTTTTGAGGTAGGGTCTTAGTATATCGCCAAGGCTGGCTTTGAACCCACAGTCCTCCCAACCCTGCCATCCGGGTCCTTATATGTATGTAGCAACATCCTGGCAAATAAGGAATATATTTCCCGTTTTTTAAACCATTATTTTTACATGTTAATGTTAAGAGACCCAAGGAGAAAAGTCAAAAATGAGGATTTCTAGTGAATTAATTGACAGACTGCAATGAATACTACTTAGGAAGACAAGCTCAAGTTTGCCTTTTTTTTTCTTTTTAATGGCATTGCTAACTGCTGGGTGAGGACGTGATGACTTAGGACTTGTTAACTTCTAACAGAAACAAAGTCAACTCACACCAAAATGTGTTCAGAGAGAAGTCTCAGGAGCTAGTAAAAATGTAACATTCCTAACCTAGTAACCTTACTTCTAAGGCTCCTCAGGAGATCCTCAGAGAACTAAAGGGGTATTCCCGAAAGATTCATTGCACCTTTATTAATTACAGCAGAAAACTTGTATTCGATAGTGAGAAAATGGTTGCATGAATTTGGGGATTTCCATGCAGTGTGATACTCAGTTGTGGAAAATGACCTTAATGCATGGAAGTGTTTACATTGTTGCATTAACAAACAAAACAGACTCAAGGTGTGAATAACACTTTGTGTAGGAAAAAATTTCATCAAGCCAGACAGAACTCTAGAGGAAGCACACCAATAATACTGGCCATAATTGTTCTTTCTGCCAGAACCATTTGGACGAAGAAAACAATCTCTGTGTGCTCGCTCAGAGCCGGGCAGTCCTTCCTCTCACATGACACAAAGTTGAGTTTCTTTAATAAGAATATTCCTACCCTTGGTCTATTTCCTTGGTTGAAAGAAATGCTTAGAATAATCCAGGCAGGCTTCAGCTTGTTCTTTGCTGAGTCTCGCACAGTCAGAGGAACCTACCTTCGCATGTTTAATCTTCTGATCTGCAGCCGCAGCACTGGGGCTTGAGCAATGATCTGGATGGATGTCGACCTTGTGACTGTGACCTTGGAGGGGCCTTGAACAATAGGTAAGGGAAACGTTGTCGTTTATACTCCGACCCAGGCACCAAGCAAACTCATGACTTCGGGAGTCTAAGGTTTTGTAGTCATTTAAGAAAGTTCGAAAAGTATGTTCATCTTTGGTTTGAGTACCTGCCAGTCATTTGTCTCGATGATTTCCAGGGTCAGTTACGTGCTGGGAGTGAGTTTTGAAATCTTGTATGTTGGCCCAGAGATGGCTCAGTGGTTGCAGAGGACCGGAGTTTGTTTCCCAGCACCCATTTAACTGCCTGTCATCAAACTCCAGGCTCCAATGTCCTCTTCTGGCCTCCATGGAACCTGCATTCATGCACGCGCACACACACACATACACACACATACACACACACAACACACATGTACATAACTAAAAACCTCAAAAAGATAATTTTTTTTAAATCTAGGAACTTTGTCTTGATTTTTTCTTTTTAAATAACCCTGTTTTTCAGTTTTGTAGTTTTGTTTCTTCATGTCTCTTCAATTATGGAAGCCATGCATGGCCACAGTTTAAAAAAAAATTAGTTTGACAATTAACAGAACTATTTTTTTTTTTTTTTGGTTTTTCGAGACAGGGTTTCTCTATGTAGCCCTGGCTGTCCTGGAACTCACTTTGTAGACCAGGCTGGCCTCGAACTCAGAAATCCTCCTGCCTCTGCCTCCCAAGTGCTGGGATTAAAGGCGTGCGCCACCACCGCCCGGCTAATTCACAGAACTATTAACTGAAATGAAAACACTTTTTTTTCCTGTATTCTTTTCCACGTTTCTCCTAGAAATACCTCTACTAGCAGCTTCTTGTTCCCTCAAACTTACTAGTAGAGTGGAATATGCCTATTGAAAATTAATGTTGTTTTCTTCTCATCTGCTTTTAAATGATATTAGGCTTTATCTGTTGTTGGTTTCTTTGTATGTGTGTGTGTGTATACATGTGCACATATGTATGGCAGCCTGAGATTTGACACCAGAGTCTTCAATGATCACTCTCCCACTTTATCTTGAGAAGTGCATTCCCAATCACACCCAGAGCTTACCAATATGGCTAGTCCCTTAGCCAGATCACCCTGGGATCCCCTGTCTTTGACTTGGGAGGAGAGGATTCTAGGTAGGTTGCCAAGCACTTATCTAGGTTCTGGAGATGCAAATTTAGGTCCTCTTGCATAGTACTGAGCCCTTTATTTATGTTTTAATAGACAATTTCAAAGAGATAACCAGCCCATGATTTTCCACTTGCCTTTATTTTCATTTACTTGTGTCCATAAGTGTGTGCACACCACAGCACACACGTGGAGGTTGGAAAATAATGGAGGGAGTTGAGTCTCTGATTCCACTGTGCTACTTTGGTCATCACATAGGGTAGCAAGTCCCTTAACCTACTGAATGATCTAGCTGGCCCTAAACAGGTTATCAGAAACTTGCAAAGTTTCCATCTGTAGAACCTTTGTCTTTTTCTTTTTAAAGATTTATTTATTTATTATATGTAAGTACACTGTAGCTATCTTCAGACACCCCAGAAGAGGGTGTCAGATTCCATTACAGATGGTTGTGAGCCACCACGTGGTTGCTGGGATTTGAACTCAGGACCTTCGGAAGAACAATCAGTGCTCTTAACCACTGAGCCATCTCTCCAGCCCAGAACCTTTGTCTTATACTCATCGATGTCTCTAGTTTCAATGGTTTTCATATCTGTCTGGTGGAAAAACATCTGTTTGGTTATTTCCATCTCTTAAAATGTGCTTCAGTGAAGCTCTCTGAAGACGTCTTGAGTACGTGCGTCTCTGTAGACCAGGTTATCGGTGACGAGACTGCTGAGCTGAAAAGCATCCATGTTTTCATTTTCAGAGAGTGTCATATTGTTCCAGACAGATTAAACCAGCTGATTTCCCTTCTGTCTGTCACAGAAACACTGGCTCCCCTGACCCCAGCCTCAGCTGGTAGCAGCAATCCTTTTTCACTAATGTAATCGATGGAAAATAGATTTTCACAAGGTTTACATATTATTTTTAGTTCCTGAAATATACTAGTGTTCTTTGAATTGATAAAACATGTGAATCTCTAGCCGGTTGTTCTTTGTTGTGGGAGTTGAGGTAACCATAACTGAGTCCAAAAAGCACTTTGTTCTCTGTCACTGAATCAAACTCAACATCTGGTGGGGAGAGTGTCAGTGACGGCAGGGACAGATGTTTCCCTGTTGCCTTGGTCTCCCCTTAGAGAACATGCTGATTGATTGAGCAACCTTCGTGTGCTCAAAACTTGACTCTCTGACAAGTTCATTTCCAACTGCATAGTCTGCTAGGAAGGCCTGAGACACGAAATCTCAAGAATGTGTTCTCTTTGGCCTCTTTATTTAGGGTGTGTTCTGTTTCAGAGTATACTGGGGATGCAATATGGCCTGTGGCCTCTTCCTCCAGAGAACTCTTTTCTTAGAAACCCCTGACGGGAAGCAGCCAAGATGATTCCATAGATGCAGGGAGGGAAGGCTCTGGTCTGCCACTGTGCGTAATCCCAACTCCTCCACTCACAGCTGTCAGCCAAGTCCTTTCTGAACAGATAGAAGTGGCGACTATAATTCAGGAATGCCTGAAGTTCTTTACCCTACATGGTCTCTGTTCACTGCTTTTCTCTATTGCATACACACTTCTTCTGGTCTTGGTCTCCAACCTGGCCTGTCTTCTAATCTCTCCTGCAAAAATTTCAAACACCGGAATATGTTCATCAAAAAACTTTTAATGAGAACTTTAAAGCAGGTGGTCCCCTGAGCTAGCAAGAGTGAGACTCACTGTTCTGTTGGGGCATGGTGGGGGGTGGGGTGGGGCAAAGCCTAGATAGATAGATAGATAGATAGATAGATAGATAGATAGATAGATAGATAGATAGATAGATAGATAGATAACTTCCAGCCCCACAGCCCTACGGAGTCCTGTGGCAATCATTTTCAGTGTTCCTCCAAGAGGAATTCTGAAGGAGTTGCTTAGGCTTGTCCCTTAAACTCTGCACACATGCGTGTAGTTCAGAAGACAGAGGACAGTCCTCAGTATGTTATATCTCTCCCTCCACCATTTAGATCCCAGAAATGAATTTCAGATCAACAGGCACCCTACCCACTGATCCATATGACCAGCCCCTTCCCTTTTCTGTGGACACTTATTAATACTGAATAAAGGTTGATTGAGTAAGAGAACTTGAGAAGCAAAGGGGTTTTAAGATGTAGTAACTATGTACATACTTTTTAAGTGAAGCAGTCTAAATATGACTCAAACACCCTTTGGTTATTTTAGCTAGGGGGCAGAATCAAGTAAAAGATGCTTTAAAACATTTTGTACAGCTAGCCAAGTGGGATTTGAGTTGTACAGTAAAGACTTAGTCATCCACGGTTAGTATGTTGACAAATAATCTGAATTTTTAAATATTTCAAGACCTAAGATCTAATTGTTTTAAGTAGCATAATAACTAAAGCCAGAGTAATGAATTTTTGTCCAGATTGTTTGCTTTAATGAATGAATAAGAATTAGTGGCAGTGGTTGCTAGATAAACAGTACTTTAAAATATCTCCGTAACATCCTTCCAAATGTTCTAGGTTAAATGTTAGCCCTTGGGTCAGCCCTGGGCATCTGGCCTGTGACCCGCTATGTCTTGGCAAGAGCTCAGAGCTATAGCTTCCATCCTCCATTGCGTCTTAGAAGGAGCATACTACTTTAAGTTCCCAACACTCTCCTGATGTTCTTTTACATTTGCTTATATTGCTTCGAGTCTCCCTCCCGTGGCTCTAGCGCTGTGAGGCGTGGAGACCTCCTCCATCAGCGAGGGACTGAAATTTACCAACTGTGAAGCTAGAGCGGAGGTTACTAGACACTTTCCTCAGCTCTCTAAATAATTGTGGTTTATCTAGCTTTTTTTAGTTGCTATGAGGGATGGACACTAAAGGGTTTAGGATAGCCTACCTTCCTGTTAGGAAGTATAGTTGCGGTGGAGGTGATACTATGCAGTAGAATGAGTAGTGTGGTCTCCCAGGTGAACCAGCTCTTATTTGGAATCAGTCACAGCCAGTTGGCTCTTACTTTGCTTAATGTTGCCTTTTAATACTTTAAAAGTTTTCATTGTTAATAGAGAAAAGCTGGACTTGAACTTTTCCTGCTCATTCATTTGTAACTGAAAGCAATTATGTTTCCATTAGAACTTTTAAATGTCTGCATTTGTGAGAAATCTGTGCTAAATAATCTTAGCTTTGACCTATTGGGAAACCTAGAGCCTGCATTAGTTTTTGATTGTTGCCAGAACGAATGACCACACTTTAGTGGCTGAAAACAACATACACTTATCATCTTGCGGCTGGGTGGGGAGTGGCTGTCTCTGTGGATTACAGGCACGTGCTGGTGTACTGCACTGCTTTCCAGGGACAATAGCAGAGAAGGTTTCTGGCTTATTCTGGTTTCAGGTGGTTTCCTTGAAGTCATAAGGTGATCCTGTTTTCTGCTGTATGTAATGGAAAGGCAAGACTGTTCCTAGCCTCTAGAGGCATCCACATTCCTTGATTCACAACCCCCTTCCAATTTCCTCAAAGCCATGGACACCATAACTTTCTAACCCACTTCTCTGAGCCCATGTAGCTGGACCGAGTCCACCTAGATAATCCACGACTGTGTCACATCTATTTCAGGCCTCCTGCCCTTCATCACATCTGCAAAGTGCTTTTTGCCATGTGAGGTTACGGACCAGCAGGTCCCAGGGAGGATACATGTGTCTTTCCAGGCCAGTCCTGTGGCTCAGAACCTTTATTTCTCTTATGCCATCTCTCTGTTACTGATTCAACAAATAGACTCTGTATTTAGGTTACAGGAAAACTTGTTTTGGGAGTGTAAAAAACTGGATAACGTTTCTGACGGGTGATGTTTGTTTGTTTGTTTGTTTTAATATAGATTGGTAAAGAATAGTAACATGTCATCTTCTTTTGGGGAAGAGCTTGGATTTGTGAATGAGTTTTGAAAGCAGAATAATGTTGATGGCCTTCTAGCTGGGAGGAGAGAGGGTAAAGGTTAAGGGGTCCCGTGAAGGGTAGGTCAGAGGGTAAAGGTTAAGGGGTGGGAATGGGTGGGTCAGAGGGTAAAGATTAGGGGGTGGGGACGGGGGAATCATAGGGTAAAGGTTAAGGGTCAGGTTCTTCCACTTCTTTGTTCTCATCATTTCCCCTGCACATCAGACCCATCCTCCAAGCTTCAGGGCCACATCATCTAGGAAGCCTCCCTTAATCTTCTCCATCAGACACCCAGAGTGCTCTGCTCCTGGCTACATCTTGTCTTAGTTAATTGCTCTTTGATTCTCTTCCCAATTAAATTCTAAGTTGAGGAGCGAGCGAGACATTCCTCGGCACTCCACCCCATATTATTTACCCATAAATAATGGCTTCACCCAATGAGCGCAAGGGTTGATTCAGAAGCAAGTTAGAGTGGAGACAAGCACGGGGGCACCCATGCCAGCATGCACAGTTTCCAGGGACAATATTTGTTCAGTAAATATTTGCTGAAGAGTACTAGGAGTGTGGCTTGTCTGGAAGCACAGGGCTGTGCCAGGAAGACCAGCAGCTATTTTACAGAGCATGGGCTGTGGAGCTACAGCAAGTTAGGCAGACGCATCCACCCGGCATGATGAGGTGCAGAGAAACATTCATGGGGCTGTGGAGGCAGGGCTGTGGGAAGGTAGGCTAGGCAGTGATGGTCAATATGGGAGAGGTCGGCGTAGGAAGATTTAGAAGATGGTGATATCGTGGCCTAAGATGGTGGCAGTGACTGGAAAGAGAAGGCTGCTAAGTGCAGGGACATCTTGAACTAAGACTTACATGTTTGTATTGAGGGAGAATAAAGTGTTATCTCATACCATGAGAAAGGATTTAAAATCTGAGTGTTTAAGAAAGAACGAGAAGGTGGTGTGAGTGACGGAAGGAGTCTGGGTGCAGCCGGAGAGCCGTACCTGATGCTGGAATTGCAGAAGTGTGCATAGCTCCTGAGCTATTGGGCTCCTGAGCTGTAAGGATGAAGAACATCTGTGTGAGGACGGATATAGCCCAGGGAGGCTCCAGAAACAGGACTGTGGAATTGAGGCTCTGCTTGTCAGTGGTAGTGATTCCAGTCTGTCACGAGACTTGTGATCGACCACATTGCTGTGAGAAGCAAGGTCTTTCTAGATCTTTCCATGCGATCATGTCTTCCTGGGATCGCTGTACATTTAGAGTTGTGCTGCCCAGAGACAGCGCCTTAAGAGTCAGCCAGTATCTCCATCCTCGTCTGTTCTCATGGATCTTTGTCTCATGAGGGTGGGAGCTAGTCGCCTTTGAGGGTTCGTTGGGTTCCTCAGGGCACATCTGCTGTAGAGGAAGTGGGTTCATACGATGCACTACCCGGTGGCTGAATTTCTGAAGATGACAGTTGTTGGTGGCCTGGGCCAAAAGTGCTGGATCTTAATTAGAGCAGGCTCTGCTCTCCTGGGAACTGGTTCTGTGGCTTTAAGAACTCCCATTCCTGCGGGGTAATGACTTGCTACACAAGCAATGATGTCCACTGGCCCGTGACAGGTGAGACGTTTCAAGCAAGCCGAGGCCTGTTCTGTCTGCTGGAGTTGCAGCTTGCCTGGGGCTTGATTTCCACTAAACGTTAGGAGTGGGCTTAAGTAGGGTTATAAATCACATCTTGACTTTTACTGGAGTAGAAATGGATGCCTGAAGCCAGGTGTGGCGATTCAGTCTGAAATCTCAGCACTCACGCTGAGGCAGGAGAATGGTGACGTCCAGACCAGCATGCGCTATTTACAGAGACTCCCATCTTAAGGAAAATAAAACCAACAAAAGGATGCATGTATTTGGGTTTAACCCTACTCATAAAAATGCTAGCATGGGAAGAGTCAAAGAAATAGAGTGAAAGAAAACAAAAATACATTAGTTCATACAGACGCATTTATTATCTAAAATAATACATTGTAAGAACTTATCTACCTTAAATCTCTTTTTTTCTAACTTTCCTTCATTCATTGGTCCATCCACAGTTCACTGAACTTACTCCATGTGCAGAGCCCTAGGCTTGGGTAGATGTGGGCATGGCCAGTTAGGTGTGGAATCTCAGTCCCGGCCTGGCCCTGAGCATTCCAGTCCCTCTGTTGGTTAGAGATCTGCCAATGATCAAGATAAGGGAGAAAGCAAATAGGTTTTATATACATGTAAGGAAGAATCACAGTCTCAGAACACGCCATTGACAGTGGTAGGAGGAAAATAAGCCTTCTGGAAGTTGGTCTAGGCTCTGAGGAGTAGGATCGGAAGGAAGGCTCAGTGCCTTCACTTGAGGGAAGTGGCAGGCTTTGTTGTAAATGGTAAGCATACAGAAGTAAGGCAGTGGCATGCAGGAGAGCCTGAATTGTGGAACTGGAGCTGGTGGTCAGGAAATGCCACAGCAGAGAAGTTGAATCTGTAGGTAGCCTGGATAGAGAGGTCATGTAGGCTGAAGGGACAGCCTGAGCCGAGGAAGGAGTCAGTCACGAGTGCATTGAAAGTTGCAAGCCCTGCAGCTTGATTGGTGAGGTCTGGGGAAACATCAGGCTGATACGGACCAGACTTGAATGAAGGTGTAGCCCACCTGCAATTATGAATTGTATCAGAAAATGACATTGTCGGTGCCTTCTAGAAAGGCAGTGAGGGGCGGACGTGTGGAGGAGTTGTATTGAGGTTCCGTGTTTGACAAGGATACCAATTAGAAAGCTGACCTTTGCTGACTGAGAGAACATAGCATGTCCAGTGGAGGGGAAGAACACAGAGGTTGGTTCTTGGTGACTCAGTGTGGAGTTGGATGTCATCAGCCCAGTGGAGAACACAGAGGGGAGGGAGACCTCTTTGGATCCATTGTTCTGAGGAAACTCTGGGACAGCTGAGTTGAAGATGTCCATCAGGGGGTTGAGTATTTAGATCCCAGGTCACAAAAGGAGTTGTAATTAAAAGCAAAGCAAAAGTGGGCCCAGAGAGATGGCTCGGTGGTTAGCAGCACTGGCTGCTGCTCTTCTAGAGGAACCGGGTTCAAGTCCCAGCATCCTCACGACAGCTCACAACTGTCTAAACTGCAGTCTCAGGGAATCCAGTGCTCTCTGCTGGCCTTCTCCAGTACCGGCAATGCATGTGGTACGAACATACTGCAGGCGAAACAGCCATCTGCATAAGATAAAATGAAGGAACAAAGCAGTATTTAACATTCCAAAGCAAACAGTTTTGTAATGTCTGCAGAAAGTGTTGATGTGGCATAGCCAGAGCCTAGGGGAAGAGAGAGGAAAGTGAAAGTCCAGGCCAGAGAACATTCAGGATCATGTGTTTAGACAAATCTGGGATTCGTCTACAGGTATTCTTCCCCCCCACACACACCCCTTATTGTTTGAATAAAATATGAAAATATTGGCCCATGAAAAGCCTGTTTAGTGAACACAGAAGGACTTGTAGTGGCGTTAGCCCTGATGAGTGTTTGCCTCCTCAGCTGCTCCGAGGATTCCGGCCAGTGCTCCTGCCTGCCCCACGTGATTGGGCGGCAGTGTAACGAGGTGGAGTCCGGCTACTACTTCACCACCCTGGACCACTACATCTACGAAGCCGAGAAAGCCAATCTGGGACCTGTAAGTAGGGGAGCTTCCAGCAGCTTGGTGGAGCAGCACTTTGGGGGTAGGGGGACTGTTACAGGCTGCACAGGCTTCATAAAGATGTTACTTAAGTGTTTTTTAGATCTTGTCAGCACGAAATAAGGGTGGGGACATGCTGGGGTATTTAAATGTAAGTTGGTCTGGGATTCACAAGTATCTGGAGAGTTCTCTAATAAGGCTTTTGGTTGGTATGTCTACAAGAACACGAATTTTCTATTCTATTTGTGCTCCAGAGTTATAGATCTGACATCCTGTAGGCCCAGACATACTTCGCTTACCATCCCAAACTTTACTGATGTTAATGTACGTCTGACCCTTAAGCTTAACTGGAGCACAGCTGACTTCGAACTTCTTCGCACATGACTTATTAACTTGATCATCTTCACAGTATGGCTTCTGATTTGCAATAAGGAAGAAACTGCCAGAACTCTTAAAGTCCTAGGCTCCCACCCCCTTGATCCCCTCTGTAGTCACAAGTCCCTGGGAGTTCTCAGGGAGACCCTCTTGGTGAGGAAAACTCATCACTAAGGACTTGGTGGTGGCCATCTGTGGAGATGACAAGACACCAGTTCTATGTACTAACTGTGAGTACTCTACCAGAGTGGACCCATCATTAGGGAAGACTCACCAGTATATTACACTCCTTTTGTGTACTTAACAAGAGGGAGGAAGAGAGAGAAGGGACTGCCCAGGATACTGCACTAGGTGCTGGAGTATCTTACCACTTCCAGATTGCTCAGAAGCCGGTGTGTTTTTTTTTCCTTTGTTTATCCACTGGTATGTCATGGAAGGTACATCCCAGAGTTTTGACTTCCATCTCCAATGTTCCAAGATGACTGCAAGCCAATTACCTGTTTATGTGAGAGGAAAGAATCACAAACCTAAAGATGACTTACTATCTTCAGGGAATATCTTTGAATCTTTGGGCTTTGGCTGTGCGGTATAGATGATTCCATTTCATACAAAGAATAACTAGTGTCCTCTTGTCCCCAGGGAGTCGTTGTGGTGGAAAGGCAGTACATTCAGGACCGCATTCCTTCCTGGACAGGACCTGGCTTCGTCCGAGTGCCTGAGGGGGCTTATTTGGAGTTTTTCATTGACAACATACCGTATTCCATGGAGTATGAAATCCTAATTCGCTATGAGCCACAGGTGAAGAAAACCATCAGTATACATCATGGGGGCAGGGCCTAGGGGGTTGTTACTAGAAAAACATTACTCCTAATAGCTACTAAAGCATTCTGTGAAAATGAGTTTGCATTGAAATAGATACCAGTCACTCTTTTTTCTAATCTCCTCCATGTAACTTCTTGAATTCAGCTTCTCCTTTAGCAATCTCCTGTTAGGTCCTTAACCTGGCTGAGTTAAGGAGGTAATGATGGTCTATCAAAAGCTTTCCTCCCCCTGAGACCTGGCTGCGCGATGACTGTTCCCCCTAGTATAGTAAAAGGCCAATGGTGACATTATAACAGAAAAAAGTGGTACTGGAAGAGTCATGTACAGGGCACTGGGCCAGGGTTTCTAGAATATTTCCTAAAGACCCAGATAGGGCAGGAGTGGGAATTCCCAGATCTAGGCCTATTATGATGAGTGGGAATTTTTGTTAACTGGTCTTTGTTTAGTTTTGTGTTTTTCTTTAGAGATGGGGTCTTGTTTTGTAGCTGAGGCTAACCTTGAACACAAATCCTGCCTCAACCTCTTGAGTGCTGGAGATGTGTATGAAGCACATAGCACCTAAGTAGAGTTTTGATCTAAGGGAAGAGAGATGTGAAGAGGGGTTTGCCTAGAGTCACTCTTAATGCTAGATAAAGGATATGGTCAGAGCTGCTCTTGGAGAAAGGATCAGGATGAGAAAAGGCTTCTGACTGTGTACTGAGCAGGAGGTTATCCTTACATGAGCTTCATTCAGAGGAAGCAGTTGTTAGGGCTGGAGCTGGGTAGTAACAGGAAGCGTTAGGGACAGAAAGCAAACTGTCTGGTTTCTAATGAAACTTAGTCACTGTGGGGAGATCTTCCTAGCTGGACTGGCTGCAGTGGGCTAGCACGGATACTCCTTTTGATTCTTTGCTTCCTGTTCTAGCTGCCGGACCACTGGGAGAAAGCTGTCATCACCGTACAGCGGCCGGGGAAGATTCCAACCAGCAGCCGATGTGGTAACACTGTTCCTGATGATGACAACCAGGTGGTGTCCTTGTCACCGGGCTCAAGGTCAGTGTGACAGTCAGTGGGGGCTTACAGACTGAGTCACTGGCTCTGGAAGGCCGTCTGTTGGACGATCACCATAGGCTTTTGTTTTTCTTCCTTTTGTTATTATTGGAAGCTTAAACGTTGCTTTTTTTCCTTGTGTTTCTCTCTTGTCCGGGGGCAGATACGTTGTCCTCCCTCGCCCCGTGTGCTTTGAGAAGGGAATGAACTACACGGTGAGGTTGGAGCTGCCCCAGTATACGGCATCAGGCAGTGATGTGGAGAGCCCTTACACGCTCATTGACTCAGTGAGTACCAGGCTCCTGTCCAAATCAGAGAGCCTCATAGAAAGTGCCCAGCTGCCACCCCAGTATTGTGTGGAAGGACAGAGCTGGGCAGTGAGGCAGAATGGGCCCTCTCTGCCTCTAGAGCTTCTTTGTGTCTAGCTATAGGGTGACAGGTCAGATCCCATTTCCTGGTGAAAATCCCTGACCAAAAACCCCCCAGTCCTTAAACGTGAAAACCTACCAATTCCTGAGCATAAAATCCTACCAATCCTTACCCTAGAAATTTCTATCCTGGAAAACTCTTCTCCCCAAAACCCTATATAAGCCTGTGTCCTGTCTAGTTACGTGCTGTTTCTCCCCATAGCAGAGGCAGTCTCCTTGTGTCTCCTTCAATAAATCTCTTGAGTGAAGTATGTTCTGCAGTATGATGGCACCCAGCTGCCAGGATACCTTTTCCTTTAGAACTGTAATACCTCTATCAGAGAAACCTTTCCTTCAGAGCTGTGAAAATCTTGCACTGGGTAGTCTTTCCCTCTCAGAGCTGTAACACTTACAATAGGGTTCTACCTTTCTGGGAAGGTTGTGTTCTTTCAAACCACTTCCCCACAACTCTGCGAACCGCTTCAGCAGTAGGTGTTTCAAATCCCACCCAGCAGTATAAAATCTGTCTCAATATTTTCTGGCCAGAATATTTATGACTGGGAAGGGTTCCCTACCTTAAGTCACGAGTGTTATTAGGTTTCCTTCCCAGTGCAGAAGGCTGTATCAGTTTGGCACGATTGGGCACATCCATGGCGTCATCGTGTTCTTCTCGTTCACTCGTAGCTTGTTCTCATGCCCTACTGTAAATCGCTGGACATCTTCACTGTCGGAGGCTCAGGAGACGGGGAGGTCACCAACAGTGCCTGGGAAACCTTCCAACGCTACAGGTGTCTGGAGAACAGCCGGAGTGTGGTAAAAACACCTATGACAGATGTCTGCAGAAACATCATCTTCAGCATCTCTGCCTTGATTCACCAGACGGGTCTTGGTAGGTGTTGCCTGAGCACCTGCAGAGGCTACAGTTAGAGCGTCCAGTTACAGAGCCAATGTTGCTGGCACAGGAAGGTACAGTGGGGGTACACACCTGTACCTCGCTGTGAGACAGCATGAGGGATGTGGGATCTTAACCTGTTTGTCTTTATTATTCTAAATGTTTTAGTTGGCCTAGAGGGGAGGTGTCTCGCGGGTCTGTGCCGAGGCATCCCTTCCCCCCGAGGGACCAGCCACATGATGGTATAGTACAGAATAGAATTTATTCAGAGCATGGGGAGGGGAGTTGAAGGAATAGAGACAGAAAGGCAGAGAGAGAGGGTAGAGGAGGGGAATGGAGAGAGAGGGGAAGCAGGAGCAAGAGGACAGAGCAAGAGCAAGAGAGAGAGAGAGAGAGAGGAGGGGGTGAGCAGCCCCTTTTACAGTGAGTCAGGCTCACCTGGCTGTTGCCAGGTAACTGGGGCAGAGCCTAGACTAGATGCCAACAAGAGGTAACTAGACACACTGTATGAGGATTGCAGCCTGTCTGTAGGCTATGGACATTGAGGACTGAGAGTCAGGTAACAGAAAGTTTTTTGTTTTTTTTTTTTGGTTTTTTGAGACAGGGTTTCTCTGTGTAGCCCTGGCTGTCCTGGAACTCACTTTGTAGACCAGGCTGGCCTCGAACTCAGAAATCCTCCTGCCTCTGCCTTCCAAGTGCTGGGATTAAAGGCGTGCACCACCACCGCCCAGCTTGGAAAGTTTTCTCTAGGAAAGATCAGACCAGCTTCAAAGGTCACAGGGGGTTTAATGTCATCAGAGATTTGAGCTCTGGAGCTAAGGGGAGAAAACTGTAAGGATTTCCTGCCTAGAAAGTCGCTTTGATCTGCCAAGGCAGCTGGTTTGTTCCCTCCCAGTCAGCACAGGGGTGATGTGTTTTTCAACTGTAGTTTTCAGAGACAGAGCAGGAAAGGGGTTGGGGAGCGTTGAGGGAGACGGGGCCAGTTGCAAGGAGGCGTGATGTCTTGCTTCTGCTGTCAGCCTAACTGCTGTCTTCCCTGCAGCTTGTGAATGTGATCCTCAGGGTTCTCTGAGTTCTGTTTGTGACCCCAACGGAGGCCAGTGCCAGTGCCGCCCGAACGTGGTAGGAAGAACCTGCGATAGGTGTGCGCCTGGCACCTTCGGCTTCGGTCCCAACGGATGCAAACGTAGGTGTTTACCAGAGACTTTGTAATGAATTCCAGCAATGGTCTCAGGGGATTCCCTGGCTTTCAAAAGTAGAACTCTGCTCTGAACCGGATGGCATGAGCCCCAGGGCACAATGAATTGGGACTGGGCACACGTGAAGGCATGTCTGTCTAGCTAATGAGTTTCTGTTTGCTTTGTCTGCAGCCTGTGACTGCCATCTACAAGGCTCTGTCAGTGCCTTCTGTGACGCCATCACTGGCCAGTGCCACTGTTTCCAGGGCATATATGCTCGGCAGTGTGACCGATGTCTCCCTGGGTATTGGGGCTTTCCCAGCTGCCAGCCCTGCCAGTGTAATGGTCATGCTGAAGACTGCGACACAGTGACCGGGGAATGTCTGAGCTGTCAGGACTACACCACAGGCCACAACTGTGAAAGGTATGTGGGCACCACCTCATGCAAGTGAAGATAATAGACTAGGCCTGGTGACTTGTGGGGCAGAGACAAGAGGATCAGGAGTTTGAAGCTATCCTGGGCTACATAATAAGGTCTTGTTTCAGAAAGAAAAGAAAGAGAATGACATCATCTTTGGCTAAGTAAACATTATCCTGGGCAAACCACAGAATTAATCTCCTGCGGGCTCTAAATAACTCTTTCATTTTTGACTACCCCAGCATTTTCTAAAAGCTTACTCATTTGTCCAGTGCATGTGTGGCTTACACCTGGTTTGTGCCAAACACTAGTGTTAGAGAGATGGTAAATGCACAGTCACCTACAGTCTGCCCTCTGGGGTTTGCCCTGCACTCCAGCCTTGGACTGAGGAAACCCCCACACTGGTACTTTCTGGCTTGAATGAGAGTTGAGAAATATTCTTGTCTAATTGGGGGGTCAAAGCAGAAACCTCCTCTAAGTTGGACTAGTCACTTTAAATGGCTTTGTTATTGAAAACATTGTATGCACCCAGTTTCCTGGAGATGTAAATGTGCAGAGTAAAGCCGCTCTCCTGTTAGCAAATGTTAATTTAATAATTACCACGGATACAAAACACCACCCTAGGTAAATTTTAAGACAAGGACATGGGGTGTGCCTCCAGTGATGTGAGCGGTTTCTCTCAGTCCATTTGTAAAGTGCATGTGTGTTCTGCCTTATACCGTTCATTATAGACTGAGAGAGGCGACTTACTTTAGAACGTGCTTTATGGGGTAAGAGTCATTACCTACCCAAAATAAAAATAAATAAATACCCCCCCCAAAAAAAAACCAAGATGTGATATAATTGAAAGCTACTGACACCCCTCTTCCCTGCCCAGGTTTGGAGCTCAGGAGTCACATCTGTAGGGAGCATCCCTATCAGTGTCATTGGGTAAAAGCTGAATAGCAGGATGGTGTAAACCCATGACCATGAGCTTGCTAACATAGTGTTATCTCCTCTACTGCCCACATTCCTCATATTCATAAACAGGCTAAGAAAAGTAAGCCATGTAAACAGAAACTGATTTCCTCAAGGCAAAGAGAAGGTAAAGTCAGGTGTCCAGGGCAGATAAGCAGGTGTAGGCTGGCCATTGGGGAGTGAGGCCCACATGGAAAACGATTTCTCTGAGGAACAGTTAGAAAAGGAGAACATCACACTAGTTCAGGGGTGTCACCCTAAATACATGGTCTTGCAAGTGTCTCCCACATCAGTCAGCATCAGCATCACCAGGAACTTTGCTAGTCAGTATTTGGTAGAACAACCTGTTGAAACAAGCCCTTTGTGGAATTCTAACTAAAATTTAAGAATGGCTGTTGTTCGTAAAGAATTATGTCCTCAAGCAGAATACAGTTTCTAAGCCTTTGCTTATGACTGGGTTATGGCTCCTTGTCTCCTACACCCCTGGTAGGTGCCTGGCTGGTTACTATGGTGATCCCATCATTGGGTCAGGAGACCACTGTCGCCCTTGCCCTTGTCCTGATGGTCCTGATAGTGGACGCCAGTTTGCCAGGAGCTGTTATCAAGACCCTGTCAGTCTTCAGCTTGCATGTGTTTGCGATCCTGGGTACATTGGTAAGTCATGCACTTAAGAAGCAAGGAGTCAGGAGAAGAAGATGTGTCTTTGAGTTCATCGTTAGTGAGAAAAAGATAAAGAGCAAACCAGTTAAATTCACCTTTACAGTCCTTCATTAAAACTCAAGGGACTCAGGACCACCATGCCCTTTACCTGGTAGCACGTGGGGGCGGAGTCAATCGGTCCTTGGATGTGGAAGATAATGGAGTTAAAGCAACAGGATCTCTAACCTGACCTCAAGCAAGTGTCTGGAAGCTATGAGGTGTCCCTGCGTTAGGCTAAAGATCCTATGGAGAATTGCCAAGGACAGGAAGGGTCATAGCTGAACATGTCCTACCATGTATACTCAGTTTTCTGTTAACGTTCAGTGAAATCAGCCATTTGTGTGTGTGTGTATGTGTGTGTGTGTGTGTGTGTGTGTGTGTGCGCGCAGGAGGCGGGGCGGGGAGGCTCCTTTATTCTAGCCATGAAGCCGCTGATCAACTGTTCGATAGGCTTATGCACAGCCCAAGAAACACTGCATGCATGCATGTGATTTTAGGGTTTCTTAGGAAACTGGCTCATCCCTGAGGAGCTCAATTTCCAGGCCTCTCACAAAGGATCGCCAATTCTTCCATTTGAATCTAATGCTTGGGTTGGGATTTTAACACCCAGCCACACGTACATGATCTCATCTCTGTTTAGCTCGTGGCCTGCTCCACCCAATATGACTAGCAGCTAAGGCTCTCCTACCCTTTGTGCTAGAGCCACTAAGGCTGCTGTGGCAGTGTCGGGGAGCACAGCATACTTTCCCCTCACAGCGAGAAGCTGTTTCTCCTCATTGAGGTCACAGGCACTGGACTTGGTAAATTATGGATGAAAGTAATGAAACATTACTTGGTTGCCCCCAGGACTGGAATGCCAGTGGACTGGTGAGTAGGCCTTTAGACGGGGTGAACTGAACGTTTTGCTTGGTTATATTTTCCCATAGGTTCCAGATGTGACGCCTGTGCCTCTGGATTTTTTGGCAATCCCTCAGACTTTGGGGGTTCATGTCAGCCGTGTCAGTGTCACCACAACATTGACACTACCGATCCAGAAGCCTGTGACAAGGAGACTGGAAGATGCCTCAAGTGCCTGTACCACACCGAAGGGGACCATTGCCAGCTCTGCCAGTATGGCTACTACGGCGATGCTCTTCGACAAGACTGTAGAAGTAAGACGCATATTCATTTAGCAAGCACACAGCAGTGATTCTCACCCCACCCCACCCCCACCCCTCCTCCTCTTATCAGGGTTTTGTTGTTGGAGTACTTATTTTTCACCGGGAGAAATCCTTGTTCAGTGAGCCAAAATTACACATTCAACATAGGAAAGATGAGACTGAATTTTTTTTTTAATCTCTAAATCGTCATTCTTTGAGCAAGACAAGTCTCAAGGTGTGGCTCTGTGCCAGGGGAAATTGTGGCTGTCATTAAGATAAATGCCAGGCAATCGAGTGCACGGCGATGTGTTCTTCCCACGAGCTTGCCGACTGGGTGGGTCTTAGAGACCTGAATTCCCACTGTGGGTGGCTTCACCTTTCTAATGTCATTGGTGAAATGTAGCCTCTCTCCTCAGGCAGAGACAGAAGTAACAGCAATTGAAGTTTTTTTTCAGACCTTTTTATCTCTGTCTTATCAGGAGATCAGCCAGGCTTTCTGACTGCAAAGCCTACAGGCCTCTGTTTTTATTTATAAATGTGTGGAATGTTGGGGATTCTCAAGACTGGATTCCTTAAAGTCTTTTTAGCCTATAGGGTTTCTAGCTCCTACTTCTGACATAATGCTGTGACTGCTTCCTGCTAGGAGTTTGAAATCACTGGATGTCTCAATTCCCACTGGTGTGTCTTTATAATTTCCATTTAAATTTTTAAATTTTGAAATCACCCCCCCCCCTTTGAGTCTGTGTATCATGAAAACACAAGCAAGCAAAGTCAACCATAGCTTGTGTGAACATGCCACTTGCCTGGGAAGCATCAGATGCATGGTGTGTATCATGAGAACTTTAGTATTGTTTTTTTACTTTTATTATTTTCTTGTATGTCAACTTGGAGATTTGGAGAGGCGCTAACCTCTGCATTCTGCGTGTCCGTGAATGTGACCGGATGTAAATTTGACCATGCTGCTCTATTTCAGAGTGTGTTTGCAATTACCTGGGCACCGTGAAGGAGCATTGTAATGGCTCTGACTGCCATTGCGACAGAACCACTGGTCAGTGCTCGTGTCTCCCGAATGTGATCGGGCAGAACTGTGATCGCTGTGCGCCCAACACCTGGCAGCTGGCTAGTGGGACTGGCTGCGGGCCATGCGACTGCAATACTGCACATTCCTTTGGGCCATCCTGCAATGAGGTGAGGGGCTGTGACCAGGGGATGCCTCGGAGAGGCTCAGGGACAGCTAGCCCATCTGGTGACTCTGCTCCATTTGGAGCAAGGCCAGAGTGTAGACTGGCTGTTAGTCCACACTTGTCCTTGGTTGAAGCAATGCTATTGGACATAGAGTCCTCATTTTAACCCATTGATAGCATTTCAGTACAGTGTCCAGCCATGGGTGCAGACTCAAATGTCATTTCTTTCCCCTTTCTGGCCCCCACATCAAATAGTTTGTAGAGTCCCTCAGCTTGAAAGAAACTACATAGCCATTCTCAGGATTGCTGACCCAGGCTAAAAGTGACACCCAGAGTTAGATAAGCCAGGGGTGGCCTAGGATTAATCTCAATCTATGAAACTAAGAGTGAGGTCGCAGAGATCCTACTGTGCTAGTTGGGGTAAGTTACAACTGGCCTCCCGACAGAGACCACCTGACAGGTCTGTTTTTGAACTGCAGTTCACAGGGCAGTGCCAGTGCATGCCGGGCTTTGGAGGTCGAACCTGCAGCGAGTGCCAGGAGCTCTTCTGGGGAGACCCCGACGTGGAATGCCGAGGTGAGGCCAGGCGCCATGCTGATGCTTTGGTGGGATGGGCGAGAACAGGAGCCTTAGGTCCACAAGGGCTTTTGGTAAACTCTATAAAATATAGTCAAAATGATATCACAAGTTTGTGCTTTTTGGGGGAAGGGAGGTCAGAACTTCTAATCTAGGCTTGTGGATAAATGTGACTATTAAGTAGAGGATGTGTTCAGTTTTTCAGCCCCACACCAAGGAGAGGCATTTGTCTAGTCACACAAACAAGCAGGGACATAGGCACATTCTGTAGTATATAGACCGTCACTTTTTAAAGTGATTTTCAGCAAAGTGGAGCTATATGAGCCATGCCAGTCTATCGGTTTGTTTCTTTCTCTGAACGATGTACTGTAGGTGGCTTCCTTGATCATATGTACAGATATGGTTCCTCGAGTAAGATCAGCCAATTACACAACTCAGGCAGACTCTGGCACCAGGGTGCTAATACAGTGTTCACACCAGTGAGACTTTTCTTTTCAATGCAATTCAAACCCAGATACTCATTTAGGTTGAGAGAAAGGGGACGTTTTTCATAACAGAAACTTTCTGCTGGGTGTGGTGGCTCAGGCTGTAAATGCCCAGTGCTTAGGAGTCTGAGCAAGGAAAAGCAGAAGCTCTAGGCCAGGCTGGTCAACATAGCAAGAACTCATCTCAAAAAGCAAAAACAAACAGGAACTGGAGAGATGGCTCAGCAGTTAAGAGCACTGACTGCTCTTCCGAAGGTCCTGAGTTCAAATCCCAGCAACCACATGGTGGCTCACAACCACCCGTAATGAGATCTGACACCCTCTTCTGGTGTGTCTAAAGACAGCTACAGTGTACTTACATATGATAAATAAATCTTTAAAAAAAAATAGCCCAACAACTTAACCCCATTAGTCATAAGGATTGCTTAATTTTTATACTGTTATCATAGCTTTCACCAGGCAATTGATTTTATAAGCTGCTTAAACTATCTCCCTTCCATTTCCCCCCTTTTCTTCCCTATCTTTAAGCATACCTTTGGGTAAATATTTCCTACCGTTTCTTACATGCTCCTTGGTATGTTTTTCTAGTAGGTCCTTGTTTAACTCAAAATATGAGCGTAGCCTTTTCCTCTCTTGGATACAATAACAAGAAATAAGAGGTCTCCAATTTGTCGCTAGCTCATTCAGTATCTGACAGAAGCTGGAGCCTTAGCAGCAGGAGAGGGAAACAGTGGCGAGGACCTGAACGAATGGCTTCTGCTCTGATTTTTCAGTGAGGCTTGACATCTTAGGTCACGGTCTGTTTCACCCAGGGATGATGTTATTACACCCATCAGTAAGTGCATTTCCAGTAATAGTTCTCTAATCCAGATGTGGTTTCCTAGTAAGTTTCGACTTTCCACTTCCATTATAGAAGGGCCTGAAAGTTGTAGGACCAGCTATTCGACCATGTCACCGGACGTACCTGTCTTGCCTGCTCTTCCACCCGTATTCCTTTTCCTCTTTAAGATAACCAGACTCATAAACTACCCAGGTCAGTATGCTGGGATGGTCCCAGTGGCTGCAGTGTAGCAGGAAGGCAGGCAAATGGAGCAATCTATGGCAGAAGGTGGGTTTATGGGGCCAGCAGTCTGATTTCAAGTCACCCAGAGCTTCCACACTAGGAGAACAGAGTCCTGGCTCTTCTGCCCCACCCCACACGCACCCCTCTCTCAGTATGGTATCCATCTTTCTAGTTCTCTAGTTGTGCGTTGATATACGCATCTTAGACATATATAGTTTTTCAATATAATACACACAGGGTTTGCATATAAAGATTTAATCTCAGATCTTTCCACATTTTCACCCTTAGATTTCCATCCCTTCAGCCCAACACTAAAAAGTTTTTAGAGATTGGTAGGACCTGAATATAGAGATTCTATTTCTTCTCGCTTCCTCCTAAACCATACCATCATTCCAACCTCTCTGTTTCAGATGGAGGCCGGGAAGTTCTGTTTCCTAAAGTATTAACGTCTAGGGTGAAAGATCTTGGCCTCCTTGTCCACATTGGCAGCTTGGTTATAAACTGTCACACTTTCTTGAACATTAAGGTCTATATTGTCTTTCCTCAGTCTCTGAGACTAGACAGGGAAGGAGGAGTTTTAGAAATTTGTAGAAGGGAGAACTGAGCTTATCACCATGATGGCTCAGTTGCTGCCAGTGCTTGGTGTCCAGGAGCCAAAAAGTCATGTTCTAACGAGCAGAGGTCCCATTCAGGCAGGCCTTTCACCAAGAATCTGTTGGGCCCCAAATGCTGTTGAGACTCTGTGAAAAATGTTCAGGCTTTACAAAGCCCCCAAAGAGAAGGCTGGAAGTTGTAGGGTTGGGAAAGGGGATTCAGTGCTAGCCCTAGGGCTATGTGTGGCCTGGGTGGCAAAGGCTGAGGGCAGGGACACCTACAGAGTAAGACATAGCTCAGGGTTCTGTTTGTACTGGAATGTTTGACAATGGGAGGACCCCAGAGGGCAGCAAGGACAAGAAGTGCCTCCGGAAGTTGAAGACCACACTCTTCTGGAATTGTGTAATGAATCGCCAGATATATTTTCAGTTGAAATGGTTTGTTGGAAGGCACAAATACAGACTTTCTGCTGCCAAGAAACAGTATGCTTATAGAAGGACTAAGGTCATAACCAAGTAGTCTCCTTATGGGAAAAAATGTAGTTATGTGAAAGACAAATGCTTGGGGCCTCCAGCATACAGATGGTTGAATGTTGCTATTGTCCAGGCAGCGTGGGGCTCTTGGCCTATTGTGCCAAGTCAGAACAAGCCCACCACTGTGCTGGATGGAAAATCTCATATACCCAGTGCTGAACGAGCTGGTTCAGTCTACAGCCTGAAGCTTTGTTCCGTGCCCTGCAGGGGTTGGGGTCACAGGAAGAATCTTTCTGTCCATTCATAGATGGCAGAGGGAAGACTTTGGTGCCCATATAGGGTCACAGGCTCCCTGAAAAGCCAATGGCTTTCTACTCAGCAGAACTGTAACATCAAGACATAGAGGTGAGGGCTCGGGGTGGTGGGCTGGGTGACTCTGTGCCTTAGTACATGCCTCCCATATGGGAAGAGCCATTTCTCAATACCACGAGAGAGAGAGAGAGAGAGAGAGAGAGAGAGAGAGAGAGAGAGAGAGAGAGAATGTCGTGCGTTCCTTGCCTACAAATTCATCTTTAGAATGCCTACATTCTTTTCTCAGGATTGAAATTTCTTCCACAGTCACTCCCCTTCCTGCTCCCTCTACCCTTTTGAGATAGAAATTCATATAGTCTAGGCCAGCCTTGAACTCCTTGTCCCCATGTTTTGACTTCCCAAGTGCTAGAGTTACAGGCGTATACTCTCAAGTCTAGCCTATTGTTTTTTACTGTTATTTCCATTGTGACTCAGGAAATCAGACTGACTGCATTGGAGCTTTTAGAGAAGTGTGACTTCAGTTAACAAGAAGTCCTGTATAATCCTAATAACATTAATAGAGTTTTCCCCTTGACAGAATAAGCCAGTTCAAGCCAAATTAAAAGTATAAAAGAAGGTTTATTGGGTACAGCTCTTGGGCAAGTTCACTGGTCTCAGAAAATGAGGCCAGGAAAATTGCCATGCAGACTGGGGAGCAAGATGACAGAGACAGCACATGTCGAGAAGATGAAAGCAGAGAGAGAGGAATCTGGGATAGCTGGTGGGGCCCTTTATCCACAGCACACATCTGGCACACCTAATGACGTAAGCAGTTGCTAGATCCCTGAGAGCAGGCCATGGAGTTGGTTGTATGCTAACAGAGGTCAGATTAGGTGTCCCGTGTTTGGAGCCTAACAACATGTGACCTGCAGAGTGGGTTCATTGCCTGATAGGTTGTCTGTGGCTCCTTTGTGCTCCAGTTCCAGTCTTGATAGTCAGGACATGCAGGACCCAGCAAAGTCTAACGTGCGAACTCTTCAGTCTCCACTTAACCGCGTGTGGACCAGAGGCAGGATGGGCGCCAAATCCATTATCCTTCAGCTCGCACTGCAGAATTGAAGTTTTATTGTCGAGGCCAAAAAAGTGGAAGGGATAGGAATGTCAGAAAAATGTAAGCTGCATCTAAGAGGATGAAAGTCTTAAGACTTCCTTGCTATCGAAACAGTTTTTAATAATTTCGGGCTGCTATGGCACTCATAAGTGAATGAAAAAAAAAGAAATGAAAAGGAAAACGAATGACTGCTCCTAGGTATGGTGGAGGAGAAAGTTCATTTCAGATAAAAGGGAGAGAGCATAACCAGAGGCTATGGGAGAGTCCATTGTGGTCAGAACCCTGAGCCATATAGAGAAAGGAAGGGAAGGGAAGCGACAGAGAAACCAGGTTCAGCGGTCAGGAGGCCAAAGGTACAAAAGGGCAGATAACCAAGATGGCTGGGTTATATCAGGAAAAGCCTCTGGGGGAAAGGCTGCCCAGTCCCTGGGCTGGAGATTCATGGTAGAATGTGGGGTATGCCAGACATATCCAGGTAAGAACTGGTAAGAACTGAGGGATGCTGGGAGAACCTGGAGGCCAGGTCCACTTTGATATGCTAAGTGGGCACCACAGACATTTGTCCCAGATTTGAAACTTAATAATAAGGAGGTCGGTGGATGACTTTGACTTACAGCAGTCTGTTCAGGCCTCTGTCATTCGACTCTGGATAGTAAACTCGTGGTAGTTATCACTGTATTCCCGTCCTTTCAGTGACAAAAGAATTTTCATGCAAACTCTCAGCAAGCATGGGCTGGGTCATGGTAGGAAGTTGGAGCAACAGATAACCCATGACCTGATTTTCACATCGCATCATTTCTATGTTCAAAATCAGATACCAATTTCCAAACGCACAGGTGAACAGTCTTATTAGGTGTACAGTGGAGAGTAGGCTAGACCTGATGGTATAAACTTGTAATCTTAGCTCTTGGGAGGTACAGGAATGAGGCTAAGGAATTCAAGGCCATGGACTCCATGAGACCTTATCTCAAAAGGCACTCCTGTCTAAACCAGAAGCACTTAATGGGTTATTTGGGGGAAACAGGGCACATAAATTTTCAGAGAACCTTTTTAGTACTGATCACTTTTTAGGTTTGTTATACACATGTTCTTAATCTTATGAATACAACAAATAACCTGTGCAGATGAATGTAGCCTCCCCGTCACTGCTGACAGATCTCAGGCTCAGAGGGTAAGTAGCTTGCCCAGAGCCATGCCTCAAAGGAGGGCAGAACCAGAGGCCAGGCCCAGGGTCCTCGTGCCTAGCGTTCCTGTTGGCAGCTGGCATTGAAAGAGAGGAAATGACTGTCCTAGCTAGAGGGCATGAACATCAGTCATGTCATAGCATGCCGTGGAAAGGGCCCTAGGAAACAGTTTTAGCTTGAGTCAGGAGGAGGTTTGATTTCTCCAGATAGTGAGAAGTCTTAATGCCAAGTTGGTGAGGGTGGACTCTGTTCAGTGGGCAGAGGAGGTCCAGAAAAAGGAAGGCCGTGAGGAAGCAGGAGCCTCACATGTCTTAAGCAGTGGCTGTGTAGTTGAATTTCCATTGTGAGCCCAGTTAGCTAGTGTTTCCTCTGGGTTTCAAAGGTATTGAAGTTGGTGCAATATTGTTTGTAGATTTACAAACGATTTAAAAATCAGGATTTTTAAAAACCCTTAGTGACAGAACAAAAATATGTTTAGAAATAATAAGAGAGTTGGATTTTTGTTGTCGATGGTAATATTTACTAGTTTTTGATATATATGATTAACACTTTTTGCTTTTTTTTTTTTAAAATAATGGCCAGTTGGGTTACACAGATACACACACACACACACACACACACACACATACACACACCCTCAGAATTCTCAAATGTAAGACAGATTACATCCTTTGGGCAGGTTTTAATCCCATGAAACCTTAGCCATGACAGCAGCTACCGTCATAGAGTGACATCCACCACGCGTTCGCTTTTGGCATATTCTGAGCAGGTTGGACTTTCTCCCGTGATAGCAGAGAATGCCGTGGACGTAGTTGCCAGCTTATAAACACAGTCAACAGAGAACATGAAAGAGCATGTCATCTAAAGTCTTTTGCAAAATCTGTGGAAAGCAAAAATTGGTAGATGCCATTCCACCTCATGGTACAAAGTGATACTGACTTTGTGGGCAGCGTGAGCATCTCTTCATACTTCTTCAGCCATGACAGGTATGCAGTGGATCTGCTTCCAGTGAAGGCATGCATCTGTGTTTCCTTTGTGACCCAGGCCTTTGTCAAAGGAGATGTAGTTGTTAACTTGTCATGGACAAGGTCTGAAATAGCTACAGGCAGCAGATATCTGCGCAGTTTAAATTCTTCCACAGTCAAGACGGTGGGCCAACTGTAGTTCTTCTAAGTGTGTTTGAAACTGTTTTGTCCCCTCGTATCACACAAGAGCGAGCAATAGACAGAGTTATTTTAAGAGTCAGACTTCAAAAGCAGTCACTTGAGCAATAGCAGATCCTACCTAGAAGTGCAAAGCTCATCCACTGTGTGCCACTTAGAGGACCGTATCTGCTTGTTCCTCACACAGGCTTTTGAGGTTTGTTTTTCTAAGAGCAGCCAGGTTAGATATTTCATAGATCGGTAAGACCCCCTGTGATTAATTGACATGATACAGTCTATCTTTCATTCATCATCACCTTCCATGAATCCATCTTCAGACTTCTTTACATCATTCATCCTCTCTGGATAAAAGGATTCCCTCTCTCTGGTGTCCAGCTTGTCATAGAGTTTTATGTACTACTCTTTGGGGCAGACACAAGTGGAAAGGGATAACCTGCACTGCCCTTCCTCAGGAGCGGTCCACCTCGTTGTTTGAGACAGGATTTCTCGTTGGCCTGGAGCTCGCCATCAGTCTCTAGGACCTGCCGTCTCTGCCTCCCAAGGGCTGAGTTAGAGCCTCTGCCATCACTCTGGACTTTTCTACTGTGGGTACTCGGGACCAAAAGTTGGGCCCCCGTGTTTATGCTGCAGGCACTTTACCTAATACACTTCCTCTCCGGCGCCCTGGAGCACTTCTTAAGCCTCTACAGAGGATCATACCTCTGTATGGTGCGTATGGATTCTGTGTGGTTTCCGTTTAAAGGCCCTTGAAGGTATCCAGACGGGTAAAGCTCAGGTAATCTGAAATTTATCGTACAGGTGATCAGTTAGCATGTTTCATATGGTCCCAACATGTACATGGTGTAGTCTTCTCATGAAAATTCAGAGAGGCAGCATGTACTCTTTCTACATAGAGGAATGGAGGTGTCCCACGTGCATCCCTAGCTGTGCTGGGAAATACCAACCAATTTCTCCCTAAGGTCAGGTAGTTGAACTCAATTTACTAGATCAGTCAACTGTTCAAAAACAAAAATTCTTAATGAAATCAGAACCTGAAATGTCAACTGTTTGAATATAGCCATCATTTGGTGGGTGTTTGGTAGTGTCTCTGGCAGTTCCTCTCTTTGTTACTTAGTTTTGGGCATCTGAGAAATACCCAGAACACTCCTATCTGTGTCCCTGGCCTGGGCTGTGACTAAGTTACCATCAGCAAAGGAATTTTCCAGAAGATATGTATCCTGATGAGAAGCTGGACTTCGTGTAGACCAGGTGATGACGGTAGTCATCTATTCAGTTGGTCTCTTCCTCGCTACTGAAGACTCTCTTAATACTATAATTTAAACATTTTCTTCTTTACTTGCTCAGAATTAAAGCCTCTAAATACTTTTTTCAGTAGAAATGTACACTGTCACCAACCCATGCAAAAACCACAAAACATGTGGTCATTTTGGTTCTTCTGTTATGTTTTACAGTCCTAGGTTTTGAGCTGCATATTACCAAATGAAATGAACTTATTTTTAAACCTTAAAAGTACAAGCTCTTTAGCTACCATGTTATCTGAGCTCTTCCTGTTCACTTGAAAAGCTGACAGAGACTTGGCCAGGCCTTTCCCTGATTTCTCTGGGTTGTCACTACACATTCCACTGCAGTATCCCACCGTGAAAATGATTTAAAGTGAAGCTTGGCCTTTGCAGTCCTCTGTGACTTTAGTATGCTGCTTGCTGCCACCCCCACCCCCACTGTGTAGCCCTGGCTGGCCTAGAACTCAGATATCTGTCTGCTGGGATTAAAGGTTTGAAATCTCAGGGTTGTTTTGATTTGCATTTCCCTAACGACTAAGGATGTTGAACATTTCTTTAGGTGCTTCTCAGCCATTCGATATTACGCCGGCGAAAATCTTTGTTTAGCTCTGTACCCCATTTTTTAATATGGCTATTTGGCTCTCTGGAGTCTAACTTCTTGTGTTCTTTGTATATATTGGATATTAGCCCTCTGTTGGATGTAGGGTTGGTAAAGATCTTTTCCCAATTTGTTGGTTGCCGTTTTGTCCTGTTGACAGTGTCCTTTGCCTTACAAAAACTTTGTAATTTTATGAGGTTCCATTTGTCAATTCTTGATCTTAGAGCATAAGCTATTGGTGTTCTGTGCCGGAAATTTTCCCCTGTGCCCATGTGTTCAAGGCTCTTCCCCAGTTTCTTTTCTATTAGTTTTGGTGTATCTGGTTTTATGTGGAGGTCCTTGATCCACTTGGACTTGAGCTTAGTACAAGGAGATAAGAATGGATCGATTTGCATTCTTCTGCATTCTGACCTCCAGTTGAACGAGCCCCATTTGTTGAAAAGGCTATCTTTTTTCCACTGGATGGTTGTAGCTCCTTTGTCAAAGATCAAGTGACCATAGGTGTGTGGGTTCATTTCTGGGTCTTCAGTTCTATTCCATTGATCTACCTGCCTGTCACTGTACCAATACCATGCAGTTTTTAACACTATTGCTCTGTAGTACAGCTTGAGGTCCGGAATACTGATTCCCCCTGAAGTTTTTTTTTACTGAGATTTCACCTCACACCAGTCAGAATGGCTAAGATCAAAAACTCAGGGGATAGCAGGTGTTGGTGAGGATGTGGAGAAAGAGGAACACTCCTCCACTGCTGCTGGGATTGCAAGCTGGTACAACTACTCTGGAAATGAGTCTGGCAGTTCCTCAGAAAACTGGGCATGATACTACTGGAGGACCCCTTTACCACTCCTGGGCATATACCCAGAGGATTCCCCAGCATGTAATAAGGACACTTGCTCCACTATGTTCATAGCAGCCCTATTTATAATAGCCAGAAGCTGGAAAGAACCCAGATGTCCCTCAATGGAGGAATGGATATAGAAAATGTGGTATATTTACACTATGGAATACTACTCAGCTATTAAAAACAATGAATTCATGAAATTCTTAGGCAAAAGGGTGGAACTGGAAAATATCATCCTAAGTGAGGTAACCCAATCACAAAAGAACATACATGGTATGCAGTCACTGATAAGTGGATATTAGCTCAGAAGCTCGGAATACCCAAGACACAATTCACATATTAAATGATGCCCAAGAAGAAGGAAGGAGAGGCCCCTGGTCCTAGAAAGTCTTGACGCAGCAGTGTAGGGAAATACCAGACCGGGAAGAGGGAGGGGGTTGATTGGGGAACAGGGGGAGAGAAGAGGGCTTATGTGACTTTCGGGGAGGGGGGAACCAGGAAAGGGAAAATCATTTGAAATGTAAATAAAGAATATGTCTAATTAAAAAAAAAAGTTTGTACCACCACCACCACTGAAATCTCTTCTTAATCTTCAAAGGGAAGATAAGCTCACAATGACCCTGGGCATGAGATGCTTTTTTGAGGAATATAGAGAACAAATTGTATACAGCTCATGTGACTTCTGGTTAGATAAATCATTGCCTTCCAAAAACAGGAACAACAAGAGTTCTTGCTAGAAAAGTTATTACTGGGGATTGTTGGTTTAATTCTGAAATCCTCAAGTTTAGTTCTAAAACATCAGTCCACCAAGGAACATGTATTTTACAGTCCTGAAATTTACTATGCTAAACTTTAAATTTTTGAATAAGCTGTTATTGGAAAATATACCAAAATAAAACCAAGACAAACACACACACTCTTTCTGCCTTAATCCAGTGGAAATGTGATCAGGTACCTTGGAGCAGGAGACCACCAAACACGTAGGGGCAGTAGAGACAAAGGAAGTGTCTGTGAAACTAGCTAATAACGAGTTCTTGCTGTGCACCAGGTGCTGTCACAAGTACCTCAGAAGCCTGACTTCTTTCCAGGATTGGGTTTTCCCTCCTTTGTCCTAGCTTCCTTTCCTTGCCCTAGGACACAAGGGGTTTGGGGAAAGACAAAATGTACAGCCTCCATGCATAATTGTTCTAACTGGTGCTGAGTTCCTTAACCTTGTTGTTAAAGATGATAGCAGGAAAGTGAGCACTAGAAAGCACCATGTGGCAAGCGTCAGTGAAACCATCCAGCCTGCACACACCAGTGGGGATTACGTTGGAGATAAGTGGCTCTCTGTACTGCCGGCCCAACTGATTCTCGATGATGCTCTAGGAGAAAGCATTTAGGTTGCAAATCCTAGCTATTGATGTAGAAAAAGTTGGGTTTTGTGCTTTGTCACAGAGGCACTCCCACTTTAGCTGGCTATCTCTCATACTGATATGCATGCCAATATGTGAAATGCCTCTTGAATGCTTATACATGACGTTAGGAGCTCATTTGGTAAAGGCTGTTGAACTCATGAGTACAAGCTAATTTTTTGCTTGGTGCCATGTGGGAAAATGACTTAAGACAGCCGTGCCTCTTCCCCGGGAGTCCATGCTCTGCGTAGGGAAACGAGAGCATGTGTGTCTTACTTTCTTTCGTACCTTTACCCCAAATGGGCTTAAGGCCAGGGATGCATGTACAGACCCTTTGTTGTTCAAACTCTACAAATTCTGGGAAAAGGCAAGTGTTGATGGAAAGATGATGTGGTTCTCCTCTGTGGTTCAGACTTCTAAGCCAGGGTGAGAGGCATATGTATTATAAGCAATGTCAGTCAGCTGTTGGCCAGAGATGCTAGGTTTCCCCTGTGCCAGGCAGGATTTCACCTTTTGCCGTTTGGCTCTGGGTGAGGTACCAACTACATTGAGTCAGTCATAGAAAAAGGACCAAGTGGTTTCCCAGACCCCCCTGGGGTCGCCTTTGACATTTTCATGCGTCTGTTGCTCATACTGTGAGGGTATGTAATCGGTGGATTGTCTGTAGTGGAAGATTTTAAACCAGGGATCTTATATTTTTCACATTTCCCTGAGATTTGGTTTTCTGTTGATCTTACCAAGCACATGATACTTTGCTTTGTGAGTAGGTGGGTTTGATTAGTTAGGTGCTGGTCCTTTAGGATGTATCTTCTAGCAAAGACACAGTCTGAATCATCTAGGTTGTGGTATTATATGGGAGCTCAGACTTGGAAGCAGAAGTGGGATGGAGGCCAGGATAGACTCTGGAGATGCAGAATACTAAATCATTTCCTTGCTGTGAGACTCTGAGCAGGTCCTCTACCTTGGTTTCCATTTCAGAAAAATAGTGATGTGATAACTACTTTGCCTAGACACAGGGATGGTGTGAAGGTTGAGCGGTGTTATATACATGCTATGCATATCCAATGCTTGTCACAAAGTAAGTGGTTGGGCAGGCTTATCTATTGACTTTGTAAATTACCATTACTTTTAAGAAAGGGTCAACAGGTTAAGTCATGCATGCTAGGGCAAGACACTTTTGGGCTCTAACAGTGATTGGGGATTTTAAATGCCAGATTTTTGTCACCGAAGCTTGTAATGTCGTCAGTCAACTAGCATTTCTGTTTCCCTTCCAGCCTGTGACTGTGATCCCAGGGGCATTGAGACACCGCAGTGTGACCAGTCGACGGGCCAGTGTGTCTGTGTGGAGGGTGTTGAGGGTCCTCGCTGTGACAAGTGCACCAGAGGGTACTCGGGGGTCTTTCCTGACTGCACACCCTGCCACCAGTGCTTTGCTCTCTGGGATGTGATCATTGGTGAGCTGACCAACAGGACCCATAAACTCCTGGAGAAAGCCAAGGCTTTGAAAATCAGTGGTGTGATTGGTCCCTACCGAGACACCGTGGACTCTGTGGAGAAGAAAGTCAATGAGATAAAAGACATCCTGGCCCAGAGCCCAGCAGCGGAACCGCTGAAAAACATTGGCATTCTCTTTGAGGAGGCAGAGTAAGTAGTCAATGAGCTGAAAATCACTCATGAAGGCTTTTCAATTTTTGAATAGCAAAGATTTCCTGGAGCAGTATTTCTGCTAGGTTTTCTAGTCTGTTACACAGGCCCTGGGCCCCTTGTTTATCAACAGCATTTTCTGTGAGCAGGGTAGAAGAATGTGAGGCTCAGTACTCCACTCTGCTGTGCTGCAGCAGGACTGGACTTGAGGCAGAAGGTCCATAGAGCCTGAGTTTTGCCATGTATGAGGCTTGGAACTTGGGTGGCACACTAATTCCTGCCTCTCTCTCTTGCCATTGCCCTACAGTGTAATCCAAGGATAACACACAGAAAAATTATGAACCTAAATTGTCATTTTAAGTATTGCTACTTGCTAGGGGACTCCCATCACCACAAATGTGACCCTCATTCCCTAATTATTTTTCTGTTCAGCTGTTGTCTCATGAAAGGCATCATTGATAACATCATGGAATGTCTGTTCGGAAACAGCTTCCTTATTGGGCTTTCTCTGGATGTTCATTTCTTTGATTTAATACTGTTTATTTTTTCCAGTTAAAGCACTGAAAGTACGTCAAGTCCTAGGTTTGCTCCCCTATCCTGTAAAAATATTAAATGTATATTAAAAATTGTTGACTTGTACATGGGTAGGCATGTGCCTGCTATGGTGTATACTTAATGAAGGTCAAGACAACTTATAAAAGTCTTTTCTGTCTACTGTGTGGATTCAAGGGATCAAACCCAGGTCATCTTCAGGCTTAGCAACAAATAGCTTTTTACCTCCTGAGCCATCTCACCATCTCTAGATAGATGATAATTTTATTATTTGTTTATTTGTTTATTTCATTGTTTTAAAGTCAGGATTTCTTTGTGAAGACTAGGCTGGCCTCAAACTCAAGAGATTGGCCTGCCTCTGCTTCCCAAGTGCTGGGATTAAAGGCTTGTGCCACCACCACCAACCTAGACATTATTAATTGCAATATATTTGAGATCTGAAAAGAAATGAGAGCCATTAATAAAAGTGAAACTCTGGGAGAAAATTATTACCAGGAAAGTCATTGCATATATTCAGTTCTACAAAATCCCATAACCCTTTTTAGTGCCTGTTCTCTGTGTTGGATCATTTGTGGTACCCTCTCAGCTTAAGGAGCATTAAATGTATGTATGTATATATGTATGTATGTATGTATGTATATATGTATGTGTATATGTGTGTATGTATGTCGGGGGCTTACTGGACTTGCAGCTGCCTACATTGAGAGATGGTAGCCTACACTCACCCTTGTTCATTTTATATCAGAGCCTTAAACTACCTCTCCCTCCCACACGCAAAAGAGCTGAGGGTTTACTGGTATTTTCCTTCAAAGTATTTGAAGAAAAGGTGTTAGCTTCAGTTAACTCTTATGGGAAGAAAACTGAAACACGGAGGATTATAACTGAGCTAGTCTGAAGATGGAAAGTGAGAGATTGTGCTAGTGGAAAACCTACAAGTAAGACTTTGACAGTTTGGCCAGTTTTTGATAACGTTACTTTTCTTTTTACAGGAAATTAACCAAAGATGTCACAGAAAAGATGGCTCAAGTAGAAGTGAAATTATCTGATACAGCGTCACGGAGTAACAGCACAGCTGGAGAGCTAGGCGCGCTGCAGGCCGAAGCAGAGAACCTTGACAAGACCGTGAAAGAGCTGGCAGAACAGCTGGAATTTATCAAAAACTCCGACATTCAGGGTGAGAACTCCTTGTGCAGAAATCTCAAACCTGGATAATAAGTGACCTGGTGTCTACCCTCATAACACTTTCTAAAAACAGACAAAAAAGTGTTCTAGCAGTTTTAAATCTTTACTAGTTGAGTCTTTGGCACAAATGGTGCCTAAAGTTCTTGGTTTTCCAGTATGGGACCTGGGCACAAGACAGAGTAGAGGCCCTACTGCGTTAAAATGTGGTCTGTTACCCAGTTTAACTCCCTGGCCTTTCCTTAGACTCTGTAACTATTAAAATACTGTTAATTCTGTGAGTCCCTTTGTATTTGAGATTACTGCTTACTTAGTAACTCAAAAATATTTTAATTTTTAATATCACGGGCTGTATGATACCCTCCCCTAAAAGCAAAGGTGACATACGTTAATGACACAATTCTGCATTATTCATTTTGTTTTAGTAGGTCCCTACAGCCAAAATGTACTGTGTTTTTTATGTGTGTAATAATTGTTTGAATGGACTCAAGCAGACAAAGAGAAACAGTCACCTGGACAGCTCCAGGATGCCTGACACCAGGATTTAGATATTTGCCTAAATACAGAAACAGTGTGTGCAATGAGTGCATGATGGCTTGACTTTTCCTTTCACACCAGTGTTTGATCATATGCTGATGGTACATAAGAGATTCACTGTTCACTAAAAGGAAACTCTGCTTCCCCCAGATTTTTTTTTCTTGAATCCTAAAGACTTACAGTAATAAATCAGGACCACGAGATACCAAATATGAGCACTGTTTGGTGAGGAACCAGGGACAAGGAGGTTAACTATAAGCAATTTCATTTCCTGTCCTAGGTGCCTTGGATAGTATCACCAAGTATTTCCAGATCTCCCTTGAGGCAGAAAAGAGGGTGAATGCTTCCACCACAGACCCCAACAGCACTGTGGAACAGTCAGCGCTCACCCGAGACAGGGTAGAAGATCTGATGTTGGAGCGAGAGTCTCAGTTCAAGGAGAAGCAGGAGGAACAGGCGCGCCTTCTGGATGAACTGGCCGGCAAACTGCAAAGTCTAGACCTGTCGGCTGCTGCAGAGATGGTGAGGCTTGGAGTTTGGTGTCATTAACTTGTGGTGTTTTTTTTTAGGATACAAAACAAACAAAAGCCTTCTGCCCTTCTCCAGCATTGCTGATTGTAAGCCTGTAGGGGTGACTCCAGTGCTGGGCTACACTGTGGGTTAGCCATGATCAAGGCATGGAGAACAGAGGATGTGCTTCCTAGCCTGCTCCTGCCTCAGCTGGTCCTCTGTGCAGCCACTCACCTTCTCCTGTATCTGCTGAGGGACTTCTTACTAAAACTAGATCCTTTTTAAGAGTTTTAAAAACAAACAAAAAAAATTTTGCCTGTTCTACTTTGAAGTGCAACGTCCAAGTGGAAGAATTCAAAATTGTTCAGGGACAGAAAGTTTTTCCAATGGTGTTTGCTAAAATGGTCCTTTGTTCCAGTAATATTACCTGGTAAAGATTAAGGTCTGAGCTGGCCTAAAAAGCAGATTAATTTCTTAGAAGCTTTTAAAAAGTAACTCTGGAGCCAGATGAAATTGAGTAGTGAGTTTAATGAAAATCAGGCAGAAGGCCAAATGGAAGCCAAGCCAGGTTTTTCTGCAGCTTCCTTATTCTTTTTCATGGAGGAGACTGAGACAACTGAGATATATTTTTATATATACACCAACATTATCTTCTAGTTTTTCCAAGCCTAGACAGAGGAATCTTTAAGAGTCAGATGGAAAATCTGCAAACACTCATTTTACGACCCTGGGCCCTACGCCCTAAGTACCTTGGATAGTCACACCAAGTATTTCCAGGTCTCTCTCAAGGCATAAGAGGGTGACTGGCTCCACCACAGACCCCAACAGCACCACAGATCAGCATAACCCACTCTCTGTATACAGCAAGCTAGCCACTTCTCACTTAAGAACCATCGTGTACTGGAGACAGGAAAAACTTTATCAGCCATTCTGTGCCTGCCATCGCCCCTCTTGCCCCCATGTCTGCACTCAGAAACAAACAAAAGCATGTCACCAATCCTGTACTGTGATCAGTTTTGGGGACACCTGCAAGGTTTGGAGTTTGGTATTACCGTCTGCATTCAAGTGGAACTTAGGTGTGGGTGGTAAATGGACGTGGAGGAGTGGCTTTGGCCTACAGATGAAACCCTCTCTGTGCAGGCTTTTCTCTAAGACATGGCTTCTTGGTTTTTCTCACTGTTTTTGTCAAATTATCCCGTGATTATTTCTGTGGGGTCTGGACTGCCATTTTCTTGTGAAGAGATTTTTCCCTCTTTATGTTCCTCAGAACTGCCCGTTCTTCACTGAGAAAAGCTCAGCCTCACTGGCTTTCTATCCCTGTTCATGTCTGTCAAAACAAAGCAGACCTAGTGTGCTGCCAGAGACCTTTTAGAAAGCACTCCTAAGACTGTGAGTTCGAGTCTAGAGTGGGACTCATTTTCTGCCATAATACATAGAATACAGTTATTCTAAAGTGCTCTATTGGCTAGAAACCAAATCATTATTGTAGTTATTAACATATTTAGGATTATAGGTACTTTACAATTATCCCGGCCAAAGAGTTCACAGTATTTCTACTAAAAACACTGTATCTTTAAAATGATACTTTTCTGTTCGGGGGGGGGGAGGGGTATTCTGGCAACTGCTTTCCATTGCAGTAAATCCTGCTTGTCTTCAGTACAGTTTCCATAAAGTGCCAAATATAACTTAGTTACTGCACAATCCTTTCCGATTGTACAGCATGCTTGTAATTTCCCTGTTTACATCTTTATGTCATAGCCATGTGGTATGAAATTTCTGGTAAGGAAAAAGGACTGAGTGCTAGCTGGATGGGGTGGTTGAGTTCATACAAACTGTCTTACTTTCCCATCTGAAATGTTCTAGCACTTTCCATACTCTCCCCTACTGAGGACAAAAGCTATGTCCAAGTTACATGCCAGACAGCAGACCATATTCACCAGAGCACTTGGTGCTGAGTCTAGACTAGTCAGGGCTCTCACACTGGCAGCACTTGATAAAGCATATAATGCTGTCCTTCTGCATTTGGGTAGATGGTATGGAGATTAAAGTCAGTGGGAGCAAGCTGGATGGCTCACTCATCACTCATTTTTAAGTATCTTTGAACACTTACCCTGTCCACCTTTGTTCTCTCAGCCACCCAGCCATTCTGTTGCTGACTTACCCCGAACCCCCGTTCCTGACCCTTGGCTTATTGCAGACCTGCGGGACGCCTCCAGGGGCTGACTGTTCTGAAAGTGAATGTGGCGGCCCCAACTGCAGAACTGACGAAGGAGAGAAGAAGTGTGGGGGACCTGGTTGTGGTGGTCTGGTCACTGTGGCCCATAGTGCCTGGCAGAAAGCCATGGATTTTGACCGTGATGTCCTGAGTGCCCTGGCTGAAGTAGAACAGCTCTCCAAGATGGTAAGTCATGGATGGCCTCAAGTTCTGTTTATTGGCTTGCAGTTGTAGAGAAGATCTGAAAAAGAGTCAGTTCCACATGCTGACTAAATTCACTGTCCAGTGTAAAAGCTGATGTGTTCGTGTGGTCAAAAAGGTGATGGTGAGGTTCTTAATCACTTAATCAGACTAGGAATGTGCTTTCTCTTCATGGGAATAGAATTGATGTTAAGAGAAAGCATCATAAATCTCAGATTAACAATATGAGAGAACATATAATTATTGTACTGCACAAAATTGAGCACTGTTCTAAAGTGGCATTCTTCTTAGACCGCCAGGTATTTTAGAGCCAAAAACAGCTTTGAAAACATTTCAAATGCTAGCCCTAAGAATATTGAACAGGAATGTGCATACTGCGTGCTTAAGTCTACATAAAAGCATATTATTTTAACAGACATTTATTTCTAAGTTTGTTGACATTAGACTGTCTGACTTGCTTTAGAGAGAGCAAGCTGCTTCCGTAGATGGTTTCTTCTCCATGTTTAGGTCTCTGAAGCAAAGGTGAGAGCAGATGAGGCTAAGCAGAGTGCTCAGGACGTCCTGCTGAAAACAAACGCTACCAAAGAAAAGGTGGACAAGAGCAACGAGGACCTGAGGAACCTCATCAAGCAGATCAGAAACTTTCTGACTGGTCAGTAGTGGTTTGGTGTTGCTTCTACTTTCAGACATTTGTTCCTATGATACTCTGTTGAGAGGAAAGAATTCCTAAGTTGTAGGTAAAGTAGATTTCTGGCAAGAAATAAAGTAACAGAAAATATGTTAAGAAATATCTTTATTTCAAACTGAACTTGTAGGTACATGTCTTCAATCCTAGTACTTTAAAGGTAGAAGCAAGAAAATCAGCATCAGTGATAAAAAGACTAGAAGAGACCCAGCCTAAGGGGAAAAAAAAATGTGTACACACATGTGTATGTACAAAGGTACCCAAAGATGCCAGAAGGGATGTCAGATCTGCTGGAACTGGAGCTGCAGGCGTTTGTAAGCTGTCCAACTGAATGCTGAGCTCCAAACTCTGGTCCTCTGATAGGGCAGTAAGTACGTGATGCTAAGCCCTCTCTGTAGCCCTTCTTCATGAAGTATATGTTGTGAATTACCTTCCAAATGTTCTGCAGGCACTGCCATACCTGCTGGGGCTCCTAAGCAGCTTATCCAGAAATTAAAACATTTACTCTGAAAACTGAATTTCTATCTTGAGGACCTTGAAGTTGTTGTTACTTTGGCAATGCCCCCACGACTTTGTCATCTATGTTCAGAACCTAGCAGTTAGCATTTTCTGTGGAGAAATCTCTAAAATCTAGTTCAGATTTTAAATTTTGATTATAATGCACATACTATCAACATGGATATTACTGGTGCAAGACACAGAAAACTCCCAACTGAATTAGAATTAAGAATTTATATCACATAACAAGTCCAAAAATAGTGTAACTTCATGGATCTGGGAGTTGCTTACTTTGCCTCTCCTCTTTTGACAATGTTAAACCTATCAGCTTCATTCTTGAGACAGCTCCATCATAAGTTGTAGTCTCATGTGGTGACAGTGGCTGATGAGGGAAGAGGACCCCTCCCCCTCCCTACTCCTTTGCTAGACCCTTTTAGGAGTATAAAAACCTTAGGCATTCCCATGCATCTCGGGCCAGGAATTAGTCATGGTCCATATATTGATGCCACTAAAAGAGGAATGTGCCTATAAAAATTGGCAGACTAATGATTTAATGCATTATTATTTTGCCTGATTTTCAGAGAGATGTTCTGTTAACAGAAAGTAGAAATGACTAATAAAAACTGTTTTCCAATGACAACTGGAAACAAGATGTGGAAGCCATGACTTAACTGTATATTTTCCCCCGTTTACGTGTTCTGGGGTCCATATTTATGTTCTTAGTAAAAAATGAAAACACCTTAAAGAGATTGGACCTCTAGAGTTTTGCTGACTGTCTTGGCTCTTATTGCATTCAGTCCCTTCTAGAATTCTCCTAACTGGTAAGGAATATCGATACTTTTTTTCCTTTTTGAGATAGGGTTTCTTTCTATGCAGTCGTAGTTATCCTCATTCATTTTGTAGACCAGACTAGCCTTGGCCTGGGACAAAGTGTATACCAATCTGATTAAGTGTAAAGGGTTTTGTTCCCTTGCAGCTCCGGCTCTAAACGCTGGGCTTTCTCAGAACCTGCATGGTTCCCCAGCTTCTATGATCTCTCCAGCCTACAGCAAACTCTCCTGGCACCTACTTTTCCATGTGAAGGGCTTGTCTCTTGAAGTGGCAGGTACTTGACATGCAGCTGCGCGAACCAGCTCTATGGTGCTTTGCTCTTTGCTTTTCAGAGGATAGCGCTGATCTAGACAGTATTG
This sequence comes from Tokudaia tokunoshimensis, assembly GCA_036184795.1. Classification (NCBI taxonomy): domain Eukaryota; kingdom Metazoa; phylum Chordata; class Mammalia; order Rodentia; family Muridae; genus Tokudaia; species Tokudaia tokunoshimensis. The sequence continues at coordinate 46,831,900 of BTHU01000012.1, forward strand.
AAGCAGTTGCTAACGAAGTGCTGAAAATGGAAATGCCTAGCACGCCACAGCAGTTACAGAACCTAACAGAAGACATCCGGGAACGAGTTGAAACCCTTTCTCAAGTAGAGGTTATTTTGCAGCAGAGTGCAGGTGACATTGCCAGAGCTGAGCTATTGCTTGAAGAAGCTAAGAGAGCAAGGTATCTGAATATACACACTAGCAATCCAGGGGTCAGGGGGGTGGGGTGCTATCCGCTGTAACTAGCATACTGTAAAAGAGACTTATTTAATAAAGGGTCTTTCAGGTGGATATGCTTTCAAAGAAAATGCTGTTTTCCCAATGGAAAAATGGTTTCATGTTAAAAGCAGTGTGTGTTCTTCTGCTCAGCAAAAGTGCAACAGATGTTAAAGTCACTGCAGACATGGTGAAGGAAGCATTAGAAGAAGCAGAAAAGGCCCAGGTTGCAGCAGAGAAGGCGATTAAACAAGCTGATGAGGATATTCAAGGAACCCAAAACCTGCTAACGTCGGTAGGTGCTCGAGCTGGGCTGTATAGGGGAAACACATCGATTCCTGTAACACTGAAAACTATCCCTTTAAATAAATCAGAACTGTTTCTCTTAGCACCGGTGTTTTTCCCTCCCTTAAAATGAAAGTGTGTCAAAAATTAAGCACTATTGCTTAAATAATTTTATTAATTTTAGCCACATTTTTTTTCCAAGTTAATGGTACACTTAAGAGGCTGAGAATCTTTGGTTTGATTTACAAATTTTGGCTAAGTGTGTCTACCAACATTAGCTTTGATAAATGCTTTGCTATTCGGTTAGTTTTGTGGAACATACCTATCCTTGAAGCTCACTTTTAAGGGAAACTAAGACAAGTGTTGTCCTTCCAAGGAGACCAGTTGCCCAGTTATCTTTTCCTCTGGGGTGACTTGGTATTTCAAGGATCCTGAGTCTTCACATCTTCAGCTAATTCCCCTTCACTACCAGAGTCTTAACACCGAGCTGATAAGACTAAAAAGATGACTGAAGTTGCCAGTTTACTTTTCCACATAATTTGGAAATCCTCCTCACAGCTGGCTCATTTGTGAATGTCCTTTAACTAAGCACAGCTGAGATCAGCAGAAAGTATGACGTGTGATGCAGAGTAACTGAAGCTGACTACTTCATCTCAGCCAGTGCGCTTCTCAACCTTCCTAATGCTGAGACCCTTTAATATAGTTCGTGACCCTGAACCATATAATTTTGTTACTTCATAACTAATTTTGCTACTGTTATGAAAATATCTGATATGCAACCTACAGGTGTAGAACCACTCCTCAAAGCTGTCCGAATTCTGTCAGTGCTTCTGATCTAGTGCAGACTAGCATAGCAGCCTCCTCACCTCCCCTGAGCTTGTACTAATAGAGTCTGGATGATTAATATTACACCTTTAGATTGAGTCTGAAACAGCAGCTTCTGAGGAAACGCTGACCAACGCCTCCCAGCGCATCAGCAACCTTGAGAGGAATGTGGAAGAGCTTAAGCGAAAAGCTGCCCAGAACTCCGGGGAGGCAGACTATATTGAAAAAGTAGTATATTCTGTAAAACAGAATGCAGACGATGTTAAGAAGGTAAGTAAATCTTTGTAACTTCATAGCTAAGTTGATAAATAGGTCAGCAGTTTTTTCCTTACCTTCCTTGACATTAGTAAGATACAAATAGCCCAATGACCTATTTTAAAACAGAAGTCTTTTGGATAAATGAATAAATGGATTATGAGATTAAACTGTAAACACTGGCCCTTAGATTTCAACAAGAATGATACTCTGGGGTGGTACTCTAAAAGTATACACACTAGGGGACTGGTATTTCTGTACTGTAGGTTCACAGAGAGGTCTTTTTGACAGAGCAGTTAACCACCCAGTTAACTACCCAGCTGAGAATAATGTAAAGACAGGATGGGAAAAGCTCAGGAGTCCCTTACACAGAGTAGCTAGTAGGAAATCAAATCACTACCTTTTTTCTCTCATTGGAAGGTGCTGTATTTAGCAAATTTATGTTTTACACACACATTTCATTTCTAAATTTACTTCCAAAGACAGCTTTTTAAACTTGAAAGTCAGGATTGTTAAATCTGTCATATAACCTAATTCTGATTTCTTCCTATTGAAAAAAAAAGTTTAAGTTATTATTGCTTCCCAGTATCACATAAAAATAATTTCAGCAAACTTGAGTTGGGAAGAGAGGCAAACCCTAAGAAAAACTACTTGCCAGGTCAGACCACTCTTTCCCCATCCTGCTTCTCTGCAGTCTGAAGGTACAGACTTCCCAGATAGTCTCCTATGGCACTGAAAAAAATGACACTACTGAAAAATCTCAAAGCTCTAGGACTGAAGTTTCACAATCAGCTTGTACCTATTGTTTCTAACCCTGTGTTCTCTATTTGGAGGGGAGGGAGGTGTTGTTGACCACGCTAACCTCAAACTCGGGTCCACCTCCTGCTCCTCCAGAGTATCCACATTTAAGTGTATGCGCCACAGCCAGCCGTTCCGTGTGTATGCTACAGTAGCAGACTTGTAATCCCTAATTTTCCTTGCATTGTTTTTAAAATTTACAACTTAATATGAAGCCGAGTACTTTAATATTCCTTAATCTAAGATGCTTGTCTAAAAAAAAGAATTCTCTTTCATCTAAGGCTCTTGAATGTAATTACCAACATGCCAGTTTCACCTTTCTGTCTTAAATTGGATCTGCAGACTCTAGATGGCGAACTTGATGAAAAGTATAAGAAGGTAGAAAGCTTAATTGCCCAAAAAACTGAAGAGTCAGCAGATGCCAGGAGGAAAGCTGAGCTGCTACAAAATGAAGCAAAAACACTCTTGGCTCAAGCCAACAGCAAACTCCAGCTGTTGGAAGGTGGGTCTTTTCTTCTCACTTACGGTTTTTTATAAAGGTAAAGGCTTTTTAGTGGTCTTACTTTAAGATCATATGCTATAAGTAGTTCATACTTAACCTTACTTTTATCTCCACAGACTTAGAAAGGAAATATGAGGACAATCAAAAATACTTAGAAGACAAAGCTCAAGAATTAGTGCGACTGGAAGGAGAGGTCCGCTCCCTCCTTAAGGACATAAGTGAGAAAGTTGCTGTTTACAGCACCTGCTTATAACAGAGGAAGGGAGGGGCTGTAGAGCAGCTCAGTGACCAAAGTAAACCACATGCACAAACTGAGGCAGTCATCTACAAATAACTCATCATCTATTTAATGTTTTTAACCACCTACTTTTGTATGGAGTTAAATAAAATACATTGGTTTTGTATAAACATACTATGTTTCTTTTATTAAATGTTACTTTCTCTGTGAAGATGGACTTGTGAAGCACTTTAGACAACACTAATTCCTATTTATGTGTATGAACAAGCTAATAATACTCACTCATTTGTTAGGTCAACATATATCTTCCAAAACTATATTCCTTTTAAATCCCTCCCAGTGGGTAACGTTGGTAGAAGTTAAGCAGGAAGGATATAGGGTTGCTTATGACATTTTATTGGTTTACTCCACCATTTCTAAGAATCAAAAGAATCCTAGCTTCCACATTTCACCATCTAGAATAGGGCCAGGATTACCGATGGGCAGAATTTTGGTGACTTAGGCCAGTGTACGGAAACTGTTCATGCCAATGAAGCAAAAGCTATTCAAACACACAACTCACCCTTAGCTTTTATATTATACTTTGGATAACTTCAAGATCAGATATTCTGAACAAGTACCTAGTCCAGAGCATAATAAAGATCATCTCCATATAACTGCTAGGTTGTATCAATGACACAGCTAAATGAGTGGGAACAGCCTGGCCTTTTTACACCGTTTTTACATATTCTTAGACACCCCCAAGTCCCAATATTCAACACAGATGTAAAAGAAGCTGGGCAGGGATAAAGGTTATATAAACAGCTATAATTAAAACAAGGCAACTTCTAAAGTTATTTTCCCTTTTACCTATGTAAGGATCTGAGTATATCCCAAAACAACCACACTTTGCTATGTCTGGCTCACCTATTAAAAAAACAAAAACAAAGACACTCTACTCCCGTATCTTTCCCCAAAAAAGCCCTTTCAGTGACTAGGATTGTTTCTACAAGCTCCTTGCATGTATTTGTAGTCTCATACTGAATGAGAACCTTCAGCTGGACAACTGCTGTTTTTGTGTAGCTACATAACTGGGAGACTATAAAATTATGTTTTACTATTTCCAGATTACAAACTTCCCAGAGAGGGGGCATGCTTGAGATTTAATTCAAGAATCACCCAACCTAAAATTGACATTTTAGATTTAAAAAATACAGTCTTCACTTCCACTAATGACACATTAGCACATACAGCACCAACTTTCCTGTTAACTGTAAACTGTGAACAACACCCCCCCTCCAAATAAAAAAAAAACAAAACCATAAAGGTACTGCAAAGAAACACCAATTTAGACTTTAGGCATAAGACAAAGGAACAATTTCAGCTGCAAACTGTTAAACAGTTTGGAGTTGAGCCAATTTAACTGATTTAAAAAAAAATGTAGAGATGTGTGATTAAAGACTAGAAACAAGTAAAATCTTTTGAACTACAATCGGTTGTGCAACAATAGTAAAACATCTGAATGGTCACTGATCTTTCATTTGTTTACAGATAATTAAAATGTTTAGCCTGTTCTTTACACAACAATATTGTTAGAATCGATATTATTCCTACTTGGCTTAAAACTATATTCTTTAAATTGCAGTCAAGTGAATACCTTTTCTTTGTATATTTTTAAGTAATTATCAATTTAGGAGACACTCAATAAATCTGAAATGAAAATTTAGATGTAACATAGAAAGTGCTAATGTTCAGTTCATTGCCTTTGTTGAGATACTTAAGTCATTTTAACATTTAGACATTCAACATCAATAAATATAATTTTGTAGCACTCCTAAAATGACCATTTACTAAGATTAAAAACATTTAAAATAAAATAAAATAGACCATTTACTAAGCCAAGGAAATCCACATAGGAAAATACAGCACATTACAGATTCCCTTACACTCCTCTTCCTAAAGCACATTTAGTAGTTATCTGTAAAACAAAAGGGCAATGACCATATATAAATATCTTAATACTGTTGTACACGTGAAAACATTCAGTGCTATAGATATAACAATTAAAAGATAATCAGAGGTAGTTAAGAATTAGAACCATCTTAATATGCACTCAGAATAACCAGTAAATATTTAAGATGTTTATTTTGGTATTTTCATTCCCTGGTATAATAAGTCTCCATTTAATAGTTCTGTGGACAAAATCTTCATTTAGGCAACTGAATGCCCTTTAGACATACAGACCTATAACCTGAAGCTTTAAACACGTAATTCTACCTCTAAACTGCCAGGAATTTGAAAGTTAAATAAAATGAGAGACAATCACTTTTATTTACATAGGCTGTTTGTACATATTTGAATCTTGCTCTAGTCACCCACTCGTTTCCAATATGAAAACCAAATTTAAAGTAACTTTGCCAGTTTTCTTCACGTTGTTCACACGTATTCTCCAGCTCTTTCCTTGTCAACTGATTCACCTCCACTAAATTAGAGGTAAAATCTATTAGTGCTAATTCAGTGAAGTCGAATCTCGTAGACATAAAGCAGGTCAAAAACTTTCCAGGATGCTACTATATGTAGCTTTCTGTTTGCATTAATGCACTGGAACAAAATACTTGAAATACAGGTACAAGGTTATTCCATTCTGTTCAAACCCATTAAAGACCTTCCAGGAGTTTCATAATTTCATCCTACAAATTCTTGGAACTGGGAGATTATCCTGTTCAAAAATGTAATGTTGACAAAAGCTTCCAGATTTTAAGAAAAATGATCTTCTAATTAAAAGTTGATTGGTTTGCCAAAAGCTGCAGCCAAGTTTGCTTCTCTAAAAGCCTCTGATAAGGTCTGCAAGGGAAGCAATAGACAATTAAACATGAATAGTTATGGATCAAAAGAAAACATGGGTAGCCATTAAGCCAGTGTATATTGGTAGTAATTACCGGATGTGCATGGCAGACTCTAGCTATATCTTCACAGGAAGCTCCGTATTCCAATGCCAGGGCAGCTTCATTCACCATTTCTCCAGCACCCTTGAAAATGAAAAATTATGTTTTTCAGGCAAAAATAACTCCATGCTATGATTTAAAAAAAAACAAAAAACACCCAGCACTTGGGAGGCAGAGGCAGGAGAATTTCTGAGTTCGAGGCCAGCCTGGTCTACAAAGTGAGTTCCAGGACAGCCAGGGCTACACAGAGAAACCCTGTCTTGAAAAAAACCAAAAAAAAAAAAAGTAAAACAAAACAAAATCAGGCTTTTAGGCTTTAACAGTTTTAAATTTGTCTTAAACCTCTATTATCACAACAGTTGAAGAAAAGTCAGATAAGTTTCCCATCAAGAAAAACTTAGGAGAAAATAGAGGAGAAGCTTGAGCTCTGAAGCCACTTCGCTATTTTTACGTGTTTTATGCCTGCTTGAGAAATAGCACCTCTCTCACCACACTGTAAAAGTAAATATGATCAGTGAGTTTTAAGTCATAAGAAGTGTCACAGGAAGTGCTTACAAACTGTTAACGTTACTGTTCTACCGGTAACACAGCAGGGAAATAGACTTCAGACTCCGTGATGTCTAAGTCTTCCCTCAGGAGGTGACAAAAGTCTAGAGGCAGAGTGGTCCACACCAAGAGCACAATACGCATGTGTGCAGGCCCCAAATGCACACCAAGCCTGGCCTGCTAGGAGGAGGAGAGTGAGGCAGGAGAGATGGCACTGGCTGCTCTCCCAGAGGACCCAGGTTCGGTTCCCAGTACCCACATGGTAGCTCACAACTCTAGTTCCATTGGACCTGAAGCTTTCTCCTAGCCTATGTGGGCACTTTATGCACATAGTGCACAGACATGAACGTAGGCAAACACCCATACACATAAAAATCAAAATTAAAAAAAAATTAATGAGCGAAGAAGAGCAGAAAGATGAGGTCAGAAAGAAGGGTAGGGAGGGCAGAGCACAGTGGGACCAGAGGCAGCAGTCTGAGGTTGTCAAACACCGCTCGTGGCACTAGTGGTACACTAGGCAGTGTGCAAGTAGATGATGTGGTAGGGAAAACTGCGAGTGTTGTTGGGGTACCTTGCCAGGAGCAATGCATACAATTCTTACTCAAACTTTCACCAGCAATAGCAGAAACAAGTGTACCAAATTCCATCTATTAAATGATTCCCTGAGATCTTACTGGGTTTTCTGACTTTGCAATACTTACTGGTCCTAGAATATGTGCTCCCAGTACTCTATCTGTTGATTTATGTCCAAGAATCTTCACCATGCCATCTGTGTCAGCATTTGTTTTAGCCCTGCTGTTTGCAGCAAATGGGAATTTTCCAATTTTGAACTCAATACCCTGGGAAGAACAAAAATGAGGACATATATTAAGCATTCTATCAGTTTGTTCCCATTAGTGAAATCATCTCCCAAATGTTAAGAAAGAAAATTCCATGAAAGTAATTGTTCAGGGCACACAGAATAAAATTTAGTGTAGGAAGAAATGTAATCAAGTATAAATGCCATTTGCTGTATTCCAAAGCCCAATATACATAAGCTATAATGTTCTACAGAGTTACTACAGGCAAAGATACATTTTCTAGTCACTGGTGCCATTAGCTTAAATCCCACGATGGAGTAAAATTGCCCATCCTTAGGATTACCTCTTCTTTCAACTGTTCTTCTGATTTGCCAACCCAAGCAACCTCGGGGTGTGTGTAAATCACTGACGGCACACAATTATAATCAATGTGCACAGCACCACCTGCCATTCCTTCAACACAGATGATGCCTTCATCTTCTGCTTTGTGAGCCAACATTGGACCAGCAATCACATCTCCAATAGCATAGATACTACCAGGAAAAAGAAACATAGTAACCTTCTAACATCAAAGGAAATTTAGTTATACCACAGAAGTATAGGTCTAACTAGCAAGTCACCAAAAAGTACAATCAATCAAATGCAGCTCTTTAGAAACCAGAGCTAAATATCTAATCTTTAAGCCATGAAAAATTCAATTACTTATATTTAATTTACACAGTCTTATTTTCAAAACAGTATCTAAAATAAATTTATAATTATTGAAAACGCCCAACACTTAAGAGTCTGAGATACGAGGATCACTATTCTAGTTCAAGACTATCCTGGACCATAGAGCAAAATTTCATCTCTAAATAAGATAGAAGACAGTTGAATAGCAAATAAAACATTTTCAATTAAGATAGCAGTAATTAGGAAGGATTAAAACAGTCTTCATTACTATCACTTTTACAACCTTGATCAAATTACTAGGGTAGAAATGCTAGATATTCCTTTACAACATACCTGCCTCACTATGTGTCATTTTTTTATCTTTAGAGAGAGCCAAAAATATCATGAATATAACGTTTTTAAAAAGAAAACATAGTTAATTATTCAACTTACTTTGGAATTTTCGTTTGAAATCTGGTATTGACTGGAATTCTACCTTTGGGATCTAGTTCAATTCCAAGATCTTCTAGTCCCAAATTCTGAGTAAAGGGCCGCCGGCCAATGCAGACCAAGAGCACGTCACATGGGATGACTTCAGCTTTGCCACCAGAAGCAGCTTCAACACTAAGTAACCAACAATGTTAGCTGTTAAACACACACGTGCATCAAGGATATCTCCACTGCCTTTATTTGACTATACACAGGAGTCATGCAAATTCTTAAAAGTTTATTCTTAAAATCTCATAAAACCAGGCAGTGTAACACAGTGGTAAGAACAGTCTCATGGCTGAGGGTGTAGCTTAGTGATAGAAAACTTGCTTAGCATGCATGATGTCTTTAGGGTTTGGTCCCCAGGACCTCAAAAAAAACCCAAAGATCTCAGAAAGATCCATGTTCAAGCTTCTTACCAACTGTCTGATTGTGAAGTTACTTTGTTAAATTAGGTGAATATTTAATGTGTCAAGATACATGTTATTAAGTAAACCACTGTCAAACTCCCCATGTTCTGTCTAAAAATGCTAAATGAAATTTTCTAAACACAAGAGACTTTAAATTTTATTAATATATACAACAAAAAATATCACAATGAGACTATCTGATTAGATTTTTTTGTTTAGCATCAACTAATTCATAAATTTTAACTGGCAAATTTGATGGGCAATACTGTGTAATACAAAGCATTAAGATGACTCTAAGTTTTAAAAGGCTAGACTACATTTACTAATCTGAAAATGTGTACTTTTTGAGATAAGGGTGATTTGCCAAAAACAAATGTCATACTTACGACACATCAATTGTTCCATCTGACTTCTTGGTGGCACCAGTAACTTTTGTATTCAGTTTAAACTTAAATCCTTGCCTTTGAAGTATACGTTGGAAATTTTTAGATATCTCCATGTCAATTCCAATTCCACCCACATGACCCAAAAATTCAACTGCTGTCACATCTGCACCAAGTCTTTGCCAAACTGAACCCTAAAATTAATTTTTAAGAAAAAAAATCACCTAAGTTTCCATAGCAACATTTACTAATTATCTCAAATACTGCAAATGTTTAGGGGAAGTTCTAGGGTTTAAAAGGAAACCCATTTAATATTCTCTATTATTCATCTAGTCCACATTTACTTACTATAAGCCAGGTCCATTGTAACCATTAGGCATATGTTACTAAATAATAAAATTTGGTGTCCCTGGGAACTTTACAATATGGTAGAGGAAAGCAACAATATATAAACTTCATGCTGCAAGATAATAAAGGGCTATAAGAAAGAGGAGAAAACAGATCCAGGGCCCTCTTAGCTAGCATGATTGCAGAAGGCTTCCTTCCATCTAAGTAACATTTACATGGAAGCGTGAAGAAACCCACCTATGGCACTGACTGAGAAGAGTGTCTAAGGCAGAGGGGCGTACAAGGGTCCTAAGAGGAGTACGAAGTTGATCTCGCACTGGCTTCAGTGCAAGTTGCTACAGCAGTAATCCCAGGACCTGCCCTAAACCTGGATTAATGAATCTCTCAGCCTTCATCACAGCAGCCTCTTTGTGCAGCAGATGGTGACTAATATAGAAATACACAAATGGTCACTATGCAGGAAAAATGAGAGGCTATGGATCTCTAAATCTATAGCATAGCCCTTCCCCTAAGGCTCAGGAATCATTGCAGAAATTGGGATAGGAAGATTGTAAGTGCCATCAAACATCTATAGCAAAACAGTATTTGCTGGGCATGACAGGGCCATTGCACACAAGGAGCTCTAGTGGCTGTGACTGCATGTGTAAGACTGTACAAGATTAAGACCACCACCATCTTCACATGAACAGGGAGGGGCTGATAAAATCCCACTCCTAGATGAGAAGGTACTGGCAACTGATAGTGCTGGGGAGGTAAGTTTTCTTCAGGAATGGAGTACCAAAAAAGCTACCCATGCTCCAGTAAATGGCTCTACGCCCATGCACAGAGCACTAAATGAACTCGCTGAGTTTAAAAGAGAGAATACACGAAGTTGACAGGGGAAAAGTGGTGGGAGGGATAGAGGAAAATCTGGAGTGGAGAGTATGGAGGGTGGATATTATGAAAATGTAAGCGTGTAAGAATTTTTCAATAAAAAAAACCGAATAAGCAATTTTTTAAAAAAAGATAAACCAGAAGGTAGATGTAAATCCTACACAAGACGAAAATAGGAAAGAAGGTAATGGGGAAAAAAGGCTCACAAGAAAGCTTACTGACATAAGTATAAGCATGTGTATGCAGGAAAAGTACCTGAGCATATGTGACACCCAGGTATAAACAGAGACATGTTCAACTATAAATCACGAGGAAAGTAAACAAGACTCAGCTGGCAAAGGCAGGAAGATTGCTGCAAGTTCAAGGCCAGACTATTCTACATATCAAGTTCTAGGCCAGTCAGGGCTATATGGGACCTTCTCTCAAACAAAGGGAGTGAGAAGATAGCAGGCAGAAAGCAGACCAAGCTTAAAGAAAGAAAAGAAATAAACACCACAGAACCAAGTCATCGTGAAGGCAGAAAAAAGTGTTATGAAGTATGAAGGAAAGGTGAAAACGTTATTCTTAGGGAAAATTGTATTTTCGCAGTAGCAGGAAGAACAACAAAAGGAGAACGATGAGACAAAGGTACTTTCAAATCTGGAGCATGAGGCACGGGAGTCCTGTCCAGCCCATGCTTTCTCCTGCATGTTACTCAGGGAGTCAGGTAAGGGTAGGAAAGACAATGTGCCAGTAAGGGAGTGGGGAATTAATCGGCCATGGCTCAGCTAGGGAAATAAAGCATCTTCAGCCAGGCTGAGGCTCATGACAAGGGCTGTGACATCAATAAGAACCTATGTAGACACCAATCCAAAGGATCTACTTTCCTGCAGGTGCAGATATCACTCCGGGGACCGCATAGGAAGACTATTTTTCAGTGTGTCAAGGGTTATCAGAATAAAAGAGAGAGCAGTTTCAAGGCTCAGGAATGGTGAGAAAACAAAGAAGCAGACATACTAGAGACTAATGATTTACCTAAATAAGTTATGTTGGAAGAAAAGGTACATCTGTTATTACTGGAAGTTTTAAGCAAAACTCAACAATGAATGACCTGAAATGTTATACCAAAAAAAAAAATCAAAAACCAAAAACCAAAAGTCAAATAGAAGTAGGTTTTTTGTTTTGTTTTGCTTTATATAAATGGGTGTTTAAGCCAGGCAGTGGTGGTGCACGCCTTTAATCCCAGCACTTGGGAGGCAGAGGCAGGCAGATTTCTGAGTTCGAGGCCAGCCTGGTCTACAGAGTGAGTTTCAGAACAGCCAGGGCTACACAGAGAAACCCTGTCTCGAAAAACAAAAAGAAAGGGGGTGTTTGCTTGACTGGATGTCTGGACACCATGTATATGCCTGGTATCCTCAGAGGCCAGAAGAGGTCTCAGACCCTCTAGAACTGGAGCCACAGAGAGTTGAAAGTCACCATAAGGGTGCTGGGAACTGAACCTAGTTCCTCTGCAAGAGCTGCAAGTACTCTTAAGCACTGAGCCATCTCTCCCTTTTGCCTACTACCTGTAGCCTTCCCAATCTTGTCCTTTTGAGTTCCCTAATAAAACAGTATGTACTATACCATTGAGCTATCCCTCTAGCCTCCAAGAAAAGGTTTTAAGTTCCATTCAACCCCACGGCAACAAGAAAAGGATGATCCTACTTACCAATTCTACACCAATTACTCCTGCACCAATAACAACCAGTTTCTCTGGAACTTTTTTTAAGGATAAAGCTCCTGTAGATGACACTATAGTATCTTCATCAATCTATAAAAAGAGCAAAAACAACAATCAGAATTACTTGTGAAAACCTAGTATGTCATTATCTTGACCTCATCCAATAAAATTTTAAGTCATTTACTTGCTTTGATGTTATTTATAGATATATCACAACTTCTTTAGCTCTCAAAATGCTACTCTGAAAGTTTATCATTTGACATTCCAAATTAACCATACTTTGTTGTGTTTCATTGTTGTTGTGTAAGTGTGTACATGTGCTTACATGTGTGGAGGCCCAAGGCCAACCTTAGCTGTCACTGGGGAGCTCCGCTAGGATTACAAGTCCATCCCACACGCCCATGTTTGCACAGGTGGACACGCACGTCATCAACCGGGCTGTCTATCTCACTGGCTCTTTGTTCTGAGACAGTCTTACTATGTAGTCCTGGCTACTAAACCTGTTAATTACTGAACTTATAACAATCTTCCTTTCCTGCCTCTGCCTCCCAAATGCTAGGGTTACAGACACTCACCACCACCATGCCTGCTTACCTTTATGTTGAACTCAAATATATTATATTCTATATCTTATATTCACTGCAAAATCATGAGAAGTAACTGCAATGCTAAATACCTGCCAAATTAGTGTTTCAGTAAACATTTATAAAATTAATTAATTTTTAAACAGGATAAATTAAATTAATTAATTTAAAAACAGGATAAATTTATAAAAACCTGTTTTGTAAGGAAGGTTGTAAGAGATGAATTAGAAAGTGTAAATACCGTGATTCCAGGAAAAGGAGTAACTTCTGAGCCCGTAGCTACAAGGATGTTTTTAGTACTAATAACCTGAGTGCTGCCATCGGCTTTTGTAGCTGTAACCTGATTCTTGCCGGTTATCTTTCCAAATCCATTGACATGAACAACCTTTATAAAGTAATATTTGGAAATTCACAATGTTTAAATGTTTTTCTGATAGGAGCAACAGGAACAATACTCTAGGTAACACAGAACATAAAGTGCTTCCTTAAAAATATACAATGCATGTAGCAGCAAAAACACTATCTCAGAGACATCTGTTTCAGGGTAGTGTTATTTTGGATTTTCTTTTGGTTTTTATTCTTTGTAGGGTTTAGATGATAATAAATGCATTACATTACTTTTTAAGTGTTTTATTACTATTATAAATTAAATCAGTATCTCACAGTAGGTCAAGATCATAAAACATGGCTACCAGCATAAAGCAATTATTTCATGTATATGTAAATAAAACAGAAATCTTGGGCACTGAGCACCAACCTTATTTTGCTTGAATAAGTGGGCGATCCCCCCCGTTAGCGCCTTAACTGCAGAACGCTTCTGCTCCATCATCTTCTCCAGATTCAAGCGGACTTCCGGTACTGTAATTTGTTAAATAAATCTTTTCATTATTTAAACTCTGAAAGCAATATGTGACAGTTCCCAAGATCTGAAAATATTCATCTCAATGTTGATAAAACTATGTAAAAGAATTAACTTCTAAAACTTAATGACTGTCATGACCACACCCAGCAAAGTCATGTCATCAGGTCACAAATGCAGAGCCTATCAAGCACTGTTAGATGCGCATCTGTGATAAAAATGCAGTCCAAAATAGAAATATCCTATTTCACTGTGGCACAGTCTACAAATACTTTATGATGGTTATTAGTCTGGAAGATAGATAAAGTAAAAATGGCAAAGTAGAACATCACCTGAAATTATAAATAAAGACAAAGGTTAAAACTTCATGAAACAAAAATCAATTTATATATCTGAACATTCCAAAATACAAAAAGGCTTAATGAGTTTAACCAACTAGGTTTTAAATTCATTTAACTCAGAACATTAAAGCAACAATGTAATTCAACTCAACAGAACTGCAGAGGTAAAGACACAGCAATCAGGCCATGAAGCCAACACACAGACAGACTCTTAGACATTTCTGACTGACAAACGCCACCAAGCTAACAGGAAAGGCTTGCCTATATAGCATGTTTCCTGACACTCCTGTGTCTTCTAACATCAGGGTACTTTTCAGAGTGTGACACACTTGCTGTAATACACACATTATCTATACACTGAGTGGACTGCCTACACAGTCTCTTTCAGAAACCGACTACTGTAAAAATAATGCCACAAAGAGCATTAAGTCTGTCTTATGTAAGTATCTATCAAATATGACTGGAGAAAAAGGATAAAAACAGTCCCCAAAGACATGGTAACTGAAGACAATACAGACCCCATGCAAATGTTATCAATAGTCTCTCCCTGCTCTTTCCACAACTCAGGTGGCTGCTATCCATCCTCCTTTCAGTCTTACCTGCAATAGCACAGCTATCAGGAATCTAGCAAGTTTGAGGGAAATAAAAACCAACTCTTCACTGACACCCCCAAAAACAGAACTTAGGCAAAAACTTGCAAAGGCACAGAAGCTGTCACGGTAGTCTAACTAAACAGTCTTATGTAAATCTCTCCAATTTCAACATTTTTATCTCACTTATCCTTCAATAACCATCTGTTCACACACATCAGTATTTAGCAAGAAGAGTCAAGTACATATGGTACTAACTATAAAAGGTATACTTACTTTCAATTCCCCTAGATGCAAAATCTTTTCCATGGGCCATATGGTAATAATGAGAATTATTTAATAAAGCCTAAAAGAAGTAAGGCAAATTTACCAAATACTCATAAACAGACTCTGTAAGAAGAAAGCACTTACAAAATGACATTTGTTTAAAATAGTACATAGTACCATACAAATTCATCTTTCCTTCTCACACAATTAACCTAAGATAAATAATAGTGACATAAAACATAGACAAACAAGAATAAAAAACAAAACAAAGCTATTTCAAGGTGCCAGATTAAAAGGGACCTTTTCACAGGCAAGAACTTTAAGAACAAAAATTTTACTAATTATCTTTTCAGTGGCAATGGAAAGCTAAAAAGAAAACAAAAACAAAATCAGAACACTAAAGTCTAGAACAGGAAGAACTCCAGTATATATGACATTCAAGAGGGTGTCAGCACTAAAAGGTTTACATAGAAAAAAAAGTCTTACAAACATATTCAGATTCCTTATAAGGAACTGTATTAGATTACAAAGTTGTTCTTAATACATCTCTGCAGTCAGCAGCTAATAAAAAGCAATCTCTGTATTGTATGAAACACATGCTCACCTTTGAAGGAATACAACCAACGTTCAAGCATGTTCCACCTAGTGTCTCATTCTTCTCAATGCAGACTGTCTACAATCAAAGAGAACATTACTTAATAACAGGTAATATGCATGTTTTATTTCCCTAAGATTCCAAGTATATGTCTTAATTGCTCTGTAAAGCAAGCTACTACTCAGCCTGTGTTTCTTCAGACTCAAAGTATTCTCTGAGGGACAATCTTGCAGATCCAAAGCTGCAGGATCTCCATGACACAGGGCAACAACAGGTTATCTGAGAGGAGTCTCAGTGAGGATTTGGTACAGATAGTATAGCAGAAGCCAGAGGCCTGGAACCAGACCACTGACTCACTGCAATGAACATCTGCAAGTAAAGTGGACAGAAGGGTATACTGTGGAACACACTGACACACTATAACTTCCACAAGATGTTTTTCTTTTTTTATTCTTTTTTTTTTCAATTTCTTTGGGGGGGGTTGCAAGGGAAGAGGGGGGAATGGAGAGATGAGTGGGATTGGGGTACATGATGTAAAATTCATTTAGAATCAATAAAAAGTTTTTTTTTTTTTAAAAAAAAAAGAACCCTGTGAATTCTATCATCTGAATAATAAAAACTAGGCTAACTCTAAATTATTCTAAAAAGATTTTTGTCCAACATTACCATATTGTTTTACTGTTAACACTGTTATCTCAAATATATTTACAAACCAAAATGAAGTATTTCGGAAGAAAAATAGCTGGCTTTTCTATACTATGAGACTTCTACAATCAATAAAGCCCATCAATCTCAGGTTTACAAATAATGAATAGCTAAAACAAAACAATTTCCTGAGCTTGAGAGGTGGCTCAGTTGGTTAAGAAAGTAGCCACTCTTCCAAGGGACCTGCAATTCCCAGCATCTACACAACAGTTCACAACTGTCTGTAACTCTAGTCCCAAAGGATCTGATGCCATCTTCTGGTCTCATGTGGGCACCACATGCATACAGTGCACAAACATACATGAATACATATAAAACATCCAAATACAAAGAAGCTTTTTAAAAAATATTTTAAAAATTATTTCCCATGTTTTTACCTGCAAAGCATTTGTGACTAAAACCAGCTGGGCCCATAATAAAACAAAGCAACCTCTACTTAGGGTCTATCTTACCTTAAAGCCTAATTGGGCAGATTTGATGGCAGCAACATATCCTCCAGGGCCAGAACCTATCACTGTCACATCAGCATCAACTGCAACAAGAACAGATTGATATAAAATGGCAAATTACTAGCATTTACCAAAACACTCCAAATAATCATCATGTTCAACACAACATTATTTTGTTCCAAGATATCTGATATACTCTGATGCTACTAAAAATGGTACATTTGAAATCCCACTTTTATTTTCTAGACATTATAAGATATGCAAATACAACTAAGTCCTAGATTATGAACCCTATATCCAGCTGCTACTTCCTGGTTATTGTATGCCAGATGACATAACTCTCCTATAACACAAGGAAGGTAAAGATGACATAAGAGGCTCAGAAATAAACTGACTAGCCTCGACTATCTAGTTATTGACTCTACCTCTGGTATTCTTCCTTTTATTTAATACAATCCCATTCTTTAGTTTCAGCCTTCATATATTAAAATTAAAAAGCAAAGCTTTAAAGCCACTAACAAGGTGACCCTGGGTGAATAATGTGACCTGCTTCACTTTAACCCCTCATCTGCAAAATAACCACACACACACACACCTTCCTTTATAGTCATAATACAGAATGCTGAGGGCTGAAATGGTTTAAAGTGTCACTAGTCTTAATCTCCAAGCTATTTTGCAAACTTCTCCCATAAATATGATATACTCACTCTTATCCCAAAGTGCTCATCATCTGAAATCTTAAATTGAAACAATTCACTTTCTGATCATAATCTTGAAAACTTTTAGTCTTTAAGAATAAAATAAGGACTTAAACAAATTACTTAATAACTATGCAACCTTAGTTGTATTTAAGTTCAAATAATAACTATACAACTCAAATTCTTTTTTAAAAGATGTATTTATTTATTTTATGTATATGAGTACTATAGCTGCCTTCAGACACACCAGAAGATGGCATCAGATCCCATTATAGATAGTTGTGGAGCCACCATGTGGTTGCTGGGAATTGAACTCAGGACCCCTGGAAGAGCAGTCAGTGCTCTTAACTGCTGAGCCATCTCTCCAGCTCCCACAACTCAAATTCTTAGGCAAAAAAAAATAAAAAAATAAAAATCAGTTATTTGAGCATCAACACAACATAGTGATGATGTCTATATTCCAAAGTTGTTAATGACCAAAGAAAATACATGTCAAGAACCTAAGAAGGTGCTGGGTACATACTAAGCACTCAGTAAATGTTGCTGTCTTTCTTAGATCTGCCTCCCACATTCTGTCAGGCCAGACTTTAGAGAGTGAGCATCCAGCCTCAGTCCCATTCTGGCAACAGCCTGCACTGCTACCCCTTGGCCAGACTTGACAATGCAGCTCAGATCTAATTTCCTCAGTCTTCACTAATCCCCCTGTCTGTTACTCAAACAACTCTACTTTACTAGGTATAGCACCTACATCTTTTCAGTATTTCTCCAATCTCATCTGCCACCCATTCTGCACACCCATTAATACCAAGCTTCAGTAGTCACTTATATGCATGGAATTAACTAGCCTACATATATACATTGTTTCATTATCTAAAACTACATACTGACAGCATGCATTTCACAGTGTAAACACTAAGCTCTTGGAACATATATACACGATAATTATCATGCCTCTTATAATCTGATTAAAGAAAAATAAAAAATTACCACAAAGTCCAACTTGTAATCACAATGATATTTAAAATAAACTTGACCCTATGGTGGCTCTGCTTAAAACACCTTACTGACTCTGCAAAATCAGCTCTCAACCTTCGATGTGTCAGCACGATGTATAGTATATGTATATGTATATGTATAGTAGTTTAAATAGACTGTGCTTCTTTCCTCGTTACAATAGTCACCCATTTCCATTCATCCCTCTTCAGACAATGTCTGGGTTTCTTGTTGATATGACAAAACACAGCAACTTAAAAAAGAGTTTATTTGGGATCACAGTTCAAGGTACTTTAAGTCCATCATGACGGGACATCAGGAGTTTGAAGAAGCTGGGGACGTCACATCCATCAACAGCGAGCAGAGCTCAGCTCACTTTCTCTATTTTACACAGTTAGGATTCCCTGTCCAGGTAGTAATCACCTCCAATTTTTTGGAATTTTCCCAATCAATTAATGTAATCAAGCTATCTTCAAAGGCTAACCTAACCTCATGGGTAAGTCCAGATTCATGTAAGTATATAAAGTTATTGCTATTTCATCTATCCTAAAATTATACTAATTTGACAATGTTAAGAGACCCCCCCTAAACCCCATGGTTAAAGGTTATTGTCTCTTAGTTTGTTTCTCTGTTGCTGTGATCAACACCATGACTAAAACCAACTTAGGGAAGGGTTTCATCTTCACGGAAGCCAAGACCTGAAGGCAGGAACTAAAGCAGAAGGCCTGGAAGAATGCTGCTTACTGCTTGCTCAGCTTGCTTTCTTACACAGCCCAGGCCTACCTGCTACAGTGGACTAGACTCTTCCACATCAATCACCCATTAAGAAGACAAGCTACACACATGCCCACAGGCCAATCTGATGGAAAGAATTTCTCAAATCAAAGTCCCTTTTCCCAGGTGGCTCTAGTTTGTGTCAAGTACACAAGAACTAACCAGCACGGACTCACTCCATTAAAATCTAAGTGCCTGTGCAAAGACTGAAAACAGAAGGCTCTGAATACACCGTACGTGACATCCAAGGCTGTCCTCTAACCTCCACACCTGCACTACGACATGCACACAGGTACTCATACACATACACACATCATAACAGAGACCAAAATTAAAAAGTAAAATACTTTTAAGTACAAACTTTAATGGGTCCAGTAAATGGATCACTTCAATTTTTTTTTGTAAGTTAAATACCTTATCAAAAACCCATTTATCCCATTCCAAGTGCTTATAAAAACAAAACCTATCTTTTACAGAAAATTCAAAACTTCAAGAAAGCATTAAGAAGGAAAATATACACCCCACACCTCCCTTTTCTGTATATAATGGTAGTCTTAAAGAATTTCATTCAAGATTTCAAAAATCATTATCATCACAGCTTTGAAACAACCAACACAATCTGACCCAGTAGACAAAATTAATTCTTAAAAGTTATAATACAAAAAATTGCTCAACTCAAAACCCACCTGAGTTTCTCCATCACCAGTGGAGTAAAATCCATACTGTCTGCCTAGAAAGTCTTCCATGATCGGATCCCTCTACCTCTCTGACCTTATTCCTTGGGACTTTGCACAGCCACCTAGTCTTCCTGCTTTTCCTGGAGGTTCCAAAGTTAAGATCCATCTGAGACCTTTCTGACTGATGCAACTTTTCATATCTGCACTCCCTCTGAGGAGACACGATCTCTGGAAAGGCTTGCCCGACATCCTCTCCCAGACTCCTAGTAACCTGCTTTAATTTTCAGTTTCTTCTCCAAACACTTAGGATATTTATGTACTGTTAACCTTTTAATACCAGCCTCTGACGCCTCTTGTAACATACTGGCTGTTCAAACAACAGTAAACAAGCACATAGATTAACTCTAACACTACGAAGTTACTCTTAACATTCACTTTCCTTTACATAAAAATGTGAAAGAACTGTCAGCTAATCTGACTGGAAACTGCTATATCAGGTACTTACTTGATTGATCTGCATAAGTTCTTAAAGGAACTGAAGAAACTCCTTGTAGGCCATGAGATATCCGATTGAAATGGCCTTTCTAGAATAGAGAAAAAAAAAAAGACAAAAGAAATTTTCCTGTTAAGTAAAATACAATTTTTAAAACATGCTTGTGAGCTCACTGGGTAAAGGCTCCTGCCACCAAGGCTGACTTCCCAAGTTCAATCCCTGGGAACCATATGGTGGAAGAGAACTGACTCCCAAAAGCTGTTCTCTGGCATCTTTACATGTACTCCATCTTGCATGCTCATGCCTACATGCATGCACACAAGTAATAAATGTAATTTAAAAGGTCGATGGCAACTGGGGCAAATGTATCAAGCATGAATACTTAACAGACTGTGTGCAACAAAGGGGTATCCAATCAATCTCACTTTTTTGCCCATAATATTAAACTTTCACAATCTTACCTTGTCAGGTCTGCCTTATTATCATGAACATTCAACGAACCATCTCATATTAAACCTAATAAAAATATACTCAATGGCTTACAGGTTTATTAAAACTTCAGAAAGCATGGTTTAATTTTAATGCCAAGGATCAGTTTAGTATTCTAATTAAAATCCCCAAACTTTGAATTCAGGTATTTGAGTATTTCAATGACATTCATTTCATTTGTCATTATGCTTCCTAGCAAATCTATTTAACAGTCTGTAATCACTTATAACATCTATAAAGATGTTCTTAAGCCACCAACTGTGATCGGAAAGCTAGACTAGGAAAATGTACCAACAATGTAGTGTCCCCACATTCTGGAAATTTCACAAATTGCATCATAATCTCACACTCTCTAAGCATTGTGCCTACCATTTCCTAAGACCAGGGCCACATAGAGAAAGCAGACTTCCAGCTATCACAGCGAGCAAGCAATGGACGGCAGCAACAACATACTCTAATGTAGCAATGGTTTTTACTTGAAGGCAACTTCTGCACCAGAGATCATGGCATGCCAACCAAAGAGGAGCAAAGAACTGTACCGAGAGTTAGTCCCAGCTCACCTTCTCCCTAAAACAATGACATTTTGCGTGTTTCATTAACTTTTAAGGACACAGACGACTCAGATGTGAAGAGTCTCTTCTGTATTGTCCCTAAAGTTCTCATGCTACCCTGCCACTAGGCCTCATATATTCAATTTGGGTAGCTAACTGGCAGGTGAAATGGGAAAGTTGTTTGAACGACAGACCGCTGCATTTAAAAATATAAGCCCCAGGGCCTGACTGATGGCAGAGTGCACTAGTCTAGAGACATGAATGAAAACAGAAACCTGGAGGAACTCGCAGGACTATGTGTTGGGGCTGATCACGTCTAGGCCAGTAGAGCCTCAAGGTTACTTACCCGCCGTAAGAAAGTAGGCCACCCCCGGGTTATTAGGATGAGGCTAAAGGTATGAAGGGGCAGGCCTCGCGTGGCAAGGGTGATTGACTCGTCCCCGTACCCGGGTGAAGGTCCAGACCCCTCGACCCGCGTCCGGATCGTGTGGGCTGCGGGCAGTCATTCCTCAGCAGGACCCTCCCTAGCCCGGGCTCGTGCTCCCCGTTGCCTCGGGAGGCCAGACTGAACCGGCATAGAGGCGGGGCCGCGGCAGTTCCCCGCTCCGGGCCCACAAGCGGGCGTCTCTGCGCCAGTGGTCCAGCATCACGCCCCACGCGGACGGCCCTCACCTTGGCCAAGGAGCAGTAAACACGACTCCAGCTCTGCATCTTCCCTCGTTCCTGTCCCTACAACTAGGGCTTTCACCTCCGCTGAACGCCTGGTAGACTTATCCAAGGTCTCCCCACCCTGCGCGTGCGCAACTTAAACGTCATCGCCGAGGAGCAGCGCGATTGGCCCGAGAGGCAGAGGCTTTCGGGTCGCTAGGTCGTGCGCTGTCGTAAAAGGCGCCGCGCTTTGTGGCAGCTGGGAAATTGGGAACTGTTGCCAAAGTGACTGGAGTAGAGCTGCAAGTTATTATTGAAAGACGAACTAGATGAATTAAAATGTTGCTTGTTCAGTAAAGCCTACAGAAAGTAAAGTTTAAATAGGAAAGAAAGGTTTAACAATTTGACAAGCACATAGTTGTGCTAGGCATTCGTGGGCAGTAGGCTTTATCTAGCTTTACAAAAACTGTATGAAGTGTTGCCATTTTCTGGATGGAGCCCTGAGAGCTTAAACAAAAAAAGCAAAGGAGAGGTAACTGCAGCCCTACGAATGAAGGCTTTGGTTTTAACTGCTGGTTTATAATCTCCGTTCTCAAAGGCAATGTAAGGAATAGATGAACCACAGACTTGAACCTTTCTTCACCAACATCCTGTTCTGAAAACTGCGCTAACAAGTATAGAAAACAAACTACCTTCTATTTTTGTATTTTGGAAGCACGCCTTCCTTGTAGAACAAGCTATAGGGGTTGGGGTGGTGGGTGAGATGTTAGGTTTTCATCGACTGTGCACCTAAAAGATTGCTAACTGTTGTCTATAAGATTGAGCACAGAGGTCTAAAGGCCTGATTCCCACTTTGTAATAACAGTCTCTAGTTTAAGTAAACCCTAACTCTACACTTCTCAAAAGTTTACAGCCCAGGCACTGTACTGAACTCCATAGAGTTAAGCATTAGATGAATATTACTTCTTGCCTATCTATGCCTATTTAGAGGGAAGAAGACATGAATAAATGATTTTTAATGTCATGACGAAAGCTCCTGTTACCAAATATTAATCTCCACCCCACCCCCTTTTTGTTTTCTTGAGTGTCACTTGTGTCCCAGGCTGGCCTCACATTACAGAGCTTAGAATGACCTTGAATTTATATCATGCTGCCTTCATCTCCTGAGTGCTGGGATTAGAGGTGCACACCACCATTTTATGTGTTGCTGACTGCTTGGGACAGAACCCAGGGCTTCTAGTATGCCAAGCAAACATTCTGCCAACTAAGTTACATCTTCAGCCCTTATTTTTCCCTTTCATATACTAAGAGATTGTTTATCTGGACAGATAGGTATTCAGAATAGCAGCTACCATTTCCAGGTTCCGTACAGCTATATGTAGACATATGATCAAACACTGGCCAATGATCTCCATTTATTGTGTGTTAAATTACTTCTGATAATCTTTGATGGAATAACTCTCATTGTAGTGTATTTAAACCAAGTCTAAAGCTTGACATTTTTCAAATTAAAAAAATAAACTCCATTTCACTCCCTCTTTTAAAAAAAAAGATTTATTTATTTATTTATTTCATGTATATGAGCACACTATAGATGTCTTCAGACACAGCAGAAGAGAGCATTGGATCCCATTATAGGTGGTTGTTACCACCATGTGGTTGCTGGGAACTGAATTCAGGATCTCTAGAAGAGCAGTCAGTGCTCTTAACCACTGAGTCATCTCGCCAGCCCCTCAATCCCTCTTGAATATGGACCAACCTTAGGCATATGTTTCTTCTAATGAATATAATGCATAAGTGATATTGGGTGACTCTCAGGCTAGGGACAGTAGCCCTCTTCTCTTCCCCCTCCTCCTCTTTCTCCTCCTGTTCCTTCCTCTCCTCCTCTCTTCCCTCATCTTTCTCTCATTACTTCTCCCTCCTCTCTCCCCCTTCCCTCTGCCCTCCCGTTCCCCTCTTTTCCTCCCCTTTCTCTTCTTCATCCTCCTTTTCCTCGTCTTCCTCCTCCTCACTGCTTTCATCTTTCTCTCTCCTCTCCCCTCTTCCTTCTGCTCTCCCTCTCCCCTCTTTCCCTCCTCTTTCCTCCCCTCTTTCCTTCTTCCTCCGTCTCCTCCTTTCTCCCTAATCCCTCACTCTGTTGGCAGCTTCTAACCTTTCAGTTGTCACATTTATGAACAAAATATTTTCATTTTTTTTGCACTGAGCTTATGGGAACAATTTGTTGTACAGCAATGGATAGATTAAGCCCTTACGTGCTCCCAACAGTTGGGGTAATTACAGCTGACTTTCCTTCCCATTGTGGATCTTCTTACTCTCATTCTTTCCTTTGGTGCTATTAGAATATCTCTTTGTGGTGCCATTCCCATTGCCACTGCTCATTATGAAAGCAATGTTCATCCTCCACAGCTGTCACCATTCTGTCACCAAAGTAGAATGGACTATGCAAATTTCATTTACATAGAGACACAGCTGTTACAAAGCAGCTTCCCAGAATAATGACCCAGGAATTAATTTCTCTCATATAAAAGTCTAAACTGGTATTCCTGGCAGATATGACCCAGGAAGCGGTCATATCTTTTCGTCTCTTTTCTTTTGGTTCTGCCTTTATCAAGATTCTGCCTGGAATCTCTTGTCTCCCAGATGGAGGTCCTAGTCCCTGGGACCATATAGCTCTGTAGCATTACCTGATTCTGATGGACTTTAAAATTACTAATTTGGGAGTTTACTTTATATCCTTAGTTTCTCACTGACTTCCTGCTACTCAACAGGCTAAAACCATTGACCTTCACCAACCCCACTTTTCTCCATTAAGAGGTGACTTTTGTATCTCAAAAACTAATTATAAGATGAGCTATTTTATATGACTGGGGAGAGTGAAACCCAGTACAAAGATTGGTGGGAGAGGGGCTCACAGAGACTGAGCCACCAACCAAAGAGCATGCATGGGCTGGACCTAGGCCCCTTACACATATGTAGCAGATGTGTCACTTGCTGTTCATGTGGGTCCCCTAACAATTAGAGTAGGGGCTATCTCTGGCCCTGTTGCCTGCCTTTGAATCCCTTTCCCATAGCCGGGCTGCCTTGTCTGGCCTCAGTGGGAGAGGATGCACTTACTTCTGCTGAGACTTGATGTACCTGGGTGGGTTGTTACCCATAGGGAGCCCTCCCCTTCTCTGAGGAAAAGAGGATGGGAGAATGGGTGGGGGTGTCAGGGTGGGATTGGGAGGAGAGGAGGAAGAGGGCTTTGAACGTGCTGTAAAGAGAATTAATTAGTTAATTAATGAGGAAGAATCCAGGCAAGGCTGTGCTAATCGGAGTTGGTGGTGGAGACTTGAGGATCATTGAAGATTGCTGGTGACAAGCCTAACTCCAGGTTCAGTGAGAAACCTTGTCTGAATGGAATAAGGCAGAGAGTAATAGAATAGGACACTCAGCATCCTCCCCGACCTGTGTGTGGGCACCACACACACACACACACACACACACACACACACACACACACGCTTGTACCACACTTACACACCTACCTACAGGAGGGAAGACAAAGGGGAGATTTTTCTTAACCACTAAAATAGAAGGTTTGTGATATTTGGATCATGTGACATTTACAGGGATAGATGAATAAAGGTAACACCTATGGGGGGGCTTATGAGGGAGGGGGAAAGAGATGGCGTCCTTAGCACAGTGCTAGGCTCAGAGAGAGTGCCACCTTCTCTTTGTTCAATCATTTTTAACTGTCTTTTTGCTAAGCAGATGGCCCTGGGCAGAAGCTACACAGTATCAGATCAGTGTTAGAAACTCTTATGCCATCTTACTGTGTAGCCTTTAATAGATGCTCCCCACTGCCTTGTCTGGTTTTTGGCTTTCAGAAACAGGGTTCTGTTATGTGGTGTTGGCTGGCCTCAAACTCACAAGCTGTTAGCCTGTGACCTTTCTTCCTTGGCCTTCCAGTGCTGAGGTTACAGCATTGTGCTACATGATCCTGGTAATGACCCTTTTTAATGTTTCCTGGTAATGACCCCTTTTAATGTTTCCTGATAATGACCCTTTTTAATGTTTACTTTTTCTTCAGGTAAGCTAAAATGTTGGAGATTGGGATTATTTTAAGCTTGTCTGTCAGGTTACTCTTGTGTCTGTATTAGCTGTTTGAAACACTCCACAGACGCCCTGAGGGAGCCAGCCGTAGAGCAGCCGCTGTTGCTGACTCCCGAAACACAACCCTGGCTCCTACAGGCACTTGTCGCACACACAGCTGTGTCAAATAGCAAGTGGTGATTTGTCTCCCCTTCACCAGCCGTTTCCACTCAGGACAGAGGGGAGACTTCTCTTGGCTGCAGAGCAGACCTCTAGCTATACACCCATCCGGCTATAAACGTGGATGATCACTCCCTTTCTGATGTTGCAATGTTAGGCCTAATAAAGGACTTCTCTAGAGTGTTCTGTCCTTGCCTACTTTTGATCTTCATCCTTAGTGAAGCAGGGTGAGGGAGTGACAGGAAAAGCGAGAACGATAACAGAAGCAGCGGTGGAGACAGGCAGAGGTTACAGTGCCAGCTGTGATGGGAGGCAGCTGACGAGTTCCAGAGAGCAACCAGGATGGGAAAATTAACAACAGGAGCCAAGGTGGCAGAGGGTGGCCAGAGTGAGCAGTACCAGAGGACAGAGACTTAAGGCTGAGGAAAGATAAAGGGTTGTGTGGAAAGAGAAGAGAGAGTGCGGGCCACTTTGGCTGGAAGAGGTCAGAGAGCTGCCAGGCCTTGGAGGCCCAGTCTCAGGCACACTGCTTTTAATGATTGAGGATGACAAAACCCTGAATCTAGCACCTGTAACACCTGCTGTCGTGGGGCTGAGGGTCCCAGAACCCCAAGGCTGTATGAAAGCTCTGACACAAGAGGAAGCTACCTGCTCTAGGGTACTGCTGCCTGCTGCCACCACGTACAACTGCCTGAAGCTAGGGATCACCCGAGGCTGACAGTGTGGAGCACCAGTGGGTGACTACAGAATAAAACAATAAGACTCCAAGTCTCTGAGTTCAGAGACACATAAGCCTTTGGCATAATGCCTGGAGAAATATTGGAACTATAAGCCTCTGAGTCTGGCCATCAAGCCTCTAGGCTCTGGCCACTTAAGAGCTTAGCATTGGAAAAGCTTCTTGCCCTCCAACAATTCTTGTCCATATAGAACAGAAACACTCAAGCCTGCTACAAGGCCTGGAAAGACTGTCACACAAGCTTCGCTACTGGGCAAAGACAGAACAGGCGATGCCCACATAGTAGAACTTGAGGAATCCCCTCAATGAGCCTTGGCTCAAAATAGTTCTACTCCACCCAATCTCGTCCTTAATTCCTGTCTTGAAATCGTCCTGTTAAGAGAGTCATTCCTATTGTTCCTTCTCCAAATGTTCTCTCCTAAGTCCAGGGTCTGGCTCCAAGTTCTGCTTTAGGGAACGGAGGGGCAGATAGAATGAGCATCTGTTGAGCAGATGTGCTGAACACTTTGCCAGAGCGTTTTTACCCTTTCTCTGTCTATTCTGTTTCTTGTGTAATGGCTTATCGGTGGATTTTCTTCTGGATGGTTGTCCAAGGAAATAAGATCTGGCTGAGTGAAGGGCTTGTTCTGAATGAGTTTGGGAGGAGTGGAGCAGAGTGAACGTCAAATGTACATCAGGTAAACGGCATAGACAGTGAAAATAAGGAGCCAGATGCGAAGTTAAAGAAAGCCGGATTGTTGAAGTGCCCTGCCTTGGGCAGCCCTAGAGTTGTCTTGAGTATGGGTTCCAACAAGAAGAGGAGGGCTATCAACATTGACAACAATTTGGATGTGCCCTATTATTTGCAAGCTCATTCATCTAGTCACTCCTCCACTGATCAGAGAAGCAAAAGAGAACCATCCTGTGCCCTTGTGGCATGTGGATCCTAGTGGGAAAGCAGTTCCATAATGACATGGTTCCAGGACAAGTGACAGGGAGAAAAGCATGGTGATCTATGAGACTCTGGCCTCCCTGAACAAGTTGGTGGTCCCCGGCTCTCCTGAGGAAGTTGTGCCTAGTATCCAAACAAAGACGTGGTTGTCTTGACTGGGAGGGTAAAGTCAGTGCTCTAGGTTAAAAAAAACACTATCATCTCCATTCTCCAGATGGGATCCCAGTGAGAAGGAATGTTGTAAGGATGCTAGACCAATGGAGACTTGAGTTCTGGCCACTCCATCACTCTCTATGTGTAATCTACAACAAACCATCTTTTTGCTTTGCAGACTCTAGGACACCTCCCAGCACTGGGGTTACAGACGTGTGCCACCACACCTGGCTTTTACATGTGTGCTAGGGATCATGTTCCCAGCCCCATATTTGAGGGTTTTCTATTGGAACCACTCTTACTACTGGTGGAATTCATTGCAAACTCCACTACGAAGCCCCACTAGCCATTGCTGGTTCTCGGTATTCCTAGCAGGCAGAGTAGGCATAAAATCGTAGCTCTATCAATCAGATGCACTTACCTGAGCCCAATTAAGAGTAGCACAGAGGGGAGCTGGGGAGATGGCTGAGTGGTGAGAGCACTCACTGTGCAGATATGAGAACCTGAGCTTAAGTCCCCAAACCCACACTAGTGAGCCAGGCCTGGCCCCTCACTCATCCCTACCCTCAGCTCTGTTGATGCACATCGACGAGTCCATTGCTGGACTGAGCCTAGCTCCAGGGTCAGTGGGAGAGCATGTCACCAGGGAGAAAAGGTAGAGAGAGCAATGGAACGGGATGCTCGATGACCTTCATGTCTCTAGTCGTCATGACTGTGAATGTATACACATACACCTACACATACACTACACACACACACACACACACACACACACACACACACACACACACATACACACACACACACCAACACTCATATGCACAGAAAATTAAGAGAAAAAGAATGGTATGGTATGAAGGAATCAGGCCAACTTAGACCCCATGCGGGCAGCAGCAGAAATCCTAGGGCAGGAGGCTCGGTGTGGCGAGAACAATGGCTTATCCAAACTTCCTACAGAAAACCTCACAGAACATTCAGCTTCTGCCGGTTTGCCAAGCCCTACTTCTCAAATCTGCACATTGATCATTGATTCTGTAGTTATTGGGTACTCCCCCCCGCACCAATAAATCGTTCTCATTGTTCATAAGTGAATGTGAAATGATCTCTTGGAAGTCATTTGCAACCCAGAATTCTGACGGTGTGCTGCCACTTATTGAAAAGCTACCATATAACAAACATTAAATGAAATACTGCTCTTAAAATAGTAACTGCAAGGCAGGTATGATTCAACCTTGTTTTATAGGAGAGGAAAAAGAAACCCAGTGAACATTTAAAGTATACCTAAATTGTTGTTCAGTAAAGGTCAGACTCCAATGTACCTGCCCCAGCGTCTTCAACAAGTCTACACTCTGCTTCCTCATGTCAGACTCATTTCTAGTTGCTAAGCAACACAGTTGCCTGAATCCCTTGGGGGGGGGTACATATATGCACATGCACATGGATGCTAGAGGTTAGTATCTGGTATCTTTCTCCATCGCTGCCTATTTTATGTTTTGATATAGGGCCTATCACTGACCCTGGAGTTCTCCATTGAGTGTGTGAGCTTCCCTAACTGTAGCACAGGTTTGCCAGGGTTAAATACCCTTCATCCATTTTGAGCAAAACAACAAACAAACAAACATCAGAAGAACAGGTCCAGTGGTTTTCAGGCTAATTGCTACCTAGCCCATCACTGTGTGTGTCTTCTGGTTTTATTATATGTCACATCTTAAGCATTTCCTTTTTCCTGAGATATTTCTTTCTCTTAGATTATTTTTTTAAATAAAAATTTGTATTAAAATGATAATCTGATCAGTGGCGGTTGGTTGACCACATACGATGTTAACAATCTAAGCCTGGGAATTTAGCCAAAAGTTGCTGGCACTAACCTGCCAGGAGATGGCAGTGTTCCTCCACCGTGTGCTTAATTTATGGCCACTGAAGGGACAGGAAGAAGCTTCAAAACATCAACCCTCTGTGTGTTGGTATCGGCACAGGATTCCCATAAGGCTTCAAATTAATTCTAGAATCAAAGACATCAGGTTACTGATATGCCATAATCTATAAACCAACAACTGCCAAGCACTTGCCGAGAATCTACTAGGTTGTCACACAGAAGAGAATGCAAAAAAAGTTACCAAGTCCCTCTGATTTCAGGGAGGCCAGAGTCTTGTTGAGGAGACAGCCATCTATGCAAGAAGTGTAGAAGTATCAGCCGGTGTGCCAGCCCGGACAGGGATTTCATCCATGCATACTACTACCCCTCCCTCCCGCCCCGCCGCCCAGCGTTACCCACGTGACTGGCTTCTTCACCCCTTCTGACTTTTTTCATTTAAAATTTTACATGTGTATGAGTGTTTCGCTTGCACTTGCGTTTGTGCACTGCGTGTATGAAATGCCCATGGAGGCGAAGACGACGATAGATTTCTCGGAACTGTTAGCTGCCACGCAGGTGCTGGAGAGCAAATGTATCCTCTGGAAGAGCCTCCAGTGGGCTTAACTACTGAGCCCCGTCTACAGGCCCCTCCCCCACTGCCACCTTCTTAAAGCCTCACTCCAAATCCTCGTTCTGGGGAGCGGGCTGTCTGGACCACTCTAATCAGCACACCTAACTCCATCCTGGACTCTCACTCTCCCTGCCCTGGTGCTTCTTTCTCGTGACAATTATCATCTTCTAATGTCTTGCGTCATTATTTTTTTTTTTAATCTTCGTTTTTTAAATTGTATGCTGCCACCAGCATCTACGCTGCATGAAGGCTCTGGTTCCTGTCTCTCATGTGTTCACTGATACACACCCCTCAGACCCAAGCTAGTGCTTTCCATGTGAAACACTTTTTAAAACTTTAAAGTTGTTTATTGGAGGTGGTGTGTGTAGTTCCCGTATAGGCCAGAGGGCAACCTGGTGAAAGTCAGCTCTCACCTTCCACTATTGGGTTCTGAGGAAAGAACTCAGGCCTTCAGGGTGGGCGACAAGAGCCTTTACTCAATGAGACATCTTTCCAGCGAGCCCCTTCCCACTCCCCACCACCACCCAGGTAGGTTTTAAACAATTGGCGTATGAATAAAAGTGAATAGAGAGTGCGTGAGGGGCTGAAGCCCCTTGAAGGGTGGTAAGGATTTCATGAGATGCAGAAGAAACACTGAGACAAATGTGGCCTCTGAGGCACGGAGACATGGGGAAAACAGATGTAAGGGACATGGGTGTAATAATTTCCAACATGGTGGACAAGAAGCAATATGACCATTACGATCAGGCCTGCAGCTAGAAAGATTCTTTCTGCAGTTCCTTTGCTTGTGCCTGGTATTAGTCTGTCTGTCTCTCTAAATGATGCCCTTCTCATTAATAATAATAATAATAACAACAATAATAACAACAATAAATGGTGATGATGATGATGGCGATAAAACAAATGTTTCCACTGAAGAATATTAGAAGAATCAGAGAAAACTTACAAATCATGTGTCTGGTTCAGAAAAAGTGCTTAAAAACAGAAGCTCTCATTCCGGGCCTATCATATACATGGACACTTGTCACACTGGTTAGTTGAAGTGTTTACCAAATGAATCCTAAGTCACTTGACTTGAGTCTCTCTCTGCAAGTGTTCTGTATCGAGTCTTCTACAAAGGACTAAGGAGGTGGTTGTGAAGTGTAAGGCCTTCAGGGCTTCTAAAGATGGGTGTGTACACCGTGGCTCCGAGCCGCTGGCAGAATTTTGCAGACACTAGCCACGGTCTACACAATGATTCCGGTGCCAGCGTCATCAGCCCATCATTTCCCGTAATAAAGTAGGAGACTTCTGCTTTTATAAGATTAAGCTGCTATTTGAAACTCTCGAGTCTGATAAGTGATTAATGCCGACTTCGTAGCTAGGGTTTCAGATTCCAAGAAGGGCCATTTTTTGGGGAGGGGGGAATTTGAAGCAATACAATTACACTGTTGGTTGGCTCAATCAATTGAAAGAGAGCCAATCTGACTACCTCCTCAGCAAAGCAGAGATAAGAGGAACTGGAGAACTGAAGTGTGTCTCTCATGCCATTTCCTGCCAGCTTAAGAAGGATTGGCTCTTCACAGCCTTTGTCCTCACAGAATTAAACCTCTCCAAGTGGAAAAGGCACTTGAGGGTAAATACCTTGAAAATGTGTGTTATTTTCCCCCATTCAATCTGCTTCATCTGATGCTCCAGTGTAGGGTTCTTCCTAGCCACCAAGACACTGCAAGAAAAAAGGAAGTTAAATGATCAAAACATTAGGGTCACACAAATAAATAAGTGGGTGTTGAGGCTGGAAGATTATTGTTATGCACAGGATTAGTGGAACTAGAGATAACGTAGAAAAAAATGGAAGTATCTGAAAAATTATTAGGGAGCTGGAGAGACGGCTCCGTGATTAAGAGTACTTGCTCCTCCTGCAAAGGATTCCATTTCCAGCACCAGCATGGCATACAACAACCGTCTGTAACTCCAGTTCCAGAGGATCTGACATTCTGATCTCTGTGGACATGTCATGTTCCTGGTGCCCATACATACATGCTTGCAAAATGCTCATATAAATGATGGTGTTGATGATAGTTTCTTTTTATAAAAAATATATTTATTTATTATATTTAAGTACACTGTAGCTGTTTTTAGACACACCAGAAGAGAGCGTCAGATTTCATTACGGATGGTTGTGAGCTACCATGTGATTTCTGAGATTTGAACTCAGGACCTTCAGAAGAGCAGTCAGTGCTCTTAACCACTGAGCCATCTCTGCAGCCCAATGATTATTTCTAAAAGAGAAAAGGTATTATGTTCTTGACATGACAGGGTTTAAAGAGGTATAGAAGAGCATATTTGAAAGGTATTTAGATATAACTGGATTAAATGGAGGCAATGTGAGAGCTGTAACTACTGTAGAAACACAACTATTTTGGGGGCTCTTATGTGGGTTTTCCAATGAATGACGGGTCATAACTGAAAGTGGGGGTGACTGCCACCATACCCAGAGCTTTATGTGGGTGTTAGGATCCAAATTCAGTTCCTCGTGCTTGCTCGGCAAGGGCTTCACCCCGTGTTCCATTTCACCCAGTCCCTTTGATGTCTATGTCTCTGAAGGAACTTCAGAATTTTCTTAGAATGTCTAACTAAATATTTTCCTATCTAATTAGTTTCTGTAAGTGCATTAGCCAATTTTTTTTAATTTTTAAAGGTGTATTCATCATCCTTTATATTATGGATGTTTTACCTGCATATGTGCACCATATGAGACTCTTAGACTCTCTGCAACTTGAGTTATGAATGATCATAAGCCACCCCATGGTGAGTGCTGGGATTTGAACACGAGTCCTCTGTGCAAGAGCAATGAGTGCTCTTAGCCTCTGGGCCATCTCTCCAGCCCTGCCAATTATTTTTTTTTAGTTTATCTTTTTGCTTTGTTTTGTTGGTTTGATTGATTGATGGATTGATTGATTGATTGATTGATTGACTGATTGATTTAGAGACAGAGACTCCCTATGTAGCTATCGCTGGTCTGTTCACTATATAGAACAGGCTGGCATCAGATCTGCAGTAATCTGCTTGTCTTTCAAATGCTGGGATCTCAGGTGTGAGCCAGCATGCCTTTTTTGTTTTTTGAGCTTGTCTTTTAGGAAGGCAATTATAACCTGCCCACAGTAGTAACTTGCAGAGTAGCACTTAGTAGCCAGGATATGCACAGTACTACTCTATGTAGTCATAGAGTGTTGGGAAGAATATGCAATTTTGTTGCTTTTCTACTGTTTGGGGGGGTAATTTAAAATATATTTCAAAGAGACAAACTAGCATAATGGTCCCCCTGCACCTCTCCCCCAGTTTCAACAGTGACTACATTGTAGCCAGTATTTCTTCATCTTGTCACTGTCTGTATCTGTCTTCCTGTTTTGTTTTGGAGGAAATCCCAGTCATCATACCATTTCATGCACAAGTAGTTCAGGACACAACCACAAAGGAGAAGAATTTTGAACCAGACTTATAAAAAAAAGAACATAAATTTGAGTTTTTATATGGCAGCAAATAATGAGCCATTGTTCAAATTTTAAGATTTGTTTTCTAATAACATTACGATGTTCTTCAAATATACCATCAGTGTCTTATCAAACCACAAAGGTGAGATTATCATCCGATACTTAATGACTGAAGAAAGTAAAGGCTTGGGATGTAAAAGAGTCTGCTCCATTGTGTTCTTTAGAAGAAGTAGGAAATATGCAGAAACAGAAACAGGAATCCTTGCAGCAGATTGCTGACCGACATGAACGGTGGGTTTTAAGGACACCGAGTCTGATGTAACACACAGGGGGAAAACCCTGATGGACATGGGTAAGATGACCCACAGAAACTCCATAAAGATTCCAAAATAAAGTCACTTCAAGAGCCTGTGAAAGAAAATTGCCAGAAACATCAAGGGCTCACGAACGCCCAGCTTCCGTTTTTTGTTTATATGGTTGATATACATTATGACCAGCAGAGGGCAGCAGTGCA
Organism: Tokudaia tokunoshimensis; assembly: GCA_036184795.1. Taxonomy (NCBI): domain Eukaryota; kingdom Metazoa; phylum Chordata; class Mammalia; order Rodentia; family Muridae; genus Tokudaia; species Tokudaia tokunoshimensis. The sequence continues at coordinate 46,866,402 of BTHU01000012.1, forward strand.
GCAGTAACAGCAGCAGCTGTGTAACCCTGGCTCTACCCAGTGCCAATCCAGCCTTCATTCCTGACTGACAGCCCAAACCTGTCATCAGGCCTTTCTCCTCTGACCACTCCAAAGGTGAGTTTGGAACCACAGAGGAGTAGAGGTGTCTTGAGGATACTGTTTCTCAAAGTATGTCTCCTCCCACCCTCCGGCGGTTTGTGGTTTGAAAGCTTAGTTAAAATGATGGGTTTTGATGTCTCAGTGTGAGAAAAGAATGTAAAATGTCTCAGAAATGCTAATTACTTGTTGAAATAATAATATTGTATTTAATTGGTTAAAAAAAATCAATCTCTCTCTTTCTCTTGCATGTGTGTGTGCGTGCATTTGTGTGTACACACACACACACACACACACACACATATCTTGCTGTGTAGTCTTCATTGGCCTTGAATTCATAATCCTCCTGCCTCAGCCTCCTAAATGCTATGTAGTGATTACATGTGTGAAAACACACCCAAGACACCTGTTCCTTTTTAACTTTTTAAAAAACATAGCTGTTAGAATAATTTAAATTTATATATGTGGCTTTTATCTGTCAGCACATCTGTGGCTATCACTTTATCTGTATTGGACATTCTGCTCTGAAAACTATGGGTAAGACAGGCTGACTCCATGACAGGCTTCAAACTGGCAGTTCAGGAGACTAGGCCTAAATCCCTGTTTCCAAGAACTAGGCAAGTCCAGGCTCCAACCCCTGGCCTATGGCAAGGACAATGGGTCCTTGGCGGTTTCCAGACCTCCTCAGTAACAGCTTCCAGTCCCTCACACTCCAGCAATGGTTCTGGAATGTCCCTAGAGATAGAGCCAACAGATTAAGATAGAGGTCACCTACCCTGGAATTCCCCTAATGTGCTTTAAATAGGAACTGTGAGCTCACTGGGGCACTTCCATCATGGAAAATGGTGGATCCCCAGTGTGCTGGACTTCTGTAGAATAAAACAGTCTTTGCTTTTGTATACTATTTGAGTCCGGGACATCCTTCTTTGGCTAGTCATGGACCCTTCCTTACATGGGTAGGACTTGCTACTCAAGCATGGTCACAGTCATTAGTTTACAGACTTACAACACAGGAGGAAGAAGAAGAAGAAGAAGAAGAAGAAGAAGAAGAAGAAGAAGAAGAAGAAGAAGAAGAAGAAGAAGAAGAAGGAAGAGGAGGAAGAGGAGGAGGAGGAGGAGGCGGCACTAAGCTCAATTCCAAGTGGGTCAAGGATCTCCACATAAAACCAGACACACTGAAACTAATAGAAGGGAAACTAGGGAAGAACCTTGAACATATGGGCACAGGGGAGAATTTCCTGAATAGAACTCCAATAGCTTATGCTCTAAGATCAAGAATAGACAAATGGGACCTCATTAAATTACAATGTTTTTGCAAGGCAAAAGACACTGTCAAAAAGACAAAGTGGCAACCAACTAACTGGGAAATGATCTTTACCAACCTTACATCTGACAGAGGGCTAATATCCAATATATACAAAGAACTCAAGAAGTTAAACTCCAGAGAGGCAAGTAACCCTATTAAAAAATGGGGTACAGAGCTAAACAAAGAGTTCTCACCTGAAGAATATCTAATGGCTGAGAAGCACCTAAAGAGATGTTCATCATCCTTAGTCATTAGGGAAATGCAAATCAAAACAACCCTGAGATTCCATCTCACACCAGTCAGGATGGCTAAGATCAAAAACACAGGAGACAGCAGTTGTTGGCGAGGATGTGGAGAAAGAGGAACACTCCTCCACTGCTGGTGGAATTGCAAGCTGATACAACCACTCTGGAAAGCAGTCTGGCGGTTCCTCCGAAAACTAGGCATGACACTCCCGGAGGATCCGGCTATACCACTCCTGGGCATATACCCAGAGGCTTTACCTGCATGCAATAAGGACACATGCTCCACTATGTTCATAGCAGCCTTATTTATAATAGCCAGAAGCTGGAAAGAACCCAGATGTCCCTCAACGGAGGAATGGATTCAGAAGATGTAGTATATCTACACAATGGAATACTACTCTGCAATTAAAAACAAAGAATTCACGAAATTCCTAGGCAAATGGTCAGAACTTGAAAATATCATCCTTAGTGAGGTAACCCAATCACAAAAGAACACACATGGTATGCAGTCACTGATAAGGGGATATTAACCCAGAATCTCGGAATACCCTAGACACAATTCGCATATCAATAGATTTCTAAGAAGATGGAAGGAGAGACCCCTGGTCCTGGAAAGACTGGATGTAGGGGAACGCCAGGACAGAGAAACGAGAGGGGGGTGAATGGAGAAAAGAGGGAGGGAAGGGGGCTTATGGGACTTTCAGAGAGGGAGGAAACGGGAAAGGGGAAATGATTTGGAATGTAAATTAAAAATAAAATAAAATAAAATATAAAAAAAAGGAAGGAGGAGGAGGAGGGGAGGGGATGGGGAGGGGGAGGGGCGGGGGAGGAAGAAAGAAAAGATGAAGAAGTAGACACATTTATTTCCTTTAGATGCTCCAGTGGACACAGAGATAAGACACTTCACTGTTTGGCTCCAAGCACATCATTAGACTAGATCAAATGAAAAGGAATTTAGAGCAAATCAAAATAAAGAAGCGGCATCCTGATGAGTCCTAAAGGAAGCCGTGTTTGTGCTTGGTTCTATCCCTGCACTATTCAGTTCTAACTAGCTAAAGTATTGTTTTGCATTAATAAATTGGGGGGTGGGATCTCTGTCAACTGCAACAAAGAGATCCCTAACTAGGTCACCTTGGCATTAATGGAATGGCAAACAAATAGTTAAAAACAAAGGTAGCAAGGTTGGGAAACAGCTTAGCTGGTAAAGGGCTCGCCAAGCAAGCATGAGGACCCTGGTTTAGATCTTCAGCATCCATGTAAATAAACTCACTACAGCAGCACAAACTGTAATCCCAGTAGAGGGAGGCAGAGACAGCCCTGCTCTGACAACTAGCAAAACAAATGAGTTCTGGGTTCAGTGAGAGATAACCATCCCCTTCCCCTTCAGATAAGGTGGAGTACAACCGAAGAAGGCATTTGATGCCAACCTCTGGCTTCCACATACACCCACACATACATGCATGTGCGTCTGCATGCACACATACATACATGAACATACATACACATATGCTGCACACAAAATAAATAAGGAAATTATTGTTCAAATGAATGAAAGCTAAGTACAAGGATACATTAACATGTTATTTGGTGATAAAAAGGACGGTCAGTCAAGGTTTGCTCAAAGAAAGAAGCGGGCATCCTGCAGTTGCTTGATCGTCTTGGGTAGCCCTGGAATGTTCGCTCTGCCCAATTCTCTGGATTGCAAGAAAGAGTATTTCCTTATCTCTCTCACTCAAGAGGATTAATTTTCAGAGTTTCTCTTATCTTAAAAGGAGGAGTTCTTGAAGCACCTAAAGCCCAAAGTGTTGAGTGCTTGAACTCTGTTAATGAAATCAGAGAAGAGACTGTGCGACCATTGGAATACGCAAGGTAAAGGTCAGTGCTTGAGTCACTAGGGAGTAAATAAGAGAAAACTGAGAATGTTCTCAGCTTCCTGTCTCGGGATCCTTAGACTTAAGAAAGACTAGAGGAGTCAACACAGTGGAAGCAGGTGTCTGGTTTGAAGCTCACAGTTTTTTTATTCTTTTAGTGGATGAGGAGACTCCCAAAGCTTCTCCCTGACTTCATGAAACCCATGGACTCTGGAGTTCACTCACCAGTCAAGAACTGGACGCCACTCTCCACCTTATCTGCCGTGGATGCTCTTCACGATTTCCCAGAATGCTCAGCCACTGCTCCACTCAAAGCGACGAGAATGGTTACCCTTCTCCCTGATACACCTTAACCACTGCCCTCACTTCCTACAACACTTCTCCAGCCCAGCCAGTCCTTTGTGTTTTGCCTCCTCCAAACCTGCCCTCTTTCTCAGATGATCTCAGGTTTCATATATGAAGACCTGGTTCCCTGAGCTGCCTTTTGTTTCCTAATTCCACCTTCTGAGTGTCAGTGTTTAGTGGGTTTGTTTAATCCTGGTTATGCTGGTTGGTTGTTTTTGTTTGTTTGTTTGTCAACTTGACGCAAGGATCATATGGAAAGAGGGAACTTGGACTGAGAAATGTATCCATCAGATTGGCCTGTGGGCAAGTCTGTGGGCATTTTCTTGATGATTGATGTGGAAAGATCCAGCCTACTATGGATGGTGACATCTCTGAGTAGGTGGTCCTGGGGTATATAAGAAAGAAGGCTGAGCAAGTCACGAGGAACAAGACAGTGTATGGCACTCCTCCATAGTCTATGCTGCTTGAGTTCTTGCCCTGACTTTCCTGTGATGGACTGCGACCTGAAAGTTATAAAATGAGTCCGTTTCTCCCCCTACTTTCTCTTTGTTGTGCTTTATTAAAGGATTAGAAAGCAAACTAGAGCACTATTCCTCTTTGCCTGAGCTATTGAGCTCATGTATGAAGAGAGATTCTAGCTCACTAACAATCATGAAAGTGGATGAGATACTGTTCATGTACCATAGAAGATTATCAAAGATCCAAAAGGCACAAAAGCTGGGAAGACATGCTACTCAGTTCTCACACACTGAGCATTCTGGTACAATCAAATTGCTCTGATCTTTTTAAAGAACAGTTTGACCTCAGTGTCTTCACCACCATGTAAATTTCCCAGCAACTAGATGTTTCCTCATCTATACTAGCAAGATATTTTCTCTGCTGTGAAAAGATTATAAAGATACGATGTCATACTAAAATTGCGAAGGCAGACTGTGTCTACAAATTATGACAAAATACATTATGCAAACATTATAAGGAATAGATATGAACTTATGTATATGGAAAGATACCTATCATGCTGATAAATGAAAAATAAGCCAAGGCATAGAACATCAGACATGCAAAGAGCTCATTGGCATGACATTATATCCACATGTAAATTCACAAACATTGGCACGGCACTATATCAACATGTAAATACACAAACATTTATGCATTGAAAGAGATAGGAAGGTTATTTGCAAAAACATTCTTTTAAAATGTGATTTGGATAAAATTTAGACACGATGATGTAAAAGTATTAGAAGAAATACAGTCACAGATAGGCAAACGTTTCTTAGGATCGCAGGACGAAGCCATTGAAATGAAAAAGAGCCAAAATCACAAAAGCTTTGAAATTGCTATGTAGGAAAAATACCGTAAGCATCACTGAAAGGCAAATGAAAACCAGGGAAAATATTTACTATATTATGTGAGAGAGGCTTACTGTCTCTATTCAAAGGGCACCTAGAAAAGAGTTAAAGAAAAACAAGCCAAAGTTGGTGAATGGGCAGTAAAGCGGACAATTAAAAAGGACTCATTACACTTAAATATAACATTAAACATATTAATATATTAATAAATATGTATCAATGTATTATATAATACTTATAGGATGCTAAACTATAATTGTATAAATTATATACGTATATATGTATACATATATAATACATATATACATATATGATCCAGAAATACACAACCCCCTACCAAACCACTAAGCCCCACAAAATATACCACAGATTCAAGTGGATAAATCGAGACTTGCTTAATCCCAAGAACAAGCCTGTTGCTTTTTTTTTTTTTTGATATGTGTGTTATTTATATAAGTATTATTTCTCCATCTTACAGACCAGAGAGTTGAAGACTGTCGAGTCTGGCATGGCCTTGGTGGGGACAGAATGAGATGGTTCCTCCCCTGGGGCAGGACGAGTGAGGAAGCGTGGGCCTCCACCAGTGTTGGTGGCTGCTGTCGGCATAGGGCTTGTCGGCATAGCATAGGGCTTGTCGGCATAGCATAGGGCTTGTCGGCATAGCATAGGGCTTGTCGGCATAGCATAGGGCTTGTCGGCATAGCATAGGGCTTGTCGGCATAGCATAGGGCTTGTCGGCATAGCATTGTACTTATTTTCACATACCTCAGAGGAATGTTTTTTCCTGTTAATGTTAATGACTCCATGATATCAGAAACAGCACGAGTTCAGGAGGCAAAGGTGTGGTTAATGTTTCAGCAAAATGGTAAAGGCTACATCCTTCAGGACAGCCCTTAAGGCTGTGGAAAAGAACTAAAAACATGGGTTTGAAAACACATAATTTCTCAACTATGCAAAAAATAAGGATGCAGTATGAATCATATGAGGGGCTCCACAAATCTAAATCAGAGGCAGCTACACAACCAGCCAGCTTGTCAGAAAGATACAAAAGCAGGAAGATTTTGGAGTTCAAGGTCAGCCTGGGATACAGCCAGTCTAAGACCAGGTGTAGTAGAAATGGTAATTTCAGGACTGGGTCCCACTTAGCTAGTGTAGAATCTGTGCTTAACAGAGGCAGGCAGATCTCCAAAGTCTTTTAAATGTTAAAAGAAAAGGTGCTTGTTGTCTCCTAAGAATTAAGTGGCTGGGGTCTCGGATCCGGATCTCCAGGGTGCTAATTCATAGGTTTTCCAAAGGAAACCTGGAATAAATAACTGGATTGACACGTAAAGAAAAAATCAGGATGTTGGTCTGCAGAGGTAAGTGAGAGCAGTTCTTTAGATTTTTCTCTAGTGAAAGATGAACCATCTAGAGATATCTGGAGAGTGAAAACAGCTCTTTTACAATTTTTTCTAATAGGTCAGAAATCGCAAGAATTACTTAGAGAGCTGACACGGCTCTTTTAGAATGTTTTCTAGCAGCTATCCAGAGAAGACCGAAGAGTGAATGCAGCTCTTTTAGAATCTTTTCTGGCTTTCTCATTTTGATCTGAAAACCCAAGAGTTTTAGAATTTTTCTAACAGGATTTCTGACTCTGGTTGGAAGAGTCAATAATTTTTTTTATAGCAGCTTTTCTGATTTGGGTGAGAAAACCCATGAGCTATCCAGATAGTTCTTAGAATTTTTACTAGCAGAGAGAGCTGTCTCAACCAGAGATTTTTTTTTTTAGAATAGCAAGAAAAATCTGTCTAGAGCAGAACACACACACACACACACACACAGAGAGAGAGAGAGAGAGAGAGAGAGAGAGAGACAGAGACAGAGACAGAGAGGGAAGGAGGAATGGAAGGAGAGAGTATAGTCTAGAAAGCAATCTCAGCAGGACCTAGGCCCCCAGCTTGGACCCAGGATCTGACTACACCTCCTCTCTCAGTAAGCAACCCCTCTTCAAGCTGAGGCTGGTCCTTGGCAGAAGTCCAAGCAGTCACCTTACTTGGCTGTTGCATAGCTAGTAAGAGATGGAACAGGGGAAGCAGGTACCCTGTTTTAGAGCACTAGTCAGTGTGTCTGAACACAGGACAGCAGCAGTACCAACCAGTGCTGCCCAAGCTACAGTGCTCACCCCGTCCCACCCTGATCCTCAAGGATGCCAGTGCCTTTCTCGAAGTGTGAGGAGGCACCACTCACCATCCTCTGACTTTTCGTTACACACACACACACACACACACACACACACACACACACACACACACACATGCAAACATTATGTTGGCAAACAAATGAGGAGGTCCTGCTTCATTTTTCTTTGGGTTTCAGGTCAAATGTTGTCTCTATGGAAGCCTTCTTTGATGACTCTAGGGGTATCCCTATTTTATCTGTGTGTTTGTTTTGCTTTACGTTTGAGACAAGGTCTCTCCATGTAATCTAGTTGGCTTGGAATTCTTTCTGTAGACTGAGCTGGCTTCAGACTCACAGAGGTGTACCTGCTTCTGCCTCCTGAACCTGTGATTGCAGGCATGTGCCACCACACCAGACCCTTCTGTTTTTATCAATCCTGTCTTCCAAGTCATTCATCTCCTCCTATAATTATCTCACTGATTTGTTTGCATTCTTTTACTTGATCAAGTTAGAAAGCTTCCGTTTATTCTCAGAAGTTGGGATCTTGTCTGCTGTACCCCCAGAGCACAGAGCAGTGCATGGTATAAAATACTTGATAAATACTTACTGAATAATGGGGCTAAGTGACTCAGAAGGCAAAGGCTCCTGCGTGCTAGCTCATGCCCAGAGTTCAGTTCCCGGGAGCCACATAAAGGTGTTAGGAGAAAACTGACTCCACAAAGTTGTTCTCTGATCACACACACATCATGTCTCCATATATGACACTATGCACATATATACACAATAAAGATAGATTCTCTCTCTCTCTCTCTCTCTCTCTCTCTCTGGTTAAAGACTCATTCTAATTATCTCTGCTACTTCTCACTGCCCCTTCTCACATTCCTTCTCTTTGGTTTAGAAAAAAAACCAGATTCAATCAGAGTAATCTGAAACCTGCTCCGACTGAAAGAGATGTGGGTAACACCAGGATGATTTATCTCTTTCTGTCTCCACTTGCCTTTTATTTAACCAGAGAAAGAGAACACACGAGATAGGAAAAGGTCGGAGATTATAAGTTACATAAGATCATAACATAGTTCAGTTTTTACTGAAGGGTTCATATGTTCTTAAAATAGAATCAATAAACTCTAATCCCCAAAGGATTCTTGTTACTCTCGAATTACACACCTAGACACACAACCACTTATGAGCAAATGCAACCGTGTTGAAATGAAGTATGATTCCTGGATTTTTCTTCTTGTTGTGAATCAATCTTGACTGAAGAGTATTCAAAACAAATTAGAAATTTATGAGTTTTGCCCAAAGAAAAGTCCAACAGGGGGTTGGCTCAGGATATAGAAAACAAACTGACTGCCATTGGGCCAGCCCCAGTCCATACAGTTGCTTTGCCAAAAATCTTCTTAAAAAGTTTTTTTAAACTGCATTTTCAACAGCAGCTGTCAGCCTGAGCTAAGCAATCCTGATCCCATTGAGACTCGCTGTCCTTGGGAATCTGGTCCTGGCCAGATCTTATGAGGCAGTTGTCTTCAGTCAATCTCATCCCTGGCTCTGTCCCTGAAAATTTGCACATTTGATATAGCTGCAGTAAACCAGAATTTGAGAACTGCTCGTTTAATATCTCATTAAAGTCTGCATGTTCTTCTGTTATGTGGTCCCAAGCACAGTGAACATATATAATAAAAATTTAAGTAAAATTATTGAGATTATGAATATTCAAATAAAGGAAAAAGTTTATTAGAGAACAGGGGTAAGTGAAATGGAAACGTAAGGGTTCTTTGGAGAGTTGGTTGGATGGTGTTTTGCTGGGGCAAACATGGGAAGGAGCGTTTTGTTAAAGTGGACAAAAGTGTGAACTGCTAAGGCAGACTCGTGAAGGAACATTTCGCTGAAGCAGACACAGAAGAGATGTTCTGCTGAAGCAAGCACATGAAAAGACACATGATGAAGGATTCTTTGCTAACAACACACAAGTATTGGTCTGCCTTACATTGTGTAGTTGAGCTGCGCCACCAAGTTTACAAGGCATTAAAAATCTTCTGGTGTGTACTGCAGTTTGTTGCAGCTTCCAAGGACTCGGGCTGATTGGATGCTGAGGCAAGGCATATGGAGGACACGTGATGTTTGGAGGGTGTAAATAGGACTCCACAGAGTGACGGTACAGCTCGCTTGTGGGTCTTGAATCTTCGCTGATCTTAGCTTCCCTGAGAGAGGCACAGCCAAGAACTTCTCCTGGTGTCCCTCCAGGTCCCTCCTGCTTGCCTGAGCCGAGGCTGAGGCCTGGCTGTCTCTGCTAGGTCATGCCACCACTGCTGATTTGTGTTTGCTATCCCGACTCTACCGAACTGGACTGCCAGTGAATCCGTGAAGTGTCTGCGAGTGGATCAAGCTATGGCTGCCTGCTAACCTGTGAACTGAACTGCCGACTTCCAAACAACACAGACAGGAGTTGCTCCAAAGAACCTTTCAAAACAGGTTCACTTCTCCCATATCCTTTCTTTTCCACTACCTCTGGTGGGTGGTGGGCTACAAGGGAGGTTAAAGAATTTAAGAAACATCATTAAAAATAAGGTTTGAGGGGGCTGGAGAGATGGCTCAGCGGTTAAGAGCACTGACTGCTCTTCCGAAGGTCCTGAGTTCAAATTCCAGTAACCACATGGATACTCACAACCATCCATAATGAGATCTGATGCCCGCTTCTGGTGTGTCTAAAGACAGCTACAATGTACTTACATATAATAATTAATAAATCTTTGGACCAGAGTGAGCAGAGGTCCTGAGTTCAATACCCAGCCACCACATGATAGGTCACAACCATCTGTACAGCTACAGTGTACTCACATACATAAAATAAATAAATAACTCTTTTTAAAAAAATAAGGTTTGAAAAAAATTAGTTACAGGTAAGGAAATTAAAATTGTAGGCAAAGAATTGAAATAATTATTAAATTTAACCTAAAAATGATAAGTAAAAGTATTTATAAAGAAAAACCACTGTTTACAGAATCCAGTAAGGAAATCATGCTTATGCTTAATGAGGTAAGAAAAATGAATGCAATCAGGGTATTAATGATGTGCCCACCCTAAGGTTAAATCTTATAGTCACAAAAACACATGCAGTGGTACTGTTGTGTCAGGAAACATTCATAAATCTCAAAAGACCACCATGGCGCCAATTCCAATGTAATAGCATTAGGGTCTCTTTACTTAAGTTTGAGCTTGGGTCACACCACTGTCTCTGACACAGGAGAACGGGAGAGGGTCCTAAGCCCAGTTTTAGGTAAGTATTTATGGAGGCAAGAAAGGGATATCTAGCCGGTACACATTTGATTAGGGGGCCATTATGGAATTTAACATAATTGCCCGGTGCTGGGAGCCAGACCATAAACTTAACTTCTGTTTTTGTTTTTTTGTTTTTTGTTTTTTTTTTTTTTCCTGATTAGTGGTTGTTAGGAAGTGAAGTGCCAGGGGGAGGCTTGTAGCCAGGGAGTGTAGATTTGTTGGGGAATAACCTGGAAACTGGTGTTAGACTTTTGTCTCTTAAAAGGGAGACAGGTCAGAGGGACCCAACTTTCCCTAGGATATTGGGCTGAGGATGTAGCATAACTGGTAATGTGAACATTATGATTGTTATAGGTTGTTTAGACAGAATTATTGTAGATAGTGTATAGTGATTATTTTTTCCTTCAAATAAAGTAAGTTGTGGGTGGGCTGGACAAATTTAACTCTTTGACTGACAATTGTCAGATCTTTCCTTTGAACCCAGCCACTTTGATAGCAGAGCTGGTGGCTGATCCACTCTTGTTTAGGTGACAAGCTGGAGTCTCATTATGTCGGCCAAACACTGAAGAGTTCCTGAAAGCCTAGCAGAAACTACCTTCCAGCTACAAGGAGCACTGTGTTGGTGGATACCTTCCAAGATCCAGGAATCCTGACCTCAGCTAAAGACTAGAGCGTGTGTGCTTTGTCACGGACCTGCTAGAATCGGAGCATTAAGAATGGACACCTGACAGATCATTTTTCAGTCCTAATGGTATACAATAGAAGAGAGCAGTCAAATTTCTCTTCTGTTTTGTTCGTTTAAGCTACTTGACAGTACTTTTGAATTATCCCTGCCACACCTCACAGGAAAAAGGCCTCCCTCCTCCTTCTTCACTAGGGAATCTCAGCTTGTTTATACATTGGAACAAATATTACACACATGGAACAAATGCAATTTGTTTGCCAATGCAAATTATGACTTGTTTCACTAAGTACCTTGATGTAGACAGTTTTGAAATTCTGATATAATTACTACAAATAACCAAAGTGCTTTATTAAGCATCTAACATCTGGGTATTATCATGATACCTCTTTTCCCTTAAGCACACACACACAACACACACACACACACACACACACACACACACACACACACACACTTCTGATTAAAGTTCTAAAGGCCAGTACCCGCTCTCAATGATGCTGAGTTCTGACCTCCAGTTGAGAAGGTGCTCAGGGGCCCCTCAATAAAACACTAGCTTTGTCTGACTTCTGTAAGATGGGAAAGTAGCCAAACCTAGGCGATAATTTGGGTCTTTTTATATTTATGCTTTATCGTTCTGTGTTTGTTTGTTCAGTGTATAAGCCAGACTGACCTGGTACTCAGGTCAGATCCTCTCTCAATCTCTCAAATCTTCCAGCTTGCAAGGTATAAAGTTTACTCAGAATTTAAAACAGATTTTCAACCAATAACAATTTCTGCACTTCAAGATGTGCCAAATGACATAGCCTGAAACTGCTTGCTTTCAGGTACCTGAATGAAATCAAACTGAAATGTTAATCAGCTCGTATAAACAACCCTATGTGCTCCACCCCTGCATGAGGCTGACAGGATTGTACCTGTGCTCTTTTGATTCCAACACCAAAGCTGCTACAGGGGTAACTTATACCTGGGGTTTTTACCAAAACCTCTGATTTTAAGGAAAACAAAACAAGTTTCCATTTCATTCAGTGGATGGTATCAACTATTTAGCACTGAATTTAATCAGCAGCTGGTCAGTAACCCCCTTTTCTAGACAAACAGATACCAGTTATACACAGGACAGATAATTATGTTTCTAAGAATTCACAGACTAGTATTGTAAATGGTCATGAACAATCACCCTGTGGGGAGTGGGTGCAGTTAAAGGGCTTCATATAATAGGGTACACGGAGGAGTACCCAACCCTAACTTGGGCCAGGCAGCTAAACAAAGAGTCCTGAAGACAGGAGAGGAGTGAGACCAGAGGGTTTACCTTCCTTGTGTTTGTGCTTATGCTCTAAGGTCAAGAATTGACCTAATGAAATTGCAAAGTTTCTGTAAGGCAAAGGACACTGTCAAAAGGACAAAGCGACAGCCAACAAACTGGGAAAAGATCTTTACCAACCCTACATCCCACAGAGGGCTAATATCCAATATATATAAAGAACTCAAGAAGCTAGACTCCAGAGAGCCAAATAACCCCATTAAAAATGGGGTACAGAGCTAAACAAAGAATATCTAATGGCTGAGAAGCACCTAAAGAAATGTTCAACATCCTTAGTCACTGGGGAAATGCAAATCAAAACAACCCTGAGATTCCACCTCACTCCAGTCAGAATGGCTAAAATCAAAAACACAGGAGACAGCAAGGATGTGGAGAAAGAGGAATACTCCTCCACTGCTGGTGGGATTGCAAGCTGGTACAACCACTCTGGAAAGCAGTCTGGTGGTTCCTCTGAAAACTGGGCATGACACTCCCAGAGGATCCTGTTATACCACTCCTGGGCATATACCCAGAGGCTTCCCCTGCATGCAATAAGGACACATGCTCCACTATGTCCATAGCAGCCTTATTTATAATAGCCAGAAACTGGAAAGAACCCAGATGTCCCTCAACGGAGGAATGGATGCAGAAGATGTGGTGTATTTACACAATGGAATACTACTCTGCAATTAAAAACAATGAATTCATGAAATTCTTAGGCAAATGGTCAGAACTGGAAAATATCATCCTTAGTGAGGTAACCCAACCACAAAAGAACACACATGGTATGCAGTCACTGATAAGGAGATATTAACCCAGAATCTCGGAATACCCAAGACACAATTCACATATCAATAGATTTCCGAGAAGATGGAAGGAGAGACCCCTGGTCCTGGAAAGACTGGATATAGGGGAATACCAGGACAGAGAAGCGAGAGGGGGTTGAATGGGGAACAGGGGGAGGGAAGAGTGCTTATGGGACTTTCGGGGAGGGAGGAACTGGGAAAGGGGAAATCATTCGGAATGTAAATAAAAAATATAGAAAAAAAGAATAAAAAAGGAATATACTCTTTCCTTAGGCACTGAGTAGTGCATTAATGTTGCAAATATTTTTATAAATACTTATGATAGAAAAAAAAGTTTGTGTTTAAATTTTAGAAAGAATTCTTGGAGCCAAGTGATGGATCTTTTCAGCAAACACACGTTGGCTAATGCTTGCCATGACCCTACCATTGTTCTCAGTGTTCCTGTATAATAAGCCATTCAATCTGCGCAACAACTCTCTAGGCAGGAACTCTTATCACTCCTGCTTTACACACAAGGAAGTAATCATGCAGAGATTAGGCAACTCTATGGAATTGTGTGACTATTAAAAATCAAAGCCAAGATGTAGAAGTCGAAGACTTGGCTCCAAGGTTGCCACACTTTGACATTATGGTATGCCCACTCAGGGAGATGGACTGAAAGGAAGGTAGAGTTGCCACCTGGAAGGTTTATGCATACATACAGCAGAAATGGATAGGATATATGTCTGAGATGAAATAGACAGGATCATTGAGCCAGAAACAGCAGTATATACCCACAATTGAAGTGCTTGAGAAGTTGAAATCAGGACTTCAACATCATCCTTCGCCACATCTCAAGTCCAGGGTCAGTTGGAGTTATGTGAGATCTGGTCTCAAAACAAAAACAAAAACAAAACAAAACAACAAAAACCAACCAATCAACCAGCCAAACAAGTAAAAACAGAAGAAAAAAAGACAAAAGACTGACATTCATACCTTGATTTCCAGCATGACTAGGTAAACTATGCAGCTTTTAGCTGAATTTGAGTACATACAGATTCAAGTTTCAGAAGCACGTACCAAAATGAAGACAAAAATGGAAATGTTTATAAAACAACATTTATGTTTCAGATACTGTACATAAGCTTACTTTGCTAAATTCTTGTAGTCTAAACTGTGGGTACTCAGTATGAGGGTACTGAGGGTCAGAGACGTTCCGCAAGGTCACATAGCACAGTGGACATGTGTAGGTTTGGGCAGCAGATCTCCTAGGAGTCTTGGTTTTGTCTCCCAGATCACACTGCTCTGGGAGTGTTTCATCCCTGCCTGCTGTGGAGATCCCAGAGGAATGGCATTCTTCTCTTGAAATCTTGGGAGTATTCAAGAGGTAAACAGGATGACCAGAGCTGGTTTTGGTTGCTTACAGCTTAGACACATGTTGAGTGTTAACACCAAAATTCCAACCAGTGCCCATCCTTCTCCATGACATCCAACAATGCCCATAGCTCAGAAAGTGTGTACCTGTAGCTGATCACCCTTGGCTCAATAGGAAACCTTTTCTATAAACCACTGGGTGCCTATTCCAGGGGCAGTGAAAGTCTTTGATAGACAATCAAGTCAAATTAGGTTTATGCGATATAATTTATACACAAAATTTTATACCTTTAATGAATTGTTCCTATGACTTGTTTTTCCCCCACAAACATACGGTCAGGAAATAGCCATCAAAATGAGCTATAGCATTGAGGATATAGCTAAGCTGTGGAGTGCTCACTTAGCACATGGCCTGGGTTCAATCTCTTATACAAAAATCCTAAACAAAGAACCCTAAGGCATTCATCGCCAAACAGTTCCCTCTTGCTATCCCTTTAGACTGTTATAATTAACCCTACCAGCCTGGTAACTACTACTTGGTGAGGCCCAGTAATTTTGCCTTTTCCAGAATATCACACAAGTGGAGTTTTACACTGTATGATCTTTACTCAGCAGTATACAACTGAGAGTCCTTCATAGGTTTCCACAATCATTAATTCATTTATCACATCAAATTTACTGAGTGCTAAATCTGTTGTCAGTTAGTCAATAACTATTAGGCTTGACACTGTCCCAGGTACTCAGGCTACAGCAGTGTAATTAGAAGAAACTGAGTCTGGCCTTTAAGGAGTAGATATCACAGTGTAGGGATGAGGGGCCTGGGGAGGAGCAGATGGGGTGATAAGCACATAAATAGATGTTCTTCAATTTAATTTCAAGAATTGGTAAGTGTGGAACAGCTATGATAGATGGGATAGAGTAGACGGGGCTGAGGGAGCTGGCTTACCTAGAATGGTTTGTTAAAGGGCTCTCCCAAGAAGAGATGAGGATTGAAACCCAGATGATGGGTAAGACCAAGCATGCCAAGATCTGGGTAAAAAGACAACAGAAGAAGGAACAGCGAGTGCCAAGGCCAACAGGAGCCAAGATTAGTGTGTGCAAAAGACAGAAAGAAGGCTAAAGAAACTGGAGTGTCTTCCCCCAGAAGCAAGTCATTCAGAAGGTTCAGACAAGGAGCCCAGTAAGGTAGGTGTGATAGGCTAGAGCTGGAGAATGAGTTCTGAGTTGTTTATAATGGGAAAACTTTGAGGGTTTTAGATCAGAAAGTTATATAATCTGACCTTTGTCCTATAAAAGTTTCTCTGCTATCTGGTGGATGGACTGACTGTTCAAGACGCAGGGAGGTAGCTTAAGACACAGACAGAGGAAGCTGGGTCATTTAGTAGACAGCTTGCCTGGCAAGCTTAAAGTCCTGGGCTCAAAACTCTTGCACGACAGAAATCCAGCATTGTGGCCCATGTCTGCAATCCTAGGACTCAGGAGTGGGGTCAGGAGGATCAGAAGTTCAAAGTCATCCTCAGCTATATACTGAGGCCAGTCTGGAATACACGAGACCCTATCTAAAAGGAAGAAGAGGAGGAGGAGAAAGACGAGGAGGAGGAGAAAGAGGAGGAGGAGGAAGAGGATATGACAAAAACAATTCAAGGTAGGAAAGAATGACCTGATGATTCATGCCTGTAATCTCAGCACTCTAGAGAACGGAGAATTCTGGGCCAGCCTGGGCTACATAGTGAGGCACAAAAACAATGGAGACAGGAAGATGTGTCTGGAACCTTCCTCAGCAGTCACTGTACAGCTTTAGTGACATGACCAGGATGGTAGCAGCTCAGTCAGAAGTGCTCAAATGTTATACTTTCACAATACCCTAAGAACCAAAGGAAAAGCCATGCTCAAATAAATGAACTTTAGCATTAATTTATAAAAAGATTTCATTTCCAATTTCATTAGTGTGAGTCCAAGAAAACACACCAAAGTTCAAAAAGTTCTCTATAAAACACAAACTAGGTCAGTGCCTCATCTGCACAGTGTATTGAGCATGAGGATGGAACCCGGGGAACCGCTTAGCCTTAGGGTACATCCCAAACCATCAGCCAACATAAGCCGGTGCTTCACCTTGCCTCTAGTTTGTGCTGCCAAACAGAAAGCAATGAGCATACATGCACACATGTGTGCTCACGTGCGCGCGCGCACACACACACACACACACACACACACACACACACACACACATGCACGCGCACACATCTAGATGTTCTCAAGTGACACCTAAATGTAAAGAGCTTGAATGTCGGTTAATAAAAAAAGGACAGAAAAGGGCTCAAGAGTACCTGGTCAAAGTCACGCCATGCCACTCTTTTGAACTTTATGGCCTAGAGATGGGAAGCATCATAAAATCAATTCACAGACTATGCTGAGTGTCTAACCAGAGCAAGCTACCGTAAACCCCTGCTTCCCTCTGGCCTCCCACTTTTCCTCCCAGACGTGCTCCCTTCTGCTGGGACATTAAGGCTCATGTGAAAGATACCTGGCGCCGAGCTCTGAGATTATCATTTTGATCATCTGACAGCTGCTTTTCCAGCCAGTCCAGCCTCCCTTT
Organism: Tokudaia tokunoshimensis; assembly: GCA_036184795.1. NCBI lineage: Eukaryota > Metazoa > Chordata > Mammalia > Rodentia > Muridae > Tokudaia > Tokudaia tokunoshimensis. The sequence continues at coordinate 46,883,793 of BTHU01000012.1, forward strand.
TAAAAACAGGTCTGTTCTAAGGACACGAAGGAGTGCATCTTAATGAAGTGTTCCGTTCTTCTAGCTGTTCAGAACTTTGTTTGTTTCAAAACAGCTAGCCAGTCTTCAATCATACGCATCCCTGCCTTCTCCACATCACACATTCAGGTCAGACCTGAAGAACAGCTGATCACACTTTCCACATTCTCTGCTATCCCACCCCCTCCCTACCTCACTTCCTGTTTACATTTTGGTTTTGGTGACTGGAGATCAAATCAGAGCCTTGTGAGTGCCCGGCACGTATACTATCCCTGCCTTACATCCATCCGATCTCTACTTTTATTTGCTGTAGCTTTGCTTGGTTTTGTTTTGGTTTGTTTTGAGATGGCACCTCTAGCCCCAAATAGCCTGGAACTCCTAATAGAGCCAAGGATAACCTTGAATTTCTGAGACCTCCTGAGCAGTGAGATTGCAAGCATATGCCACCATGACAATTTATGCAGTGCTAGGAGCTGCACCTTGGACTTTGTGGATGCCAAGCATGCACTCTCCCAACTGAGCTACACATTTGGCCATTCTTATTTTATTTTTAAGACAGTGTTTTCTCTGATCCACTTTACCTTCACCTCTGCAGGAATATCATACACACTGTTGGAAAAGGTTGACTGTGAACGGAGTAGGGTATGTTGTGTGTCATGTTTGTATTTGCTCAAGCAGTAGCAAGAGAGGAGAGATGGGGAGTAGAGCAGTGTCCAGGAGAAGCTGCCTCTTCTCTCCACGAATTTACTCCAGGGATGTGATTGGTCATGCTCCAAAGGTACATCAGTAGGCTAGGAGACCAGAAAATACTTTTTTTTTTTTTTTGGTTTTTCGAGACAGGGTTTCTCTGTGTAGCCCTGGCTGTCCTGGAACTCACTTTGTAGACCAGGCTGGCCTCGAACTCAGAAATCCTCCTGCCTCTGCCTCCCAAGTGCTGGGATTAAAAGCGTGCGCCACCACTGCCCGGCTTCAGAAAATACTTGAAGAAAACAAATGAACAACCAGGAAAGAATGGAGAGAGAACCTGGCAGCTTCCCAAGCTATCTAGACAAGGATGGTCTCACTATGCCCCAAGCCATAAGATAAGTGTAGGCTACTGCAAGTCTATTCACAGCACAACCTTGGTTCCTTCTAGAAATGCCACACACCTTAATTAGCTCCCTTTGAAAGGCGACATGAAGTTACTAGCTACTGATTCTGTAGCTATTCATCATTCTTCTAAAAGAATATATTTAGTATAACAGTGGAACATGGGGCAGGGAGAGGAGGAAGAAAAGGAAAAGAGAAGGTAAAAGGGAAAATGAGATGAGGAAAGAAGGAGAATAGTGTGTGAGGGGAAGGTGTTATGTGTGTGTGTGTGTGTGTGTGTGTATTACTATTAGTATTAGTACTGTGCTACTAGTGTCTTCCTCTCTGTTCTCAACCACCTCAGAGTCTAGAAAGGGAATGAGTGAGTGAGCCGTGCCTCACAACAATATAGTCAGTGCTGGGCCAGGCCAGATGGGACTTCGGAGGGAATCCAGGACATTGGCACTAGCTAGGGATAGGTAGGGGGAGGTGCTGCTTCTGCAGATAGTAAGAGGAGCTTTGAAGAACAACTAGAAATTGGCCATGTCCTCCAGCTACAGTATTAATGGCCAATGTCAGCAACAGACTCTGATCACACAGAGATGGTGTGGAGGGAATGGTAAGCAGGCACAGTATTTCTGGGGAAGCCGGAATGCTCCATCAAAGGAAACATCACCAGTACGTGAGGATTCTGATGATGACGTGATATCACAGACAGTGACTCTCCCTTTTCCATGCCAGGACAGAAAGGAACTGGGCTGCTTCTTGGTATCAGTCCTTCCCACTTCAGTACCCAAGCTCGTGTAGCTGAAGGCTCAAGCTTAGATCTTGTCCACATCTTAGCTGGCAAATTGAGGACTACATCTCTTCAGCTTCTGTAGTGCCCTAGCAAGGCTTACAAGGTGAGGCATGACCTCCCTCATGGAAAGAAGGCAGAGACTATGAGTCTTTTGCTTCGGGTGTACCAGGAAGGGAAATGGCAGAAAGATGGGCACTGACAAGACCAGATTTCTGAAACATATTACCAGAGACTACCTTCTCTCTGGAATGGGGGGGGGTGGTTGATGTGGCTTGGGCTTCATCTTGGCAATCTTCATTTTCCATTCCACATTTCTGTGTCTTAAGTCAAAGCCATCTTTCCTGCACTACAGCTATTACAAAGTCTGTCCTAGGCTATAAATTCTTATATCCGAGGAAAATAAAGACACAGACATGTGGAAACGAACCAGTCAGCGAGGAACGCTGAAATTATATTTGTTCCAACACAAGTCAAGACTTAGCTAGGACCATATCTTCACAGTTATATGAGCATTGCGCTAGACTATAAAGACACACTCTTAAAAGTAGATATGCTTTTAGAATCCAAACCCATAGGAGAAGAGAGTGCCATATAAGATGTTTTGGTAGATGTCACAAAGCCCTGTGAATGTATGCTGCTCCAATGGTTAATGCGGAGCTGGTGGTCTGATGGAGTCTTTAGAAACAGCAAGGAAGTTTTCAGCCATGTTAAGTTCTCTGGCTCTTTGGTTCCAAGAAACCATGAGAATGGATCACGAGTAGTGAAAGCAACACTCGTCAGGTCCTGGAGCCACCGCAACCATAAACGTGGCTTCCTGCAGCACCGGGGAGAAAGGATAAAGGAGGGAGTACATCTCTGCCCTTATGGAGGTTAAGAAAGAACTAAGTAATTCAGACTCAGATCAGCTTCTCCTTCTAATGCTACTCCAGTCCCCTACATTTCTCATCACGCCTGCCCACAGAACAAACCACTACAGTGTTCACTGTAAAATTGTCCCAGTTCCCTAATTCAAGAGGAAGTACCAGGTTGATAAGCACAGGGCTAGGATAGGCACCCCATGAACCCAACGACACACTTCAGTGGGATACCCACTGCTCTGCCTACCAGGCCTTTTTGCCACATTTGCTAATGGTCAGAATAGCCTATGACAGATGATAGCATTATAGTTAAGTGTGGGTGAGTCTTCTCAGCTCTGAGCAGCAAGGTTGCCAGTGGTGGGGTTGGGTTGGGGTAGGGTGATTAAGACTCTTGGAAATGAATTCATTTGTGAGAGCTCACAGAAACTTACAATGAAAATACTTTGGGTTGCTACGTTACTACATCTTTCTCCCAGGGTTAAAACTCTCAAGGATTTTAAAGGATTTTAAGACACTAAGTAGAGTTCTTTGTGTTTTCATCTCTTTGACTACCCAGTCAATAAAACTAGCTGAGTTTTCACAGTGTAACATCAATGAATCACCTGGTTCCTATGTAAATAACCACATTCACCAGAAAAATATTAGAGGGGCACTTGAAAGTTTGCTGGCAGGCAGCTCGGAAAGCTAACCTCAAGCATGGGTAGACAAGTGCATTATAATCTGTCCTCTTATCTCTTGGGTGGAGGACAAAGTGGGCTTATGGTAATCTCTGTCCTGTCAATACACAGTTCAATGACCTTGGGAGAACTCAGCTGATGATGTATTTATACAGTCACAGTTTAGTGGACACTGGTACAGCCACATGACCAGAGTTTCTCTACCCCGACCTCCTTTTTTTCTTTTTTTTTCCCCTTTCTTTTTTCCGTCCCATCACCAGAAGAGTCATCCTTTCATTTTAGAACACTCTGGCTAAGCCTGAGCAACATGCACTGGAGCCATTTAGAGATGAGGAAGTCTCTGAACATTTGTTCATATTGTGAAATTTTTTTTTAAAAAAAAAATGTTTATTTGGGGCTGGACGATGGCTCATTCAGTAAAGGGGACGAGCATAAGGACCCGAATTTATATCCAAAGCACCCACGTTAATTGCTGGGTGTGAGAGCCCAGGCCTATAATATCAACCCTGGGAGGTGGAAACAGGAGGGTTTGCTAGCCCAGGGTTTATTTGGGGGCTGGTATAGTAAACAACACTGGCAAACCTACAAAATATCATGCTTAAAAAAAAAAAAAGTAAGGCAGGTCCAAGAGAACAGTCCATACGATCCCACCTCCTCAGAGTGGTCCGATTTCCGGAAACACAAAGACAAAAGGCGATTATCAGCAGCCCATGGTGGGGAAGGGAAAACTGAGAGGCGTTGATTCATGGGTGGTTTGTGCTGGCCATGATGGAAATGTTATGGACAGTGCTCATAACAATGGAGATCTACTTAATGTAGATCTCTTCAAGGGCACACTCAGAACCAGGGAATATGGGGACACCTCCCATACACTTTTATTCCTATTAGAAACTAAATAGAATTGAATTTCAGGAGTAAAGGTTCTCATCCACTGTTTTTTTTTTCCTGACTTTTTTCTGTAAACCAAGTTTATTTTTTGTTTGTTTGTTTGTTTGTTTGTATTTGCTTTTTCCTGTCTCTAGAACTCTCTCAGCTATCACTTAGCATAGCTGGCTTCTTCTTGACATTAAGAAATCAGCTAAAGTCTCTCTTTCTTCCACCTGTATCCCTTTACCATATTCACCTATTTATCCTCCACCTGTCTCTACCACGTAAGCTCCCAGGGAAGTTCCATCTTTGATCTGACCTTACTAAGTTGGTACCCCAAAGCATCATTTGGAGGAACAAATGTATGAATCCACTAATGACTCCGAAACTGTAAGCAGAATGTATTTAATGTTGAGGACACATACTCAGGGCTGCGTCTCTGTTATCTTCAAGATGCATCCATATACTCTTTCCTCCACATCTTCCCCCTCCCAGTCTTTTGAGCCTTAGTTCCAGTTTAACATCAATTAAATGAGTAATAACTGAATCTCTGAGCACAAACCTCACCCACTTCAAAGTCCATTGGATCAACACCTGCCCCACTGCCCTGCCCACACTGGAGAGGTCAGGCAGAAGTTGGAGGGAAGTGACTGAAAGGTGACAAAGTTACATATTCCATTTCCTTGGGAGTGATTTCTGATGGGAATGTCCTTCCACATGAGGACATCTTGTTAGTCATCAGCTGGAATAAGGCTCAGTTCTGGGATAAGCTTAGGGTGGAAATCTCAGGGAGGAAAGACTTGGAGCCAACTGAACTCTCTGTTCTTAGTCCAGCATCTTTCCTTGCTCAGTGATGCCTTCAGTAATAGCATGGTCACATCCTCCAGGGCAACATTTTGCCAAGCACGGAGCTTCATGTCACACAGATGTACCCTAGGTCTGGGGACTATCTGTAGAAGGCCTGAGGGTCTCATAGACCTGTAAGTGAGAAGCACTTGTATCAAGTCAGCCCAGGTTTAGCCTTACATGTAAACAGAATAAAGTTGTATTTATCTACAATAACACAATGCAAAGGTTTATATAAAGCAGATGATTATAATCCACAGGCATTCTGGGCAAGGTTGAAGACAGATCTGGCATGCCATACAGGACAAGCAGTGTGTGGGTGAGAGAGTGAGGAGTGACATGCATTTCTGATAATATGCATTTCACTTCAAATTTTCACTCAGTTCTTTAACTACAGAAAACAACTCTTCTCTAGCAAGTCGGGATGCCAATTCAGGTTCATCGGTGCACGAGGCATCAGGAAAACATAAATTTAAATCCATCATTCTTAGAAAACTCACCAAAGGTACAGAAGAGAGGAAGGATCAGGTAACAAAAGCTTTAATAGCGCTCTTCAGCCTATAGAAATGGCACGAGAGGAAAAAAAATACAGGTTTCCAATGGTTTTGCTCCAATGTGAGATTACTCCGTTGAGTTCATGCATGCATGCCTGCCCTGCTCTGAGCCAGCACCTTACTTCTCTCCCTCTCTAATTTGTCTGTGAGCAGTTGCTGTGACCATCTAGTAGATGCAAGCCCTGCTTGGCTACCGATGTCAGAGCGGAAGGCAACCTAACATGCTGTCTAATGTTAGTAAGTGTAGCTCACGCTCCTGGAGTCTTCTCCAGTTTGGACAGCTTGCGATCTACATTCTCTAACTGTGACTGACAAAGACTTCTCACACATAATACCAATGCAATGTCCCACAATTTTTTTTCACACTGTTAAAAATGTAGCACAATGTTGTATATAGAGAGAGCTGTGTATAGGGAGAGAGGTGTGTACAGAAATGCTACCAACAAGAGAATAAGTGTGTCTCAGCCTGAGGCATGACAGGACACTTCGTGACCTTTGTTTCTGTCTTCCTATGGAAAGAGGTACAAAAACCCAAATTAACTCACACTTAAGTTTTGCATAGCTTAAGTGACCAATTACTTTACCTTTCAAGCATTATTTTTTAGTGAATATGTCAAGTGTTTCTATGATTGGATTAGGTCGGAAATATAATACAATTTCCCTTATCTGAACATTTTCTAGTAAAAGTTGTTGAGCAAAAGACTAATTATTGATATTTGGTACCACCACATTCCCTCACGTCTTGTCTTACCATGTAGCCCAGGCTGGCCCTTAGTTTCAAGCTTCCTGCCTCTGTCTTTCAAGTGCTGGAATTACAGCTGTACACCACCATGCCTGTCTTCCATTCTTGTCTTTTGATTAACACATAGATAGGAGTATATATGTAAGTGTGTGTGAGTGTGTATGTATGAGTGTATGATTTCCACATAGATATATGGGTGTATATGTGAATATGTGAGTGTGTATGTGTGAGTGTGTGTATGATTGTGTATGTGTATATGAATGTGTGTGTGTGTGTGTGTGTGTGTGTGTGTAACTTCACAGATGGACAGAAATGATTGAAGTGAGATTATCTGGAGTTGTTAAAAAGGCCCCAATTAAATTAATCTATAAGAATAAATTGAAGACAAGAAAAAAAACTGGGTCAGAAAGATGCACCAGGTAAAGACTTGCCCTACTGTGGCTGGCTATGAAGATGAAAGGGGCTACAAACCAAGAAATGCAGGGGTTTCTAGAAGCTGGAAAATGCAGGAAAAAATGAATATACCTTGAGACTCCAAGAAGGAACCCAGCTCTTTCAGCACCAGCCTGTTGGTTCTAGTGTGGCCAGGTCTGTCAGACTCTGGCATGCAAAAATTGTGAGAGCACAAATGCACCCTGCTTTCAGCAGCTGAGTTTGTGTAGTCTGCACTTTGGAGATAGAGAACTTGACAGGGAAGCAGCGCAGGCCTCCACTTCCAGTTCTCAGGCTTGGAGCAATCACTACACACCCTACCCCACTGAATCCTGAGCCAGTTCTCCAGAAGAACATTTAAAAGGTGACCAAACCTAACCCCACCCCATGACCCTGTTAGAGTTGGCAGGGATGAGACCCATGTTCCATCCCCCTGACTCCCAAACCCATCTGTGCACACCCTGTAGCTTTGTCTGTTCACTATTGAAGACATCAGAACAGATGCTAATACTTACGAGGTCACAACCTGGCCAAGACTTGTCTGGGGTTTGCCCAAGGGAGAAACAGAAGATGTTGTATCACCCTACTTGTTCTCCTGTTATGTATGGTCCAGTTATAATTCCTCCTACTGTGATTCTTAGATTATATTCACTACCCATATCCAGAGAGCAAAGGATTCCATTCATAAGTGAATGTTATAAACTCAGAAAAATCAATATGGAAGTGAAAAGGAAGCTCAATGCCTTATATTTATGCTAACTGCTAGTTGGAATTTTCATGCATTGATAGTGGGACTGTAAATGATACATACTATTATTGAAGATAGTTTGGCATTTCCTTACAAAGTCAAATATATAATATCATATGATCAGCAATCCCATTTCTAAGTATTTAACCTAAAAAAACAAAATGTATATTCTGGAGTGCGCACACACACACACACACACACACACACACAGAGAGAGAGAGAGAGAGAGAGAGACAGAGAGAGAGAGAGACAGAGAGAGAGAGAGACAGAGAGATACACAGACATGCTAATACACATACATAAACACTATATGCACATGAACAAATACACACTATATTCACACACACATACACACAGCATGCTTGGCAACATTGACAATAGCTATATTCCTCAAAGCCCATAAGTAATACCATGAAATTTAGCTGGGGCTGGTACAAACCGTAATATAGACACCCAGTGGAATATTACTCAGTAATAAAAGAAGTAATCTATTGATACACATAGTATACTTGAACCTTTAATGCATTGTGCTCTGTGGGGGGACAAAACAACCTAGAGACTGTAAAGGCATTATGTAGCCAGGTGTGGTGAGGCTTGGCTTGAAGGACTGAGGTGAGAGGATCATGAGTTTATAGCCAACCTACTTGCATAGTGAGAATCTGTCTTAAACAAACAAAAAAATGCGGGTAGCATTATGTAGTATATGACTTCATTACATAAGGTTCTTGTAAACAGCAACCACTACAGAGCCAGAAAACAAGTGAGTTACCAGCAGCTTGGGGAAGGGGAAGAGTCAATGATCACAGGATCATTCTTGTCTTAGTTGTGGCCGCTACATAACTGTCCATGCTAAATCTCAGCATTCTGCACTTGTCATGAACTTTATTGCATATAATTATACCCAATTCATCTAACTCAAAATAAGTGTTATCCTCTCCTCAAAGGATAAAGGAAAATACCCTTGGCTCCTGCAGACAATTTTGCATCTCATCTGATCAGATGACCAAAGGACATTGCCTACCCTTGCTTTTTTGACTGACCAGAGACTGCCCTCCTGTCTCTCCTGTAACTCAAGACACAATAGCATGTCACAGGAGACCCACCACCACAGGGCAAGCTCTTCTCCTGCCTGGAATGCCTTTGCTTAAAGTTGCCTCCTGTAAGAGATGCTCTCTGACTCCCTGACTATATGACGAGCCCACTGCTCTCTGCCTCTATACCCTGGCCATTTGCCTCACTAATACTGATCTTGAATGTTTTATCATACATTCTGACAAACCTACTTGTTGCCTGCATTTTCCTGGGGAGAGAAACACTGCAGGAGCCGGTGCTAATCTTATCCTGTTTGCTATGGCATCCCCAATACCTAGAGCGGGACTAGGTGTTCACTAAGGAGACTCCGGGGCATTGTTATACGCTAAAAGATTAAATCAGAGCTGTTTGATATCACCCACCATTGTGACTATCTTGAAAAGCAACAATCATCACCTAGTCTCAGATACAGTGATACTTTGCCTGAAGCTGAATTCTGCCAAACCCAATCGGTACGAAATAGAAGGCACACAAATACAGTTCTCTGAATCAAAAGAGCTGGGCTGAGCTCTGGAGAGACAGGTGGGACCAAGTCATGCCCATTGTGCTACAGAACATAATGGTGACCTGCGCTCCTTCACAACACAACATAATGGTGACCTGCGCTCCTTCACAACACAACATAATGGTGACCTGCGCTCCTTCACAACACAACATAATGGTGACCTGCGCTCCTTCACAACACAACATAATGGTGACCTGCGCTCCTTCACAACACCTTTGCCCTATGTAATGCTGCACTACGAGGACAAACATCTCAAAACTGAAAGGAATTGGTTTTAGTTCATGTATGATGCAATACCTCATGGCCAGTAAATTATTAATTAATAAGTTAAAACTTTTCCTAATGAAAATGTGATTAAAATGATTTTCTGCTTAAGCCATAGTCTAAGACTCAGTTATTGATTTCTTTCCCTGTAATGGCAGGCCAAATGTTAAAATTGTAGACTTATATATTAACTAGATTTATCCCTTTTACTAAAGGTAAAAAGTTATGTTGTAGGGACCATCTAACTGAGTGTCTCTAGCCCAGAATACTCTAGTCCACAGGACATCTATCTGTTATAATGGGGTCCTTGTATCTGGAACACTCATTCCCCCCAAAAGCCCCATAGCTTACTGAAAGCATCTACCTCAAGACTTGGCTCTAAGCAGACTATGTTACTAGTTTCATCCCTGATCACCCAACATGCAGTCACATAATCATCCTCCCCAACCTGGTTTCTGCATCCTTCTCTCCTGATTTACACATAACATTTATCTTCATCTGCCATCCTGTGAAAGCAATTTACTTCTTTATTGACTGACTCCCCCCACTAGCCTCTAAACTCAAGGACAATGGAGATTTTTCTTTTAACTCTTTTATTTACTGTTATAATTCCATGGCTTAGACCAGTGCCTGACACATAGTAGCTGATCAATTGGTATTAGATAAACTTACATCATTCAGTGTAGCAACCACTTAATAGTAAGTTAATGACAATAATCCTGAAGTCTCATGTCCATTCTAGACAGCACACACTTGTTTCTCAGCTGCTGTTGACACATAGTAGCACATGGCCACACAGGTTTAAGAGCATCCTAGCCTTTATTGGATGGTTATGGTTCTTGAATAGTGAACCCACTGGGCATTCTTCTAAGATTCTCGTGCAAACAAAGCTAGTACTAGATGAATTGAAAGATGATACTCTCTTGAATATCAGGACTCACTGGTGTTAGGCAAGTTGTTCAACTCTCAGAGCCTCAGTGGCATCACTGTACAGTGGGCAGTTGGTAGGGCATTCTCTGATGGTGCTAGCACCTTAGCAAAGTGAGGATGCCCTATCAATTCATTTGGATTACCTTATTTTGGGGGTCCAGTGGTAGAAATCTGACCAAGTAACTAATATGTCAGTATGCCTTTTTTTTATAGGGTTAAGGGAGACTATAGGGAGTTTGTGGCTTTATCCTGAAAGAACAATTTCCAATAAACCACGAAAAAGAGAATTTCAGCCAAAATATAGGTGTGCCGATTTGTTGTTTGGGGAATAGTGTTCCTTTTGAAATTTGCTAAACTTCAGAATGATCCAGAGGACAGTGTATGCTCAAGAGAATTACTGACTGCATGTGGCACATGAACTAATGTTTTGCTCTCTTACTGTGTGCCTAGCACTCCACAAATAGTTGACTATACTCAGCTACCTGATTGCATCTATAGACACAAGCTTTCAGATAGGTCACATCAAAGAAGTTTACAATTCATTATTGTCCTGTTGCAGAATTAAGAAGCACAGGGCACCTAGGAGAAGAACCTCGTCTCCACCCTCAATAAACCCATGGTGTTGTCTCAACATTGATAGGAGAATTGTCTCCCATCCTGAGGAATCCAGTTGCTACTGTCCCTGTGTGTCCAACAATACAGTGTGAAGTGTACTGGCCAGGTTCTACATTCCTTTCCTTTGTGTCATGGCAAACTCATCTTTCTCCCGTGTTATGCCAAGGCTGGCAGTTAGTTTATATGGGGAGGAGTAGGGTATGGTAGCAGTTGGAGTGTATTTTTGAATTATGCATGTCATAGTAACTGGCTGTTAAAAATCTCATAGAAGCTTTACTGAGTGTTGGCTTTGAGACTGGCTTATTCATTCTTGTCTAGATCAGTCTGTGTTTCATGAGTACTGTACCTGATGTGGGTCTGTGACATGTGTCTATAATTTGTATCTTTGACCTTTATTAATGTCCCACAGGACAGTTATGGCCAATGTCTTTTAAAGCTAGGCCATGAGAGGTCCTTTAAAAATGAATTATATCTACTGCAGATCTCTAAGACTGTTTGTGGGAGAATTTTCTCCCCTTTCTTTCCTTCCTTCCCTTTCCTCCTTCCCTCCCCGCCTACTGTGTGTGTGTGTGTGTGTGTGTGTGTGTGTGTGTGTGTGTGTGTGTCTGTCTGTCTGTCTGTCTGTCCCAGGGGCTGAGACTATGAGTTCTTGTCACTATACTAGGCTATTTTTCAAATTGCCAACAACATTCTAGTCTCTCTCTCTCTCTCTCTCTCTCTCTCTCTCTCTCTGTGTGTGTGTGTGTGTGTGTGTCTATATATATATATATAAATGTAAGTGTATGTGCATAAATAATCTTGAGAGATAAAATCTTGATCTATATATATCCAGAGGAAATAAGCAAGGAGCAAGAATTTATTGTATATTTCAAATAACCAGGAGAGAGAGAGTTCTGCATGTTACCAACACAAAGAAATGGTAAGTGTTTGTGGTAAAGGAGATAACAATGATCCTAACTTCACCACTGCACATTGCATACATATCAAAATATCACATTGGGCTCCGAGGATATGTATGCAATCATTTCAGTTAAAAATTTTAAATATCTTCTTGAAGAATAAACTGAAATTACTTTAAGTGATGCAAAAGAAAAGATACAAGGTACTTAAAACTGAAAAACAAAAGAAAGTAGGTTAAAACTGAGAGATAATATGGAAGGAGGGTCTGTGGGTGGAGTGGATGGGAACTGGCCAGGAAGAACCAATGGGTTCAGGGTTTCAGAACGAGATGTAGTCTGTCATTAGGTTTTTGAGATGAAGAGAAAGCCAATGAGGCCCAAACTGGGATGCTTAATGAGAGTGGGGTAACCATGTCTGAAGGGCAAGGGAAGGAAGCAAGCTCTTCAAAACCCCACCCCCACCCTCTAGCTTCCATCACAAGTGGTTCTCTCCTGGCCTTTTGGGCATTGGAGAACCTGGTAAGACAGGTGTCTCCTCTTTCTGCCCCCTTTCTTCATGACAACCCTGCTCTTTCTCCTATAAATAACATTCCGATCCTGGGTTCCTAATCTAGCAAAGACCAAGAAAGAATATGGGATACAGAAAGTTAAGAGATATACAAGATATGTGTATATGTATGTGTTATATACAAGTACACATGTTCATGAATGTGCGCCAGTGCATATGGAGGCCGGCAGTTAACAGCAGTCAACTCCCTCTGACTCTCCTCCTTATTACTTGAGGAGTTCATGGATTTGGCCAGGCTGCTCAATGAGCTCTGGGGATCAGGCTGTTTCCACTTCTTCCAGTAAGGGTTCTATCTCTCTCCACCTCCAACCCCCCCAGCTCCAGTGTTTCAGGTGCTTGCCACGGAGCTGTTTTTTCACCTGGTTGCTAGGGACCCAAATTCTAGTTCTTGTGCTTGTTCAGTAAGCGCTTTGCGCACTGAGACATCTCCCCAGAACGTACAGGAGGTTTGGGGATTTTGTGATTGTTTGTTTTTGAGACAGGGTCTCTTTATGTAGCTCTTGCTGTGCTGGAACTCACTATGTAAACTAGACTGTCCTGAAACTCACAGAGATCTACCTGCCTCTGCCTCTCAAGTGCTAGGATTAAAGGTGTGTGTTAGTATACCCAGCAAGGGGGCATTTTTATGTATAAATGGAAGTATTAGTTTGATTCCAATGAAAAACAATTTAAACCTATTTGGAATAAAACTGCATTGCTGACTCCAAAGTGCTAGCAATCTTTCTCTTGCAAATAAAATCTGCTCTGACACCACTGCCTACCACCTGAGTCGGGGCTCCCTTTCTGTTTCCCTAGACTCCCACATCCCCAACAAATACTGTGTTCCTTCACTGTCTATATCTTATCTGCAGAGGTGAGGTCAGAAGTCAATGTGGAAGTTGGTGTGCCCCACTGAGGTCAAAGGCCCCTTTGAGCCTTTGCTCTTCTCGTGAATTTTGGTGACCTGGTAAAAGACACACCCAGATAAGAAGTAGAGCGAGGGCTGGAGAGATGGCTCAGCGGTTAAGAGCACTGACTGCTCTTCCAAAGGTCCTGAGTTCTAGCAACCACATGGTGGCTCACAACCATCTGTAATGGGATCTGATGCCCTCTTCTGGTGTGTCTGAAGACAGCTACAGTATACTTATTTATAACAACAAATAAACCTTTGGGCCTGAGCGAGCAGGGACTGAGCGAGCAGGGTTGACCGGAGCGAGCAGAAGTCCTAAATTCAATTCCCAGCAACCACATGAAGGCTCACAATCCTCTGTACAGCTACAGTGTACTCATATACATAAAACAAATAAATAAATCTTAAAAAGAAGAAGAAGAAGAAGAAGCAGAGCGAGCTTTGAAGGAGAAGAGACGCTCCTCTTCAGGCAAGGATCTTCACAGACCAGAACGTGGCAGACGCGTAGGAGTTGCCTAGCAGTTCTACCACAGCCACACTCTGGTTTGAACTCAGCAAGTTTCCATCTCCTCCCTGGCCTGGAAAATGTTCCTCAGGATACCTCACATCCCTCTGACTGTTCAGGTATCCACATGTTAGGTGGAAGAGGCCGATACTTGATGAGAAAGTTTCAATAGCTGTTTTAAGTCAACTGATTGTACCAAGTGACCTTGACAACAGTGCCTAGAGGATAACCCAGCACTTGGCAGACACTAACAGGGACAATGGTGCCCCAGTCAAGACCACATGATCTGCACATGTGTTTATGGCTAACTTCATCTCTCCTGTGCAATGGGGAAAGATGTCTCTTTGGCACAATGTTGCAAGTGAGCAGAAGAGTTTCTCCATTGCCTTCTTGTACCTGGCTCTTGCCCTGAGCTACTGAAGAGAAGAGCAATGGTTTATTGCCTGTTTGCCTATCATGAGCCTGGGATAACCTCTGTATCTCTTGGAATCATCCCCTTAATCCTCAAAGCAACCTCACAAGTCCAGCATCAGCACCTACTGTTTAAGAGATGAGGCAAGGGAAAAGCAATGAAACTTGGGAGATTTATAACCCTGGAAAGTGGTCAAGGTATTTGGTGTTTACACTTCTGGACATGAGAGAGGATCCGCCAGATACCACAGTTTGTTAGAGACCCCTGAGTAAAGTGCTGGAAAGGAAATATGAAACCTGAGGACATAAAAGGAGATCTGTAGAGTTGGGTGGTGGTGGCACGTCTTTAATCCCAGGACTCTGGAGGCAGAGAAACGTGATCTCTGTGTGTTTGAGGGCAGCCTGGTCTATAGAGCTAGTTCCTGGATAGCCAAGGCTACAAAGAAAAACTTTAACTTGAAGAACCAAAAACAAAACGAAACAAAAAAAATGAAAACAAAAAACCCGAAAAAACAGGGTGATTCGTGGCTGGACAGATCTTACTGCGACCCTGTTATAGGAGTAAAATCACACACAGACAGAGATTTTCCATATTTGTACATTGATACATCTTCAGAGGATTAAATCTGCCCATTTTTTTTCTTTTGAGCTGAAATGGCTTCCTTTCTCAACCCCAGGAATTCAGATAGTTTCATGCTACTAATGAGTTGTAGAAAGGTGTATATGTGTGCACAGTGAATATATGTGCATGTGTCTTATAAATGTGTGGTTAGGAAAGGAGCTAAAATACTTCCTTCATTATTAGATAAGGTCAGGTCTAAGGTGTTCCATACACTAAGCATATGCTTCCCAGATGTCTTTTTAAAGTAGGTCTCACCATGTAGTTCAGGCTCATCTTGAGCCCACTATGTGATTCTCCCACCTCCATCTCCCAAGTGTTGGAATTACAAGCATGCACCATACCTGACTTGCTTCATTTAAAAAAAAAATTCATGTTCTGCACTAGAATTACATGCAAAAAGGATGCATGGTGCACTGATTTGCCTATTAGGTTTTACCAGCAGTGACTTTCATCTCTACTTATTTAGACCTCTCTTTTTGGAGTACTGTTTGAGGCCTCATGCTTTATAGAATGTAAACACTTAACCTCCAGAGAGTGGTGAGCTTTTAAAGCTGTTGTGTACTTAACTATAAATTCAGTGAATCATTTGTAAATACTTTTCAAAATGCCTTGAAAAAGAATCTCAACCCATTAGCTTGACAAGAGCCAAATGAACTGAGGCCACCTCGGGGGATCAGAACTGGCTCCAGTGGGCTTTTGGGTGCCCATACAAGGAGGAATTGGATAAAGGCCTAATGAAAGCCTATCATTCTACTATTTCCTCCACCTGAGGAGCTTGGAAGAGTGCCACCAGCTATGTGCATGTTTTCTAAGCCAGGCATTGTACCAGGAGCTTCTGCAAATATTTTTCAAGTTAGTTGTTACAACTTTATAGCTAATAGCTAACGTTACTAAGCACAATGGCCTTACCACTTCTCAAGGATGAACACATTAACTGGGACAACTTGATAAAGGACATTGTGTTGTTTCCCTCATTTTAAAACGTGAAGAAATCAGATTAGAGAGAGGTTGCATGATTTGCTGGAGGTTGTACAGCTGTTATGTAGCAAAATCCATATTGATCCACAGCTCTAGGAATGTAGATTGCTACCTCTGCCTGCTACTTCTCAGAAAGAGGGGAAGAAGCTCAGACATTATGTTGTTTGAGGTCACACACCTAGGATTGGCAGATCTAGGGCTCAGAGCCCAGGTTTATCTGACATTCACATACTTGTCTCCAACTATACCGCTCCATACCTTCCTTTTGCAATTGCCAAACTGTATTTTTCCCACCTTTAGAAACAAATTTCCTTCTATTTTCTTTTCTCTTTGTCTCGATTTCACCTTTGTTTCCTTCCCGTTTCTTTTTTTTTCTTTGTCTTACTTTTGCTCCTTGTTCTTGTTCCTTTGTCCCACCTCCTTTGCTCATGCCTCCCGTGTGTCATTAACACTAAGAACATAACAAAGGCTCAAGAGGTTAATGAGATATGATACCCATTAATTTAAGCAGACGTCTATAGCTTCACAGTAATTGCCAATCTGATTGGGATCCGGATCATGACCAGAGAACGATTATCTCACAAAATGATGATGAATTAGTCTAACTGCTAGATAAAGGGACATTTGGTTTTCATTACGGTCAGCCAAGTGGTCAGATCATTAAGTTCTCACTGGATTAATTGTTTCATGATTTGATCAAGGGTTTGGTTATTGACGTGGTTATTCAGATTAACCAATTGCATGGCTGGATCCTTAGGTAGGACTTCAGGAAGCCAGTGAACATAGAAATGTAGGCTGCCAACAAAGTCTCCAATTTGTTGGTCTGGGAACAATATTGATTCCCAAGAAATCAAAAATCTTTCAAATAAAGGAATGTTATAAAAGTCTGGAGCACATAAGACTCCAGAATACTCTTGGCTCTATAATGGTTTCGAGACCTTATGCTGTCTGTAAACCTTCTCTCCAAGATCTGGTGGTGCCCAGGGTACAATCTTCATCTTGTTTTTAATCTGTTCACCTCCCTTTTCCTTTATGCCTCCAACTTCTATCTCTTGCTGACATTTTCCACTCTCAGTAGATATTTCTAATTATGTTTCTGAAAGCAGAACTTGTCTCTCCCATGCACATCTTTACTCCATCAAGAACTAAATGATTTGACTTTCCCCCTCCCCATAAATTTGTTCATGGTATCTTTCAATCTCTATGTTTAAATCTCCTCTTCTACAGTCCATGTAGTAGATGGAGTTACAAAACCCTCCTTTGTGTTCCAAGTCAATGTCTTCTGTCCTTCCCATTACCACTTCAGTTTGGCATCTCTGACTAGGTTATGGCCACAGCCTTATAAGTATCCCAGATGGAGGATGTATGGACTTCCTGTTCACATTCCCATATAATCATTGAGCTTCTTGAGTCCTCTTGAGACTCAGTTACTGGCAGAGCTGAACTTCAGGCCCCTATTCAGGCTGTTGTAGAAATTCACTTTCTACAAATCAATCATCCCTTTATTTCCATGAATGTCTTATTACTTAGAAAACAAAGGCAGATCACATCACTATGACATCCAAGGCCTTTCACAGTCTGGTCAGAATTTGGTTCTCAACGTCCATAGTTACTACTGTTCTTCCCTATCTACATGACTTTGCAGCTGTTCCCAGATGGTCCATTCCTATAATTGTTCCCCCAGGCCTTCACACTTGTCATCGCTTTGTGGAAATGATCTCCATGTATGTGGCCTCCAGTGTTGCCTGAAAGATGATTGTTTATGTTTCCAAGTTCAGCTCAGTGTCCCTGCTCTAAGACTTCTCAGACTCTTCCCAGTGAATGCTTCCTCTGCCGCTGTCCACCACTGTGGTTCTTATGCCCAGGGATGGTGTCTTGTGAAGATTTAGTCACTTCTACTACTGTCATATTAGTTTCCTGTGGCCACTGTAACAAGTTACAACACACTGGGTGGCTTACAACAACAGAACACTATTCTGGAGGCAGTAACTGTAGAATCAGGCTCATTGGGCTAATTTCAAGATGGCGACAGGGTCATATTCTCTCCAGACATATCTCCCCCAGCTTCTAGTGGCTGTCACCATGTTTTCCTTTGTGGGAACATCCCTACAGTCTACTTCTAACAGTGTGTGTATATGTGTGTGTGTGTGTGTGTGTGTGTTGCACCTATACATGTAAAATAGTCCTCTGCCTCATTCCTGAATGCATGAGATAACATTTAGGGCCCACCTGGATAAAGTAATATTATCCCTACCCCTATCTTAAGATCCTCTATCACATCTATAAAGACTCCTTTTCCAAAGAATGGTGACACAGGTCCTAAAGGAGGGTCAGGATCTGATATTTTAGGAGTCACCATTCTGTAGCCTATATTCTCCCATTTGGGACCTCCTCGACGCCAGGGATTATGTTCTATTCAAGTCCTAGCATTTACAGTAATAGTCACTCGACAAATGCTGAATGGAGTATTGGGGAATAAATAAGCTGAACTCTATTGTCTGGCAAATATTGGCAAAACAATAAGCATTCATCAAACATTATTCATTTGAAGAATTTATGGTTCGTTTTTTATGCACTAGATAATGCACTTGGGGCAGGAAGTACAACAGCAGCACAGAAACAATCATGTCATTTAAAAGGGGCACACATATACAAATACATGATCACGGCTCTTGATAAACATGAGGAAATAAAACCGCAAAGATCCTGGAGAAAGAATAAAATAGGGCAGGCCAAGGAAGGCCTCTTTGTGGAAGTATTATTATGATTCAAGAGCAGAAGGTTGAAGACGCAATTGTCCCAGGCAGAGGGAACTACATATGCATCATCTTTAGGGAATTAAAGAGCTTGGTGAGTTCAAGAAACAGCAAGAAGGCCAGAGAGGCTTGAGTGTAAAGAATCTAAGGGGGTAGGGGTGGTAGCACTGGGCACAGAATGGAGGCTTTGTGATCCTGTTAAAGGTATTGAATTTATGGTTCAAATGGCAGGAACTGATATTCATATGACTCTGGCATTAATTTTAGAAGATGGCTCTGACTGTTATTGAGGAATGGCCACAGCAGGAATCCAGATGAGAGTTAATAGGGGTTTGGGCTGAACTGGTAGGGCTAGGTAGGGAAAGCAGTGTTACTTCAGAAATGTGAAGGGTCAAATAGATAAGCTTCATATGCTAAATTAGAGATTCTTCTTTTAAAGGTTAAATCCTCATGCCCATCCATGTTGTCTGGTTGGAGAAGAGAAAATACAAAAGTCAAGGGAATATATATGGATGGTTATCTGACATTTGGCAAGGGTGTCATAGCTTCAGATGAAGCAAGATGCATCTTTTAAACAAACCTGGTTTGAACAACCAGAAAACTACTGGCAAGCGAATGAAATAAGTCCTCTACTTCAGACTGTATTAAAATATTCACTCAAAATGGAATGAATAGCAGAAAGCATACAAGCTTAGAATGAACATAGAGCTAAACCTTATGACCTTGGATTTGACAATCTGATTTGAGTATGAAACCAAAGGGCTGAGCAACAGAAGGAATGTAGATAGATAAGCTGAGAGAAAATACATATTTAACAAGGGTCTAGAATACCAAACAACAACAATAACAACAAAAGATCTTCTAATTTAGGAACAAAAATGAAAATGTTTCAATAACAAAGGGGCAAAGGGCTTGAATAGATATTTTCCAAAGAAGATACACAAATAAAAAATAAGTAAGAAAGTAAGGTTGGCATGGTGACGTATGTCTATAATCCTCCAAGTAGGGAAGCTGAGTCAGAGTGCTGTGGATTTGAGGTCAACCTGGACTACATGGAAAGTAAGTAAAGGCAAAGGAAAGCTGTTCAACACCAGACCAGAATCTCAATGATCAACTACTTCGTATGAACTAGGATTGTTGCAATTAATTTTCCTGAAGTAGAAAGTAGTAAGTGTTAGCATGATCTAGAGAAATTTGAACCTTTATGTACTGCTGTAGAACTGAAAAATGATCTTGTCACTATATTAAAAAATATAGCAGTTTCTATAAAAGTTAAATAGAATTATAAAATAAAGCAATTCTACACATAGGTATATAAACCACACAGGAATTATAAATAACTTAACAAAAAATAAATATCCATAGTAGTATTGCCCATAGTAATCAAAAAGTATAAACTCCCGAATAACCATCATCTGAAGGGTAGTTAATCAATTATGAAATACATGCAATACAATATTATTCAGACCAGAAAAGGAATGAACTTCTGATACATTCTATTATATGGATGAATCTTAACACCCTGCTAAACATAAAAGAAGCCAGATGAAAAGGCCACATTGCATCATTTCAGTAAAATGAAATACCCTGAAGAGATGAGTTCATTGATGCAGAAATCAAATTAATGTTGGTAGGAGCTATGGACAGGAGAAATGGAAAGTAATTGGATGTAGGATGTCTTTTTAGTGTGGCAAAAATGTTTGGGGATCCGATGTAAATAATGGGTGGGCAATGCTATGAATTAACCAGATGTCACTGGGTTATAGTGGAAATGGTTACATTTTTGCTACATTTGTTTTGTCTGGATGTTTTTTTTTAATTTTCTTCTTTCATTTACTTATTTATTTATTTATGCATTCATTTTACACGCTAATCAATGCACCTCTGAGAGGGTGGAGCCTCCTACACAGTCCCTCCCTCCACGCTGCTCCCCTTCTCCTCCTTGAGGGTAGAGCTACTCCCCTTTCCCCCATTCTGGTGCATCAAGTCACTGCAGGGCCAGGCTTAATCATCCTGTCCCACTGAGGCCGACAAGGCAGGCAACAGATTTAGGGACAGCCCCTGCTCCAGATGTTGGGAGACCCTCATGAAGACTGAGCTTCGTCTGAACGTTTTATTTTACTAATATACTAAGATAGCGTCTGAAGTCCTGAGTTTCGTTACAACATTGTCATAAATATTTTATTCCTCATCCTCTCCCTTCCCTTCTCCATTGTCCTCTCCTGAGTCCTGGCCCCTCCTCTGGTCCCCTGCCTCCCTTCATCTGGATGTTTTAAACATCAATTAAGGAGAGTTTTGGGTTGAGTCAGATCAAAGGGACAGTGCTGCCAGCCCCCTCCTTCCTTGTTGTATGTGTGTATATATAATCCAGCTTCTCCAAGATTTTAAGAGGAGGCATAAGGCTCAAAAGAATGCTGCTGTGTTTCAATGTAAACAAAAGGATCTTTCTAAAATGTTTTGTTTTGGGTTCTTGGATTTCTAGTTCTACAGAGAGACAATGACATCACAAAATGATATATGAATGATCTTAGAAGAGAATAAGGAACAAAATATGGAAGTAAGTACATATAAATGTATGTTGATTGAACAAAGAAAATGATATGTAATATCCCAAAGCAACAGGCAATGGGCTAGCAGGAAGGGGCAATGTGCCAGCTCCATTACCAAGTATGTCAAAGCTTCATTGCATATGGGGTTGAGGGACCCAGAGGGAGAGTACTGGACGGGAAGAGGGATGGGCTCTGAAGATGGGTACTTATTTGATTCTGATAACATAATTTTCTCCATTATCAAAGTCAAACCTACTTCAGCAAAAAATTTAAGAATAACATTATTTACTGAGCACATAGGGAGGTAGCAGAACATAAGCAAGATGTGGGTGCAACCTGAGACACGCTTGTCAGGAATCCCTTAATTTGTTATTTCTGGTTCAGCCACAACATATAGAGCTAATCATGTTGGAAGAAATTCTTAATAATGAGGGCCACGATGTCGAGGGCATACGATCCAGGCACCACACTAAGTATTCTACACCCAATAATTTCCCTTGGCCCTTTTAAATATCCTTTGGGGTAACTCTGACATACAACCCCCCAAGCTCATTTCACGAGAGAGAAATTGGAACAGGAAAGGTGAGTTTCTCACTCAGGTTCTCCGTGGTCTAGACAGGAAGTATATAGTATTGTTTTAGATACAGTTTCTCATACCACTTTACTAACTTTCAAGGGCTTTAGATTTTACTTTGGCCATTTAAGAGAAAATTAAAAGATATAGTAAGGAAAGAGACTAAAGCAACTTTTCTCTTTTTATTGTGTTGGTGGGAGGGGGTGTGTAAGACAGTGTTGCATGGCCCAGACTGGCTTTAAACTCATGTAGTTGAGATGAATCTGAACTTTTGATTCTCCTGCCTCCACTCTTGGAGAGCTGATATTGCCACACCCAACTTTTTTCACTTCCTTCTCTGTTGTGAGACAGGATCTCACTGTGTTGCTCAAGACTGTGGCAAACTCATGGTAATCCTCCCCTTCCCAAGTGCTGAAATTATAGGCACAAGGTATCAGGCCCAGATTTTTTAATCTTAAAGATTCCTTTAAAACTTCCACCAAACTTTTAAAAATATAAAGTTTAAGTATTATCAGTATATAACCCAATGAATACAATGAAAACATGAGTCAATGATGATATAAAAAATTAACTGGATAAACAGAAGACTATCTCATCTTTACATAAGAATTCCAGTTAACAACTGCAGGAAGAATGAGGAAAATAGATTATCTCCTGTGTAACTCCAGAATGAGTGTTGTTATGGGTAAGGGCCATTAATGGCTTAGTTGGTAAAAAGTTTATGAAACAAAATATTAGCATACGTTCACATTATCTTCTGTGTGGTGGTGAGGATTAGTGTTAGAGTATATTTATCTAAAGGAGAAATCTGGTAACTACTATTCTCAATAGTGAGGATAAAATTACCAATAATAGGACATATCTACACTGGGGACCCCAACATACTGCACTGAGAAAAAACTTCACCTCTGTGATATTTTCTCCCATAACACATGATCTCAGCTTAAACCTCAAAAAAAATAACAAAACAAGCAAAACAAAACAAAAATCCCACAAACAAAAAACCAAAAGCTTAAGATGAGCCAAACTGAAAGTGACCAAGCAGAACTCTTTAAAAGTCACAGGTGGGAGAAACTGTCACAGTCTGAATGAGACCTGAGAACTAAGTGTGTGTCATCCTGACTAGATCCTGGGACAGTAAAGGACAACAGTAGAAAAACAGGTAAAATCTGAGCTTGACAGTGTAACTTTGATTGGCTGACAGTCCTTCGGTCATTGACAATGCTACCCAGAGGGAAGCTGGGCAAAGAGTAAACATGAGCTCTTGTTTAACTTGTGCGGCTCTTAATGATAATATTATCTTTTTTAAAATTAGAAAATAGTAATCATGAGGTTAACTGGATAGTCTAGTAAAATACAAATTACAGGCAAATATCCTCTGGCTATTTCATGGGTTAGGCTAAGATAATATTTTTATTATCTCATGGAACTCATTTGCACCCCAACCCATCATTGCATTGACCAAAAACCAAAACCAAAACCAACCAAACAAACAAAAACCCCACAGTTTGCTTCCCAAAGCACATGGCCCCAGTTTTGATATTGAGAGAAACATAAAAAAAAAAGTACCAACAGAAGGATGTTCAACAGTTCAAAGGTCTTGGAGACAGTTACCTTTATGTTTCAACTTGATGAGGCTACAATGCCCAGTTGTTTAACCAAACACTAACAGTGTGTTGCTGTGAAGGCACTTTATAGATGTAGTTAGCATCTATAATCCTTTGGGAAACCACCTTCACGTATGTGGGTGGGACCTCATGCATTCAGTTGAAAGTGTTAAAGCAGAAGCTGAGGTTTTCCTCAGTAAAGAAAATACTGCCACTGAAAGGGCTGCAATTGAAAAGGGTTACATCATCAACTACACCAGCCTTCCATGACAGGATGAGTTAAACACAGGGCTTGCAGCAGCAGCTCCTTCCTGACTACTCCAGCTTAGGCCCAAATCATACTAGTACTTCCTTAAAAGAAATAGACAGACAGACAGACAGACAGACGATGATAGATAGATAGATAGATAGATAGATAGATAGATAGATAGATAGATAGATAGATAGATAGATAGATAGACAGACAGAAAGATAGATAGACAGACAGAAAGATAGATTCTTCTATTGGTTCTGCTTCTCTGAAGAACACTGTCTAACACACTCTTGAAAAAGAGAAAATCTCAGAAGTGGTAACAGCCAAGAAGATCCCACAAAAATGTGACAACTGGATGTAATGTGGGATCCTGGGTAGGACCCTGGGACAGAAAAAGGATGTTCAATAAAACTAGAAAATCTGAAGAGAATATAAACTCTGGCTAGCAATAATGTATCTTTATTACTTATTATTCAATATAACTGGACTCATTTAGAATGTTATCACCAGGAAAGTTATATGGGAAGTCTCTGTTAAAAAATTATAATTTTTCATAAGTCTGAAATTATTTGAAATTAAAATTTTCTTAGAAAAATAAGTACAAAATAAACCTTCCCAAGGAACTAAGGTCTTCATTCAAACTTTGCAGGGACTGAATAGGTTACACCTACCATGCATTCAACAAAAGTTAGCCAATGTAACTTTATAGGTAGGTAACTGTTGCTTGGGTTATTGGGGTATTTAGACCCCTTTAACAGATCATCGAGGCAAAGTGAAAAGAAAAATATTATTTGATGTTTGTGACCCAAAGACTCTTTAAGTGAACACTTCTGAGTTCTCTCCCCAGAGAATAACCACTGTTCTTTGGAACTGTTTCATCATGATCAAAGGAGTGTGAAGGTCACGGGAATTTGGGGGCAGGTGAAATTCCAATGTTAATGCTCATCAACAGTTCCACTGGATCCCAGGCCTGCTCATGCATGTACCTGACTTCTGCTGCTGCCTTTGACTGTAATAGCGGGCCTGAGGAGCTGCAAAAGAGACTCTATGGTGTCACAATGTCCAAAACACTTATTCATCTAGCCAAATACAGAAAAAAGCATGTGAGCTTACTATAGGTGACTTACTGCAAGTAACTTCATTATGAATATACATTTGGATACCCAAAGCACACACCTATGTTAGTTATAGAATCATAAAACTGGTTACAGACCAGTTTGGGGGAAATTTGAGAAAACTATCAGCTAAACCATGTAAAAATCTGAATTTCCATTGAAGACCCACAGCAATGAAGCTGCCTTTGTGTTATGTGTAGAAACACGTTTCTTCAAGAGTTGTAAGCATCCTTATTCTTGGCAACCAAGCTGGACTCACAATGAATGATCCTTCGGTTTCCTCACCACCACCCTCCTTTCCTTCCTCCTCCTTTCTCTCCCTCCCTCTCTATAGTCCTCGTTCTCCCTCCCTCTCTATAGTTCTCGTTCTCAATCTATCTTCTCCAAAGAGAAGGATGATCAACTCTACCTGATAAAGGAGACCTTGCCCAGTTTTAACATCTTATTCTACACAGCCTGTGAAAGTTGGAAAAAACTTGATAGGGAGCAAAATGCTGATGAGGAGATTCAGAAAAATCACTGGGTGATTTTGCTCACAGAACCAACTTGGTTCATTTCATTTCCCAATACAGACTGAATATCTAATTTCCCAGAACATAATGTGTGGAGTTATTAGTGTGTGTGTTCAAATCGCAAGTGTTAAATCAGACGAGACATAAATGAGACTGGCAGGCCTGTGATAAAATATGTTAATAAAATAATTGTATCTATGGAACACCCACCATTGACTGGGAGCTGTGCTCTATATAATTAGCTTTTAATACCATTACAACAGCAAGTCTATAAGTTAGATAGTGTGCTTTTTATGTATAATAAATGAAGGTACTAAAGCTTAGAGAAGTTAAATCTGTTGGGGACACCAACTGGTCTAGGTTGGATTCATGTCATAGGTAACCTTATTAAACTTAGAGTGTGTCTCTGTTTTTTTGCATGCATGTGTTTCCTTCTGGATGTGTACAGCCTTCTCTCTAAAGTTGTCTAAGGGGTGCTGAAGACATGAATGAATCAGGGAAGAAGTAAAGTTTAAGATTATTATGATGGAAACATGGGTGAGAAGAGTTTTTTTCAGCTTTGAAATCTAAAAGTAGATTTTTCAATTCATTTGTAAGAAAATAGACTTGAAATTCAAGCTTGTCAACAGAGAAGGGGTTTCTCTAAATTCCCACTTGTATCCTCAAGAACTATTTCTGGATGACTTGCTTGGGAACTTTCATACAGGAGCGATTGGGGTAACACAGGGAATGCTCCCTGTGGAAAGGCAGACAGAAGTTGATACACAGGGTGGGATACATCCATAATCTTCCCTCGCTGTCAAAGCCCATGGGAGAAGGGGAAGAGTAGAGAAGGCAATTGAAAAGCTCGGTTAGGGAGATTCTATTCTGCTTCTGTTGAAGATTTGAGATGACCCTCCAGTGTGAACTGTTCTATTCCGACATGGAGGCAGCCATGTTGAAGGGAACTCAGAAAGAATCATATTGAGCAGGAGAAAAGGTGCTCCACGTGACTCAGAGGGCCTGAGGAAGAGAGTCTAGCTTGGGAGTTTGTCAAAGGCACTCATATGCAAGGTGTTCCCCCCCGTCCCCCCCCGCCCCCACCCCATTAACACCAGGGAATGGTTTAAGGGTAAAGGAAAAAAGACTGACTTAAGAAGACCAACCTGAGAGAGGAGAGCACTAGCTAGTTTAGCTGCAGACCGCAGCATAGATAGCATCAGGGATTGGCCTGATACTCTTGGCAGTTGCTAGTCCAGATGTGGCTCTTGGGAACATCCTGGTACTCACATGTTGCACCCCCTACCCAGGTTCTTTAAGGCACAGTAACAGCTGGAGAAAAGGTACCAACAATATGACAAACCTGAGCATCTCCTAAGAGACAGACTATTATTACTAAAGAGGCAATTTAAAGTATCCACTTGAATTTGATGATTTAATGAAACTAAAGTACATATAAAGTACCCTGTGAAAATTAAAGAGAAAAACTTTATTCTCAGTGAAAGTGTTCAGGCAGCATCTGAGAACAATGGGTTTAAACTGGTCTGATCCCCAAACCAGTGTTCTGTTTTATTGTTGTTGTTGTTGTGTGTGTGTGTGTGTGTGTGTGTGTGTGTACAATGTGTAAGAGTGCTGACATGCACATGCCGGGGCATGCATGTGGAGGTCAAAGGACAATTTTCTTGAGTTGGTTTTCTCCTTCTCCACAGTGGATTGCAGAAAACTCAGATCTAAGAGGTCCTGAGGGTCTACTCATGGGTCTGATGACTAAGTTTTCAGTGTCAGTCTGTTGAGAATGCCTGGCACAGATTGGATGCAGATCTTAAGTGGGTTCAATCACAGTGAAAGCTGGTGCTTCTACTCGATGTTTTGGGGGGAAAGCCTCTCTTTGGGTAATGTGGTAAATATAACCGTGACCTAAAACTGCTGTTACCAGTTTACCTACTATGTCTTTTAAGCTGAATCAGCCATTCTCAAATTTTCTATCGGAGGATAATTTTAACCTCCAGAAATTATCGATGACTCCAAAGATCCTTCATTTCTCAGCTTCAGAGTTATAGTGTTTCCTGTATCCTAAGTTAATAATGAGATCTTTTACATTGTTACTTTATCTGAAGTAAAAATAATAAACCTCTTGTAGAGTCACATAAGCAACCTTAAATTTTAATAACTAAATTTTAGAAAGTGATGAAGATTGTGTTATTTCATATTTTTGTAAGATCCTTTAATGCCTGGTTTTAATGGAGGACAACTGAATTCTCATATCTGATGCAGTCAGTCTATTGTTACAATGTGCCATATACTCTTTGGAAAACCCCACCCTATGCCTAGAAACAAAATAGAAGAGTCTAGAGGACAAACAGTTACATATTTAACTGGTCTCCTATTGTGGCTATAGCAAAGTTGCACAAACTCTGTGGCTTAAAACAATATACATTTATTATCTTACACTACTGGAGGTCAGAAGTCCAAAAGAAAGCTAAAATCAAGGCGTCAGAAGGCATAGTTCCTCCTGGAGGCTCGAGGACAAACTCCAATTCCTTGTCTCTTTCAGCTTCTGGAGGCTGCCCACTTTGCTGGGCTGTGGCCTCTCCTCCATCTTCAAAGCTTATGATATACCATCATGACTTCTTCCCTTACTCCACTGTTTGTCTTTTATAAGGACACTGTGGTTTTATGGGAACAGTTCACATAAGCCACTCTGCCCATCTCAACTTACTCACTTTCGCAAAGTCCCTTTTGACACATAAAGTGACATATTTATTAGTTCCAGGAAATAGAATATGGCTATCTTCTGGGGTCAATATTCAAATTACCATAGCATTATCAGCACAGTGCCTGCCATACAAGCATGGAGACATGGGTTCTGATCCCTAATACCCATGTAAAAGCTAGGCATGGTGGCATACATTTAGAAGCTCAGCTGGGGAACAGGGGTGAAGGTAGGAGGGGAATTATATAAAGTCAGCCTCCAAGAGCTCATTGGCCTACCAGCCCAGCAGAAATGATAAGCTGAGTAGGAGACTCTGTCCCAAACAATAGATGAAGAGTACTTGAGGAAGACAGTTGACATTGACTTTTTGCCTAATCATGAGTGTGTGTGTGTGTGTGTGTGTGTGTGCGCGCGCGCGCACCCGTGCACGTGTATACACATGCCTACATACATGCCTACATACAACACACACACATACACACACACACACACACAAACACATCTGTGCTTCCAAGACTCAAAAGAATCTTCAGGACTCCAGAGGTCCTAATTACTGATCTACAAAGAACAAAAATAACATTGGCTTACATGAAATGAGTATTTCTTTCTTATTTACAACATAAATCATTCAGGGCTGCCATGGAAGTTTTATAGAGTCAGGATCCAGAGTGCCTTCTTCTTGTTCTTCCTTAGTCTTTCAGATTCGGATGATTTTGTTTTTAAAGTTATCAACATCTGTGTGGCTCAAGGTTACTCGTTATCATATTGCAGTTCTAGGTATCTTAAAAAAAAAAAAGGAGAAAATGGAAATGGTAGGAGGAAGGTCCTTCTCCCTCCCTTTAGTGTGCCCTTTGAACATGTGATCATGCTGACATCAATGGACCCTGGAAAAGTAATTTTTTTTACTGGTCAACCATGGTTGAACCTAAGATTTCTACTGCAATCAATTATTAGTCCCCATCTCAGTGTTTATAAAGTAAATTGGAGCTGATAATTTGAACTCAAAGGTCAGGAGAGTCAAAACATTCTCAAAGACCTGACTCCAAGTCAGGTTCCCATGACCAAGCCTTCCCTGAAGCCTGTGTTTGAATTTCTCAGTTGCCAGAGCCTCTCTATATGACTTGGAGTTTCAATTATTTGTAGTCAAAGTTATCTGCTGCACTTTCTGTACTGTTTTCCCCATCATAAAGAGGAAACATGGAGTCTTATAAGTTCACACACACTGCAGGACCAGCTAGGCACATAGCTAGACACTGGGACCACTCAAGACTCATGGGAAAAAATGGTTATTAATCTGATTCAGGCTCTGCAGTTGCTGAGAACTCAAGCATGTTTCTTTGAGAAGTCTTGAGCATCATGGATTAATGAGTCTAACTTCTTCTTGGACAACCAGTAAGATTATAAATAGACTGTTACCATGCTATGATTCAATATAAAACCAAGGATATTTATTGGAATGACACAGAGCCTTCACACCAGGTTCAGGGATGCTTGGCTCCTTTATTACATGTTCTTAACTTGACAGTGTTTACCTGTAAACCTATGACCTAAAATAGCTTCCCACCACCTCCTGACAGCTCATCAGAAGGGAAAAAGAGAAAAAAGCCATTTTCCAGTGCTCTATAAGACATGGATTTTTTAATTAAAAATTATTACATATATTTATGATGGGCAATCATGAGACCCAGTGTAAAAACATGTAGGTCAGAAGACACCTTCTCTACTTCTATATAGATCCCAAGAATCAAACCTAAACTTGGTGCAAGCAGTCCTAAGCCATCTCTTCAGGCATAGTTTTTGTTGAAGGAAATTGTGTATTACTGTTTTTTCTTTATAAAAATAAGAATGCAGATAAATATCATTTATCTAATATATTTAAATCTTAAAATGATATTTTCATTGTGTAGCCATAAAGTAAATAAAAACAAAATAAAGAATTATAGGAATTTGGAAATGTTATGGTAAAGCAACATTTTAGAAAATTAATTCAGGTCAGAAAAGGGATAATGGTTGTTGTGATTGTTGTTGTTTAGTTTATTTGTTTTGTTTTATTTGGGTCTTTTGTTTGTTTGTTTTGCTGGGTGATAGCTCAATAGATAAGGCACAGGATGGCAAGCCACATGAAATCCCTACACTCGGGACGTAAATAGGTGATTTCCCTTCCAAGCTGAATAGCTCAATTAGCCAGAATTGACAAACTCTAGAGCTCTGGGAGTGATCCAAGAAGATACCTAAGTTCAACTTCAGGCCTCCACAAACACATGCACACATGAGCCCAAGCACACACATATACATGTATGCTCACACATGTTCAAACAGGCATACTCACATGAACAACATACACATGAAAAAAAAGGAAAGAAAACCTTGTCTAACTGATGCTGACATCTGCATTGTGAACCAGAGATCTAGCAATACCCAAAGGATACAAATAGGTTTTGTTCATCCCTACTGTCAAAATTGCTCTCTTTAGAGATACAAAGAAAAAAAAAAATCTCTAAGAACCAGAAAAAGAAATGAATTCTTTCAAATCCATAACAAAGAAACAAATGACAAGAAGAAAAGGGAACATTAGCCACTAGAGAAGAATTAACCATCCTTCATTCCTGGATTCACTTGGTGTTACACAACATGTTCTGAAAAAAAGACCTACATATTTGAACTTTTCTCTGTGACATTCAGACAGTGAAAGGACAAATTGACATGACTGAATTTGTTTGGGGGACTTTTCAGGCTTCTTTGAATAGGCAAAGAGGTATTAAGATAAAATTTGGAGTTAGTCATGAATTTAGAAAATAAATTGCTGTCCTAAACTTGCAATAAGTAGCAGTACACAACTGATATAATAAGTCAGAAGACTACAAATCAGATCTGATCTTCTCATGGGAACAATGCTACAACAGCAAGGTCATGTTCCTTACTAAATGTTACATTCCATATTTTTTTTAAAAAAAAAAAGACCATATTCTTCCACTTAATCAATGCACACTGCCCATTTATCAGATGATACATTTGCAATGTACACATACATCAAATGACAAGTCCACCTGATAATGAAGTATGAGCACTGTACTTTGGTAAGACAACCTACGGAGGATGGTTGGCAAGATTAGCACTGAGGCTCTGGAGAGACATCTGGCTACCCTGAGAGATGGCTATAAAAGGACTTAGGAGGTAGAGCAGCTCCTGAACAATGATCTACATACATTCAGTCAGGTTGTGGAGACAGGCTAAGCCCATAGATCAGCTCATACACAGATTGAGAGCACAAGGAAGTGGTCCATTGGTAGTGAGGGGAGAGTCCAAGGGCCTGCGTCTCAGGTAACACCTCTTGTTCTAAACTTTGGTTAATTCTGATAATCTCCTCTGGAAATTTGTCGGCTTTGCTCAGTTGCTCTTTGCATCTAGTTCCTCTTCAGCAGTAGAAACAAAAGTGCCTATAAGGTTTTGAGTATGCCCAGAGGGTAGAATTTATGTCTCTAATCCACCAAAACTATTTAAAAGAAAAGATAACTGCTTTTAAGATACACAAAAGAGGACTGCAGCTCTCCTCATCCAAGTGTTTTGCTGCATCCAATCTTTATGTTGACAGACTCTTGATGAACTTTGCTGACAAGTAAAGTTTCCACGGTGAAAACTGACCTTCCTTTTCTGTATATTTCCACTATGCTTATCTTTATAATGAGCACATTAGATTTTTACATTAAAAAAAAAATCCACTTCATGAATGAGCACGAAAAGGACAGGAGGCACATGGTTTATGGAGGAGGTTTATGGTTGGGTCCATAAACAAGAAGTAGAAAAGACAATGAAACTGTCATGGGAAAGGTAGTGAGTGGGAGATCTTGAGTGCAGATGGAGGAGTGCGATCCCACTGATCACCCATGGGTTCTGCTCTTACAGGGGAAACAGCCGACTCCAGAGCATCTCAAGCGTAGGTTGAATGGCTTTAACTAACCTGGCTCCTAACTGTGCTGGTTCAGCTCTGGAGTGAGAGCAGCTGAAAGTCTTCCTTCTAGACTTATCCTGGAGCCTCAGTAGCTGTCCAACTGTCATGATGCTATATGTCCAGTCTGTGATTCCGACGTATGCTCATAAGACAAAGGGAGCTGACAAAAGGGTTGAAGGATGCAAACAGTATTTTTAGAAAATCACCTTGGTATCAGCACACAGTATGGATTAGAGGATGAAGCCCACAGGGAAAGCAAAAAAAAAATATCATTTATTGAACACATTCTATGTGCTAGAAACTAAATTTTCCTATTTAATTAAATTAATTTAATTTAAAAATGAGTATGTTTGCTCCTTGGAGGGGCTGTTGCTCCTACCCCAGGTGTGAGGGGACACAGGAAGGTAAAGAGCTCTGCAATCTGTAACTGCGCATGGCAGAGGGTCAGGACTAGAAAGCTGTGGTGAGGGGGTAGCCAACAGACACTGAAGGAGGAGGACAGGGTTGACAGAAAGCCAGAAACAAAAAGGGCTTAGAGCTAATAACAGTCCCAGGAGCCATCAGGAGAGTGATGTGGGAGGAATCAGAGGAACAAGAGCACGAACTTACAGTTCTGTGGCATTGTGTGGATACCCTTCGTGTGTTTAACCAGTTCTATGCTGGTAACTATATTCTAGATGACTCAGGCCAGGCTACTGTTTATCCACCATCACTGTTCACAACTATGAAATACTTCTATTTATGAACAAATTCTATTTTTCAATTTTTGAATAAATGTTCTAAAAATATTGATAAATATTTCCAAACCCATAGTATTACTAAGAAAAGAATATGTGCACGGTCAATAGTAAACCTTTACTTCTTGCCAGATTGGCATAGAAATAATGTTCTGCTACTCAGTTCAATTGCTTCAGGGTCACTTAGCAAGAGATGTGTTGTCATAAGAGGCCAAAATATAGCAATCATTTGTGTGCCTGGGGATGACTGTACTTTGGTTTTTAGAATTGTGATCACAAGATTGAAATTCTGGAAATGAATGAGTGTAGAATTAGAAGAGAGAAGACCCAGATGTCAACCCGCTGAAGGGAAATTGACGGGAGACAGGAAAAATCAAAGAAAATTTAAGACTAAGAAGAAAAAGAGGAATCAAGAAAATGGTGTCAAGGTTTAGGAAAAGAGCCACAGAGAGTCACTGGATTTGGCAGAGAAATGAAAAGAATTAATTCACCCTTGAAGGTTGGGACTCATATGGACAATTAGACGATGGACAATGTTAGAAACGTTAGTCATTTGGTAGAAAATCCCACCACAGTGGACTGCTGTAAAACCCTGTCAGCTCTTTAATTCTTTCCAAAGATGAAGCTGGACCACTTCCAAAATGTTAAATAATGTCTGCAATAAAGTATACAGTAGTTTCCAAATGACAAATGCAGCCACCCCACGCCCACTCTACACGCCCATTCTTTTACAGGCTGCCTACCTTTAAAATGAAGTCTCTAGCAATGGGAGGGGAGTCTGTCGTGATGAGGGCAGAAAGTCATCATGTTGTATTGAAACTTATAAAATTTAATCCTTCATTCCAATATTGCAATAAGAAGTCCTGTACTCCTACACATAATAAAACGAATTGAAATAAGAAGCAATAAAGAAAATATGACATGCATGGAATGAGAGTCATGAGCCCCAAGTGACTTGTCAAGCCTGTACAATGAGTACTTCCTGCAGAGGCTTCAGCATCGTACCAATCCTTCTTCCTCAGTCACCCTCTCCCAACACAAATATTCGAGGGTGACCCTGTTGCCCTAATCTGTATTCTTCCAATTGAAAGACATTATTAAAAGCAAGATTGGGTTTTGATTTCTAGAACTCTCAAGTCTTGATTTTGACCAAAATGCAACCCTAGAAAGTTTGTTTCTGGTTGGCTACTGGGTGCCTTGACTCTTTTCCTTGACATTCTGAATATGAGATACCATCTGTTGTCTCTAGACTTATCTTAATACTAAAAAGGGTTAACAAACATTTATATTAAGTTGAGGAATTAATTTTATTTGATGGCTTCGACTTTCTTAGAGGCTAGTCCTTAGGAAGACCATAACAAAACCTGTCTAATTTCTAAGCATTACAAAGAAATAAGAGAAGACAATTCATATGGGCAGAGAGGAGCAGCCTGTATTATTTGAAGTGTGATGGAATTGAACTCTTATTGTTAATTTCTAAGATTAAGAGACTGGCTTCCCAGTTCAATTTCTGCCCATTTCACAATGATATCTAGAAATATACCTGCATTGAGCCAGTCAGTGTTTTGATCTATTCTCTAAACCATAGAAATTTAGTCAATTCAGGGAGGTTACTTTAAATGGCTCTACCATTTATTTTTACAGAAATTCTCCTAACTAACCAATTGTATAGCAATACTAACACCGCAAACCCTGCTATATAACTTCTCACATTTCTTTGCCTTTGAGAATCTGCTAGAAACTATGAAAGGTTCCCTCTGAAATAGTCATGCTTGCCAACTCACAAGCACTTTTCAAAACAACTTTTACATTAAAAGTTTACTTATTTTATATTCATGGGTGTTCCACCTTCAAGGATGTATCTGTACCACATCTGCTCACAGAGTCTGTGGAAGCCAGAAAAGGGCATCAGATGCCCTAAAACCGCAATTACACATGGCTGTGGGCTGCCATGCGAGTGCTATGGGTCGACAAATCCTAGTCTCCTGAACGAGCAGCCAGTGCTTATAACTGCTTATAACATCTTTCCAGTCTTTCACATGTATATTTGCCAAAATGCAATGGGACCCCTGGATTCTGACCACCAATCCCTCAGCTACCCAGTTACATTTAAACTGAATTTAAGTTCTGGACACCTTTTAAGATATATTTTTTATGTATTTATTTATTTTATTTATATGAGTACACAGCATCTGTCTTCAGACACACCAGGAGAGAGCATCGGATCCCATTACAGATGGTTGTGAGCCACCATTTGGTTGCTGGGAGTTGAACTCAGGACCTCTGGAAGAGCAGTCAGTGTTCTTAATCTCTGAGCCATCTTTCCAGTCCCCTTTTAAGACATATTTTTAATTGAAATAGACTTACATCATTTTCCCTCCTTCCTTTTCTCCCTCCAGCCCTTCCCAGGAACCTTCTATCTAATCCCTCCCATGCCCCACATCCCCACGCTCAAGATGGTAGCCTCTTTTCCTTTTATTGTTTTAGATAAATAGATAGATAGATAGATAGATAGATAGATAGATAGATAGAAATAGAGAGATAGAGATATAGAGCTATAGATATATAGATATATATACATATGTGTGCACAAACATAAATACAATTTTCTAAGTTCATTTTTGCTGTTTGTGTATATCCAGCTTCAAGGCTGTCCACTCTGCATTGGACAGCCAATGGAGGGACTCATCCCTAGGAGAAATTAATTCTCTTCCCAACAGTCAGTAGTTACCTATGGTTCTTTGTTGAGGCGGTAGGACCCCATGAAAACTTTTCTCCTTTGACATTAGCATGACCATCATTCCAGTCTTGCTTATGCAGCCATTTCTACTAGAGGCAGCCTCATGGCAGACTTCCTGGTGTTCTGGCTTCTACAATCTTCCCATCCCCTCTTCAACAATGCTACCTGAGCCATAGATGTAGGAGCTGCGATGTAAGTGTATCTGTTAGGGCTGGGCTCACTGTAATCTGTTGATTTCTGCATTGTTTGCAATTGCCATTTTCTGTGATGGTCTCCATTTGCTGTAAAGAGAGGCTTTTTTGATGAGGGGTAGCTACACTTATTCAGGGGATCATACACAAAGAAGTTTCTGGCCTGCAGAGCTGGGACTCAAATTCTGAAATTTTTATCCAGGAGTCCCAGCTTCAAGGAGAAGTCAATGTAAGTGGGAAGCATGCCTTTTAGGGTGAGACAGTAGGATGATGCCTTGTTACTAGGTAAAAAGGCCTCCCTCTCGGCGGTACTCCAAGTCCAGAATATCATTTCTGAACAGCCCTGTGGATAGAAAACTCGATGGCTTATGTAAACTCATCAATTATCTTGTTAAATTAAACAAATCTTTCCCATCATTAGTAAAAGACAAAATAAAAAAATTATTTTTATCTCAATCCACATTTGTAAGTGGAATAGAATTGAGATTTCGGCACAAGCTTGAAAGTGTGGTTTTGCTATTAAAAGAGAGATCAGTTTGAGCACTGGCTGTATGCCCAACCTTGTGCTAGGCACTTGGGATAGACAGATAAGAATATGGACTAGGGAGATGACGTAGCGGACAAAGTGCTCACTGCACAAGCATGAGGGCCTGAGGTTGCCCAGCACTTACTTAAAAGCCAGCCACGGAGGCACATGCCCGTAGGCCCAGCACTATATGTTGGTGGGAGATGAAAAGTAGGTGAAGACAGACAGACCCCAGAGGCTTCACTGAAGCCACTGAAGCCAGTTCACAATGCTGAGCTCTGGGTTCATTGAGGAACCTATCTAAAAAGTAAGGTGGAGGAATGATTGAGGAAGATGTCTTGATGTCAGCTTTCTCTTTGACATGAGCAAGCACTACACACATCCTACACACACACACACACACACACACACACACACACACACACACACACACGCACGCACACACACACAACCTGCTGACCATCTTCAAGAAACAGAATGGCCAAGCCGGGCAGTGGGGTTGCACGCCTTTAATCCTAGCACTTGGGAGGCAGAGGCAGGTGGATTTCTGAGGCAGGCGGATTTCTGAGTTCGAGGCCAGCCTGGTCTACAGAGTGAGAAACCCTGTCGAAGAAGAAGAAGAAGAGGAGGAGGAGGAGGAGGAGGAGGAGGAGGAGGAGAATGGCCAGAAGCCAAGAGGGTTATTGAAGGCATCATACAATCCCAAGAATAAAATTTTACAGGAGAAAAAACACTTTATTTACTAAGATATTTGTGGAAATCACTAGTAAGGATGAACTGTTATTAGTTTAAGGTGGTTTCAAATTATTTGCTTCTTTTTTAAAGAAATAAACATACATCATAATGGCCCAAACTGAAAATTGATAATACCAATTTGGCAAGATAAGGAACAAGTGAGATTTTCTAGCAATAATGATGAGAATCATAATTAATAAACTACTTTTCCGAAACTACTCTACAGTTTTACAGTTACACATATTTCTGTCTCGTAGCCTAGAAAATTTTACAATACTTCAGAAGAATTGAACACGTGTCCACAAAACATTGTATAAGAATGCTTATAACCGTCTCACACTAGAAGCAGTCCACAGACTCACCAGCAAGAGAATTATGAGCAAAATATATCACATGTATACAACAGAATACTAAACAACAATAAAAAGTGGGCAAGTATATAGATGAAGTGCAAAAATATTACGCTGTGTGACCAAAACAAGATAACAAAAGAACATGCTGTATCTCCCATTTATGTGAAGATCAAGAATGAGTCAAACTCATCAAACTCATGAGGAAATCAGAATGGAAATTGCTTCTGGGAATTAACTGGGATTGGTTGGGAAAGGACATGATCTGGCTTCCTGGTGGGATGGAAAAGTTCTCCACCTTGATGGGGTGGATTGTCCCCAAGGTACTAGGCAGAACAATGGCTTCTGAAGTTGATCATGTCCAAACTTGTGAATATGATACTTTATATGGCAAGAAGAACTTTTTGAATGTGATTAAGGGTAAAGACCTCAAGATGGGGAAATTATCTGAGAGAGAGGGAGGGGGAGTGGAGGGAAGAGAGAGAGAGAGAGAGAGAGAGAGAGAGAGAGAGAGAGAGAGAGAGAGAGAGATACAACTATAGACAAAAGAGAAGAGATAAACAAGAGCAGAGAGATGTAATATTGTCAGCTTTGAAAATGGAAAAGTCTGGGGCTGGAGAGATTGCTCAGTGGTTAAGAGCACTGACTGCTCTTCCAAAGGTCCTGAGTTCAAATCCCAGCAACCCCATGGTGGCGCACACCATCTGTAATGAGATCTGATGCCCTCTTCTGGTGCATCTGAAGACAGCTACAGTGTACTTAGATATAATAGTAAGCTACAGTGTATACTTAGATATAATAATAAATAAATCTTTTTAAAAAAAGAAAAAGAAAATGGAAAAGTCATGAGCCAAGGAAAGCAAATGACCTTTAGATCAGAAAAGACAAGGTGAGAGTCTCCTCTAGATTCTAGCAAGGAACACAGCCTTGTAAGACACTGCTTTTAGTCTAGTAGAACTCATGGAAAACTTCTGACCTATAAAGTATAAAGTTATAAATCTGGGTTGTTTCAGATCAAGTGTGACACAATTTGCCAATTAAAAACTAATAAATGTGGGTATAATCATTTGTTAAAGTCCATTAAAATCTATAATCAAAACCAACTTGATTTGCTGCTTGTAAGTTATATCTTTTTATGGACTGAAATGCATCCCTGAAATAGATGCTGGAAACTTTGCAGAACTTCAGGTAGCCCTTGTTTGGAAATGGAACTGTTGCAGACATAATCAAGACAAACTCCTATCATAATAGAATGGGATTTTGATTCAAAGTGACTAATGCCTTTCTTATAAAGGGAAAGCATGGAGAGGCACAGCAAGAACATATGAA
The DNA here is from genome assembly GCA_036184795.1 of Tokudaia tokunoshimensis. Classification (NCBI taxonomy): domain Eukaryota; kingdom Metazoa; phylum Chordata; class Mammalia; order Rodentia; family Muridae; genus Tokudaia; species Tokudaia tokunoshimensis. The sequence continues at coordinate 46,922,294 of BTHU01000012.1, forward strand.
GACAGGTCGAGGCTGGAGTGATGCTGCCAAGCCATCAGCAGAAGGTGGAGAAGGCAGGGGAGTGTCCTGGCCAAGGTCTAATGCAACACTGCTCTAGAAGTAAGGGAAAATATCTTGTCGCTGTTGTTGTTAGTTTCACAGGTGTGTTTATGGTACTTTGTACTGGCAGCTCTAGAAAATTAACATCCATCTCAATTCTTTTAAACAAATCTTCAGTAGGTTATAAATCTGTGGGGTTTTTTTTCAGATCAAGTGTGCAGCAATTTGCCATAGTATCAATTAAAAACTAATAAATGTGGGTATAATTATTTGTTAAACCCCATTAAAATGTATATATAGAAACAGCATGGTTTACTACTTGTAAGTTTCATCTTGTTATGCACCGAAATACATTCTGAAAAAGATGCTGGAAACCTTGCAGAACTTCAGGTAGCCCTTGTTTGGAAGAAAAAAAAAATTGAAGCCTGCTTCTTGTTCTATTTATTCCCATAATGACAATCACAATCCTGTTTCTTTTTACATCCTCATCATTTATATATATATTTGTTATGTACCTATGAATCATAAGCATTTTTATTTGTAATGCCCCCTCTGTTTCTGTCTCTCTGAAAGTTTCTTATTATGTAGCTCAGATTGGTCTCCTTGAATTCTCAGTCCTCCTGCCTAAGCTTAGTGCTAGTATGATAGGCATGTGTCTACATGTCCGACTTTCCTATTCCTCTGCCCCGTCTCTGTCCATCTGTCTCTTTCTCTTTGTCTCTGTCTTTGCTTTTTCTCTGTCTCTGTCTCTGTCTCTTTCTCTCTCTCTCCCTCTTTGTGTGTGTGTGTGTGTGTGTGTGTGTGTGTGTGTGTGTAAGAGACAGAGAGACAGAGAGAGGGAGAGAGAGAGAATATTCAAGATCTACTACTCTCTTGGCAAATTTTAAGTATGTTATTGTTAATACTAACTGTGATACTGTATGTTAGAGCCTCAAGACATACTCATTTTATAAATAAAGTTTGTATCTATGAACCAACAATATCACTTCCCCATTCCCAGTAATCCCCAATGATCATTGTATAGAACATCATCTTAGGAACAAAGTGTTTTGTTTTGTTCTTTTCTTAAAGGCGTGTTTTCTTTATCTGTTGTACAATTTTATGATGGATAGGTTATTTCCTTTGTTATTTTTTTGCTATCATGGCTATGTACATTCTAAAGCACATGTAATGGGAAGAATACACGCTTGAGAGTGGAATAGTCTTAGAGATGCAAATCCTCAGCCTCAGATGATGGTGGGACTGTTCTGAGAATGAAGTCTGTGTTCGTGCTCACAGAGTAGCAAGAGAACTATTATAACTTCATACCCATGGCAACTGTGTCAGCCGTTTGGGTTTTGGTTTTGATTTTGTTTGTTTTGTTATTTTATTTGGTCTTGGGGACTTGAAAGCAGGGCCTCTAAGCACGTGTTCTGCACTCAAGATACACCCTAGACAAGCATTTCGCTCATAGTGTCTGACAAGCAAAAACAAATATGCCACAAAACAAATAAAGATTAAGTTTAAGAATTCTTCAAAGATTTGTAAGGGTCTATTTAAAGGTCCTATAGCAAATTGTGCATTAGAAATTGTGGCATTCCTTTTTCTACATGTCCTACTTAAACACAGAGAAAGCCCCACTGCCATTGCTGCTGGGTATAAAGTGGTTTTCATTTGGTTTTAATTTATATTTTCTTGGTTTTTAGCACAACTGAGATTGTTGTTATACATTAACTGGTATTCCACGGTTTTTATGAGTTCTGCCTTTTGTCTTACTGATTTTTAAGGGTTCTTCTCTATTGGTAATAATTCCTTTTAAGATTCAACTGGAGGGGCTGCAGAGAGTACACTGTGGTAAGAGCACTTGTTACTCTTGCATAGGACCTGCATTTGATTTTTATAGCCCACAAGGTAGCTCACAACTATCTGTAACTTCAGTTTCAGGGACCTTCTGTCCTCTTCTGGACTCAGTAGACACCAAGCACACATGTGGTACATAGATATATGCAGACAAAATACCCTCATACATATAAAATAATAATAATGATTATTATTATTATTATTATAAAGATTCAAGTAGAACCAATTGTTTCTCTAGCCTGGAAGCTCTCTCCACTTTTAGTATACCGTCTTTTATGATTAAATCTTTTTTTTGTTTTGTTTTGTTTTTGTTTTTTTCGAGACAGGGTTTCTCTGTGTAGCCCTGGCTTACCTGGAACTCACTCTGTAGACCAGGCTGGCCTCGAACTCAGAAATCCACCTGCCTCTGCCTCCCAAGTGCCGGGATTAAAGGCGTGCGCCACCACTCTCCAGCATGATTAAATCTTAATGATGTCGTAGTTAGCCATCTTTTCCTTTAAGATATTCATATTTTAGTTGGGTGGTGATGGCTCACACCTTTAATCCCAGAACCCAGGAGGTAGAGGCAAGTGGATCTTTAAGTTCAAGGTAAGCCTGATCCACAGAGTGAGTTCCAGGACAGCCATGGATATTCAAAGAATCTCTGTCTAAAAAAGCAAAGGAGAAACAAACAAGCAAACAAATAAATAAACAAACAAACCCTGGCCCAAAAAACAAAAAACAAAAGAAAAAGAGAGAACTATGCATAATTTTCTAAGTTGTTTAAGACATACTTTTAGACTGAGATTATAATGGCATATTATTTCCCCCACAAAGGTTAATTTTCCTACGTTTTGTATTTGGATTTTTAGTTATTTTAATTTTTGTAGGTATGATGCAAAATTAAGATTTAAAAGGAAAAACAATTTTGACACAGGGTCATGCTATATAGCTCTTTCAAGCTTCAACCCTACCATCCCCCTGCCTCTAATTCCTGAATAGCAGGAGATCTGACCTGGACTTTTCCACGTGGATAACCAGTTGTCTCAGCATCTTGTTTGCCATCATATGACCTCTATGGTGAACAGTTTCAATGTATACCTCTGTTTGCCATCATACGACCTCTATGGTGAACAGTTTCAATGTATGTTTCTAAGACTTCCAGTCAACTCCCATTAGCTTAATTATCTACCATATAACAAATACAACACTGTCATAATTATTACAGATTTTTAAAAATTATTTTTTAATGCACTTTATCCTACTTTTGATTTGGGAGGGGCAGTATTTCAGATTAAATTACAATCTCTCAATGAAGGAAGTTAGAGCAGGAACCTAGAGGCCAGAACTGAGGAAAAGCCCATGGAGAAATATTCCTTACTGCTCTGCCTCTGGGCTCAAGACCAGCTACTTATGCAGCCCAGGACCACCTTCCCAGAGACAACAGTACCCACAGTAGGCTAAGACCTACCCCCCCACAACCCACCCCCTCCATCAGCTTGTAATAAAAAATTAATTACATGCAAATTAAGTCTCTCAATTTTTTTTTCTACTTGAAGCTTCTCTTGGCTTTTCTTGGCCTTTTGTATTTACCATATAAGTTTTAGAGATGTTTATCCAGTTTGTAGGCTTTAAAAAGAGTAGTATTATTATTACATTGCTATTATATTTTTTTAAAGATTTATTTATTTATTATATGTAAGTATCCTGTAGCTGTCTTCAGACAAACCAGAAGAGGGCATCAGGTCTCATTACAGATGGTTGTGAGCCACCATGTGGTTGCTGGGATTTGAACTCAGAACTTCTGGAAGAGCAGTCAGTGTTCTTAACTGCTGAGCCATCTCTCCAGCCCAATTATTATATTGTTATTATTATGATAATATTAATATTATGGTAATAATAATTATAAGTTTCCAATTTAAATAAAAGTCTTTATGATATCGAGCCTTCACATCCATGAAAACATACAGCTTTATATTTTTCTTCAAATTTGTTTAACCTTAAAGACAGTCTTTAATTTCCTCTATAGATTTCTTGTGTCTATAGCTAAGACTTAACCACACTAATCTTTGTAGCTTTTGTTACACATCTCAATGGAATCTTTCTAATAAATTCTCTAGTTGGTTATCAAGAGTGAACAAAAATTCCATTCATTTATCTTTGCTCAGTTTGCATTCAACAGCAACAAACTCTCTTATTTGTTCTAAAAATAAATCATTTTAGTTCAATAGTTCTGAGACTCTGTTTTTAGGTACAACATTTTCCAGTTCTTTTAGCACCGAAACCTAAACATGTATTAGATCAAGGCACATTGCTCTAAACAAATGAGCCATACGTTTGTTAAAGCAATCAACAGTGGTTTGATATAGTTGTTAAAGAGATGGCAGAGCTGAGTGCTAAGTCACCTGGCTCTAACTGGCTCCCACAGCTACATCTCAATAGACTGATTTGTAAGTGGAATATGAATTAAAACACTGTATTGTGTGTGATTCTTGTTAAGAATTAAATGAGACAAATCCAATAAAATATACACTGTTTTGGGCCCATAGGAAGAACTAAATTAATGTTAGCTATTGTTGTTAAAATTATGAGTTAGCTGGGCATGGTGACAAACTATAATCCCACCAGTTGGGAGGCAGAGGAAGACAGAATTCTTGTGAGATTGAAGCTAACCTGGTCTACATAGTCAGGTCCAGGCAAGTCAGAACTACACAGCGAGACTATCTCAAAGGTAAAGTGAAATAAACTGAAGAGATAAATGATATTGTAGCTAACTCAGTTTCTTATTTAAGTTCATGTATGAGGCAGACTTTAAACATGGGTTTGATTAACTTAGAACAAACTTCAGCAAACTTCCTATTCTTTTAGACCTGTATGTATCAGTAATTCATTCAGGAACTGTCAGTTATTCTTCAAGTGATTTGTCATGGGTACCAGAGATGCAGCAGTACCCAGAATAAAGGTCAAGACCCCTTCCAAGCCTGAAACTGTCATTCTGATGAAGTCAAACTTCGTACAAGTATATAAATGTGGATATTTAAAGTAGTATGCCTTTTGTTTTAAAGAAACTAGAAGAGAAAGCCACAAAGGCCTTGTTGAAATCCAGAAGGCAAACAGGTTCTCTCTGAAGAAGTAGGAAGTCAGATAACAAGGCAAACAGAAAGGAAGGAGTGATATCAGAAAGGAAGCTTCAAATTCAGGGGACTAGCAGAGGCCACCGTGGCAGATGTGGAAGAGATGCTGTAGAGCTGGGGACCTGGGCAGGATACTGTGCAAGCCTTTGGAGGTCTTTAAGATTTATTTTAAGTATATGAGTACATTGTAGCTGTCTTCAGACACACCAGAGGAGGGCATTGGATCCCATTACAGATGGTTGTAGTGCTTGGAATTGAACTCAGGTCCTCTGGAAGAGCAAGTACTCTTAAATGCTGAGCCATCTCTCCAGCCTTGACTTTAGAGGTCCTTAACTCTTAAGTATAATCATTAGCTCCATAAAGAGGCTAACATGAGAAGCTCATTCTGACTACTGGATGGTTAGGAAAGAGAGGAGGGACTAAGGAAGGAATCAGGAAAGGTAGAAAGGAGCTCTTGCAAAAGATATTGACAGCTTAGGTAGTGATGGGGTGAAATCGTAGCTTTGTTTTGGCAGAGGGAAGATTGAGCAGGTTGGTGGTGGAGAGACATTCTGTAAAAGTATATGGTCCCTGTCAGGGTTTCTGACAGGAGCAGAGGGGAGAGCTCTTTCTGAAATGGAAAATAATTGGAGCAAGTTTGAGAGGGAAAATCAAAGGCTCAGACTTGGGGATGTTGGGTCTAGATGCCATCTGGGTGGTCCTGCAGAGATCCCGAGCATATCTGGCTGGAGTTAGAAATCTGAGGACCACTGGGGACCGTGGATTTTATTTATGGAAAAGGGAACAGAAAAGAACAGAGCCTTGGGAGTGGTGAAGAAGGAACAGGGCAGATACGTAGCTGGCAATGAAATGTAAGGTGGAAATGAAGTTGGATAGAAACACACGTGAACCCTTTAACAGGAGGAGACTTCGAAGAGCACAGCAGCAAGGTCAAAGGTTAAGTGAGAGGTTAAACAAGAAGGGAGCCGAAATATTTATTGACTTTAAAAACATTGGGATTACTGCTTTTAACCTCAGGGGTGGGGGTTGGGGATGGGGTGGACCCAGAAGTCAGACTGTTGCCTGGAATTGAAAGAGCAGTCCTATCAAGGACCTTTATCATACCAGGAGTTAGCTTGTACACAAGTCTTTTGCAGCTACCTATGTTCTGCGGAGTCATCCAGCAACAGCACCTCTGAACTCCCATCTAAGCTGGTAGGTGAAATGTCAGGGAGGTAACACTCGTGAAGATTTTTTTTTTTTTTTAAAAAAAGCATGGTTGTGCAAATCTCTGCCAACCAATGAAATCTCTCTACCGTACACACAGGTGCAGTGGGTGGTTCAGTCTCAGCAGGAAGTTGAGGAAGCTGTAGTCATCATCACTTCTGCTGATCAGAGACTCAAAGGTCAAGACCATATTGGAGTCTTTCCATTGTTGTAAAAGTTAATGAAAGTTAATTATTAAAGCTGACAGAAAGGTAATTTACCCACCGCTTTACATAACCTATATAAAGACATCCATAATACATATATGGATGCATGCAGAGTCTGTAGACCCAACTAGATGCGTAGTCTCCTAAATCAGGACTGCTTTATCTCAAAAAATTCCCACTGTTGCTGAAGCTCCTCACTGAGTATATCCAGGTAGGAACTAAACTTAACAATCATTGTACTCAAACTGATTTGCTGTGTATCAAAAATATTTTTGCTTAACATGGCTTATTTAGAAGTTACTGTTATAATCTTGAGTCTATAAGCATGAATATTTTGAATAATCTCACTAATAGACTAAAAAAATGTGTCTAGTATTTTTTAATAGGCTAGCAATGTAAATTCAATATTTGAGGAGGTTTAAGCTATCAAGTAAACGATTGTGTGCATTGTTATGACTTAAATGGCCTGTTTCAAAGATAGGAGTGTGTTTTACCTTAACTGTTTAAATAATTCCGCATATTCTCCACCTAAACTGGGTCTGACAGGTTGATTATCTGCTCTGAAAGGCTAGCAACAGTGAGCTTCTAGGAAAGGTTGTCAGCAGGAGGTGGAATTACCTGTGTGAAGGGATTTAGAGAGGCCACCTGTCCCAGACATGAGGGTTTTATCTTCCAGACAGTCAACAAAGTCCAACAGGGAAAGAAAAAAAGAGAAAAAGTAACAGCCATAAGCACAGAGAATAAAAGGAGACAGGTGGGTGGGGGTGGGTGGGAGAGACGGCCATTGACAGCAGTTGAGTACCCGAGACCACAGCTAAGATGAGATCATACAGGGTTCCTATGTTACCATTGATCATACAGGATACCTGTGCCATCATTGATCCATGTTAACTAGACTCTATTTTATTTTTCTAAGTGCCAGAAAATTTTATTTTACAATGTTCCTGTTGACTGGTTGGTTTGTTTGCGTAGGGTCTCACCATGTAACCCAGACTGATCTCAAACTTACTAGGCTGGTCTTGAATTCCCAGATATCTTCCTGCCTTAACCTTCTGGCTGTTGGGATTACAGGCATGAGCCACCGTGCTCAGCTTTATAATGTTTTTAAATGTATTATATCATTAGACTAAATAATTCTTTTTTCCAAAGTAAATTAGTCATTTGGAGAAATAGTGCCGGCAACAAACACGTAAACACTTATTAAATAGCTTGTTATTCCTCCACAGAAACAGTTCACAGAAAGGGAAGGGATTGTTCTTAGGATCATCTGTGTGTTTTGAGACAAACTCTTACTCGAAGCCCAGGCTGGTCTGAAACTCACAGTAGAGCTTAAACTGGACTCAGGTCCATGGCTATCTTTCCCCAGGAAGTGAGTGCTGGGACTACAGGAGTAGGCACCACATACTGATTAATAATGTTTATTTTGTTGTTCTGGTTGCTGTTGTGTTGTTGAGACAGGGTCTCACTATGTAGCTCTGGACGTCCTGGAACTCACTCTGTAGCCCAGGTTGATCTGGAATTCACAAAGTCACCTGCCTGCCTCTGCCTCTCTAGCTCTGCTGATTCAAGGGCATGTGCCACCAGGTTTGGCAATAATGGACATTTTTAAGTTACTAGAATAAATTAGTAAACATCACAGTCTAGCATTTCTCCACAATAAAGGTTGCATTTCTCCAAACAGAGAGAAAAAGGAGAGCTTCCTCCTGTCTTGGCTTCATTCTGCTAAGGTCCAAAGATGGGGACAAAGCAGGTGACTCAAGATGGAGTCTCAGGCTACCCTGGCTCAATTTTGTGTGTGTGACATTGAGAGCAGGGGCTCTCCACTCAAGCACAGTGGTCCTCTCCTGGAGCCCCGTGCTCTTGGGTTATGTCTTCTCTCTCCAGAGCAGGTTTGGCATGCTCCCACATTAACGCAGCACGGTGAGTCTGTCGTCATCATGAAACCTAGCTTTTTGTCCCTGGCTCAGTCACTTGCTAGCAAGAGTCAGGAAAGTCATTTACTGTCTCTCAGTTTGTGCATGTGAGTTGGCAGTAATGATACCTACCTTGTCTGCATGTTGGAAATGGAAGTGCTCAGAAAACCACAGGGCCTTATGGGAATGGCTAGGAGTTCTCTTTCCCATCCTCTGAACCTATTGCTCTGAGCTCGTTAGAGTGTCTCCCAGTATGTCTCTAATGACTTCTTCTTTGACCAACCAAATCTGCTCTGCAGTTTTTTGATCTCTTCCTGCCCACCTGCTCTCAGGCATGTATTCATTGTACAACATTAATGGCCTTTATCATGACATCTTCATACTTGAATACTACACAGGTCTCTCATACTCACCCCCATCACTCTGTTGCCCACCTCCCACTGCTCCCCTCCTTCTTCCCACATAGCCCCCTCCACTTTCATTTAAGGCAGCACACCATTCCTTGCAAAGGATGATGGGAAAGAGGCATGGACTTAGCAGAGATAGTAAGGATATTGGCTGGAGGTGAGGCTCTCACACTGTTGCTGGGAATGTAAATTGGTGCAGCAATTATGGAAATCAGTATTGAGGTTTTTTAAAACAACTAAACATACAAGTAGCATATCATCTACCCATGACCTCTGGGGTCAATCGTTTTCCTGCAAACTGCATCATTTTCTTCTTCCTTATAGCTGGATAAAGCTCATGCTTGCATATCTGTCCCATTCTCATTATCTATTCACCTATTATTGGACACCTAGACTGGTACTTAACTCGACTATCGAAATGACGCTGTAATAAACATAGGTGTGCAGGTGTTTCTGTTGTGTGCTGACTTAGATTCATTAATGTGTAAACGTGGGAGTGGTTTGCCTACATGGGATGGAAGGAGTTTGGTCACGCCCCCTGGGCCTCTGGCTCCTGTTGCAGTTGCAGCCCCTACAGACCCTGCCCCTCCCCACCCCCCACTGCAGGAGAGGTGTGTGACCATCACAGTGCCCTACAGTAATGGCTGTTCCTGGTTGTCAACTTGACTATGTCATATGTTATATGAACTATAATCCAGAATTGGAGAGCTTACCTGTGATCTAGATCTTGAGACTGGAAGACACAAGTTTCTTGGCATAGGAGCCATGAAAAGCTTAGGCCCAGGCAAGCTAGTACATGCCTTTAATCCCGAGACTGAGGCAAGGAGATCTCTGAGTTCAAGGTCAGCTTGGGACAAAGCTAATCCCAGATCCAGGCGTGGTACACACCTTTAATCTGGGCCACACCATCTGCTGGAGGACTACAGAAGGACATTGGAAGAAGGAAGAATATTCTTCACCTGCTTGCACTTACTTGCCAGCACATCTTACTTCTTCAGAAGGCCAGCTGAAACAAGTAGCCTCGTGGGACTGAGCAACTACTAGATTCTCAGAGTTCCCATTCACAGCTGACCACTGTTGGGTTTGTTGGACTACAGACTATAAGTCATCACAATAAATTCTCTCAATGTAGAGAGACGTTCCATAAGTCCTGTGACTCTAGAGAACCCTGACTAAGACAATGATTACAGCAGAATGCAAAACACAAAACATGCCCTTCTGCCTCTGCCTCCTTCAGCAAACCCTTCGTTCCCCTACTCTTATCCTATCAACCCTGTTTGCATGAAAAGATTCTGGCTTCTAAACAATCTTGGAAGCGTCTGTGGTATGCTAATGGCCTTCAAGGCAATCATCACAGATTGGGCAGGGGAAAAAAACCAACAAATGTTTTCTACAATATGGTCATGTACTTATGTCTTTCAAAGAAGTAGCTCAGTTGTGTGTCATAGATTAATTTTGGCTCTGTTTCAAAAGCAAAGGAAATCCAAGAGAACCATGGCTTTGGAGGGGGAAAGTATTATCAACTCCAGACTGGTCCCTTCTGATTTCTTTTACTAACATCTCTGCTAAACCTTCCTCTGTCCGTCCCAGCTATTCACTTGGCCTCTCCGATGCTGACATTATCATTCCCCGATTCCATCCAGTTCACACTGGCCAGAATAAGAGCCTTTTTATGCCCTTGATTGTGGATCCTGTCTAGCAGCTGGTTGGGATCCTCATTGGTGGTGGTACTCACTGGAGCAAGTGTCCTCCTTGCTCTCCCTTCCCTTACACACTCCCCAATTACACATCTCCAAACACCGTGTAATGTTCTTTTGTAAAGACTAATTCAGGAAACAGAACTGGCTTACCTCTGGTGCTCCACTGACTGGCACAGGGGTGTTTTGAGGTCCACGAGAGCAAGTGTTTTCAGCTGTGTACCCTTTTAGGGATGTCTCCTCCAAGACCCTCCCTAGCTTGAGTAGCTTTTGATGGTATCCCTGAGAGTTCCCTTGTGTAAGAAGAAAAACTCATTCCTCCTGGGTTCAGTTAAATTCAGTTGCTAGCATTGCTGGTAGAGCTGCTGGTTCAAGTGAGTTGCTTCCCAGCAGAAAAGGATAGAGCTCTGAGGTCAGAACCCTAGATAAAGGCTGAGTTGAAAAGGTCAGGGCCATAAAGCGGCACCTCTTCGGAGCAGGGCAGATACAGAGGAGGCTCCCAGGTGACTAGAGATGGAACTGGTCATAATCAGGTGGAACTCAAGGGGATGTAAGGAATGCATAATGTCAATTCCTGGAGCTGTCAAAACATTACTAATACATAAGAATAGCTCAGTTGAGAAACTGGACTTCAGAAGTTAACTTTAGGATTAAATTTCTGCTAAGATATTTTTTTTCAAAGCAGAGAATGATAAATGTGTATGATTTGGCACCAAGGCATGTAAATCTACATATATGTCCATGTGTGTCTATGTGCACCAAAAGATACCATAAGGGCCAAATAAATTTTAAAGTATACAGCTCGGGAAGGGAAATAAAAATGGAAACATTTACAACTAAAGCTCTAAGTTCCAAGATTTCTGGCAGCCAACTGCTCCAAGAATGAATTCCAGTCCCCTAAAGTCATTGACACTTTAAGGAGCTAAAGGGAATCTAATCACTAAGGTAAAACAAAGCGTGGACATCCACTAATGTTGGTGCGATGTTTGAAATGGAATTGCAGATCCCAGGAACCAAACATAATATTTCCCTAAGAATTTCTGGAAAGAAAAGTGAACCGCGTGAGTGAAAAAGAAATTAATAAAATCACTTGAATTCTTAACAAAAGTCAGTTGCTCCCAACAAGCGCAGGCAGGATGAATGGCTTGCACTCATGACCTTCTAGAGTCGCTTAGCAGCTCAGCCGCTCAGCTGAGCTACGGCTGGGTGATTGGCCGGGGGCTCAAGCATGGTGTTTGCTACCACGGGTGCGTGGGTGTGAGACAGCAGCTGTTCGGGTGTGAGACAGCAGCTGTTCTGTCAGGAGAGCGGTGGGGATAAAGGCTGGTTCTCAAGCTCTCGTAGGTCTGGACACTTTCTTACACTTCCCTGACTCTTGAACTTGTGCACACCCTTGCCACCATGTGCTGCGTGAGGAGGAAGCCGGCTCCACTGCAGCAAGAGATGGCCAGAGTTCAGCTTCTTGATCTAGCTGCAAGTAGGAGGGGTGTTAAAGAGTCAGCTGTGGTAACCTCAGGAAGGGGCTAGATAAGAAGTTATCCCTACTATCGATGGCACTGACAAAATCTGGATGAATGAATGGATGAATGAATGAATAGATAAATAAAATCCTGGTTTTGCAGAAAGAAAATATAATGGCCAGAAGAATAAAAGATGCACTGTCAAAAAAATTTTTTTAAATAGGAAAAAATACCTAGTAAGTGTCTGTGAACACCTCAGTAGAAAATGTGAGCAAAACAGCCACTGAAATATTTCCCTCTGTACATTCATAGCCTCATACGACAGAAGTACCATCTCGAGTCCTCATTGTAAGGTTGACTGCTTTGAGCCCTTACTGTAGACAGCTTTGCCAGACATTCACGGCACCAGAAGTCACTGACCATAGACTGATTCTAAGTGCTAATGTCCCAGTCACAGTGTGGGCAACTGGCCAAGAGACAAAAATCAAACAAATACCATGCTATTTAGTGCAAAGAGCAAGCTAAGTCTTCTTGAAGAGCAAGCTCTGATGTGAATGAAGTACTTATACAGCCAGTGGGGTGGGAGGTAGGAAGTGAGAAGGGAGGTGAAAGAGGGCACAAGGACAAGTGGCACCAGGTTGAGAGGGAGACTAAGAAAGAAGTCTAAACAGCACAGTAATGTTCAAGATTCAATAGGTTGGGGGAAGAAGCACACACTTTCAGAGGCTAATTCACAGGGAAAGTTAGAGGATGTTAGGAGACTGTCAGGGGAAAGAACAGTGGGTAATCAAAGAGAGGTCAGGTGAGGCCAAGAACCGAAGTCATTCTCTAGTTCCTGTTACAATGTGAAGGCTGCAAACATGCAGGAAGGACTCTGTTGTAAGAGAGAGCACAATGTAACCAGATACAATCTAGCATAAGGTAATTGTTAATCACTGTGATTTAAGTCAGAGACCAAAACTGGACCTCCTGGGTAGGTATGCAAAACCAAGATTAGGGGGGTGGGAAAACCAGCAGAATGTTCTCCAGTCCTGTTCATAGTGGACAATAAATTACATGACATAGAATACACAGAAAGGACTGAAAATGGAGGTCCCATTTTTGACATGGTTAGCTATATGAAGAAAAGATACTTAGATTATAGTAAGTGATAATACATAGTTATTTTCTCATATGTAAGATGGGGATAATAATAGTTAATGCCTCAACTGTGAGTACTAAACTAATAATGTATATAAAGGGCTTTATAAATTGATCTTCTACTATTACAGAAACAAAATAAAGACATGAATCTAGAAAAATCTAGATAACCTTATTATCAGTGGTTCTCAACCTTCCTAACGTTGCAACCTTTAAATAGTTCCTCATGTGTTGACCCCAACCATAAAATTGTTTCATTGTTGCTTCATAACTATAATTTTCTAGTTATAAATTGTAATGTACATATTTTTTGGAGATAGAGGTTTGCCAAAGGGGTCATGACCCACAAGTTGAGAAACGTTACCTTATTTATTTAATTTATTTATTTATTTATTTATTTTGTAGTACTAGGGATTGATCCTATGGCTTCATATATATAAGTGTACTGAACTATAATCCAGCCCCAGAAAATGTTAACTGTTACTTAGTAACCACCACGTGGTAAGCACCTGAAGAATGTCATATACATTATTGGAAATTTTGAAACTTTTGAGCAATCTCAATCTTTGCAGTCACCTTGAGACATGGACATCGTCTCCCAATGTATAACAGAAGCTCAAACAGGTTAAGTCAGCTGCCCACAGTCCTTCCTTAAAAAAAAAAAAACTTGTCATTCATGAGCTAAGTAAACAAAGCCATACTTCGTCTCTACATAGTTTCCTTTGACTCCCAGGAACCGTTGGAATATAAATGGACAACATTTTTGTTTTCACAAACTAAAACCATTTTGAGGTCTTATTTAAAAACAAAACTCTGATGAGTAAATTAGAACAACCTTGATTAGGGTCAAAGGGAAATGAATATGCTTTGATGTGCCCCGCTGTTTCAGTACCATACCTTTGGAAATATCTCTAGAAAAAAACAAAAGTTGAGATGGACTCTAATTAACTTCAGCGTTTGGAAGTCAGAAATGGGTGTGACTTCCAGGTGAGCCTGGTCTCCATGCCAAATTCCAAGCCAGCCAGGGTTACCTAGTGAGACCGTATCTCCAAAATAAAAATAGAAACAAAAACAAGAAATCCTTGCTTAGTTAACCCAAAGGAGTTGTGTCTGCTCCTTGAAGGAAAAAGTGGTATTGCTCTGGCAAAAAAAGTGACCTAGGTCCCTTAATCCTGCCCTCTTTTGATCTCAAAAGGTGGTAACATTCAGTTCGGAGCTCACTCATCTGTAAATTGCATCACATTATCTCTGAGTTATTTAAGAAGCAAGCTCTGTTTGGTTTCAGGCATTTTAACCTGCTAAGGGCAAGAAGAAGCGTTCACCACATAGTTTCAAAGGGCTTCCTTCCCACTTGCCGCTGTCACCGGGGAATTGCAAAATGATCGAAGCCATAGGGAATCAGTATGTGGTGGCCAGACCGGTGTATTCCACAAAGACTTTTGGAGAGGAGTTTAAGATGTACAGACATCACAAGACATTCCTGGATCATCTCAAAGAGTGTTGTAGGTAAGAGACTCTTGGAGTACTGGAATGAGGAAGAAACGAAGCAGCTTCTCCTAAATTTTCTAGCTTTCAAGCTTTCCTTTCTGGCTCGAGTCCATACTCTGGAATCTGTCATCCTCACTTTTCAAACCTCTTACTCCCCTGCTGGAGGTGGAAAGGCAAAGGAAACACACCCCCCTCGGGCAAGCGGCACAAACATAGCTCTTCCAAGTCAGAGACTAACAGATGGACACAGGCGAATTCTCAATCGAAATGCTGCACAGTGCAACTCAGGATGGCACATAAATTCTTTTAGAGTTGAAGAAAAGCTGGCAGGTTCCTTTAAAAAGAGAAAAGTTTCTTTGGTAGTGACCAGAAAGCTTTTGGCAGGGGCAGAGACGCGGTTGTTAGTGGGAGTGAAGTCACCACTTTTGTCTTTAAGATGATGTCATCTTTGCCAACTTTCTACCTACTCTTAGGAGTTGAACTTAAAATTCGTTATTAATTCTCTGACCTGTGGCTTTCAACGTTTTCAGCTGCTCCTCACAAAAGGCCAAGAAAATTGCCCTGTCTTTGTTCCCCATAGCATCTTGGTTGCCAGCATACAAGATAAAGGAATGGCTTCTTAGTGACATCGTCTCTGGCATCAGCACTGGGCTGGTGGCTGTACTGCAAGGTAACTTTTTCTTCCTCCCCGCCCCCCCACCATTGCTTTTTCTTTTATTTTGAAGATATAATTTGCATACCATAGAATTCACTCTTATGATTCTTGTGTGTATGTGTGTGTGTGTACACGAGTGTGTTAGAGCAAGGCTAGGTTTGTACCTGCTAGGTTTGCATTCTACCAACACGTGATTCCTAGAGGTTGTGCACCTAAGATCACCAATTCTAGCATATTTACCACTACCTTCCCTCCCCACCCCCACCCCTTTGCACATGCACACACCCAATCCTTCATCATTTAATGTGTGCTTTTCATAGTCCTTCCTCCACTCATCACCTTAACAGTAAGTCTACGGATTTTCCTATTCTGGATATTTTGCGCAGATGGAATTGTCTGTGGCACTTTGCGTATGATTCTTATCTCTTAGCGCCAAGCTTTTCGGTTTACTCATATTCCAGCAAGGACAGCACTCTACAGCACAGTTTATACCACACTTGGTTGGACCTTTGAGTCGTTTCTACTCAGAGGGATGATGAGTGAGCCTTCTATGAGCATTTGTGTGCACTGTATGTGACTCTTTCTGTAAAAAGATGTTTCAGTGGCCTCGATCTATCTCCAGGAGTCTAAGTGCTGACCCTGTGGTGGTGCAGTGTTGTCATTTGTAGAGGTGCACACAGCTGTGTCACTTCGATTTCTCCCACCAGCACATGCGGCTTCTGATCCTGCGATGCTTCCTGTTTACTTTCTTTTCCTTTTGCTTTCTGTTTTGGTGCTGGAGATCAAGTCCAGAGCCTGACATGTACCAATAGAGAACTATATGACTGAACTAGACCCCTAGTTCTTCTTGCTGTTTTAAAAACTTGGGTTGCCAGGGCTGGAGATATGGCTCAGTTGGTAGAGTGATTGCCCAGTGCACTCAAAGCCCTGGGTTCCATTGCCAGCACAGTATGAATCAGGTGTGATGGTTCATGCCTGTAATCCCAGCATCTAGGAGGTGGAGACAGGAGTGTCACAAGTGTGACTATATAGCATATTTGAGGCCACCCTGGGCTAGGAGGCCCTGTGTTTTATTGTGGAACTACAAGGGTTATTTATGTATTTCTGACACGGAACCTTTATCTGATACATATTTGTCAACAGCTTTTATTTTTCCATTCTCTGTGTTGTTCCTTCACTTGTTTTTAAAACTAGAGAGAGAAAGGGAGTTTGAGACAAAGTCTCATGTAGCCTAGACTGGGCTCAAACTTCTGATCTTTCTCCCTCCACGTCCCAAGTGCTAAGATTACAAGCATGTGCCTCCATGCCCAGCCTTAAAGGTGGCCCATAGCAGTCACTTCCTGTGTCTTTCATGGGCTTAGGGGAGAGTAAGCCCAGGGCAGATATACTTCCAATTCAGCTTCAGCGCAGGTCCCAAAATGCTCTTATTTTGTAACACAGAGGAGTCAAACTAAGGCATCCTCCATGCTAGGCAAGTGATCTGTTGCTGAGCTGACTCCTTTGTTGATAACATCCCTTTTGTTTTTCCAGTGCTGTGATTAAACAGAGCATCTACATGTTAAGCAGGTGCTCTTTCATTGATCCACCCTCCCTCCCAAGCATTTTTATTTTCAATTCTTTGATTGCTTGTGCTACATGCATCCTTTCTGAGAGGCTGAGAGGTCCAAGACTGCAGATTCACGCTCATGAGTTCTGACCATGTTAGTCTTGAACACATTTTGAGTTACTGTGGTAACACCCAGTCTAAAACACTAGGAGAATCTGATGAAACCTAATGACTCGGCTGTTGTCTTTCCAGGTTTAGCATTTGCTCTGCTGGTCAACATCCCTCCAGCCTACGGGTTGTACGCAGCCTTTTTCCCAATCATAACCTACTTTTTCTTGGGCACGTCTAGACACATATCTGTGGGTAAGTCAATTACTGCATTGATGCAGGCTAGATTTGTTCATTCTTTATAAATTGTATTAGAAACTCGCTGCAAATTGCAGACTATGCATCATTTGGAAGACTCCCGGTTTACTGTAAGGATTAGGGCCAGGGCTGGTTGTACACAGTAGCCTGTTTTGTGCAATTTTTGTGATTGAACTGCAACTCAGGTGTAGGGAGGCACATACTGACTGTCATTTATCTTTGGTTATCTAGGTCCATTTCCAGTTCTGAGTATGATGGTGGGAGTTGTGGTTGCAAAAGAGGTCTCTGGCATCAATAATTCTTCAAACTTGACCTCAAGCTCAGAAGAAAATGACACAGTGGTACAGGAGAAGGTAATGGTGGCTGCATCAGTAACCGTTCTTTCTGGAATCATTCAGGTGAGCCCCATTTAGTGTAATTTGTCTGCCATGATCTGTTTGTCTTGACTGGTACCTATCTTTCTGGCTCTTCTTCCTTCTGTGAATCCTCATTTTGTGTGTGTGTGTGTGTGTGTGTGTGTGTGGTTTGCAAGCCCCCATTGGGTGGACCATAGGAAGTATTTACTTTAAAATAACCTTCTTATTTATTCTTGGAGAATTTTAGAATTTTATATAATGTATCTTGATCTTATTTTCTCTCTTCTCCTCCTCTCTCCTCCCCACTAACTCCTCCCAGATCCTCCCAGACTTGCCAAGTATTTGAGTCATTAACCACAACCAAATGCTAAACATAATCTAGATAGAAACAGATAAACACAATCTAGATAAAAATAAAAGTGGTAGGATAATAAAAAAAAGGCATACATGGTAAGGAATGAAATGCTTAATTCAATAAAAATATCTTGGACTCAGTATTACATTCAAACATATAGATAGATAGATAGATAGATAGATAGATAGATAGATAGATAGATAGATATGATGATAAATGATAGATAGATAGATAGATAGTTAGATAGATTAACTTTGGGAGTTTTTCTTTCTAATGCCTCAATTACTGCTATAATTTGGTTGGGAGCATATTGGTGTCTAGTTTTTTTCTTTTTAAAAAACTATCCATATAAAAGACTGGAGGAAAAAAACTAGAAAAGATTATGGTGAATCTGCACCTTCATTCCCAAGCTCCAGGGCCAACACTGTCATGGAAAACATGATGGATGAAAACATGATGGATTTCTCAAGATGTTACTGAAGGTTCCAATGATATCATTGCTTAAAGCCATTCCTAAAGGAAAGGAAAAGTCAGTTGTATGAGACCACACATGTCTGGCCTATTGACAAATTTTGTGCTCTTTTGCTTCTCACATACTTCTGAGTGTGGAAGACTGGTCAAGTGTCTGATAGAAGCAGTGTCCACTTAATATGCTTACTGTAAACAATAATGATGTGGGGACAGTAAACACCTTTGTTCCCTGGCTGAAACTTCATTCTTTTAACATGCAGAATGCAGTTATGTATGTACTTCTTACATGTATGTATTTATGTGGGGAGGGAGGGGGGTCCATAGGTGAACTTTTGGAGGTTGGTTATCTCCTTCCACCACATGGGCCCCAGAGATTAAACTCAGGTCATCTGGCATGGCAGCAGGTACCTTAACCCTCTGAACCAACTTGCCAGCCCCAGTCACATGTTTCCTAAGCAACTTAAGCAGCTTGTTTGAGATATGAATGGGCATCAACAACAAATTTATGAGGGCTGTGCTAGGTAAGATTTTGCTCTGAAGGGCTCGTGGTGAATCTTCTAAAGATACTGCACGGAAGGAAAGAAGGAGGTCCTTTGTGGGTCTGATACTTCTTGAGCCATGATGGACTTAGATACTAGTTGAACATCATGTAATAATGTTCAATCTGACAGATGGAAGAGAAGGTCAGAAGGAATCCTGGATGGTAGGTGTGCCAGGAGGCAGAGGCATTGGCTTCTGTCCCCCCAGGCTGAGCATTACATTTTGAAGTACTACAGCAGGTGCAAGCCTTTGGTTTGCTTGTGTGCTTGGTCTCTACTAACAGGCTTTTGTCCTTCTCTCTCCAGTTGCTTCTGGGGGTTCTGCAGGTAGGCTTTGTGGTGATATACCTATCCGAGTCCCTAATCAGCGGCTTCACCACGGCTGCTGCCATTCATGTTCTGGTTTCCCAACTGAAATTCATGCTACAGTTGACCGTCCCACCATATGAGGATCCATTCTCTATATTCAAAGTAAGTATTCCTGACATTTAAAAATACTGAAAGACAGACATGGTGGTCCTTAATTCCAGCACTTGGGAGAGAGAGGCAGGTGGATCTCTGTAAGTTCAAGGCCAGCCTGCTCTCTGTCTGTCTGTCCATCTGTCTCTCCTCTCTCAATCTCTCTCTCTCTCTCTCTCTCTCTCTCTCTCTGTGTGTGTGTGTGTGTCTCTGTCATACACATACAAATATATGAAGTTTCTTGTTCCATGTCTGCACTCCAATACAATTAAGCACAAATTAAGTTACTATGTATGGAGAATGATTTAAAATGTATACAGAAACAGCTTTTGGACATATTAATTTCTCCCTTTTGATCAACTTTTTTGTTTTGAAATATTAACTAGAACTTTGGACACTGACACCTCTCTCTGTTACCTTCAGAAAATGGGGTTTGGTCTCAAACCCCACTGAGGAATAGCAGAATAGTGAGCTTGATAAGGAGGGAGTCAGATAGAACAAAACAGAAACCTGATTGATTTGTTACAAATCACTTCCCTCTACTCTCCCTTCCCCAACTCCATCCCGGTGTGGATTGAAGCAGACACAGCTACCTACCTGGTTAGGCTAAGTTAGACTGTGCTCTCCTTTTGTTGGGGTGAAAGACTATTATGCTTGGAATCAGTCTGCTCCCTTAAACTGTCAGCTCGGCTGTGCAGTATTTAGCATGCATGACTCCATTTTGTTTGGGTCTAGTCTGTTGGGGTTTAGTGAGGCAGTATGGTACAAATCAGTGGCACCCTTAGTCCTTCTCACAGGACAGTCTTCAGGGTTCTGAGACAGCACCTACTCCAAACAATCTCACTCTCATACAAAAGTAGTCCAGAACTGGGGCTTGTGTGAAATCCAGCTTGGGTTCGCTTGAGCTCTCTTGGACCTGTGGGTATACAACCCAACTTCCTTCAGGAAGTAGAGTGCTCCGTGTAGGCATTCTCCATGTGACCCAGAGCAGGTCTGTCTTATGAAAGGAGTGCCTTTAAACACACACACACACACACACACACACACACACACACACACACACACGCTCATTAACTAGAAATGATTCCTTGGGCAGAAAAGTGGCAAATTGTATGCAATAGAAAACAATACTATTGCCTAGTGTGGGTGAGACCTTAGATTTTAGTTCAGGCTCTAGCAATGCAAACAAAGCAAACAAACAAAAGCAAATGAGGCCGAGGAGCAGAAGGGATCTACTGTAAAACCATGAAAAATACCCAACACAATTTGATACTAGTCAAAGATTCTTTTAGAAAATAAAAAATAAAGACAGACACATCCCCAAAGCAGTGATCTCTGTTATGCTAATTTACCCTCATTGTACCTCGAGACAACCCCTGCAGTTTCAGGGCTCACTGACAGAGGCTGAGCACAGAAAGGCTGTGGTTATGTGCTGGTCTTTTGCCCATTTTAATCGGTTCGGAGAGAAATGTGTCTGAATTACAAATTCACATTGTACTTTGGGGCACCCGTGTTTCTATCTGCAGGTCCTGGAGTCAGTCTTCACACAGATTCAGAAGACGAACATCGCAGACCTTGTGACGTCTGTGGTTATTCTAGTGGTCGTGTTTATCGTTAAAGAAATCAATCAGCGCTACAAAAACAAGCTTCCGGTGCCCATCCCCATCGAACTCATCATGGTATTGATTGTCATCAGAAGAATTTCATTCATAATCTAGAGTTTCAAGGAGAGAAACCCGTCACGTACACCATATTGATGTGAGGCGAGCACTAGCTCCAGTTTCTGAGTTTAACATTTAGTATGGGTTTCTCTTCATCGGAATTTACCTTCTCCTTATCTGGGTTTATTCTTTCCAAGGTGGGAATAGCAGGACCTTCACAGCCAAGCAATACTTTAAAAAAACAAACAAACAAAAAACCCTTTAAGCTTGAGTTGTGATGCTTGTGCAAATCAGAATTGTCCTGGGGTTTCTTAAAATGTAAGTAGGTCTAGGGTAGTAGTTATTATTAGTTTTTACCTTTTTCCCATTAATTAATTAATCAATTAATTAATCGATCAATTAAAAAACATTTTCTTTTTTGTTTGTTTAAAGATTTATTTTATTTATATGAATACACTGTAGCTGTCTTTAGACACACGTGAAGAGGGCATCAGATCCCATTACAGATGGTTGTGAGCCACCATGTGGTTGCTGGGAATTGAACTCAGAACCTTTGGAGGAGTAGTCAGTGCTCTTAACCGCTGAGCCATCTCTCCAGCCCAATTTATTTATTTTTATATCCCAATTGCTGCCCCCCATGCCCCCACCCCTGTTCCTCCTCACAGAGTCCCCATCCCCTTCTCTTCTGAGGGGGTTGGGGGTCCCCCTAGGTATCCTCCCCTTCCTCTCAGAGTGCATCTAGTCTCTGCAGGATTAGGCACATACTCTCTCTCACTGAGACCAGACAAGGCAACCCAGCAGGAAATGGATTCCACAGACAGGCAACAGCTTTAGGGACAGCCCTCACCTAGTTGTTGGACCCACAAGGAGACTGAGCTGCATATCTGTTACACATGTGGCACAGCCTCCGTTCAGTCTGTGTACGCTCTTTGGTTGGTGGCTCAGTCTCTGAGAGCCCCCAAGGGTCCAGGTTAGTTGACTCTGTTGGTCTTCCTGTGGAGTTTCTACCTCCTTCAGGGTTTTCAATCCTTCCCCCAATTCTTTCCATAAGAGTCTCCAAGTTTCATTTAATGTTTGGCTGTGGGTCTCTGCATCTGCTTCAGTCAGCTGCTGGGAGGAGCCTCTCAGAGGACAGTCATGCTAGATTCCTGTCTGCAAGCATAGCAGTATCAGTAATAGTGTCAGGAACTGGTGCTTGCTCATGGGATGGGTCTCAAATTGAGCTATTTTTACCTTTTTATTACATTTATCTATTTGGGGGTTCAGAAAAAACTTTCAAGAGTTGATTCTCTCCTTCCACCGAATGGATCTCAGGGATCAAATTCAGATTGTTCGGCTTGGCAGCTAGGGGGATTGAGTTTGGTGCAATGGTTTGGATTTTGTTGTTGTTATTGTTTTGGGCTTTTTTTTGTTTTTGTTTGTTTGTTTGTTTTGCTTTGTTTTTTGTTTTATACCATTCTTAGTTGTGCTTCCCATTCTAATCTGGGCAATTTGGAATTCTGCAGACTGTAATTGCAACAGGCTTATCTTATGGCTGTGGCTTTGAACAGAAGTTTGGCGTGGCCGTGGTTGGGAACATGAGTCTTGGGTAAGTGTATCGTCAATGCTGGCATCTTCGAGCACTCAGGGAAGAAGCACCTGTGGTTACAAGAACCACACAAGCCCCTTGAGAAATCCTTGCATCCCCCTCTCTTGAGCAAGCAGTCATGAAGAATGCCAGGATCCCCAGCACTTAGAAAGAGTCTCCCTATTAAAAAAAAAAAACAAAAAACAAAAAAAAACAAACAAAAAAAAAAACAAAAAACCTCACAAACCAGGCAACTTAGGACTCAAAACAATGAAAACTGGGGCTGGAGAGATGATGGCTCAGCAGTTAAAATCACTTGCTGCTTTTTCAGAGAATCTGAATTCAGTTCTCAACACCCACAAGGCAGCTCACAACTGCCTATAATTCCACTTCCAGGGTATGTGACTTCCTCCTACGACCTCAGTGAACATCTACATCCAGATGGTACACAGACACACAAACACATACATACACACACATACACATACACACACACACACACAGACAAACACACACACACACACACTTTTAAAAAATTAAAAATTAAAAATAAGAAAAATAGTAAAAATTCAAAAAATAAATAATTTCTTCCTTATAAAGAGTCATCAGCTGAGACCAGATTTCTTGATCCATAAATGACAGTAAACAACATGTAGTACTTCATTTGAGGTCACCAGAGCCATGTTCCAAACATTCAAGAGACACATCGGAGGCATACCAGCTGAGTAGTCCAGACAGCACATTCTGTCCTTTCTCCAGATCACACTCAGAGCGTAGCTCGTGGGCTAGCTCTGCAAGAGGCTGGGAAATTAGGTGCGGAAATCTAGAGCCTTGCTTCATGTAGTATTCTCTGTCCTACCTCTAACCACAGATAGTATTGGTTGCTTCAACATCCTTACCAAGGAAAGCTACTTTCTTCTTAGAATAAATAAAAGACGATTTCCTTTCTCTAGGCGTAACATGTATTTGATACTTACAGAAATTATATGGATATAGTCACTATATCTATATCAATCTTAATATAGCTAAATTCCTTTAAGAGCCAATATATGTGTGGCTTTTAAAGCAACATATATTTATGCAAATATACATATGTGTGTGTGTATGTGTGTGTGTGTGTGTGTGTGTATCTTCATGTGTTCCACTTAATCAAAACAATCAGTTTTTAGTTTTAAGACGTTGTGAGAAATGAGGCTGGGAAAGACTGTCTCTGGGTTTCTTTCCACCTATAATTTTCAAGTGATACTTCACTTAAATGTTTTAGAGACATAAACCCCAAGAAATATAAGCAAATGCAAAAATCAAAGAGAATCTTGTCAGAACAGGAAGGTTTTGAAAATAAATGATAAGCCTGAGATCATTGAATGGTGATGTTTATTTAGTAAATATATCAAACATCCATGCACCTGCTCTGCCAGGTGTGTGGGGCAGGCAAGACAGAGCTCGTTTATTAACCATGAATTCTCCAGAGAGGCAGCGTGACCAAGCACCCAGCGCTCCAGCTCCTGAGCACCTGAAGTTGTCTTCAGAGTCACCTCCTGTCCTTGGGCAAATTCACTAAACTGGGACCTCCATGCAGTTGGTTATAAAGAGCAGCTAAACCTGGTAAAGATCCTGGAGGCATTAAATGAGTTTATGTATGCGGCATGTTAAGTGCCCAGCTTCTATTTCAAATTCAAACATCACTACTTGCTGACTTAGTACTTAAATAAGATACAAGGCACGTGATGGGTCTTAATACATTCTACTTTTTTTCTAAGTGATCAGGTGAGTATTTTAAATTTTTGTTGACTGCAAATAGACTATTACTCAGGGTAATGATTATTAATTCTCGCTGGTTTGCTACCAATGCATATGGCACTTTGGAAGTTACTTTTGTGAAATTACATATGCACACTAAATCTGGGCAAACAACATGGCCCAAGGGAAGGAACAACACAGAGGAGACAGTGTTAGATGCCAGGACTGTCTTATGACATCAGCAGCAGGCCTGCGGTATTTGATGATGTACAGCGCTCACTCACTATTCTAATTGGCCTTCCCACATAATTATGAAGACAAGAGAACAGTATTATTGTCTCATTTGACAAATGAGGAGTCAGGCTTAGGAAAAGTAGAGCCAAGGATGGAGTCTTCATCCAGTTAATTCTGCCACACCACATTATAATACTCAGAAGTCAAAACAAAAGCAAAACTATAATAACAATAGGGTCCTAGTTATTTTGATATAAAATATGATCTTTAATTATATCTCTGCTATTAGGTTCATTTCTGAAAACTAAATTGCAATCTGCCTTTCTAGTTTGCATGGACTAATAGTCCATTTTCAAAACTATAGCTGAGTACTTATGATCAAAGACATACAAGATAAAAACAACAGTTCAGACACAGTTGACTGGATCCAATTGTGCACTTCCAACGTCAGGTCTGAAGCTGATGCTGACGGGAGCTGAACGTTTTAGTAGCTTGATGCCGTTTGAGATGGACAGCTTTCATAACCCAGCTGGCAAGTACACTTGCTGCTTGAGCTTCTGAGCATAAAGTTTCCCCTGTGAGGCACACTTATCTCTAAAACCCTTATCACCTTATTGCTAAAACCTGCTCTCCTCTGGGTGTGGTGGACTCTAGCACTTCTTCAGAGCATGGGGCAACCCCCAAGGCCTGCCTATCATGCAATGAAAAGTTAGTTACCAATGGGAAGAAGATTTTTACTTTCTTGTCCCAAAGTTGTATTTGCTCAAAGAACCTTTGGTCATGGATAGTTGTTGAAGGCACTAAGAGTTATGCTTTGAAACCCATCATGACATCAATTGGAACCTAAGACACTTACCTGTAGGAGAATAAGACTACACGTGACACTTTGAGTGCCCTGGCAAGATCATATCCATCTTACCACTAATGCCAGGCTGTACTATAAGTTTTATCAATACAGGCAGCATTACTTCATAACGGTAAGAGGGGAAATGTCAAACTTTTCAGTGGAATCAAGTTCTTAGGCCATACTTCCAAAAAAAAAGACATAATTCAGCCCAGATCATATCCATTCATTTATTTGCCTAATAATCTTTTGAGTTTGTGAACAAGTTGGTGGCATATAGTTTTGCTTGTTTTCAATTTCAGATTTCAACCCCCTATCACACCCAGTGTGAGAGTTTTCCAAGCCACCATAGGAGACTGCTTTGGCATCGCGATCGTTGGCTTTGCGGTGGCCTTTTCAGTCGCTAGTGTGTATTCCCTCAAATATGATTATCCAATTGATGGCAATCAGGTAAGCCTAATTGAGCCCAATTAGTTATTTCATGTACATAATATTCTTCTGAAAGAGACCATTTCAGGAAAAGCTTCCTTCCTTGTCCTCTGCAGGAGTTAATTGCCTTGGGAGTGAGCAACATATTCACTGGAGCATTCAAAGGATTTGCAGGGAGCACAGCCCTTTCCAGATCAGGGGTTCAGGAGAGCACGGGAGGCAAAACACAGGTATTGGAGCATCTCTGCTGCAAGGCCAACACAGTACTGATGACTGGGAAACCCAAGCCAGGCGGAAAGCGGCAGCCATCACAGGAATTGTTTCATTCTCACAGGTTGCCGGGCTTCTCTCCGCTGTCATCGTGCTGATCGTCATAGTAGCCATCGGGTTTCTTCTGCAGCCACTACAAAAGGTAATCGTCTTCCCCAAGGGGATAACAGCTCTCTTTTTGCGGTGCTAAATCCAACTCTCAGGTTCCGAGGACTTAAGCCACTCTAGGGAAAAAGAGTTCCTGACAAGCTCTCAGATACCCTCTTTAGTCAGCACTGTATGGACCAAGATTTCCCTCTCCTGGCAGACTTTTTATGAATGCCAGGAATGCAGATGCCCAAACCACTTTATCTACTCTACATAATTAATGTTCAAGCAGGGAGGTGCTCTGGCATACCAGCTTCAACCTAGATCGACCGAAGTGAAGATTTTCTTAAAGGGTTAGGTCATCCATCCCTCTATCAAACGCAGAGAGTGGTGCTACCACCTCCACACCTGTTCTTAAGGAATACGCCCTGCAGCTCCAAGGAGTTTGGTTTGATTCCAAAACCAACACTGTCAGCTTGGAGGAGGAGTAAACAGCCAGATACAGAATTCACTTCTTGCCCTTGGGCTCCCTATCTATAACTGTTTGGGTTTCCTTTAATAATTGTAGACAGCCCCAGTGTCCTGGAAACCACAGAGCCTCTATGAAAGCAGATGATAGTAAATACAGGAACATTGCTCTCTGGAGTACTCATAGGACTTCAAAGGAGTACATGCGTGGGTCAGAAGCACTATGACCATCTTAAAATCCTAGCTTTACGGCTTTTTATCTGTGTGATTTGTGATCACTGCTTCAACTTCTCTGAATAGTCCTCCACGTGTAAAATAGTAAGGAAAAAGTAGTTGCCATACAGAGTAGTTGTGACAATAAGTGATGTAAGGCACATGGAGTACTTAATCATATTGATAATTAATATTATTATCCAAACATTCCATTATATTTCTGACTGCAAGGGACATAGAGATGATCCACCCACCACTATCTTTTGTTTGCTCTCTGGATCCATGTTGATTGATAGCCGGTATGTGTACTCACCCCGAGGTGGGGGGACTCCTGGTGTAGTTACTTATAAGAACCGTATTGGTTGAATGTGTCTCCAAGCATCACTGAGCACTATTTGCCAAAACCATGTCTTCCACACCCCAAAATCTTTAGCCTCAAAACAAATGTCATGAAAGAGGTCAAGACATTACCACTAAAGAAAAAAAATTAAATGTATAGCCTAATAAAAACAAACACTCTCCTCTCTATAGAGAAGAGGCCCTGTGGGGTTTCTTCCACGTTTAAATGTAAATGAGGGTTCTGCTTGTCCACGTCAATGTGGAGACACTAAAGAAATGATCACCACTTAAATCTCTCTCTCTCTCTCTCTCTCTCTCTCTCTCTCTCTCTCTCTCTCTCTCTCTCTCTCTCTCTCTCTCTCTCTGGGTCTAGAATGCTAATCAAAGCAACCTCTATCGAGAATCCAGGGGTAAACCCTCAACAAAAGTGGAATGTCTTCATGTTTCCTGAGTCATAACTCTGATGCTTTTCATCCTATGACGTCAAAACAGCCAGTAACAATAGCTACTACTGAATATGTATTGGAAGTTTCCCAAGTGTTCACAGATTCTAAAATCCACCCCCCCACCCCCCCACACACACACACCTTGCCTATGGTTTCTCTATGCTCTGTGTGTATCCTACTGCATATGTGTTTCACTGTAATTTGCTTCAAAGATTTCCGCACAGATCAATGCTGGGGAAATACCTAATGAAAGTACAGTGTCTCTAGCCAGACAGTTGAATATTTTCTAAATTTGTACAGTATAGCTCTGATACCTTCACCAGCTATCTCAGAAGTGGTAACCTATATCTGTAGTACAATAACAAAACCAGGACATTGGCAATAGAAAAGTACTTTTAGGCACATTACTGATTTTATTCTATTTTTCTATTCTATTCTATTCCCTTTTTTTTTTAACATGGCATTCGTTTGTACATACTTTCTTTTTTTACGTGGATGGGTAGTTTTGCCTGTGCATGTCTATGTACCACATGCATGCAATGCCTGTGGAGGCCAGAAGAAGGCATCAGAACCCCTGGAACTGGAGAAAGATGGTGGCGAGCCACTCTGTAGGTGCTGGGAATCAAACCCAGGTCTTCTGGAAGAGCAGTCAGTGCTCTTAACCACTGAGACGTCTCTCCAGCCCGTTTTAATGTTACTTAAGATTGTATTTCTTCTAAATGGTAGCCTCTACTCTCACAGTGAATCAAATGAACTAAGTATATACTAATATAAAAATGTTAATTGTAAAGATTAAAAATATCTGGGCCAATTAAACAGTGTTCAAGACATGAAAACGAAAGCCCTGTCTGGTTTCCTTAGGTTGCTATGTTTTCTCGGTGTGACATTTCAGCACACAAATCACACGCTGCACTCAGAATGGAACCAGTCGAAATGTAGGTAGGGAAGGTTCCTGCCATTGTGCTAGACCCAAATGCTCATGGGTATACATCGCTATTTAGCATGATATTTTGTTAACTGAAGCAACTTTCATAAGACTAATTACAGTAAGGGAAACACCAGAAATGATGAGCTAACAGCCCAAGAAGTTAGAGTCCACCACTCAACTGTGCCAGTGGGGGGACTTTTTAAGAGGCTGCTTTGTGGGCGGTCACTCCTAGACTGGGAAATATAAATTTGCTATCTCATCCACTCATTCAATGACCAATTGTTAAGCTCTTCCTATACACATTTACCATAGTGTGCTCTGGGAACAGAGCAGATATAGTTTGAATGGTCTCAGAGCTTGCCTTGGGCTTTTGTTAATCATTCCTTGATCTGATCATTAGCTTCCTTTTATAAATCAGCTTGATAGCCGTCATCAGCAAAGCTCTGTAACTGATCTAAGACCTCAAGCTCTCCAAGATTTTTTTTTCCCTAAAGGGCAATCCCCTTGTCTTTGTTTAAGTGGACAGGTTGAACTAGCTTTGCTGGGAACAAATTGTTCGAGGGTTTACATGTAGGCCTTAAGATACGCCTCTCTCTACCCCGGGATATAGACTACTATCAGTTCATCTACAGCATAATCACGGAAAACTGCTCAGCTCGTCACTGGGATAGAATAATCTCCTGCAGGAAAACACATTAGTCCCAACCCTGGTCTATTGGACATTGCCAGAAAAGGGCGAGTCCTGCCATACACTTTGAGGCCCGCTAAGGGACTTATCTATGGCCTTCACCTTTGCTACTATATGGTTTCTTTGATTAACTTAAAAGTCCATCTGTTGTTTATGTCTTTCACAGTCTGTCCTGGCAGCTCTAGCGCTTGGAAACTTAAAGGGAATGCTGATGCAGTTTGCTGAAATAGGCAGATTGTGGAAAAAGGATAAATATGATTGTGTAAGTAGATACAGTCATATTTGAAGAAATGAAAAATCAAGATGGTAGTTTAATGCTGATGAAAAATGTATATTTACATTGCAATTCTTGTGAAATTTTGCTTCTGCCTCTCGGTTTACAATAACCTTAGTTTATTTCCTGTCTTGAAATTACATGCTCAACTGACCATTACCTGGAATGTTTAACTAAACATGATAGTGGCGCATACCCATAATCTCAGCACTCTAGATACTGAGGCAAGAAGAGCAGTAGTTTGAGGTCAGCCTGAGCTTTATAATGAGCTCCTATTTCTTTCTTTTTTAAAAAATACTATTTATAAGTACACTGTAGCTGTCTTCAGACACACACCAGAAGAGTGCATCAGATCCCATTACAGATGGTTGTGAGCCCCCATGTGGTTGCTGGGAATTGAACTCAGGACCTTTGGAAGAGCAGTCAGTGTTTTTAATCACTGAGCCATCTCTCCAGCCCAAACTCCTATTTCAAACATAATGAATAAGGCTGGAGAGAGATGACTCAGTGGTTAAGATCATTGAGTTCTGAGTTCAGTTCCCACCACCCGTGTTGGGTGGTTCAGAATCACCTGTAACTCAGATTTAGGGAATTAGGCTCTTCTGGTGTCCTGGGGCAGTCAGACAGGCAGGGGCAGAAATTCCTGTGTGCATGCACACCTCCCCTCCCACACACACATGTGTACATACACACATGAAAAATAAAAATAAATACACAAATGAATGGATTCTTGAAAGCAGAAAGTGCTGCAGAAGGCCTTCCTTTGATCTGTCATTACAGACCTTTATGCTGAACACCACAGAATCTGGGGGTCTGTGTTGCTTCTGTTCTTTGTTAAATGATATGTTAGTTTCCAGAGAACCAGCAGAGGGTGTAAATTCTGAACATTCCTTCTGGAAACATGTGTTCCTTTAGGAAAGCACCTACTTGCCCTTAACTTGCCTGAAAAGCACACTTTATAATTAGGGTCAAAGTCTGAATATAAAATTTCCTGTTGGCATACCCTATGTACTATAAGAGCATAAAGCAATAAGCTGCATTCAGTTAGCTCATGTTCCTGATATATAATTGTGTGTGTTTTTTTTAACCTACTGTTAGCACACTCAAGGTTTTGTAAAGATAGTAAAGCCATTAATTAAATCAATAGTACAGGGCTAAGATTAGTACAGGCTATCCCAGTCAATCTGCTGGATTTTGCTTGTTTGTTTTCCTTGCAGTGCTGTAAGGGGACCAAACCAAGCGCCTCCCATACAGGCCAGTGTTCTGCCACTGCTGTGTCCAAGACCTAGTCTGCTTAGTTGTAAGAGTGAACTGCTCTGAAATTTTTGCTATAGCCCCTCTATCCCCTCTCCTGAACTTGTTCTGGCGTAGGATAGAAATAAGCACACCGTCCGTAGAGCCTTTCCATTTATTTGCTTGAGTTTCTGTGGCCCAGTGATGAGCCAGCAGAAATGAAATGACCTTTTTAGACATGTCTTTGTAGGTACTTTGTTCTCTGGCCCAAGATAACAACTTCCAACTTCTGTCTTTGGCTCTCGACATTCATGCTTTCTCTAGCTCTGGACCTACGACATTGTACTTCCTTTAACTCTGATATGTGGTTGTCTTAGTCAGGGTTTCTATTCCTGTACAAAACATCACGACCAAGAAGCAAGTTGGGGGGCTGGAGAGATGGCTCAGCTGTTAAAAGCACTGACTGCTCTTCCAGAGGTCCTGAGTTCAATTCCCAGCAACCACATGGCGACTCACAACCATCTGTAATGGGATCTGATGCTCTCTTCTGGTGTGCATGAAGAAAGCGACAGTGTACTCATATACATAAAATAAATAAAGGAACCTTAAAAAAAAAGAATCAAGTTGGGAAGGAAAGGATTTATTCAGGTTACACTTCCACACTGCTGTTCATCACCAAAGGAACTGGAACTCAGGCAGGTCAGGAAGCAGGAGTTGATGCCGAGACCATGGAGGGATGTTTCTTCCTGGCTTGCTCCCTCTGCCTTGCTCAGCCTGCTTTCTTATAGAACCCAAGACTACCAGCCCAGGGATGGCACCAACCACAATAGGCCCTCCCCTCTTGATCACTAATTGAGAAAATGCCCCACAGCTGGATCTCATAGAGGCATTTCCTCACCTAAAGCTCCTTTCTTTGTGATAACTCCAGCTTGTGTCGAGTTAACACACAAAACCAGCCAGTACAGTGGTTGTTTTCTCTTCTTACAGTTAATTTGGATGATGACCTTCATCTTTGCCATTGTCCTTGGACTCGGATTAGGCCTGGCAGCAAGTGTGGCATTTCAGCTCCTAACTATTGTATTCAGGACCCAATTGTAAGTGTTCACTGTGCTCTGCGCACAACATCGCAGACTTTGACCTATCCAATTAGGAGAGCAAAACCAAATGCCAGTGGCTAAGAAAAAAGCAGTGTGTTTGATAGCATGTGCACCTAACAAGACCACGAGGTAGAGGGGATGACTTAGTGATGAAGAGCACTTGTTACTCTAGCAATGGACCGAGGTTTGATTCCCAGCACCCATAACTCTAGTGCCAAATGAACCAATACTAATTCTAACCTCCTTGATTAACAGGTATGCATGTAGTAAACATATATTCATGCAGGTGAAACACTCACACATACATAAAAATAAGTAAAATTATTTTTAAAAGACTGGCCAATGTAACGTCCCTCAATGTCACCCTACCAAAAGGCTTGAAGGACAATAGAATGGTCCATCACTAGATTCCAGTCCAAGGAGGATACCTGCTGCTGGCCTGCTTTCTCCTCTGAAACAGGTTCAAAGGAATAGCAAACATCTCTGAGTCTGCTTTGCTTGTCTATGAACAGGATGTGATTCTGTCCTAAGCAAGTTTAATGCTGTTGCCTTAGACTTGTTAAGCAGGAGAATGAGTTACCTAGAAGATGGAACTTTAAGGCGTGGCGGGGGGAGGGGGGCTCCCTCTTCCTCTTTAGCTGAGAGTGCTAAACCTATGAACTTCTCAAAGACCCCCAAGTTGAAAATTTCTATAAAAGCTTGTAGCTCCTGATTCTTATAGCCACCCAGTTCAAGTACCTTTTTGATTTTTAAGTCTTTGTCAGGTAATATCACCACCATGTGGTCACTCAGCTTAGCTGGCGTACATGGCCTGATTGCAAGAGAAATGGGAATTTAGGGGTCTACAACAGAGGTTGCTACCACAGCAAAAGTTAGTCCTTGACTAATGGAACATACTGACATGGTCCTGTTGTTCTGTCCCTCTTTCATACCTTGGGTTCTTATTGAGTTGGATTCCTTAGCCAAGATCCTTCAAATACAGAGACAAACCCAATGGTCACATGGGCAAGTTATTTTTAACCCCCACATCCTTGTCTGTACAACTGAGTACATTTGGACCCTACCTCACCAAATAACAGCTATATTTAGCATTAAACTGCTATGGCCTTATCGGTTACTTTGTACAAGACTGTGATGCAGTAGAGTCACTGTTTACAAAGCCATGGGACACAGAGATAAGGTGTTTGCCCTACCTATCCTCTAATGAGATGAAGATTCCCCTACCTTTCGACTTTGAAAAGTAAGCAGGGTTTCGTAAGCTAGGTGGGGGCAGAACTCAGTGTTGGGCTTAGCAAATGCAAGAATGATTTACTGACTAAATGGTGGGTTTCTCCCCCCTGCAGTCCAAGATGCAGCACACTGGCTAATGTTGGAAGGAGCAACATCTACAAAAATAAAAAATATTATGCTGAGGTAAGAAAGATCTATTGTTGTCTTTAACTTGCCAAAATAATGTCAAAGAG
Organism: Tokudaia tokunoshimensis; assembly: GCA_036184795.1. NCBI lineage: Eukaryota > Metazoa > Chordata > Mammalia > Rodentia > Muridae > Tokudaia > Tokudaia tokunoshimensis. Next base: position 46,955,530 of record BTHU01000012.1, read on the forward strand.
AGGCAGCGGGGCTCATCTTTCCATCTTCTCTGTCTTGTAGGTTTATGAGCCAGAAGGAGTGAAAATTTTCAGATGTCCATCCCCAATCTACTTTGCAAACATTGGTTTCTTTAAGCAGAAACTTATTGATGCTGTAAGGTTCAAAATATTTTTTTTGAGTATCTGGGAATGAAATGTTTCCTCTTTAGCATGAAGGTCACTGACTTCTTGGATGTTGAATCTGAGCTGTGTCAATGTTTAGTTTACATGAACTAGAGTAGGTAAAACTACCTTAAAAGGACCCATTAATATGTTGGGAAACAAGTCTCTTCCTTTGAGGCCCAAGATAGAACCCTTGTTCTTAGATCCTGCTGTAAGGTAAAAACATCAACTCAGGTGTTTGTTAACAGGGTTTTAGTACATGGGTTTTTTTTTGGGGGGGAGGGGGTAGCAACATCAGGAACAAGAGTAAAACATTTAATGTTTGACAGCATCACCAGAGAGAGTGATATAGCAGGATAGCAGCTATAAATGTATCATTGACAATGAGTGCTTCCGAATTGGGGTAAAGAAGGCAACGACCAATCTTTGAAAGTTAAGAAACAAAAGCTAGGGTCTGGAGAGATGGCTTAGCAGTTAAGAGCACTGGCTACTCTTCCAGAGGTGCTGAGTTCAAATCCCAGCAACCACATGGTGGCTCACAACCATCTGTAATGGGATCCCATGCCCTCTTCTGGTGTGTCTGATGATAGCTACAGTGTTCTTACATATAATAATAAATAAATCTTAAGAAAAGAAAGAAAGAAAGAAAGAAAGAAAGAGAGAGAGAGAAGAAACAAAGAAAAACTTGACATCCATTTTTAAGACACACCCTTTGGCTTACTTTGTGCCTAATTATAATAATTAGTTTGCTAAATACCCCCAAATTGAATACCAGAACTATAAAATTATACTGAAATACACTTCAAAAAATAAAATTACACAAACTCTAACAAAATTTAAGAAGTCTTATTAGGTGTCATTTATAGCTGTCAAAAAGAAAATTAACAAAATCAAATTCCTTTAGGAGTTTTGTGGTTGAAACACAAGCAGATACAAATAAAATTTAAATCCATTTATGGGTCATTTGTGGCTAAATTCTGGACGATGAAAATCTTTAAACTTTGGTAACTGCATGCAGGCTAAGCCCCAACTCGGTATTGTTGCTGGTATTGTTTTTAAAACTTTTATCTCAATTTAATTTTAAAACATTTTATCTCAATGATTCCTGTGTCCCGAGCCTTCAGCCCCTCCCAGCTAGTCACTGTCATCACGTTCTGTAACTGTCAGGGTGTTCGGCTCCCCTGTAACACAGCTATTGGATTTCCAGGTCGGCTTTAGCCCACTTCGAATTCTACGGAAGCGCAACAAAGCCTTGAAGCAAATTCGAAAACTGCAGAAGCGAGGCCTCATACAAGTGACACCTGTGAGTTTTCTGCCCACATTTCCATCGGATAAAAACTTCTAATTGAACATAATTCAAAATCTTGGTTTCATTACTTTAAAGGAAGTGCTAGACAAAGATATTCTATGTGTTAACTAATGGTACATTTATTATATTTATTTGTGTGCGTGCACACATATGTGCAGATGTGTGCATGTGTGTATACATGTGGAAATCAAAGTACAAATTTCAGGAGTAGGTTGGCTCCTTCTTTCCACCATGTGAACTCCAGAGAGTGAACTCAGGTCGTCAGGCCTTGTGGCAAGCCCCCTTGCCTACTGAGCCATCTTGCCAGCCCTAATGTCATTATTTTGAATGGCATCTTTGAGGATCTCCTGTTAAAAAATTTTTTTTTTATTTTTTTGTCCTGGGAAGAGTATCAAAAGCAAATAGAACAAAGCACCTTAAACCCTGTTGCTGATCCAACGATGGATCCAGGCTACAGGAACTCCTGCATCTGCATAACAACATGCATTTTCACAGTCAGAATCACAGTGATAAATCTGTGACCACCTCTCTCCCGCAGAAAGGATTTATATGCACCTCTGATGGTTTCAAAGACTCTGATGAAGAATTGGACAACAACCAGATAGAAGAACTTGATCAGCCGATCAATACCACAGACCTGCCCTTTGACATAGACTGGAACGCCGATCTCCCCCTCAACATCACTGTCCCCAAAATCAGCCTCCACAGCCTCATCCTCGATTTTTCAGCAGTGTCCTTCCTTGATGTCTCCTCAATGAGGGGCCTCAAAAAGGTAATTTGTGTCTTCTTGGAATCAACGAGTTATTTGCTAATGGCAAATTGTATATATGGAAGAAAATACCTTTAGGTGACACATACATATCACACACACAAATGCATACCATATTTGCCTGTACAGCACACATAAATACATACCATCCCCTACCCCTGTATACACACATCACACACAAATGTGTCTCCTACATGCATGCACAGCACACATAAACACTCCACCAGTACGCACACCCCATACACCACACACATACACACAGGCCAGATATCAACACTGAGTGTCTCCCTCTGATGCTTTGCTTGTTTGTTTTGATACTAGGTCTCTCGCTGAACCTAGAGCTCGTTGATTAGGGCCTATGAGCTCTGGGGAGCCACCTATCTCTGTATCTCAAGCACACAGACACACAGACACACAGACACACACACACACACACACACACACACACACATACACACCACATATATCTGCCCCAGGATTGCGCTAGAGACCCATGCCTGTCTTTTTATGTGGGTTCTGGGGATAACACCCTCATGCTTGCCTGGCATGCGCTTTACCCACTGAGCTATCCCCAGCCTGGGTAACACATACTAAATTAGAGTTTGAGACTTAGTTAAGCTTGTGAGAAGAGGACAGAGGTGGGGAGTGTTGGACAGAAACACAAAATCTGAATGTGGCTTCAGGTTGGCAACTACATTCATGATCTTTCTCAAGCCGGGCATCATGGGTATTCTCAGAAACTTATGGGCATTGTGTTCACACTATCCTGAAAACACAGGAGACCTAGAAACGTCTGGGATGAGGCAGAACAGTGGGAATATGTTTTTATCGTCTTTTCCCAACTGATGAAATTTTACTTGGCTATTTAAGTATTAAATTATACTAAATAGCCATATGAAAGAATACAGAGACTGTGTGATTTAAACATAGGTCTAAATTGAGAAGTGTGGAGGCTTCCTTTTCATTGTTTCCCCTCACTTCTACAACTAGTTTCCAGCAGAAGTAAAAAAAAAAAATCGCAAAGGGGATTTAAGAAATCCTACCCGTGCGCTCTGCTTCTCATAGGTTCTCACGGGTACCCATCTCAGTAAGCTGAGTTGAGCGCCGCTGAGTATGGATAAACAGAACACAAAAAACAGAACCAATTTAGGTTTGTTTTTTTTAAATTAAGTTTTTTTCTTTTTCTTTTCATTTCTATTTAGTTTTGGGTTTATTTGTGGGTTTTTTTGGTGTTTGGTTTTTTGGGTTTTGTTTGTTTGTCTCTGGGTTTGTTTGGGAATCTTCTGGTTTGGTTTTGTCTTGCTTTTCTTTTTGAGTCAGGGTCTCCTGAACTCGTATAGCCTAGGCTAGCCTTGAGCTCATAATCCTGCCTCTGCTTCCAGAGTGCAGGGTTCCCAGGTCTGTGCCTCCACGCCCAGCTTTCCAACATATGTCACATGACTGCTTACTTTTTCCTCTTTTCTTTCTTGTTTTTGCCTTTTTTTTTTTTAACCTTTGTTTTTCACTTTATTATACAAAAAAAAAAGGGAAAACAAAACCTCCACAGTGGGCCTTAATCTGGGACAAACATGTCTAAGCCGCTCCCATGGTACAAATTCAAGTGTGGTGGTTGTTGAAGCCTACAAAATACTCCTTAAATATGAGAAAAAGGAGAAGGGTCCCAGTGCCGAAATATTCCCTGGGCAACCTCTGACAGCACCAACACCCCCCACCCCCACAGCCCTGTCTGTGAGAATTTTCCAATACTTGCAATGGGAGGAACACATGTTGTGTTCAAAGTTGTTTTTAAGTGAAAACACGTTTCACTCAAGTGTAACAGTCCAGGGTGTCTAAACAAGGAGATGGGTCTCTCGGCAGGCCCTCTCGGGAACTTAAAACCCTGGTACTAAATTTTAGAATAAGGACAGTGTAGGGGAATGGGAGGAAATCTTCTCTTTAGGAATCTCCATCGCATGGTCCAGGCAAATGTCTTTACCTTCAAAAGGGGCTGGCAGCCAGGCTGCGGCCTACTTTCTGTGAGGGGCCTGCTTCCCACCCCTGGCTTTCATTCAAGAGGCAAAACCCAATAGCATGAACAAAAATTCTGGCCAACATAGTAAAAATGAAAATCACCACAGGTAAGGTGTCTTGGATTATAATGTCAAGGGACTGACCCCAGAAGTTTTGAAGCTGCTGGCAAGGGGTCAGAGGACCAGTTGCAGAAAGCACCTTCTGCAGCCCCTTCCCCAGATACAGGGGTGGAGGCAGGAGAGGGGGAGCAGACCTGAGAAATCAAAGGAAATGGTGTGGCCAGAGGATATGGGGCAAGGCAGGACACATGTAGGTAGAAGATCTCAGGACACTTCCTGAAGCCCAGGGGACCAGAGAAAAGCTTTAAGGCTCATGCCACGGTTTGCCCCTCCCACGTTCCTGCTGGACAGCACAGACCTGCAGCAGCTCAGGGAACCATGGCCTTGGCAGAGGCGAACTAAGTATAGGAAGCATTGGTGGTTCCCGTGCCCTCCACAGTAGACCCAGAGGGCAGGCACAGTGGAAGATTGCAGGGAGGGCCTTGGTTTGTTCCTGCTAGGGACACCATCTCCCAGGCCTTTACCGACCCTTTTTCCAGATTTGAAGAGGCGGGTTCTAGGACAGATCCCTAGACACACACACACACACACACACACACACACACACACTCTCACTCTCCCCCCCCCATCCACAGGTGCAGCCATGCTGTATTGCTCTCTCTCACACACTCTATGCATATCAAGACCATTTTTTAAGTCTCAATCCACCCCACCCCAAGCCCTCCCACTCCCAGAAATGACAACAGAGACGGCAGCCGAGATCGGTAGGAAACGTCTCGTTGACAGCTCAGAGCTTAAAAAAAAAATATATATACACATATATAAAAAACACTCTGCCCCTCCCCCATGAATGGGTCCCGGCAGCTCCATCCTGCAGGGACAGGGAAGAGGGACGGAGTCACTGCCTGCTCTCTTGAAGGCAGCACCCTTCTCTCCCTCCAGTTCAATGCGGGGTCCAGGTGGCGAGCCTGGGCGTTTGGGAAGGAAAGGTTTCCCGCCCCCGAACATCCACCTTGCTGCAGGCTGCAGGTGTGGAGGGCCTCGCCAAACTCTTTAGGACACGCTCCCACCCCCAAACTCCCCGGTCCATTGTCCATGCCAGAACTGCAAGTGCAGAAGAGGGGTGGGGTGGGCCAGTCCAGCGCTGGCTCAGTAGGATGGTTGCTATCCCTGGAGAACCCGAGGCTGAGGCTCCAAGGCTGCAGAGTCCTAGCCTGGGCTCACGCAGCCTCCTATCCCCCACTGAATTTTTTTTTTAAAGGAAAGAAAGAAAGTGGGGGATTCTGGGGGGGGGAGGGGACAGAACATAGGGAGAGACAAAGGTTGTCAGTTGGGGAGGTGAGCTCTGCAGTGGCTCTCCTGGGCTGCCTGCCTGCCTGCCTAGGGTGGAGGCTGGGCCTCAGTTGGAGTCAGAATCTGAGGAGTCCCCTGAAGATGAAGAGCTGGAGCTACTGCCCTCAGACTCATTGTCTTCATCCTCATCATCATCCTCGTCGTCGTCTTCGTCGTCATCATCATCCTCGTTCTCATCCCCATCCTCGCTTTCATCTTCACTGCTTGACTCAGAAGAGTCCCCGCCATCCTCGGACGAGTCGCCATTCTCATCGTCTTCCTCTTCCTCCTCGTCATCGTCATCCTCATCTTCGTCGTCGTCGTCCTCCTCAGACTCCGACTTGGACTGAAGGGTAGTCCGGCTAGACTTGGGGTTTGGGCCTCGAAGCTTGGTCATGTTCTTACGTTTATTGGAGATGTATTCTTTGTACGCTGCGCGGTCCTGGGGAGACAGGCTCTTGACCCAGAGGTCCAAGTGCACCTTGTACTGCCTCTGCTGCTCCTCCGCCAGCTTTTTATAGTGTTCCTTCTGGCTCTGGGAGATCCGCTGCCAGCGGCTGCCAATCTCCACCATGCGCTCCTTCAGCGGCAGGTGATTTAGCTCCCCATTGGACAGCAGCTCCTGGGAGAACTTCTGGTAACCGTTCATAGGTGGTTTCTTGGGCTCCCCCTGGAACTTCATCTTCTTGGAAGAGTTTGTAGCAGCTGGAGGGGCCCGCATCTCACTCAACTCTCTCTCATATCGTTTTTGGTCTTCGGCAGCCTTCTTAATCCACATCAGCTTCTCCTTCTTCTCCATGTTGTTCCAAGTCATCTCCATGGCTTTCAAGGCTTTCACCCGGTCATTCTTGAAGCGGGCCAGATAGTCTCCGATGACACTCTGCTGCCAAATTTCCTCAGCTCTCTTGGGCGACTCAGGCAGCTTGCCCCTATCTTCACGCTCCCCGCCTGGCTTCCTCTCAGATTGCGCCTTCAGTGCAGCCTCCCGGGCCTTATATTTAGCCTTCTTCTTCTCGGACAAGTCGTTCCACATGCGGGCCAGCAGGCGGGTCAGCTCGCTTTCTGAGAGCTCAGGTCGTTCCTCCTGTAACTGCCTTCGCTTCTCCTCTGAGAAGATGAACATGGCAGACACAGGCCGCTTGGGCTTCTCGGAGCCACCCTTGCCGCCTTCCTGCGAAGGCTTCTTGGAGGCTGGGCTGCCGGTCTGCTTCTTATTGATGTTTAGCATCTTCTCCTCCCCCAGGACCCGCTGCTGCTCTTCCTCCGGCAAGCTCTCAAGGAACCGTAGCAGCTCCACCTCGTAATCTTTCTTTTTCTGGTCACATTTCTTGTGATAAGCGTCCTTTTCCTTCTGGGAGAGCAGCTTCCACTGCTGGCTGCATAGCACCATGCGCTCTGTGCTGGGCACATCCTTCATGTTGGCCATGAGCTCTGCACAGTACAGGGAGTAGCTGTTCGGAGGTGGCTTGGTGGGTCGTCCATCATACTTGTCCTTGAGCTGACGTTCGGCCTTGGTGAAGGTGGATTTGGTGATCCCTTCCTCACTGATGTTTAGCTCAGGGTGCTTCTGGATATAATCACGCATAATCTCCTCGTACTCCTTCCGCTGCTCCAGGGCCTTATGAATCCATTTCAGCCTCTTTTTGTCCGAGAGCTGAGACCACTGCTTCCCCAGGGAGTCCTTCACCTCCTTCGTAGTGGCATCCGGCCGCACTTTGAGATACACCTTCTTCTCATGGGTATACCACAGTTGCTGGGGAGTTTTGGGCTTCTCGGGGATGTCCGACTTCTTGGCATTCTGGATAAGGTCAGGGTGATCCTCCCTGAATCGGGCCAGGTTTCGCTCGAACTCCTGTTTCTCCCTCTGGAAGTCCTGAATATATTTCATCTTCTTCTTCTCTGGAAGTTCCTTGTATTTCTTAGACAGGATCTTAGTCAGGTCCAGGTTGCTCATCTCAGGGTGGAGTTTCGCATACTTGGCCCGCTTCTCCATGAAGAAGCGGAAGTAAGGGGTGAGAGGCTTCTTTGGAAAATCCGGGTGTTTCTTGAGTTTTTTTCCTTTGTAAGGGTTTTTAACATGTTCCTGAGCATCGAGGATCAATTCTGTCAATGTACGGAACTTCCTTACCTCGTTAGAAATCTCCACCCATTTGAGCTTGCACATATCTCCCGAGAAATCCTTAAATGCAACTTTTTCCCAGTCCATATGCGACTCTGTGGTTTTGAACTTGGAGCTGTCATTAGATGGAAGGTTGTTCTTCATGCATTCCAGCAAAGTCAGCATGTCTTCCTGGGACCAGCGGTCTTGGCCTTTGGGGGCGGCCATTTCCAGGTCTGTGGGACAGTCCGCTTCTCCGTTCATTCTCCAGCTATCCAGCCACCTCCTCGGTCGCGCTGGCCGGGCAACCCGGGGTCAAGGCCACCTCACCCTTTCGGAAGAGACACCAAACCCACTTAGGGAGGCTGAGAGGAGAGGAACTTTCTATCCCACCCCCTGACGCATGGGAGGGGGCATAGGTCCACACTCTCAGCGAGACCAAATCAGGAGACTCACAGACTTCATCAATGGGTGTAGGAGTGAGCCCCTCTTCTCTAACCCCCCCAGCTCTCAGAGCCAGGCTGTGCCGCTTTGCCTTTTTTTTTAATTTTAGCTCAAGAAAAAGAAAACCATGCACACATATGAAAAAAATATATTAGCAGTACAACAGAAAGAGCATCGATTCTGACTAGTTTTTAAATTTTTCCAGTTCCCAGATAGTGCCTGCAGAAGTGTTTTCTGATAGCGGTGATGGTATTCATGCCGGATCACACACAAGAGCTACCTCTCTTACTGATTGTCACCTCAGCTCACCACTGGAGTTTGATTTTTGCCTAGACAACAGGAACCTGTGTCTTTCCTCCTTGGTACTAGATGCATCCAGCTGCTGTGAACCGGAACAATGAATAACATACCGACTAGTCTGTGTGTTGTTTTTATGTGGATAGAAAGTTCTAGCCGGGCAGGGTGGCACACACCTTTATTCCTAGTGCTCTGGAGGCAGAGGCAGGTGAATCTCAGTGAATTTGAGACTAGTCTGGCCAACAATGTGAGTTCTAAGATATCCAGGGCCCTGTTACACAAAGAAACCCTGTCTTGAAATACCAGGGGAGGGTGGGAGAAAATGGGAAACTTCTAGCCATTTCCACAGAACATACCGTGTTGAAGTATAGTCACAGGTGATCTTGTGAGTTTGAGACAGAACCTTTTCTTATCCTTTTCTCAAGGTTATTTATTTTCTTGCTGAGATGGGCTTTCCCCTTCAGGGGTTTGTTTTATTTTTATCATGTACCCTTGTTTTTAGCTTTAGTGTGTTCTTACTGACTGTTTCAAATAAGTGGTTCCAACAGTAATCACTTGTAAGGTACTGTGGTAGTTTATGTTTGCAACAAGTGAAAGCTCTTCCCTAAAGTGGGTGTGTCTTCTTTTCTAACAGATATTACAAGAATTTATTAGGATCAAGGTGGACGTATATATTGTGGGAACCGATGGTAAGTTCATTATTTGTTTGTTTGCTTGCTTATTATTTTAAGACAGTATCTTGCCATGTAGCTCAGGTTGGCCTCAGCCTCCCAAGTGCTGGTATTACAGGCATGTGCCATCCTGCCTGGATAAGGGTGTAGCAATGTTTTCTTTCCAGTCAGGGATGGAGATGGAGCCAGGGCCTCATGCAACAGCCCCAGCCCAGGTTCCGTTAACTATTTTTAATGTTCAGACAGTCACTTCAGGCTCACAGCCAATCTAGACAGGCCATCCAATGAATAAGCATGCCATGGGACCCCAAAAAAGGGAACTGAATTTCTAGTTACGCCAATAAAAATCCCCATGGAAACCATAGGCTTTCATTCTGCTACTAACATGTGATTAAATGCATTTTATGATTTGGGTCCTAATTTCATAGCTGTAGCGAATGAGCGAGTGTGTTAACTACTTTTCACTCTGAACTTGCTGGAAACATTGTTTGCTGTCTCCTCTTCCCCTTGCATTCTTCAGCCATAACAACCTTACTTTGGCTTCTCATTGCTGTCAAGGCCGTTCTTGCCAAAGGTATCCAAGGGTGATGTCCAATTTATCAAGACTAGAGGCCTGCCCTTAAGGTCTCTCTATCTGAAGCTTACTTGAGCACTTGGCCTTAAAACTCTCCCTACTTGACTTCTGAGCCTGTTCTTTTGATGTCTCCCTCCTTTCTCATAGCAACGGTTTCTTCTACTGGCGACTCTCCCAGGCTTAGCTTTCAGCTTTCCCCATGCTTCAGTCAACCGGCGTGATTTCATGAACTCTTCCTAGCCAATCCATGTGTTAGTGAATCCCCAGACTGTGTCTCCAGCCCAACTCATAGCTGAGACTTATGTGTTGACTGGCAGTACTGATCTTGTTTGTCTTCTTAGTCCCAGTCTCTTGCCTAGTTCTTAGGAAATGCATTTAATTCAGCGAAGACTCACTGAGTACCTACTACGCAGCAAACACTATTTCAGGCGAGGATACAAGTTCCTGACTTTAGGGAGCTAAGTTTCATGGGAAAGCCATATATCATAATCAAATAATTCCAGGAATATGACAGCTGAATGGGGATGTGAAGTATAGGAGTCAATCTTGACATTTCAACAGAGAGTATTTTAGGGAGAGTGACATACAGGTCACAGAAACTGACATCTTCCCTGACTTATAATTATCTGCTTATAACTATAACTACTCTACTGATCCCAGTAACCTGTAATTTACTGGAGGACTTCATTCCATCCCTACAACTGCAGATGTTTGTACACATCTGCCTCTGCCACCCAACGATATGCCTTTCATTCTGACGTCACCTTCCTCCCTGCCCCTCATGCTCTTTCTGGGTCACCTGTCTGTTGAAAGCTTCCTGTGAACTTCCATACCATCCTCCATCCCCTATCCTCCCCTTTTTCCACCTCTCTCTAAATCCCAAGCATGCTAAAATGCTTCTACTCTGTAGTTTTTCCTGACACACACCAGGAGGAAACAGTTTCTACCTGCTGTCAGAATTTCCATATTTTATACTTTCATTAATTTACCAAAACAATGTGAGGACCTACTGTTTTATGGCTGTCATATTTAAAACTAAGAAAACAATGAAATGGGGAAAACTAGACTGTTCCTCCCCCCCCCGTTTTACTTTCCCCGTCAATAGTAGTTATGTATACCTTTTTATTGCTTAGCTAGAGCTTTGAACATAGTAGACTTAAGGTCATATTTGGTTGAGTGATCTGTGCACACAAATGTTGGCTAGTGCCTCCGTGTGTGTGTGTGATTTCTCAAAGACAATGGGAAAAGTAATGTGAGAAGTTAAGGAAGATGATTTATAAACCCCAGCAGCCTGAGAAAACAGGCTACAGTTAAGTCACTGGTCGATAGTAGATTTGACAGTGAACACTGCAGCACATTGCACACAGGCCTAGAGCCATGCTTTCTAATTAGGAAGCACAAGGGTTTTTAGTAACAGCCACATGTGTCACAGTCATAAAGTAAGGAAGCAAACTCAGGGGGCTCCTTCCTAAATAAAAGGGCAACCATTTCTTCTAGGCACCATTAAGGCTTTCTCATGGAACCCCATTCTCCTCCCTTCCACATGAGGGCATTAAATGTGTAAAAGATACCCAAGTTACACTGCTGTGTCCAAGAGTCAGCCCTTGGTCAACCAAATGCACACTTACATACAGACTTTCAAATAAGCAATCTCATGAGGAAACAAGTGTATATAGTGTCTTCTTTTTCTCCAGATGATTTCATTGACAAACTTGCTCGGTGTGAATTCTTTGATGATGAAGTCACAGACTCAATATTTTTCCTAACAATCCATGATGCTATTTTGCATATTTTGATGAAGAAGGACTACAGCACTTCAAAGTTTAATTCCAGCCAGGTACAGATGCTTTCTTTAATGACATTCACAGTTGTACCCAATCATATTCACTCAAGTGTTTCCTCTAAATTTGAACATTTGACCCTGATCACTATTTTCACTCTTCTCAGGAAAAAGAAATGAAATTTGACTTTACCATAAATACAAATGGAGGACTACGTAATCGGGAATGTCAGGTATGATCCTTCAGCAGATTCTTCCAAACATCACAGCGTGTGTGTGTGTGTGTGTGTGTGTGTGTGTGTGTGTGTGTGTGTGTGTGATGGAAATAGCTAGCTCATCAGGTAAAGATGCTTGTTTCCAAACCTGATAATCAAAAGAGCTCATTCCCAAGATTCCTCATGATGGAAGAGCTGACTTTCATTGACACTGACCAGAACTCATTTGCACACAATGTTGTGCGTGCATGACACGCAGATGTGTATACACACAATTTTAAGTAGTAGGTTTTCTGCCATCATCTGTAGAAAATCTAGTCTGTCCTTGAGCCTCTATGCCACATTCTTGGAAACTGAAGGAACACATCCTAATTTCATGGGAAAGTTTGATGAAACAAATTCAGAGGAGGAAAAAGTGGAAAACAACAAACCAGTGTCCCCTTGAGTACCTTTTAGTTTTCAAAGTTGAAATAGAATTTTCAAACATGGTCTTATTCTAGCTTTCTGATAAGCCCACAAGACAGGAGAACCACCTTGTCCATTTGTCCATCAATAGGTTAGTTAGGGAAGCTTGGAAATAGGAGGCACCCTCTGATATACAGGTGCACAGAAGAGGTTAGCTCAACACAAAAGTTAAGCTCCTTTCATTTCTCACTAGAATGAGTTGCCTATTATTTAACTGGAGAGTTCCAAATCATTCTAGAACATTCATTTCTAAAACATTCAGTCTTTTAAGGCAATGTCTGTAGTATAGAGAAAGTGATTTCTTTTGTAGACCCAAACATGGTAGGTTTATTAAATTATTTTAAATCCTTAGGATGACACACAAAGGTGGTATCTTCTATTTCAAATGAGGATGTGGTTAATCAGGCTCAGAGAACTTAACTAATTTGTGTAAGGCACACACTGAGTGACAGTGACAGAACTGGAAGTAGGAACTGACGACAGACCCTGAGCCCTGCCTCACTGCAGTATGCACTCCTATCCTTAGGTTAAGGACTGCTCGAGGGCCCTCAAGAAGCTAATGACTATTGTCAAGTACAGAAGGTGGCCTGTGGTATTCCCTGAAATGAAGAAAAGCATAAGAACAGCAAGTGGGAATTCAGATTAGATGAAAATCAAGGTCTAGGGTCAGATAACCCTGGACCAAAGGGTGGGTCAAATAGCAAAGGTGAAGTGGAAGGACATTAGAGACCTGAGAGGAAAGCAATATTGACCATTCAGAAGACAGACAGACAGACAGACATGCGCGCGCACACACACACCGAGAGAGAGAGAGAGAGAGAGAGAGAGAGAGAGAGAGAGAGAGAGAGAGAGAGAGAGAGTTTGACTCCAGAATTGTCATCAAGTACTAAGGGATAAGATCTAAGAATAGTGTTTAAATAATATGACATCAGAATGGAGCAAGGACCATGATATATGTACCTTGGCTTCCCATATTGGAAAAATAAAAATTTAACACCAGCTCCTGGATTTGCTAAAAGGAAACAAACAACAGTTGTGAATAGGCTTCCAGCTGTGGGGTAAAACTGGAATGTGGAGGCAGAGGCTCAGTGACTTGCTGTCAAGCCTGATGTTGTAGTTCAATGGCCAGAACCCACATGGTAGAAGTAGAAAGCTAACTCTTTCAAGTTGTCTTTGGACCTCCACATATCCACTACAGCATGCCCCTCTCCCCATCAAATAAATAAGTGAATGAATAAATAAATATAAAAAGAAAACTAAAACCAAGATGTCTGACTGACATACAAGTGTGACTCAAAACAAATGTAAGAAAATATAATGCTGTGGTATATTGTATTGCTACATGCTTAAGTCACAAATAGGTCTTTGAAACATATACAAACCAAGTCAACACATGGATCTGTGTTAAGCAAGGAGCAAGGGAAGGCCATTAAAGATTCTTTAAGCTGAAAAGATGGCTCAGTAAGAGCACTGGTTGCTCTTCCAAGGGGCCAGGGTTCAGTTCCCTACACTGGCATGGCAGCTCACAACAATCTGCCACTCAAATCCTAGAGGATCCTATTCTGACCTCCACAGGTGCCAGGCATGATACACACACATATGTGCAGGCAAAATTCCCATACAAATAAATCTTTTAAAAAGATAAAAAATTATCTTTTTTGGTAGTTAAGTTCCAGATCCTAGGAAAGAATCTGAAAGGTGAACTTACAAACTAAAACCATCACTTTGCTTTCTTCCAGGTACCAGTTGAAACAAGATTCTAATCAAGATACAATTCGGAAGGATTCTCATCTGTCATTAACAAAAACAACTTTATACCTAGAAAGTTATTGCTAAGTTCATACATTGTATGAACGATATTTTTATTTGACAGAATTATGTTTCAAACTTTGGAACGAGATTGTTCTAGCATGGTATATTTTTCACATATCTAGTTATGAAATTATGTACATATTCCTAATTTTCTACCTTGTAGACTTATCAAAGGTGGAAAAGTATTTTGTTTATATGTATTTTTGTAGCACTGACAGATTCCTTTCCAAGTCATTATCTGCATGCTCAATGTTTTATGGTGTATTTGCACCACTGCTCGGACTCTAATTTATACAGGTCATGCTAATACAACTCCATTTTAAACAATTAAGCTGTACGGGTGTGTGCTATTTTATTAAATGTTTTCTGAAACATGCTTGCTGTGGATTCCTTCTTGAGCCGAGTGCTGTGACAACACTACCGTGAGAAAACTTTAACAGAACCTTAGGATTCCTTTGACCAGATTTTATGATTATCACTCTAGTTTCTAAGGCTTCTGACCCATCTAGATTGAAAAACACTGTCCCTAATGCCATCTATTAGAGTATTATAGAAATGGCTTTAAAGGCAATTCCTTACTTCCCTTCCTGGTACGAAAACTATATAAGCTAATGGAGGCTATAAAATGACTATGCAAGAAGAGGAAAGAGAGGTGGGCAGATAGCCATTGCTTCCTGGTCTCGCTGGGGGAGGGGCTGGTAGGAAAAGGCATGTTTTATATGTAACTCACAGGGCAAGAAGGGTTCTTGAGCTTTTTGCTGGAGAGTGAAATCTAGCTCCCTGGGACCCTAAGAGGGACTCGTTCTTATGTCCAATGTATACTTACTAATGTGACACTTGGAAATTAAACAGCAGCACCACACAACTCAGGGTCCTCAAAAAACAAAGTTCTGAATGGGAAAGCTGTGCCATTTTTCTAAACGGGCCTCTAAACACTTACTGTTAAAGCATCATTCCATCCTTTCCTGAGATGGTCCAGAAAGGCTTGTCTATTAGACTTAAATCAAAGTACAGAAATGCTGAATAAAGTTATTTAAATAGTGACTTTACCAAAACACACACACACACACACACACACACACACACACACACACACGAGAAATAGCACTTTTTAGTGTTAAGTTTTAGAGTCATGATCACCTTAAGGAGTATAGAGTATTTTAAGATGTGTGTGCCTGTAACTCTCAGGATATGAGCATTTGTTTTCCAGAAGTTGATTTAAGTGGAGTTGCACAAAAGCTTTAAATTCTTATCAAACGGTAGTATCATCACAGGCAATGGCGCCCCCTACATTCTTGCTACGGAAATCACAAGGAGCCGACACAGCTGCCCAGTCCTGGGGCCTGTATCATATAACACAGCTAACCTAGACATCTGAACAGCCTCATGGAACTCATTCTTAACTGTTCCTTCTCTCCTCTAAGACAGCAATGCTTTGAGGTATAGAAATTTATGGGCCTGTACCTCGACTTGTCTCCTTCAGAGCCAATACTGAAATTAGCACAGATAGCTCACCCCTGATCAGAGAGAGGTTAAGATATTGTGTTGATAGAGATAGAAAGAAAATTTCAAGAAAGTAGAGCAACTTCAAAAGGGAGACTGAAGAGCTGGGGACAGTACATTACCCAAATGAAGAAATTAGCTGAAGCCAATACCTTCCATAATGATTTTATAAACTAGCTTTGGTAAACAGTGTTACCTAACATCATATCATGTCATTTACAAACGTTTTGGGCTGGAGCCTGACTCTACAATGCATGAACCAAGAAAGGGACAATTCCCTTTTTTAGCATCTCCCTGGATTTCATCAAGTTGAAACTTCCCTGTAGATCCGAGTTTTCATCTTTTCTCCTCTGTGAATGACGACTCTATTCTTTGAGCTCCGGAGGAAAACAAAACAAAAGTCTGTCAAGGAAAATCCCGACTAGAATCTATACAACACTGAAGCCTTTAATTCTCAAAATAGCCCTTATACGGTGAAGATTCTTGGGGCCAGGAACTGAGTTCTGAGCCTCATACAATCGGCTTCTGAACTATACCCCAGTTCTGTTCATTTACTTGCAGGGTTTTGAGACAAGGACTCTTGCATCCTAGGCTGGCCTGGAACTGTGTGCTGACGATGCCCTCCATCTCCTGACTTTCTTGCTCCATCTCCCAAGCACTAGGGGTGCAGGAGTGTACCACCCTCCTCTCACCACAGCTCAGCTTCATACTCAGGTGCAGGAGTGTACCACCCTCCTCTCACCACAGCTCAGCTTCATACTCAGGTGCAGGAGTGTACCACCCTCCTCTCACCACAGCTCAGCTTCATACTCATACTCAGGAAAGCAAACTAGATTCAAAGAGGGCAAGCGATACAGTTGCAGAAATTGCCAGACAATCTGACTGTACAGTCTACACTTTAAATTTTGGGGAAACATTACTCCCCAAAAGAAATTAAAATGTCTAAAAACTGATTACAGGTAGGACCTAACTCAGAAATAGTATAGGTACATACTGTTTGTTCCACAATTACTACTGTACAACTAAACACAGCCTGCAGAGCTATTATGAATTGTGCTATTTTTATAATTTTATTTTTGTGTTTATAATCTGGTAATATATTTTTTAAAAAAATATGTATATGAGTGATTTGGCTGCATGCCCATCTGTGTACCTGGTGCACACGGAGGCCAGAAGAGGGCATTGGATCCCTTGGGAGTGGGGTTATGGGACCAAGCCTGAGTCATCTGGAAGAGCAGCCAATGATCTTTATTAACTAAGCCATCTCTCCATTCCTGGTAATTCATTTTTAAGG
Organism: Tokudaia tokunoshimensis; assembly: GCA_036184795.1. Taxonomy (NCBI): domain Eukaryota; kingdom Metazoa; phylum Chordata; class Mammalia; order Rodentia; family Muridae; genus Tokudaia; species Tokudaia tokunoshimensis. Next base: position 46,972,303 of record BTHU01000012.1, read on the forward strand.
GTGAAATACTTCTTCTGACCACTACATATGGTCCTGGAAAGACTGGATGTAGGGGAATACCAGGACAGAGAAGCGAGAGGGGGTTGAATGGGGAACAAGGGGAGGGAAGAGGGCTTATGGGACTTTCGGGGAGGGAGGAAACAGGAAAGGGGAAATCATTTGGAATGTAAATTAAAAAAATATAGAAAAGAAAAAAAAAAGAAAAGAAATACTTATAAATCAAAAGATTTAGAATGTAAGCTGCTAAATAGCAAGGACCATATCTACTTTGTAAATTCTTTATGTACCCACATCTAACACTATGGGTATTTACTTTTCTGCACACACACACACACACACACACACACACACACACGTCCTCAAGTTACCCAGCTAATACCTGCAATGCTACCATCATCCCTAGTATAATTACTAAAACACCGATTGGTTTCTGCTTCAATCTTTGTTTCACTAGTCTTTCCTAACATACAGCCAGAATAACTAATCCTTTCACAAAAGGTAGGTCATTCATCCTATTCCTTTATATGGAAGGCCACAAAGGCTTTTATTGTCACTAGAATAAGTTCCTTATTGCTATTAACTTTTTCTTGAAATTCTTGTCAAGTCTTGGAAGCCAAACAGTATGAGTTTGTGAGTGCTAGCCAAGTGTTCTGAGCCAGTCCTGCCCTGAACCTCACTTTCATTTATTCTACTCATCTATTACTAAAATAAGCCAGGCAAAGTCCCACAGGAAGTCCTTTACTTTACAGTGCAGTTTGTAAACCTCTGCTCCCACTCAACATGACTTTCATCCACTTAAAATCTTGGTTCAAATGCTGTTTTTTCAATGCCATTACTGCTAAGTTACTACCTATCCAGGTATGCTAACTGGGTTTCCCACAGGATTCTGACACATATTTGACAAGGTACATAATTTAACACTTATAATTGGTAGTCTCTGAAGACTGTGTATCCCATGAGCTTAATACTGTCTGGTGAGTAAATACTTCAATAAATGAACCTTAATGTGCCACAGTAGCTCAGTATAAAATTAATGAATATAGCTTATGAAATACATTTAGCAGGGATTAGATGTTTTCTAGGTCATGGAGTGTTGTGTAGTTTCTACTACCTTGCTTTAAGCTCTGGGCAGACCACACTACCAGCCATAGCCCTGGTTCCTTGGATTCGTGGATGAAAGACACACACACATTAGCTCATTTTTAACCGGCCTTACGGGCTCAGAGGCTGGGCTCTTCCAAGCCTCCCACAGCTAGTGTGCCCTTCCCTTTACTCTTAGCTCAACACTAAATCTGCCCTCAACTTTAGTTGCCCGGTTACCTTCTCCTTGCTCAGCACCCAAAATCTGCCCTCAGCTTAGTGGTGTTTCTAATCTCCTGCCAACTACTCAAGGCCAATGGCCACTCCACCCAAGATCTCACATGGCTGATGGTTCTTTCTCTGTCCAAAGCATGGCGAATACCCTTTTCCTCCTCCTGGGTCTCACCTCACCTTACCTTTCTGTCCAATTAAAACTCTTTTCAGACGTAAATTGAACAAAACCATAACAATCATGTAAATTACAAAGTATGATATATGATATCTAGTCCATCATATTTGTCAATTAGATAAAGTATTCTATCATCATTCCTAACTTAGAGTTATAATTTTATCCCTGAATTATGTTTCATTTTTTTTGCCTGTACCACCACCTGAAAACCATGTCTTCCACTCTATAACCTCTCTCAATGTTAAACAACTTGAGTTTGATTATGAGACTATAACTAGTCTTCAACCCCATCAGAAATCTGAGAATATTGCCTGAGTATATAGGAAGCACCAAACATAGTTTTCCAAAACTTAAACAACTATAGAGATAGCTGACTACTTTAACTTGTGTTACTTAATCATCTTAAACAGTTTGTAAAGCAGCTATTAGAAGGACTGAGTCAAAACCTTGTATTCCTAAATATGTTTGCATAGGCACAATGCCTAAGAGTAACAATATTAATTTTAAATGTTGTGTCAATATGCAGATTTATACCAATGAAAACCCTAATTTTGTATCAATATATAATTTCTGTACCAATTTAAGAAATAACTTTAATTTTGTACCAATTACAAAGATTTTTATCAATGTAAGATTATGGCTACACAATGCTTTGTTCAGGAATAAAATTTAGGAATCTATCTCATCTATTTCTTCACTGTTCAAGATTATGACCATTTCCAAATTATCCTTGAAAAAACAACTTATTTATAATTTGTAAAATAACCATTACCACACCCCCAAAACCAGGGAATTGGGCTGACGACTCTCCATAGCTTCTTCTTGTTGAACAGGGGAGATGATAAATTCTCTAAGGGGGTAGGGAAATTAGAAAAACTGGTTAGACTTTTTCCCCTCTGAAGCATGACGAATACCTTGTCACCCTTCCCCTGTCTCTTATCCTACCTGCAGGAACTTGGAAGTCCTACCTCTTCTTCCCAGCCATTGGCCACTGCCATCTTTATCAAGAACCAATTGGGGAACAGGACTTTCAGTGTTCACATGCAGATTCCTGATCTTTGTAGGGGGTAGAACCACCCCTTACAATGGAGTCTATTTAGTTGTTAAGAGTCATAAGTAAAACTAGATGTTAACTACTCATCAGGAGAAGCTGACCAACATGATAGCTCGGGGGAGGGGGAGGATATTAACTTTGACCTATGATTTAAATAAGGTTTTGGAAGTAAAAGGGGGGGGGCATGGCTTTTAAATATGAAGGAAGGCAAATTAAGGAAAAATTTTAAGGCAGCACAAAAGAATATAACCTTAAATACAATAGGATGGACAGTGCCCTACTACTTAGAATGGAAACAAGATATGCTTAGGACACAAAACATTTTAGGAAGATTGCTTCTCCCATAGGAAGATCCTGCCCACATGTAAGACCTCAACTATGCATGTGTGTTGCAATCTTGTCATTCTGATGTCTGAAAACTGAGATGAGACTGTGAGACTTGAAAACTGGTATGCCCTTTAGGGATGTAAGTGAGGAAAAACTGAGATTTTTAAGACTAAGTCTGTTTTTAATAGTGGTGCTTCAGAACTGTTACCTGGTTTATCCAGCACTCCTTTCTAATCTTGGTATGGCCAGCACTGCTTTATTAGATTGTACAACTATTATTATAAGTAAATTCTGCTTGTTTCCTAGGTCAGATTTTAACAAATTATAAGTCCGTGAATAAATTTTTCTCAACCAGAATATTTTTGAGAATAAAACTTCCTTTAGTATCAATATGATACATTTGATGGCTAATCTGAGACATTTTTGTTTTAGGTATTTGCAATTTTCATGTTAAATTATCTGAGACACAGATGTAGGTCCTTTTCTAAAACCTATGTGCCTCCAAGCAGTTCTGTGTGCCTCTCACAGTAAACAGCCACTAGTTAAGAACGGCAAAAACACTCTAATCTTTTCAATTTATATTTCCATTATATCTGACTAGTATTTACACTGTTTTGAAAAAGTAGATTTTACAGGGCAAAATGAGTATAGCTCTTTACTGCTTAAAAATGGATCTTCCTCCAAACACTGGTAAAGTATTCACAAACTCTGAACAAATATACCAAAGAAATACACGAGCCAACTTTTTGGATATAAGCGTTTAAAAGGTGAATCTAATTTTACTGTAGAATCATGGAAAGTTCTGCAGTCTCCCAAATATGTCATCATTAGGTTTAAAAACTCATCTAGGCAAAATAGTATTTATGCTTCCATTTTATTGTTTTTAAGAATTAAACTGCCACCTCAGTAGTCTTAAGAGCAATTAATGAAACATACATACATTTAGACTTATGTCCATCATAGATAGCTTCAAAGGCTTCCCTGAAATGTGCTGGGACTCACATTTTTTTCCTTAAGAACAGAAACACTTAATAATAATCTTGTTATCTGTCTACCCACCCACCCTCATTCAAACAATTAACTGATGAATTCAAGTCTAACATTTAAAATTCTATTACAAAACATTCATCTCACCTGCCTCCCAGCATGTTTTTTAAATTTTTTTTTAAAGCCTATAAGAATTCTCATAATGTGGGATTTTTTTTTCATGATACTGATTTTTTGGTCCAAAATACAGGCTAAGTGGTTTCTTGCCACACCCAACCCCAGTAAATCTCAATATAAGAGCTTCTCATAAACAGCTAAAAAAGCTCTTACATGAATCTGGCTATTTTCTAATTATATGAAACAAAGGGTTATTTGGATTTTAACAGTAATATTTTAATAGCTCCTAAACAGGGGCATGAAAAAGAATCAAGTTTGCACCAGTCCAAGTACCTACAGTAATGATAGAACACTCACATGTCACACTATTTCACTTCCATGCTTCTAATAACAAGAATTTCTTACTAGAAATAGTGCATGAGCAAACGAGATTCTCAAAATGCTACACGTGAAAAGAAAATTATTTGCTCAAGAAAAAACTGCATTAGTTATTTTTGGCCAGCCAAGGATGAATGGCCATTTCTATTATTTCTTCTGAAAGTTCAGAAATGATTTTGTAACTGATCATCCAACATGAGAATGTTTTCCTGTACCTGACAGAATAAAACGGTGAATTAGCAATCAGTATACCCCTTGTGAAAAACCAATGTTCTAAATTTATATACTACAAACTATCTAATAAATGTTATCTGCACACTACACACCATGTTTATATTATGCACCATTTTAAAGGAGAAGAAAAGCTTCACAAGAGTTTAGTCAATTCAAAGGATATATAATAATATCCTAAGAATGCTGACGTATACATAGGAAATATGTATAAACTGAGTGGTCATCTCCAATGGACTGTAACAAGCCCCTATAATGCAAACACTGACTCTAAAGGCACCTTACACGGCACTGAAATTCACAATCTAATCATTACTTTTCTTCTGTCCAATTCAAAATTATCTGGTTGTCTTTACTATTGATTCCACAGTAAAATGTTCCAATTTTAGACTGTTTTACCAAGAAAAGAAAGAAGAAATGATAGTTTTAAAATTTCAACTTAGAGGAAAAACTCACCACAGCCACAAAACCTGAGTAAATGCTAGCTTGTGATTACAAGGAACACCGTTTGCTAATACATTAGTCAGATTCCTCCACAGCATTCAAACTGCAGTTTATAATCCCATAAATAAGAACACACTATGTACTAAAATACAGAATCAAACTATGAGAAAATGCAGATTTAAATAAAGCCTAGTCAGCCCCAAATATGTAGGTTAAGACAGTGAACAGAGAACACATTTCATCCAAATAACACCATTTAAACAGTCCTATAAAATAACTTAATATCTTTAAGTGTGACAGATTATGTGATTCTAACCACTCAGGAGAAGCATCAATGAACACAGCACTCAGCAGCAGCTTAGAGCCTGTAAAGCAGGCTATTTTCCAAATTATAGAATACCTGGAGACATGTCAGTCAACTACAGTTATAGACTCTGATGTGCTTTGGAGCTTCTGAGGCTATCCAAACATGAAAAGGCATCCAAGTGAAATGCACTATACAATTACACCTTGAAATTTCAGTGCCTAAAATGTGAAATAATTCCCTACCATTTAACAGTCTGCCTGGTAACGATTTAGTAGATTTTTACTTTTAGGATTTTATTTTAACTTTGGAAAATTAGAGGTAAAATATGGGTTAAAAAAATGATATGGCTGCACTTAAATTCACAAAAAAATAGCATTTTTACAACCATTTTGAAATTTAATTCTATTACACAGGTTAACAAAATGCATCACAAGAAAAACTAAACATTGGGTTTAATAAAAGCAGTATTTTTCAAAGTGGAACAGTGAAATTTTTTCAATTTTTTACAAATGGTCGCTTTTGGGAAAATTTATCACACCAACTTAACAGTTGTTAAGATATAATTGTGCTCAACCAAGCCACTTATCTGCACTATAGAATAGTACTTGAAAGCAATCCTAAAGTCAGATTCAAACCATTTTAAAAGACTTGTGTTTTATAGCTACCTCAAAAGAGATATATTTCCTTCCCCAGTCAAAGCTCAATTAATTTTTTTCCTTGTCACATCTTCAGTTCAAAGCACTAGGATCACTGGTAATACGGTCTGTATCTTGTTTGATCTGGATGATGTGGTCCAGGTAGTGGGGTTTGAGAAGGTGGGCCCTGCATTCGTGGAGGTGGTGGTGGCCCTCTTGGTGCAGGCCATATACCAGGACTCATTCCTCCTGGTTGTGTAAATGGAGGGCTCAGAGTTCCTTGATCTTCAGTAAACTGGGGTAAAGAGTTAGGATTGTAATGGTGAGGAGGGGGTGCAGTTACAGGTGGGCCACCATGCTGAGGTGGAGGGGGTCCTGGAGGAGGATGATTCATATAAGGTGGCATCTGGGCAATAATATGTCCAGGGGGAGGGGTTATTGGTGGTGGAGCAGAGGTCATTGGTGGAGGTGGAGCTTGGCTATATACCAAGTGAGGAGTACCTGCAGCCTGGGGAGGATGTGGCATTGGATGGCTTATTGGTGGTGGAGGAGGTGGGGGTGGTGCGTAATGTTGCTGTGGAGGCATAATATGATGAGGGTGAGATACCACTGGTTGACCCTGATATTCAGGATGATGATGAGCAGGTGCTGGGGCAGGAGGTGGTGGTTCTCTAGCACCTGAACTTGAGTCATCCTGAATAGGGACAGTTATTAAATTGCTGTGTTTTCTTGTTGAAATACGGAAGGTTTCCTGACTGACCGACCGAGGTGGAGGTGGAGCCATGGACAATTCTGCTGGAGGAGCACGGATATCCTCATGTGGCTGATTATAGTGCTCATGGGGCACGTGTTGCAAAGGAGGTGGTGGCATCATGATGTGCTGCTTTGGAGGAATATGGCTCATATGATGCTTTTCTGGTGGCATTATGAAACGATCGGGGATTTCAGTTGGTGGTGGGGCAATAGGAGGGTGAACATTCTCAAGTGAAGCACGAGTAACGGGCTTTCCAGCTCTCATATGGCGATGGTTGATATGAGCTTGTAAGTCCCTCTGAGACAGATATGTTCTCTTGCAACCTTGAACAATGCTACACATGAAGAGAGAACCTCGCGTGCACTGCTCAATCCGCTGCACAGGATCACTACATCTAAATGGCAAGAAAAAAGTGATTTACTAAAACCAAAATATATAATAGCACATTTAAGCTTTACTTTAAAATATTATATAAGATACTTGCAAAGTTAACACTGAGTATTGAATTCCTGTTAGTGAACCTGTAATCTTCTCTATTTGTATCAGATACTACTCATCAACATCTCTACCAACCTCAGAACTCTAAACACCAAACAGAATGTCTTAAGAGACCTTCTATTTCCTAATACTCATAGCTCATTAATTTTCTCTAACTAGAGTACGACTTACATACAGGAATGACAAAGCAAAGGATCTATCATTTACAACCATGGATTCAAAATTCAGTTGTCTCTTTTCCTCACTGTAGGAGCCAGGGTGCTTCTAATTTGAGGGTATTTTGCACATTTCTTGCTTTTCAGCCATCTAATTCACTACACACTCAGAAACATCTCCATGTTAAATAGGGTAAGATCTTTTCTTTTGGATGATGCCTAAAAGCATTAGTATATACTATTTAAATTAATTCTGGTTGGTAACTTCATTTCCTGCACTTGGTTTGACAATTAAGGCAGGTTTCTCTTTAGATAGCTAAAGACTAAGCTGGTGAAGTGCATACTAGAACACATTTAGTTACCTGAAGAGTAAATTGCACTTTTAAATAGTAATATTGGAACCTTCTAGGGGCTGGAGAGATGGATCAGCAGTTAAGGGCACTGAACACTCTTCCAGAGGACCTGGGTTCAAATCCCAGCACCCACATGGCAGCTCACAACCATCTGTTAACTACAAGATGTGACACTCTCACACAGAAGACAAACATGCAGGTAAAACACCTATGCACATAAAATAAAGGTAAGTAAATTTTAAGAAAATCTATGTAAAAGAGAACATCTTTTAATGTTCACTACATTTAATGTTGCATTACATTTTAATTCTTTTAATGGAACTATCACATAAGTAATTTTAAAGCTAATGCACAACACTGGGCTGGGAAATAGGCCTTAGAGAAATACCTCAACAAAGGCTACAATATATACTTCCAAATTTCATATTCTTCTGAATTATAACTCTATAGAACATAAAGTAATATCCCTTAAGCATAGTATGTATTTCATAATTTGTAACTTTAAAAACCCAATGAAATATGCCAAGAAAATCAGTTGTCATTGGGTCACTAACAAACCATCCCTTTTTTTCTTATCAAAGCCCATATCCTGCAACATAGAGGGGAAATCTTTTCTTGGAGTTATTCACAGTTTCATTAGCAACCAACAGTAGTACTCCTTGGGGTACTTTCAAGTACAGGCTTAGAGGAGCTGGGAACCCTTGAGTTAATCCAAAGAGTTTCACTCCATTTTTCTCAAGGCTTCCTTATCAGGGGTGCCAAATTAATATAAATTTTCACTTTATTATACAGCTATCCCAAAACAGACACCATGTTGCACAACTTCAAGTCTATCATGATGCCATTATCACCCAAAACACATCTGTTTGGGACACTGGAAGATAGGAATAGTGTTTATTATATGCCACATTCTACTGTTCCATTAATCCTTATTTAATCTTAAAAATAACACAGGGAGTTTATAGATATAAAGCCCCACTTGTACCACATAGCTAATAAATAGTCAAACGTGGACTCGAACTCAGTAATTCTAATCCTGGGGTCAGTGAGACAGTTCAGCAGGTAAAGTGTTTTCTATGCAAGCCTGCTCATCTAATCCATCCCCAGAACAAAGGTGAAGTTGGAAGGAGAGAACTCCAAGTTGCCTTCTGACCCTTGCACATGCTCATGCCATCTCCCCGTACACACACATTATTCACATACAAATAATAATAAAAAATGTTAATTCTAATTTTGGAAAGAGATTGTTCTCAATCACCAAACCACACTATACTTGCTTGCTTCCAGGTATGCCAGACAGACAAACACACACACACACACACAAACACACACACACACAAAATGGTTCTGGTGTCCAACACTGTTCCTATGGTGTTAAAGAGAGTTCATCATGTTAGCTACTCTGAATAGACTGACAATGGCTAGCTCCGCCTTCCAGAAAAGGGAAGAACTAACTCCAGGTTCACAGAGTAGCTAGCCAGCACATCTGCATCCTTGTCTAATCCCATTACTCCAAAACCTTTAACCCATCTTGCTTATAAGCACTATTATTAGGCAATCTAAAGATGATCATATCTTACCCTGGGCACATCTTATCTCCTTTTTTTTCATGTAAAATAGCACAGTCATAGCAAAAGACATGCTTGCATGGAATCTGTAGGCAAAAATATCATAGTTAAGCATCCTAGAAAAACTTAGAATATTTCAATATTAATTGTCAGTACAGTGATGCACAGACAGACAGAAGGCACACCTGAGTTAAATGAATACTTGTTAGGACTATATGCCAGAAGCTTTCTCTCTTTCTCTCTCTCTCTCTCAATCTCTCTCTCTCTCTCTCCCCCTCTCTCCCTCCCTCCCTCTCTCTCCCTCCCTCCTTCTCTCTGTCCCCCCCCCCAATCCCTCCCTGCAATATAATCTATCTGGTTTTAAGACAGGGTTTCTATGCATAGCCTTGGCTGTCTTGGAACACTAATCTCTGCCTTCTAAGTGCTGGAATTAATTGGGGCATTAAAGTGGGTGGCATATGCCACCACTGCCCAGCAACAATTTTTAATCACACGTTTTTGAAAATGTTTTAAAACCTTTGGCTTTTTCAATAAATACATGTACATCTGCTAACACTTTGCTTTTTATTTCTGGAGAAAGGATCTCATGCTCAGCTCAGCTTGCCTTACACTCTGATGTACCTGAGGCAGCCCTTGATCTTTTGATCCTTCTGCCTCAACTTGCAGAGTGCTAGGATTAGAAGACTATCCCCCCTTGCCTGGCACCTGCTTCTATTCTCAGGTATGTGAACCTATTAATGTTAAAATAGTCTCTGCAAGTAAAAAGCTCCTGAAAAAGAACTCTAAATGTGTTTTATCTTACCATGTTTCCCCTGAAACTATTCTAAAACAGTAAAAAGAATTATACTAAATTCATTGTATTATTAAACTTCTCTTAGCTTTTTTGTACATGTCATAAAATTAGTTATAAAAAAAATCTTAGTTGTACTTACCATTCTCCCATAGACTTTAATAGGCAATCCACATTTGTCACAGAAATGAACTGGTGTATCGTCCTTTTCACCTAAGATGTTTATCTGAGAAATGATAATTAAAATGTTCTCTTTAGGTAATTTTGAAAATTGTACTTATGAATTCACACAGTGAAATGGTTAGAATTTCCTAAGTTGTTACTACAAACAGAGGTAAAAAGTAATTAGTATAATTCCATTTGCTTGTTCTCCTTCTTCAATAGCGGCTAATGATTTTACTTGGTTTTACCAAAAATTATTTCAAATTATTTTTGAAGACTGTAGAAACAAGCCAGTGGACTCATGTGTGCTACAAGTCATAGATATACTAAAGATCCACACCAGTACTTAATGCCTAACTTTTCACTTTGTAGTTATACCTTGAAATCCCAAAAAAGGTGTCCTGGAAATCTTCGCTGATTCCCAAAGAGTTCGCCCCCTTTACAGTCATACCGCTGCTCTTCGTTATAATCAAATCCTTCTGAGAGAAAAAAGTTACGTTACATTTTCCAACTTCAAATTTCAGTTTAAAAGTATATTTACACGACAAAATTAAAAGTATATTTATTTATTGAAAAATGTTTCTGATGACTTTCAGAGATCTAAAAACATGAAAATCAAAATTCCTATAACTACTCTTACAAAGTTTAAAGAAAAAAAAACTGTATTAAGTTCATGGTATTATAAAACTCCCCTTAACTTTTTTGTATATAAAACTAGCTATAAAAAAATCGTAATAAGTATTTCAGAGTTGTACCTCTACAACACCAGGCCTTAATTGTACTTACCATTCTCCCACAGATTTTTAATAGACAATCCACATATGTCACAGAAATTAACTGGCATATCATTTTTAAACTGGAGTTTAAATACAGGCTGGAAGTAGTCCTCATGGCCATTAAGTCCATCTCTAGTACTTTACAATGACAGCACACAGTGGGTACAGCAGCCACCATATAAGCCAAGTGCCACAGCCGAGAGCAGGCCTGCAACCAAGTCTCTCATTCAACGCTCCTACCAGCTCACTGACCATCTCTAGTATAAAACCTCACCAATTATCACCATCAAGTTTGCTCAACAAATTTTTAAGATATGCATAATCATTTATTCTGAACTACCTACAAATTATAAGAATAGAATTTAGGAGTTAAGACAGATCTTCTAGAACTTGAATGTATGGTAACAGCAAGATTTCTATTCTGGAAGTAAAAAACAAATTACTCAATATTTATGGTAAGTAAGACCTCACTTTAAAAAACAATACATACCCATAAAGTTCTAAAGCATGGGCCAATAAACTGTTGCTATAAAAGGCCACAGTACAAACCTTAGGCTTTCTTGGTCATATAAATCTATTTAATTCTGCCACGCTGAAAGGAAAATAGCCAAGGGTAATACTTAACTGAAGAGTAACTTTATCTTTTTTTTCAAGATAGGGTTTCTCTGTGTAACCCTGGCTGTCCTGGAACTCACTCTGTAGACCAGGCCGACCTCGAACTCAGAAATTCGAATGCCTCTACCTCCCAAGCGCTGAGATTAAAGGTGTGCGCCACCACTGCCTGGCCCAACTTTTATCTTTTTTTAAAGGAGCCAAAATTGGCCTGTAGACCAGCTTGCTGACTTCTAACGGATGGGAAGACAGGAAACAGTTTTTATATTCATGAAACTAGGAAAGGCCTTTTAAAGAATATATATTAAAACAGGAAAGAGCAAGCTCTGGTTAACTGGTTACCTAGAATGGTTAAGTTCTTTACAGTAATATTTTATATACAAAGTTCAAAAGATAAATGAATTATGCAGACATTTAACAAAGTCAATATTATAAAGAATTCTAAATTAAGAGTAAGGCACCAATCAAAACATACTGGAACTGAGCCAAGTACTGGCTAGTACTATGAAAAGGCATCCACCCGCACACTTAAGCTCCTGCCTGTGATCATAGCACTTAGAAGGCTGAAGCAGCTGGACTTTTGACCTTCAAAGGCAGAATGGTTATAGAGACTCTGTCTCAAAAAAAATGTTAAGTTAATAATATGAAATATTGATGTGTGTGAGAAAAAACCCAACACACCCTTTCTGAAGAATTTAGCAAGATCTGATGAATTCTGAAATATACAAATCAAGTCTTTAAAAACAATCATTTGTTGTGTACATGATATGGAGGGGAGAGGTTTGCACATGTGCACAGGGCGAGTAGAGGTCAGAAGACATCTTCTGGAGGTCAGTTCTCTCCTTCCTCTTTTAAATGGTTCTTGGGTCACCAGGCTTATGTGTGCAATTACCCTCACCCATTTAAATAATTTGGTCATCTTCCCAAGTCAAATTTTTAATATTCACATTACAACACAATTAGAGCAAAACAAGAAACTACAAGTAAGTAAATAAATTGTAGGATATCTATAGATTAAACACAATTCGTTTGTTTGAGACAGGGTCTGTCCTCAAACATCAATCCTTTTATCTCATCTTCCTAAGTGCTGGGATTTCAGCCATATGCCATCCCCACCTGGGTAAACCATTTATTTTATTTTACTTTATTTTATTTTAATTTTTGGGTTTTCTAGACAAGATTTTTCTGTGTAGCCCTGGCTGTCCTGGAACTTGCCTTGTAGACCAGGCTGGCCTTGAACTCAGACATCCACCTGCCTCTGTCTCTGGAGTACTGGGATTAAAAGCATTCACCACCACCACCCAGCTTACTTTTTTTTTTAAAGAGACATTAACATCAGCTTTGGAGAGGACTGTGAAAACAAATTTTACTTTTAATGTAATGCACTGTGCAATATTGATTAGAAAGGGGGAAGGGAGCTTACAGAGGAATAGAAAATAAAGAGTACGTAAGGTTAAATTTTTAAAGTAGGTTTAAGTAAATGAAATCAGATGGATTACTTGATACACTCAGATAAATAGAACTTGTACTTATTTTATGTGCATTGGTGTTTTGCCTGCATGTATGTCTGTGTGAGGTGTCAGATCTTGGAGTTACAGACAGTTGCGAGCTGCCATGTGGGTGCTGGGAACTGAACCTGAGTCCTCTGGAGGAGAATTCAGAGCCATCTCTCCAACCTGACAACTCTTAAACATTTCAGTTTAAACAAGTTACCTTCATCACCTTGTGGGGCCTTTGCAGGCATTCTGCTAATAGTCCTTTGCGTTCGAGGTGCAGGTTTAACTTTGTTGGCTTGTTTGGAGATGAGTTTTATAGGAATTCTTCTGCGAACATCAAGACCACCCAAGGATCCAGAACTATTAGTGCCTTGTAACTCATTGTCTATATGAATGTAAAAAAAGAAATTATAATTATTTTTACTTTTCTTTTTGAAAATTGTTCTACAAGTATACAGATAAAATCAATACCATCAAACAATAAATTGAAGATCTTGGTTCTGATTTAAAATACTAGACTGGTAAGTGTAACTGCTAATATTCTTTATTTGGGATAAACCTTTAAAGAAATGCTTTTGGTTAACCTTTTTTTTTTTGACAGGGAACCCTTTCAGATGCTGATAAAAATGATAGAACCTTTATCTCTTTCTAAAAAATGAATAATAAAAATTACCATACAATTCCATAGTAGTTTACAAAAAGATAACCCTTTTTAAAAAATCTAAACTCATTTGGATTGTAAAGATTTTTAAAAATAAAGGAGAAAAACAAAATTGTCTTAACATGTGTCTAATTATCAAACAGGCGAAGTAGCCATGCAATAAACTTAGTAAACTGACATAACAAATTGAAAATGCAATACTAAATGTGAAATATATTTGAAAATAACATTTTAATTTATTATGTTTAGGAGGAATTGCTGTGGAGCCACAGTGGACATGTGGAAGGCAGAAATAATCTGTGGGAATTGGTTCTCCTCTCCAACCACCTGAGCCCCAGATGTTGACTTCAGGGCTCAGCAGGTAGCAGTATCTTTACCTGTTACACCATCTTACTGGCTTATGCGTTGGCTTTAAAGAGGTAATTATTCCCTTAAGCATAACATTTTTTCGAAAAAGTATTCAACAGAAACAAAAATATATCATTTACTAGAACACACAGTGCATTATTTGTAATGTAACATTTTAAAGACACAGGCAACAGTTACCTTTAGTTAACAGTCAACGCTGCAATGAAAACCTATTAGTTAGACTTGGGTCTTAAAAACAGACACTTTCTTGTCCTTAAAAATCTTACCATCTATAGAAAGAAAAGAAACTCTTGTCTATTATTTCACAGGACTGGATCACATAAAAGTATATAAAAATATGTAACACAAAGTATTTGACTTTACCTTAGGACAAAAAGGGAAACACTTAAAGATAGAAAATACAAATGTAATCTTAAAATTGTAATGTCTGAAACACAAATTAAGGAAGAATTCCTGCAAGAATTACAATCAGGACTGATAACCAAACTGTCCACATTAAATTCGACAAAACCAAAATGTAAAAGTAGTCTGCGAGTACTAATGACTTCCATGACTATAAGCAACACCAATCAATTAAATTCATACCCATTTGCCTATGATCAAAATAAAATGAAATTTAAAATGGGTTTCAATGATTAAATACGTTTACTTTCTACTCTTTTTTGTTGTTGGTTTTTGCTTGTTTGTTTGTTTTTGGTTTTTCGAGACAGGGTTTCTCTGTGTAGCCCTGGCTGTCCTGCTGGAACTCAGTCTGGAGAACAGGCTGACCTTGAACTCAGAAATCCGCCTGCTCTGCCTTCCAAGTGCTGGGATTACAGGCGTGTGCCACCACTGCCTGGCTTACTTTCTACCCTTACAACAGCTAACTCCTCTCAAAATCTTTCATGGAAAAAATTAGATGAATAGCTACAATCTTGAATTATAATAAACCAACTTGATCAGTCTTCAAGACTGCACTAAAACGGAATGTCTTTCATGTATTTCAGCAGTCTCCACTGCATTTGCTCATCTACATATAAGTACCTACATAGATCTATATAGATCTACGACAGATAACCTTTTCCCCTTGCACAAAAAGTATTCCCAACTTTCCAAAAAACTGAAATAACCAACATGTTGCCCTTCAGATATCACAAGGATTCTTAGTGTTTTACCTCTGTGAATGAAAACACACTTTACCTGCACAACCGTCCAACTAGCTCACATAATCCAGTTCTCCATTATTTAAACAGTAGCCTGGTCCTTTCACAAGACTGTTTCTAAAGCTACTGTTTGTCTCACAGGTTTAAAATGACAAAATTCTAAAGTTTGTGTGGGGCCACCCATATATAGAAACAAAACAACAAAGCACAAAGCATGTAATAAATATCTGGATATTACATAAGGGATAAAAAGAATAATTGGCCATTTAAAGTGAATATATTTTAAAAATAGTAATATCTTATTATATAGTTTTAAAAACAACACACTTAATATTTTATCTTGAATAAAAGGCCAAGGAACGAAAGCCAGGTATGTAGCTCAGTAGTAGAAACTGTCTAAGGTACAAAAGATCCTGGGTTCAGGTCCCCAGTATCCATCTTCCCAAAAAGTATGAAGCAATATTTTACAAAATTTGGGTTACTTTTACCTAAGCACTAATTATCTCTTACAATGACAAAGGAAAGAATCAAGTTCTTGCAGGGTCTTTATTGGCCTGGATGTCTCTGTGATGTAGGAACATGGGGACAGCTGGCCTGGGAGGAGCTGCAGGGCTATCACCTTTTTTGCTGCTTCTCTCTACCCCAGAGGACCCTCAGCCCACTGCTGACACTTCTGCAATCCAGAGAAACACTAAATAAAGCAGTATGTGTTTGCCATTTAAAAAAAAAAATCTGAAATACTATTTTCTGGCAGAATTCTACTTCAATACTTCCATTTACAAGACCTCTTGATCCTTTGACATTTAATCATTTATTTTGAGATGTCTACTCAGTCAGAAAATTGTCAATTAACTAGCTAACTGCCATTTCTTGATTTGCCAAAGGCTCTATAATTCAAATTTGTGTTTATTTTGTGAAAGTTTGAGTCTTTGGCTTAATTTGAATTTTTTTCTTCTCAAAATGTACAGCAATTAAAACTGAAGCACTAGGAGACTTCGTCATAACTGATTTAAAATCTAGAAAAGCTAACATTAAACAGAAAAGGAGAGTTGTGTAGAAACTTTTTTTTTTTTTACTTAGCTAGCTCAGTAGTGATTATCTTAATGTTAGAATGACTTTTATTTCCCCAGGCAACCTTTGGCTAATAATTTAGAAACTAGGATAATTCTTTTACACATGCAGTATCAAGACACTCTACTGGGAAACTCGGGTTTTTCTCATTTCTCTCACATACTTCCACAAACCAACCCATTAGCAGTGGGTGGATTCTCCACTAAAATATTTGTGGCAATTGCCTACTCTCTATGTCCTGTTCCCACTCTCCCTACAGCGTTGCTGGGGACCTGTGCTAGCTAGGTAAGTTGCTCTACCACTGAGCTTCGCTTTAACTAAACTGAGTCTCCCTCTGTGGTACAACCAACCCCACATAGAGTATTTATTTACTCCTGTTCTTCCTCTCCTACACCATTCTCCATAGAAGAGTCAGAATTATTTTTTAAAATACTCTTTACTTTTGTTCAGTTACTTCATAGCCACTTAAACCCTGATTTTCAAAGTCCTGAAAAGGCCATTTGTGTTTTCCTTCTCAATCTAAGGCTAACTAGGCTACCGACATTTGGTCCTCTCTGTATCTTCCTACCATTCCCAAAACACCTTTCCCTGGCACTCTCTGAAACTTCCTACTCCATAAGCACCTGTTTCTTTAAAGTATTCACGACAATCTGTAAGCAGCTTTTAAAGAAGAAACCAACCTGCCTATCTCCTTTGACAATGTAAACTTGAAGACAAGGACGTAGTCCTATTGTTTATCATTCCATCATTCTATCTCCAAGCCTACAAGTACCTGCATGCAATTATATTAACTAAGTAGTGTTTGAAGACTGGGCACATCTCAGTCAATTCCTAAAGAAAAAACCTTTCCTTCTGTTTGGCGATATAACTGTCTGAAGCTCTCAAAGTCCAAGTGCAAAAACTAAAACTAAAACCAAGAAAACGAAGCCAGCAGAAATGAGGTTTGAAGTTACTCGTAATATGCGATGAAAATATTTTGATCCTAAAAAAAATCTGTATATGTGCCCAAAAGATGAGAACGGACCACGACCGAAGGGCGGGGCATGCTTTGAGTTCAGGTAGAAAAGATGCTCCGCTTATAACTTCGAAAACTATCCGACTCTCTTCTCTATCCGCGAAAAGCCAACAAGACAATAACCACAGGAGGTGACCACGGCAGCAGCCGCCCGAAGCTGAGAGGCAGCAGGAAGTCTCCAACCCACTCTCGCCCAGAGTCCGGACGCTTCTCCAATTCCGAGTGGAAACACCCGCCTATTTCTCCAGCACAAAGTGCAAAGCAATCGGAAAAACAAAAACAAAACTGGGAGCCTCCCTTTCCAACAAGCCTGCGCGACGGAGGTTCCCGAAACGAGCTCAGCGGCACCAAAGAAGCGGTGCTGCCGGTCTCGAGGATGGAGGCACCGCTCCGAAAGGTAGGCCGGGAAGCAGCAGACTCAGCCCGGGACCGGGTCTGAGCTTGTTTCCTCTCCGCCACGTCCCGGTGTAGTGGGGCGAGCGTAGCCCCTTGTGCCTGCTGGGCGATCTGTCCCACATGAGCCACGGGGGCAAGAAACTAGGACCCCCGCTGCCTCCGCCTCCTTACCAGTGTGATCCATGATTCGGCTCGCGGGGCACAGTGGGAGCGGAAGTGAGTCGCTCCGGAGTCGCAGTTAGCGCGTGCGCCCTACCTTCCGGAGCTCAGAGGCGGAAGTGCGCCGGGACTGCTCTCACGGGCTTCCCTCCCTAGCCGTACCACCCGACTTCGGTGTGGGAGTCAAACATAGCCAGGACTGAGGCAGGAAGAAGGGGTACACGAGGGCTTTGGTGTCGAGACTGATAATTCTCCCCAGAGGCAGCCCTCAGCAATAGGAAGGATACCTATTGCAGTGAGAAAGCAATAGGAACCAGAGGGAAGCGCGGTAGGCAGGTAAGCCACCGCCCGCCCCCTGCGGCCCGAGGCCTTCTGGGATTTGTAGTCCTCCCAGAGCGCAGTCTCAGCCGTTGAGCTGGTCCCAACCCAGCGGGCGGAGTAACGGTTTGGAATGCCCCCCGGATGCGCTGCCGGGCGTAGACAAGTGTAAACACGCGCGCTCCTTTAGTGCCCGAGGGAAGCTGAGTTAGGCTCCGGGAGGGAGGCAAGGTCCTCATTGTCTAATCATGCTTTGTTCTGACGAATCCCAACGCCCACTCGACTCGCGCGTTTGCCCTGGCTCCCACCGTAGTTTCTCAACTGAAACGCGTGTTACGATGCTGACTAGCCCCTCGCTCTAGAGAACACCACCAGGCGCCTCGAATCCCTGCTAAAGCTGGAGGGAGTACCAGGAGGTCCCCGTCCAACGAGGATGCAAAGCAGTTGTGTGCAAAGGGAGTGAAGGAGGGAAGATAGGGGCCTATGGAGTCGGAGAGAGAGCGTTAGAGCTTGGCCAGAAGGAAGAGATGAGAAAGGGCAGGCCCCGACTCAGGAAAAGAGAGTTACCACAACAGGCGGTACCTAGTTCCAGTTCTTGGTCCCTGGGGTCTGTGGTTGCCGCTTTCATCTTGCTCAGTCAAAACAAAAGAAAGTGTCAACGGCGATTGCTGAAGACCTTCAGAGCACCCCCCACCTCGATTTGGCTCATAATAGGTCTTCTGCCTTCTCCAGCCCTACACCCTTGAAGCTCCCAGATAAGTAGAAAGGAGCACAAGTAGTGGAAAACATCAGCTTAGGAGTCAAGGGATTTGGGCTCTATGGTCGTCCCTTGGTGACGACATCGTTACCTTGGGTTGTTCACGCTTTCAGTGCCAAGAGTTCCTAGATCAATAGAACATTATTATATTGACCTTTCTTAAAAATATTTCCACAGTATTCAATTCTGAATAAAGTATGTGTAGCAATGTGTTCCGTGCGTTGCACAGTAACAACTGTGACTAACACTGCAGTGATCATAGTGTAAGAAAGTGTACCATGTTATTTAGAGATTGTCTTAATTGTGGTCTTTTCAAAGACTCCCACTCGTTGAGGCTTTACAAACAAGGTTGTGGGTACACTCAACTAAGGACATTTCTAAGTCGATATCCTTTTGGTTTTGTTGTTGTTAATATGTAAGTTTCTGTACTTCTGGGTGTTTTTCATAATTTTTCAGTTGCTGAGATTAGTGGGGTGGGGTTTAGGTACTGAAGCTTAACCTTTCTCTGATATGTCGCTCATTACAGCATATCAGCTGGGGTATTTAACAACTGTCTAGTACAAAAGAAACTGGGACAAATGGTTAACTGTGGTGCCTATTAGCATACCGACACACTTGCTGGCCTCCAGGAGGCTTCCTCAATATCACAAGTACCTGTTGCTCTTCTCAGCCCCCTTCCCTAAACTTCAGCTCATGGGCCTCCCTTACCCCCCCCCCAGCTTCTCTTTTTTGTATAACCCTGCCATTTAGCTCTTCCCCTCCCCACACCCTTCCTGCCCCTCTCCTATTCCCTCCTCCCCCCTCTTCTCCTCCCACCTCCTCCCTCTCCCACTTCCTTCCTCCCCTCCCCCTCTCTCCCTCTTTCCCTCCCTCCCCTCCCCCTTCTCATTCTCATTCTCTTCTCTTGCCCCTATTTCCTCTCAAGCCTGGGTCCAAACTTCTGGCCAGTTGTGGTCTACTACTTTCTCTTCTGGCTCAGGGCTGGTCCAGATGCCTCTGGCTATACTCTCCCCTCAGAGTCTCTACAATAAAAACCTACCCTCAACAATACCTTGGAGAGGTCATGCCTACACCTGGTGCTGAAAGCCTCACTTTATACAACTTAGACTGCCTAAGAGGTAGTTTTTACCCAGGAAGTGCTTTTTATCCACCAATCCCCATCAAACTTAAGATTGATGTTTTTACAAAAAAAAAAGGTTAATAATAATAATGACTATTAATAACAGAGAAGTAGGATTTAAAGAACTTTTAAATTATATTTACAGGCTTTTACAGTTTTGTCAATATTTTATGGTATATTGTTAGAAAAATTTACTGGGGTGTCCTGAAGGCTGAGACAGGAGAATTGCAAGTTCAGAGGCAGCCAGAATTACATAGTGAGCCTGTCTCAGCAACTAAAAAAGAAAACTTTCTGAAGGCTCACTGCAGTAAACTCTGGAGCATGCACTCGATGTGGCCTATTCCTGGGTGCCCTGCTCCTGCATCTGCACCTTCTTCCCCCGTTTATGACAGTTGCCACACTCTGTCAGTGCAGGAGCAGTGTGGCAAGAGAGTCTCTTCAATTCCCAAATTAGATTATACACAGGCCTGTATGGTTTTTATTTTCCATTTTTTATTAGCTGTAAAGCTAATGAGTTTTCTTGTAACTTTTCCCTCTCTGTTCCCATACTTTTATTATACATTTCCAGACTCTCCTCCACCTCCCTAATAGTTTCTCTTATTACCATGTCTCCTACATCCCACAGATGAGAGGAACTATGGGATGCGTATCTTTATGATACCAGTTTTCATTTAATATGATTTCCAGTTTCATCCATTTTCCTCTAAGTTCTGTAACTTTGTTCTTAGGATAGGATAGTATTCCATGTGTGAATGTAACATGTTTTTTTAATCATCCATCTGTTATTGGACACCTTGGCTGTGTTGGCTAGTGAATATTGCCACAATAAAATGGCTATGCAAATATCTGTATAGTAAGTTAACTGATTTGCCTAGGCATATTCCCAGAAGTGGTATGACTGGGTCATGTGGGGATTCTATTTTTAAGGGAACCTCCATACTGTTTTTTATAGTGACTGGATTGCTTTCCATTCCAAGCAGTAGTATATAAGTTTTCCTCCCCTCCCCAATCCTCACTGACATTTGTTGTTTCTTGATTACTTTGACATACATTCTTCCTGGGGAAAGTTTTGTTTCCCTAATGGCTAGAGATGTTGAACATGTTATGTGTAATTTTTTTTATTTTTTGAACATTTATTTATGTGTACAAGTGTGTATTGCACCATTGTGTGTGTTTATGCACCATATGTATGCAGTGCTCGTGGAAGCCAGAGGAGGGCATTAGGTCTTCTGAGACTGGTTGTCTCAACAGATGGTTAAGAGCAGATAATTGCTCTTAACTGCTGAACCATCTCTTCAGCCCCTCAAATGTTTATTGTCTGTTTGAAAGGTTTCTCTTCATTTAATTTGTCCATGTATTATCTGTTGTTTTAATGTATGTTTGTTTATTTATTTCACTTTATGTATGTCGGCTAACATTCCCCTTATCAGATTAATTAATGACAATGGTTTTCTCCTGTTCTGTAGCTTCTCTTGACCTCCATGGTTGTCTTCTTTGCTACCCAGCAGCTCTTTAGCTTAAGCAACCCATTTGTCATTTCTCACTGCCATTTCCTGATCTACCGGAGTCCTACTCAGAAAGTTACTGCCTGTATTCTATTGTATTTCCTGTAATCATTTCAAAGACTCAGGTCTTACAGTTTAAGGCCTGTGGCTAACTTTGAGCTGGTAGCTCTTTGTGGCAAGTTTGTCTCCTCATGTGCACTATGGCACACAGGCACAAATAAATAAACATGAACAAAAAAAGTAATAGATTTCAAGTTAATAATTTTATTTTTATTAATTGTATTAATTAAAATGTTAATTAAAATATAAATTAATATTTATATAGGATATTGTTGGCTCAAAGTTTATAAATGTGAGAAGCCATTTTAATGAACAACCTGAAGCAACTAGGTGATGCATTTTGAGTGTGTGTATGTGTGTGTATACACACTCATATATAGTTTTATTTTGATTTGCTTTTTTGATACAGGATCTGGCCATACAGCTCATATTGGACTCAAACTTGGCAATCATCCTGCCTATCCTCCCAAATGCTGAGATACATTTATGTCCCAATAGGCTTAACCTAAAGTGTATATTTTCTTCTTACTGGCAGACTACTAACCTTTGAATCACAAGCTAATGATTTAAGATACTTTGGTAGCCTTCTATTTATAGCACTGTTTGTGCTAGGAGAAAAATAGGATGGATGTCAGAAAGTGTGTTTTGCTGGGAGGTTATGTCAGCGTCTTGAATACAAGATCAGGCCAATAACCTTCATCTCCAGATACTCTCTCAGTTCAAAAATGGTATAAGGCAGGATCCCTGTGTACCATATAGGCTAGCACTTACAGAAATGCTTAAAGACCTATTGTGGTGATTTGAATAGTTATGGCCCTCATAGATTCATGTGTTTGAGTGCTTGGCCATGGGAAGTGGCACTATTAGGAAGTATAGCCTTAGTAAAAGAGGTGTGGCCTTATTAGAGAAATTGTGTCACTGTGGAGGCAAGGCTTTGAGGTTCTAAATGTTCACACTACACCCAGTGTGAAACATATCTGGTCTCCTCCTTGCTGCCTGCAGATCAAAACGTAGAACTCTAAACTCCTTCTCCAGCACCATGTCTGCCTGCAAGCTTCCCACCATAATGATAATGGACTAAAGCTCTGAACCTGTAAGCCAGCTCCAATTAAGTGTTGTCCTTTATAAGAGTTGGCTTAGTCATGGTGTCTCTTCACAGCAATGGAAATCTTAACTAAGACACCTATATAATTAACTTTTGTGTTGCCTATATTCAGTGAAACTAATGAGAGTTAAACTTTGTGTAGTGACCTAAGCTAAGCCTCAAGAAACATAAAATGTGTGGCCTATGTAAGAGACACTAATCAGCTTGACTTGTACTATTATCCACATTTGAGTGCCAATATGTTGGCAGAAAGCCCTTTAAAATAATAATAAGCTGTATTACAGTTCTCTAGAATAACAGAACTTATAAAATTAAACACTATTTATAGATAAAAGAGGGTTTATTAGAATGATTTACAGGCTCTGGTCCAGCTAGTCCAACAATGGCTGACTAGGAACAGAAAGTTCAGGGATCCAGTATTGTTCAGTTTCTGAGCCAGGATGTCTCAGCAGGTCTTCACTATACATTGGAATCCCAGGGAAGTTGGCTCTACTGCCAGTGAAAGAATGCTATTGAGGTGAGAGCAAAAGCTTCCTTCTTCCAGATCCTTATACAGGCTTCTAGCAGATTAGAGGTGGGTTTTCCCAGCTAAAAAGATCTGGACTAAAGGTATGTCTTCCAGTCTCAAGATCTGGATTAAAGGCCTATCTTTCCTTCTCAAAGATCTGGATTAGAAGTGAATCTCCCCACTTCAAATTAAACAAAAATTCCTCACAGGTATGTCTTTCCATTTTGGGGTTTTAATAAATTCCAGATGTACACAAGTTGACAATCACAACCGTTACAGAAGCCCAGGACCAAAACACCCACGTATCCTGCAACACAAATATATGGCGACAACAGTGAGGCTGTAGAATATGCTAAACATTTGGCCAAGAAAATAAAGGAAGACAAAAATACCAGGAACAGATTGCCAAGAGGTATAGGTGAGAGCTTGGTGAGAGCTTTTACTTCTAGTCTGAGTCCTGTTAAGTGATCAGACCTTTAAAAAAGAGAGAGGAAGGAAGGAAGGGAGGGAAAGGGAAAGGAAAACAAACACTACCACCACCACCACCAAAAACAAAAAACAAAACAGGCTCAGTAGTATCCACTAAATGTTAACAAATATGATGAGCAGAAATACGTCAGGGGGAGAGGAGAATATACTGGTTAAATATATGCCTTATCAAATTATAGTGCCAGTCACAGGAAAATTGTAATGCAAAGAAAAAATAAGATAGAAAGCATGTATTAATTTTTCACTAATTGTCTAATATTTTAAGTTGAAAGTAGTTTAAAATATAACACTTGTAGAACAAACACCACTCACATTAAATATTGTACTAAGGCTGGAAAGATGGCTCAGCGTTTATGAGTACTGTCTGCTCTTCCAGAGGTCCTGAGTTCAATTCCTAGCAACCACATGGTGGCTCATAACCATCTGTAATGGGATCTGGTGCCCTCTTCTGGCCTGCAGGCACACTTGCAGGCAGAATGCTTTATACGGAATAAATAATCTTTTTAAAAATTGTACTAAATATTTTGTTGTATAAATTGATAATAGATAGAAAATGTCCATGTATTTTTTTAAAAATGTGTTCTTACATGACTTATACACATACACAAACAGTTACAGACCACTCTCGTCCTCAGCTTCTCACATCTTTCCACCATCTCTGTCTATCCCTTACTCTCCACAGATCTCTATCTAGCATTCATGTCCATACATCTTATTTTGTTGCCCATTCTTTTTAACCAGGGATATGCCCGTGACTGTGGATTTGGAGCTGTGGGTTGGAGCCTGGTGGGTTCAGCAGTAGACACACAACTGAAAGCAGTAATCTCTCCTTTCCCAGACTCTGTCTCTACCCAGTAGTTCAATAGGAAAGAGTAGGGCTCCATGAGCCTTCCCAATCTTATGACTGACTGTAAGCACTATAGTTGAGGGTTAATGATTGCAGTGGTTGTTAACAACTGGAGAATGGAATCTTCATCCTGTCTTCTAGCTCTAACATCTCACCCCTTCTGCAAGGTTGCCTGAGCCTTAGAGTGGGTGATGTAAATTCCTTGCTTAGGGCTAAGACCACTTACTCTCAGCATTTTGGGAAGCCATGAGTCTCTTGCACTCATTATCATTCATTGTGAGGAGAGGGTTCTCTGAATAAGGCTTCAAGTAGCTTTTGTCAATAGGTATGAACAGATATTCAAAAGGTAGTCTAATGCTATGTCAGTTTCCTTAAATGACACATAAGTTCCTCCAGGCCTGTGACTCCACAGGCCTGAGTCATTAAGTGGGGTTTATGGTGCCAGGCATGGGTTATTCCCATCTGTGGAACAGGCCTCAAATATAGTCAGAGGGCAGGTGGTTAGCCCAACAGCAGTCATGCCACTATTGCACAGGTAGGTAAAAGCCTGGCAGGATATCTTTTCATATAGGATGTAGTTCATACATTTCCCAGTGGTGCCTTTCCCCGACAGTAGCCAACATAGCATACCTAGTACTTCAGTTCCATATTGCTTTTTTTTTTTTTTTTTGTACCTTGCAATCAAGGTGTGTGATGTCTTCTGCAATCTGATCTTATGGGCAACCAAGAGGACTAACAAGAGCCTGTATTATAACTCTCTCTCTCTCTCTCTCTCTCTCTCTCTCTCTCTCTCTCTCTCTCTCTCTCTCTCTCTCTCTCTCTCTCTGTGTGTGTGTGTGTGTGTGTGTGTGTGTGTTTTAATTTGGGTTATACAATAGAGGTCTTCTATATGGCTTCTTTATAGTCCCTTTGTCCCAGGTAATCCTCCCCACATCATCTCTGCAATCTGTCCTTCACCTCCACCCACTGCTTAGACCTTTCCACCCGTACTGCCTCCCTCTTTACTATGCCTTTAGGCTCCTCCCTTAATTAAGGTGTCTCCTTCCAGGTGTCCTTCAGAGCCAGAAGCCACTCAGCCCATAGTTTGAAGGATCAAGAATGATAAAGCACCTGAAACACGGAACCAAAGACAACAAAGCTGTCGTAAAGAATTTTTCTCATAGCCTTTCTCCTCAGACCGTCCAGTTTCCCACTAATGTCCAGCTGAGTCACCTGTTTTATTTGTCAGCTGACACAAGAGCCAGGAGAGCTCAGCAGGGAAAGTCGGGCGCCTTGTACTGCTAGAGTAGAAGTGGGGCAGATACCGCTGCTATAGAAACAGTGCTGCTTATCGATCCATGAATGTGTAGGGGTGGATAAGTACCTGTGCCCTTACAGGATGCTAATGATAATTATCTTAGCCCATTTGGTATTATCACAAAATATGATAGATTGGGTAGATGATAAACAAGTTTATTTCTCAAAGTTCTAAAGGATAAAAACCCCAAGGTTCAGTGTCTGGTTAGAGCTTATTTTTTTGGTTCATAAATGAAGTCTGACAATTGACTTTACTGTTGTAAGAGGAAAGGTATCTTTCTGGTGTCTCTGTAATTTTATCATAACTCAAGTACTTCCCCTTATCTCTACCTCCTAATACTATCATAATGCCAATTAGGTTTTGACATATGAATTTGGGAGGACATAAGCATTTAGACCACAGCAAATGTTATTTCTGAATAAAATGAATTGAGGTGATTGGTAGCATGTTTTGTTTTGGAGATAGGATCTTGCACAGGCAGGCTATCCCCCATCAAATTTGCTTTGTGGCCAAGGTTGACTTTGACCATCTGCCTCCACCTCTGGAGTGCTGAGATTATATGCATGCAGCACCATACCCACCCACTGCACTGGGATTCTTAGAATTATTAATTCTTATATTATTCTGTACTATTTGAGTGTTGTGGGTTTATATTTGAGTTGGATTTGGGGGTGTGTTTTTTGGGTGACAGGGTTTCTCTGTGTAGCCCAAGCTGTCCTGGAAACTCACTGTATATATAGACCAGACTGGCCTCAAATTCAAGAGATCTGCATGCATCACCATGCCCAGCATTCAAGTTGAACTTTTCATTCATATGTTTGAATAAGATGAACTCATCATATGGACTTAATTGAGTAAATTTTTTTAAAAAAAATGTAAAGTTTAAGCAGAGCTCTAGAATTAAAAACATATGTAATGTAATTCAGGCTAATGTATTCTCAAGATTAAATCTGAGACTGAGTGGCCATACCTGGTGCTTTATAACATCCTTTCCTGTTTTATTGGCAAGTACTTCTCTGTGAATCTCTAAGTGATAATCTAGTTGCACTGCCATTGTCATACCTTTGTCTTTTAAAAAAAAATCTGGTTTTATAGAAGAAAAGAGATTGGGAGATTTTTCTAGGTTAATGAACCCGAGATTTAGAACAAAATAAAGTACTTGAAGCTTTAGTCTCTGGATGCCATAGGAAATGGGCATGAAAACATTGGAGACATTTTAAATGCTAGAAAATACCAAAAATGCATTCTCTTCTTAAGTAGTAATGGTGCATGAGTTGTTAGAGATGCATACTGATGTAGTTAGGATACCTACAGCATCAGCAATGTATGGCCGTGTGTTCATGGTGACTGAACTTCTATGGCTTTCCCA
This sequence comes from Tokudaia tokunoshimensis, assembly GCA_036184795.1. NCBI lineage: Eukaryota > Metazoa > Chordata > Mammalia > Rodentia > Muridae > Tokudaia > Tokudaia tokunoshimensis. The sequence goes on from BTHU01000012.1 coordinate 46,999,624, forward strand.
AATCTGAATGTTGATATCTTCACCCCCAGTTTAAAAAAGCTACTTATTATTACATGTGTGCATGAGCCACAGGTCATATATGGAAGCTAGAGAACAATATGTAGAGTAAGTTGGTTCTCTTTCGACCCTAATATGACTCCTAGGGATCAAACTCAGGTCTCCAGGGCTGAAAGGCAAGTAAGCGCCTTTGCCCACTAAGCCATCTTGCCATCTCCAACCTCCAGTTTTATGGTATCATGAGATAAGGCCTTCAGTGGGTAATTAGCATTAGACTAGGGCATGTAGGCAGAGATTAGCAAACTGCTTTCTTGGAAACCTGTTGGCAGTTGAGTCCCATCTCCAGGGCACTAAAGCACACTGCCATCTGCTTGCCTTCCATATACAGACACATAATGCTGATTTCTTTAATTGCACAGGTGACCTGTTGTAGAACTGCAGTTACAGTGTAGCACACTGAGAGTTTGGTCGGCAGTGTCTCTCTGACTGACCTTGGAATCTTTCCAAACTTTTCCTTGTCTTAATCTCTTTGTCTTTCAAACAGGGATGTTTGTCCCAGTCTGCAGTGGGCTTTAGGAAATGAAATTGACCAGTGACATTAACTAGCCTCAAAAACAGCTGTCCTCCCCATCATTTCCTTTCTCTCGGGTAAATAAAAAATTCTATACTCAAGCCTGTTTAAGGAGATAATATCCACTAGGTGGCACCAGCCACGGGGAAATAAAATATCCCAAGACTATGTAGTCAAAAAAAAAAAAAAGGAAATTATAAGAAAACAAAACTGCAGTAGTACTAATCAGTGTTCGTATCTAAATATAAGTTTTCTGTCATCTTCCCCCAAAATAAGGTAGTAAAACATAAGACACTAACGTTTTCGTTGGGATTTGTGATCCGAGACCCCTCTGTGGTACAGCTCTCCTTGAGCTTTTACAAATGACTTGAGCTTTTGTTTTGCAGAAACCTTCTTGGTTTTTGGTTGGTGCTTATTTTGCTAATAAGATGTGATTTGGAGAAGTACTCTCTTGGAAACCAGTGACTTTGTATAACCGTTGTCTTTACTCAGCCTGTCCTTCACTCAGTCATTATTGAGTATCTGCTGTGTGTTTGACATATTGCAGGCACTGTGATAGAAACCTGGTTAGGTATGATAGTGCCCCAGATGGATCGACAGGTTGTAATGACAGAATTATCAGGCTGACGACCAGGACAAGTGATTGGGGAGAATTCATGAAAGTTCCCCCTTTGACTGTGCTGCTGCTGATAGAACCTTGTTACTCAAATGCTGGTTTTATCGTGGTGTCCACAATCCTTTTTCCAACATCCCATCTCAGAATTGCTGAAATGGTGACCCCTCTTCCCCCTTGGGAGAAACAGCCATTCCTTGTGCTCCCAACTTTTACCCTCTGCCCACAATTAAGCTTTTCAACCTCTTGGAACTTGCTTTCATTTATTTTGGTCTGCTTTTGAGAAAGGATCTCATTGCATAGCCCCCAAGCTGACCTCAAACTCATGGTTCTCCTGCCTTCACCTGCCTCATTTTGGGATTACAGTGTACAGTATCACATCTAGCTTGGAACTTGCTTTCTAGTGGGGTAAAACTGACAGTATTCACACAACAGTTAAACAATAATTTCAGACAGGGTCAATGCTCAGAAGTGCTTAGAGCAAGTCATGTAGTGTAAAGCACAAACCATGCTTAGACTAAGGCGTGTGGCACAGAGCAGCCAGGATGGAGGGTGCGTGTGTATGCTCTGGGCAGAGGGTATCTTGTTGGGAAGGTGAGCCCTGGGAAATAAGAAATTCATAGTAGTTAGGCAAGAAGAGGAGCTGAGTGCAAAGGTGCTGAAGGCCATGGGCTGGTGGAAGGGTCACGTGATGCCAGTGTGCCTAGAATCCTATGATTTGCTGAGCTTAGATGGGGAATGTCTTACAGGAGGAGAGGCACCTAGGTATTAACAGCCTTGATTCGGTACAGAAAGTTGGACTGAACACAGGAAAGGAGAGGATCCTCTTACACAAATAGAGGGGCTTCCTTTGATGGGAGCCAAAACACCTACTTTACAGTTCCTTTCCCTTAGTTTTAGTAATTTTTTCCCGATTTTCTCATTCCGTCTGATTATTCCTCCTCTCCTTTCCACACCACGCTTTAGTTAGGCTTGTCTGCAGGTCTCAATGCAGAGTACTCTTCTAATTGTCTACTAAATGTTTTCTGTAGCAATCTTATTCAGTCTAGAGCCCTAGACTTCACCCCCTCCTCTCCAACTCCAGGTATTTTTTCAGTCTCCCAAATTCATATCTCACCTGGATTTTTACTTTAGCTGCTGTGATGGTTTCAGTAGGTGTGGCCCCCATAGCCTCGTGTGTTTGAGTACTTGCTCCATAGGGGGCGTGGCCTTGTTGAAGGAAGAGTATCACTGTAGGGGCAGGCTTTGAGGTCTCCTATGCTCAAGCTATGCCCAGTGTGGCTCACTGTTGCTTCCTGTGAATCAAGATGTAGAACTCTCAGCTCCCTCTCCAGCACCACGTCTTCCTGATGCTGCCACGCTTTCCACCATGATGATAATGGGCTGGACCTCTGAACCATAAGCCAGCCCCAATTAAATGTTGTCCTCTAAAAGACTTGCCTTGGTCATGGTGTCCCTTCACAGCAGTGGAAACCCTATCTAAGACAGCTGCTTTGTTTGTTTGTTTGGTTGGTTGGTTGGTTTTGGTTTGATTTGGTTTGGTTCTGTTTGGTTTGGTTTTTCAAGACAGGGTTTCTCTGTGCAGCCCTGATGATCCTGGAACTCAGTATGTAGACCAGGCTGGGCTAGAACTTAGAGATCCTCCTGCCTCTGTCTCCAAAGTGCTGGAATCAAAGGCATGCACCACCACCATCACCACCCAGCTCGTTTAGTTGCTTACTTGACACTTAATTTGTATAAACACATCTTTAACTTAACACATCCAAAATTGGGATTTAAGGTTTTTGAGTTCCCCCTACCCTTCTGTAATAGACAAACTGAAGCATGGGGCTCTGTGGGGATAATCATGACCTCTGCCTTGTTCTTTGACACGTAGTGTCATGGTTAGCATTATTTGTGCTCGTTAAGATTCCTAGTTCTTCTCTTCCAGAACATTTGAAAGATTATATTTATGTACATTCTTTACTTTAGTTCCAGAAAAATGAATGAAAATTCTGTGTTGCTTTTGCTCCTTCCTTCCCAGACCCCACTTACTCCACTTGCCTCCTTTCATACCAATGTGTTGAAATGTGGATATCTAAGATTAAAATAGCCTGTAATGCTGAGGCGTGGCACAGAGGCCACCTACCCCAGCAGTCACCCAGACCTGCTGTGAACTTCCAGCAAGGATAAGGATAAAGCCTCTCTCTCTCTCTCTCTCTCTCTCTCTCTCTCTCTCTCTCTCTCTCTCTCTGTGTGTGTGTGTGTGTGTGTGTGTGTGTATGTGCTTACTGCTGTAACCTAATCAAACCCATCCTGACTAAGTGCTATGTGACTACATATTTTTTTGACAAATGTCTTCCAGCCGTTATTTCTGACTAACTGGCATCCAAATGTCTCCCTAAACAGAAATTCTAGAACGGCAGTGTCCCACGCTATCCCTCTGCAATGTTCTCAATTTCAGTAATTACCATGCATTTAGTTACTCAGTCAGATCCCAAAGCAAGGAGCAATTATCTTAATTCCTCTTCTTCCTCAACACTAAGTCTGATCAGTAAGAGGTTCTAAATGTGTCTCTCATACATCCTGAACCTCTACAATCAGCTTCTTCCTGTTCCTGCTTTCAGACTTGGGATAGCATAGGAATTCTAGCCCCTTCCCCCTTGCCATCTAGTTTGTTCTACTGAGAACTAAAATGATAGGTTCTCTTGTAGCCTTTGGGGAAAATGCCCTGCACATAAAAATAAACCAATCTGCATTTCTCAGAAAAACCTTTTTAAAAGTGTAAATCTGGCCGGATATGATGGCCCCACCACTCAGAAGGATCTCTTGAGTTCAAGGCCAGCCTGGTCTATAGAGTGAATACCAGGGCTACACAGAGAAGCCCTGTTTCTAAAAACGTAACAAACAAACAAACAAACAAACTAGAAATCTGATTATATTTTTTCTGGTTAAAACACTCCCTATATCTGGGTGTGGTGGTGTTCAACTTTAATCCCAGCACTCAGGAGGCAGAGGCAGAAGGATCTCTGAGTTCAAGACCAGCCTGGTCTACAGAGTGAGTTCCAAAACAGCCATGGCTACACAGTGAAACCCTGCCTTGAAAAGTATGCTTTTAGATGTTGTGGGCCATACTCTGGCAACCTTCTTGACTTCCTTGTCTCTTGCTACACTCTGGTTCTAGACAACACTCCCTGCACCAAATTTCGTTATTTCATGCCTCAGAGTCCATGCTGGTGGTTCTGCTTAAAAACTGCCTGGGTCTGTGTATGCCAGTTCTCCCTATTAGTCTCTTCTCTGATACTTTGTATCGCTGCCAAATATCTCCCGTCAAAGACACTTCCACAGTAACTAGTCTGACCTCCAGGGCCATGGCTTCCGCAGCCACAGGTATAAACAGTTAAAAATTTTACATTGCATGGTAGTATCATTGATAGCATTGACTACTGAGCTAAGCCCCAGCCTATCCAGAGAGGAATGTGAATGTTGTCAGCACAAAGAAACACTATTTACCATGATCTGATTAATGTTGTTTACATATATTAAAATTGTACATGTTTACCTTGTACCTTGTCAACATGTACAATTATGTCAATTAAAAAGCCTTAATGTTTGAACAAAGTTTTATCTGTATTCAACCTGCAGACTTGTCAGTGTCTCTTAAAAATGTAGTATATTTAGTCTCACAATATGTACACTGGGTCGGATCCTGTCATTAACACAAAGATGATGTAAAGTTCAGGACTGCTGGGTGTGGTGGTGCCACCTGTAGTTCCTAGGCCGATCAATCCTCTGTGGATACAGAAGGATGATTGCTTTTCTTGGTATGTTTGCTTCTCTGTTAATCATTTTCCACATTAAACTATGAATTTCATTAGAACGGAGAGTGTATCTGTTTTGTTTACGGTTCCCCGGATGCCCAGTCCATAGTCTCTGTGCCAGTTATAAACAGGCACACAGTAAAGGATGAATGAATATGTGAAGGAGGAGCTAAAGGAGGGCCTAGTGCCTCAGCTAAAGGGTCTGGAAGCTGACGAAACAAAGGATGTTCCTTGATCTCCACATTCCTCCTAGTAGCTCTTTAGCTTCCTTAAATGAGGCGACTAGCTGTCTGGATAGGCTAGCCACCCAGCGTGGAGTAGAGCAGAGCCACCACACTCCCAAAGTTCCAAGCACTTTAATTCCTTGGGAGGAGGTGGCAGAAACATAGAGCCCTCATTTACTAAAGCTTGTTATTTTGCCACAGACATTTAATAACTGGTTTAAACAAAAATATTAAGCAATCTCTTCTTTGTTTTAGAGACTGCATGTTCCTTTTTTATGAGCAAGTAAAACCACAAAAAGTCAGTAAATTCCAAGTGCACACTATGATTTAACTCAGCATTTGCTCTCTCTCCCATGTTTTTAAATAGCACATATTTCTTTCTCTTGATTATTAGCGTAAGGCTTCATATAATTATATACAATACTAAAATCCTGAAAGGATAAACTATGGAAACAATCACATCAATGGAACTGGCTTTTATTTCTAAATCACAAAAGCTACTATGTCTTCTTTCATCTCTTACTCTTTCCTTGGGAGGAAAAAAAAGAAAAAGAAAAACAAAAGCTTCATTCATCTCTACTTTAATTTCCTCTGCATCTATTTCTAGGTACCTAGGTCAGCTGATTGGATTAGCCAGGTAATGTAACCCACCACTTTGCCTTTATCTCTTACCAGATGAGATTAAAATCCAAGCTCCTTAATGCAGTATGCGAGGCCCTTCATTATCTGGCGTCTGTCCACCTTCCAGCCTTCTCACCACTTCCTTCCCTGACTCAGCTGAGAGCTTACAAAGGCTGTGGACTAATAGAAGTCTTGACTGTGTCCAGACCTTTCCTCCTCTAACCAGAAATGTGGGAGTGCCACATGCTACAAGAGGAGTTGAGATCCGCTCCAGGATTCTTGGTCTTGTTAATCAAAGAATGCAAGAACTGACTCAGAAGAAAGCTCGAGGACAGTTTTATTAGAGTTTAAAAGAAAAAACCTGAGGCCCACAAGCTTAAATCTCAGTAGCTCTCAAGAGGAGGAAGATGAGGAGAAAGAGAGACAACTATGCAATTTGAATTAGTAATGAAGTAACTAGTTATGACTCGGTGATGGAGGTCAAGCCACATGGCAGTCAGAAGATACCTGACAAAAGATCGAGGGGGCTTCAGAGAAAAAGTAAGGAAGTCACAGTGTCTTGCTTAGGAAAAGAAAAGAAGAAAAGCTACACATCCCAGAATAAGTGCTTAGAAAAGCAGATATGCTTAACAGGGCCATGGCTCCATAAGCAATATACTTTCTGTGAAACGTTTCTGTGAAGAATTTCTATGAAAGAAAAGTAATTATCTCAAAAACATACAAACAAACAAAATCCCTATTTCATTAAAAAGACTATTATTCCTCCCAGCTCTTTAGCTTTCGAATTAGGTGAATTGATCTTCCCAAGGAATGGTCCCTTAATCCAGAGGTTGACTGGTCCAACTGGATTAACCTTTATATTTGGGGTAGCTTGGAATGTAGGAGCACCCCACACACAACTCCAGGTAACCTTTCATGATTTATACTCCTAACACCTCACACAAGCAGGGCTACTTTCAATTAAGTGCAGAATTCAGAGAGGATCAGGAGGAAGTGAACAAAATCTCAGATGAGGGTTTGATAATCTTCCCTACCCCCTTCTATGTGGAAGGATCAACGACACCCAACCCCTACCCTAGGTCGGTTACAAGTGGTCAAGCTGTTCTGACAAAGACATGGTGAAGGCATTGTTCAACAACAAAGGCCACCCTCACTGGTCACCTACAACAAAGGCCACCCTCACTGGTCACCTACAACAAAGGCCACCCTCACTGGTCACCTATAACAAAGGCCAGCCTCACTGGTTAGGCTGGTTGGCTAACGATTCATAATCTTTCACATCTAAAGAGCTTTGTAGATGTCCTGCTGTGTGGTCTAGAGCTCCTTATGCATGGGATGGTACTAGGTAGAAATAAAGCTGCAGAAGAAAGGTATTTTCTCCGTGGAGACTCTCTGGAAGTCAATGAAAACGACTAAGTGTTCATGATAACTAAAGTTTACTATCAGGTGTGACCTTTCAACTCCCAAAGGCCTTGTTCAGCCAGAAGTCTGAGGGTGATGTAATGCAGCAAGGTTTACCTGACTCTCAAGTATCTTTTCAAAGGGACAGTATTGACCTCCTTTCTGATGCTATGATAAAACTGACCGAAAACTCCTTGGGGAGAAAAGGGATTATTTGGTTTATACTTCCATTTAACAGTCTCTCCGCCAGGGCAAGAGCTCAGGAACCCTGGAGGCATAAATGGAAACAGAGGCCATGAAGAGAAGTGGCTTATTTGTTTCTAGGTTACCTTTCTTATACCTCCAAGGACCACCTGCCTAGGAATGTCACCACCCACAGTGGGCTAGGCCTTCCCACATCAATCAATAATTAAAAAAGTAGCACATAGGCATACCCATAGCCCATCTGGTGGAGGCATTTCCTCAATTGAGTTTCCCTATCAATTCCTTCCAGGTGACTCTAGTTTGTGTCAAATTGACCAAAAGCAGCCATTAAAAGACTGACCCTCAGATGGAGTCTTGTGCTTGTGGGATAATTAAATTGATTTTGGCAGTTGAATCTGTACATGAGGTAAAATTGTATAGAGCTGTATGTACCCATGAACATGTAATTGCAACTATGATGAAATGTGAATGAGCTTGGTACTCTGTATTAGTGCCAATGTACTGTAGTTACGAAGGTGCTCACATCTGGGGAGACTAGAGGATGGGTGCTTGAGAATCTTAATATTTCTTCAGAAATTCCTGTGCAAGTATGATCATTTCAATATAAATGTTTTACGTGAAGGTAGAAGAAGCTCGAAGTATCAGAAGAGTTAATCTTCAACAATACATTGTGACTGGCTTTAAGCTAGAAGATCTTATACAGAAACAGGAAGGTCAACAGTACTCTTGAAGGGAAGGATGAAACAGGTTACCTCAGTTGCTACAAGGCTGAGGTCCTCAGGTACCAACAGGAGGAATGCTCTCTTAGCATCAAAGTCAGTCTCCAGCCCTTTTCTTGAAAACCAGGTAAAGCAAGCAGTTGAATTGTGGTAGAACTTAGCTATAGTTCTGGAAGTTCACTGTCTTAGAAAACTGCCATATTTTACCCATCTTGACCTTAGCCAACGTCACTAGCTGCCACTTACCTCGGTCACCTAGAAATATGCATTGGATAGCTAATGTGTATTCGCACTCATGCTTTTGCATGCTTGAAATATGTTCAGGAACAAAATAAAGGACTCTGTCATATGGTGGGCTTTATATCTAGTATGGGAAAGAGGCAGAAGAAGAAAATAAACAGTATATGTGGATTACAATTCATACCAGAAGATGATGACTCTTACAGTAAGAAGACACAGGGCCAAGGAAGAAGGTCCAAGAACTCAGGAGATGTCATTGTGTGGAACAAGAGAGACTCTTGCTTGTATCTGTGATTTCCAAAGGATATGCATGAGATCAGCCCTCTATTTTGAGTTTTCGTCTCCTCATGCTCCCAGCATTTCTTTCTGCATCCTCATCACCGTCTTCTTCTGTTCTCCCTTTAGCTTCTCCCTCTGCTCATGCCTGTTGGTTCTCGGTCACTTCTCTCCATCAGTGCCATTCTCTCCATTGTAGCTCTGTCACTTTCTAACCATCTCTTTGGTTCCTCTAACTTTCTCCCCTAACTATAGCTATTTCTGCCTCTCCCATTCTTTCTAGACACTTATCATTATCATTATGCAGTTTGCTGGCAGGTGACATTTATATAATTAAACTAAAAGTGCCTGGGACTCTAATGTTCATGTTTTTTTGCATGATAAGTGTGTCCTGTTCTTGCCTGACACAGATGCAGAATAACTTTAATTTTATTGACGGTCATCTTGGAGACCTATGCCCCCAATAGAGCACCCCAATATTTCTGAAACATGGACTCATAGGAATGTCCACAGTGCAGCACTATTCATGAAAACTAAAACCACAAACAACACAAATAATCAAAACCAGTTGAGTGGCTTAATATTTGAAAAGTAGAACAGTACATAACAGGAGAGCTAGTGAATGGCTGCTGATGCAGAGAGAGACGAATGAGGTCTCAGGACTCCAACCATCAAGAAAGACAATACAAAGACAAGGGGAAGATGAAATAGTAGTTACAATTATTTCTTTCAAATAAAACAGGTTTTAGCAGGTATGGTGATACATATTCATAATCCCAGCACTCAGGAGAGTGAGATGGGAGAATCTAATTCAAGAACAGCCTTGGCTACAAAGCCCAGCTCTCAAAACAACAATAAAACAGGTTATAGAAATTAAGACAACTGTCATTCTAGTGACAATGGCTAAGAGAAGGTTTCTGGGAACAGGGTATGCTTGTGTGTTAACACAGGTATAAACTAACTGGGTTGTATTCATTTTGTGAAATTTCTCCAAGGAGTATATTATAATGTGGAGAGAGAGAGAGAGAGAGAGAGAGAGAGAGAGAGAGAGAGAGAGAGAGAGAGAGAGAGAGAGAGAGAACATGTGTGTGTGTGCACATGCACTCGCTTGGTACTAGGTTGAAAAGTTTGCTTAAAATGGTGAAAGCCATTGTATAAAATAATCTGGCAGTGATTTGAGTAAGAAACAGGAGAGTTCAGGTTTCTGGGGAGCATTGCCTACTGCACTGATGAACCTACAGCATGAAATAACAGAATAGGGAGACAGAGAGGACAGCAAAATGATGGTGACAGTGGCAAACCAATAAGGCAGGATGGCGCATTGGGTAAAAGGTAACATGGGGGCAGATTTAGTAACACACACCTGTGTGCTCTGCACTGAGGAGGCCGAGACTGGCCTGGGCAGAGCAAGACCCTGTCTTGAGGATGAAAACACCAAAACCAAAGATAACTTTACATTTATTAAATAACACATATAAGTATTTCCAGATTTACAACCCTTGGTTTTGTTTCAGTTGCTACTAAATTTTATATGCAATACTGGAATCATCTTGTATGTTAGAAATTTAACAAAGGACAACTTTAATTTCAAGTCGAATTTTCATGGACAATATACACTACACAATATACTTGTTAGTCATAAAATGCGTGAGAGTATTCCTATAGTGTGATGTGACCCAGTCTTCTATAGTCACCATGGACCTAAGATTTTACAAGACTCAAGCTTTATTGTAAGATGGAACTTTGGTATTTCCTTCCAAGAAAAAAGCTGTACTTGACTCTTTTAAACAGAGGTAGTTCTCCATTTTGTGCTTTAAAGATGTGATTTGTTGCCATTATCAGTAAGTATTCCTATAAGGATAAGATGATTGTGGGCTTGCCCTGGTTAGCTATAGCCAGAGTGCAGGATCAGCTACCCAGATGTGGTGGCTGTCATCTTCCTTCAGAAGTTGACACCTAGCTTCTCACTGTATTTAAGAGGAAACCAGGAATAGAATAGAACATTATGCCTTTGGGATACCAAGCACATTTAGGAATGTGGTCCATCTATGACTCTCAAGCTCAACCTCTCAGCCAAGGTGGAGTACATGAAGTACAGTATGAACTAAGTATTTAGTGCAGAACACCAAAATCTGTATAGTACGTGGATACATAGAAATTGTTGGTACTCAGATAACATTAATTTAAAAAAAATTTAAGAAATATTCTGGTTTAAAATGTATATTTTTAAATATACAATTCTAATATGTATATTCCAAACTAAATTTTTTAATTTTTGTATTGATTGCATTTAGAATGCCTCGTCTTTAAAAGCTCACATTAAACATAGACAACTATGGATAATTTACTTTTTAGGTTGTTTTTAAAATGGTTAGAATTCCATTTCTGACTGTTTTCTCTGAGTACTATTAAATAGTTAGAGAAAGGCTTGTTCTCATCACTATGATTTTCTGTCAAAAAGGATTTGGTTAAAATTGTCTTCTTGTTATTTTTTTTTAAAAAAAAATATAGTATAAGTAGTCCAAAAGACTATGAACTCTTGCTCCTCCTGCCTCAGTCTCTCAAGGTCCAGGATGACAGGCGAGTACCACCGTGCCTGGCTTTCATGTCTGATGTTAAGTAGAAGAGAGCTTATCTGCCATTATACAAGGAACACCTAGATACAAAAAGCTAAGCTGAAACTGCATTTTAGCAGGGTGATGGCGGTGCAGGCCCTTAGTTACAGCACTAATTAGAGACCAGTCTGGTCTATAGAATAAATTCCAGGACAGCCAAGGCTACACAGAGAAACCCTGTCTTGAAAAAACCAAAACCAAACAAACAAAAACAAATAGATTATAGGGATTGGAGAGGTGGCTCAATGATTAAAAGCATTTGTTGCTCTTGCAGAGGACCTGGGTTCAATTCCCAACATCTGTATGGTGGCTTGTAACCATCTATAACTCCATTCCCAGATCTAAGGCCGTTTTCTAACATCTTGGGCACCAGCCACACGCATGGTGCACAGACATATAAGTGAACAAAACACTCATACACAAAATAAATAAAATCATTTTTATAAGATTGGTTTTATTTTCTTTAAAGCTTATTAATGAGTACATAGTAATTCTACTTTACCTCTCTCACTGTGATCAACACAACACATGGATTTCAGAGTCAGGAATCTCTGTGATTAGTCCTTCCTAACTCACCTGCCCATAGAAGCTGTTGGGTCAACCTAACAGAGACAGATGGAACCCTTGTGGACACAGACAGCAAACTTGCCTTGGCATCAGCAGCACACAGTAACAGCAGCTCATCCAGACTTTGCTAATTCTCAGGGCTAACTCTCCTGGTTTTGGATATTTTACAGTTAAGCTGTTTGTTTATGCATTAAAACATAGAAATGACAAGTGTTTGTTGTGTGGTTTCTAAGAAGCTTCAGACTGTATATATTTCAACGTAAAAGTAAGCGGATGGCTGCTTAAGTGCAAAGAACCAGTCAGTGCAGAAAAAACTTGCAGAGAATGGGCTGATGGCCAGGTTCTGTCTAGCAGTCCTCTCTCAGGAAGCAAGTCTACGCATGGCCTGTGGAAGAGAAAGGAAAATGAAATATTGACCAATTCAGTTCTCCTTGGGGTTACATCATCTTTTTTTAAAAATACATTTTTCTAGAATTGGTTGCTTAATTTTAGCAAGGTATGTATCTTCAATAAAAGGAGAGAAGGCAATTCCAACCCCCCATACTTGTAATTGGAGTTATGTAAAGCAGTGATTACTGTTCACTGGGCACTAAGTACAAAGCACTCTTCACATACATCTTCAGTTTTCAATGAGCTGTGTTATCTTCTCTATTTTACATGCAGATACTGAAATCAAACAGGGTTGTGCTGGCTGAACAGCCAGTAAGTACTAGGTTCAGGAGTAGCTCACAGGTCTAACTGGTTTCAATTCCCAAACTGCTACCACGCTTCATAACCGTAGAAGCCATAGCTCAGTGGTCATTTTATGTAGACGCCAGTAGCTATTTATTCCAGTGTGACAGCCACTCAAATTCCTTTATTTTATGTTTGCTTGTTTGTTTGTTTGGGGCAAGATCTCTAGCCCAAGTTAGCCTCAAACCCCAGATGTAGCTGAGGATACCCTTCAACTTCTGATCTTCTTTGCCTTCACCTCTAAAGTGCTGGAATCACAGGTACACATGATGTGCTGGGAATTACCAAATTACCAAAGCTTGGTTAGTCATGACTTTCATAGTCTTATTAAGCTGATGAGCCAAGACACAAGGTTTGTGATTTTTTTTAACCCAATATTACTTTCCTCCACAAAATCCTCTGCCTGACTACCACAGAGGTTTGAGCACTACCTAGTGCTTTTCATCAGGACCTGGGAAGTCATAGCTTGCTTTTTAGACTTGTCTGCCCCTCGGGTTAGAGAGTGAATATGGGAGATGACAGAGTTAACCCAAAACTGTTAATAAACTGGAACCAAGATGCACTCTAGCAGAACTGCATGTGACCCTGCATTTGAAGCATAAACCGGTCACCTAAGTATGAGTGGAGAACCCCTGGTCTATCACCGTGTGTGTGCAAATGCACATGTCTTTTTGATTCCTGTTCAGTAGAGCCCAAGATTTTGATGTAGCTATAATAAAAACAGACATACATCTTCTAAATATCTCGAGCTCAAAATAGTCATGATTGCATGGTTTCCATGGCACCCAGACTACTTGTAGGTCCCCTTTTGGTCATCAAAACACTTACAGACTTCTTGTCTGTAAGAGTGACAGGAGTTGAAAGAGCTGCCCTTGGAGTCTAGTGGAGACGGAGTTGCTATCAGTAACTGACAGCCCGACCCAAGGGAAGGCCCATGTTGCTAGGGAAAGTACAGTTCTGTGGTTATTATACAAAGGCCAATTTCATTTTTATAAGCACAATTAACAGGGATTTCTAGCCATGGAAAAGTCCCTTGAGAACTCACTGGTTGCCAGTGTCTGGAAATGTTCACAGAAAAGCTAAATTAATTGAATCAGGTCAGTGGAGGAGGGATTTCTTCATGGGCTGGGATATCACATTATTTGTTTCTAAGAAATCTTTCAACCTATAATTTTTTGAATTACTTCTCAGCCTTTTGGCTAAGATCAAGTATAAAATTTTCTTCTTTTTATTTATACCCTTTGGTAATTTTATGATAAATTTTCTGATTTTCCCATTGTTGCTCTCAATTCTCTTAGAAGTGAAGCCCTAAAGTTATGCAGATTCTCCACGGTCAGTCAACTAGGAACAGTCTGATGGAAGGGCACTGGAAATAGCCTCAGCCTGGTTAGGAGGAGATGTGTGAGCCATCACCAGTCAGATGAAGAAAGGCCCTGTACCCCTGAGTTAGAACTCCCCTGTGTCCCCTTTCCCTACCCCATAGCCTTCGGTCTCTAGGAAGAAGCATGCTTTGAATTTAATATAAAATGAGAACTAGCCAATAGCTACCAGTCACTGGTTATCTCTGTGTGCTCCAAGTCTGTGTCATCCTGAGGGAATTTCACTAGTTTATTCAAGATTAAATGCAATTATTTTTTTTTTTTTTACAAAAGAAGACAATGACCATACCTCATCCTGAACATCAAGTTCTTCCTCATTCATCTCTGCTTCCATCAGTTCAAGAGGATCTTTACAGTCCTGAATGAGAGTGATCTTGACAAAGAGAACATACACAGTGTTTATTGAAAACACAGTAGCATCAAAATACAGCAAACACCACTGAAAATGATTTGAAGCTTTGCTAGTACTCTCATCTGTGATCTGGACACTTCAGAATTCACTTCTAGTTTCTTGTTCTTTCATATTCATCTTGGGATTTTCCATTTACCATTTCTTTTTTATATTCAAACGTGAGCTGATCCAGTTCTCCATTGTATAAAGTCCCTTAACAGTTCCCTTTTCTGACCTCTGACATGCAACACCTCTTAGCAAGACACCCCCACTGCCTTCAACCAGGAAGTCTTTTGACAACTAACCTAAGATCACTTAAAAAAGCTTAGAGCACACTGTGATTACACTATGATAGGCTGGTGACTGAGGACAATATAGGCTCCCAACTTGAATTGAGTGGGATTTAATTTTATTGAAGGAGGAATTGACTGTTTAGGACAGTCCTACTTTTTCTGGAAAATATATAGTTTAATCCTCCCCACAGAGGATGTCAATACAACTTTCATTTGTCTTGTGCATAGAGAAAGACATTTCTAAAGCAATAGCAAATATAAAGCAAAGCTAAAATGGTGCCCTCTAGTACTGGTTTTCTACTTTTTGTCTCACAAACAGCCCGGTGCTCTTCATTAGTGTGAAAATTATTATTAGAAGGCTAAGTCCCTGCACACGTGGTCTTAATGTGATAGAAACGGCAAGACTAGGTGTAACTATAGATTGTGACTCTTCTGGGATAAATCCTGTGATAGACCAAAAGGTGAAAGAGGCTCCTATCTCTCCATCCACAGTATCCTAACCACACAAGTCACTATGAAGAGGAACCACTGCGTGAGGATGGTTCAGGTTTCATGCTAGACCCTGTGGAGGCAGACAAGGTTCCCAGTCTCACTGGGACCAGAAATGCTCTGCCCACCTTGCAAAGAATCATTTATACCCCAGCTAACAGAATGAAAGTAAAAATCTAGCCCCATCACTCACAGTACCTCACTAACAGAGCAAGGCAAGTCTGACACAGTGGGATATCACAGAGTCCTTCACTCAGCTTTATCAAGTTTGTGGTGTAAGATTTTACATCACAGCAGGTACAATCAAATTACCTAATTGCCTTCTGGTTGAGAAGGAACTTGGTACGTTGGTTTTATTTTACTTTTAATGCATGCTTTCAAAAGCTATATGAGCCAGCTTTGTTTTTAATCTAGATTTAGAAATTTTGTAAATGCATAGAAACCAAAAGTGGTGAGTTTTCAAATGTAGCTTTTATATTTTTTTAAAGAAAAAAGTTTTTTTTCTTTTATGTGTATGAGTGGCTTATCTACATGTATGTATGTGTGCCATGTGTGCCTGGTACTCACAAAGGTCGGACGAGGGTATCAAATCCTCTACAACTGGAGTTCCAGATGGTTGTGAGCCACCATGTGGGTATTGGTAACTGAACCTGGGTCCTCTGGAGAAGCATCCAGTGTATTTAACCAGTAAGCCACCTCTCTAGCCCCTAAATTTTAGTAGGTGTGGGTTTAGTGCTTTTATCCGCTTGTACATTTGAGATGGACACTTCTAATAACTTGGGCTGCTCCTTTTACCAGGTACATTAGCAGAGCATCCTCTGCGCTGACAGAGCTGAAAAGAATAATCTAACAGTTTCTAAGTTAGTTCTACTCCAAACACCAACTTCTGATCCGTAATACAAGATCTGCTTATCCTAATCTTAGAAAACATCAGAAGCAATACAATATGATTGTTGTAAGGATAATTATTTTTCACAGGTATTGATGATCATTCAAATGGACAATGTGCCCTGTGGGCTCATGTATTTGAACATTTAGTCCCCGGTTGATAGCACTCTTTGGGGAGATTATGGAACATGTAGGTGGTGGAGCCTTGCTATGGGGAAGTATGTCACTGGGAGCGGGCTTTGAGGCCTTGCCCCACTTCCTGTCTTCTCCTCTGTGTGTGGATAAAATGTGATCAGCCAGCTTCCTGCTTCTGCTTCTATGCCTTCCCCTGGCACTGTGGACTTTAACCCTCTGGAACCATAAACTAAAGTAAACTCTTGGTTATGGTATTTTCAACACAGCAACAGGAAAGAAACTACGACAGTGTCCCAAATTCACTGTGCAAGGGTCGGAAGGGATGAGGTTCTCATTTAGGCCTACCCTGTAGGCCCAGGCAAGGAGTCCAGCAGGTTTGCATCTTCTGGTTAGTTGTGAGTAGTATTGACAAAATGAGGCATATAGGAAATTTTAGTGTTTTCCATTTTGTCGGAGAAAACGAACCAGTGTTTGTTTATGGTTAGTTCGGGGGAGGGGTGTACTTGCCTGTGACAGCTCAGGTAAAGGTCAGAGCTTAGTATCAGGGTGCTTGTCTTTGTCACCCGCATCTCGCCGTTCTGGATAGGGACTCCCACTAAATGTGGAGCCATCTTGGTTATGCTGGGGCTCTCCCCATCTCCACGCCCCAACAGTGCGCCACAGGCACATACAACCAGGCCTGGTTGTCTGGTGTTTTGCTTCTTTTTATTCTATTTACATGGGTGCTGGGGATCAGGTCCTTAACCCTGCACAGCAAGCAAGCCTCTTCTCACTGAGCAGTTTGTCCAACCACTCCTTCTTTGTTTTTTCTTTCTCAAAGATACATTATGAATTGAATATTAACTTTGTAAATTAAGGATTCCTCATTGGTCTAATATACACCACATTTATAGATTTCACATCACAGAAAATCCAAGATTCAGTGTTGTCTTCTAAAAAAAATAAAAAGCATTGCAGCAAATGCCACATCTGTCAGTGTAGAACTATTACACCTTGGGCACTCCTGGGCACCTTCTTAGAAACTACCTTAGTAGCCAGGCAGCGGCAGCACATGCCTTTAATCCCAGCACTTGGGAGGCAGAGACAGGCCGATTTCTGAGTTTAAGGCCAGCCTGGTCTACAGAGTGAGTTCCAGGACAGCCAGGGCTATACAGAGAAACCCTGTCTCAAAAAAAAAAAAAAAAAAAAAAAAAAGAAAAGAAAAGAAAGAAACTACCTTAGTCCTGGAGTCTTCCAAGCAGTAAGTGGTTTTTATCCCCATTTCACTGAGGAGAAACAGTCTCTCTGACATTCAACAGATGGCCAAAAGCCAGCAGTTAGTCTGGGTTTCAGACTAGAATTAGGTGAAATGCTTACCGTCTCTAACAGGGAATCCTGGCCGTCCCTGGATTTGACCTGGTTCTGCAGATAGAGTATAGCATCGTGAACTGTCAGAAAGAATCTGTCCTTTCTAATGTTTTCATCAAAGAACCCACACTGCTCCATCTTCTCTAGTACATCATCTGCAACGGAAAAAGGAGAAAGTTGGTAGGGAAAAAAAAGGATTTTATAATGTCAGTTTTTGTAGTGCGTTCTCTTCATGGTTTTCTCATTTATAACTGTGAGCCTGCTCTATCATGGCTGCCTTTATCTGCCAGCAACTGGTAGAATCCCACAGCTGCTTGTAGGCTGGCTTGGTGACCTTTTTGTCAAGCCAGTGTTCCCATCCCCCAGCTGCTGTGAGCTTGGCTGCTAGTTCACAGCTGTGCACCTCTCGGAGAATTTTCTCCAGCCGATGGGAGCTGTCTGACTTGAAGAGGCCTGTGAGGCTGCACACCCACATACCCGACCAGAATCCACTGACTGACAGATGAGAGTGTGAAGTGGGGCCTTGCCCCACAACTCCTGGGCAAAGCCACTTGTCTACTCAAACTGCTGCCGTCTGTCGGGTGCTGGAGCAGCTTCGCCTCATGCCCTGTTCCTCTTCTCTCTCTCCCTCGACCACTTGTGCATGAATCCCCCCATCTCAGGCCCTTTCAGAGAACTCAGCCTATGGCTGGTACCGTCCTCCACTTACAGGCAAGTCGCAGAGACTCATGCCCTTGGCATTCCTTCTGTTCCAAGAGATCTTAGCCATCTCTCTTCTGCTCCCCTCAAAACAATGTTCCCTATTCACTCAACACCATTGTCAAGAAACAAGTTCCTATACTTTGCCAGCTCTGTGACACGAATTGGAAGAAATCTCTTTCAAAGCTCAAAAAATGCCCCGAGATATTGTGATTGGTACAGCCTTGTTTGTGGTGATGAAAAGTTTTGGAACTAGCACATGGCTATTTAACACTGTATTTAACTATACAGTTAAAAGTAGCATAGGTGACACATTTTCTTAGACATTCTGTACTACAGTACAAAATAGTTTTCTTCTACTTCTATTTGTTTTTGGTTTTTTTAAGAAGGCCTTCAGACGACATATATTCATGTTCCAAGGGAGGAGATGAGAAGCAAGTTTGACAGATAATCACATAGGCATTTACCTTGAAGCAAAGCAAAGTACACATTCACATCAATTCTCTGAAATTCTTTGACAATCTAAAAACAGAAAAGAATTCAGTCATATTTAAACATTTGTTCTGGAGAACTGTCAACATTTCTGTGGTTAATCAAGACTTTCAGAAGAGTTTGTTACTGGAAAACTTGAGATATTTTTCAGCCCACCATGATGCTGTATCTAAGTATGAAAAGACAATATCTTAAGACTCGGCACACACAGGTAATGCTAGCCCTCAAAAGACCGAGACTAGGGGATTTTAGTTCAAGGCTCTTAATCATACAGCAATATCCTGTTTTTAAAAGACAGGAAGAGCACCACCCCGTGTTGGGCAGCACAGCAGTTCGTAACACTGAGGTGCTGTGTAAATATCTGTAGAAGGAGACAGCGAAGTACTTGGGCTCCCAAACAGGTCTCGCTCGCTATAACAAAAAGTATAAGATTATATTAAAAAGCAAAAACTGACTAACCATGCAGGTCTTTGTTTCAAATGTACCAATGCCAGTTATCTTGATTGTACTTTTTACACCCTGTAACTGTTGGGAGAATTAGGATGGGGATATGTAGAATTTCTCTAATCTCCCTTAAAACTAAATGTGAATTTTCAATGACCGTTAAAAGTTTGATTTTTAAATACTCAGATACTAGGCCTGTGAGCGATTGTAATTGTCACCATAACATACACAGCTGTTCAAGCGTGGGACATACTCTGGCATTAGGACTCTACAAAGTCATTAAACCAATTGGCCAGTATAATCTATAATGGGTCTGAATCACTCCACAGAGCGAGTGAGATAAACTCCAAGGAGCCAGCATGTGTTCTCAAATGAGCTAACACGACCTGCTGAGAGAACAGAACCTCACAGCAGCATATCCTCAGGCTTTTGCCAAGTATAATTACTTACCTACCTAGCACCCAGACCCGTGCATCTGTTTCTGTTCCTGCAGTGGGAGCCCTCAGCTACCACTCAGGCTAAAACTGAACAGGAGCCCGTTTACTGTCATTATTTCTATTGTTGGTACCTTACCCTGCTGAGCTCTCTGTCTGACCCTCCTGATTCCTACCTAAACTTTCATCTAAATTTGACACTTGGGATAGCACCTGTTTAAAGTACCCTGAAGCCCCCGCTGCAGTGGTTTAGAAGATTGCTTAATGTTTGCCCTCCTCTCTAGGAGAGAAAGTGTGGCTGCCTCATCACACGAGTCTTCTGCTAAGTGGAACAACTGGCACACATTGAAGCATCCAGTGAAGAGACTTGAAATTCTGCAGTTGCTGTGAGTGCTTCTGTCCTGCATGTTGCTCAGCTCTTGTCCTGACTTCCTGGGTCTAACCTCAGGCTTGCCCTTGCTGCATAACAATGTCTACTCTTTTAGTCCTGTCCTGTTGCTGTTCCCATATCAAGTAAAATAGAATATTCAACACGGACTTTACCACTTTCCTTATTTTCAAGATCCATTTATGTTCTCAGAAAAATAAAACACACTAAGTGTTAACACCCTCTAAGAGGTGTCTGTGTGCCAGATATTCTTCTTTACTCCTTGTAGGCATTGCTTATTTGATCTTCAGGATACCTGGGTCGTATGATACCTGAGTAGTAAATACCATCATCATGCCTATATTAGAAAAAGAAGAAGCCAAGAAAAAGGCAGATTAAGAAACTTGTTCTTGGTGCTAGAGGCAGAATTTACCTCACAGAGCCTGACTCCAGAGCTTATGCTCAATTGCTAAAAAGAAGGAGGAAGAGGAGGAGGAAGAGGAGGGAAGAAAATTCACTTAGACAAATTACAGAGCCCTTTCACAGGGCTGTGTGACCCATTCCATCACTGCCCTGCTGCCAAAGCCCCAAGTCTACAGTACAAACAAGCGGAACCTTACCATTCGCAGCGACCTCACTCCTACCACATCCAGGAAGGATACAGCTCCACAATCCAGCACCAGGCTGTGGATTGGCACCTTTGGGACATTCACTTTCACGGGGAGTTCAGAGTTCCAGTCCACTTGAATCTCAATTTCTTTGGTTGGAATATCAAGTTCCTCTGGCTCTTCAACATCTTCATCAGGCTCAAAAGCATTATTAGATGAGCCAACATCACTTATAATCCCATTCTAACAAAGAAAACACCTCAAACTTAGTTGTCAATAATAATACCAAATGCCTTTCAGCAGTTTAGCCTCTAAAGCTTATTAAAAGTCTTGCACGGACTATTCTTTGGAAAACAAATACAGCAAGGGGATGCAATCCTGAGGAATGAATCTTGCTACCATCTATACTTTGATGCTAAGAAGAAAATGGAAGAACAGAAGGGCACAAAACAAAACAAAAAAACAAAACAAAAAAAAAAAACCCCAAAAAACCCCCCAGATTTCTGAATGATTGTGGAACTGTCCGTGGAGATACAGAAAAGTTACAGCAAAAGCTGCAAATGTTTACGAAATTACTATTACAGTTTCCTATTACTTTTTATTATTTTCAGTTACTATTGGCACTGAATGTGTACCTTGCTCTTTCCAGTAAAAGTGTTTAAAATGAGTACAGATGCTCGTTTTTAGTAGGGAGGGGTCATACTCTGTTTGGAGGGACTCTGTGGGTTTCATTTCCTGTTGCCTGCAGAACAGATCAGCTGTTCTCCGATACACACCCGTCATGGCCCATGTGCATCTGGATACCAAAGGAGGGTTAGTTGTAGACTGTCTGACTGCTTTCATCAGAGAAAGGACCGAGGAGGGGAGAGAAGGAGCTCGCCTCACCTTCGTTGCCCTGAGTTGTCCTTTTTTGATGAGTTTCTGTATTCTTCTCAGTGCTTTCAGCCTCTTGTTATATACTCTAATGGCATCAAATCCAACCTTTGGAAATAAATGTCAGTTACATAAAATGTCTGCTTCTTAATGTTCCGTGGCATTTACTACCTGAGTGGCTGTCTCATTTTTACTTTTAATGAAGTGTCTGTATGTGCGTTGTGTACATGTGAGTACAGATAAGGAGGCCTGAGGAGACGTAGGATGCCCTGGAACTGACGTTACAGGTGGCTGTGAACACCCCTCCATAGGTGCCACCAAGGAATTGAACTCGGGTCCTTCAAAGAGCAGCACACTCTCCTAAAGGCTGAGCTATCTCTCCAATCCCCAGAATGGAGATTTCTTAGAAGATACTATTTTGAAAGAAACCCTGCCTGAAAAGAAATTGTTAGGTCTAAGGAAGTAGACTCCTCTCCATTGCCCGGCACCCCACCCCACTAGAGATGTGGAGGGAAGACTAGCAGATCAGAGGCTCCAAGACAGTAAAAAAGACAACAACAACAACAACAAGTTTTAGCTTTATGTCTGTATTTTCTTGATGTCACAGATCCACTTGGTTATGGGGAGAAAAGTCTATTCTGAAAGCAGGAAACTAGCACTCGGGCAAATTCCAAGTTCCAAGCTTGGCATGGCACTGGACACGGTGCTCTTTACTCTTTACTCCAGTAGGACAGCCCTCTCTCTCTGCTCCTGTCACCCTCTCTCAGTTCCCAGGTAACACACCTCCCAAACACCCAGCACACCACCTTCCTCACACTGTTCGTTGGTAAGTTTTGTGTCAACCTGACAGAGGCTGGAGTCACTGGGAAGAGGACTCTGAGAAAATGGCTCAGAAGATTGGCCTATAGACAAATCTGTCAGAAATTTTCTTGATTAACGATTTGTGTGGGAGGGCCCAGCCCCCCATGGGCAGCACCACCCTTGGCCAGGAGATCCTGAGTTGTATAAGAAAACAGGCTGAGCAAGCCACGAGGAGCAAGCCAGTAAGCAGCACTCCTCCATGGCTTCCGCTTCAGTTCCTACCCTGACTTTCCTTCAGTGATGAATTCAACTGAGACGTGTAAGATGAAATAAACCCTTTCCTTTTGGCCATGGTGTTTTATCCCAGCAACAGAAACCTAAGAGAGTTCTGCAACTAATGCTTCTTGTAACTTCTAAATTGTTTTTATTTATGAGTGTGTGGATGGCACCATGAGGGCCAGAAGGGGATGCCAGATCCCTTGAAGCAGTATTTATAGGTATTTATGAGCCACTTGATGTAGGTGCAGGATCCAAATTCTTCCTCTAATGGATCAGGAAGTATTCTTAACAGTTAAACTGTCTTTCAGCCCCTCTCCTATTCTGTTTTAACATTTAAAACTATTTCTTAATAAAATTAGGTAATACAACTAATACACGGACTGGAGAGATGGCTCAGTGGTTAAGAGCACTGACTGCTCTTCCAAAGGTCTTGAGTTCAAATCGCAGCAACCATATGGTAGCTCACAACCATCTGTAATGAGATCTGACGCCCTCTTCTGGTGTGTCTGAAGACAGCTACAGTGTACTTATTTCTAATAATAAACAAATCTTTGAACCTGAGTGAGCAGGGACTGAGAGAGCAAGGTTAATGGGAGCGAGCAGGGTTGACCAGAGCAAGCGGGGTTGACCGGAGCGAGCAGAGGTCCTAAATTCAATTCCCATCAACAATGTGAAGGCTCACAACTATCTGTACAGCTACAGTGTACTCGTATACATAAAATAAATAAATAAATCTTTTTTTAAAAAAACTAATACATGTTAGCAAAAACACACATTATATGAATGAAACTATTTTTCCAAGTAAAACTTCAGAGCATGGCACTGCTTTGAACCTATTCACAAAAGGCAGCTAGATTCTCTCACTTGCCTCTGCTAGAGCAATCTGTTCACATAGCCTCTGGAACACAGCACTCTCAGCCTTCTGCCCCTCCTTTGTTTCCTAACTGGCATGCCTCACACCCCTCCCCTCCCCTCTCCTCCTCCTTTCCTCCCCTCTCTTCCTCCTCCCCTCCCCTCCTTCTCTTCCCTTCTCTCTCCCTATTCTCCCCTCCTCTCTTCTCCCACACTGTAGGTTAGTTGGAGCACAGATGTTTTGATATAGTTGTTTGTTCATTTTGTATTTTGTTTTGTGTCTGTAGCCCTAGCTGGCCTAAAACTTAACAGCAGTATTTCTGCCTGAGCTTCTCAAATGTGCAAATTACTGTACTGTGCCACATCAGTGTTTTTAACGCCCTCCACAAAGAGAGCCAAGCCTAAGGTCTATTCCTAAGTGATACCTAATGAATGGGTGAAATCTGAAAATACACTTAAAATGTCAGACTTGTAGAATAAAATACTTACTGTTGACTTGACACATTTTTTAAAGCCATCGACATTGCCATAAAAGATGGGACTGGAAAACCTCAGAATCTTCACCCCTTCAGGCTCTTCAAGCTGGTGTTTTTTAAAAGGGGAGAGGGAGGGAGGAAAGGAGGGAAGAGAGGGGAGAGAGAGAGAGAGAGAGAGAGAGAGAGAGAGAGAGAGAGAGAGAGAGAGAGAGGGAGAGAGAGGGAGGAGAGGGAGGAGAGGGAGAGGGAGATCGAGGTTAAACAAATCCACATCTCAAATCCTCACTTCAAGTCCTGCCCGTTGTGGTGACATGGTTACTAAGAGGAACTGGGCAGAGCTCCTCTGAGCTAAGTAAGCCCAGTAAGAAGATGCACAGAGTCAGAGGCCGTAGAATCAGAGTCGGAACAGAAGCAGAAGCAGAGTGCAGGGTTATAGTAGCTAACAGGCTGCTGCTACCCATATGAAGAAAGTGGCTCTAAAGGCAACATGACTGGTCTCCAGCCTCCGCTACTGATGGTTTTGATTTTGCTAAAATTCTTTGAGCCTGGGGATGGACAAAAGGCATCTGTGGGGTTCAGAAACTGCCCTAAGGTGTTGTCTGTTTGTTTGTACTCTACTGGGGTGGCTGCTCCAAGAGTGAATCTCACAGCACCATAGAGTCATCTAGTCCTAAGCCATCACAGCCAGAGTCATCTAGTCCTAAGCAATCACAGCCAGAGTCATCTAGTCCTAAGCAATCACAGCCTTGTTAATCTATCCCTTTCATATGAGAACATCTGGACCGGAAAGGCAAATCTCACCAACACAGACAGAGCTCAGAATCTGGATTCCATGTTAAGGTGCAGAACTGAGGAGTGGTACTGTTCCGTGCAGGTGCCTATCTTGTACAGTCTGGTTTCTAAAAAGCAACAGGATTCTTAAATGTGTTTCTATAGACACACCACCCTGTTACCATGGCGTATTTTTACACAGCCTCTTGGTTCCAGCCGCTGATGATATCTTTTTTCTCTTGATGATACTTGGCTCAACATTACAGAAAGATTATGGAAATAAACGAAGTAATAGCTAGTAGAATTCCAGACTAAATGTAAAATTCCCAGCACCCACATGGCGGCCCACAACTGTAACTCCAGGTCCAGGGATCTGGCACCCTCACACAGACATACATGCAGGCAAAGCATCAGCACACGTGAAAAATAAGTAAATATGTTTTTAAACCATCCTTAAAAAAACATTAGAGACATTAGGCAATTTTTTAAAGACTACGGATTACAGACAAATACAATTTTTATTAAATATCTGCAAGTAATCTAATTGCCTACTATATTTAATCCCTCATTATGAGTTTATAATAATATTCAACCACATATAGTGACATATGCTGAATGCAGCCCAAAATAACATTCAACTAGCATGGGCAAATGTCCTGTAATTGATTTATGAAGAATCCAAAGTTCTCAAGACACTCACAGTCTGCTGATGGACTTTCCCAACAGAAGTCCTCTTGGCTTGTCCCTAACATGCTGAAAGAAATCTGAGGCGCCTTGAATCTGGGCTAGGAAGCCTTTCTGTGACAAGCATCTCACAAAGGCACTTACATTTTTATAATGTGTGATGCTTTTGTAGATGTCTGTGCTGGGGACACTTCCAAGGCCATTCCATGAAGGGCTGTAAGAAGAAAAATGAACACTGGGATTTTATATTTTATTTTATTTTATTTTATTTTTTAACAACAGAAAGAAATCACAACTATGAGAGAGAGCATCATTCTGGTGTTTCGGACTCTTGTCTTTATTGCGGATGACATTTCCCTGCATCTAACTCTGAAATGAACAGCTGGTGTTTGCGTGGAACTGAAGAAAGAACTAACTATGAGTCTCTTCTGATGGCTGGGGAACATAATGAGCACTTTGGGGTTCATAACAATTTATAGCAGAGGCGTCGAACTTTCTCACATGACAAACCTGGAAGCCCGGCTATAACTCTGAATGGCCAGCACTATCATCCCCTATTTTTATTAGTTCATAAAACAATGTCCAGAGGAGTTAGAGGAACCACTGAGTGAAGGACGCATAGCCTGTCTTTGACATATAGGGCTTTGGTTCCTTCCACTCCCTTGTGGTTTTATGGCAACCTGCTGATGGAGTATGGTATCTGCAAGCGATCAGATTAGTCTCTGCTTTTAAAAGCAGCAGCCTTCGTGAAGCAAACCTTGCCTGTTGACCAGACCACCGATTTCCTGTTCCTGATGCAATCAGATAAATTCCATGACTCTCCAACTGTGACTAGTGACGTATGCTGAATGCAGCCCCTGAAGAAGGACTGTTTGGGGTCCTTTCAGCATTGTGCCTCCTGGATCAATGAAATAATTACTGGAAATTAAATACTGTAAGTGGTACGGCTTTTTGTTGGCTAGGAGCCTGGTTACCAAAGCAGCAACTACATTGTACCACCAAGTTTTCCCTTGGCTCATAACACTGAGCTCATTTTTTAAGTTAAGTCATAAATTAGTCTTTCTCAAAGAAAAGAAAAAGAAAAGCTACCTTCCTCCTCGAGCAATCTCACAAAAGAAGGAGCTGCTGAGTACACTCAGCAGGAGAGGCAAGGTCCCCTACAGACAGTCTCTTCATTGTTTCCTGGTAGCAAACTGGGCCCTCTGGAAGCTAATGAACCCTTTCAGGACCCTTTGCTGCTAGGGTGCTGAGGGAACCAGTCGTGGCCTTTCAAGTAGGAACCAACATGCTAACAGAGGGAGGACAGGCAGAGAGCTGGTTGGTGGGTAGGAGAGGTGAGCCCATGCTAAGCTGAAGATATCTATGTTGATGTTCCCCAGGTGTCTTTCAACACTGCCCAAGCAGAGAAGAGGGCAGACATCTGAAAAGGCAAGGAAAAAACTAAAAGGGGCAGAGGCTGTGCTCCGCAAGCCCAGGAGGACACACAACTAAAACCAAAGTCAAAACAAAACCGTCACCAGCCAGATAATCTGCCTTCAGCCTGCCTCGCCTGCCTTCATAGGCTATTTCCACCGTGACTCATAGGTCTGCTGCACCCACTGAGCATACGAACTAATCTTGTTTACTTCGAATAATTGGGTATTATGTGCCTTGTCTGTCGGATTTGAATGAATCCTGACTGTAATAACCATTGTAAAGATCGCAGTCGTATAATGAGTTGCTAGCTTTAAAGAGTAAAATGAGAGGGCGTATATTGAGGAACCGACTGAGCATTGAGGAGCCTCTCATGCTCATCTGATTTAACCGGGATTAAAACAAAGCAAGTTCAGACTTTGGCTGATCCACGTGTCTATCCATCATGCTAAGACAACCAGCCAACGGAGGGCAGAGCGGAGCCTTCCAGGGAAGGCATACATAGGGAGTGAGCTTTATCGGGATTTAAGACTTAGTTCTGCCAATTAGTAACTGACAGCATTAAGAAAGATCTCTAAGCTTTCTGAGCTTAAACTTTCTAACCTGCACAGTAAGACTAATTGGACCTAGTCAACAGTGTAAGGTGGTATGTATGTAATTCATACACTCAGTCAGTATATAATATTATAAAAAGAAGTTGTGTGTATTTAATGAAAACAGGCTAGGAAATTTAAGGCTATGCCTCCTATCAGATGCCTGAGTTTGTATTTTGGCTTTGGTGGTGGTGGTGGCGGGGTGTGTGTTTTGTTTGTTTGTTTGTTTGTTTGTTTTTAGTACTTACAACTGAACTCTCAGGACCACAGTCAGTAGTCCAAATAAAAGGCCAGCTAGCAAACCGAGGTCCAGCCCCAGAATGATGGACATTATGCATGTAAACACCCAGATAACCTAGAAGGGAGAAGAAATGAACAGATCTATATTAGTTCATCAGATAACAATCAAGTGATTGAAAATGAATCTCCCCAGAGATCCAGGACCTTCACATGGAAGACATCAAGACTTGGCCTGCTCCGCACTACTCTAAGTCCGCTCTGGAGTTACCAACATTCAGGCTAGACTTGGGGAACGGATGTCCTGGGTGAGAAGTGCATCAAGGAACTGAGCCTTATTTAAAGGAAGTTGTGTGGTAGGTGACTTACAGCATCAGTCTTATTCTGCTTCCACAGACGAGGAACGTCACACACCTGCATAAACATCCCTTTCAGGTTGGCAATGACAACGGCCGCCAAGACTGACTGTACAGAGACAGGGAAGGCTGTGTTATTCAAGGCAATGATTCCCATGAGTTGATTTCCAACTCCTGCTGTTTCTCTTATAAAAGTCTGGTGAAGAGAAATTGGTGTACGGAAAAGCAGGGTTTTACCTTCTGCAAGGGTTCCAGAAGCTTCCCCAGGGCAACAATGGCGACCATCACAATCACAGCTGAGATGATGCCAGCAACCTGAAAGACACTTTCTATGAGGTGGGCACACCCTGCTCACCCTGGGAGTGCATGCAGACACACTGAGTTCTTCCTCATCTCTCCCTTTCTGCTCAGTATTTAGAGAAACGAGCATTACTTGTTAAACTCATGCAAAATGGAAAAAAAAATACAGAGCAATATATACCCAGTATTGCTGAGAAATTAAAGAGAATAGGAAAACTAAAGCAGTTAAAGTCAAGCTAGCTTGTTTTGAATTTCATCTGAGTGGCTAGTGCCTATTGGTGTCGATTTAGGAGGTCAACCTTCTGGTTATTGGCTGTGCCACGAGACATAGACATGAGATATCCCAATTTCTCCAATAACAGAGATAGCTGTCACATTTTTGGGAATGAATCCTTATGACATATATTTGACTCTGCATTGTGCAAAGTGCAGCCATAACGTTACTCTAATAAGAGATGTGCCTGTAGCTTATAACTGCCATGAGCAAACACCTCAGAGAATAACCCATCTTATCACAAATTCACAGCATCACACTGGCACACCAAGACCACTGCTCCCGTCTCCTCCAACAACTGTAGGCTCAGATTCCAACCAAACACTGACTGCAGCAGTGGAGCAATCATGGGGTAAAGGAAGCTCAGAAACTTTACCTTCGCTGGCAAAAAAAAGTTCTGCTAAGATCCATAAAGAGTAAGGAGAGAGGCTGGGGGGGTGGGGACTATTCCTGGTCTGATCAGTTGGTTTGGCCAATGAATTCTCTGCTGAGACAGCATAAGGCATGGCTGATCTGAAGACTAGAAACTCTGCAGCAAAAATGAGAAAAGACAGGGAAGCAGAAGCAGACTGGTCAGAGAAAGGAACAGGCAAGGTGAATGAGCAAAAGCACAGCCCCATGCGTGGCGTCCAGTGAGAAGAAGCAGACCCAGCAAACGTCAGAGGAGACATTCATTCCATCTGGCTGTTTATGTTTGGGTATGGGCCGACCTGGGCAATATTATGAATATTATAAATATTAAGACTCTCACTCTACATTGTCTACTTCCTCTTCCCATCTATGATCTTCTGGCTTCATGGCCCAGGTTCCCAGCACCATGGTGAATAGTTTCCTCTTCTGTTTAAAAAGGTAATATTCTCCTCCCTTCTTCCTCTCTTCCCCTTCTCTCTCTCTCTCTCTCTCTCTCTCCCCCCCTTCCCCTCCCCCTCCCCTCCTCTCTTCTTCCCCTCCCTTTCTCCATTCTTCCCCACCCCTCCTCCTTTCTTCCCCTCTCCCTCCTCCCTTCTTGCCCTCCCTCTCCTCCCTTCTTCCCTCCTCCCCCCTTCATGTCTTCTATCTCCTCCTGTTACTTGATCAGTATTTATTGAGCCACTTGCATTTTTGCTAAGGTTGAGGAACTTTATGAGTTGGTAAAAGGTACATTTGAAGACAGGGACAATTATCTGCACAACCCAGGGCAGGAGACTGGCCATTCACTCACCAAGGATATGTAGTAGAAGCCTCTAATTATAGAGTCAAGGCTGATTTTGATCACAATATCAAAACCTTTAAGGAATTAATTCCTTGAATTTACTGTATAAAGCTGGTTTGTGGGAAAGCATAGACTTTCCAATCTTTAAGAAAACTCAGTTCCTGGCAAATGAATTATTGTTCAGTGACAAGGTAATTAGAGCTATGAAGTAATTTGTTTTAAGACTCACTTTTTTTCTGAGCCAGCAGAAATCAGTGTAACTGTGAGGAAGAGAACAGGGAGGAAGGTTTGGCTTTTCTACAGTCCCAGTGTAGAAACAGTTAAAGTCCACCAAACCCTTCTTCTGTTTGTTCTTGAACAACTGCATGTCTGGCACTCCTTAGGTGCCAGGCCCAGCACGCGTGTCACAGGTGCTAAGAGGTCATCCCTCCCTCAAGGTGTAAATGATCAGCATTTAATAGTCCCTGCATGCTATAACTTTACACTGTCTTGTTTAGACCTCTCAGCAACCCCCCCAGGTAGATATAAGTGGGATTCCCATTCACACTGAAGTGCAGGCTCTAGCATAAAATATGAGACACCACACAAGAGGACTCGATAGTTTGATTGGTCACAGGTCCCTGGGTTTCAGTCCAAGGTCTTAGACTTTTAACCCTAGAACTTAATATGCTTTCCAGTAATTAAATATCAAGCCATTCCTGCCTTGTTTCCTTCTTCAATACCAAACTTCTGGCTTCCTTCCCTGCTAAATATAATACAGGCCAGTGTGTGGCAGAGGATATTAACTTACCAGAATGCCATTATCCCCCAGCCCTTTGCCAAGGAGGTCACTTTACATGGACATTATTATGGGGCAGCCAGCCCATGCCTTGATTGGGTCTGAAGGTAACGGCAGGAGAATGGTCAGCAGTAGCTGGGGATTCTGCAGCACCCCCTCGGGACCGTGCATCCTGGGGAGAAGCTTGTCAGCACCCACCACTAACGCAAGCTGCAGGACCTCCAGATGCTGACAGCTTCAGCACGCAACGGGCATAGCCTGGGACTGAACTCTGACCACGCCTCCTCTTGGCAACAGACCTCTGCTTCTACTTCTTGGTGTGTACTGGGTTTCTTTACCTGTTTCCTCTACACTAGAAATAATTGCAAAAAGTTGGTTTTTTTTTTTAAAGAAAAACTCTAAGAATTAAAATTAAATTTTGCTTCAGTGTAGTCAAAAATTGATAGAGGCTAATTAATAGGAGAGGAACACCACATATATGTGGTGATGTCATCTTACTATGGTAACACCATCTGTGTTGTGTAAATGTCATCCATACTGTGGGGACATCCAATGTGCTGCAGGAACATTTAGAATTCTCCCTGGGTAAGCTGTGGTTGGCATCATTGAGTTCTCAGTATTTGCTTCCATTCTTATGTCTCTGCCTTAACAAAATCCTTGAAGATTGTGTGTTTTATAGCAGCTTGGGTTTATTCTCTTTTGCAGTTTCAGACCTTTTTGGTCCTAAATAGTGTTCTTTCCTATGTCAGGAAGCTAAAGCCTTATAAGACTTGGCAGAAATCCAGTTCAGTCCGAGGCTAGGCTTTGGTCTGTGTGGACCTGAGTCTGGTTTAGAACAAAATTTGAGAGCATTTCCTGAGATTTTTGACCAGCCTCAGGAGGAATTATCCAGAGATTATGGTTACCTTGTGAAAGCAACAACCAAAAGCCATATCTAAGAGGCAAAATTAAATCCATATTGAAAATATCAAGAAGAGAAATAATACTCAGGAAGAAACACCAAAATATTACAACAAAAACATTCTTGTCCAACAAATTGTTGTTCTTTGAATCTAAAAATCATCTGGAGAAGTTCCTGACTTTTGAAAAGGAAATGTGAACAGAAAGTATAGTAACGTGGGTTGAAGAGATGGCTCAGTGACTAAAAACACTGGCTGCTCTTCCAGGGGACCTGTATTCAATTCCCAGCACCCACATGGCAGCTCACAACTGTCTATAACTCCAGTTACAGGGGATCCCATCCCCTCTTCTGGCCTACATATATATAAATTGCAAGGCTTCAAAAAATTTCATTTTCCCACTGTGGTACTGGAGATTGGAGTCAGGGCCTCACACATTCAGAGCAAGCTTTCTGAACTTTGTCCCCCTGCCACTTTTTAAAAGATTTATTTGTTTATTTTATGTATGTGACTACACTTTTGCTGTCTACAGACAAACCAGAAGAGGTCATTGGATCCCATTATAGAAGCTTGTGAGCCAAGCTGGGATGTGGTTGCTGGGAATTGAACTCAGGACCTTTGGAAGATCAGTGAGCGCTCTTAACTTCTGAGTCATCTTTTCAGACCTCCCTTTTTCTTTTGTAGTTTTGAGTGTAGTTCTGTGTGTAGTTAACAGCCAGGTAACTGCTAATAAATAAGAATTTGGCAATCATGGTTCCAGGAACCCATAAATACTTCTATTAAAGAAGTTTTTGATAAGGGTTGGGCAAATCAAAGAGATGAGGCCCAAGTTGGATCAGATAAGGAAATACAAGTCCCTCTCTGAAGGCTAAGATCCGTTGTGTCCAGTTCTGTGGAAACCTCTCTGAGCCACCATCCCTCTTCTGTTTCCTGCTGTTAGTGTTATCCCTTTGTCTCTACATACCTGTGTCTTTCCCCCGGTGCTCTCCTGGACAGCCGTTCGAGACAGAGCAGTGGTAGCCACAAAACAGGAGAAAAATCCAGAGAAGACGTTGCTTATCCCAAAAGCAATGAATTCCTAAGGGAGAGATTGGGTGATAGGTATGCTGCAAAGAGAATGACCACCAGACCCTCATCAAGTGTCTAGCAGGACGGCTCAGTGGGCACGGGGGCTTTCCGTGCAAGCCTAGTGACATGAGTTCAAGTCTCAGAACCCATGCAAAGGTGAAAAGAAAGATCTGACTCCACAAGATTGTCCCCTGACGGCCACACATGTTCCGTGGCACGCATGCCTACACACATCATGAGCATACATATAATAATCACTTAAAATGGCAATAAATCACCAAGAGTTACTTGGCCACATGAAAAGCTCTTTTTCTGACTTAGTTGTTAACTTTAATGTTGTTTTTGACCTAACGGAATTAGCTTTTTCTTAAATTGGTGCTTGTGCTGGCTGGCTTTATGTCTAACTTGACACAAGCTAGAGTCATTTTGGAAGAAGGAACCTCAATTCTGAAAATAACCCCACCATATTTGGCCTATTGTCAAACCTGTAAAGCATTGTTTTCTTTTCTTTCTTTCTTTTTTAAATTTTTGTTTTGTTGTTATTGTCTTGGTTGTTTGGTTGTTTGGTTGGTTTTCTAGACAGGGTTTCTCTGTATAGCCCTACTCGTCCTAGAACTCACTCTATAGACTTACTCAGAAAGCCACCTGTCTTTATCTCCTGAGTGCTGGGTGTAAAGGCATGCACTACTGCTGCCTTTAGCTTGTAGGGCTTCTTCTTCCTCCTCCTCCTCCTCCTCCTCCTCCTCCTCCTCCTCCTCCTCCTCCTCCTCCTCCTCTTCTTCTTCTTCTTCTTCTTCTTCTTCTTCTTCTTCTTCTTCTTCTTCTTCTTCTTTAATGATTAGTTGGAGGGCTCAGCTCACTGTAACAGTGACATCTCCAAGCTGGTGGTCCTGAGTGCTAAAAAAATGCAGACTGAGCAAGCCATGGAGTGCAAGCCAGTAAGTATCACTCCTCCATGGCTTCTGCATCAACTCCTGCCTCCAGGTTCCTGCCTTGACTTCCTTCCCTGACTTCCCTGGATGACAGGCTACAAGCTGTAAGCTGAAATAAACCATTTTCTCCCCAGATTGCTTTTGGTCATAGTGTTTTTATCGGAGCAATAGAAACCCTGACCAAGACAGTGTTGATTCTTTCCAGCCGACATCTGCATCAGGGAACCAGGCAGCTCCAAAGCCTTCTGTGCTTAGACCACCAGAAGAGAATGATCTCCCAGCAGCGATTTCACTTCTGAGTGCAGAGGTGAGATCTCCACCTTCTCTCTGGAGGGGTACAGCTAGGAGCACACTGGGCATACGATCAGTGGAGCAGCTGGGACATGAGTCTTCCCTTCTGGTCGCCTTTTGCATCAGGGAATCAGACAGCTCCATAGCCTTCTATGCACAGACCCTGCCAGAAGAGAGTTGGTCTCCCAGGAGTACAGACACAGGTTTACAGGCCCATAGGAGGGGCAAGCTCCAGCCAGAGACAACAAGACCAACTAACACCAGAGAACCAGATGGCGAAAGGCAAGCGCAAGAACCCTACCAACAGAAACCAAGGCTACTTGACAATATCAGAGCCCAGTTCTCCCACCACAGCAAATCCCGGATACCCCAACACACTGGAAAAGCAAGAGTTGGATTTAAAGTCTCTTCTCACGATGCTGTTAGAGGACATCAAGAAGGGCATAAATAACTCCCTTAAAGAAATATAGGAGAACATGGGTCAAATGGTAAAAGCCCTTAAAGAGGAAACACAAAAATCCCTGAAAGAAATACAGGGGAGCATGGGTGAACAGGTAGAGCCCCTTAAAGAGAAAACACAAAAATCCCTGAAAGAATTACAGGAGAACACAAACAAACAAGTGAAGGAACTGAACAAAACCATCCAGGATCTAAAAATGGAAGTAGAAACAATAAAGAAATCACAAAGTGAGACATCTCTGGAGATAGAAAATCTTGGAAAGAATTCAGGAGTCATAGATGCAAGCATCAACAACAGAATACAAGAAATAGAAGAAAGAATCTCAGGGGCTGAAGATACCGTAGAAAACATTGACTCAACAGTTAAAGTAAATGCAAAATGCAAAAAAGCTCCTGGATGTTTATCCAGGAAATCCAGGACACAATGAGAAGACCAAACCTAAGGATTATAGGTATAGAAGAGAGTGAAGATTTCCAACTTAAAGGGCCAGTAAATATCTTCAACAAAATTATAGACGAAAACTTCCCTAACCTAAAGAAAGAGATGTTCATGAACATACAAGAAGCCTACAGAAATCCAAACAGACTGGACCAGACCAGAAAGTCTTGCCGGCACATAATAATCAAAACACCAAATGCACTAAACAAAGAAAGAATATTAAAAGCAGTAAGAGAAAAGGTCAAGTAACCTATAAAGGCAGGCCTATCAGAATTACACCAGACTTCTCACCTAAGACAATGAAAGCCAGAAGATCCTGGGCAGATCTCATACAGACCCTAAGAGAACACAAATGCCAGCCCAAACTACTATACCCAGCAAAACTCTCAATTACCATAGATGGAGAAACCAAGATATTCCGTGATAAAACCAAATTTACACAATATCTTTCCACAAATCCAACCCTGTGAAGGATACTAGATGGAAAACGCCAACATGAGGAGGGAAACTACACCCTAGAAAAAGCAAGAAAGTAATCTTTTTCCAACAAACCCAAAAGAAAGTAACCACACAAACATAAGAAGAACATCAAAAATAACAGGAAGCAACAATCACTATTCCTTAATATCTTAAAATGTCAATGGACTCAATTCCCCAACAAAAAACATAGTCTAACAGAGATGTTTTTCATGTGGATCTTCAATTTTATCAGAAAATGTTTGTGACTCCTCTTTCAATTTAGTAATGCTTTTTGTGTCTACCATTTTGACTGTATTATTTTCCATGATAATCTTTAATTTTAACATTTTTTCTGTGTATTTCTTCAATTTTGTCAGGTGTTTTTCATGTAGATCTTCAGTTTTGTGTGTGTGGGGCTGTTTGTAGTTCCACTTTCAATCAATTTAGGAATGTTTTTGTGCCTACCATTTTGTCGGTATAATTGTCCATGATAATCTTCAATTTTCTTCAATTTTGTCAGAAGTATTTTCTATGTGGATCTTCAGTTTTATCAGACAATGTCTATAATTTTACTTTCAATCAACTTAGGAACATTTTTATACCTTCCATTTTATCTGTATAGTTTTCCATGTAATAGTCAGTTTTAACATGTTTTTCTAAATATTTCTTGAATTTTTTCAGGAATAGTTTCCTTGTAGATCTTCAGTTTTATCAGAAAGTGTTTATAATTCCACTCTCAAAAAACTTAGGAATATTTTTATGCCTACCATTTTATCTGTATAATTTTTCCATGAAATACTCAATCTTAACGTGTTTTTTATATATTTCTTCAATTTTATCAGAGATATTTTCCATGTAAATCTTCAATTTTATCAGAAAATATTTATAATTTCACTGTCAATCAACTTAGAAATATTTTTATGCCTACCATTTTATCTGTATAATTTTCCATGATAATCTTCAATTTTAATGTTTTTCCATATATTTTTTCAATTTTATCCGAAATATTTTCCATGTAAATCTTCAATTTTATTGGAAAATATTTATACTTCTACTTTCAATCAACTTAGGAATATTTTTACTCCTACCAATTTATCTGTATAAATTTCTTCAATTTTATCAGAGATATTTTCCATTTAAATCTTCAATTTTATCAGAAAATGTTTTTACTTCTACTTTCAATCAATTTAGGGATATTTTTATGCCTACCATCTTATCTGTATAATTTTTCATGAAATAGTCAGTTTTAACATGTTTGTCTATATATTTCTTGAGTTTTATCAGAAATATTTTCCTTGTAGATTTTCAATTTTATCAGAAAATGTTTATAATTCCACTTTCAATCAACTTAGGAGTATTTTTATGCCAACCATTTTATCTGTATAATTTTTCCATGAAATAGTCAATCTTAACATGTTTTTCCTATATATTTCTTCAATTTTTTTAGAGATATTTTCCATGTATATTTACACAATGGAATACTACTCAGCAATTAAAAACAATGAATTTATGAAATTCTTAGGCAAATGGGGAACAGAGGGATGGAAGAGGGCTTATGGGACTTTCAGGGAAGGGGGAACCGGGAAAGGGGAAATCATTTGGAATGTAAATAAAGAATATAGAAAATAAAAAAAAAAATATTTGTAAGGGCCAAAAAAGAAAAAAAAAGGACAGTGTTGCTTTAGCTTATTTCTTAAGAAGTGAGGTGACTTGGTATGCACATTTCAAAATAATCTTTAATTAACTAGGACAAGAGAGAAATCAAGTCAATAAAAGCTAGTGAAAGAAACCAACATTTTCCTTAGGTGAACCCAACATCTCCCCCACTTGTGTTTTCTGTACTTGTTCTCAGCCTTATAAATTCACCTCAGCAAATAGGTGACCGTACCTGGTTTCCGTCGATGACGTAGTCATGCTTGGTGGCATAGACTTTTCCTACAGACACTGCGATAGCGTAAGCCACCACAGCAATGGAAAAGGACGCAGCCAGCATGTCCGAAAACAGGCCCACAGACGGCAGCACAGGAGGCAAGAACCTGGCAAGTGAAAAAGTGCTGTGAAGATGTGACAACCTTCCCCAACCTTGCCAAACACTATTCACTCAGTGACGTGGTAGACACAAAAGGACATAAGCCAAGGTAACAAAAAGGATAGAAGATGCATAAATAGGAACATCTGCTCTTCTACTTTCTACCAAAAGTTAATGGTAGCTCACTGGCTGCCCTCAGTGGCCCCTGCTTGAGAGGGTTTTGCTTTTGTGCCTCTAACATACATACATCTGTCACTATCAATTCTTTAATACAACTCCATCCATGTCACTTCATATGTAACATTTTTTTTCCTCACACAATTTCACCTTCAAGGTCTTTGACAACACAGGAGATTCTAGGCATATTATAAATGTTAGTCTATGTGAAGAGATGTCAATTCTGTTAAAGAGACAAACATATGATACTGAAGGAACTTAGCAAAAAAAATTCTAAAGATCCATGATATTTAAAAACATCTTAAATTTAAGAAGGCAAAACCCTCACCCCACACTAAATTTATGTTACTGAAATCACCCTGCACAGTCACTAGAATAACCTGACGATTGAGTTTTCAGTCTAGCAAAACCAGAACTCCTCTATACACTATTAAAAATTAAGTATTATAAAGTTACGATTATGAGATGTGTCCCCAAATGTAAAAGTTTGGAGGAAGAGTGTTAGCAACCTATAGAATGTCCATTTCGTGCAATCCCAAAAGTCTCCAGCCATTAAAGTGAATCCCCTACCTACATCACTTATAACAATGTGGGGGAATGGGAATCTTAGAGACAAACTGTAGAGAGGTTGTGAGCTGGTGAGCATCCCAGTGTTCTATTGAACCTGTCTCTCTCATTATTGATGTAAGAGCTGCAGTCCAAAGAGTAAAGTGAGTGGCTTGACACTTAGTGGGACCATGTTAGAGTTGGGAATATTGGGTAGTAAGAACTGCCAGTCTGCTGTGAATCTTCTCACAGGGTAACCTCAGACCTCTCTCCCGTTCCCCTCCTATCCTATGTGTAAGCTCTGGAATGGACCCCAGCTGTAGACAGCATGTTAGGAATCTCAACCCATGCTTGAGTGACTCAGGATCACCTGCTAGTGTAGAGCTGATCTGAAAGCTCACTTAATAGGATGCTTCCAAGACCCAGTCAAGTCTATTTCAGATAACCAGGGCTCTATCAAAGCTGACCTCCAAAAAGGTTCTAGTTTTGATAATAGCATGGTGCTCCTGCCTCCATGACTGCAGTGTTCTCTAAATATTACCCAATCCTTGGTTATTAGAGTTAAAAATTGTGAAGTATGAAATCAAAGAACCTCAGTCATTCAGCCTTGATGATTTGAGGCATGTTGTTTAAATCTACCAAATCTCCTCTTCTCATGAAATTCAACGAGATATTGTGTAACTAATTTCTTGATACTAGTGGTGCTCAACCTAGGCTGAAAGAACCTAAACCTGACACCTTCCTGTCACTACTTGCAACTTCTCACTGGACTTCAATGGCATCAACCATTTGTCCAAAGTCAATTAGTAGAAGCCCTGACTAGACATCTTCTAATGACCAAATTAAGAATATCTTTTATTACCTGACATAACACTTTCTAAACTACATGACTACCTCCATGGGCCTGTTAGCCCTAGTCTACCCAGTCTGACCCAATGAAGGAAAAGAGGCACATGGACACACATCCTAAAGACATGATGATGAGGAACAGTGGTCCCCACTGGGCCAAATAACACATCAAGAGGGACTCTTGGGGTCAATTAATATAAGCAGTAGTTTCTTCTCCTTTCAATTAATGGACGGCCCCAAATTGTCCCAGCCTTTCCATACTTGTAACAGAAAGTGAATAGTTTCCATTATGTGACAAACATGCTAATTGGATATTTAATTTCAGGTTGGATGGGAATATTTGGCAAATGTTCCCCCAATCCAGCTACAGAATGGTGGCAGTCCACGGGAAACAGCTGCCCCCATCCTACCGTGCCGCCTTTCCTGGGCCACACTTTCAAGTCCACTGCAAAGGACTGAAAACAGTGGCAGTAAGTGTGGTGACAAAGAGCACCTCTGATCCTGACTAGTAAAGAGGAGCCAGTCACTGAGGGTTGAGACAAAATAGCTTAGCTTAGTATAGGGAACGAAATTCAGAACACAAAAGCACACACGTGCACGAGCGAGCGAGCGCGCGCGCGCACACACACACACACACACACACACACCATGGAGACATAGGGTGGAAGAGAAGTACTTGTTGAAATGAATGAGAAACCTGGGGATGAAGATCAACTGCATCAGGAGAGAGGGCAGGCTACGACTGGCGGGGAGAAGGTTTGCGTGGATCTCTCTGGAACACTAAGACACCAACTAGACAGTAATAGGTTGTGTTTTTTAACCAAGAAAGAGTCGAGAGAAGGACAGAACTGTGGGAGCACTGGCCATTGCTGTTACAAGAACAGAAAGGCTAGGACAGTTTGGGCCCGTCCATCAACTGAGAGGAGGAGGGACTACTGCTGATATTGACTGACTCCAAGACTACTGACGAACGAACTGTAGTTAATGTTACAGATGTGGTAGACATGTCGGCTTCCTCTTGACTGCAGTGCAAGTCACCTCATCTACTCTGCATTTTTATGAGTACTCTCAGAGACATTGCACAAGCTTCAGTTAAGGCCTCAGCTGTGTAATTACTATCGTCTTACAGAAGAACTTTCCCAGGGCCACACAAGTTGACAGTGACAGAGATGGATAAAGGACCTCAGCCTTTTTCTCTCCTAATTCACAAAATGTCTAAATATGTATGTAAAATATACATGAAAATAATGCAGCTTATTTATAGGTATGAAAGATAGTGTTTTTGTCTGTGGTTGACGACATAGTGGAGAACTTAAGTCAGACATCCTCGGAGCAAACCATGCATAACACAATCAATGCTAATTTTGAATAAGTTCATATTACATTGTAATTATACACACGTGCTTTAGTCAGTAGTCTGGCACTACATGTACATGTCCTGCCTCAGTTTAAGACAATGGAACATGCAGAGTCTCCTTTTGCAAATGGCTTGAACTTGGTCTCCACATGCGCTGTTTGTTTGATGCTTGGTGCACATGACATTTCTCCAAAATCACATGCAATAAGACTATCAATAGTGAAGCGAAACCAGTAATAAAAAGTTTCATTTAAACAAGTATTGCCCTAGTTTATTAGTGCTATCTGGAAGGAACACCACACTCACCCACTTGGGATGGACTTAACAATGCCAGCATTGTAATTCTTTTCCAAGTTGGCCCCATAGGAAATGGCTGTGGCAATTATTGTCTGAAATAAAAGAAGAGAAAAAATTAAAAAAAAAAAACCCTCCACTGGCTTTAACAATTCCTTGCTTGTTAAGCTACTTAGTGCTGAATTTTCTAACCACATTTTCTACTTACCACAATCACTTCTATAGGAATAGGGATTGGGATTTTGTGTTTAAATCGATCATTTAATTCCTTAACAGCCATACAGATGATGATGGTCAGTAACCCAGCGATGAAATCGGCAATATTGGTGTCACCAATATTTTGAAAAATCTCAATTAGTGTCTGTAAAGAGGAAATAGGTATATATGTCTTATGCTATATAGATACCCACATAAAAGCAATTCTCCCACATTAAAAGTCATATCACATCAAAGAGCACATGTGAGTCTTATGAAAAAAAATCTTAAAAATTGGCCTGGTAAGATGTCTTAATGAGTTAAGGCTCTCCTTGCCTTAACTGAGAATGTTTTGTGTTCCATCCTCAGACCCTTATGACTGAGGGACAGAACCAACTCCTGAAAATTGCTCTCTGACCTGCACATCTTTGCTGTAGCACACATGAGAACATACATGTGTACACACACACACACACACATGCACACACACAAAGATATTTAAAACTTATAAAAATGTATTGTCTAATAAAAGAACCATTAAGTACATAAGATTTCTAAAATATATGCACAAATAAATAATATAAAGCTATTTTTTTTTTTGGTTTTTTGAGACAGGGTTTCTCTGTATAGCCCTAGCTGTCCTGGAACTCACTTTGTAGACCAGGCTGGCCTCGAACTCAGAAATCCGCCTGCCTCTGCCTCCCAAGTGCTGGGATTAAAGACGTGTGCCACCACTGCCCGGCATGAAGCTATTTTTAAGATCATAAAAATGTATTGATTAATACAGGAGCATTAAGTACATGCAATTTCTAAAACACACACATATAGTTACTAACTTGGAGAAGTAAAACAATGGGTGGCTTTTACATTTTTGTGTTTGCTTATCTATATTTTAGGATAAAATGGAGAATTTTTCAAAGGAAAATTGTAGACTGCTATCTTTTACTTATAAAAATAAAATGTATATCTTATGGAGGTTGTATAGGTGCTGTTTTGTTGGGGGTTTTTTAGATAGGCATGTTTAATGAAGCCAAAACCTGACAACCCAAAAAGTCCAATTACTTTTCTTCGGTTCCAGCCAGCATCCTAATGTTCTTTACCCATACTGAATGATATAGGAAATAACAATAAAAACCTCCAAAAGAAAGTTCCATAGGGAAATCCAGATGGCACTGATCAATTCTTTATGGCAAACTAAAACCACAGCCTGGGTACATAGGTCAGGTAAATATTGTTTAGAAGTTAGCTTAACATCAAAAGTTATTTTCTCCAAGTGGTCAGATTAACAAGCTCAAGGAAAACTCATTTTGTTTTGTAAACTCGAGGTCTCTGGGACATCAGACTCTTCTTTAAAGGAATCAGTAAGAGAGAATCCTGGGAAGAAAACTAGCATCTTTGTTCTGTTGCAGTCTGTCTTAGGTAAGTCGTGTCTCAAGGAGGCATTCCTTAAAAGTAGTGTTACAAATGTTTGGGAACCACCATGTGGGAGCTGGGAAACAAACCCAGATCTTCTGCAGTCACAAGTGCTCTTAACTGCTGAGCCATCTCTTCAGATCCTAGGAATTAATTTTAACACATTCAAGGCCACACAGTCAGAGAGCAGTGGAACCAAGACTCTAACTCCAGTCTGTTGATGTTCAGATACTATGACCTTTAGCCACAGTGCTACGCCTCGTCTACTCTGCTAGCCTCATACCTGTCTCGCAGTGAGCACTTGGTAACATTTGCTGAAAGATGGAGCAATTGATGAAGTGATGTGGGATTATAGAACTGAAACAGGAAACATTTCTGGCAACCCCTCCCTTTTATATGCATGTATGACTGTACATTGTTTTCAAATGCTACTTTTTTTTTAATCCTTTAGCTCAATTTGGTTTTAAACTCACTATGTAGATGGAGATAACTCAGGACTTGATCTTTCTGCCTCTACCTCTCAAGCCATCACTGACATGCATCCCATGATGGGAACTGGCCTAGGACCTCGTGTGTGTTTGCCAAGCACTCTACCAACTGAGCTACATCCCCAGCTCCTGGTTTTTTTTTTTTTAATACACTTTTGCATGACTTCATTCCTCCAAGCCAGAGTGACATCATGTTACTATTATCGCCATGTCCCAGGCGTCAGTAACATACTTTATATAGAGTATATACTTAGATCTAAGAACTTTAAATCCACTTTGGATGATCTAGATTCTTCTTTTGCATCTCTTTTGCACACTAAATCAGCTTTGAATCTAATGTTCCTTTTCATTTATAATTGTCGAGACATTTACATTATACATTTTATGGATGCT
The DNA here is from genome assembly GCA_036184795.1 of Tokudaia tokunoshimensis. NCBI lineage: Eukaryota > Metazoa > Chordata > Mammalia > Rodentia > Muridae > Tokudaia > Tokudaia tokunoshimensis. The sequence goes on from BTHU01000012.1 coordinate 47,042,337, forward strand.
CATAATTAGAAGGAGCTTGAGAGACACATCTCCAACAGTTTCATTTGAAAAGCAAGGACGAAAGAGAAAGGCTTGAAATAATAATTTTATAATAATAACTTTTCTGGAACTTGCTTCATGCCATCCCCCCCGAGTCAATTATCTAACTATTCTCTTCTGACAATCCAGTGAGATAGATGCTATTTGCAACCTCATTCTGCAGATAAGGAAACTGAGGCATGGTGATTTTTTCCTAAGACTAGTAGGCAGCAAAGTCAAAAGTTGAATCCAGACCTACTCAGTTTCAAACCTGAGTTTTCAGCCAGTTTCCAATATTATCTGTCTAGGGATAGCTTAGCTTCTCAGAGACAATGTCAGACCAGAATACAAGTCTATCCCATCTCAGTCCTGTCTTTGTTTGTCTTGCTACCTCAGATCCCTTAATCTTTTGAAGACCATAGCATCTGGGAAAACTTTGGAGCAGTTGAAAAATGGTTTGCAAAATGTCAGTCATCCTGCTGGCTTCCCTCAGAGAAGTGTGTTTCGGTGGCTGAGTGTACAGAAAATAGATTCTCCAGGTTCAAGATGGAGAACGAAAGGACTGTGATGTTTTTCCAGAGGGATACGTAGCACTTACATAGATAATGGAGAGGATACCGTTGTAGTTTTTGGTTGAGACGTTGAGCACGATCTTTAGCTGTGAGACCAGCACTTGGAAGGCGGCAGCGGTTGTGAATCCGCCAACCAAAGGGTCTGCCAAGTACCTCACTATGAATCCAATCTGCAAACCTCCAAATACCAGCTAGGGTAAGAAGAAAGGAAAAAGTTACATGTTTGCCTGAGAGAAGGGCCAGCTCTGGAAACAGTAACAAGTTAAGCTTTATAACAGTGAAAGCATTAGTAGGCTGCCTGCGGGACAAAAATCACTTGTAAGAAACAAGTGAGAATTTCCAACCTCTCCCTCCGATCTACCGCTTTAGAACTCAAAATCCATATGCAATGTAAAATTCAAGTATTCCCACCTATGTACTAGAAAAAGTAAAAATCATGTCACTTCTTGCAATGGCTTCCAGGCCACCTGGCTGAGTGCATATGAATACTTTTTCCGTTCAGGTCTCCTGCACCAGTTCCATGTCCACCCTCAGTTAAATCACTTGTTTCTGTTTGCTTCCTTTTCTCTGACTTTGGTGACAAGTGATTCTTATTTTTGTTTGTTTTTTAAGTTTTTAAGGTTTTCAAATCCATTTTAGCATCTGACCTTAAACAATGTTATTTAGAATATATATATACATATTTTCAGGTAGATTATTTTACTGTTACGTGAATCTTTGAGTCTCCATATTTTAAAGCTATTTTTTTCAATAAGAATCACACTCATCTGTGTTTACATGTAAGTCTATTACCTGTATGATTCCAACTAGAAGAGTGAGGGTGCTCGCAAGCAACACTCGTGCCGCATCTCTGGTTCCAGTGTCTAATGTGGTGGAGTTCAATGCACTTCCATTACTGCTGGGCACAAGAAAGTGGTCGTCTGGAGCCATGCTCAGAACAACAGATCCCACCATTAAACTGACCACGGGGAAGGGGCCTGGGGGAAAAGGCTCTGTCAGCTCAGCAGCACCGAATCACAGACATTTAGACTCAACGCGTCGGTGTACAATTAGAAAGGCATGTGATAGTTAGCTGCAACTACGACATACTGTTTATAGAGGCTGAGAAGTGGGTGTCTCAAGGCATTCCTGACTCAGAGAGGACAAGGGTGACATGTAAATGGGTGATACTTAGGCAGTGTTCAGCGTGCTTCGTGAGTGCGTGGCAAGGTGCTACCTCCTCGCATGCGGGATCCTTATGACGCAGGCGTGGGAGTTATCAGGAAAGGTCTCCTGACAGAGACACATGCAAACTGAAGCCTTACTTGTTCAAATTTAATATTTATCCACTATGATCTCATCTCTTAGAGTGTCCAGAATCCTGATCTCTGGACACAAGTACCTCCATCAATATCGCAGTGTCCAAACTGACAAAGGATTGAAAATACATATTCTTTTTTTTAAATCATATGCCAGTTAATAAAATCCCATTTTTTTTAAAAAAATTATTTATTTCTGTATATCTGAGTGCTCCATCTGCATGTACATCTGCATGCCAGAGGAGGGCATTGGATTCCATTACAGATGGTTGTGAGTCACCAAGTGGTTGCTGGAAATTGAACTCAGGACCTCTGGAAGAGCAGCCAGTGCTCTTAAGTGCTGAGCCATCTCTCCAGCCACAATCTTATTTTTTTTCAAAGTTCTTTATTCTATTTACTACCTAGATTTTTCGCCATGATGATGATGATAATGGTCCTACCCTTTGATTATAAAAGGCTTTATTGTTGAGAGCCCTCAATACCCAAACCAGGAAGATCTAAATGCAGAGAATGTCAGAACCAAACACACTTGTCTCTTACTGATTGGTTCTCCAAAGAGAGAAAGTTGATTTAGTCAACAAGTCTCTCCTGACCTGCTTCTGAAGACAGGTCCGAGGCTAAATACCATGAGAGACATGGCCACGCACAGGGCTTGGGATAGATTAAAGGCATGACTACATTTGCCTTAGGAAGACTATCCAGGCACTGTATCTCACCAGCACATGAATACAGCAGCAAATTTGTCTTCATTGCTGATGTCAAAGTCGCACAAAATCATATCAAAACATTTATTTTCTGCAGCGGTCCAGGGGAAAAAAAACCTACTTTGAATGTTAGGGATAAAAGGAAAATCCATTGTGACCACACCAAGAAGGAATGAGACACTTTTTTTTTCTAAATTGTCTTGCAGGATTTTGCTAGCCTTCAAATATTATCTTATTGAAATAAGTATGTTCTTTAATGAAATGACAAATCAGTATTTAGTGACCATAATTCACGAAATACAAAATTAACCTAGTGGCGTAAGTACATAAAGATCCTGTAAAGATTTTTTCCTCTGTCATATGTTGGAGGAGAATGCTTTTAAATAGAGTCAATTTTTATTACATTTAAAATTTTTAAACAGTGATAAAATTCAAAAGCATGTTTTAATTTTCAGCCTTTCAATTTCATCTTCATTAAAGGCACAGTCCCATATAAAGCTAAGATTGCCAATTAATTAAGAAAGTGGGCAAGGCATTGAAGCTTTGTTCCTCTGAACTCATTGACAAAGAAAGGTCTGGAGGCATTGTATACAAAACATAGCAGAAACAATTTGCAAAGAAAGCACAGCTGTAAAATATGCTTGTAATTACCAACTGAGATGTGTCTTGAAGTTCCAAAGACAAAATACGTCAGGATAGGGAAGAAGGCAGAGTAGAGACCATATTGAACAGGAACTGCAGCCAGGAGGGCGTAAGCCATCCCTAAGGTACAACCAACACAATAAAAGTCACAAACAAAAGTAATTACAGTATGTTTGTAGCACACAAAGGCTTTTTCAGAGACATACTCAGTTTATGGACTCGAAACATCAGCCGGTGCTGAGTGGTTTTCTTATTTTGCATACAGACCTTGGCTATGCTAGGATACGACTCTAACTTGGCTGGGATCGTGGGTGTGTCTACGCTCAAATGACCTGACTCTACCACTTAGTAACTCACTCACTAGCTGGTCATATCAGTTGGAAAATAATCCAATCATTTCCTATAGAATTTGGTTAGTCCAGTCCAAAAGCCCAGACCAGCTTAGGTGGGTAGTTCTGTTTGAAGTCCCGCCCCTCTGTGCTCCAAAGGATGAGGGCATCATTGTGCTTTCTCCTTCCTCACTGAAAAACAGATGTTAGATAAAAAGCAAGACAACTCTACCCTGAGGAAGGAGGTGGACCCACTAGTGGGCGATGCCAGGCATTCTCTGGGCCATGAGTCTCAGGCTATGGAGAAAACAGCATTTCAGTGAACATGGGAGTTGGAAAAGGATAATAACATATTCTTTCCCTTAGTTAAATATTCCGGCAGACAACATGCATTATTTCTCTATTTCACACTTCAGGAGTAAAAATTCAGACCTTGGACTCCAGTCATTAGTAATGAACCGTTTGTAATGATTTTTAAAACTTATTAACAACCTAAATGACCCAACCCATTTGCACTTAAGCTTATTTACTGAATGAATATCTTCTAATAAAGAAACGGTTAGCTAAATTATACTTTAAACATGGTAATTCTATATTGTAGAGGGATTTGGGGGAGGCAGGGGCATAGGAAATTCAAAGGAAGGGAACTGATGCAATATATAAACACTTTTTCTTAACATAGCCAAATATAAAGTAAAACTTTGAAAAATTGTCACATTTTAATTTATTTTGTGTGCACACATAAGTGTTGTGGAAGTGGTAGGGAAGTAGGTATGTGTGCCGCAGCGTGTATATGAAGCTTAGAGAACTTTAGAGAGTTCTCTCTACAATGTGTGTCTCAGGTCCTTGTATTATTATTGATCATTTATTTTTTGAAAACTTTGTATGCATGTATGGCTCTGTGGTATACATGTGTGATGTAAGCATGCATGTGTCTAGGACACTAGAGGCTAATGAAGGCATCAGGAGTCCTGCTCTGTAGCTCTCTATTTCATTCCCTTAAGACATCATCTCTCACTGAATCTGGCTAGGCTAGCTGTCAGAAAGTCTCTACAGTCTTCCTGTCTCTGTCTCTTGACAGTGCTGGTGTTAAAAGCAAATGACCACACACTCTGCTTTTTACACAGATACTGGGGATTTGAACTCAGATATTCATGCTTGGGCAGCAAGTGCTCTTAACTGCTCAGCTGTCTCCCCAAACCACTTCCTTAATACTCTAGCTACTAAAAGTAAGTATAATAGGCTGTTGCAGGAATGCAGAACAGAAAGAAAGCAGATGTACACAGGAAAGACCAGAAAGGGAGCAGAGAGGAAGAAGGCCCAGACTGCACTACCTGTTTCCTATAGACAGTTTTCTAGTTCTCAAAGAAAGAGTTCCCTGAACGAGCGGCTATATCTCTTTTTCATTCTTTTTCTCTGTCCTTCCTCTTAACACTTCTTAATATGCCTGACACATGTTTTCAGTTTTCATATACAGTATCTATTTAGGGATAACTTTTATTTGTGTACAGCTGGTTATCTTTATTGCAAAGGAACTTTGTGCAACACTTTTGAAATAATATGGTCTCTAAAGAAACAGACTATTGATTGAAAGTGTGAACTCCATGCTGTCACATAGACAGGATAGGATGGCCGAATGTACGCTAAATTGAAACCATCTGAAAGGAAAGGCCTTCTGCCATCTAAGGAGTCAACACAACAGGCCCTGAATCTAGACTTCTTAGCTTCAAAAACTATGAGATACAAATTCCTTTATGTATGAAGCAGATCAATAAATGTCAAAGATAAACTAGACAGGAAACTCCTCATAGCTATGAGTAAAGATACCAACAAAAGGACTTGTGGGTCTTTTGTGGCTTAATAGGATTTTTGTTGTTATTGTTTGTTTTGTTTTGTTTTAGAACAGGGTTTCTCTGTGTAGCCCTGGCTGTCCTGGAACTCAGGCTGGTCTCAAACTCAGAGATTTGCCTGCCTTTGCCTTCTAAGTAAAGGGATTAAAGGGATGTGCCGCCACCACCACCTCGCTAGGAATTTGCTCTTACTTTTTAATATTAGAAATCAAAAGACCGCCCCCCCCCCACCCTGGGCAAACCCCAGATGCCTTTCCCAGCACTTTCAGGGCCCATTTGGTTAGCAAGTCATAGACTCTGGCATCTCTGCAGCTGTGGGCCTGGAACCCCAGGCCCAGCCCCCAGGCCTACCCTCTCTGGAATCCTTACTGTGGCTTCTCTTTATCTTCATTAGACTTCTACTATGAACCAACTACTCTGCCCATACCACTGTACCATCATCTGCCCTCACTTCTATCCTGGGTCATCAGCTCAGTCTATTCACAAATGTTCCCTTGTCTTCTCCTCACGTGTCCTTCCTTTTACCTGGCAAACAACCCCCAAACCTTCATGCGCTCCAGAATAACCTTCAAGTCCATAGACAATTTAGACATTGCACCAAGTCTAACAAGTGCTCAAAAAAGTCCCTGATTCCCCAGCCCCAAGCAGGCACTGCGCTCTGCCCTGCCAGCTAGTTGCTTTTCCTTAGCAAGTGTGCCTATCCTCTCTCTCCACTCTATCACAGAGTTCCTCCACATTCCTTCCCTTCCTAAAGTCCCTCTGCCACCCTTTAGACAGATCTCGCCTGCCAGGCAACTCTTGACAGCTCAGTAATATGCTCTAGTAGCTCCTGCATCAAACAAACAGACCAACAAGCAAAGTCATCCTCCTTCCTGCTCCCTTCATCCTGTGTGTCTTTTCAGTTTGCAGTGAAACCTCTCAAAGGTGGTATGCACCCTCACTGTTGTCTCCAGTTACCATCCCTTCAGTGTTTCCCTGCCCCTGCCCCCATCCTTCTGGCCAGACTTCCAATCCACATTCCTCTGGTTATCTTTTTTTTTTCCCCCTTCCAGCTTTGTGAGGCGAACTTCCTCAAGTTCTTCCATGCTCTTTTCCTCTTTCCTGGCAGCCTTCCCTTCCCCATTCTCCCTGGGGACAGCAGGCATCCCCAGTTCCTTTTTCTTAGTGTTTGTTTTTACTATTATATTGTACCGCTGATGACTTGCAATGCTTAGCAAGAAGTCTGTCACTGAGCTACATCCCCAGCCCTTGTATTTTTGACTCAAGAGTTGTGCTACATGGAGTAGCTTGACCTGCAAGTGTAATCATCCTGCCTCTTGTGGATTATGCTTAGATGACAAGTGGGTACCACCACACCCAGCTCTGGACTTTTAACCAGTTCCAATATGGTCCTTTCTTGAGGTTTTCTCTTATCTAGTTCAGACCTCTCCTCTGACTTTACCTTAATGTCAGCTTCAGCTCTTTCTTTCTTTCTTTCTTTTTCTTTCTTTCTTTCTTTTTTCCTTCCTTCCTTTCTTTTCTTTCTTTCTTTCTTTCTTTCTTTCTTTCTTTCTTTCTTTCGTTCGTTCGTTCGTTCGTTCTTTCTTTCTTTCTTTCTTTCTTTCTTTCTTTTTTTTGGAACAAGCAATTGCTATCTCACAGAATCTCAACCTAGCATGTCCCAAGGAATATCTTCATTTTCCACCTGACACTTGCTCCATAGCCAGTCTTTGTCATTTTAACAAATGACAGTCATCTCCCCAATTTGCTTAAACCCACACCTTAGAGCCTCCTGCGTTTCATCCGCACTTACCAGCACATAATGGGGATTGTTGTTGCAGAGTATATATCTCACAGCTTGCAGCTCTCTCTAAGTCCTGCTTGATCCAGCTCAAGGTGAGAAACCTATCCTCAGGGCTGAAGCAGTGAGATGCCTTGGGGACATTATGTAATCAGGCCCCTGAGAGTGTCTGGTTGCTTCACTCAAACCCAGGTCTTGCCTGGTCTTACCTCAGATCCACAGCACCGGAATTCTCCTATGCCTCCCTGTTTGTCCTCAGGGCCTTTGCATCTTTACCTGCTGGTTTTCTTTCTGCTATCTCATGGCGCCCAGTCATCCCTTGGGCTCTGTCTAAAGCTCTCCTCTTGGGCTAAACCTTCTTTAACCATTGTTTCTAAAATAGACCTCTCTTCCCATCTTAGCTTTCATCATGCTACAGTCCTAAGTGTGCCACTGAACTCGGGCTCCACAAGGTTTGCGCCTAATAGTCTAAAGACCCTGCATACAGAATTGGGCCATAAAAGTTTATTGTGTGCATGAGTGATAAGCATTCGTGTGTGTGTGTGTGTGTGTGTGTGTGTGTGTGTGTGTGTGTGTGAGAGAGAGAGAGAGAGAGAGAGAGAGAGAGAGAGAGAGAGAGAGAGCCAAACTAGTCTCCCAGACACTTACCTAGCAAAGATAACCTTGTAGCTTTATCTCAGAAAAACAGGTTAACCTATAAAATGAGGAATTAATCTTGGTGGTGGTGGCTCAAGCCTTTAAGCTCAACACCCAGGAGGGTCTACAAAGCAAGTTCCAGGACAGCCAGGGATACACAAAGAAACCCTGTCTCAAGACAGACACACACACACACACACACACACACACACACACACAAAAGGGGGTGGTGGTGGTGGGGGGAGGAACAAGTTATGAATCACTGAATCCCAAAGCTATTACTCACCCACTAGAAGATCTGGGTCAAGAATTTCTTATTTGTTAACGGGACTGTAATGATGGTCCCTATCTTAAGAGTTTATATAAGAATGAGATGAAATGTATTTAATGCATATTAAGCAAAATTTATCTCTTTTCCTCCTATGGGATGTTAAATTTAGGATCCCATGCCTGAAAGTCAAACATTCTACCACTGAGCTCCACTTCCCAATGGTAATATAGATCTTTATAACACACTTGTCTATGACAACTGAGAATGCCTGGGGTCCTAAAAAAAAAACGTATTTCTAATGTATAAAAATGATTTATTGTCAGGAATGACAATGAATAAGTGAAATTCAGTCCTTTTCATTAAATATTGATTGAGCTATGTATCCTGTCCTAAATAACAGACATATAATAGACATATAATAGACAGATCCTAAATAACCATGGAATGGAGGAAGCTCTTGTTCCCCAGGAGCCCAGGGTGCTGCTGTTTTACAGCATTTTTATTTATTTATTTATTTATTGAGACAGAGTTTCTCTGTGTAGACCAAGCTGACTTCAAACTCAGAGATCCACCTGCTCTGCTTCGTAAGGGCTGGTACCAAACGCGTGTACCACCGTACCCAAGTCACTTTACAGATTTTAGAGCACAGTATAGAAAGTACTCTACCCTTTGGGATCTAGGGCACACCGGGTCCAAATGAGGCTCCATGTTGGGGCTGCAGAACCTCCTCCTTCTCTGTGGGAATGCCCTGCCTGCTCTGAGTAACCCGAAGAGCTCCACAGCCAGGTGCAATGCACAAGATTGCCTAACCTTTATCATGAGCGTCTGGATGAGTCTATTTTCAAGCTCTCTCTCCACATTCCCACACCCTGCATCACTTCCCATTACTTGGCCAACTCAGATGTCACTCAGAACTCAGTTTTGACCACTCTACTTCCAGGAAGCCATCCTCTGTCCCACAAGAATGGGTAACACACCTCACTGACAATGTCTTAGTAGAGGACATTTCTCTCACCACAGCTTTAACATACTGAACTATGAACATTCATTTCTCCAGGGGGCTATGAGTTCCTTCAAAATCTAAGTCTTGAGAGTTTACCTAGTGAGTGCAACACACTAGTTAGGCTGTAAATCATCCAGACAAATGAGTGCTCTTGTCATAATTTGGAAGCTTTGGGGAATCCGGTGAGTGGTTCTAGCTAAGATTATCTCCTCTCTATCCTTTAAAGTACATTCACACTGCAGATCAAGATCTGTGTGAGGAATGTAAAGTAATTTAAGGAGCTGAAAGAATTGGTTTCTAAAAACCATCAGAACAGAATACAGAATGTCAGAGCACATTATTGGTCATGAGAAGTATTGCTTTACAAAACTTTAGCTATGTGTGTAGCGCATATCACGATGCAATACATAGCGCATATCACGATGCAATGCGTGTTTCTTACCATGCACTATGGTCAGTAACTTTGGGAAGCTCCAGCTTGGGACTATAATCTGGAGCCACACAGCCAGGGAAACAACAATGTTTCCCAGGAAAATACCTTTATGGGAGAGGAGAAGACAGGTGACTCTGTTTATGAAGGTACCCTAGCTGAAGATCTTGAGAGAGTGAACACTGATCCCTGGTTAGAGAAGTAGGGGAGTCATGACCCTCTGTGAGAGACAGCAACTTATGACCACCGGAGACCTAGCCACCAGCATCTTACCTTGCAAGGTACCCACTAGCCCAGTGCTAACTCCAGAGATGATGTCATTGAGTAGCCATTCCTTGACTCGGTATTTTGGGAGCCAGTCCAGAATGGGCAGGAGAGCCTTCAGCACACCAAAGGCTCTCTTTCTTGAACAGCTGTCAAAAAGCAGGAAAATAGGGTGTCTGATCCAGTTTTCACCATGACCAGGTGTAAATCACAAAGTCATGAACCAAGTTCTGCTGCTTTTTTATATGTATATACTAGTCTATATATGTATAGTGTATATAGTATATACTAGTCATATACATTCATACATATATATATATATATATATGTTAGAAAAATAATGAGTTCCATGAGGAAAATACTGGCACTGAAATGCACACCATGTTTTGGTTTTTTTGGTTTTTGCCAAGAATTGTATCTATCCTTTTAAACTCTCTGTTCTAGGAAACACAGGATTAAGTGTCTCCTCCCCTCGTCCACCTTTTTAATCCTCTGAGAAAATATCCCCACACAAGAACTCATTTTCTGACCCAGTCAAAAAATGACCAGTGTGGAGTCTCTGTGTGAGATTAATTTTTAGGCTCCTAAAGCTGGCATTGCCTTCTCCAAAGAAAAATAAACACAGGACTATTTTGGCAATACAAGCTTAGAGCCACTTTTTAACCAAACTTCTAGTGTGATGAATTTATACTTTGTACCTTGTTACTTAGCAATTTTAAATGTAACAACCTATAGATAAAAATAAAAATACCAATAGAACTTCCACTTTTTGAAGATATTTTTAAACATTATATTGATGAAATAATTGCAAAGTTTAGTAGGTAAACACAAGTTTGATATTAAGGGATTATTTTCTGTGGATAATAAGGGCATAGTTATATAATTTAAGTCCTTGTTGAAGATACACACAACACACACACATATAAATATATATATTTGTGTGTATATATATATATATATATATATATATATATATATATAGAGAGAGAGAGAGAGAGAGAGAGAGAGAGAGACAGAGAGGTCTTCCTTATCTGCCATGTGGTTTTGTGGATTCAACCAGCTGCAGATAAAAAACATAAGAAAAATGTAGTGAACATATGAAGGGTTACCCCTCCCTTGTTTCCTAAACTTTGCAGTGTGACAGTGGCTAAGAGCACAGTTAGATGGTATTAGTATTATAAATAAGATAAAGATAGCTAAAGCTATGCAGAAGGAGGTATGAGTTATATGTAAACATTCACCTATTGCATATAAGGACTTGGAGATTTGAAGGTTTTGCTATTGGGGAGAGGGTCCTAAAACCAATTCCCTATACTAAGGCTAACAGTGACTAAATATCCAATATATGGGATTTATAAAAATCATACTGGAGAGCCGAGAAGTGAATGTATAAAATTCTCAAAAAAGGTAAAAAAAGAAAATATCTTTAAAAAGAAAATACCCCCCCAAACAAAATACATTATATGTATATAATAAAATCTCAAAGAATTGTCGGTGGTGGTAGTGGTAGTGGTGATGCACGCCTTTTCATCCCAGCACTCCGGAGGGAAAGTGTTTCTATAAGAAGAAAATCTGCTATTAGCAGAGTTCCTGTCACGTTTTCAAAGTTTGTGGCGTCTGGTTCTGGGTCTCCTTGGGGTTTGAGGACCTGATGGTTATGTGTAGAGATCCCACTGTCTCCTGAAGCACTTGGAGCACCTGTCTCCTAGCTTTAATCCCAGGTCTTTGAAAGTGATCCTGGTCTTGTTGTGGCCAGACTAGTCAGTCATCTGTTAGATGAGCCCCTTTCATAGAGATTTTCCTGAGCTTCACAAGAAGGAAGCAGGGAGCCAAGGTACACTCCAGGTTGCTTTAGAACGGGGCGGGGGATGGGAGGGGGAGAAAAAGAGGAGAGAGAGAGAGAGAGAGAGAGAGAGAGAGAGAGAGAGAGAGAGAGAGAGAGAGAGAGAGAGAGAGAGAGAGAGACAGAGAGAGAGAGACAGAGACAGAGACAGAGACAGGGAGTAGTGTCGTGACCGGACTCCCACTTCTCCACTAAGTTTCTCCAGGCAAAGCTGCAGTAATTCCAGCCCCGATTACTGGTGCCACTTCTGTCCCGGATCCGCGCCAGAAGCGCGAGCGCGGCGGGTACACCACCGGCGACGGCGCGCGCTTCCTCCCCGGAGGGGTGGCCCCGGCACCTGCCAGCTGCCCCTGGTACCTGCAGCTCCGCGCCAGGGTTTCCCGCAGCGTCCTGCGCTCCGGCAGGCGCCGCTCGCACTGCTGCTGGAAGGCGAGCTCGCTGTACACCGGCCGCGACACCGCGTAGCTGCAGCTGTACTCGGCGAGCTGCGGCGGCTCCGACCTGCCGCCCCGCGCTGCCATGGTCTGCGAACCCGAGGACTGCGGGCCTGGAGGGGACACGACGAGGGAGGAACTCGGAAACGCGGAGAGAGCAAACGGCCTGCAGCGGGCACTTGGGAGCAGTCTCGGTGCCACCTGTGGCAGCGGCTTTGGAAAACCGGTCCGCGTCCCACAGTCCTTGGTGCTGGCAACAAGCTGTCCCTACGGCCGGCCACCTGCAGGACGGCACCCTAGGACTGCAGCGTCTCCCGCACCAGATACTCGGGAATCCCCGCTGTCCAGAAAGTGAACCTCACTTTGTGGTCTTGGGTGTTGGACTGAGTGGCCTCCTTGGACTGTCAGGGCGCTGTCCGAGTCCTGAAATCTCCTTGGGACCGAACTGTGGCCCGTGCGACCGGGAAAGGGTAGGGTATTCCCCGCACTGGATCGGAGACGCAGCTCCACGCACACTCTGAGCTGCAGCAGGGCAGTCCCATTTAAGGACAGGTGCGAGGTTCCCGATCTGACCCTTAGCTTCCTCTTGTCTCGCTTTTTTCTGCTGTCTGTCCTGCCCTCCCCGCCGGCGGCGCCTGACCAGTCCCATCCCTAGAGAGTTATGACAGGGCGGGGTGCAACCGACCGCATCTTCTGTGATGAACTCACCTGTTTGGGCTCCGGAGTTCTGCCTGACCGGAATGCCCTGGGGACAGTTCTCCTGCTGCCTTTATAGCGCTCACCCAAAGCGGTGGACGTTTTATTTATAGAGCAACAAAGACACCTTGGTGGAAGGGAAGGACACAGGATCTTTCCCCACGAATCTTACCCCCCTGTTTTCTTTCCCTTTTCCAAACCCAGAGAGCTGTGACTTTTAATGGTTGTCTCACAGGGGCCACCGGATCTTCACCCACACTGCTATGGCTTTGAGATCAGGGACAGATCAGAACTTGGGGACTCGTTTTTTGTTTTTTGGGTATTTTGTTTTATTTTGTTTCTGAGCGCAGCAACAGCTTCCTTGTTGGAGCGCCCAGGTTCCTTGGCTGTCAGAATCCACAACTCGGTCCATGCACGCGTGCTTACACCAAGTGGGCAGAAGGAATAGAGGTTAATGTGGTTTGCATAGCAAAAAAAAAAAGCTTTGGAATTCTGAAAAGTCAGTAGATGTAGTGAAGAGATTATAGTTCACTCACTGATTTTAGACATCAATTCTTTTCACTTTTGTGCATGTGTCTAATTCACAAGCTCAGGAGTATAGGTGGCCCCTTTCTCAACCCCCTCTTTGACTCTTTAATTTCTTCTCCCCCAGCTAGAAAATCAGGAGGTGATACATTGGGATAAGCAAGAATCAAGGCAAGGACAAGTAGGTGATTCCAGTGTACACTGTTTCTTATTCTGTTGGGATGAATCTGTGTGGAACTAACTCGTGGTTAAAATAGGTGCAGAAAGGTTTGGAACTTCAGATCATTCATGCCTGGTTATTATTCTGAAGCAAATGTTGAAGAGGCTCAAAACAACAACAACAACAACAAAAGAAACACAGTCGCTGCCCATTGGACAACAATTTTCAGTCACCCACTTGGGAAATACAGACCATGACAATTTTCTAAGTTCCAGGAAACAAAATTTCAGGAGAACTCTAGTGTAAATCCCTGAGTCAATATGTTGCAAGCATGTGTGATTTGCTTTATTATTTTTTTTCTTCCGCTGAAGAATGAATGAGTCACCAGCTTTCAACAGATTTTCAAAGGATTACTTGACCCATAGAGGTCAAGAACCAGCCAGGCATGATGGCAAGTCTCGAGAGATTTGGGAAGCTGAGATGGGCGAGTCACTTGAGTCCTTGAGTTTGAGACCAGGTAGTGAAACAAAGAGAAAGGGAGAAAGGAGAGAGAGAGACAGACAGACAGACAGACAGAGAGAGAGAGAGAGACAGAGAGAGAGAGAGAGACAGAGAGACAGACAGAGAGACAGAGACAGAGAGACAGAGAGAGAGACAGAGATACAAAGAGACACAAAGAGAGAGACACAGAGAGACAGAGATATTTTTAAAACAGTTAAAGATGAAAGAGACCTTGTCCCACTTCCAAACTACTCTGCTGCCTATACAGTTAAGATGTGATTATGTAGCCACCTACCTGCCTTCCCATCATTATGGTTCCATTATCTGGAACCATAAGCCAGAAAAGTAAACTGTTTCTTTTCTAAATTGCTTTTCATCAAAGAAACAGAGAAGTAACTAAACATACTGTAAGAACTTTGTTGTTATAATGATGCACATGTATAGAAATGTATTGATGAAAGATTGTAGTTTGTGTACTATCTTAGAAAATTAATAATTCTAAGAATGAATTTGGGAAGTGTTGAGATAGTTCAGTGAATAAAGGAGCTTGCCACTAAGACTGTCAGCCTGAGTTCAATTCTCAGGACCTACTCTTACAAGTTATTCCCTTACTTCAACAGCATGCTATACTACTTGCATAAACACACAAAAAAAAGTGAATAAAATGTGTAGTATAACTTTGTTTTCAGAACTTAATCAATGTTCTGTCATATGTCCTGTATGTATCTGAACAGAGATACTGCCTTTTTCCACTCCAGGAAATATCTTTTCGATAGCAAAAATAAACATTTATGGACAGAATAGCATCTGCATGCCAGGATTTGGTAAGACTAGAGAATTACTTCTCTCATAAATAAAAGACAGATTCTCTGACTTCAGCTATCCTTTAAATAGGTAAGTGGGCCAGCTAGATGGTTCACTGGGTAAAAGGCACTTGCTGTAAAGCCTGATGGCTTGAGTTTGATCCTTAGGACCTAAAAGAAAGAACTGACTCCTACAAGAATTCTTATGATCTCCATATGCACCCACACAAAATCTTGTTACATTATTCACACTGGCTTTCTAAATCGTTTCACCTATTTCACATAGAAATGAGTGTTTCTTATTTACCATAATTTAATCACATCCATGGTTTTCCCCAAGGAAGTGAATGTGTCACTTCCAAAAAGAAATCAGAGGGCAATATTGCTATGGTGTGTGATACTTCACAGTCATTGCTGATTTAAGGGCCAGGTGAGGTAGAACACTGCTGTCATCCCAAAGGCAGAGGTGGGAACAGAGTCAGAATTTCAAGGCCAGCCTGGTCTACATAGAAAGTTCCAGGCCAACTGGGACTACATAATGAGATCCTGAATTTAGTCTCGAAAACAAACAAGCAACCCTAAAAACCAAACAACAAACCACTGTCACTTAGACCTACGGTGTGTAAGACCATCCCACTGTCAGATCTATATATCATTCATTCAAGAGTTTATTAAGAATCACGCCAAGAACTAGGCCCACGGTTGCCCGCAGCCTGAGATCTGCAAATTGTGTGCCCACAAGTGCCCACTTGGACTTTTGCGATTGGAGATAGTAGCAATGGCATCCAAATGGGGAGCTACTGCGTCTTGGTATTCTCACCCAGACTACGCAAGATACTGTGGCGTTATCATCACGCAATGGTTTGGATGTGAAGCCCCCAGAGGTCTACAGAAAGTCCAGGGATTCCTATTTCACTTTCCCATGGCTCTCCCCTCATGCAGCTCTTGGCTGGAGCTCTTGTGTTTATGAGGTTGAGTGTTCTTCAACCTTCCAAGTTCAGCACGTGGCCTGGCAGAAGTCTCCCTGGGCAGCCTAGGCATGACAGCAGAAGCCGGGTATCCACAAGAGATGATGAGGAGACATGAAGAGGAAGAGCTGGAGTCAGATTCACAAAAAATGATTATTTTGTAACTAATGGCATTTTATAATTAATGAAGAATGATGTTTTTATAAATTCATAATTCTATCTGTGCTTTTAAGTGACTGATGTTAAAAAAAATAACCTGAAGGTAACTGAAGTGATGGCTCAGTGGTTAGGAGCTTGTTGAGATCCTAGTTCCTGCGTGGTGGTTCACAACCATCCGTAACTCTATTGCCAGCAGACCCAACACCCTCTTCTGACTTCTGTGGGCATGGTGCAAATGTGATGCAGACATACACGCAGGCAAAACACTCACACACAAAATGAAGTAAATAAGTCTTTTAAAAAGTGATTCTAGTCCCGTGATAAGAGCCGTCAATCTGGCTGCATCTTTTTTTATTTTTTATTTATTTATTTATTTATTGGTCTAAAGAGTGTGAATTATTTTATTTTATGCTTGAAATTAAATCTTTATTTAATCAGAAGAATTTTTAAAAACAAAAATGCTAATAATTGCAAGAATTCTGATTATTTGTACCCCCAAAGACAGGGTTTCTCTCTGTATCCCCGGCTGTCTTGGAACTTGTTCTGTAGACTGGGCTGGCCTCAAACTCAGAGATCCACCTGCCTCTGCCTCCTGAGAGCTACAAGTTAAGGTGTCTGTCACCCTGCCTGGCTAAGAATGCTGTATTTAAAAAAAAAAAATCTTGATTCTGATTCTTACAACTATCTACCTTTGAACATGTTTGGCGTGTACCATAGATAGCTTACTTATTATTTTAATGTGGCCTTCAATTGAATCATTTCTCTTAAGAGAGCACATTTGGAAATTGTGGTGATTCACAGGTACACTGGAAGCACCGCTCACTTTTCAGACTGGCAATGGTGAGCAACAGATACCATGAGGAAACATGACCAGGAAATGCAGCTCTCACTCTGCATTTTTGCTTTTTAATTCTTGTTAATTTCCCCCAATAGATGCTAAATTCTGCCACTTTTATACAAGAAGAGAACTTGAACTTTTAACTTTTCTGACCACCTTTTCTGAGTAGTTTCCTGGTTTTGTAGTCATACAGGTTTGGACTTGTTTCAGTTTCTTCTGGTGCTTACAAATAATGTTCCTTAAGAATGTATGTTCCTAAGACTTTCATGAATTCATTGGTTTTTTTTTTATTTACATTCCAAATCATTTCCCCTTTCCCGTTTCCTCCCTCCCTGAAAAGTCCCATAAGCCCCCTTCCCTCCCTCTTTTCTCCATTCAAACCCCTCTCGTTTCTCTGTCCTGGCATTCCCCTACATCCAGTCTTTCCAGGACCAGGGGTCTCTCCTTCCATCTTCTTAGAAATATATTGATATGCGAATTGTGTCTAGGGTATTCCGAGATTCTGGGTTAATATTCCCTTATCAGTGACTGCATACTATGTTTGTTCTTTCGTGATTGGGTTACCTCACTAAGGATGATATTTTCAAATTCTGACCATTTGCCTAGGAATTTCGTGAATTCATTGTTTTTAATTGCAGAGTAGTATTCCATTGTGTAGATATACCACATCTTCTGAATCCATTCCTCCATTGAATGGATTCAGAAGAACATCTGGGTTCTTTCCAGCTTCTGGCTATTATAAATAAGGCTGCTATGAACATAGTGGAGCATGTGTCCTTATTGCATGCAGGTAAAGCCTCTGGGTATATGCCCAGGAGTGGTATAGCCAGATCCTCCGGGAGTGTCATGCCCAGTTTTCTGAGGAACCACCAGACTGCTTTCCAGAGTGGTTGTACCAGCTTGCAATTCCACCAGCAGTGGAGGAGTGTTCCTCTTTCTCCACATCCTCGCCAACAACTGCTGTCTCCTGAGTTTTTGATCTTAGCCATCCTGACTGGTGTGAGATGGAATCTCAGGGTTGTTTTGATTTGCATTTCCCTAATGACTAAGGATGATGAACATCTCTTTAGGTGCTTCTCAGCCATTAGATATTCTTCAGGTGAGAACTCTTTGTTTAGCTCTGTACCCCATTTTTTAATAGGGTTACTTGCCTCTCTGGAGTTTAACTTCTTGAGTTCTTTGTATATATTGGATATTAGCCCTCTGTCGGATGTAGGGTTGGTAAAGATCATTTCCCAGTTAGTTGGTTGCCGCTTTGTCTTTTTGACAGTGTCTTTTGCCTTGCAAAAACTTTGTAATTTAAAATGGGGTCCCATTTGTTTATTCTTGATCTTAGAGCATAAGCTATTGGAGTTCTATTCAGGAAATTCTCCCCTGTGCCCATATGTTCAAGGTTCTTCCCTAGTTTCCTTTCTATTAGTTTCAGTGTATCTGGTTTTATGTAGAGGTCCTTGATCCACTTGGAATTGAGCTTAGTGCAAGGAGATAAGAATGGGTCAATTTGTATTCTTCTGCATGTTGACCTCCAGTTGAGCCACAGCACCATTTGTTGAAAAGGCTATCTTTTTTCCACTGGATGGTTTTAGCTCCTTTGTCAAAGATCAAGTGACCATAGGAGTGTGGATTCATTTCTGGGTCTTCAATTCTGTTCCATTGATCTACATGCCTGTCACTGTACCAATACCATGCGGTTTTTAACACTATTGCTCTGTAGTACAGCTTGAGGTCTGGGATACTGATTCCCCCAAAGGTTCTTTTACTCTTGAGAATAGTTTTAGCTATTCTGGGTTTTCTGTTATTCCAGATGAATTTTTGAATTGCTCTTTCTAACTCTATGAAGAATTGAGTTGGGATTTTGATGGGGATTGCATTGAATCTGTATATTACTTTTGGTAAGATGGTCATTTTTACCATATTAATCCTGCCAATCCATGAGCATGGCAGATTTTTCCATCTTCTGAGGTCTTCTTCAATTTCTTTCTTCAGAGACTTGAAGTTCTTGTGATACAGATCTTTCACTTGTTTGGTTAGAGTCACACCAAGATACTTTATATGGTTTGTGGCTATCGTGCAGGGTATCATTTCTCTTATTTCTTTCTCAGCCTGCTTATCCTTTGAGTATAGGAAGGCTACTGACTTGCTTGAGTTGATTTTATATCCGGCCACTTTGCTGAAGTCGTTTATCAGCTGTAGGAGTTCTCTGGTGGAGTTCTTTGGGTCACTTAAGTATACTATCATATCGTCTGCAAATAGTGATAGTTTGACTTCTTCCTTTCCAATTTGTATCCATTTGACCTCTTTTTGTTGTCTAATTGCTCTAGCTAGAACTTCAAGTACTATATTGAAAAGATATGGAGAGAGAGGGCAGCCTTGTCTAGTCCCTGATT
Source organism: Tokudaia tokunoshimensis (assembly GCA_036184795.1). Taxonomy (NCBI): domain Eukaryota; kingdom Metazoa; phylum Chordata; class Mammalia; order Rodentia; family Muridae; genus Tokudaia; species Tokudaia tokunoshimensis. The sequence continues at coordinate 47,061,448 of BTHU01000012.1, forward strand.
TTAGTGGGATTGCTTCAAGTTTCTCTCCATTTAGATTGATGCTGGCTACCGGTTGGCTGTAAATTGCTTTTACTATGTTTAGATATGGGCCTTGAATTCCTGATCTTTCCAAGACCTTTAGCATGAAAGGATGCTGAATTTTGTTAAATGCTTTCTCAGCATCTAATGAGATGACCATGTGGTTTTTTTCTTTGAGATTGTTTATATAGTGGATTACATTGATGGATTTCCTTATATTGAACCATCCCTGCATCCCTGGGATGAAGCCTACTTGATCGTAGTGAATGATCGTTTTGATGTGTTCTTGAATTCGGTTGGCAAGAATTTTATTGAGTATATTTGCATCGATATTCATAAGAGCGATTGGCCTGAGATTCTCTTTCTTTGTTGGATCTTTGTGTGCTTTTGGTATTAGTGTAATTGTGGCTTCATAGAACGAGTTGGGTAGTGTTCCTTCTGTTTCTATTTTGTGGAACAGTTTGAAGAGTATTGGTGTTAGGTCTTCTTTGAAGGTCTGACAGAATTCTGCACTAAAACCATCTGGACCTGTGCTTTTTTTGGTTGGAAGACTTCCAATGACAACTTCTATTTCTTCAGGGGTTATAGGACGGTTTAGATGGTCTATTTGATCCTGATTTAATTTTGGTACTTGGTATCTGTCAAGGAAATTGTCCATTTCCTCGAGATTTTCTAGTTGTGTTGAATACAGGTTTTTGTAGTAGGATCTGATGGTTTTTTGAATTTCCTCAGTTTCTGTTGTTATCTCTCCCTTTTCGTTTCTGATTTTATTAATTTGGATACTATCTCTGTGCCCTCTGGTTAGTCTGGCTAAGGGCTTATCTATCTTGTTGATTTTCTCAAAGAACCAACTCCTAGTTTTGTTGATTCTTTGTATGGTTTTATTTGTTTCTACTGGATTGATTTCAGCCCTGAGTTTGATGATTTCCTGCCTTCTACTCCTCTTTGGTGTATTTGCTTCTTTTTGTTCCAGGGCTTTCAGGTGTGCCATTAAGCTGTTAGTGTATGCTGTCTCCCATTTCTTTTTGGTGGCACTCAGGGCTATGAATTTTCCTCTTAGCACTGCTTTCATTGTGTCCCATAAATTAGGGTATGTTGTGCCTTCATTTTCATTAACTTTCAAAAAGTCTTTGATTTCTTTCTTTATTTCCACCTTGACCAAGTTATCATTGAGTAGAGCCTTGTTCACCCTCCATGTGTACGTGGGTTTTCTTTTGTTTTTGTTGCCATTGAAGACCACCCTTATTCCATAGTGATCTTATAGGAGGCATGGGATTAGTTCTATCTTCTTATATCTGTTGAGGTCTGATTTGTGACCAATTATATGGTCAATTTTGGAGAAGGTACCATGAGGTGTTGAGAAGAAGGTGTATTCTTTAGCTCTAGGATGAAATGTTCTATATATATCTGTTAGTTCCATTTGGTCCAAGGCTTCAATTAGATTCACTGTGTCCCTAAAACTGTGTTTAGTTTCTGCTTTCCTGAACGATCCATTTCAGAGAGCGGGGTGTTGAAGTAACCCACTATTATTGTGTGAGTTGCGATGTGTGCTTTGAGCTTTAGTAAAGTTTCTTTTACGAATGAGGGTGCCCTTGCATTTGGAGCATAGATATTCAGAATTGAGAGTTCTTCTTGGTGGATTTTTCCCTTGATCAGTATGTAGTGTCCTTCTGTGTCTTTTTTGATGACTTTTGGTTGAAAATCAATTTTATCTGATATTAGGATGGCTACTCCGGCTCGTTTCTTGGGGCCATTTGCTTGTAAAATTGTTTTCCAGCCTTTTACTCTGAGATAGTGTTTGTCTTTGACACTGAGGTGCGTTTCCTGCATGCAGCAAAATGCTGGGTCCTGTTTACGTATCCAGTCTGCTAGTCTATGTCTTTTTATTGGGGAATTGAGACCATTGATATTAAGAGAGATTAAGGCATAGTGATTATTGCCACCTGCCATTCTTGACACTATCTTTATGTTTGAGTGGTTATCTACTTTTGGGTTTGATTCAAGAAGGTTATTATCTCATTTTTTCCAGGGTGTTGTTTCTCTCCCTGTATTGGCGGTTTCCACCTATTATCCGTTGCAGGGCTGGATTTGTGGAAAGATATTGTGAAAATTTGGTTTTATCATGGAATATCTTGGTCTCTCCATCTATGGTGATTGAGAGTTTTGCTGGGTATAGTAGTCTAGGCTGGCATTTGTGCTGTCTTAGTGTCTGCATGAGATCTGCCCAGGATCTTCTGGCTTTCATAGTCTCTGGTGAGAAGTCTGATGTGATTCAGATAGTTCTTCCTTTGTATGTTACTTGGCCCTTTTCTCTTACTGCTTTTAATATTCTTTCTTTCTTTAGAACATTTGGTGTTTTGATTATTATGTGACGGGAGGTATTTCTGTTCTGATCCAGTCTGTTTGGAGTTCTGTAAGCTTCTTGTACGTTCATCGGCATCTCTCTCTTTAGGTTAGGGAAGTTTTCCTCCATAATTTTGTTGAAGATGTTTACTGGCCCTTTAAGTTGCAAATCTTCACTCTCATCTATACCTATAATCCTTAGGTTTGGTCTTCTCATTGTGTCCTGGATTTCCTGGATGTTTTGGGTTACACGTTTTTTGCATTTTGCATTTTCTTTGACTGTTGAGTCGATGCTTTCTATGGAATCTTCAGCACCTGAGATTCTTTCTTCCATCTCTTGTATTCTATTGTTGATGTTTGCATCTATGACTCCTGATTTCTTCCCAAGGTTTTCTATCTCCAAAGTTGTCTCCCTTTGTGATTTCTTAGTTGTTTCTACTTCCTTTTTTAGTTCCTGGATGGATTTGCTGAGATCCTTCACTTGTTTGTTTGTATTTTCCTGTATTTCTTTAAGGTATTTTTGCATTATCTCTTTCAGGATTTCTTCCTGATGACCCACGTTCTCCTGCATTTCTCTGAGTGATTTTTGTGTTTCCTCCTCATGGGATTCCATCTGTTGATCCATTGTCTCCTGCATTTCTTTAAGCAGTTCTCGTGTTTCCTTTGTAAGGGCATCTAACCGTTGATTCATTTCTTTAAGCAATTTTTGTGTTGCCTCCTTATGGGCATCCGTCTGCTGACCCATATTCTTCTGCATTTCTTTATGCAAATTTTGTGATTCCTTTGTGAGTGCATCTACCCGTTGATTCATCTCGTTAAGCGATTTTTGTGTTGTCTCCTTGTGCGCCTCCATCTTTTGATCCATGTTCTCCCGCATTTCTCTAAGCGATTTTTGTGTTTCCTTTGTAAGGGCTTCTAACCGTTGATTCATGGTCTCCTGTAACTCTTTATGAGATTTATTTGTGTCCTTCTTGTGATCCTCTAATAGCATCATGAGAAGTGATTTTAAATCCAGATCTTGTCTTTCCGGTGTGGTGGGGTATCCAGGACTTGCTGCTGTTGGAGAGTTGGGTTCGGATGGTGCCATATTACTTTGATTTCTGTTAGTAACATTCCTACGTTTGCCTTTTGCCATCTGGTTACCTCTGATGTTAGTTGGTCCTGCTGTCACTGGCTGTTGGTTGGACCTCCTGTGAGCCTGTAAAGCTATTTCTGGCCCCCCTGGATTACCAGGATTCCCCTGGCACAGATTTCTGGGGCCTGCCCTGCTCCTGAGTGACTTTGGAACCCTGATGTGCCTTGCCCCAAGTGATGTTATATTGGGGAGTCCCTGCACATCCAAAGGCTCAGCCTAGTGGATTCCTGGAGCAGAGGTCGCCAAAGGGAGGCTGGTAGGCTCCTGCCTTGTGCAGGGGTGTGTGATCTCTCCCAGAGTGGGGGGGAGGGGGCGTCCCTCTGCCAGGCAGAAGTCCCACAGCAGAGCTAGCATGCTGGTTACTGCAGATCTGCCCAGCTCCTGGGAGCAGCGTACACACAAGCCGCCCGAGACCCAAGCGATATTATGCCTGTCTGTCTCCGAGCCTGGCAGTCCCAACTTCCCGGCCACTGGAGCAAAGATGGCTGAGTCGAATTCATTGTTTTTAATAGCTGAGCAGTACTCCATTGTGTAAATACACCACATTTTCTGTATCCATTACTCTGTTGAGGGACATCAGGGTTCTTTCCAGCTTCTGGCTATTATAAATACGGCGACTATGAACATAGTGGAGCATGTGTCTTTACTACATGTTGGAGAATCTTCTTGGTATATGCCCAGGAGTGGTATAGCTGGATCCTCTGGTAGTACAATGTCCAAGGAACAGCTGAAATGATTTCCAGAGAGGTTGTACCATCTTGCAATCCCACCAGGAGTGGAGGAGTGTTCCTCTTTCTCCACATCCTTGCCAGCACCTGCTATCGCCTGAGTTTTTGACCTTAGCCATTCTGACTGGGGTGATGTGGAATCTTAGGGTTGTTTTGATCTGCATTTCCCTGATGACTAAAACAATGAATTCATGAAATTCTTAGGCAAATGGATGGAACTGGAAAATATCATCCTGACTGAGGTAACACAATCATAAAACACACATGGTATGCACGCACTGATAAGTGGATATTAGCCCAGAAGCTTGGAATACCTGATACAATTCACAGAGCAAACAAAGCTCAAACAGAGGATGGCCTTGTTGGTCATCAAAGGGAGGAGAGGCTGTTGGTTCTGAGAAGGCTGGATGCCCCAGAATAGGGGAATGCCAGGATGGGGTAGAGGGAATGAGTGTGTTGGTGAGTAGGGAGAAGGGGGGTGGGATAGGGTGGCTTTGGAGGGGAAACCAGGAAAGGGAACCACATTTGAAATGTAAATAAAGAAAATATCTATAAAAAAAAAGAATGTATGTTCCTTATGATAGTAAAAATAGGGGCATGGGTAAGCTGGGAAGATAGCTCAGTTTGTAAAGTACCTCTAAATGCAAAGAGGATCCTTTGGGGCTCACTGGCCAGTCAACCTAGCCCACTTTGGGAGTTCCAGGCCAATGAGAGACCTTAACTCAAAAATAAAATAATAGCACTTGACAACACCAAAAAATGCCCTCTGGCCTACACACACACACACACACACACACACACACACACACACACACACACCACAGAGATAGACAGAGTCAAAGACAAAGACAGAAGTTTAAAAAACTCTGTATAAAGTTTATGAAAAGCATATGTTTATAAAAATATAACTCATAAATATAAAATATATTAATTATTTATATGGTATAATATAAGTATATTAACTATTAGACATAAACATAAAATGCATTTATAAAAGTATAAGATTTATAAATTTTAGATTTAAGCCCATCAACTTAAAACATTTTTAATGTCAATAACAATATAATTCACTATATTTTTTTGAGCATATATTTGGATTCCCTAATATGAATCCAAATTTGATAAGTGTTTGAGTTAATTTATATTTATCTCTTTCTATCATGAAACAATGGCATAGGTTTTCTAAGCAACAACCATTTTGAGAACCCTTCCTGATTTTTTCAATTGTATTTAACTTTCATAATGATCACTGTCAATCTTATCCCATAAATCCTATAGCATGTTATGGAGAGAGGCAAGGGAAAGGTGCTTAAATTCTGTAGTATGCTGATTGAATATTTAAGTATTCTGATCAATAGCTTATTCCATCCATTCATCCATCCACTTGTGAGCATTTATTGAGCCCCTGTTTGTATGAGACGTATTTGTAATTATTGGATATACATCGATGAGCAAGTCTGACAAAGTTGATGCCTTCATAGGGTTTATATTCTAATAGGGTGGTTACTATTAGTCATTAAAAACCCATAACTAAAACCAAAAGGCAAAACGAAAAAAAATAAACCCCAGACTGGTCATGGTGCTGCACACATTCAGTCCTAACATTCAGGAGGCAGAAGAAGGAAGAATTCTGAGTTCAAGGCCAACCTAGTCTATAAAGTCAGTTCCAGAACAGCCAGGGCCACCCAGAGAAAGTCTGTCTCAAAAAGCAAAAACCAACCAAACAAAATCCTTAAACTTTTAAAAATATACATTTTTTTGAATATTGATGTCAAATGGGAGAAATAAGCAGAATGTCTTACAGAATTCCTTTTTTTGTTGAAGGTGTGTGTGTGTGTGTGTGTGTGTGTGTGTGTGTGTGTGTGAAGGCTGAGGAGGAGACTTTTGAAGAGAGATTGAAGGACAAAAAGACAGTCCTGGAAAAAGAAGCAGAAAGGCTAAAACCCCAAAATAAGAAAGAAACAAACTGAGAGATATTGTGAGGGAAATAAATGCACATGTATCAGTCCTGGAGGTGGCAACTGGGTATCCTTTGGATGTATGTAGCCATGGGAACCAGACATTTAAAGAGAGAGAGAGAGTAGACAGGTAAGCATCCACTGAGTCCTTGAGTAGTGCAGCATTTAGGTTTGGATGGTGATTGCCTCCTAAAGCCTCATGTGTTAGATTTGGGCTTTGGGTATTGCCATTAGGAAATGCTTGAAGGGGTGGGGCCTAGTGGTTTATCTTCAGAACACCATTGGAGGTGTATCCTTGAAGAGAATTATACATAATACACAAACATACTTTCAGGGAAAATACACATATACATATAATAAAAACAAATTTTAAATTTCAATTATTCCTAATTACCTCATAAGTAATTAACAGATTTAATTTGGGGTTAGTGTAGCACCTTATACCAATTAAGTCTCTACAGGTTAAGTCAGACAAGTCATGACCCCCATTGTCCTGTATAGTCTGACTTCAAAGTTGACTTGGAAACTAAGATGCTATCGAGCATAAATATTGCATTGAGGTACATATTGTTATCTTCAGTTTACAATTTAGGAAACATGTACAGAAATGCTAAGTAATAATTTGCCCATAGTTTGGCTGAGCTGGAACGTGAAGCCAAGCAGTTTGGCTCCATAGCCCACTCCACTACTGTGAAATTACACAGGATGGCATAGCATCAACTCGCCTCAGCAATATCCCGGAGAAGGTTCAGTGCTGTCTCATCTCTTCATCTGAGAATTAATGGTCCCTTGCCTACTTCATCGTTCCATTCACTTTTTTTTAATACAAAAGTTACAAGTATATTACACACAGAAATATGGTAATCAGTATGTACAGACAGAAAGAAACTCCAAGTGGATTGAGGTGAAAAAAACCCAGAGATGAATGTGAACAGAATACTAATGTTGATGTAAATAGAGAGAATATATACTGGTGTATTATATAAACCAGAGTTCAAAAACGATGGCATATTCAGACGGAGTTAAGCAATGGTTTGCTTGCAAAAGTGTAGACAGGGTCAAGGAAAATCAAGCCAGGGTTGTGGCAACGCCCTTCAGGAGTGGCTGAAGGGAGCTGTGAGCTGTCAACTGCCAGAGAAGAGAGGTCTGTGGCGTCAATCTGAGAAGGCAAGAGGAGGGAGGGAGCTGTCACCAGGACTCAGGTGTTATTAAAGAAGACTGCCCAACAGAGGCCTCACATTTGGTCGAGAAGCACAGCTATTAATAGATTCTCATTCAGCAGGGAAGGATTCCAGGGAACACTAAAACATCCTCCCCGTCCCCCTCTCACCCCCTGTTGGAGTGCCCCCTCCCTGCACTGCCCTTCTCCTGGAAGGAGATGATTGACTTTGCCTGTAGGGTCAGCCTTCTGGACCAGAACTAAGAAGGGACTAGTGAGAAGAGACAAGGAGAAGTGAATGGGAGTATCCAGACCCAGAAGCCTATAGTGTGTCTCTGGAAATAGTCACACGAAGCTAGTTCTGGATGGACATAAGATATCTAAAAGTAGACTTTGTTTATTTAGGAACAGAGTTAGATTCATACAGCAGTCAAGAAAATTGTACTCAGGAGGCAGAGGCAGACAGGCTGAGCTCTGTGAGTTTGAGGTCAGCCTGGTCTATATACCTAGTTCTAGAGACCAGGCAAGGCTACATAGTGAGACCCCTCCCTTTAAAAAAAAGGATCATATAGAGTTCCCATACGCCCTTTTATAATGTACTTTACATTGACATTCTAAATCTGTATGGTGCGCTTGCCCCAACTCAGCAATCGTATGTATACGTGGTTGTTTAGATTTCTTTGTCTCTTATGTAACAGAATGTTTCAGCTCCGTGCACCGATCGAAAATATCATACAGCTAGGTTGTGGTGCACACCTTTGAGTCTAGCACTTGGGAGGAAGAGGCAAGTGGATCTCTGTGGGTTCAAGGCCAATCTGCTCTACCTAGTGAGTTCCAGGACTGTCAAAGCTATACAGAGAAACCCTGTCTCAAAACAAACAAACAAACAAACACAAAACAAAAACAAAAATAACCAAAAACAAACTATCAATCAATCAAACAAAAACCCCAAAATATCACATTACATTTGGTCAGCCCCATTTCTTAGACTCCTCTGGACTATTAGTTTCTCGGAATGTCCTCATTTTTGGTGACATTAGCAAATCTGAGAACTCACCGAGTATCTTACAGGCTGTTACTCTGTATGGAATCTATCTGACACTTCATATAGTTCAGATATGAAGAGCTTCTGTCTTCTTGGATGAAAACTCACAGAAGGGTTCATTTTCATCACACAGCGCAGGGACACCCTGTGCTTCTCCTTGTTGAAACCGGACTTGATGACTCCCTTTGGCAAGGTTGCTGAGGTCTCTCCAGTGTAAAGTGGTTTTCCCCTCCCCAGCTGCCTTCCTTTCTTCCCTCTTTGGAAGGAAGTCATCACATGCAGCCCCCACCTAAGGAGCAGAGAGTTAAACTGCCCATGCTTGAAAGCAGAACGGTCACATGAAATTTTGGAATTCTTCCTTATTTATTGATTTATTCGATCATTTACATCACCAGGGAATCATATGCATTTCGTTTTATGTTTTAAATGATGACTTAGTACGACTGAAAAACCAAACCAAACTCATATTGTTCCAGCTTTGCTCATTAGGAGCTTCTTCAGTCAGCTCCTTTGTGTACCTCACCAGTGCACGGAGTATTTTGTTTCTTTATGTGTCTGAGGGGCACAGCGTTACTTTCTGGCACTATATGATACTCCAGACTTATCTTGTATGCTTCTAGTACTGTCCCAAGAGTCAGCCTTTTGTCACAAAGAGATGACTGCTAGATGTGCTCAGCGCTCCTAGAGTGTTGTTGCTTTAAACCCCCTCAACTGATTAATCCAAGACGCGTGTGTGTTAGCCAATATTTATATACGTGTGACTGTATCTTCTATATGAGCATCATTGTCTGTAGATTTTAATATAACTATACATGTGTGTGTGCATGGTGATGAGGAGGATGATATCTGAGTAAGTGTGTGTGTGTGTGTGTGTGTGTGCACCTGCTATGACTCGCATGTGGAAGTCAGAGAAATTGGTTCTGTCCTTATCCCTTCAATGAGGTTCCAGGGATCAAACTCAGACTTGCCCAAGCACCCTTTCCCACTTAGCAGGCTCACATCCCCCAACTATCTATTATGCTAACAATAAACTTGTACTAATGAAGAGACATCTTATTATATGATATTTTATACTGTTTATCTTCACATATAACAAATCTTTATGTTATTCCATAGTTGAAGAATGACTGTGATGCTGGAAATGGCATACTTACATGATAAGTATCTATCTATCTATCTATCTATCTATCTATCTATCTATCTATCTATCTATCTATCTATCTTGATAGTTGTAGATTGCTGGATGCAATATAATAATAATAATAATAATGATAATAGTAATAGTAATAATGATAATAATGCTGTATTGGAAAGGTGCACACATCAGGCAGGGCTGGAAAGATGACTCAGTAGTTAAGAGCACATACTGCTCTTGCAGAGGAGCCAAGTTCAATGCCCAACACAAACATCGGGTGGCTCATGACCACCTATAACTCTAGCTTCATGGGAGTCTCATCTATCAGCTTCAACAGACATCTGCACACACATGCACAAACCTACACAGAGACACATACACATAGTTTAAAATAAAACAAACCCTTTATAAAAGTGTGAATGTCAAAATTTGTTACTCTAACTTTTAAGAATGTTAGGAAGAGATGATTCAAAATAAATCTCACAAGTTATTCTTTCATAACGAATGGTGCTCCTGTAGGTACCAGCACTTCAATGTGGCAAAATGGGATTTCTTTTTATTGTCTTATAATAACGTTCTTTTAAAAACTTTTAATTACATTTATTTATTTGTGTATATGTGTGCAGGTACAGAGGTCAGAGGACAACCCTTGGGAACTGGTTCAATCCCCCAATCATGTAGTTCCCAGGGATCAGTCTCAGACAGATGGACTTAGCAGCAAGTACCAACTTACCTGCTAAGCCATCTTACTGACCCACAATCATGGTCTTAAACCTTTACCCTGTTCCTGTATTTCCCAACTTAGTGAATGACATCACATCTGTCCAGTCATTAAGAGTCATCTGATTCCTACTTTCTTACCTAAATCAAACATGGTATGGGAAGGTAGAGGCAGGAAAATCAGAAATTCAAAGTCATCCTGGAAAATTATTTTAGACTCTGCCAAGAAAGGAAGGAAGGAAGGAAGGAAGGAAGGAAGGAAGGAAGGAAGTTAGTTCACCCTTTTTATGGTGCTGGGGATGAACTTAGGGTCATTTAGGAATACATCTACATATTTGCTCTACCACTGATCTGCTAGCCCCACTCCCACCCACCACCACCCCTGCCCCCAATCCCCAGCTTACTTTTGAGTAGATCTTCCATCCCTCAGGTATTCATTTCTACTGAGACTGCCTAGGTTCAGAAGCACGCTAAAGCCCTGCTAACCAATTATGCTCTGAAGGAGCCCCCGGAAATTTCAGAATACAAATGCCTATATGTTCACTACTTAGAAGTCTGAGGCAGGAGGACTGCTAAAGTCTGAGAGTAAGAACTTGTCTCAAAAAACCAATAACAAACCAAAAGAAATGTGAGCATGTTCCAGTCTGTCCTTAATTTTTAAATCTTTTTAAGTGGCTCTCTATTTTCACTAGCACTCTCTTTCTATGGACTTATGGAACTGAACTTTTTTTGTCTGTGGAACTGGTGACCCACCTTTTCTATTCTTACCCACCTTCCTGTCTTGCTTCAACTATTCTGTGATAATGGTTTTCTTAATAGTCAAGCAAGGTAGATTTTCCTCCTGCAAATGTACTTAGCACTTGCTACACAGAAAGGTTCTTTTCTATATCCAGCATTATGCTATAAAATTCTTGAGGATAAGACTTTATTGGTGTGTTGCAGAGTTTAAAATAAAAGGTAAAAATAGAACAGCTATTTGGTCTAGCTATACCATTACTTAAAGGACTTTATATCTATCTTAGTTTGGGTTTTTATGACTATAAAGAACATAGCCAAAACAACTTGGAAAGTGTGATGACTAAGTTTATATCAATTGAACACAGGCTGGAGTCATCTGAAAGGAGGGAACTCCAGTTAAGAAAATGCTTCCATAAAACTGCTGGAGGCAAGACTGTAGGGCATTTTCTTAATTAGCAATTGATGGGGGAGAACCCAGCCCACTGTGGGTGGTGCTATCCCTGGGTTGGTGATCCTGTATTTTATAAAGAAGCAGGAAGCACAGGTCTGGCCCACTGCCTCATGGTAGGCCTGGACAGAAGATAGCCAGAGGCCACAGGGCCGGCCCACCACTACAATGAGCAAGTACGTGGTGAAGAGAAAAAGAAGCAAAGTGGTGTGTGCAAAATGAAGAGAGGTGGAAGTGGAGACAAGATGGTGATGAGGAACAGCCTGATATGAGAGGCCTGTGCTGCCACTGAGGGCCATGTCTGAGTCTGTGGCCCTGCTTCATCAAGGGTCTGGGTTGATGTCAGTGGCCTATGTTACCACCAAAGGCCATGCAGACATTGGGGATCTGGGCTGCCTTCAAAGGCCATGTTGATATCTGAAGGCTGAGATGAGTGGGCACCACCCCCCACTGACCATCCCAAAATGGTGCCAGTGATGATGTGGGTTCAGGAGACCTGGTCCTGCCCCTCATCTGGGCAACTTGGGAGAGATGGCCCTTATGGTGCTAGCACAGGAGAGCTGTCCCCACCACTTGCTTGGGCAATGCTGGAGAGATGGCCCAGTGGGGTGGGTATTGGAGTGCTGGCAGGTTGACCAACTCAGGTACCACCTAGGTCCAGATCCAGGGCTTTGAGCTGGCCCATGCCATCTATCCCATCTATGAGCTGCTGGAGTGCATGAAGGGGCTGGTCCTGCAGAACCAAACCACAGGATCTCCATGACTCAGGGCAACAGCAGGATATCCAGGAGGAGTCCCAGTGAGGTTCCAGTATTAGTAGTGCAGCAGAAGACAGAGCCCCTTGAACTGGATGGGTGACTCATTGCAATGGACTCATTTGCAAGTAAATCTGTTTGGGCAAAAGTAAAGCTGCTTATGACACACCATAGCTTTCAAGGTAAGATTTTTGTTCGCTTGTTTTGTTTTGCTTTTCTTAATTTTAACCTTTTATTTACTTTTGTGGGGGAGGTTACAAGGGTGAAGGGTACGTATGGAAGGATTGGAAAATGAGTGGGATTGGGGTACATGATGTGAAATTCGCAATGAATCTTTAAAAAAATTATGAGCCCCCACCCCCACCCCCCCCAAAAAAAAAGAAAAAAGAAAAAAAAAGCAGGCTGAGAAAGTCATGGGGAGCAAGCCATTTTAACAAAACAATGGTGGTAGGTTCTCCTTAAGGCATATGACCTCCGCAGTCATGGACTTTTGGAAAGATGTACGGTGCCAGGCACGAATAGACATCAAATCTAATTAGAAAGTGGTTGGTTGGTGACTATCTTAGTTACTTTACAATTTCTTTGGCAAAACATCATGATCAAGGAGAATTATAAAAGAAAAAATTTAGTTTTGTGGCTGACAGTTTCAGAGAGATGGAGTCCAGGTCCATCCTGGTGAGGAGCATGGCAGCAGGCAGGCAGGCAGTCATGGCACTGAAGCAGTCAATGAGCGCTTACATCTGACCCATACTGTGAAGCAAAGAGAGATAGATAACTGGGCCTGGCCTGTACTAAAGTAACTAAGACAGTCACCAACAATCTTACCTAGTAATGAGTCCTGCAAACTACAATACTAACCTTCCAGACAACATAGCCTGGTGGTGTAATAGTGGCATCTTTGTTATTGGCACAACCAACCACCCACCTTCTTATTATATTTGATGTCTATTTGTGCCTGGTACTGTACATCTTCTCAAAAGTCAATGACTGCGGAGGTCATATACCTTAAGGAGAACCTACTACCATTGTTTTGTTAAAATGGACATGGTAGCCAGGAGTGATGGTCACACTTTTAATCCTAGCACTCAGGAGACAGAGGCAAGTGGATTTCTTTGAGTTTGAGGCAAGGTTGATCTACATATTGAGATTTCTTTAAAAAAAATAATAATGGTGTCAAACTGCTGTCTAGATACTTACATTTTTATCTATAGATTATTGCTGCTGTCAGCCTTGGTCAGAAAAGTTTCTGTTTACAGTGGGTGACAGTTCATGCAGAAATTCATAACTCATCAAAACACAGAGAATAAGTGACTATTGAGTCACCATCCTTCCTTCAGAGTTCAGAGAATGTTCTGAAAGAAGGTGCAGAAAGAATGTAAGAGCCAAAAGATATAAAGAGTACTGTGAAAGGCTGTCCTGTGGATATGACATGGCTGCTGAACACATTAACTCACAGCAGCAGTATTGATCCACCCAGCAGCTGTGTAAGACTAGCTTCATTAGCATTCTATAGTGAATGGGGGATGGGCCTCTAGGACCTCTCTGAGTGAGCAATAGACAATTAATGGTCATTGGGCAAGGAGAAGTCATATTCCTCCCTGTCGTAGCCACTGGTAAATTGCCCTTGCTCAAGTGCACTCCCATACACACACATACACACACACACACACACACACACACACACACACACACACAAACATGAAGAGATAGACAGAGATGGGGGAGAAGAAAAGAGAGAAGGAGGGAGAGAGATGAGAAGAGATGAGGAGGGAGAGGAAAGTAGGAAGGTGACTTGTTGGGAAGAAGAGGAAGTCAGTGGGGAAGGAGGGGATAAGATGATAATGGGGAGGAATATGACCAAACCACATTACGTGTGTGTGTGTGTGTGTGTGTGTGTGTGTGTGTGTAATTGTCATGAATGAATAAAAACATTTAAACAGGAAAAAAAAAGAATGTTTCAGAGTCAGACTGAGTGAGTTGTTTCAGTCCTGTTATTTCTACATCTATGACCTTGAAGAAGTTATTTAGCTTCCTTTGGCCTTAATTTTATCATCTTTAAAATAACATTATGGGAGAATAATGCTTATATCATAGTGCTGGTGTGAGAATTAGATGCAATGCCTGGCACACAGTAAGTGGTTGATAAATGTTAGCTATTAAAATTGTGTTCTAGAGCCCCGTGGGACTATGTGAGTTAGGTCCTGGTATATTTTGAGCTTCATTCCAGAAAAAGGTACATGAGTGTATGTATATATGTTATTTGATATTGCCAGGAATAGCTAATTTTATCTGTCAAAATTTTCTTCCTAGCACGCTCTTTTGAGTCACTGATTTGGCTTTTAAGTAAGCTAAAGGTTGTTAATTGGGAGAACAGCCAGGCAAACTTACCCACGGCTTCTGAGTCACATGTTGAACAAATCTGGCAGCATAAGTTTCAGGCTGCCTTCTGTTTCTAATCACTTTTCTTCCTAATTTAGTTTCTCCCAGCCAAAGGGATTATAATTTATTTTCATTGCAGAAACCATGAAGATGTCACAGGATGAAAATTACTTCCAAGTGGATGGAACCCATATCTGCTGAACACCACCCTTGACTTCATTCTATGTTTTGACCAGCAGAGACTCTTTTCTTTGAACTGAAAAAGTTTCAAGTACGCAAGCTTCTTTCCTCACAGGTATCTCTGAAATTCTAAAACTTAAAGGAAAAAAAAAAACTAAAAAAGAAAGAAAAAAAAAAAGCACAGGCCAGTATTTAGTTTTCAGAAAAAACCTTTTGTTTGGTTGGTTTTAAAAGGTATTTATTTTATGTTTAATTATGTGTCTGTGCCCGGGTGTTATATGTGTGTGTGCAGATACAACGTGGCTATTCTGCATATTGAAACCAGAGAAGGGTACCAAGTATCCTGGGCTATTGCTGACTTACTCCTTTGAAATGTGGTCTCCCATTGAGCCTAGAGCTAAACTGATGACCAACAAGCCCCAGAGAGCCTTCCATTCCCTCCTCTTACCTCCCAGAGTTCTTGGGGTACAGGTGCATGCACACTCACATCCTGTTTTTTACATGGGTGCTAGGGGCTTTAAATTTAGTTCTTCATCCTAGCACAGTAAGCAACTTTACCCTACTGAACCCTCTCCCAAGCCCTGGCCTCTTTCTTAACAGAACGACCTCTTTCACTTACACTATTTTGCTCTCGCCCTGTTGTAGAACTCTGTCCATCTGAAATGATATGGGTTTGCTGTCTTCAAACCAGAGAAGCCATGATTACTCATGAGGCTCCCCGAATCCCAGAACATATAAAAACTATTAACATTGTTGGGGGAAATGGAAGAATCCTTCACAGCCCTAAAGTGGGGTATGCTCCTATAAGTCACCTTTCACCAATGCTCTTGGAAAGAAATTATATAAACTTTAGGTTAGGTTAGGGTTAGGTCGGGGTTGGGGTTGGGGTTAGGGCTAGGTCCAACAAGTTAAACTTGATGGAATTGTTTCAAAGTGTTAAAAACAATCGATAGGAAATAAGAAGAAACAAACAAAACCTCCATACAAACAACAATAACAACAACAAAAGCTCACAAAAAAAAATGGGAGCCTTGTTCAAGTCACTCTATGACAAATGTGTCAAAATTTGTGCTGAACTCGAGTTCCTATGGAAAAAAACTTAGCAGCAGCCAAGTTCTGGAATTCCGAAGAGCCGTGTCTCTCAACCCTCCTAATGCTGCAACCCCCTAATAGAGTTCTTTATGATGTGACCCTCAACCAAAAATGAATTCATTTCTACTTCATAACTGTAATTTTGCAACTGTTATGAGTCATAATGTAAATATCTGTAGATTCTAAAGGTCTGAGGCGACCCCTGTGAAAGGGTCGTTCAACCCCCAAACGGATCTCAACCCACAGGTTGAGAGCCGCTACTTTCAACAATGAACAGCAATTCATTCGCACAAAGCATGATTGACAGACAGTACAGTTTAAAAGACCGTGTTTGTTCCACGGGTGGGCAATTATCCCTCCAGAGCACGCTGCATGTACTTCTCCCTCAAGAGAGCACGCTGGTGCTTTCAGCGGCCAAGTACGGTCAAGGCAGAGACCGCACAAGCGCATGGCTTGTCAAACTCGATCAACCAGCTCCATAGGAATTAGAGCAGGCCACAGCTTGTTTGCTCTCTTTAGGCCCGAGTCCAGCCAAGCAGTACAATCTAGCTTCGCTGATCGCCATGGAGACGGGGAGCCCTGTAGCATTGTCCTTGGATAAGGAGACAGAGAGACTCAGTAGAGAATGACTGTGCTTCAGAATGAGCTAAGGAAAATAGCTTTGCTGCTGTACCCAACACTGCTCTTTTGAGGGAACAAATGACTCAAGCAACAGGATCTCCTCCTCGGACCCCCGACCCTGCAGCATTCCTTTAGCTGCTAAATCCCAAGACCGGTGAGCATTTTCTCCGAACAAATGGTGGTAGGCCTTCAGAGACCCTGCAAACTTTCTGTATAAAGATTTCCTTACATAACGCTCACTCAGTTTTACAGATTTAGAGAAATGTTTGAGATATGTACAAGCACACCTAAAGGAGTGAGGCCAGGAAACCAGTCTACACCGGGTGCGGGGGGCGGGGGGGGCACAACTGTGAAACTCTTGGGGGGGATTATGGTTTGCAAGGCACATAAGATATCTGACAAGGTGACAGAAAAACAAATCAAAACAAAACAAAAACTAGCTTGTGCTTGTGAATGTAAAAATATGTTAGAAATTCAAATTCAGAAGGTCTCCTGCATGGGCGGGGAAAGGCGCATTCACGAAATGAGGCTGTTAGTGTCAGGGATGATTTATATCTCTACGAGGTATTAGTCGAGGAGACCACAAAACATTCATGCCACAGGGGATTTACCTCCCTCTGAGTTATTGGTTGAGGAGGCCACACCCAAGGAGGCCCCTTGCTACAAGTCATGGCCACTGCTGTGGGCAAAACCCTACTATAGAAGGGACTACACACTTTGTAAAACAGGAGGAAATGAGGCTGCGAATGATCTCCATGCTCCCTTTTTGCTTGCTAGAATTTGTAGCGCAAGAAGACTCTGTGAAGGTTGCCAAAGTGCTAACGATCTTTCCTGGCTGTGGACCTTATGAGTTAACCAGATGTGATGTACCCACTTGTACAACAGCTGTGGGGACAATCAACTATTTTCCAACTGGGTTTAAGGCCCGCTCTACAGGTGAGAACACACATTTGGCGCTGTAACCAAAAGCAAAAGCCTGTGGCTGCGGAAATTCCAGACCCCACCAGGGAGGCTGCTGCTATTGCCTGTTGAATGGATGTGATATACCTGTTAAGTTGCCGTCTAAACATTGTTTTACACTCATAAATTACTGTTCCTGTCAACGTTAATGGAAGGATTTTTTTTTTTTTTTTTTTTTTTTTTGCTGTGGGGGTAGTTACTGTGGTGACTCACAATTAGTCAAACTGTTGAGGGTAAGTGTTTGTTGCTGTGGGCTATAATGTTACCTGGCATAGCAGCCTGATGAGCAGAGAGAGAGAGATGTGTCGGTTTCACCTTTCCCAAAGCTCAAGGAACAATGAAGAAGATGAGACAGGAATGTCAGAGCTGAAGGAAGTGGTGTAGTGGAACTATCCTCTGGGGATGGCTGGCCATCTTGTTTCACAATTTGAGAAACTGTGATTGCCTATAGGAGACATAAGATTCATACTCCCCCGTGAAGGGAAGGAGGGCTCATAAAAATCCTAGACCAGGAAGATCCTCCCTCCCCAAAGATGTATAACATTTCTTGGGGGGAAGGATCCAAAAATTTCTTGGTGGCCTAAGTTGACCATGCTCTGGTAAGTAACTCCTCACCTATCCTCTGATAGGTAACCCAGGAAACTGGCTGCTTCACCAAGCTCGATATGGATGCAATCACTTCTTCAGTCTGTTCTCTCAGTCAGAGGTGACTAGAAAAACAATTCCCTGAAAAAGTCATTTAACACAAACATATGCATAATGGTTTTCTACACAGAGACATTTGTTTCTGCTTTGAAATTCCTATAAAAAGAGGTGAATCTGGAAATGCTTTCTGTCAGCTCTAAAACTTTTATCTTGTAAAACAACAAAACTCTTAACAAAATAGGGGAGAAACTGCTGTTTATCTAAATTTTATATGTTAGTCCTAAGATCACAAACCATCTCACCCTAGTAAATCCCATAGCAATACATCATTTGTATTAAACACTTTTCCTTGGAGATCATACTGTGTTTTATGTCTGCTGCAGACTTTACAGCACTGATTCCTTCTTTGTGTAAATATCCAATGCAAATATGTTTCTTGGGCCAGAGAAATGGTTCAGTGGTTAAACGCACTTACTCTCCTCCCAGAGAACCTGAGTTTGGTTCCCAGCACCTACAAAAGGTGCTCACTGCCACCTGTAACTACAGCTCAATGTAATCTAACAACCTTTTTGGCCTCTGCAGGTACCCCCCCCACACACACACACTTTATTTTATTAAAAATATGTTTCTTGAGGGTTAAAGATTGTATCTGTAACCTTTAACTCTATCTTCTCTCACAATTATAATGAAGCAATAGTTATTATATCATTTTGACAATTAAACATAATGGCAAACTCTCTGGAGCATAGTAAAGTGTTCAATACAACTAAGCAATTCCTTCCTCTTCTTTATTACTATTTTTCTGCTATGGTATCTCACTGAGCAACAGGAGATTCAGACTATAGGATCTAGTTCTGATTTCCTGTTCAACCACCCCTTGAAGAATGCAGGAAGCATCACTTCTCCATGACTCATGCTCCTTGCCTGCAAATTGGAGATGGCACCAGATCTTACCTAGCAATGTTGCTGCAATAATTAAATAAGAGTATCAGGTAAAGCAATTAGAACCTAACACATGGTGGGTATTCCAGAAATGGCAACTGTTATTATCTCAATGCTCGGTGTATAGTAGGTGCCTAATATATATTTTGAGCTGAAAGAAAAAAATCTTAGTTTAACTTAGGTAGCTTTGGTCATTGTTCCCTACCCAGTTGTCTTCTTTCCTATTTAATCTGACAAGTTATCTTGTACTTGGGTCTTGTGAATGACTCACTAGAACTTTTTAAGTTGTAACATAAAAAAAATTGAAGGAAAAGCCAGAACGAATTATTAAGTAGATTATAAGCAGAGGAAAGGTGTTTACTGTGAACGAGAGGTTTGGACTGGTATATATCTTGATCAAGCCTTAGGGTTCTAAAAGATAAAGGCTCACGTTAATGTAATGTTGGTGTAATTGCATCAGGAACAAACAGAAATGCTAATACAGGGTGAAAAATCAATATATATGGAAGTGTAAGTAATGTTTTGTTTCTTCTAAAGAGCTAATATGATTAATATCTCATTAATCTGTGCAGATTACACAGATCTATTACAAGAAAAGTATAAGGTACTTAATTCAGACGTGTTGCTTTGAAAAATTATAAGGTAGGGGACCAATGATCTCTATAAGAGTGAATGAACTATATCACAGTCCTTAGCTCCCTTCTCAGTGCCTCTTCCCAAAGGCACCAATGTTCAAATCCTTCAGCTGATGCTTATATGCATTTGTCTGTATCTCTAAGTAATTTACTTTGGTCTTCCTTGTGAGAGGAGGACATGGATATTTTTTCCTGTGCTTCTTCTATCATGACCAAATCTCTGAGTACTCATCTCTGTCCTCTCCGTAGAGGATCATAATATCGGCTAGATCAGTGATACATTATTGAAATTCTATTTTCTATTCAGAATGGAGGCTTAGGAAAACTGCTGTCACATTTTACTTCCTAGAGGTTTTGTCTTGTCTGTTGCTCCACCTTGACTCTTCCTGATTGCACTTATCTTTTTCCCACACGTCCTCATCAGGAATTTGATCAACATCTTCTGGGAGAGTTGCCCGTGTGGCTTCCAACAATGACCTCCCTTTACCAAAATCCTGTAAGAACCTTTCCTCCTCAGCTGGGTGGATTTCCTCTTTCCTAGTTTCAGTGTTCCTCTTTTTTGGCTTATTCAAACTTTTAGATGGAGCACATCTTCCATCCACTAGTTTCCTTGAGGAAGGCTGTACGGGGTAGGGGTGGAGGTAAAAGTTTACACACATGCGCGCGCACACACACACACACACACACACACACACGCATGTGCATACTGTTCTAAATCAGCATATAATGTGTTAGACGTCATCCTAACACTTTTGAACAAGGTATTTATTTTTGTGGTTCTCCTTCCTCCCATCTCTCGGGCTCCTGTTTCCTCCTTGTTTCCTTTGCTAACCCTCTTTCATGTCCCATATGGCCTCTGCCCATCCCCCATCCTTCCCTAGCACCCAATTTTACCCTCTCTTGGTCTTTCTAGAATTTTTTTTTAGACTTTACCTATACTTTGTTTACATATATATTTATAGTTTAGAGTCTTCAATAAAGAAGAACATCCGGTTTTTGTCTTGAGTTGGGGTAATAGGAGGTAAAAGTTTTGTGAACTTGTAGGTCTAAATTTTTTTCCTTATGCTTCACTCATTCATACTCGATTGGTAGTTCGGTTATAGAATGTGAAGTTTTTCTTCAGAATTTTCAAAGAATTATTTTATTGTCTTCTGAATTTCAAAGCTTCCTCTGAAAAATCTGAACTTACTCATATCTCTTAGAGTTTCCTGGACATTTGTAGATCCTTCTCACTGAATCCAGTTCACTAGTGTGGATCTATGCAAAGGTCTGAATGTATCTTCTCCAAAATTCAGTTGTTGAACTTAATGACTAATGTGGTAGTATTATTAACTACACTCTTTAAGTAGTAATTAGTTAATGGGAGCTCTTCCCCCTCATGAAGGAATTAGATGACGTTATACAAGTGTTTAGAGGAGGGAATTCATATTTTCTTGCCTTTCTGCCTTCTGCCAAGCGAGGACACAGTATGTTTCTTTCTAGAGGATCCAGAATCAAAGTACTGTCTTAGAAGTAGAAAGCAGCTCTCACCAGACACCAAAGCTGCTGGCACCTGTATTAGGAAGAAGGTGCCCCTGCCCCTAGCCTACCTTCAGGGACTCAGTGCCAGCTGCCAAGTCATCACCACCCCCAAATGCCACAAGTATACTCTTTAGAAGGTCCCTGAGCCATTGTAGCTCTGTCTTTTCCATTCTCTCTCCCACTTCCTCTGTCTCTGTCTGTCCCTCTCTTTGTCTCCCAGTCTTTCTTTCTCCTCTATCTTAGCTCAGAGGCAGCCTTTGTATACCCTGTCTCCAATAAATCCTTTTGGTGAGATTTGTTGCTTGTTGTCTGCCTCAGCAGAAACCTTAACAATCTCTATCTTGGATCTCATAGGTGCCAGAATGGTGGTTAATGAAAAGTTTTAAACACGCTGCAGTATCTGTTGTCTTCCTATAGAGCACAAATGGCCCAGGGTGTTCTATTTGATGCATTTGTGCTGAGGATCGACTGGGCCTTCCACTCCCCGCCTCCCAAATTCTCATTTTTACCTCCTGATAAATGTTTGAAAATTTGAATTTATGAGTGAACTGAAATAAAAATCCACAGCCCATGTTATATAAAAACAGAAAGAGTCAAGGGTATGTTTGATAGAGCTAAGTACGGTATGGTGAGATGGAAGGGGGTGCCTCTGTGGGCCCATGCTGAGGCATTCCTCCCCTGCACCTCCCTAGGTACAAGCCATACAGTGGATATAGTATGGAATCGAGTTTATTTACAGCATGGGAAGTGGAATTGGGAAGGAAGGAGAGAGAGAGAGAGAGAGAAGAGAAGAGAGAGAGAGGGAGAGAGGAGAGGAGAGGAGAGGAGAGGAGAGGAGAGGAGAGGAGAGGAGAGGAGAGGAGAGGAGAGGAGAGGAGAGGTGGGCCAGGAACACATGGAGAGAGGGGGAGGGGGGAAGGGGAGAGAGGGAGAAAGGTGTCAGGAAGAGAAGGGGCAGAAAGTAAGAGAGTGAGAGAGGAAAAGACCAAGGAGGGAACAAATAGTCCCTTTGATTGTGAGTCAGGCATACCTGGTTTTTACTAGGTAACTGTGGGGTGGAGCCTAGAAGGAATGCTAACAGCCTATAAAAACCCTGGGTCCTTTTTCTTCCTATACACTATTTTTCAGCACATTAAAAAATAAATAAATAAAACAAAACAAAAGCGATATCAGCTTTGCTCCAGTCTCTTCAGGATTGAATTCCTTACCACTCATATTTAAAATGAGAGGCTCAAGAGCTACCTGGAAGTTCTGAGAGTGAGTGAGTGAGTGAGTGCTTGTTCATGGTGAGGTTTCCAGTAGGGTGATCTGCCTGAGGCCTGTTGGGGGAAATTCCCTGCCCTCAGTAGGTATTTCCTCTTGGGTCTACTAAATCCCCACTAGAAAACATTCATTTGGTTTTGAGCTTGGAGATGGGGGACTGACTACCATCATTCTGGTTGAGAAGGAAATCCTGAATTTAGAATATGTGCATCATTTAATTCCTTCTTTTTCTTAAAATAGACTTCTGTCTTCTGCTGGGCCTGGGAAGGGAGACACTCAGTAGTCTGGAGGAGGAGAGGGGCATCCAGGAATAACATTGCTTCCTAAATAGTGTTTAGTCAAGCTGCTCTGTTCTTCCGGGGGGGGGGGGTTGCACCATCGATATCTGCACCATCAATGCCTGCGCTTTAGTTGGTACTTTAAGTTGAATGGGTTCTTGGCTTTCTGAATGAAGAAAGAGGCTTCCATTTTTCATCAGTATTACTTGTTTATAATTTCAAGACAGTTGGTGCTGGGTCTTCTCATGTTCACTTTAACTTTGTTCTAGGCCTTCAAAGAACTCCTTTACTGCATTTTAGAAGTCAGAGTTTATGTTCAACCAGCCAGTCCTGGTTAATTCTGTTTTCTTAAGGTAAATATCCCATACGGGTGTTTTCTAGTGCTTGTTTTGCAGGTGTCTGTTAGAAAACCACAGGCAGCAGAAGCTGGTTATGTAGAGATGGGAGGACCTTTTCCCTTTCAATTTGGCTTCCTTCCTTTACAGTTCAGTTAGAAATAAAAATCTTCTCAGTCAAGAACCAAGAAGTCATGGGAATCTGACTACAAAATACATTGTTAAAAATACCATTTTTGAACTATCATAAAGAAATATAGAAATATGTTTAAATTGATTTAAACATTGAACAGTGTTTGCATGTATAAAACATTGCTGTATATAATTATGTGTAAGTTTATAGTTTAATTAGTCAGGATGAACTTAATTTAAAAAACATGAAGAAATTAAAAAAAAATAACTATAGGGCTGATGGGTCAGCAGGTATTTACTGTAAAACCTGATGACCTGAGTTTGATCCTTAGGACACACATGGTGGAAGCAGAGAACCAAATCTTACAAGTTGTCCGTTAAATTCCAAAAGTATACTGTAGTTGGTCCCAGCTACTTGGTGAGTTCTCTCTTCTACCCTTCTCCACTCCTTTTCTTCCAGCTTTTCAACCCCCTAATACTAGATAAAAGAGAAAAGGATAGAGGGGAAAAAGAAAGAGCTCTTTCAATAAAGTCAGAGGTAGGTTGGTGTGGTGATTTGAATATGCTTGGCCCAGGGAGTGGCATTACTTGGAGGTATGGCCTTGTTGGAGGAAGTGTGCACTGTTGGGGGAGGGCTTTGAAACTCCACCCAGTGTAAAAGAGTTCTAGCAGCTTTCAGATGAATATGTAGAACTCTAAGCTTCTCCTGAGCCATTCCTGCCCGGATGATGCCATGCTCTCACCTTGATAATAATGGACTGAGTCTCTGAACCTGTGAGCCAGCCCCAATTAAATGGTGTCCTTACCAGAGTTGCCTTGATCATGGTGTCTGTTCTCAGCAATAAAACCCTAAGGTAGTTGGAAAGGGGACAATGTTATCTTTAGACTACTTCCTGTTGATTAGAGGTGTTGAGATCTTTGAGCAAGTTTGATCTTCATTGTCATGATATCTAACTTCTAATTCTTGTTTCTTCTTTGATCATGACTACTATCAAGCAACAACCAACCAATAACTCCCCAGTGACAACCCTGCCTTTCAGAGTCCTAGCATTTATATACTCTCTGAAAAGTTCCCAGAATTCCAAATGTCACACAACTGCAGAAACTAACTGTAGCTGGCAAAATCATGCCCCTACTAGAATATGAGGCAAATCATAGTCAGTTGCTGTGGACAATCTGAAGCAGTCACATATCCCACAGCTGGGATTAAAATGAAAACATATTCTTACAATATTTCTGTATTGTTTAAAGAAACGAAAATTCCAGAATTCTCACTACAGTATACTCTGGCATGTGCATACCTACACACAAACACATAAACACAAAGTTGTGTGTGCACACATATAAAGAAAAATAAGTGTAATAAAAATAAACAAATTAATAATTATAAGTGAATTTAGCATTTAAATAACTGTGTGCCATAATGGCCTACTGAGTATGTTCACTTCCTATTTCTTAGAAACTTAATTTTAAGTTACATGGTATGGTGATTTTAATGAGAACACAAAGCGATAGAAAACTAAGACAAAGTTGGTACCGAGGAGCAGGGTATTGCTGTGTCAAGCCCAACTACACCGCTTTTTGGCAGAATGTGAATTTTGGATTAAGAAAGTAGTTTAATACTGCTTTAAGTGGGGCTTAATGGGTCATACTTATAGTAGCAGGGAAGACAATGATGTTGAGAGCAATGTAGACTAGGCTGGCCGAGTTCAAGAGGTTTCAGAGGAGAAGAATATTAGTAAGTGACCTAAAGACCATACTTGTAATATTTTGGCAAAGAATGTGACTACTTTCTGCCATTGTCTTAAGAATTTGTCTGAAGCTAAATTGAAGACTTTTGGATTAATGGCATTGGTAGTAGAGATTTCAAGACAGCCTTATCTTGACTGTATAATGTGGTTATCAGTGGTTATTCTTATGCAGATCAAGAAGGATCAAGCTGAGGAAGGAAAAATACAAAATGTATAGTTTGAGGAGAAGAGGAGCATCAGGAAGTGTAATGGAGCTAAGACCTGTGCTCAAGAAAACTTTAAAACTTTAAAGAAAATCCTGATGTTAAATGGAATAAAGGGAGTAGGTTTCTAACTTGTGAAAAGGAATTAAAGAAAAGCTTAAGCAGTGAAGGAAACCATCAAAACCAGAAAGCTGGTGAAAATGTATTTGAAGGAGTGGGCCAAGTTCTAGCCCTGCAAGCAACAAAACTTGGCAGCCTCAGACATGTCATTCTGGCACAAGAGTCAAGGATATAAGAAAGAGGTTATAGAAAGTCACTGAGGCTTGCTTGTGAAATATCTGCTGAGGAAAACTATAGGCAGATTAGGTGTAGAACCATTCTAGGGGAGAGAAGTGTGTCACAGTCAACAAAGCTGACTTTGTTGAGTTGCAGATCTGAGGAGTGCTTTGACATCAAATATAAAAATGCAGAATTTGGAGTTTGCCCTGCAGGCTTTCAGTCTTGCTTTGGTCCAATATTTCCTCACCATGTTCCCTTTCCTCCCTTTTGAAATGGTAAAGTATACTCTGTGCCATTTATGTTGGATGTATGTGATCTTTTTTTTTTTTTTTTTTTTGATTTTACAGGGGGTTACAGTTAAGAAACTGCTTTGTCAGAAGAGACTTCTAACTTTAGACTTTTATATTGTTGAGGGTGTGATAGACTATGGGGACTTTTGAAGTTGGACTGAATGAATTTCTGCACTAAGGTATAGCTACACACCTATTGGGGGCCAGGGAGTGAAATGTGATGATTTGAATAAAAATGGGCCCCATGGGCTCATATATTTGAATACTTAGTCATCAGGAAGTGGAAATACTTGAGAGGGATTAGGAGGTGTGACCTGTTGGAGTAGGTATGGCTTTATTGATGTGTGTCACTGGGGGGTGGACTTTGAGGTTTCTCTTTGTGCTTTCTGTGGATCCAGATTTTGAGCTCTCAGCTACTTCTCCAGTACCATGTCTGCCTGTGTGCTGCCATGCTTCCTTCCACGATGACAATGAACTAAAACTTTTGAAACTCTAAGCAAGCACCAGTTAAATGCTTTTATTAGACTTGCCACAGCCATGGCATCTCTCCACAGCAATAAAACAGTAAGACACATGGCAAATGGAAACCATGGCTCATCAGATGACTTTATAATACATTATCCTAGGTTATCTGTATTGGTCTAATGCAATTACAGGAGTTTGTAAGTGTGGAAGGAGGCAGAAAAATTCAGTGAAAGAATGCTTCAAAGGCTTGCTTTATTGTTGGCTAAGATGGAGAGAACCAAGGCCTTTGGGGTAGGCTGACTTAGCCTAAGACTAATATTGGATTTCTGACATTTAGAACTTCAAGATAATGAATTTATGTCTGTTTTGAATCACTAAGTTTAGGGGTAGCTATGACACCAATAGGAAATAAATATGCTTATTATAAATCAAGTGCAATTCATGTTTTCAGTGTTAATTGCATTAACTTTGCTTTCCCATTTTCTACCTCTAAGAAGATTTACATGGAGGCAATGAAGTCTAAGCTTCAGGGTTCTGGATACAAATATCCCTTTGGGTGCTAGAGTAGTACTGTATTGTAGGCATAAAAGGGAAGCCAGATTGGAACCAGGAACTATTTTGATTAAGTGCCCTAAAAGATCTTAGACGTATCAGAATTTAGTTCTAATAATTTGTTTTCCTTTCTGCGGAAATCCTCATTCATGCTTTGTTTTGGTAATTTTCTGTTGATTTTGTTGTTTTGAGACAGGGTCTTGCAGTGAAGTTTGTAAGTTTAGCCTTAAATTTTTTATCCTCCTAGGTCACCAAAACCAGGACTAAAGGTCTGTGCTATGCACTCAGGGTTCAACTCAGGGTTCAACTGTTAATTATTCTAGGTCACCCTTATGTGACTATGTGTGTGTATGAGAGAGAGAGAGAGAGAGAGAGAGAGAGAGAGAGAGAGAGAGAGAGAGAGAGAGAGAGAGAGAGACAGAGACAGAGACAGAGACAGAGACAGAGACTCATTGGTAGAAGAAAAAAGATATGGTTAAGATTTAAGTAGCTAATGAAATACCCCAGAATCAGGCTCTTCCAAAATATTAAATATGTCAATGTGATCTGAAGGTAAATATACAAGTGTGCAAAATAGGAGCTAATATTTTAGGATTTGTCAAAATTATACCACATCCTGTCATAATTTTAAGACAATATATTGCTGAAAGACAGGGAATGGGAAAGATACATCTGAACAGCATTTAACTAGGTAAACATTTATTTTATCCCTAAACCAAGATGGCACTGTGCTTTGTGTGGAATGGAACAAGATTGGCAGGCAGAGGGCTGTCCACAGTTAGGAACAGTCATCATAAACTGCCTAGTACTCTCATTATAGTGTATTTTTCTTACATGGAACTAGGGGTCTACATGTCCTACCAGTTTTAATACAGCTCAGTTATATAGCTCAGGTTGGCCTCAAACTAAACCTTCTGTCTGAGTCTTCCAAGTTCTGGGGTTATAGGGGATACTGCCATGTATCTCTAGAATTGTTTTTCACTTTCACAACTATTCTATAAATTGTAAGGTTCTGTTTTTTTTTTTAAATAAGTTTAGCATTGGCATTTAGTTTGTCACCAGAAACTGTTTGAAGTTCTTTGTGTATGGACTCACATATTGTCAAGAAGTTGGTGATGTAATCTTAATCACTTTAAAAATAGGATATAAAATGGGATTGGAACCCAGTGGTCATTGTATGTTGTATGTAACTCGTGTCCTACAGATTCCAGAATATTTGGGGGCCAATACAGAATATCTAGAGGCTAAGTGTACTCTGCCATGTGACAATGGGCCTCAACCTTTTCCTGGCTTCATGTTCCAAGTGGTTATGTTCAGCATCATTGCTAACACGGGTGCCTGGGCAATTTTGGAAAATTCCTACCCATCAGAGGATGTTTATTTAACCTATCAAAGGTAGATTCTAAATGTTTGTAGAATATTTGATATAGAAAAGAGTCAAGACAGTATCAAACACAAGCATGATCTCATTTTTTAAAGTATTTATCTATTTACATATGTGAATTAACCACTGATAACATTTTCCTGAAATGTCTGTATTTTCTATATACTGGTTTTGTTTTAAGAGGAAAAAAAAATTAACTTGAGAAAAGTTGTTCATTTTTCATTCAGTAGGCATCTGTATTTCAGGAAGCCCTCAGCTAAGAAGTGGTGCTCCAGGTATCACTGTGCTCCAGGAAGTTGGCAGCTCTTGGACGAGACAAATTCTTTGCTAGGTGGTGCTTCTAGGAGAACAAAGATTTCTGAAGGAGTATTAGATTCTTGGAGAAATCTGCCTAAACCCTGAAGACATGGGGGGGAGGCACAAAGCCTAAGCTTCAAACACATTCTTTGTTCAAATATAGGAAGAATGCTGATCACCAAAACCAGGAAACAACGTTTTCCCAGTTTTTTAGACTTACACATCATACCTTTTATCTGGTACTTGTAGTGTTGCTGTCCTTGGGTGCACATGACACTAAACACAAGAGACAGACTATGTTTTATTTCTCTTGTATACTCCTATGGTATGAAGCACAGAAAAGTAGGCTGGATACATTGTATAATGCTAATGACCAATAATAAAGTAAAATATAAAACAATGAAATCAGAGTATTGGGGGGGGCTATAATTTTTAAATGAGATTCTTAAATAAAAGGCAAGATACAAACAAAATCTTGTGGCTTTGTGTATTATATATCTTGTTCCTCCATTCTGAATGAACTCAATGTCATAATCTAAGATAGCAGTGTTTTAGGAAGCAAGACAGAGGAACAAAAAAGAGCTTGCTACCATGCGACAATCCTATTTTTGCCTATATTCAAAGAAATAGATAACCTGACCTTGGTGATATGGACATTTTCGATCTGATTCTGGTGTAAACAGATACCCTGTGTATAGCAATATAAGTTAACAGCATTTCTGGCCTCTACCCACCATAATACCATAGTTTTGACATCCAAGCATGTTTTTAGGTATTACCAAGTATTTTAGAGCCTTCTCCCTCCCCTTTAAGCACCACTCATTTACTGTGTTCAGGAACTGTTAGTCATTAGTGAGGTCATCTCAGGCAGTGCACATCACAATGAAAATAAGAGTAAGAAGCTGCAAGACAACATTCTGCATATATGCAAATATATGTATATATTTTCCTGTGAGGAAAAAACTGTGACCTGTACCAAGATTAAAATGCTGGTATGTTTGCAGGGTAAGAGAACCCTGTCAGAAACAGGTCAGAGGCCTGGTGAGATCCTGGGGGTTTAATCTTAAGTGCAATGAAGAATAACTGGAAATCTTTGAGTTATAAATGACAAGATGTCTTACTTTTTTCAATTAAGTGGATACCAAGTGTACATATATGAGAAAGATTAAGAGAAGGTGCAAGGAGACCAAGAGGCTGTCTTAACAGTGCGGTATTCATGAATCAGGACAATGACTATGTCCTGGAAGTGCTTCTAGTTCCTGAAGTGGAGCGATAAATAGACCCTAAGAGATAAAGTAGGAATGGTCAAGGATAGAACGGCACAAGTACCAAGGACGACTCTGCTTAGCATGAGCTCTGCTCAGAGAAGCAGAGCCTCAGGCAAATCATAGGGAGAGAGAAAGAAAGTGTGACAGACTTACATGACTATGATGGAAAAGGCAAAGATAACAAACAGCCTGAGAGAGACATAAAGTCATTACTATGAGAAGTGATTTAATATGTGGTACCCAAACCCCATAGGCCATGTATAGGATTTGCTAAATACCAGCACAGGAAAGAAAAGTAGTAGGAAGAACTCTTTCATACTCTCTGGTTCAAACCTTGGCTGTATATTGTCAGATCCAAAGGAAACTTCCATCTCCCCCAAATTATGGAAGTTAAGGCAAAAAAAAAAAAACAAAAGGACAAAGGGCTCTCTGTGGCACACCAAAGTGTATGCTGGCCTCCCGGCAGGGCTCCCTGAAAGTCCTGGCCAGTTTCAGTCTGCTGGCCATATTCAGTCTACTACTTTCTCATTTTTTTTTCTCTCCAGACTCTTCCAGAAATCTCTGGTTGTTCTCTTCCTCATATCTACACTAAAACCTTCCTCCCTAACCAAACCTGCAGCGGCCATGTCACCAGTTTACTTACACACATGTGGCACTGTTTAAGGCTTAGCAAACTAAACTAGTTTGTAAAGTAAGATAAGTAATATCCAGGGAACTAGGTTACCTGCATTGTCAGTTCCTAAACCTGACTTTGACTTGCAGAAAATTTCCTCATTTTTTTGATGGATCTAATTATAGATCTGTAAAATTGAGAGTTGAGGTCTAAGATTCCCTAACTCTAAACTTTAAAGCGCTTTTTTGATGAAACTTTCAAATCCATGAATTTGTCAGAGAGAATTTTTCTACACTCTACTATAGGGTAACTTTGAGAATCATATTAGTTTCTATAGTAACCCTTATCTAAATAGTAATAGTCTCAATTTGGAACTGAGGAAAAGGAGTCCCAGTGAATCTGAATAACTTGTTCAGGTCACATGATAAACATGCACGTGGGCTAGCTCTGGTTTCTAACTCTAAAGCCATGCACTTTCTCTTTGTTATTCTGACATTAGACTTGATTTCTGCAGAGTAGCTCAGCGTCTATATTTACCAAGTCCCTCTCACGTTGACATTTCTAAGTGTAGGGTTTGAGATGTCATGTGCTCAATTTCCCTCTCATTCAGCACTCCTTCTCTTTGTTACCTCTGGTGGTGTCAGCCCACATGGTGTACCCTGGGGGGGGGTGGTCTTCTTCATGTCTGTTTTCTAGTACTAAATCTTAATTTTTATTTGAAATACAATTAGGTATTTATTACTCATTTTACCTACTTTGCAATGAGAAAAATTAAATATACATAGAATTGGCATTAAAATTATAAATAAAAACTAGAGAATTAAAAACTCCAATTATTTTACATTTTCTTTTATATTTAAGCATTTTAAGACAAGTGGCTTTTCACAGTTAAACAATGAAATACCCTAATTCATATTATTACAATCACTACTTCTACATGAACATTTGCATGAAAACCAGTATTTAACTTTGAGAATATAGAAACATAGTAGAGAGATTTGTATGATGCCAGTGCATGTATACTGAGGTAATACCAGTATAATCAGTACCTTTCACAAATATAAAAAACACTGCTTTTTGGATGTCGTAAACAAACTTTGTCAGTGGAGAAATCCACAGTGCAACCTTAGTTCAATTCAGCAGCAGGACAGTTTTGCAAATGGGCATACATTCTATTAGCAGATGACCTTGAAAAGACAGACTACTGATTCTATATGACTAGACAAATATCAATAGTCTAATAGGCACAGAAGCATAGTAACAACACACACTGTCAACAGTGCTGTCATATGTAGAGTAAATTGTAAAATCATTAGGCTTAAAAAGCCCTAAGGCCATAGTTTTCACTGTTCTCTGACTCTTCTCTATAAGCACAGTGGCTGATTGTGGTTATTTATCCTTATTTTCCTGTGAACACATTTTCTGATACTGAGTACTATTTTCAAACACATCATTTTTACCACCACCATCATCTGATTATTACTAAAAGCTTATCAAAGCTTTCAAAGTGAATAATGGTTTCATGCAACTTCAGATTTAATTTGGGAAGTAAATGCTGGCAAATGAATTTTTCCTTTTATGGGTAAAGAACCACCATATACCAATGCTATTAGCAATATGCAAATATGGTATTTAACATGCTTATATTTTTCAAAAGAGCTGAAATACATACTTTATATCTGAAACATTATCAAATATTTTGGAAATGTCACTACTATATAGCCTATGTGGGTCTGCAGTAGCTAGCAGAGCTTTTTTTTTTTAACTGAATTTTGACAAGGCATATCACATCTTCTTTTATAAAGTTATTTCACAGGCCTTTCTTCTTGTCTTTTTCTAAACGGTTCTGTAAGAAAAAAAAGCAGATTAAGAAGCAAGTTCATAGATACAAGTACATATATAAAAATGGTATTTTGCTAGTCGTTAAAGAATTAAAATATGAAAATATGGATTGAGAAAGTTTGAAACTTTAAACACTATAAAACAAAAAATAAAACTGAAGACCGTTCAGCTGCTGTGGACAGGTCTCCCTCCCCCTTATCCTTCTTTCTGTCTGTCCCTCCCACCTCCTTTTCATTTAGTCCTTCCCAAATCAGAACTGGCTCTTCACACTGTTCTGATCATGGTGTAAAGATTATTATGAGAATGTAGCTCTAAACACATGGAAAGTGAAATAGTCGTGAACCTTAGACGAGGAACTGGACTAAGAAAGCAAATGCTTCTATCAAGGAAGACACCTCCTGGAGTAGGGCTGCATAGTGTTCGGTTGGGTATCAATGCTTTTAAACAACAGCATTAAGCAATCAATTAGGACAAGGATTCCATTTCTGAATGGAAATATATTACTTCTACTCATTCATACGTATTTCACCACTTTACAGATAAATCAAAGTTTTAAAGGAAATGTTATTAAATTGGTATTCAGGGCAGTTTCCTATGGGAAGGGTGATTTCCAAAATGAATTTAAAAATTAGCAAGTGCTGATGGTTTGCCAATTATACCTAGTCAGGGATTTTTTTTTTTTTCTAGATGACAGCCAGGCCAAATAAGAAAAAGCAAAGACTACATGTTCTGAAGGGATTGATTTCTACTATTTATTTAGTGCTGTTAGGAGGGAGGGGCCCCTGCTAGGGAAATCCAAGTGAATTTAAAAGCTGCAAAAATGAGATTTGATTATGGAAAAGGAACCAGATTTTCTTCCACCTTTGGTTCTTTAACATTTAAACAGCTGTTCATACTTACTTCATTTAAACTATCACAATTATATAAAATCAAGAAAATTAGTAAGGTTTTTCCAAGGAACCTTAGGATATAATTAAATTACTAAGATTGATTTGACCATAAAAGTAAAATAGATGAGGACAAGCTAAATTCAGCTTAATAGTATAGAATGATTTTCTGTTATCTTTTGCTTGGTCAGAGTATGAATATTAGAATCACTTGTAAAAAGATGGGTCCATAAAATGACATATTTTTAGTTTTATTTTATATGCATTGGTATTTTGCCTGAATGTATGTGGGGGTGTCAGATATTGGAGTTACAGATAGTTGTGAGCTGCCATGTAGGTACTGGGAATTGAACCCAGGTCCTCTGGAAGAGCAGTCAGTGCTCTTAACCACTGAGCCACTTCTCCAGTGCCCATAAAGTGACATCTAAATCTTAACATGTTTCTTAGGTTTTCATAGTGGACAATGGAGCCAGGTGGGTGGGCAGGGAAAAAAAATGTAACAAATCAACTAAATATCTTACGGCTATAAAGAGACCTTCTTGTTTAAAAATATTTAAGGTTCTTTTTTGAAATAGGATCTGGTTTGATGCTCATTAAAGTATCCATCCTGTCCCTCATTTAAGTAGCCAGGGCACCTGGATGTCAGATGATTCAGAGGTTCCAGGAGCTACTTAACCCTTTAAAGGATATTTCAGAAGTTAGATTTTCAGGTAATGAGAAAGAAGGCAGACAAGACAGCATTAGCAATAGCAGAAAGCCACCGCTCTAGTCGTGGGCAGAGGCTTGAGAGTGGATGTTTGGGTGAGGACCTGCAAATGGAAGCTGCCCATTGGAACTTTGACCAGGGAGAGAGGGGCTGGAAGCCAGGAAGGAAATGTCACCTAAAGCAGAAGACAGGAGAAATCAGGGGCTTTCTCTGTTTCTGTTTTCAGTTTTCTACTAATGCCTCTCACTGGCCAACCTGCCCAGAAGTCAGAAAGCAAGGGTCTGGAAATGTACATTTCAACACGGGATGGAGCTTAGATAAAAAAAGAACAGATCCAAGAGTACACAGCTGATGACCAGAGAAGGCCGAAGAACACGGTTAATGAGGTGGTTGTTGAGAAAGATTTCCTGACTTTGATGCCCAGCTTTAAGTGCTCTTTCTAGTTCAATAACTTCAGAGCAAATCACATAAAAATTTTTTGATTCTTAACATCTTGTCGACTAAACAGAGATAGTAGACTATTTTAAAGTACGGAGTTGCCACAGGAGTGACTATGACACATATACAAGACCGTCCAACAGAATACAGACAGGTATTAGATTAAGGCTTACATGTGTTATCAAATAAGACTCTAATCAATACTGTATGGCACTTAGTTCATCTAGGATGTGGTTCTTTTCCAAAGAAGCATGGACAACAACTATTTTCTTGGGATGAGTATACCTATAAAAGCTTTCCATATATTTGCTACGAACAAAGAAGCCCCAAGCTGAAAGTCTTGTTTTCTCCTCTGGGGATCGTGAAGATTTGGAGGAGATCTTACACATTCTTCAGGGTTACGGAGTTACCCCTAATGAACTATTAAAGGTACCATTAGGTGTCACCACAATGGAGACATTAAGCAATGGACACTGAACTAAAAGATTGAGGGTATATCCTTTATTTCGCCTTTTTCAATTTAGAGCCTAAACATTTCTGGTACCTTGAAAACTCTTTCCTCTCAAAGTGTGTGGAAAACATGATGGTTGAGAATACCCTCATCTTACAATAAGAGGGGTAAAGTGTACTTAGACAAGAGGTCTTGAAAATACTTCTTTCCTTCCCAGCAGAGCACTGAGGATGTCACAGAGTAGTTCTTGTCATGCCCTGAGCAGGTCAGCAATGTTAGGATCTCTACAAATGGAAACATCTACTCTAGACCACCTAAGTTTAGCCATTAGTGTCCTGAGACTAGACTACATATCGGGGTTGGGAACAAGTCTCATGTTTTAGATTGCTTCTTTACTAACTGAAGACTGGAGTAGCTGACTGAGGTTAAGCCAGTCTGTCAGTAAAACTATAGAGGAAAGAATGCCGATGACAGTGATAGCTCTTCTGCTATTCCTTCCTCCCTTCCTCCCTTTCTTCCCTTCCTTCCTCCTTCCCCCCCTTCCTTTCTTTGAGGCATACCTAAATGCTAGGGTTAAAGGTGTGTGCCACCATGCTTAGCTAACAGCTATCTACGTCTCTTGATTGTTTGTATCAGCTAGGAAAAGTTCCAAGTACCCTGCATTTCATTTAGT
Source organism: Tokudaia tokunoshimensis (assembly GCA_036184795.1). Taxonomy (NCBI): domain Eukaryota; kingdom Metazoa; phylum Chordata; class Mammalia; order Rodentia; family Muridae; genus Tokudaia; species Tokudaia tokunoshimensis. The sequence goes on from BTHU01000012.1 coordinate 47,096,712, forward strand.
TCTCAACACTCCAGTGAACAAGACTTTATTATTGTTTCAGTGTTACAGATGAAAGATGTGAATTCATTCAGATGGATGACGCCATGTCAGGATCATAAATCTAGTATTTAGACTGATACAGATATTCCAATTCTGATTCCAGAGTGTTTGTCACACGCCACAGCTGTCTCAGTATCAGTTCTTCCTATGCTTTTCCTCAGCGTGTACCTGGCTTTAGGCTCAGGGCTACAACTCTTGCCTATCATGCACGAGGCCTCGATTTGATCTCTGGCAGCACCCTCCCTGGCTTCACCTCAAAAAAGGGTGATTGGGAAATAAATTCAGGTTGGTGATTATGGTGGTTTGAGTATGCTTGAGCCAGAATACTAATTATCAGAGTTGTCTTGTCAGGGTGTCTCTTCACAGCAGAAGGAAAATCCTAACTAAGTCAGCAACTGACAGCTACAGAGAAAAAAGACAGACCTACCTATGGATGAATGTTTGGAACTGACTTGTTAGAGACAGAGAAAGAAAACCCATGGCTTAGATTTGATAGATGCTTTAACAAAGATTTTCCCCATCTTTAAATCATCTCTGTGGGTATAAATTAGGTATTTGAATGCCATAGTTCTTTGCCCTAAGACACCAAAAACAAAGACTGAAGTAATGTGATAGGAAACTTCAAATTTTAGTCTTACTTTGGTACAAATATGGGAAACATTCTAGATGGTGAAACACAAAATTTCCAGAACCCGTTTCTTAATGCTTCTATTTTATAGTTCAATTATTTTCTTTAAAACTAAACTAGAATGTTTTAAAAATAGCATGTTAGTAACACTTTATATTTTGGCCATCTTGCATTTGGCTATAATGGCCCAATCTCTATCCTTCAGGAAAATCTGGCTTCTCTGGTTATTTAACAAAGCCAGGATTAAACATAGTTTGCATTTGTGAAGGGCATGTAATCCAAGTAGTTTACTTAAGAAATTATTATTTCAAAAAACTTTACACATACAAATACATGTCACCAACCTGAAGTTCTGAGTGTTCTTTCAGGAGTCGATCATATTCTTTAGAAAGCCTCTCTGACTGAATCTTCATAGTCATCACATCATTTTGGGCCTTAGAAAGGGCTAAAAATATCCAACAAAATTTTATTTTGAATTAATTTCAAAGCATTAGAAAAGATTCAAGACGTAAGTAGAGAACTCCTTTACAGTGTACACTCAAATACCCACTATTAGTGTCACGCTGCATAGTTATCTCTATACAACACACGCTTGGTAAGTTTCAAAAACATGTCTTCTTTTTCTTTATTTCTTCACTGTATATTTTCTAACAATAGGGCATTCTCTAACCTGACCACAGTGTATTTATACTAAATTTAAGAAATTGACACAATACATTTAGTGTAGTCACCCAAATTTAGTGCTGTCACCCAAATAGTGACAGCAGTTATAACTATGTCATTTTGTATTTTACTTCTACTTTAAGATATAGTAGTAGATCACATTTACATTTCATTTCCATGTTTCTTTAGTTTCCCTTCATCTACACTAGTTCTTTTATCTCATTGCAACCTTCTCTTTTGAGACACTGATACTTTAAAGAATACAGGCCAATGATGATCTTCATTTGGGTTTACCTGATGGTGTTTCCTTATGACTGAACTCAGGTCATGCATTACCATACATGTGACTATGATAAAATGATGTTTTATACTTCCCAGTGCCTCCACAGAACAACCACTTCCAAAGACCTTCTAACTCTTACTCTGTTTCATTTTTGTTACTGTTTTCCCATTACTAGAGTAGCAATATGTGGGAAGACAAATTAGACCATGATAACATCCTGCTCTCTGTCAAAATGTCTGGCTGCCTCCCTCTATTTATCGTCCACTGATAATTCTTGCCTAAACCAATCCTTGTGACAGTGGCCATCTTCTAACTCTATAATTTTATCTCTATTATTCTGTTAAAATTGTGCTGTTTGTCTTTCCCACCCATCTAATGCAATCATTTTCAACCGTCCCAATGCTGCAACCCTTTGGTACAGGTCCTTCATGTTGTGCTGACCCCAACCTTACAATTAGTTTGTTGATACTTCATAACTACGATTTTGCAAGTAGTCACAACCCACAGGCTGTGAACACCGTGCATTTGTCATCCATGAATCATCAGTAGAATTACAGTTTCCTATTCTTTTCAATAACTTGTTCATTGAGGTTCAAATTTCCTTAGATTTGGTCAGAGAGAACTTCAGGCTCCTACCTCCAATGACTATGCTCCACCTTTCTCTGTCTTCCTTTATTCCTTCTTTCCCTCCTTTTTTCCTTTCTTTTTTCTCTTCTTTCTTTTCTTTACTTTCTTTCTTTTTAAAAGGCATTTCTTTACTTTCTGGCACATGTTCCAAGCCCACTGCAAACTTCCCTAGTACAGGGTAGTACTCAGATATTATAAAAACGGTCATCAAAAGGTCTATTTTTAGGAACCATGGAGTTGGTAAAGTGCTTGCTCTTAAAGGACCTCCAGTACATTTGTTAAAAGCTAAGTACAGCTTTATATATAATTTCCTTTTACTGGACCCATAATTCTAAATTAAATATTAAAGACTGCTTTTTGACAAATTCAGTATGATATTACTTGGAAAATATATGAAAGACAGATTGTGTTATCATTATTATTATTGGTGGTGGTGGTGGTGGTCAGACTTCATTGGGATCACAGCCACAATATAAAGAGTTATGCCTTAGTTTTTAATTTGAACTGGACCATAATGACATTTCTTACAGAGTCTACTATGAAGCATGGTTAGTGTTATCTTCAGATCGTACTGAACATGTTTAGGAGCTTTCTGGTATATAAAAATCAAAATAGTTCCCTCAGACTATTAATGCCTGATTAGCTTACAATGGTAGTTAAAAAAACAAAACATCCACCACTACCACCAAAAAAAAAAAAAGTCAATACATAGTATGAATGTACTTTACTCCCTACTATTTACATATTGAAACTTAACCACCAAAGTGATAGTTATTAGGAGGTGAGGCTGGGAAATGAGCCATGAAGGCAGAGCCTTCATATCAGAGTTTGAGCCCTACCCGGAGATCCCAGGGGGCTGCCCCACTCCACGCTGTGAGGACAATGAGGAAGCACTGTCTGTAAGCCAAGAAAAGGCTGACACCCAGTCACTTGGCATCTTTACTTTACACTTCCCAACTTCCAAAACTGTGAGAAATTAATTTATGTTGCTTATAACTTCCTGGGCCTACAGTATCTTGATATACTTTACTCCCTACTATTACAGCCAAAATGGGTTGAGACAGTTTGGTCAGGGGTTGTATTAAATGGGACTAGTTTTAATGTTAAAAAGGGTTTATGCTTTATGATTATGTTTAATGAATATATTATTTAGAACGTTTTAGAGATTAACCCATCAATTCCTTACTCTTTTAAGTTTTTAATTAACTGTATTATAAAAAACCTTGGAAATAAAAGTATCAGACAATGAAATTAACCAGACTCAAAATCTACACATCTCCTACATAGTTAGAATTGCTATTCTGAAGCTGTCATACTGGGTTCATTCTTAAGAATCTCAGGAACCACTTATACAGACTATCCAGGAGTTTCTTCTGCTTATTACTGACATGGACTTAAAACAACAACAGGCAAAGAGTTTTCACTGCTACTGATCAAGCCAAGATATGAACACGTTTCTTACTTTGCTTTGCATCTCAGTGGACATCAATAGCCCTGATAATTACTTTCATACCAAATTCATTCTAATTGGGGAAGGCTATTACTGTCTGGAGGCCTCTTGGATAGTTTCCTACTTTTTTTTTTTAAAGATTTATTTATTATATGCAAGTACACTGTAGCTGTCTTCAGACACTCCAGAAGAGGGAGTCAGTTCTCATTAGGGATGGTTGTGAGCCACCATGTGGTTGCTGGGATTTGAACTCAGGACCTTCGGAAGAGCAGTCAGTGCTCTTAACCGCTGAGCCATCTCTCCAGCCCAGTTTCCTACTTCTTTACCTCTTGTTTTACATAAATGACTATACTGTGTTTTGGATGCTTTCCACCCTTTGGAATGTATCTGCAACTAAGGGCTTATGTAAATGCTCCATCTGACATGTGAATTTGCTTCTTTTAAGCTGTATCATTTTGGAAACAGCATATATATGAAAAACATTATTGGCCCAGGAGGTTTGAGGCAGTATATATATATAAGTTGCTGTTTTCTTTTCTTCTATGTATATATGTATGTATGTATCTTTCATGTGCACTTGTGATTTTGCTGACTATATGTCTGTGTGAGGATGTCACTCTAATGCTTTAAAATCCCCAAATATTAAAGGGTGTCTACCTCTAGTTTCATGGTTATGAGCTGCCATGTCGGTGCTGGGAATTTAATTCCAGGGCTCTCAACTGCACAGCCTTTACTCCAGCCCCTTTTCACTTTTATCTACAAAATGGGTTATCACTCAGAGCTTTAAAGAAATGCTGAGATACTTCCCAAAAATGGCCAGTTTCAATCAGAAGCTAGATTATATCCTAGTCACTAGAACCCTTTAAAGTACATTTATCATTAACACAGAAAATAACTATATAATATTAATAAGTCAACATGTTTGTGCAAACTGACATTTAAGTAGGCCAAACCATTTGTTATCTTTCCAAGTGTTGAACTTATATTTACGGAGTTATTTGCACACCAGGAGGAGTGGGTAAGACTAACATATTGTGTAAATTGTGTATCACTATGATTTCTATCAGAGATAACAGATACCACCAGGAAAGAACTGCCAGAAATGGAAGGAAATAGTTTTGGGGGCACTGGCAAAACAGATAAGTTGGGTTTGTACAATAATTATAATACCTGAGCCAGAGGAAAACATTTTATTTGGAAAAAAAATCTATAGGTTTAGTGCTGGTTTCTTTTCAGTTTCTTTAGTTGCTTCTGAGGACTTGAGCATGCGATGCCCTGGAGCTAGTCAGTGTTTGACATCCACTGTACATTTTTGTCAGCGATCAATTACCGGATTTAATACAGTTATTTTTAAGTTGCTTTATTTGTTAGGTCTGTGACCCCAGTGCTCTCAATCTGTTGATAAGATTTCTTCAGTCGACTTCCTTTGCACCTGTCCAGTCTCTACATTCTACTTCATCGCTGTGTCCACTCTCCTTATCTCTTATGTTACTGGAATGGATTCCTCAGCCAGCTGCTTAGCTGCTTTAATTCACTGTCTACAATGCTAACAAAAGTGGTCACTCCCATGCCTTAAAACTCCCAAATAGTGCCTCAAAAATGCTGTGTAAGAAAAAGACACAAAGATATCTGGCCTTTCTTCGTGGTTTCAAGGCTGCTGCTCACCTCTCCCCACTGTCTCTCTCTTTGTGCACCAAATGCAATGAACTCCTTGTTGTACCTCCAAAGTGCCATATTCCTTGTAATACGCTATTTTGTTCAAGCATCCTAACCCTTTCTCTGCTACTGCCCTGCCTTACTTACTGTTTCCTATTGTATTTGATTAATATCATCCTTAAAATATCAAGGAATTGTCGTTCAAATGTACAGCGAGCTGACATCCAGCACAGCCCTTATTCCTGAGGATGACTGCATCTCACTAGACTGGGAGCTACACTGAACATGTAGCCCAGTGTCTGCTCCATGGTAGGTGGTTACAGACAGAGCACTGTCATGTACAAGTATCTGAAATAGTGTTTCGTGAAAGAAATACTGTTTTGTAGAAAACATAAAACTATGCTTTCTTCTGGCTCAGATGCTATAATTAGTATTCTACAGCCCAACTTTAATCAATCTTGCAAGTGCTTTCAAAAATAATTTTGTTCCATTTCCTGGCAGTGCTTAGCTTGTGGTATCTTCTACAAATGTACATGTATAATTTGTATAAATGATAAATGTTAGGTAAATAATATGTACTACTTTATAATTATCTGGTAGGAATTTTGGACTCCAAAAGATTAGCACAACTCTATCTTCAATCTAAAACCCAAGATATTCAGGATAGCTGGAGAAGGCAACAAACAGAAATACTTGAAATATTTTGATGGAAATGTACCAGCAAGAAAAATTAAGATTATCTTTGAGTATCAGAGTACATAAAGTAAGAAAGTGTTCTAGAAGCCAAACCAAAACAAAGAGCCTGCCATAACTGAAATTTAGAAGCTAATCAAAAGAGCCTTAAATGGCCCCAAATAGATATTACAATCAGCAAAAGGTAGTGTTAAAGTATAACTTAGAATATGATATAATTTCTAATGAGTTCACGCTGACATGAATAAACAAATGGGGAGAAAAGATAAACCTACACAAACTAATTAATAATGTATGTGGATTCTCTGCTCTCAAGGTGATAGAATACTTATAATCTCTCACTGTGGTCTGTAAACAGTATTTCCTTCTGAAGGAAACAGTATGGTGAGAGGCCAGGAGCAGTACATTTAGAGTACAGAGACTCAGCAGACACTTCCTCAGCCAGATGACCCAGACCAGCATCAACAGTGACACATCGCATGTAGTGTATGCACTACTGGAATAACGTAGTAAGGGCCAGCAAGATGGCTCATTGGGTGAAGATATTGCTGCCAAGCTTGACAACTGAGTGGAAGGAGAGAATCCACTTTTCAAAGTTTTCCTCTGATCTCCCCACCTGTTTCATAGCGCTTACACACACACAGAATATATATATATATATATATATATTCTGTTAATTTGTTTATATATATATAATATATATTATATATATATATTATATATATATAATTTGTTTATATATATTCTGTTAATTTGTACTTAGACGAGTAAAGGAACAGGGTTCTAAGCAGGTAGACGTGCAAAACTGAGCAAAGGGGAAAACTAATGAGAATATATATATATATATATATATATATATATATATTCTGTTAATTTATATATACATATATATTAATATATATGTATATATATATTAACATTTTTTACATTAGTTAGTGTGTATAATGGTGAGGAGGGCACTTATGTGTGACCACTCATATGTGGAGGTTAGAAGACCTGGGAATGTGTTCTCTTCTACCACGTGGGTCCTAGGGATTGAACTCAGGTCATCAGGCTTGGCAGCAAGTGTCTTTAAGTACTATGTTATATACAGGAGTGGCTAGAAGTCACTAGGCTGCAAGTACTAAGTAACTGAGAACTTATAATGACCTAAGTTTCTTTAATGAAATGAATTAGTTTTGGCAGGGTGGGGGTGGGGGGAGAGACAGTCAAGACAAGGTTACTCTGTGTAGTCTTGGCTGTCCTGGAACTCCCTCTGTAGATTAGGGCTGGCCTTGAACTCACAGAGATCCTTCTGTCTCTGTCTCCCTAGTGCTGGGATTAAAGGCATGTGTCACTACTGCACAGCCTGAAATAAATGGATTTTTAAATAAAAAATCTGTGTCATGTTTTCTGAAGTTTTGAATGATATTGTAAATGAATAGATTGCAAATCTATTTTTTATGCACTCCAAAACATAGATTATTCAAACAATGGACCTCAAGAAATTCCCCAGGATTCTCCTTAGAAAAATAAGAGCTGAAGGAAGTCCTGTGGGGAGGGGGTGGGGGTGGGAAGCCAGAGGAGGAACTTGCTTGATATTGAATTTATCTCCAGGATAAACATTTACACTTTGCCAGCTGCCCGGAAGCTATGTGAATGAAGATGCTGAATCTGGGGCCATCATGCATGCTAGCAGTGCACAGATATACATGCAAATAGAACACCTACACACATCAAACAAACAAACTCAGTAATTTCTCTGGAGTGCCTGCTTAGTAACTAGGCAGGAACGTATATGGAAGGAAGGCACTCTATCATGTTTAAAGGGAGAGACTTCCGGAGAAGCTTCCTGGAAGTAGGAACTTTGGGGCAGAAGGATGAGCATCAAGTAGTGTATGCCTGTACTTAGACGAGTAAAGGAACAGGGTTCTAAGCAGGTAGACGTGCAAAACTGAGCAAAGGGGAAAACTAATGAGATGCCACTGTTGTAAGCACGAGCTATGATAACAAAGGAGTAGTGTGAAACTCAAAGCTGATAAGACTGGAGATATGCTGGTACTCAGATCACTGCACACCACACTGCACATCTATAACTGCCTCCTCTGTGACAAGGCAGCCGACAGTTTAAAATAGTGCAGAGGTATAACCTTGTGAGCAAACAAAATGTCTACCTCCAGCAACAACAAAAATCCCCATTCTTAATAGCGATGTGAGAGGCCTGACTAATGGCAGAGAGAGTAAACTGGGCATACTTTAGCAAACTGCTTCCTTGGCAAGGAGGGATAGATGTTTTTGAGATAGAGACAAAGCTACACACACACACACACACACACACACACACACACACACACACACACACACACATATACTATAGAGCAAACATTAATACACAAAAATAATTTTATTCTTTCATGTGAAGATTAAAAAAGACAAAAAAATTGTTTCTTTAAATGTATCTTAATGTCCTTACATTCTAGGAGGGAAGGGAATGAATGAGGCCCACAGGAAAAGTGCTTTGAAATTTTGGAGCTGATATGGATTTATCCATGCTGATATAATTATTGGTACTCTGGGCCAGGAAATTGATAGACAGGCTTTCAAATGTTTAAATAGAATAAGCTCCACTGTGTGTACTATATGTGAAAGTTACATCAGTAAATAGTCTTAAATTGCTAAGTAATAAAAGTAATTTTGGGGCAGGTGATAGTGATGCACGCCTTTAATCCCAGCACTCAGGAGGCAGAAGGAGGTGGATCTCTGAGTTCAAGATCAGCCTGGTCTACAGACTGAGCTCGAAGATAGCCAGGGCTATACAGAGAAACCCTGTCTCAAAAACAAACAAACAAGTTTGGTGTAGCTATTAAGCAAAGAACACCACTTTTCTTGCCAGCCTTATCCTCCCTGCTCAGTCATAAACCAGAGGCTTGGTCACGAGGCCTTTCATTTTGCTTCGTGAACACTCTTGAAGCTGGGGGAAGCTATTCCTAGCTCATTTCTGCTCCTCAAATCCTTTCTATCCTGATAACTCAGGGAGAATGATGCTCTTTCCTGTAAAAGCTCCCTCAGTGGTATCAATAAGAACCAATCGTCCCTCTATTGTGCTTCACATTGGTCTTACTTTTCTATTGCTGTGATATAACACCATGACCAAAGTTATTTATAAAACAAAGTATTTAAACGGGCATACAGGTTCTGAGGGTTAGATACCATGATGGCAAAGCAAAGGCATGGTGGCCCACATTTCAGTCATCAAAGGAATCAAGGAGAGCACACTGGGGATAGAGTGAATCTTTTAAAACCTCAAAGCCCTCCCCCAGTGACATACCTCCTACAACAAGACCATATCTCCTATTCCTTCCTAAATAATTAATAAACAGATTGGTCTTGTTTCTGGTGAAAGAAGCCTCACAAGACTGCTGTTTTTTCTTGTAACCTTCTACTACTAATTAACATTTAAATTTATATATATATATGCAAAACTTGAATAAATTATAAAGTTAGAAAAAAGAGAATTAAAAACAGTACCAGAAATATGCAGATATGCTAGGTGATATGTTCAGATTCATGCTTTAGGTTATACTTGCTATTTGCAAAAGCAAACATTCTTAAAAGCTGAATCGATCTAGTCTCATTTTTAGTTTCCTAATAGGATAATAAAAAGACCATGCTGATTATTTTTCCAGATCAATTCTTCTGCCATGAACTTTTATCGTTCCATACCAATGGGTTCAGCAGATGGTCTACATAAGCAGCCATACAGTAATGCACAGTCTTTTGATTGGCTCATGTTCTCTTCTTCCTCCCAGTGTTCCACCCAAGAGAGTTTAACATCAAAGATTTGAGAGTTAAGAGATGGATCAAACATGCCAGATCCTGCCCTAATGACTGCTGGAAACATCTTTTTGAAGTCAAGAATATTATTTAATTAACCACCTGATGAATTTAACATTTGGAGAAAGGGAAGTTACTGTGAAGTTTTCTCTTGTGAAAAAAAATATATTTAAAGGTGAAAAGGACAACAATGAAGTTCATCCCCACAGCCATGCTTACTTAATTACATTATTTGGAGCTACATAACGGACATTCTAGTTTAAGTCTCTTACCTACTTTTATAGAAAACTGTTACTTTTTTTTTTAAGTTTTTTTTTATTTCTTTATATATATGATGAGTACACTGTAGCTGGCCTCAGACACACCAAAAGAGAGCATTGGATTCCATTATAGATGGTTGTGATTACCATTACATTGTGATTGCTGGGAATTGAACTCAGGACCTCTGGAAGAACAGTTAGTCAGTGCTCTTAACCACTGAGTCATCTCTCCAGCCTGAGAAAACTGTTTTCTAAAAAGATTTACCAACTTGACCAAGATTACCCTGTGCTTCCCCACAGATTTCCAAGGTTAAACAACTTTCTAAAAGTGAAAATCTATTTTCTAGGTGACGTTAGAAATTATGTCAATTGATCAAATATTCCAAGCCAAAACTGGCTGTCTTACCAGAGTCTTTGAAAAATAATAATAATAATAATAATAATCCCACAAAACTGTTAACTAACTTTTCATTGTATATAAGTAAATTACTATAGAAAATAAGTTAAATTAAAAACAGACATCCAATGTACATACCAAAGGTAATTATTATGTATTAATCATTTGGTATATTTTTTCCTAAGCATCTTTTTAACTTTTAAGAATGATCTATTTATTTTTATTTTCGTGTATTGGTATTTTGACTGCATGTTTGGCATGCATGTCTGTGTAAGAGTGTTGGAGCCCGTGGAAGTGGAGCTACAGACAGTTGTGAGCTGCCATGTGGGTGCTGGGAACTGAACCCAGGGCCTCTGAAGAGCAATCAGTGCTCTTAACCACTGAGCCATCTCTCCAACTCTTTCCTAAGTATTTTTAGACAAGTTTTCCAGTTTAATTTTTCTGTAACTCTCTCTGCAATAAAAATAAGTTTCTATAAGGTGATATATTCAATATAAAAACATTTACCATAAAGGTCTTTAATAATACCTAGTTAGGACGTACAACAAAAGAACAACAAGATATTAAGACAATCTTTTTTTCATAGGGAACCCAAAATTTTATTTCCACAATTCACTGCTTCCTAGGATGATACATCAACAAACCTGTCAATCATATACTTTACTCCACTGAAAAGAGTAATGTCATTGATCCATTTTTTTCTGTCAGTTTAAGTTGATCAACATTTAGAGAATTGTGTTCGTTGACCTTATCCTTAGAACATTTCTTTATTCAGAATGCAGAGAGTTGTGTCTATTCATGCTTTTTTGGGTAGACTTCCTCATGTATTAGAGGAATTTAGAGGAGGAAGTAAAACTACTGTTTTAAGTACATATATTTGCTACACCTATCTGGACTATATGATCCTCATTAAATAGTCTGTTTTCTCTTGCTAATGCCCTCTGTACTGATTTCAAAGCTTTTCCTTGGTATAGGTAATTTTATTTGCTATTTGGGAACAGTAAAGAGAAAATATAACTCACAGAAAAAGAAAATATAACTGAATGGCAATATAGAAAGGAAACAAACAATAACATATCACCATTATACATTTGTCCTAATAAAGTAATCCTTTTTTAAGACCAGATTGGCCTTGAACTCACAGAGATCCACCTGTCTCTGCCTCCTAGCACTGGGATTAGAGGCACATGCCACCACTGCCAGGCTCTAAGAAAGTAGTTTTATAAAAGCAAGACTCATTTTATAGTTTGATAATAACATCAACCATCCATATATGGAGATAATATAGAGATGAGTTAATAAATGCATTACTTGCCTAAGTAATGCATACTGGTCATAGGTTTTAATCACTTTAAAAAGCTAATATCAAGTGGTTAGATAACTAAGTTTGCAAGGCAAGGGTTAAGGCAGGAGGTTCAGGAATTACAGAGCAGTTACATGAGACCCTGTCTCAAAACAACAACAACAACAAAACCCTACCATGAGAAGAAAAAGAAAAGAAAGGATAGTTTAATTCATGATTCAGGTCCACAACAATTTTATACTAGAAGTATCTAGAGCTTAGACTTTGAGAATTTAATTTTAGAAAGATACATGGTTTATCTGCAGGAACTGGAAATCCTATAATTTAAATTTGCACAAAAAGCTTATATTATCCTTAGGACTCAGGCAGGAATATAGACTGTCTAGCTATACAGAGCAGAAGTGTCCTATGATTCTGCAATTGGTTTTGATTTTCAGTTTCGATTGAAAAGCACTTAGCAGTTTCAATCTTTGGTTCCTAAGTTAATATACTTACTACTGGTTCAAAAGGAAATTAAAAAAATACATTTCAAGGTTATAAAGGCAGTCTATGAAAAGAAATTTTAGGGTTTTTTTTCAAGGTATGGCAAAGTAATAGAGAAACATTCACCTAGGAAGATACTGAACCAACAGTATTTTAAAAAGGGTACACAAATCTACTGTTTCCTGGCCCCAATCTAAAGTCTCTATTACATGCTGCCAGCACTTGGGTACACATACTAGTCTTTACACTCAGTCTCTGTTCTACTTACACATGCTTTATTTAGAAAAGTCATTAAACATTTGCTTTTCCCTTAAGAGGTATATATTTTTCTTTTTGAATCAGGGTCATGCTCTATAACCTGGCTGCCTCTAACTCATAATTCTTTTGCTCTTAGCCACTAAAGTGCTGGGCTTTCAGGTGAGTGCCACCATGTCTGGCAACAGGTATATTTTTTAAGAAAAGTGTTAATTATTCTTCATGTTAAATGATTTACAAAGAATGTTTTGAAGAATTCTCTAAACTTTGGTGATTAAAAAAATTAAAAAGGAAAGGGAAAGGGGAAGGAAAGAAGGATCAGGGACTGTGCCTCAATTCTTGTTTGTCTCTGAGACAGTCTCCAGTAGCCCAGGCCAAATGTGACTGTCTGCTGTAGGGAAGCACAGCTTTGAACTTCTGATCCTGCTGTCTCCATTCCTGTAAAGCTGGTATTACAGGGATCCATGCTTCCTCCCAGGTTCCTTTTTAAGGAGACATGAATTTCTAGATAACCTTTGCTCTAACGTTGGCAGCCCTAATGATTTCTTTTTAAGTAATGCAAGTTACAAGTGTAATCCTGTTTTTTTGTTTTGTTTTGTTTTGTTTTTTGAGACAGTATTTCTCTGTATAACAAACAGCCTTGGCTGATCTGAAAGTAGATTTGTAGACCAGGCTAGTCTTGAACTCACAGAGATCCACCTGCCTCTGCCTCTGCTTCTCTGGTACTGAGATTAAGGTGCACCATGCCTGGGACAATCCTGTTCTTAAAGGCATGAGGAATAGGTACTGTCATTTCTCGTTAGGTCCCATGTAATTTTACCATGACCTAAATGCATTCAATATTTGGGTACTAGATATTTCCTCTAGCTATAAGAAGAAACACTGAGGAAGATTTAGTTGTAGGAACAACTACTAGTAATTATCCTGGAAGGGTCTTTAAGTTAATCTTTTGAACAGCAGGTTTTCTACAATACAGGTTTATTTCTATTATGAGCTTTATAAATTACTTACAGCTTAGGATCTGATTTTTCATAACCAAGCCCTTTCCCAATTACTCAACACCCTTGGATATCAGACTTATTGTTAAATGGATTATTAAAGTGAAAGACTAGATCCTTGCACCTGACTAGGTCGTCCTGAGTATAAATTAGGTGCCCTGGGATATGTGCACTCTCTTCTGACCTCGAAGATAATATTAATGTACTGAAACTCAGAAACAGCTTACTAACTGGTCAAAATCTGAGTCAGGAATTAAAAATTGGAATATTTACTAGTAAAATGTTCTTTTAAAAATATTTATTTTATGTGTGTGCACGAGTGTATGTATATATGCTACATACAAGGAGGTTAGAAAAGAGCATTGGATCTCTTGGAACTGAATTACACACAATTGTGAACCACCATGTGGGTACTGGCAATCAAACTCTGGCTCTCTGGAAGAGCAACAAGGGCTCTTAACCACTAAAACCATCTCTCCAGTCCAGAAACAAGTGCTCTTATCTGTTGAGTCATTTTTCCAGCTCCTGGTAGAGTGTAAGAATAAAGAATACTACTTTTCTGTTTTGGTGCTAAAATTAGCTTAAATGAACCTTTATATTTAGTACTTTATTTTCACTAATAAACTATGGAGAAAATACTTAAGATGGATCATAGAGGCACAAAAGAAAATTTCTTTGGGAAACATCCTATAAAATATCAGAATGACTAAAAGATCATTCTGAAAAGTTCTTAAGCAATGCCATCATAATATCCCCAATTTTTAGAAATATTTAAATGAGTATTTGATGCAGCTGTGTGTTGAACACTGTATTGTTAAAATCATATAAAACTTTATCAGCTGATAACAGTTTCTTAGTCTTGTCTGTATGAATTTGTCTGTTATAAGTCAAGAAAACAGTCAAAGAAACATCTCTGGAAATAAGAGGTTTTGAGCTTCTCAAGGTCACTAAGAATGTCACCTAAAAAAGTACTCCACGTTAATGAAATGTGTTCATAAAATATTACACATCTTGCAGAAACCAAACAGGACACACTCAAACTGGTAAAGTCTGCTTTGATTTCAACACTGACTCCCTTTGAAAGTAGTTAGTCTACATTTCAAACACAGGACCAGTATATCTTCTTATCAGATTATAAACACAATGCCAATATTGTTGAAGAGTTCATTTTCTCCAAATACCCAAGTTTTCTGTTAAATAAATACTGAAGCAATATTGAGTTTGGTTTTACGTCATGATTAAGAAGTTAAAGTTTAAAGTATCTCAGAATTACAAGTTGTTTTTAAATTTTATTTCGTATTCTGAATATCCCTCTTGTGGCTTTTGACCTGATTGAGAATTTCCTCAGCACTTATGCCTCCCTCAAGCCTCATTTTTGTAAAGTGTAAATTGTAAATTTTGAATGGCAAAGAAAGAGGAAACTAAATTGCTTGGAGAGGAATAAGAATATCACCTCTTATCAAATTTGGAAAACATTACAATTCATTCATTCATTCATTCATTCATTCATTCATCCATTTTTGATGTTTGCTGTGTGAGACGTGACTGCGTGCAAGCACAGCTGTGGAGGGAGGAGGACAAGCTGTGGGGGCAAGCTGGCTCCTGTTTCTATCATGCGGGTCTTGGGGCTCCATCTCAGGTGGTGAGTGGTGGTAGCAAATACTTTTACTGCTGAGCCATCTTGCTAGATCTTGTCTCTTTACATTTATTTATGCTGTGTGCATATGGAAGCCAGAGGTCGACACTGGGTGCACTGAACCTGGTTGCTCACTAATCGCACAAAGACTAGCTTAGGCCAGCAAGCCCCAAAGATCCTTCTGTCTTTGCTTCTCAGAGCTCCAACTATAGTTGATCGTCACCATGCTGGCTTTAACACAGTGGCTAGGGCTTGAACTCAGGCCTTATCTTTTTTTGTTTGCTTGTTTCACGACAGATCTCACTATGTAGCTCTATCTATTCTGGAATTCACTATATTAAACCAGGCAGTCCGCAAGCTCACAGAGATTTGCCTACCTTTGCCTCCCAAGTACTGGGGTTAAAGGTGTGTGTCACTATGCCCAGCTTCAGCTCCTCCTTGCTTGACAAGCACTTTATTGACTGAAATCATCATCATCCTCCTCCTCATCATCATTATTATCACTGCTATTATTTTTTATTTTCTATATTTTTTTTATTTATATTCCGAATGATTTCCCCTTTCCTGTTTCCTCCATTATTATTATTTTTATTTTGAGACAGTTTTATGCTGGCAAGGCTGGTCTGAAACCCAGTCTGTAGGTAAGACCCCTTTCACATCAATATCCTGAACCATCTTGCCTGGTTTATGAAGTGTTAGGGAATGAATACAGGGTTTTGTGTGTGCTAGGCAAACACTGTATGAACTGAGCTAAATTCCTAGCTTTGTTTCTTTCTTTCTTTTTTCTTTTAATGTTATATTACCTACTCACAAAATAAGAGATCCCTATCAGATATAAAAAGATTTTATAACATTATTTTTACTAATTAAATGTACTTTTGAAATACTTCCTTACATTATCTAAAAGGATTAAATAGGAACATTTTATGAGTTAAAAAAAAATCGACATTGCAGAGGATAGGGACTACTAAATTAAATTTTACATTAAATTTTACATAAATGTTAAACTTTCTTAGCTATATCTAAATCTTTTGGAATTACAGTAAATATAACAGTATTAAAACAAGACTTTTGAGTTTGCAACTATACCCAAACAATCTTGTTTAGAAGGTTATTTGGATTTTTAATTCACTAATTCTAAGCTATCTTTGTCTGCCACTTTTATTTTATTGCTTAAATTTAAATAAGAAATTTTAAGGGTTGGTGAGATGTCTCAGTAGCTAAGAGCACCAGCTGCTCTTTCAGAGAATCTGGGTTTAGTTCATAGCACCCACATGGAAGCTTACAACTGTCTGCAATTCTATTTCCTGGATATTCCCTCTTCTGGCTTCTGAGGGCACCAGGCACACATGTAGTGCACAGACATATATAAAGGTAAAACACCCACACATATAAAAAAATTAAAAAATTTTAAAAAAGATAGTGAAGTGACTAAAGAATTTTGCAGTACATGAAATATCCTCATCTAGGTTTTTGTATAAATAATTAGCTTTTATCTTTGGAATTTCAATTTAAAATTCAAACTTGTCTCCATGAAATAAATCCTGTCCAAATAATGTAAATAGATTTTTAACAATAGCAAGTAATATTTCAGAGAACTTCTATTATGCTGAGAGAAACTCAGGAAACCTAAACTTGTAATGATCTCAAGTAGGTCTTGATTTCGTCACTGAATCTTATTTACCTTCAACCTAAAGTAGTAGAAGAGATCTGAAATTGGAGAAGGCCTATGCATTCGTCATCAATCACCTTAGCCAACAGTCTTAGCCATGAATACCTGACAGGTTTCCTTGTGTCTGTCCAATGTCTAGCATTATGTGCCTCCACATGCAGACACACTGCCGGGGTCAAGCTATATAATGGATATATATATATATGTATGTAATGGATTTGGAGTATTGACTTTACTATGAGTATTGATATACTAAGAACTATTAGAACTTTTTTTAGTGCAATAACAGTTGCACTTAGATTTGTGGACTTAGATTTAGGATGCCCCAATTTGAACCTACAGTGCAGTTTCTCAACTGATATCCTAGATTGATGCTTACTTTTTGTCTTTCTCAATTTTTTTTTTAAATTTAAGTTTAGTGTGTTTGAAATATTAGGGCTTAAACAATGTATTATTTTATCAAGGCTCTCTCCTTGTGATTACTTCTATCAAAGAAGTAATACATGATGACAGAAAAAAAATGTGACTAATTTTACAAAAATATGTTTATAGGAAAGTTTTCAAGCCCATAGCTCTTTTGCTGAGGCAAGAACATTTGTATTTACAACACAAATCTGAAACACCTACATGTTTTTCTGCATAACAGTACATGTTTCTCTTGGCACAAAGTTTCAATCTCATATTTGAATAGGAATCTATAAATAAGTCATCCTCAGTGCTTGGCCAGAGGGCATTTAGTTTTGTTTAAAGTAAACCAATGAGGCGTATGTGACAGGATAAGATATCTGACAGCCCTTCCCCTTTACACACGCATGCAAAATTACCATCAGAAGCCTTCTTCAGCTCAGTTTTCAGTTTTTCCTTGTCTTCTACTAGTTTTTTATTTTCAGTTTCCAAAATGTGTTCTTCAACACTGTCATTATTTTTTAGCACCTATCATAAAAGAGTTACAAGAAAAAATAAGCTTAGATTGCAACAGTTGGATATTTTTTGAATAAATTTAAATTATTGGTCTTTATTAAGTTGTCCTTTTAAGTATTTGATATCTTTTATAAAGTGCTTTTACTAATAGAAACTTGATAGCTATCAAACACAACATTTTGTGATGCTGGAGAGATAGCTCAGCTGTTAAGGGACATATACTTTTAGAGAGGACCTGAATCTGATTCCCAGCATCTATGTGGGGCAGCTCACAACTCCCTATAAATCTAGCTCCAGGGGAATCCAATGCCTCTGACCTCTGTGGGCAACTACATGTATTCATATAACCACACACATTCACAAGGACACACATAAACATAAAACTATTCTTATACATGATTTATTATAGCTGGGAGGTGGTAGCACATACATTTAATCCCAGTACTTCGGCACAAAGGCAGTAGGATCTCTGTGAGTTTCAGGCAAGTCTGTTCTACAGAGCTAGTTCCAGGACAGCTGGAGCTACACAGAGAAACCCTGTCTCACACAAAACAAAACAAAACAAAACATTTGCTCTTATTATGGATGATGTCTCTGAGATGAAAGTAAGAGTTTCTGATTGGCCTATAATTAGAATTATGCTTTAAATTCAATGTGACTACCTTCTTTGGTTAAGGATGATTTTTATGTATAAATCATCATGCTATAATTGTATTATCTTGTCCACTGGAAACTAATTTTTACACATGGATATAAGAGTATAATGTTGCCAGGATGAAGATGGGTAAATGGGAAAGGGCAGGGTGATCTCAGGGGAGGAAAGTTCTGGTTTTCATTAAACAATACCAAATTAATTTTTAATGTAGTTGATAATTTAAAATGCTCTTTATATTTCAAAATCTAATCTGGATATAACAATGTCTCTAGCTTGTCTTTTCTAAGTAAGAACAATATACAGATCTGAACAGTAAAGTAACTGACAGAAAACATTATAGAATAAAAATTTCCTAACTTTCAAGAGGTTCTCAGGACCCAATAGAGAGGACATTAGCCAAAATACCCAACGAAGGTGAGATAGAACCTGTAGAGACCATATCCAGTGGATAGGCATGGCCCCTGGTTGAGGGATGGGACCACCCACCACCTCAAGAATATTAATCCAGAATTCCTCCTGTTAAAAGGAAACACAGGAACAAAGAGTGGAACAGAGACCGAAGGAAAGGCCATCCAGAGACTGCCCTACCTAGGGATCCATCCCATCTGCAGACACCAAACCCTGACTTGTTGCTGACGCCAAGAAGTGCTTGCTGACATGATCCTGGTATAGCTGTCCCCTGAGAGGCTCTGCCAGATCCTGACAAATACAGAGGCGGATGCTTGCAGCCAAACATCGGACCGAGCGTGGAGTCCCCAATGGAGGAGTTGGCAAGGACTGAAGGAGCTGAAGGGGTTTGCAGCTATAGGAAGAACAACAATATCAACCAACCAGACCCCCCAGAGCTCCCAGGGACTAAACCACCAACCAAAGAATATACATGGAGGGACCCATAGCTTCAACTGTATCTGTAGCAGAGGATGGCCTTATCTGGTATCAATGGGAGGGGAGGACCTTGGTCCTGTAAAGGCTCGATGCCCCAGTGTAGGGGAATGCTAGGGTGCTGAGGCCAAATGGAGTGGGTGGGCAGGTGGGGGAGCACCCTCATAGAGGCAGGGGGTCAGGGGAGGAGAGAGGGACTTTGTGTGTGTGTGTGTGGGGGGAGGAACTGGGAAGGGGGATAACAGTTGAAATGTAAATAAATAAAATAGCCAATAAAAAATATGAAAATAATTCCTAACTTGCATGCCTAGATAGAAATCATCACTGTTACTATAAATTAGAAAAAGAATAAAAGAAACTTAAAATACCTAAGTTACAAAGAAAGATGAATTGTATTTTAAATATAAGAGACCTAAAGGATAGTTCAGTCAGTAAAGTGTTATCACACTGAGTTCGATCCATAAAACCCACATAAGGAAACAGGCTTGGTAAAGCCTGCCTATACTGGGTAGATAGCCAGGAGGAATTGGGAAGCTACTTGGCCAATCAGCCTAGCTAATTATTCTAGGAGCTCTAGGCCAATCAGAGATCTTGTCTCAAAAAACAAAGTGAATAGTACCTGAAGAATGAACCTGAGGTTGACCTCTATGCTCATGTGCACACACATGCACATGGACTAGTACCCCTCTCCTCAACACACATACAACATAAATAGAAAATAAATGTATGTATTCACAAGCGTGGACTAGTAGACTAAATATAGTGGCAGCAGCCTGGTTCTGATAGCTTCCATGTTAAGGAAAACATGGTGATTTAAAATTTTCTATACCAGAGTGATTCATTTTCTATCATTAGTGGGTGATTTATCAGACAAATCTCACAAAAATCTAGTGAGCAATGAGTGGATACAAACATTTTAGCATGTAAGATACTGTAAGAGATGAAATGAAGAGAAAGATGGTCTACAGTCTTTGGTAGCTTTCATCTGATGGAAAGGAAAAACAGATCCAGAAAAGCTACAAGAACAACATGGCACCCATGTTGGAGTAGGATAGGAGCAGGCAGCTCAGAGGAGGAATTAAAGCTCCAGTCAACATACTATCTTAAGAAGCTTTGAAGAGATGGAGGACAGAAGCACAGTCTGAAACAGAAAGACCACCAGACCCTTTAGAATCAAAAAAGTTGCCTCTTAAAAAGCAGAGTGAGAATTTCTCCAAGCCTCTTTTAATTTCTTGCTTACTTCAAGTTCAGAACAATTTTTGTCTAGAAAAGAAGAGTCAGAATAGATTTAAAAACACAAAGCTTACTTTGGACGATTACCACAGTGGAGGTGATTACAAAATTGGGAAGGAACCACTGAGCTGCAGGAATGTCTACAGTGACTGCTTGAATTATGCTGCCGACTTAGAAAAGCTGGATTTGTGGCAGTCTTGTAAATAAGCTTTCATTACTGCACCTGTAAAACCGCTCCAATTTATTATCCCAAATTCATGCTGGAAAAAGACCAAGAGGTCTGGAATCTGCAACTCAACAGCTCCCAGCTACAAGAGTACAAGTCTTCACTACCCCACTCCCTCTCATCCACCCCAGGAAGCAGGTGAGAGTACAGGTCACTGAGAAGGGAAGCTTTGTGCTGCCATTCTGAAGCAGTTCAGTTAAGATTAACTGATGGCAAGGCATGAATGCACACATCAAAGTGAGATGATGAGGCAGGAGGATTGAGATTTCTCTCTCTCATTTTTAGGATGTATTTATTTTTATGTGTATGAGTGTTTGTCTGCATATATGTCTGTGTACCATGTGTACTGGTGCCCATGGAGGCCAGAGAGGGTATCAGATAGCCTGGAACTACAGTTACAGATGATTGTGAGCCACTATGTCGGTGCTGGAAACTGAACTCAGGGTCCTATGGAAGAGCAGCATCTCTCCAGGCCCAATATTGTGGTTTCAAGGACAGTCTGGGCTATGTAAAGAGAATCTACCTTGAAAAACAAACAAAAGGTTAACTGTTCTTTCATAATTATCTCATATTTTGCTGGGCGGTGGTGGCACACGCCTTTAATCCCAGCACTTGGGAGGCAGAGGCAGGAGGATTTCTGAGTTCGAGACCAGCCTGGTCTACAAAGTGAGTTCCAGGACAGCCAGGGCTACACAGAGAAACCCTGTCTCGAGGAAAAAAAACCCAAATTATCTCATATTTTTAACTGAATTATTAGAAGAGAAATGGGCCTTCGGCACCAAATAAGCATCACTTTCATAGGACAGCACAGGAGTTGAGGGGACAAAATATGTAGTTGTACATTTAGGGGCTACAGTCAGGCTGCATGGCCTCAAACTTCCTGTACTATGTTTTTTTTTTTTTTAAATTACCTTTTCCCTGTTTTCTCAGCTGTAAAATGCAGACAATACAACCTCATGGGATTGTTTAAGAATTAAAAGAGTTAATATCTTACTGTGAAACACTTAAAGTCACAATTGGCATAGAGTTAACTATTATGTATAGGCACAGAACCTTGAAATTCAAAACCTATGAGGTGACTTGCCCTAGGTCACACTGCTGATTACTGTAGAGCTGAAATTATCACCCAATTGAAAGTTTCTGAATCTCAGGATTATATATTTTCTGCAGGATAACATTCTTCCCATATGCAATACAGAGGTATTTTAGTAATTTTATCATTCTTTCACTAATTTTCAAAGCCCACATGAAATAAAAAAGCATTTTTTACATTCTTGCCTATGGCTTTTATTGATTACATTCCCATTAGTTAGACTCCTGAGAATTAACAGGATTTATCCAGTTTACAAACTTCCTTCTCACGTCTACTAGCTTTAGTGTAGCATATCTGATAATCTAGCCCATTGGTTCCTCTTCTGATGATCTAAGACCACTGACTGAGTCCCATCTACACAGCAGTCAGGGAATCAGAACAGCGTGGAATCAAAGGGGGAATAAAAGACAAGTTGTGGGAGGTCCAGGAATCAGCAAGCAGGTAATAAATTTCCTACCATGAGTGACTGGCTTTGAAAATAATTCCAAAGGAAAAGTTCTAAAGTTCTCTTGAAGTGATGCTTTGAAGGACAGAGCTAATTTAACTCTGCTAGTTATGATGCACATGTGAAAAGTATTTTATAAAAAATATAAAAATATTGTCCGCTTACAGTTCAAGACTAGGAGGAAAACAAGTAAAAGGGGGTGGTGTGTACCACAACTGTGGTTACAATGCAGTACTCTAAGATGATGGGACAATTTCAAAGCACTAGAGAGAGATGAAAGCCCTTCTGTGAATGCAGAGCTGAGGCCTTTGAATGTAATCATCATACATTAGATGATGAATTTACATTGTGAAATAGATCAAAAGGTCGAAAATCAAGCAAACAACAGTAAAGTACAAAATGAAATTGATTGTGCTGTAAAGAAAGCAAAAAGTACACTTAGATGCTCAGTGGGTAAAAGCACTTGCTATGTGAACCTGATGACCTGAGTTCAACCCCTAAAACTCATGTAAAGATGGACGAAGAGTGCTAATTCCTAACTACACAAAGACTGTGGCATGCCTACCCTTTCCATATATTAAGCATATACCACTGGTAGGATTCTGTCTAAGCCCCTCCCCACTGTTACCTGGCAACAGCCAGTATGCCCCTCCCCACTGTTACCTGGCAACAGCCAGGTAGGCCTGTCCTACTATAAAGGGGGCTGCTCACCCCCTCCTCTCTCTCTTACCTCTCCAGCCTCTCTTATTCACACACTCTTCTTGCTTCTCTCTTGCCCCCTCTTGGGCTCTCCTCCCCGCCCCCCTCTCTCCACGTGGGCCAGCCTCTGCTTCTCTACTCTCTCCCTCTCTCTGCCTTTCTCTGCCTCTACTACCCTCTTAACTCCCCTCCCCATGCCCTGAATAAACTCTATTCTATACTAGGCCTGTGTGTGTCTGGTCCCTCAGGGGAAGGGATGCCTCGGCATGGGCCCGCGGAGGCACCCCCTTCACCCACACTGCCGCAGAACATATTCTCACACCTCTTCCTCTTTTTATGATCACAACAACCACAATACTTTTTTTTAAAAGAACAAAACAAAGTAAAATGTAAATTGTTTTTAACACGCTGTTTCCATAAAAGATGCTAGTAACAACCTGCTCATAAAGAGGCATTTTTAAAAATTCTGTTTCTATGAAAAGAAGTCTTTCCTTCCTTTTTGTTACCATCTAAGTGAAACAAATATCATAAAAGGTAAAATAGAAGTTCTTAATAGGAGGCGATGAGATTTATGAGCTCACAGAACTCTATTGGTCACATGATGGCTGCCTGGCTTCCATCTAATGGCAAGTGGTGCTTGCAGGCAGGTCTTCTTTTAAAGGCTGGGCTTTAAGACTGAGCTCAGGTTCAAATCTCTGTGGGACCTTTCTGTTTACCTTGAGGCAAAAAGTTGTTTGGGTTGGAGAGATGGTTCAGTGGTTAAGAGCACTTTTTTTTTTTTTTGCAACTAGGCCAAATCTCAATATTTGATAGACACACATATTCCCTGGATATCAGAAGACATACATAAGCAATGTAAGAATTGTAAAAAAAAGTCTAAAAATTATGTAAAATCATCAATGTAGTCTCAATAATTTCTCTCTACTTCACATAAAAGAAATCATACTTTAACTGAAAGAGAAATAGACACAGAAAATTATAAAAATTTAATTTAGGTTTGAAGTAAAATTAATGGTAATAGAGGACTTCAAATTTGTAATCCCAGAATGGCTATAAGATGCCATATTCTGGGTGTGACATGGTCATTGTAATCTTCATCTCACAGTATCTGTGGTTACTTGCACTGGGCCTGCACAATTGGCCCTTGTCAACAGCCAATTGTAGATGGCCATAGGGCCGCACTCTTCCCTGCTGAACTACTGACTATTAAGAGATTCTGGAAGAGGGGAGTGATTGTCATCAGATGTGTACCCAGTGGTGAACCCACTAAGCTACAATGGAGAGTTCCAAATCCATGGTCATAGAAAGCCTCAGTTAAACTCCTCAGTGCATCACACACCAACAATGAATGAAGTAGAAAGGAGACAAAGAGGGGGGCTGAGAATTGGGATACGTGGGAAGGGACAAGAAGGGCAGGGGTAAGAGTCAACAGAATGGACTATATACATTTATAAAATTGTTTAAGAAAAAAATTCAATTTCAAAAACCTATTAAAATATGTATGCTCCTGTAGTCCTCTGAGAGGCTCCACTCAGCAGCTGAGTCAGGCAGATACAGACACCCACAGCCAAATAGTAGATGGAGCTTGGGGACTCTTATGGAAGAATAGAAGGAAGGATTGCTGGCCCTGAAGGGGGTAGGAATTCCACAGGAAGACCAACAGAGTCAACTAACCTGGACCCTTGGGGCTCTCAGTCTGAACCACCAACCAAAAAAACATGCATGGGTTGGACCTAGAACTCTCTGCACATTTGTAGCAGATGGGCAGCATAGTCTTCATGTAGGTCCTTAACAACTTAAACAGGGGCTATCCCAAAAGCTGCCTGTACTTGGGATATGTTCTACTAGCTGGGCTGCCTTGTCTGGACTCAGTGGGAGAAGAAGCGCCCAGCCTCTTGGCTAGAGACTTGAAGTGCCAGGGTATGTGGGGGGGAGGTGGGGAGGGGGATACCCAGGGAGGTCCCCACCTACCAGAGGAGAAAGAAAAGGAAAGGGGAAGGATTGTGGGAGGGGGTGATCGTGAGTGGGACAGTAAGTGGGATGTGAAATGAATTAGGAAAAAAATTAAAATAAAAAAAGTTTATGCATGCTCCCACAGTTCATAGAAACAGGTATTTAATTTGCATTGAGGGAAAGTGTGGAAGCAAGGAACCCTAAAGAATAGTAATCAGCCAGGTAGTGGTGGCGCACATTTTTAACCTAGCATTCAGGAGGCAGATGGGTAGAAAGATCTCTGAGTTCAAGGCCAGCCTCATCTACAGGGGGTCGGTCTCTCCAACACACAGCAAACAACAACAAAAGGAATTATTCCTTAGATCAATGTATGGTCTCTGTCACTTTCTCCTGATAAATTATGAAAATGCTATTTTTGATGCTAAAAATAGTACATTTTTCCTTGTGAACATTAACAGCATCTACACAATTTTTATAAAGAAAATTAAATACCAATTTTAGTTTTTCATTCTCTTCCATGAATTTCTTGGCAGCCTTGTTGGTATTTTCTGCTTGAATTTTAAGCACTCCTTTGTTTGATATTTCTTTTGCCAGCTGAGTAATAAGCGTAACCAGACGTCTCAACACTCTGAGGGAAAAAACAAAAGTTCACAATAATGCGTAACGAGATTAATCATCAGGAACTCTGACTTTAACACAAATAGCCATTGTCAAATAACTCCTGTTGGGTCTACAGAAATGGTGGTGGAGGCGACATTTAAACGGGACATTGCCTTTTTGCTATCTAAGTCTGTCAGTGAAAACAAGCTGGGCTTCACTCCTTTGCATCCTCTGTTAGAAGACAAGCATTAGAATACAGAGCTGGAGAGCTGCGCCTGCCCTGGCCAGCTGCAGCACTGGGAAAGCTAGCTGAGGCAGGCCTGGAGAGCTCGCTCTGCTGAGGCAGGCCTGGAGAGCTCGCTCTGCTGAGGCAGGGCTGGAGAGCTCGCTCGGCTGAGGCAGGGCTAGACGGCTGGCTGGCCGACCAACTCAGCTACCTCCCCCCAGCCCCAATCCAAGAGTTCTGAGTTGGCTCACCCCAATATCCACCCCATCTATGATCTGCTGGAGTGTGTGAAGGGACAGGTCCTGCAGATCCAAAGCTGCAGGATCTCCATGACACAGGGTGACAAGAAGATATCCAAGAGGAGTGCACATGAGGATCCAGTATAGTGTAGCAGAAGCCAGAGGCTCAAACCAGACCACTCACTGCAATGAACATTTGCATGTAAAGATATGTGAACAAAAGGGCATACTGTGTGACACACTGTGACACGCTAAAGTTTCCACAACAAGATCTTTTTTTTAATTCTATCTACTTTTCTCTTTGTGTGTGTGTGGGGGGCTGGGAGATTGCAAGGGTAGAGGGCAGAAATGAACACACAGATGCAGCGGTATCTCACAGCTTCTTACACACAATGCCATTCCCTTTTATAAGCCATTGGCCTAAAGCAATCAAATGAAACTAATTAATTTCCTTTTTCGAGACAGGGTTTCTTTGCATATCCCTGGCTATCCTGGAACTCACTCCCTAGACTGGACGAGCACTAACCTCAGAGATCTGCCTGCCTCTGCCTTCTGAGTGCTGGGATTAATGGTGTGTGCCACCACTGTCTTCTTGATGGTATTGCAAGGTCAGCAAGAAAATCTTCATTTTTTTAAAATTTGCAGTGTAAAGATCATTTTAGGGCTGGAGAGATGGCTCAGCAGTTAAGAGTACTCGGACTGCTTTTCCAAAGGTCCTAAGTTCAATTCCCAGCAACCACATAGTGGCTCACAACCATCTGTAATGGGATCCGATGCCCTCTTCCGGTGTGTCTGAAGACAGTTACAGTGTACTCATATACATAAAAATAAATAAATAATTCTTTTAAAAAAAGATCATTTTATAAGGGGGCACAAGTCCAAAAAATGAATATTGACATGTTTACAAGTAACCCTCACTGTTAGATATTAAAATTAATCCCTTCAATTATTCTTTCAGCAGCTATTTACTAAGGAACTACTTACTATGTTCGGTAATAGGGCCATAGACAAAAGTGAACTTAGTTCTTTCCTTCAAGTTTAAGTCCTAGTTGGAGATTTTTTTTAAATTTTTATGTGTTTATTTATTTTTGTTGTTTTCAAGGAAGGGTCTGACTATATAGCTCTGGCTGTCCAGGAACTCACTATATAGACTAGACTGGCCTTAAACTCACAGAGACTTGCCTGCCTCTGCTTTAATCCCAAGTACTGGCTTCTAGTTGGAGATATAAACAGTATTTAATTGTAATTGTGAATGGCACTAGAAGTTGAAGTCAGGACATAACAGAAGACCTGCATACTTTGGAGGAATTGATGGCCACAGGGCTTCTTTGAGAAAGAGCTAAAAGATAAGCAAAAGTTAAATAAAAAATGGAAGGCCAGGTATGGTCGGTCAGCTTAGCCTTTAAACCTAGCACTTGAAAAGCAGAGGTCTCAGATATCTGTGAGTTCAAGGTCAGCCTGGTTTACATAACAGGTTTTAGGCCAGCCAGGGTTACACAGTGAGACCCTGTCTCAAAAATAAAACAAATAGGGCTTCAGCTTCCCAAGTCCTTCCCTACCTTTGCTATGCAGAGGGTCTTTTTCTCTGCGTGACTGCTGTATTTATGTGTTACCTCATCCCCAATAATAACTGTTCTTTAAACACCAGAAAAACAAAGATTGGAAGGAGGGAAGAGTATTCTATCTAGAATAGCTTGTAGGATGACTCAAGTGGGAAGGACAGAGATATTTCACAAACAATAACTATTTTTTAAAAGAATGTCTAGAGAAGGAAAGTGGGAATGAGATGTACTCTATGTATTGGAGAACAGCAGGAGATGGATCCAGATTACTCAAGGCCGTATGTAGCCAGCAGATCTACAAAGTGGAACTCCCCCCTTATTTTTGAGATTGTAATTTAATTACTTGTCTCCTTCCCTTTCCTCCCTCCAAACCTTCCCATATATCTTTGCCAATTCTCCTTCAAATTCATGCCCTCCCCCTTTTTACTAATTGTTATTGCATCTACATACATATACATTCCTAAATATAGCCTGTTCAGTCCGTATAATGCTACCTGGATGTATGTTTTCAGGGCTGAACATTTGGTACTGGAAAAACCAATTCACAGGCTCTTCCCTTCCAAAGGCCACATCTTCCATTCCAAGCTTTCTTTAGTGTAACTGAGATTTGTTACTTGAGTATATCATTTGCATTCTTTTATGAAGATATCAATGAAAAGATCTTAGTGTAAGTGGAAAAAACAAAGGAGAATTCTGAGTGATACAACTGTGCTTGTACATTTTTTCTTTTACTTACAGCCAAAAAAATAATGAGAATCCAGAAATATACAGATTTCTTTGAGACCTGAAGAGCTTCATCTGTATGTGCTCAAAGGCACCAGGTCTGCTGGCTGAGTTCTTCTCCACAACATTTGTGGACGAATACTTCCTTACTTCTCTCACGGCATCTGTTACAAGACAGAGAATGCACTTTTGGCTTTTAAGAAAGCAATTGTTTTTAAACAAGAAGGAGTTGTAGTATAACCTACCAGCCTTTTAAATAATGGACTTTAGATATGCCTTTCTTTTTGTCTATCCCTCTTTAGTATCTGACAGGGTATTGTGCTCAAAGATGAAAGTTTGTAAATGGACAGTAGTGGCAATTTATGAATCACTACTATAGCATTTTTAAAATCATTCCTCTGGGGCTTACTAATCATCTTACTGTCAAGTCTTGATCTACTGTGAAATATTATCTCTTACTCTTTCCATTTCTATACATGACTAAAATTCAACTTGCTGTCAGGAACAGATATAATCCTGCCTCTCTTAAAGTGCCAATATCCTATTATACTCACTATTACTTTATATAATTGAGACTTCAGAACTATTTCAATGCATTGAAATTTCTATTTGCACAGATTAGTTAAATGAGATTCAGACTATGCTGCATTTACTTCCCAACAGTTCACAGGCATTACCTCTGAATCATGCCACATTTCTATCACTCCAAATAAAATCCCAATGAAGTGCTGCACAATAATAAGGTTCCATTTTATCACCTCACATTTGTATGCCATTTCTTTGACTGAAAATCTTTATTTCCAAACCATTAGGCATACTAGCTCATTTGCTGTGTGTTGCAACATACACAAAGGTATTTTTTTGTGTATTTGTTGTTTTTCAGATAGGGTCTCACTGTGTAGCTCTCTGGCTGTCCTGGAATTCACAATGTAGGTCAAGCTGGCCTTGAACTCACAAGAGATCCACCTGCTTCTACCTTCCAAGCATTGGGATTAAAGGCATGAGCCACTACCACCTGGCTCTGGCAGCTGTGTGATAACATTTTCTGCCTTGGAGATGGAGTTCCCAGAGCCCATAGAGGTAAGAATAAAGTAAACAGACATGCAGAAATGGAAAGGGTAGTTCAATGACTAGTACTAGTCCTTCCTCGGAATCTAGCTTCCTCCTTTACCTGCACCTCACTTCCTTCCTTCCTTTCATCCTTCCTTCCAATTCTTCTTTCTTGCTCAAGTGAGGGCAAGCTGATTTCGGATAAATATATCCAAGAGAATCTGCTATAGTTCTCTCTTCTTACACAGGCAAGTGATAGCTTTCAGCAGACATTTTGATGCCTCTTAAAGACTTGAGATTATTTCTTATTCTTTTACTTCACAGATACATTTGTCAAAGTAAGAGAGACAGAGTGCCATTCCAAAGTTATTCAGGTAGTTGATGGCTCAGTAATGATGAGTTTTCTCTACTTCTTTACTACTTTATTGTGTTGTTATATGGACAGAGATTCAGAGCACAACACTAACAATAACATACCATGACAAATATTGACATTTTCAAGTAAAATACCAATCCATTCAAAACTTGATACAACTTCCTTCTTGGGGTTTTGCTTTATTGTTGTTTTCGAGACAGAGCCTTACTATACAGCTCTGGCTGTCCTTGAATTCACAGAGATCGATCTATCTACTAGGTTCTGTTTCTGCCTCCTGAGTGCCACCACACTCAGCCTCCCTTCCAGTTTTTAACAATTCTATATTCCTTCAAAGTACATGCTCTCACTTTTATAAAGAGGGTCGTCAACTCCATTTCAAAGGTTGGTGTTTAGAACATGACACATTTTTGCATAAAACATCAAACACAGTGGTGAAGGTTCCAAGTTGGTACCAGTAAACCCACTTAACCCACACCATAAGAGTTAGGAGGAAGGTTCTAGGAAAAACATTTTTCAATGTATATTAAAAGCTAAAGTAGCAAGGAGTGACACTTGCAAGAAGTGGGTAGGTAATCTTAGACAAGTCACTTAATCTTGCTGGTTTCAGTCATTTCTGAAAGAACATGGTGATTATTGAAGGCTTGTGGAGCTTCTGCTTTGGAAACTTTAAAGCTCTACTTCTAATGTATGAAGTATCGTTACCATGAACATTTCTAACCTGATGTAAATTCATTCAGGCTGCATATTTTCTGTAAAATGCTTATTATCAGACATGCTTGGATTTAGGCTGTTTTTGCTGCTGTTGTTAAGAATTTTGAAATTTCAATGTTTTAAATATTACTCAAATATAAACATGAAATCCATTTACATTTTATACATACTTTATAGATGTAAGCCTGAAGTTAATTTCAGACAATGACTTTTACTATTCTTGGATTTGGATTGTAATCTATCACACACAGTAAGGGGTGGAATTTTCCACCTGCACCAACATGCTCATGCAAAAATGTTCTCAGTTCTTTAGATTCAAATTTTTAAATTTAGGATTTTTAGTTAGGGATACTCAATCTGTCTAGTACACATCTATAACACTATCATATGAATTCAAATTTTGAAGAATTTGTCATATTTGCTTTGTTTTTCAGTACAAAGTCTCATTGATATTTTCTCCCCTAAGTATATCAGCATGTATCTTTTCAGACATATTCCTATGTAAAAACTATTAGTAACTTTCTTCTTTTTAAACCAAAGGATAGACAACAAATGTTTTAGGCAAAAGGATAGGCAATGGATGGTTTTAGGGCTTACCAGCTGCAATATTAAACTCTGGGGTTATCCTTGGAAATAGGCTTAGACCATGTGGTGTTTGAATAGGTATGGTATGCAGAAACTCATGTGTTTGAATGCTTGGCCCAAAAAAAGTGGCACTACTAGGAGGTGTGGCCTTGCTGGAGGAAGTGTGTCACTGTGGAGGTGGGCTTTGAGGTCTCCCATGTTCAAGTTGCACCTAGTATGCATGGCACACAAGTCTCCTGCTGACTTCAGATCAAGATGTTGAACTCTCAGCTCCTTCTCCAGCACTATGCTTGCCTGGATGCTGCCATGCTTCTCACCATGATGATAATGGACTAAACCTCTGAAACTGTAAGCCATCCCCAATTAAATGTTTTCCTTTATAAGAGTTGCCTTGGTCATAGTGTCTCTTCACATCAATGAAACCCTAACTAAGGCAGACTATATGCAAAAACAAGAATGGTGACATTTCAATAAAACTGTATCTTCAGATATAGGCTTCTGAACCATAAAAATGCTATACAATACTGCTATCACAACTAAAGCAAAAATTTACCAATATTATCTAATAATCACTTAAAAAAATTTGCAGTAGCCCCTAAAGCTATTGCTTTTAATCAGATTTCAGTGATGACTCACATTTGTCTAAGAATCTCTTAAGAGTCTATTATTTCATTTGTTTGTTGCATACAAGCCAAGCCCCTGGGTGCCCAGGACAACACTATAACTAAGACTATAACTGTCAGTCATCTGACAACTTGAAAGAAGGCCACTTGTTATTGCATTTAAACTTTAAAGTAACCTAAAAGATGTTAAGAATCACTGCATCTGAAATTTGAGTATATAAAATAGTACCAAATATATATCAAAATAGCCATAATTGCCTTAATATTAATATATAAAATAGTCTTTCAATATATCAATAACATCAACTTAACCAACCAAAATCCAGATAATTTATTGAAAAGAACTGAATACAAAGGAGGAATGTAGCTAGTACTTACCTAGAAATAGAACAATCAATAGTATTATAATGGTAAGAAAAGCTTTGTTCCAAAAACTTGCAATCTTACTCCAGACACGAAATGAAAAAATCTTCTGCCATCTGTAAAGCAATACAATTAGATAGATGAGCAAACAAACAAACAACAAACAAAACAAGAACAGGTCTTGAAATGTTTTAAAATACTGAAATAATATTTTGATAAAATATGAATATTTTGACAAAAATTAAAGACATTTAATTTTAAAAGTTGTTCAGCCTCTTTCATGACATAATAACTCATAATAAATAGAAAATAATCATATTTTAATCAAATACTATGATATTTGATGGTTTAAATATTCT
Source organism: Tokudaia tokunoshimensis (assembly GCA_036184795.1). Classification (NCBI taxonomy): domain Eukaryota; kingdom Metazoa; phylum Chordata; class Mammalia; order Rodentia; family Muridae; genus Tokudaia; species Tokudaia tokunoshimensis. Next base: position 47,129,092 of record BTHU01000012.1, read on the forward strand.
AAAGTGAAAATTACTTTTTGTTTTTGTTTTTTCGAGACAGGGTTTTTCTGTATAGCCCTGGCCATTCTGGAACTCTAGACCAGGGTGATCACGAACTCAAGAGTTAGGCCTGCCTCTGCATTCTGAGTGGTGGAATTAAAGGTGTGTGCCACCAGTGCCCGACTGAAAATAACTTTTAAAGTAAAAGTTATTTTTCACGATGAGCAAAAACTTAAAAGGAAATGCAGATATTGGTTTGTGCACACGCACACACGCCTGCAGACTCCACAATGCAAAGGGTAGAGGTCAATCTAAGTTGTTGTTCCTTGGGAGCCCAGCCTTTCCACCTTGTTTAGAGATCCTGGGACTCAGTGATTAGGGCAGGCTGACTGGCTCACTGGAGCTCTAAGCATCTGCCTGCTTTAGACTCACAGGACTGGGATTATTAACCTCTGCAGTGCACCTGGCTTTTCCCCACAGATTTTAAGAAGCAAACTAAGGTTCTCCATCTCGTATGGCAAGCAATTTACCACTGAACTATCTTACCAGCCCCAAAGAAAATTCTTAAACTGTCACATTTTGGATGAAAGCTACTTCTTTTTCCCTAGTTAGAGAACTATCTCAGAAATGATGGAAGTCTTTTGATCTAACAATTAGGAACAGCTAATTCTCTGTTTATTAGACACAGTGTCTTGCTGTGTGGCCTTTGCTGGCATGGAACTTGCCAAAGATGCCTCTGAAGTTGCAATCCTTTTGCTTCAGCCTGCAAAGTGCTGCACGTATAAGCATGCACGATCATATTTGGCTTTTGCAAATTTATTTTTATGTGATGTGCTTCTATCATCTACACCAAATAAAATAATTTCTTTCTTTAACCAAAAAGGAATCTAAAATGACTGAGATATGGCAAATATGCAAAGTGAAAAAAACCTCAAACTTTTATGAATAAACATTTACACGTGTAAATACTCATATAACTTATCCATTACCTAGGTCAGGGTCTGAACACAGAGGAAATGAGGTGAGCAAGTAGTCTAGACAGATTGAGCAGCATAAGCAAAGCCACGGACACAAGAAATGATGAGTTAAGTACAAGTGGCTAAGTAATCCATCCTCTAACTGGAAAGGGATCAAACGTTGAACCTGAGTATTTTAAATTCATAATACATTGGATCAAAAGGAGGTATCGAGGTAATTAGTATGTGAATATACTTCACAAACACAACTGAAAATTATCACTTTAAGATATGACAAATTATTAATACAATTTGAAAGGAACTATCAATAATAACTTCAAGTTGAAGGGGAAAAGACAGATACAGGTGAATCAGTTCTTTTTTGCCTTGATGACCAAATTCCAGGCATTTTTATAGGCACTATTTAAATTTAACATTACAAACATTTTTTAAAAAAGGAATATAAATGGTAATAGCTTGGTGTAGGTCCAAATGTAAATTCATTTACCTCTTCAAGAGAGTCAATAAAAGAGGGAATGTAACAACCTCCAGAAGGGCCATCTAGGAGTTACACTGAATTTAAGAGCATATAATAGCTATTATTTATTGAGTTGATGTACTATAGGTTGGAACACATGCACTATCTCATTTAATTATCACAACACCATATGAAGTCCACACTACTATTACAAGGAAAACTGACCAGAGAAGGTCAATAATTTCTCAAGGTCATACAATAACACGACGTCAAATGAAAACCGTTATTCTGAGCATGTATTTACCTTCAACCACTTCAATACAGGAGAAAAGACTAGATAGACTAAATGAAGACTTGGAAGATTATGGTTGACATACACACTATGGATAAACACAGGGAGGGGCACAGATGATTCCTGAGCATATGTACCATATGTTCTTACATCATGTGTACCTAGTCACCCAATAGATTTCATCTAATAGCTACTAGATCAGGATGGGTACAAAACTGTAAATGACAAGAAGAAAAAGACTGGTCTATAAATCTTCCTGATGACTTTTTTTTTCAAGTCCCTAAGCCTTATTTATAAATCTGTTGTGCATAAAAAAAAAATAACTTCTTGAATATGTAAGACTCTGTTACAAGTAATACCAAAAAGCAAAACATGTCTGCTTTTGAAATCTGAGGTAGAAAGAACAGAGACAGCATTGTCTGACTGTAAGCTAAGAATCTTATCTGGAGTCTGACACAGACCAGTTAGGTGACTTAGGTTATAGAATAGAGCCTTTCTGGCCTTAAGCATGTGATGTATGGAACCCATGGTTGGTGCAAAGAACTTGGTACACCCCTTCCTACAGTATGATTTACTGCTTCTTGTAAGGGAGGAAAAGGCAATGGTGTGGAGACAAGGATAGAGATGAGTTGAAATCCAAACAGATGAGGAGTTTTAAGTTTTTGAAAGACCGCTTGACCCTGAGCCAGTGCATTCTATTGTCCCAAGTTATTTCTGCACACACCCTTTTATTTCACTGCTCAAGTTCAGGGCAGTTTTGGGGAGGTGGGGAGGAGAAAGGAAGAGGGGAGGGGTAGGGGAGAGGGAGAGAGGGAGGGGGGAGAGGGGGGAAGTGGAGAAAGAAAGAGGGGGAGGGGGAAAGAGGAAGAGGGGGAGGAGGGAGAGAGAGGGGGAGGGAGGGGGAGAGAGAGAGGGAGGAGGGGAAGTGGAGAAAGAAAGAGGGGGAGGGGGAAAGAGGAAGGGGGGAGGAGGGAGAGAGAGGGGGAGGGAGGGGGAGAGAGAGAGAGAGGGAGGAGGGGAAGTGGAGAAAGAAAGAGGGGGAGGGGGAAAGAAGAAGAGGGGGAGGAGGGAGAGAGAGGGGGAGGGAGGGGGAGAGAGAGGGAGGGAGGGAGGGAGGGAGGGAGGGAGGGGGAGAGAGGGAGAGAGAGAGAGAGAGAGAGAGAGAGAGAGAGAGAGAGAGAGAGAGAGAATGAGAATGAGAATATATACAGGACAGATGTCCAAGGCATAACCATGGCTTTATTACACCTGTAATCAAGACCAAAAAGACTAGGCTCTTTTAAAAAAGGAGGTGAAAAATCTATTTGTACACATAATCAAGCTCTCTATAAAGTAGTGTTTTAATAGTTACCAGATAGCGAATTTGAGTTTCATTTAAAAAGACTACCTTTTATATAATTGGCTCTCAAACTTTTTAATTATCCATTTATTGTATGTATGTATGTATGTATGTGTATGTACCATGTCTTTATGAGCATGCATGTGTGCTTCTGGGCGTCCCAGGGTTGAAGTGTGGAGGTCAGAAGACAACTTTGTGGAGTCCCCTTCCACCCAGGTGGTTTCCTGGTATTGAACTGCAAGCGCCCTTTAGCTACTGAGCCACCCCGCAGGCCCTCTCAAAACTTTCTAACCTTATAAAAAGCATCACATGCCGCATTCTGAAGAAGCTAATCAAACATTTGGTACTGTTAAGGATCTGAAGGTTTCCTACCTCTGAGGAGGAATAAAGGGCAGACAGAAGATTAAAATGAGTCCTATTTCAGCATAAAGAAAGCTGGCAACCGCCGCCCATTGGATTGTCATCGTTTTTTTTTTTCTCTTCACACCTATACAGAGAAAGATTTCAGAGAAACATGGGTGAACGGCCAGACACGCGGCGTGGGGCCTGCTGGGAGTTCGCCTAACTCCGTGTGACGAGGCAGTGAGCCCGACGGCCCCGCAGGCTCTCCCCGGCCCCGAGGCGGCCCGGGCGGCCAAACGCCGCGGCTCGAGCCGCCAAACGCGAGGTCAGCGTGCCCGCCCGCCGCCCGTCAAGCTTACCCGCCGCTGGTCTCTCCGCTTGCCCCGCCGCCCGTCTGCGCGCGCACCTCCCACGCCGCCGGGAGCGCGCCGGGCCCGGCTGAGGTCACACTGGCGCGACCGCGCTTCCCACGGCGGTTGTTTCCTGGTGCGCGGCGTGAGGTGACCGAGGCTCCTCCACGCGGCTCGGTATCCCCCACGAAGGGCCGCCGCGACCCGGATGATGCCGGATGATGGGAGCCGGGTGCTTTATGGTGACAACCTGCCTCCCTGACCCCGAATTAAACTAGATTTAAGTTAAGGTCCAGGCCTGGGGGTTGTGGAGCATTTTGTTCTTGAGATGGCAGAATGTGTTTTGCGTGCTGTTTTCCTTATCCATCGATCGGTAGGACCAGGCAACTTCAGGGAGCTGTTTGGGAACGGCATGGCTAGTACTCCTTTACCTAACCAAATTCCGTTAGGTAACTTTTATTTCATCCAGAGACTTCTTGTCATTTACATTCTTCATTAATAAAAACTGCTAGCAACATCGAGCCATAAAAATATCATGAAAAACTGTAAAATTTAGTTTTAATATTAAAATCTAGTTACTATTGTCTAATATTTTAAATTAAAATTAAAAAATTATAACTATGTACGATGTGTATTGTGTATGTCTGTGTGTAAGGGTATTGTATATGCTATAACATGTATAGAGGTCAGAGGAAAATTCAGTGGAGTTGATTTTCTCTTTGCATCTTTACACAGGTTCTGGCGATCAAATTCAGGTCATCAATATTACTTACTCTGCAAGGGGCTTCACCTGCTGATCTGTTTGGCTGGTTTAAATACATAATTATTAATTTACACATTAGCTACCAGATTCTTCATATGTAAGATGTAGAAGGCTGCAATTGCTTTCTTCTTTTTACATACCAGAATTCTGAATCTTTTAAGTGAGAGATTCAGGGTCTCTCTCTCTCTCTCTCTCTCTCTCTCTCTCTCTCTCTCTCTCTCTCTCTCTCTCCCTCCCTCCCTCCCTCCCTCTCTCTCTCTCTCTCTCTCTCTCTCTCTCTCTCTCGGGTGCTGGTTTAGTGGTAAGCCTTGTTTAAAAATCTTAAAATCACCACTTATGACAAGTCTTTAAAAAACAATTGTTTTGGTGTTTGTGTAAACAATGTCAGGTGATACTATAATCAGCCTTTCTTGCCCAGTCCAGAGGGAAGCACTCCTAGTGGCCTGGGAAAGGGGCTCCTGTGCCTAGGGGAACAGCAGTGGTAACATGATTCAACTGAGTTCTTATTTGCATGGTCTCCCACTGTTGATGCAGACACTCCTTCTCTGACCATATGAAATTGCAGTTTGGCTTCCTTTTCAAGCAGTCTGGAAGACAGCCTTTTGTGCTTTCATCTCTGGTAAAGCAACATTAGGACCAATAAAAGGTTTGAGTGGCTCTTTCTTGCCCACTTTTGTATGTGTGTTCATATGCCTTTTGTGGAAGTCAGAGGTCAATCTTGGCTGTTGCTCTTTAGATATCCAACTAGTCTGGCTAGATCTGTCTTTGGCTTCCGCGCACTGGGATTACAAGTGTATGCCAATGCAAATGGATTTTTTTTTTAAAAGACCTATGTGCATGTGTGAGGGCTTACATGCATACATGTGTATCACATGCTTGCCTGGTGTGTGCATAGAAGAGGGTGTCAGATCCCCTAGAACTGGAGTTATAGATGTTTGTGAGTCACGTAAGCACTGGAAACTGAAATCAGGTACTCGGCAAGAGCAAATTCTCTTAACTACTGAGCCATCTCTCCATCTGTGGCACCTGTATTTTTACATGGATGCTGGGAATCACATCTAGGACCTCAGGATTGTGCTAGAAGTTCCTTAATGACCTAGCTTTCTTCCCAGCCCTTCTTGCCCTCTGTTGATATCAATCCATGGTTAAATGGGCTGAACTTACAGATGGTAGTTGTGATGACAGTGCAGTTGTAGCAGGGGAGCTTGGGAGCAACTGGTGGCTTTGACATCTTTAGGAAACACAGGCTTCAAGGCTGCAAGAGGAGGAAGTGTTCTCATGGTGGCAGTCACAGCAGAAAGAGGTAGCTGAACAGCTGGGCACAGGGACCAGGGCAGGTACAAGAACAGTAGAAACAGGTGAGAGAGGGTGAAAAGAGGCTGGAAGATTTGGAGAGAAGTGGCAGGCCCTGGCAGCTTGTAGAGTTCCAGAGAGTTGTCAAATCTCAGTGGCCAAAGATCTTAGTCATAGGGGCCATTATTCAGGGTTTGGGAAGTCATGGCTTGAGAATTATGGGACCAAGCTGTAAAAATAGCCGCTGTCAAAGGTTGGAGAGTTCCACTTCCTGGACCTATACCATCCAGAGGCCCTGTTACTTGAGGCCTGCGTAAGAATCCTAATACCAGAACACCATCACTCCTGTTGCCAAGGCTAGCTCAAATGCTGGGGATATAAATGCTGCCAAAGCCAATGTTGGAAAAACTTCTCAACCACCATTTTCATTTTGGTAGAACAAAGTACTCTGGTCAACTTATTAGTAACCTAATAATCTGGAAAGCATCAAAGGAACTAAATTTGCCGTTACTCAAAGAGCTCCACACAATCTTTAAAAAATTATTTATGTACATGGGTGACTGTGTGGAGGCCTGAAGCCAACTTTGAGGAAATGATTCTCTTCTTCTACAACATGGGCCCAAGGGATTGAAATCAGGCTTTCAGGCTTGGCCAAGGCAATACCTTTACCCACTGAACCTTTTTGTTGTCCCTAATCTTACTTTTAAATTACAGCTGACATCACATGTAACTAAATTCAGTTAGACACAACTTAAATACCTCCAAGTATATATTCAATTAGTAAATGTACCAGTTGATTTTACAATTTAAAATTTTAATATATACTCTGAATATAATTCTATCCAGAATTTCTTCTTTTTCATTTTATATGGATGTGGATATTAGTTCTACTACCTGTGAACTTTCAAAAACTTAAGATGTACTTCTTGTTAACTTACAGGTGAGTCATACCTTTTTGTTATTAGAAAAGTTTTATTTAAAACACTTAAAAACAAAATACCTTTAGCAAAACTTCCACACCTACCCATCCACCACACCCATAAAGATTAGAAGCAGAGTTTTTCAATATTTGATTTCGGACTAGTGGATGTTCGAAACTCCTGAGTTCTTTAAAACTTCTGGGTCTGCTCACAATCTATTGAACTGGAATCCACGAGGAAGGAGTATAGGGGCTGGTTTTTGTTGTTGTTAGTTTTATGTGTATGAGTGTTTTGCTTGCATGTTTGTCTGTACACCATGTGCTTAGCTGGTGCCTGAGGAGGCCTGAAGGGCATGTTGAATCCCCTGGAACTGGAGTTACAGACAGTGAACAGCCACTTGGGAGCTGGCAATTGGATCCAGGTCCTGTGGAAGAGCAGCCAAGGCTTTAACTGGTGAGCCATTCCTACAGCCCCAGGTCTGAGTTCTTAGTTATGGAAAAGTTCCATTTGTTCTTTCAGATAAAGTTTTGCTGGCCTAGAGTTTCCAAACTTCTTCCTTTAGCTTTCTGAGTGGCTGAATAAAAGACATGTGCTGCTATGTCTGGCCCCAGCGATTGCTGCTGTACTGATTTTAAAAGCTATAGACTTAAAAAGAAATACAAGGATGTAACCTCATATGGTCCCATGTAGGTAAAAAATACATACTACAATAACTTAGAAGGTTGAGTCATCACCATAATGGTCTGTAAGGTAATCCAGGACTGCTGATGTGCTTGACAAAGCATTAAATATTCTCTTTTCCTGCCTTGAAGTTATCTTTTCCATCATGTACATTAGATGCTGATGGAAACACATAAAAGGAGTTCCAAGTTCAAGAGCGATATCAACCCAGTCCCAGATACATTTCAGTGGGGTTTCTTCATATCCAGCAAACATAGCTGGGTTTGCTAAAAGTCCTCTTGCAACCATCACACCTGCAAATTAAAGCACAACATATCTGTTAATAAACTAAGAATCCATGGTTATTAGTTCAAACTTAATGCAAGAGCATTTATCAAAAAGTATTGAGATTTCAGAATACAAATTGATTACAAATTAATGTACTACAGTAAGAAATAATTTGATTCTGGTGTTACAGATAAACCAGTTGTATTTATACAACTTTTTTTTAAAGGACATCTCTATTAATTCACTGGCCTTATTGTTTCTTTAGGAGACATCCACGTTGTCATAAACCAGGCTGTTTAAAGTTGAATCTATTTGCTTCTGTCTAGCAACAGTTACTATGGGGCCAGCTAGTTAATTCTGTCAGGGGTATTGAAACTACTTGGCAGTTCTGGGGCTCCTGTATCCATCCAGGCTCATTAACTCTCATCTCTATTTTGGTGTTCTAGGTGCTTTTTAAAGATAAGACAAAAGAAAAAATAAATAGACCATCTGGAGATGATTTGCTGGTCAATAGATATGATGGTAGCAGCAACATGCTGCCATTGCTTCTGAAAGGATTGACTGTTTCTAAGGAAAAGAGCTGACAGCATTATAATAATATGGCTCAGTGTTAAACAGGAAATCAGATTACTCCCCCATCTTCACTTTATCATCTTTATTAAATGATAAGAAGATCCCAGTATTTATTTCTTACCATCAGTCCCAGTCATCTGCCACACATTTTCTGCTTCTTTCAAGCTTCTTATGTCTCCATTAGCAACTATGGGTACAGACACATTTTCCTTTATCATTTTAATGGCATCGTAGTGGACTGGCTGGTGTCTTTCTTCAACAGTCCTTCCATGGACTGTAATCCAGGACACCCCTGTTGCTTCAGCCTTCCGGCAAAGATCTATGGTTCTTGCCAGGTCATCATGGATCCTAGAATTTCAAAATGGCAGCTGTGTGTAGCACACAGACTTTAATGCTACAATAACTAAGACACTTCATCTGCTGTATTTATTATCACTTTATGCCACTATTAATAAGATTTTGTTCTGTGATTGGTTCCCATTCAAGTCCTTGGCTTTAGTTATTTGACTATTGGAAACAATATGGTGAAAAATATCTTTTTCTTTCCCCATTGCTTTTACTTTTTGGCTTTGAGAAATTAAGAGTCATCAGCATACTGCCATAGATGAACACAAAGGGATTATCTTAGTACATAGTGTGCATGCCTCCCAAATTGGAATCTTGTTTTTTTCTTTCCTTTGTTAACTTTTATATTTCCTGTTTTCTAGTTGGTACCAGGGATATTGCTAAGCACTAGCTAAGTAGTACCTGGAGAAAGTTGAGGGTTTGGTGAAGTCTTTTCATTAGAAACCTATTACTTGTGGTTAAGAAATAAAAAGAGGGCATGGTTCATCAGGATAATAATTTAAGAATGGGGTTTATGTTTGTTTGCTAGACAAACATCTTTTGATATTTCCACATATCAGCTTCTAATTTATTTAGGATAGACACTCACACATCATTTGGCAAAAGGAACATTTTAAAACTTCCAAGTAATATATTAACTTGTCAGTAGATTAAAGTATTGTGTTTACCTTATCTTAATGGACACTGAAAACCTTGGGCTTTCCACTCGATTTTTCACTTGTCTCACCATATCGCAAACGAGCTCTGGCTTGTTGATCAAGCAAGCTCCATAACCGTCTGCCATTGCCCACCTCGAGAAAGCAAGCATAGAAGGTAGATTGTAAAGAAATTCTAAATGCACTGTATTAATCTTTCATCTATCTTATGATCTGGAATGAAGCAGACATTTACAAGTCACAGATCTACAGTTGGCTGGTTATCTTAGTTGGGTAGAATGTGGTGCTAGATAAAATGCATAGATAAACATTTCTAAATGGTTTCATGAAAACAATACAACATTTGCCTAGACTAGAAAGTACTAGGAAATAGCTTTTCATTAGCCAAGGGAGAGTATTAAATTAGAATCCATTCAACCAAAACAGATTTAGGTATTCATATTAACTGCAATTACTTCAGATTTTTAAAATTCCAAATTTGATGTTTATTGTACATAACAAGAGGTTTTATCAGTCTCAACAGTAGAAAGATATTTTTGGCTCTCAGTACTCCAACACCACTAAACAGCTTATCTAATTCTCCTAATGAGTATATAAATGTCTACTCTGATTTGGCTTATGCTGCATTTAAAAAACTTTGATTTATTTTTTGGGCACATTCTGGCTATTGGCAGATTACCTAGTACAGTGCCTGCACAGTAGTTTATTAAGTACATCCCATTCAAACTCAGTTACTTAAACTCAATCAAGTAGCTGTCATACAGAAAGGAAAAGATCACTAAAGCAAGGTAAGTAAAAGCTTTTAGGAAGTATATCTGACATGGCAGTAAAAATACATTTCTGGGATTGCTGTAAACATTAGGTTCTTAAAGAACTAGTTGCAGATGAGGTTGAAGGCAGAACCACACAGAGTGTGCTTTCTCATTATATTAACTCTATAGAAGAAACTAGTCATCTGGGAACAGGGAACACCTATTGAGAAAGTGCCTCCATTAGATTGCTCTGTGGGTTTCTCTGAGGTACATTTTCTTGTTTAGTGATTGATATGCAAAGGCTCAGCCTACTGAGGGCTGTGATACCCCTGAGGAGGTAGGTGTCCTGGGTATAAGAAACCATGTTGAGTATGGTGGTTTGAATGAGAATGGCCCCCATAGGTTGTTTGAATGCTTGGTCCTCAATGGTGCAATTGTTTGTGAAGGATTAGGAACTGTGGCCTTACTGGAGGAGGCATGCCACTGGTGGTGGGCTTTGAGGTTTAAAAATCCCACTCTGTTTCCAGATTGCTCTTTCTGCCTTGTGCTGAGGGATGAGATGTAAGTCTTAGCTATTGCTTCAGCACCAGGCTTACATGCTTGCTGCCATGCTCCCAGCCATAGTGGTCATGGACTCAATCTGCTAAAACTATAAGCCCTCAACAAACTCTTTATATGTTGCCTTACTCATGGTGTTTTGTCACAGAAACAGAAAACTAAGATAGAAGTTGGTACCAAAAATGGGGTATTGCAGTGAAAGCCCTGATCATGCTGTTATCTGGAAGAGTGTGGAAGGCTTTGGACTAGAAGAGTGATAGAAAGTTTGCTGTAAGTGGAGCTTAATAGGCCATCCTAGTAGGAGCTTGGAATAAAATAGCTCTAAGAGCAATGTGGACACCAGAGGTCAAGAGGTTTTAGAAGGGAAGCCAAGAATGTGGCTGCTTTTTGCTTTTGTCCTAAGAATGTGCGTGAGGCTAAACTGAAGAGTGTTGGCAGAAGAGATTTCAATACAGTCTGCGTTTCAAAGACACTTTAGCCGGGCGGTGGTGGCGCACGCCTTTAATCCCAGCACTTGGGAGGCAGAGGCAGGAGGATTTCTGAGTTCGAGGCCAGCCTGGTCTACAAAGTGAGTTCCAGGACAGCCAGGGCTACACAGAGAAACCCTGTCTCGAAAAACCAAAAAAAAAAAAAAAAAAAAAAAACTGCAACCAATCAAAGACACTTTAGTCATTAGATAACTCTTAAGTAGGTCTATAATGAAAGAGCAAGTAGGGCAAAAAGAAATGCAAAGTGTACACTTTGAGGAGAAAAAGAGCACCAGGGATTTGATTGTTGGAGTAAAGGATTGTGCTGAAAGAGATAAGGAGAGGCAGAGAAATCAGATGGAATAAAGAAGTGGTGCCCTCACTGGGAGACCTCACCCAGCTAAGCCTGTAACTTGTAAAAGGAAAAGGCCTAAGGAATTTTCTGTACCTAAAAAACAATTGCAGTTCAAAGATTATGCAAATGTACTTCAAGAAGGGGGTCAGATTCTCTCCTAAGGAGGTCTCAGAACTTGGCAGCTTCAGCCATGTGCTTCTGATTTCAGTGCTGTGAAGTGAGAGAAAGGCACTCAACAGGGGAGTCCTTCAATGGAAACCCTGAGAGGCCATTGTGTGAAGTTGTACAAATGATGTCTGTACTGAGCTGAAGACACATGCGACATAGGAGGTCTGTCAAGGTGAGCTGCATACAAGGAGTAGAACCAGCCCAAAATAAGAAGAGTATTGAAGTCAGCAAAGCTGAAAGAGAGGCCATCTAAGCCCTCTGATATTGGACATAGTTCTATTTTAGTCCAGTATTCCCTCACTATGTTCCCTTTCCTCCTTTGTAAAATGGTAATGTATATTCTGTGCCACTGTATGTTTGAAATATGTAACTTGATTTATGATTTAATAGTAGGTCACAATTAAGAGTCTCCCTTGAGTCTCAGAAGAGAATTTTAACTTTTAAATAGTGTTGAGACTGTGATAGACTATGGGGACTTTTGAAGTTGGACTAAATGCATTTTGCATTATGATATGGCTGGGCAGGGGTGTGACAAATGGTTTCAATGAGAATGGCCCCAGTTGCTTCATATACTCTAATGCTTAGTTCCCTAGTGGGTGGAATTATTTGGGAAGGATTAGGAGGTGCAGTCTTGTTGAAGGTGTGCCATTGGTGGTAGGCTCTGAGGTTTCAAAAGCCCATACCATTCCTAGTTAGTTTGCCTCATGGCTGTGTCTCAAGTTGGAAGGGCTCAGCTTCTGTTTTAACGCTATGCCTACCTACTTGCTGCCATGCTCGTCATAGATTCACCTTCTGAATCCGTATGTCCCAATAAACCCTTTTATTAATTGCCTTGGTCATAGTTCTTTGAATGGCAATAGAAAAACAACTTGTTAAAAGCAAAAAGGAAGTCAGTAAGCAATGATCCTCCATGGTCTGCCTCTGTTTCTGCCTCCAGGTACATTCCCCGTCTTCCCTCAATGTTGGAGTGTGACTTCGGAGTTATAAAGTGAAAGAAACCCTTTCCTGCCCACGTTGCTTTTGGTCATAGTGTTTACCACAACTGAGCCCCTCACCCAAAAAAGAAAACCCACAAACAAACCCCAAAACAAATCATAATGATTAGGAAGAAAAAAAAACAAGTAGTCAAATCCATAAATCATTTCAGCCATTATAAAAGACCTTTGGAGTTATGTTCTTTAACCTTTCTTTCCTTCCTGCCTGTCTGCCTGTCTGCCTTCCTTTCCTTCCTTCCTTCCTTAGAACCATAGTACTTTAGCTCTAGTCTTCCCTTAATTAATGGTTATTAATATATGTATGCGTGTATGTGTGTGTGTGGGGTAACAGCGTGCAAGAAGAGGTCAGAGAACACTTCAGTGGAGTAGGTTCTCTCCTTCAGTCATGTGAACTTCAGGGGAGAACTCAGGTTGTCCTTTTTAACTTCTGGAAAATTAGAAAGGTGTTTTATCATGTTCCTATCATTTTTTTCCCTTCTAGTCTGTTTGAAAACTCTAATTTCTTTGACCTTTACCTCTGCGGGCAACCACAGTTAATATCTATTCCATTTGCATAGGGGCAGACTATTAGAGCAGCATCAGATAAAAGTCTTGCATCATTAGCAGCAAACTGAACAATCAACGGGCAATCACCTGTTTAAAAGAAAAGACAGTCTGATATTAAAATTCACAGAAAAGCATTCACAGAATAAAAATAAAAATCAAACAGTACATAATCTACAAAATTCCAACACTACTAACACAGAGACCCCCCTCTTTCTTAAAGGTGGGATTAGTACTGTATTCCAGGATGATAGTATATCATGTTACATGGAGGTGAATGTAAGCATTCCACACACGCTGCTATCCCTTCTGCTCTTCTTCACGGATCTGGGAAGTGCACTCAGATGTATTATCTGCTGTTTACTGGCACATTCTCCTATATGGATGGTCTATGTACTGGAATTTATTACATAGACCAGACTGGCTTCAAATTCCAGAGATCTGTCTGGCTTAGCATTCCAAGTGCTGAGATTAAAGGTATTTTTTACCACACCTTGCCGTTTTTTGATTTTGTAATGTTTTTTCAAAAAGAAATTAGTCTTATTGTCTCTTAGGTGTGTGTGTGTTGTGTGTGTGTGTGTCTGTGTGTGTGTGTATAGAGAGAGAATGTGTGTGTATAGTGTATATGCCCATGTGTATATGTGCATGTGTTTGTGAGAGACTTAAGCGATAGACAGAGGGTGAGAGTGGGCGTATGCTCTCTCTCTCTCTCTCTCTCTCTATATATATATATATGTATATATATGTATGTATATATGTGTATATACATACACACATATATATGGAGATAATATGTGTGTGTGTGTGCACATGTTTGTGTTGGGGATAGGCATGACTGGGAATGATATTCTAGGTAGGAGAGTTCAAGGATAAGGCATGTTCAAACTCAAGAACTTTATGGAAATCAAGGCTGCAGACGTATTCATGACTGGAACAATGAATTCGCTCATTTGCCTCAGATGCTGGAACTCTAGCCTCTACACTGGCGATTCTCAACTGTTAGCATGACCAGAGAACCAGAAAAGGGACAGCTTTTCATAGAGTTTCTAATGCAGCAGGCCTAAAGTGGAGCCTGGAAACTTTCATTTCCAACACATTTCCAATGATGAAGTCACCTCTGACCTTCGAATCATATTGAAGCCATTATTTTAGGCAATGGGAGTTCTAAGAAGGACTGTGAGCAGGGAAAGGGCATGATCAAATTTGCATCTTAGACAAGTCATTTCGGACTATTAGACGATAGTCTGAATGAGAAAAGACAACTAGACAGGGACTTATTCTAATAAATGAGGATAGAAAGGCTGGTGGCTTTAAGAATGGCTGACTTTACATTTTGATAGATTACTGACAGGGTAAAAGATATTTCGTATTGTGATTTTTAAAATACTAAAGACACTTAAAAATATAAAGGATTATAAAATATAACCTCTGAATTATGTCATAATAATTTTTATTAAATAATTATTAATTATTAAATAATAATAATTTACATCTAATTATACAAAGTCAGCAAATTATTGGTTTTACATACCTTGGTTTGTGGTAAATTCACTGTCTCTGGCTTTTACAGATCTGACAAAATCAGCAGCAATTATCATTGGTGTGTAGCATAGGTCACAAGAGTATTTTCTTACTAATGTTCTAAAAGCCAACCTGTAAGCATATAAAACTTTAATCATGAATTTAAAAAATATTTGAATCATACACATTTGCATGTACAATTTAGTTAATTATTGAATACTTATTAGAGGAACTTTTGCTTAGATGAAAGAGATATACTTTCACCTAGTCTACCTGCTAAGACTAAAATCCTTGGTACTTATGTTTTTGAGACAGGGTCTCACTACATAGCTCAAGCTGGCTTAGAACTCACAGAGATCTGTTTGGCTCTGCCTCCTGAGTCTTAAGAGTTAAAGGTCACCACACCTAGATAAAACCTTAATATTATTTATAAAACAACTGTAGGAAAGTCCCAAGAAAGAGGAAGGGAGCCAGGCTAGTGTGGCCTTGCATCCCAACAAACTAAAGACGGAAAGTTCCATGAATTTCCTTTTTGCTTTAAATACTGTAGACTTGGGGCTGAAGTAGTTGGCCACCTGGAATCCGCAGTGAAGACAAAAAGTGCCCCACATAAATCTCTCTTATAAAGGATCAGGAAACAAGAAGCTTCAGAAGACTGAAAACTTAAAAATAATAATCAACACTATATAAAAAGCTATGTCCTCATCTCTGTTAGAAAATGTTGGATGGGGAGTAACTTTCACTCTTCCAAGGTGCCCTAACATCTCATGGTGATAGTGTTCAATTAGGCCTGGGAGTTATGTGCAGCCTCCATCCTACTGGCTACTGAGACTACCTTCTCCTCTGCTGTCAGTGGAGATCACATGGAGAATATACACTTCCATGTGTATGGTACTACATAGTAAATATAGTAACAAGGCAGATTCTCCTTCTTTGCTGGATGTCTTGTAAGAACTTCAGTACTAGCCTGCAGCTTATGAGGCTACCCATTGCAAGGGGAGCTAGGACTCTCACCTCTGTCACGGAACTCCTTATCTCCCAGAGGGAGATGGAAACCAAGCTGAGAATCAAGATGTAAGGTGATAGTGAGGAGGTGATGCCTTTCTTTCCTCTCTGATGGAGTACTGTCAGGATAGTTGATTGTATCAGAAGTTTCAATATACAAAATCAGCCAGTATACTCTATTATATACTAAAGAACATGCTAATGAATGTAAAAATGATGGTTGTAGCAACTGATATAAAAATAGCATTAGACAAAATATTTTTATACAATATTTACAAGTCTCAGAAAAGCAGAACTTTAGGGAGCTTCCTTCATTTGATGAAGAAAGAAATCCTATGTGGACTGGATGGTGGTAGCACACACCTTTAATCCCAGGACTTGGGAGGTGGAGGCAGACAGATCTCTGAGTTTGAGGCCAGCCTGGTCTACAGAGTGAATTCCAGGACAGACAGGGTTACATGACGAAACCTTGTCTCAAATTTAAAAAAAAAAAAAAGAAGGAAAAGAAATCGTAATACATGATGGATGTCTGCTCTCACCCTTGTCAACATAGTGAGCACTTTCAGTCAGCACAGAAAAGCATGAAAAAAATTGTCCAGTTTGATAGATGACATGATTGTTCATGTGGACTCTATAAGTGAGCTCAACAAATTTGTAAGAGATCAGCTCAGGATAAAAAAATTAGCTATGTTTTTAAAAACTCTTAATGATCTTACATATACAAAATTAAAAATACAATACTAGGGGCTAGTGGGGTGGATGGCTTAGTGGGTGGATGGCTCAGCAGGTAAAAGTGCTTGCTAAATAAGCCTGACAATTCAACACAGATTCCTAGGACTGACATATAAGTTGATCTCTGACCTCCATATGAGAATGAAATAAGTAGCGCATAAGCCCCCCATGCCACCCTCTTCTACAGTCAGTCAGTCAGACAGACAGACAGACAGGCACACACAATACAAAATTTTTTTTTTTAAAACACATCCAAACACAATCTACACAAATATAAATAATATGCTTTAGTACCATTAAGAAGATGAAAGGGCAAGTTCCATACTGGGAGGAACCTTTGCAAGTCACATAGGAGTAGCATCTGGAATATGTAGACCCCTCAATAGTCCATAGAAAACAAATGAAAAACCTCCAAACCAATTCAAAAATGGGCTGAGCATCTCAATAAACATTTCTATAATGAATATAAAGAAATAGTCAGGAAGCAAAACGTTCAACGTCACTAGTCATTAAGCAATGCAAAGCCAATCACACAGGGTTCTACTTTTCATCCAGTGGAATAGGTATAGTGAGTAAAAAGCAGAGTAAGCTGAAAAATATTGTGAAAGGTTGGAAGAACTGGAACCCTTGTGTGCAGCATGGGAATAGGCAAGGGTACAGCCTTAACGGAAAACAGCATTTTTCCTATGAACAATGCAGGCTTAACATGTAATTCATTTGACTATATAGCCCCACCAAAACTGAAATCGTCTGAGATATTTAAATATCTATGTTCATAGCAGCATGACTTGAAATAGCCAAAGGGTGGAAGCAATCCAAATGTTTGCCAAGCAATGAAAAGAGAAACAAATGTAGTACGTACATCTAATAGACTACCTGTTCAATCTTACATGAGGAAGGAAGGGCTGGCATATGGCTCTATGTGGATGGATCTTGAAACAATCTTCAAAATGCTAAGGGAAATTAGCTATTCTCAAAAAGACAAGTTTCAGCCATGTGAGGCATCTAGAATAATCAAATTCCTAGAGAAAGAAGCAAAATAATAGTTCCGAGGGCTTAGAGGTGTGAGGAATGAAGAATTACTGCTTAATGGGTTCAGAGCTTCAGTTTTAAAAAAAAAATCACTCAATGCTGCATAGAGACATAAACCTCGACAGTTAAAAATGACTATAAGGGAAATAAGTATATTTATTTGTTTTGTCTTTTTTGGAGATAAAGTCACAATATGGAGCCCAAGATACGTATTCCCATAAAAACCCCATGTATGTACATTTATATCTATTTAATACCTAATGTATCCTAATACATTATCATTTTTGTAGATATTGGGCTAGGGATGAAGCTCACTTGGTACAGTACTTGCCTAACACCCATGAGGCTTTGGGCTTGATCCCAGCATTAATTAAGCTAGTCATGATGACATATATCTGTAATCCCAGCACTTGGAATATGAAGGGAGAAGGATTAGGCCTTCAGTCACACAGCAGGTTTTAGGTATCCTGAGATACATAAGACTCTCTGGGAGAAAAAAAAAACATGGAGAAATTATCTACTTAAGGTAACAAATATACCAGCTGAGTGTTAGCACTAGGATTCAATTCTAAATCATGAATCCAAAGCTGGGGGTTTGAAAATCCTTTGCAGGTGAGTGACCATAATCCTTGTGGGGAAAAATGTACAAAACTAGGTACATCTAAGGGAAACTAAATATTGGCTTATTTATCATTTAACAATACTTACTTCGAATATCGAACCATCGGGGCACAGACTTTGACCAGCTGTCCAGAATGAAACATTTCTATTGGGTCTTTCTTTCTTTCTTGACATATCGTAGTTGATATAGAGTCACTCCTCATGTGTACAAGTTAGTTTCAAATCTGATAAAGACAGTTTGCAAAGAGAATTATGCACTTCACTATCTGAAACCCCCATCACTGGGTTGGTTACATAGCTCTGTTGTATGGTAGGATGCTCACTGCATGGGTTTAAATTTCAGTATTGACAAAAAAAAACCCCAAAATACTATTATTCTTGTAATTTCATCTTTTATGAGCTTGTATACTCAGAAATAATTTGAGTTTCTTTTCCTTTTATCAATAAAAGAAGATCTTGCCAAATTCTGCCTTCTACTTACAGGATCAATAAATGTGAAAAATTGCACAGGGAAGTTTTCGAAGAAGATATGGAAAACCACTAGGTATTCCCTCTAGTTTGTGTCATGTTATGATTTGGTTGTTACTGTTTTGCTTAATTTTTGACAGGATCTTGCTATATACCCAGGCTAGCTTAGATAGTTGCTAAGCTAGCCTTTGCAGTGCTGGGATTACACTGGTGTGCCTCCATGCCCAATTTCATATTAGTTTTTAATTTCACGCATTTTACTTTCATGATAGACCAAGGAATCTGACTTGAATTACTTCCCATACAATACTTTGTATGATGGACAACTGGAAAAAAAAATCTATTCAGGAAAGTTAGGTGGCATTAGTAGAAATTTGTATTTCAAAATAAATCCTGGTATTTTGAGGCTGGAGAGATGGCTCAGTGGTTAAGAGTATGGACTATTCTTGCAGAGATCTGAGTTCAGTTCCTAGCACCCAAGTTGGGAGGACCACTTCTATGCCTAGCTTCAGGGGATCTTACACCTCTGGCCTCTGAAGTGTTCACACGCATATATTAATCTACATAAATACACACACACATGACTTAAAACTTTTTTCTAATGAAATTTAAATATATTACCAGTGAAGATGTTCAGTTATTACCAAGGAAGTGCACTATAAAGAACTTTTATGCCCGAAGTATAAGTGATAAAATTGTTTAATATTTTCTATGTTGTGCTTAAAGCTTTTGACTTCATAGGTTTTGTTTTTTATATTCCGTTTAGGCCTCTGTAATCTATAGCCATATAAAAGCTAACTCTATAAAAGGGTAATTGTTCAAAATTCAGTCTTTAAAGTTTGGCAGTAAGCTAAATGAACACAAGGCCATTATACTTAAGGATGCCATGGCTTGCAAGAAATCTTTGGAAGTGTCAACACTGTACAGAGGAAAATGGGAGTGTAAGTAAGCTGAGTCAGAGATGGTCTATGTCAATGAGAGGAATAAACATGAAGTTACTGTAAACCACTAAGAGATTATTACAAAGGAGGGAAGAATCTTAAACATTACAGAATTGGTACACACTAGGAGGTGGTGAGTGGCAATGGCGTCATTACTGACTTTCTAAAGCGTGATTTTGTTCTTACTCATTCTTGGGGCCAGACTGAATGGCAGTCTTCTTCAGTGTGACTTTTCTGAATAAGCTACAGCTTTCAATCTTGATAGTAAATTAGGATGACCCAGAAGCTTTTAAGAATCAAGATGCTTAAGTCACACCCAAGATCAAAGTAGGTCTTTGGACTTACGGGATGAAGGTTTCAATATTTTGTTTTAAAGTTCTCCAAAGCATGCAGCACTGGGCATAATATTTTGGTAAAGTATGCTTGTAGACCTAGAATTTCTTTTAAAGTATGGGTGATCTTTTTTTTTTTTTTTGAAAACTTGTGCTGGTATGTATAGTGGGCATTAAAAACTTTATTGCATATTAATATGTAAACTAAAGTCAATCCTTTTGTGTAAAAATTAAAGCTAAGGAAAGAAAATTATTCTGTAATTCAGATAATGTTATTCGTCGTGGATGATTACTATAAAAAAAGTAGTTTCGTAAACTATGCATACTGAAATCTAAAGTAATCCTAGGCACGCTGCCTCTTGCTACTGATCCTATTTGCATCGTGACTGAGGTCAAACACGAGAGGGAAAATCTTCTAAGGCGATGTTAAGGCAATGCAAAATGCAGTGTAGCTCCAGATCCGCTCACCAAATAGTTACGAATATTTAAACGTTTTTATTTCTAAGGGCAGAGCTTAACAGCTATTCTTCCCCAGCATATACCACCTGCTACCCGGGCTTCCCACTCAAAACGTAGGATAGGTAAGGCTGAGCAGCCCTAAGCTCCCACGTGCTGGGCGAGGAGGGCCGTGACGCTCCCAGGAGTCTCTTCCCCACGCCGGAGGCCGGCGTTCTCAGGCCCAATACTTGCGTTGGAGATCGGCGCGTTGGCTACGTCCGGAGCGGAATAGGAGAAGGCCGGGGCGGCGACCTTTCTTTCTTTGCTTATAGAGATTGTGGTACTTAAGTCCCCAAACTCAAGCCGGGCTGGACAGGTGGGGCGGCGCCTTGATTCTGCGTCACTTGGAGGGCGGGGCGATTGCAAGACGTCATCAACCCGGCACTTGCCAACATGGAAGGTGGAGACAGCACAGTTTCCGTGGCAGGCCGTGGGGCTTCGGGTTCCGCAGCAGTGGCGGCGACCGTGCAGGCGCTCCTGCAGGACGGTAAGGCGTCGGACGGTGGCCGGGCCTGGGTCGCCCTGCCTTGCGCAGAGTCCGAGGACCCTACTGGTCGCTTTGCACAAAGTTTTCCGGTGTGGACTTGGCCACTCCCCTCCGCCCGGCCCCCTGGCGTCAGGGATTGTCCTGGTCCACGCGTTTCCCGGGGGTTGTGTTCCTCTCTTCCCGTGGGTGTCTTGGGGGAACACCTGGTTTCTAGTTGCTGGGGTTTGCACTCGATCCTGATGCGCCCAGGGCATCTCAGTAGTTCCTGCACGTCGTGGTCGGAGCTGACAGCCGCTGCCGCTGCCCACTTCCTGATCAAGATTGTACTGTCCGTGCCCAGAAGTGTGAACTCACCCTTGGTGACAGACCGCTGCTTAAGGAAAGGGATGGAGAATGCAAAAAGTAGAGTTGGAAATTCCCGTGTTCAATTCTTGGGCTATGCAGGTGCCTCTATTATCCATACGTGTCGAATACTGAAGTCACGATTACTGATAGTTTGAAGAGAAATTGTCCCAAGTAAGTTAACTATATATCTTTCTATAACTAGTGTAGTACGCTTGAAAATCAAGTTCAGTTGTTCTAATGCTCAATCTGAGAGGCAGAACAAAATTCAGTTTGCTAAAAGTATTAGGCCTTAATCACCCCATCTTTTTCCTAGTGGGCACCAGTTCTATCATCTATTAAAAAGCGTTTGCATTTATCACCTTAATTGCTTCCAAGGCGTTGTGCTCCCCTTTTTTGAGATAAGGTAACTCTATGTAACCCTGATTGTTCTGGAACTCATTATGTAGAACAGTCTAGCCTCGAACTCACAGAGATGCACTTCCATTCTATAATGTTAAAATCACTGTGCAGCCGGGCAGTGGTGGCGCACGCCTTTAATCCCAGCACTTGGGAGGCAGAGGCAGGAGGATTTCTGAGTTCGAGGCCAGCCTGGTCTACAAAGTGAGTTCCAGGACAGCCAGGGCTACGCAGAGAAACCCTGTCTCGAAAAACCACACCAAAAAAAAAAAAAAAAAATCACTGTGCAAAGGTCCTTGGAAGTAAATCAGATGGACACTTTTGGTTCTTATCCTATTTAAACTTGTAAAAGGCTTGGTTCTTTTCTCAAAGTAATTTGTCATATGATATAAGGGTCCCTCACTGTTTTTCAAGACAGGGTTTCTCTGTGTAGCTCTGGCTGTCCTGGAATTTAATATGTAGACTAGGCTGGTCTAGAACTCAGAGATACACCTGCCTCTGCCTCCCAAGTGCTGGGATTCAAGACCTGTGCCACTACTTCCCATGTATGTATGTATGTATGTATGTGTTTAAATTCCTAAATCTGTAGGTGACCTTTCCAGTTTCCCCAAGTGTACCTGAAAATTTGAGCATTTTGTTCAGTAACCACTTCACTGTGTTGAGGATTTGCCTAAAGATGGGATTGATAGGCTCAGTGAATAGATGCAGACTTGGAAAGTTTGTGGGCAGTTTCTGATTTTCATTGATAAGAATATCACAAAAGAGAAAAATTATGTGATTTATTCTGGAATATCAACCATTGAATAAACTGATAGCCATGTTCATCTTTTATTGTTGCATCTTTGGGAGAGTGTAGTTACTACTTCCTTTAAACAGTTATTTCTTTTGATTTAGTCATTCTTTCTGGTTTTGTTTTCTCTAAGCACTCTTCAGTATTTTCTTTATCCGATTCCTCAGGTTTTGGTGTCTTCCTGGGTCCTAAGACCTATATCGTCCTAATCTAAATCTTCTCATCTCTGTTTTGGTCATTGACATAAACTAGAGTCAGTTGAGGAATCGCTTCCATCTTACTGGACTATCTACCTGTGGGACATTTTCTTTATTTTTTTTAACTTTTAAATTTTTTGTGAATTTTACATCATACATTCCCAATCCCACCCATTTCCATGTTTCTTTGTATCTGTCCTCCACCCTTACAGTCTCCTCCCCAAGGGAAAAAAATCTTGCCGTGGAAGCTGTGGTGTGTCTACAGCATCCCCTTTTGTCCACTTCTATACTTGCAAATGTTCATTGCAACAAGTCATTGGTCTGGTTCAAAGCTTCAAGCTTCTGCTACACTATCTATTCTGGATCCTAACTAGGATGCCTCTTGGATATCTTGTTGTTGCCCTGTGTCATGGAGCTCCTGCAGTTTTGGATCTGTAGGACTGGTCTTTCATAAGCTCCAGCAGTTCATAGATGTTGGTACGGGGCAACTCAAAGCCCTGGATCTGGGCCTGGTTGATAGTTGAGTTGATTCTGCCAGTTCTTCAACACCCACACTAGCAGGGCCAGCTCTCTAACATTGCCCAGGTTAGCTCACTCAGTGCTGTAGTTGCCAATGAGTGGGGACCATCTTTTCTGCGCTTACTGCTCACCAAAGCCAGCTCTGTTGTGTTGCCCAGGTGAGGTCTGGGGTCCACTCTGCCGAGTGCTGCAGCCAGCGAGAGTCTGGGCCAGCTTTGCTCAGCCCTTGGATATCATCCTGGTCCCAGGCAGCAGCCAGACCAGGGACGTCCACCTGGCCTTTGGTGGTAACATGGGCTATGGACATTGACACAGACCCCTGCTGCTGCATGGTCAGAAACCTAGACATGGCCCTCAGCAGCAGCACAGACTGAGACTTCACCATGTCCTTAGGTGGCAGCCTAGGCTACTCACATCAGGCTTTTCCTCACCTCCCTTGAGTTTCTAGTTCTGCCTCTCATCAGAGTGCTCAAACTGTTCTGCTTCTCTTTCTCCCATCTCTTCACCACATATGTGCACATGGTAGCCGCTCCCATGGCAGGAGGGTCCTGTGCTAGGTGGGCCTCTGAGTATTTTGCCTCTGTGTCGTGGGGCATTTTCTTAATTGCTAGTTGATGCAAGAGGATCCAGCCCACTCTGGGTGGTGGACATTAAATAAGAAAGGTAACTGACCCAATCACAAAAGTGCATGCATAATATGTACTCAATGATAAGTGGATATTAGCCCCAAAGCTCGGAATACCAAGATACAATTCACAGACCACATGAAGCTCAAGAAGAAGGAAGACCAAAGCGTGGGTGCTTCAGTCCTTCTTAGAAAGGGGAACAAAATACTCATAGGAGCAAATATGGAAACAAAGTACAGAGCAGAATCTGAAGGAAAGGTCATCCAGAGACTGTCCCACCTGGGGATCCATCCCAGATAGTCACCAAACTCTGCGACACTATTGTGGATGCTAAAAAATGCTTGCTGAAAGGAGCCTGATATAGCTGTTTCCTGAGAGGCCCTGCTAGGGCCTTAAAATACAGAGTTGGATGCTCACAGCCAACCATTGCACTGAGTGTGAGGTCCCCAGTGGAAGAGGTAGAGAAAGGACTGAAGGAGCTGAAGGGGTTTGCAACGCCATAGGAAGAACAACAATAACCAGCCAGACCCCCAGAGCTCCCAGGGACTAAGCCACCAACCAAGGAATGCACACGGTTCAGCAGAGGACGGCCTTGTCAGGCATCAATGGGAGGAGAGGTCCTTGGTCCTTTGAAGGTTCAATAGATGCGCTAGTGTAGGGGAATCAAGGGTGGGGAGGTGGGAGTGGGTGGGTGGAGGAACACCCTCACAGAAGCAGGGAGAGGGGAGATGGGATGGGGGTTTCTGGGAAGGGGGGAAACCGGGTAAGGGGATAACACTTGAAATGTAAATAAATTAAAAATAAATAAATACATAAATAAAAAATTAAAAAAAAAAAAAAAGAAAAGAAAGGTAGCTGATAAAGCCAGGGGAGCAAGCCATTAGTAAATGTTCCTCCATGGTTTCTACTTCAGTTACTGCGCTGAGGTTTCTGGTTTTGAGTTTCTGCTGTTAAGCCTGAGAATCATGAAGAGAAAAAACCAAATCCAAGGTTGTCCAAGTAAAGCAAGCTTTAATTAAATACTGGCTAGGATGATGGACTCTGGTCAGGTCCATCTTGGGGTTCCCAGAAAATGGCAAGAGTCACATTTTGCAGAAGCTTATGAAGGCAAACTCATAAGACAACATATTTTCCACCAGTTACAATCAGAGGCAAGAATATATCCTTATGTACTTCCTGGCCACATACCTCCTGCATGCATCTAATCAGAAGCAAACATACATGCTGACATATTTCCTGCCTTCATGTAATCAAGTACATATGGTGCAGTTGGGTCAAACAAACTTTTATGGGAGTTAAAACTTATGGCTTATTGTTTTATATGAACAGCAGTCTCCAGCATCTCAGGAAGTTTCTGTTCTTGGACAAAGGGCTTACAGGTTAGAGGCATTTGTGTTTTATGTTCTCTTAGACACAATAATTAAAACTTAAAACATAACTTTAGCTCTCACAGTACCTTTGCTTTCCTAATGATAGACTATAACCTGTAAGCTAAAATAAACTCTTCTACAAGGATCACTGTTTTTATCACAACTGAAAAACAAACTGAGACAAATTCATCCTTCTCTTCTGAATTATAGAGCTATATTTTTAGCCATGCACTGGAATTTCTGTGTTGATAGTGAACAACATATGAACAAGTAGTACATATTCCATGAAAACATTAAACAAAGTAAGTTTCTTTCTATTCTTGAGTCTTTTTTCTGATTGTGTTGCTAACTTACGGTTGGTAGTTAGTTAAATGAATGCTGACCGTTTGTGTAGTTGTCAGGCTCTTTCTTGGATGAAAGGGTTTGCTTCTCACCTTTGAATACTTAATGTCTCGGCTTCTAGCTTAATGCAAAACTGAATTCCTTATATCAGATCAAGAATATTCCATTAATTATAGAAACTTGGGAGTTTATTTATTATTGGTTTATTCTACCTTTTTTTTGTTTGTTTTTGTTTTTGTTTTGTTTTTTTGAGACAGGGTTTCTCCGTGTAGCCTTGGCTGTTCTGGAACTCACTCTGTAGATCAGGCTGGCCTCGAACTCAGAAATCCACCTGCCTCTGATTAAAGGCATGTGCCACCACTGCCCGGTGGAAGGATTCTTAATTCTGAGAAAAACTTGGCAAACCGGAAGAAAATGCAATTTTCAGAATTAGGGCCAAAGTAGTAATATTTTATTACTTTAGTTTAAGAATAGTTTGAATGTGAGAATAGTTAAGACTGTTTTACTCTTAGTACCATGATACTTTTAGATGACAGATTAATTCATTCGATCAGTATTGAGTACCTGCCATTGTCTGGCCTTGTTCAGGCTCTAGAGAGGTGGCATTAAAGCAAAATCTTTCCTTGGAGGAATGTATTGTAATGAGTATAGACAAGGTCAGTACATGGTTAGGAGTGTATAGCTCCTGCTTTAAGCAGGTTCTGTGTATCTCATTTCTAGTATTTCATTTTTCTCATTATTTTTTTATTCAAGGGTTTATGGGTTTTATATATATATAGATATCTTTTAGAAAGATACATCATGATTTCTTTTTCCAGAATATTTGAACACACCTTTTCTTTTTATTCATTTTACCTTTAAGTCTTAAATTTTAATACTACCTATAAGTTAGTGTTTGCCTACTTCTATTCAAAGTTTAGATTCATATTTAGATAAACAGTTTAAAAGTTTAGATTCTGGACTAGTGAGATGGCTCAGCAGTTAAGAGCACTGACTGCTCTTCTGAAGGCCCTGAGTTCAAACCCTAGCAAACACATGGTGGTGCACAACCATCCGTAATGAGATCTGATGCCCTCTTCTGGTGTGTCTGAAGACAGCTACGGTGTACTTACATTTAAAACAAACAAACAAACAAAAAACTCCAAAAATTTAGATTCATGTTATAAAATCTATTACTGAATTTATGCACTGATCTAGAGATATCTGAAGCAATATATCTTATCAGCAGTCAGTTTTTCTTAAGCGTTGTTCCTAGCAGTAATCTCATTTTCTTGGAAAAAAAAGTTAGAGTTGATAGTTGTGATTTTAATCTTTGATTCAGTGTTTTTCTTCTTTGTGATTCCTTTAAAAGTAAGCATTTGGAAGCACAGCAAATCAGACAATGCTGATGTACGATTTAATCCCAGCACTCAGGAGGCAAAGGCAGGTGGATTTTTGAGTTCAAGGCCGTTGTGGTCTGGATTTCCAGTATAGCCAGGGCTATACAGAGAAACCCTGTCTCGACAAACCCAATCTAACCCAACCCAACCCCAACCCCAAACCAAACCCCAAACCAAACCCAAATCAAACCCAAAACAAAACAAAACAAGCATAACATAGTGGTTCAGAACCTGGTCACAGCAGCTATACTATCTGTATTAGAATCCCAGATAGTAACATTGGAAAAATTGCTTGCCTGATCTGTACCCATGACATGGAGAAAATGATAGTTTTCCCACACATCAGGACTATGGGGATTGAAGGAGTCAGTACTTGGATTTAGACCTGGAGCAGGGTACACCCTTGTAAGTATTATCAGTTCTGCTGCAACCTGCTCCAATTCATTCTCATTGTTCTAGGAAGCATCTACAACATTTCCTAGTACACAGATGGCCCCAAAACACGCTAATTATGATTATAATTGATCATTGTCTGATAACTGGCATAATACCAGTTAATAAGTTTTCCTTTATTTTTTTCCTAGACTGTTACAGCGAGTTTTTAAATGAAGACTTTGATGTAAAAACTTACACTTCCCAATCTATTCATCAAGCTGTAATTGCTGAGCAACTAGCAAAACTTGCCCAAGGGATCAGTCAGCTGGATAAAGAACTACACCTACAGGTAACATCAGTCTTCTCACTCAAAGCGATTCTTCAGCTGAAAGTGACAGTTTATCTTTTTTGTCATCTCATCTTGTTAAAACCAAATGTTCATTTCCACAAATGAATGCATAACTTACCAGCATCTCTTAATTGCATTTTTGCAAGTTTTCTGTAAGCTACTTTTTATTAGTTGAAAATAAATTGACCTACCTTTCTGGAATCATTTATTCTTTCTGTTTATTACCTGAATGTTTTTACAGTGAATGTTTTGGGGAAGAAAAAATAGGATGCCTTTGATAATGACAAAAGAAAATGGAATCTTGGTGGTAGAAAATTTTGAATAAAGAAAATTGGGATGTTGCACAGGCAGTGTTTCTACTTTATTAAATACAAAGTGTAACATTTGTTGAAATTATAGAAAGAGGATAAATGTTGTGATATGTAGAGCACATATAAGCATTAGGAGATGGGTCCAACCTTAAGTGTGCTGTTATAATTGATTTTCTTATCACTTTCTGTCTTTGAGTCTTTTAAAAAAAATGTCCTTTAAGTGACTAAGAAGAGATTGCAGTAGATAAACTTAAAGGTCTCTCCTTTTATAATTGATGACTTTTGTAGGATTGTTCTATGACTTACTTCTTTATTGGTTTATTTGCTTTGCAACACTTGGGATTGAACACAGAGACTTGTACATGCCAGGCAATCACCCAACCAACTGAGCTTTATTCCAGGCCTCAATATACTTCTATATTTCTTTTTGTCTGAGTAGTTATTGAAGAAACACTTAGATGAACTCTTTACTGGAAAGTCCAGATTTGTCGTATCATGAGACTTACTCATTTAACTTTTTGTGTCTTAGTTTCTAAGTGAAAAGATTAGCTTAGGAGAATTGTGGTGACTTTCAAGGTCACTTCAACTTTAAAATTCTCATTACTTGTTTAGAACATAAATATTTAGAAGAAAATGTCAGGCTTTGCATTATGCTATTGGGTAGAGAAATGAGAACACATTCCCTGGTTCTCCAAGGACTCTGGGATTAGTGACAGGTGCAGACAGAAATAACTGTCAAATGAAATCTGTTTTACATAGTATGATACAAAGTGTTTTGCAGGAGGAGGGGAAATCAGCTTAAATTCTGCATAGAATTTTAGGGGATAGGTTTTTCAAGAGACTCTCAAGATTTTGTCTCCCTTTAACACTTGGTATTTTTCTTCTTTCATGAAGTACCTCTGTAGTAGGAATTGATGAGAATTTAAAATTAACCCTGCTTATAAGAACAAATTTTATCTATCTATCTGTCTATCTATCTCTCTCTCTCTGTCTGTCTGTCTGTCTGTCCGTCCGTCCGTCCGTCCGTCCATCCATCCATCTATCATCTATCTATCTATCTATCTATCTATCTATCTATCTATCTATCTATCTATCAATCATCTATCTATCATCTCTCTCTCTCTCTCTATCTATCATCTATTTATCTATCCATCTATCATCCATCTATCTATCTATCTATCTATCTATCTATCTATCTATCTATCTATCATCTATCTATCTATCTATCTATCTATCATCTATCTATCATCTATCTATCTATCTATCTATCTATCTATCCATCCATCCATCCATCCATCTATCATCTATCTATCTATCTATCTATCTATCTATCTATCTATCTATCTATCTATCTATTATCTATCATCTATCTATCTATCTATCTATCTATCTATCATCTATCTGTCTGTCTATCTATCTATCTATCTATCTATCTATCTATCTATCTATCTATCATCTATCTATCTATCATCTATCTATCTATCTATCTATCTATCTATCTATCTATCTATCTATCATCTATCTGTCTGTCTGTCTGTCTGTCTGTCTGTCTGTCTATCTATCTATCTATCTATCTATCTATCTATCTATCTATCTATCTATCTATCTGTGGTCATAGTCTCTGAGTTCTAGTATGAGAGCTGAACCTGTTATAATTTTTCTTTAGAAGCAAAATTTGGATAATGCTCATCAAATAAAAGAATGAAAGAATGTGATTAAAATAATGGCAACATTAGTGACATGATTAAAGTTCCAAAAGAGTTATCCATTAGGTCTTAACACAGGAACTAGAATTGACTGTAGGTATTGAAAGAGAAAGGCCCGTAACAAATAGTTGTTTATGGAGTTGATGAACAGAAAATTGCTGAACTGAAGAAAGTATCGTAGTTGCAGGACAGAGTATTGTCTCCTGTGTTACTGGTAAACGTTTGATTCTAGATTCTTGTGACTAAACACTGGAACAATCAGTATGGTTTCCTCAGTGGTCTGTAAATCTTCAGCTCACTGGTTACTAGCTGAAACAAATAGGAAGGTAGCTTTCACCTTTCTTTTATCTTCTACATCTATTGAAAAGTCATCTGATTGGCAGCAAGGGAGTGTATGAAAGGGGTAATTTTTAGCTTTTCAGCCTTCCTAAGGTGTCACAAAAAATAAAGGAGAATAGAAAATCATTCTTGTTAAGACATACTCATTGAAGACTATATGAATAATCTGGAAGTAATTTAGTCTTCTGTTGGCAACTTTTCTATTGCCAAAACAAAGCACCAGGACCAATGCAGTTTATAATAGAGAACATTTAATTTGGGGGAAAGTCATGGTTCCAGAGGGTTAGAATCCATGGCCATTATGGCAGGGAGTATGGCAACAGGCAGGCAGGTGCTGGAGAAGTAGCTCAGAGCTTACCTCTGCTCTACAAGCATGAGGCAGAGAGTTAACTGGGAATTTTGTGTGCTTTAGAAACCTC
Source organism: Tokudaia tokunoshimensis (assembly GCA_036184795.1). Lineage (NCBI taxonomy): Eukaryota > Metazoa > Chordata > Mammalia > Rodentia > Muridae > Tokudaia > Tokudaia tokunoshimensis. The sequence goes on from BTHU01000012.1 coordinate 47,159,264, forward strand.
AAAGCCCACCCCCAGTGACATGCCTCCTCAAACAAGACCACACCTCTTATTCTTCCCAAACAGTTCCACCAGCTGGGGACCAAGTATTGAAATATATAAGCGTTTGAAGATAAAAGACAAAAAAAAAAGGTAACACTTATATGAGGTGGTCATGATGGGAAAAGAGAGAACAAATTTTATATTTAAAGTAATACAAAATGAAGGATATTGGAAGCTATGGAATGATTTCCAGAAGAGGCCAAAGTGAAGGCACCCATGAATGGGTGGGTCTTTGCTTGTAGGGTTGTGGGTCCTGAGGCCACTCTGCCCCAGGACATGGCCGCTTGGTGAGGTGGGACATGGGGAGTTTGATTGTGCTTTACCCAACATCATCTCAGGGTGGATGTTGGGCCATAGGGAAGCCCTGGGACACTGCTCGGGGATGGGAAAGTGACAAGACTGGGACCATCTGGTTCTCAGGCTCTTGGACACCCAGGTGTCACTGGGAGCCTCTCTGGCTAGATCTAGTCTGGGGCCAGGAGGAAAAAGGGGGAGTTCTGGCTGGTCCCACGGTGATTGTCCTTTGCTTCATGGCTGAATTGGTGGTGATTGTGGCTGGGTATGCAGAGAGGCCTTCTATGGGAGACTTAGACAGCGGCTCTGTATGCAAAGGCCTTCTCCATGGCTCCCCACGGTGGATCCCAATGAAAAGATTCGGTCAGTGGTTCCGAACCATTTATTGCCATGATGGGAAGTGGATGTGTAAAACCACACTCCCTTCTCTGGGTGAGCCTGAGATTAAATACTTTTTACAGGGAGGAATGTCTGGGATGGGAAGCTTATTGACTATGTCCTCCAGTCCTAAATGTTCCTCATTAGCATAGAGATCTCTGACTATCTCTGACTTGAGCCTATGTGACCCCCTCTTTTCCTATTGTCTTTGTCTGAGATGCCTCATCTACATGTGGGAGGTTTCAGGGCATTGCCTTCATGTGACTGATGGCCACAAATCTTTGGGGGCACTTCAGCTAGTGACAGGGGCCTTGTGCCTGGGAGCAGGTGAAGCTCTACCATCCCTTCAGGGTCTCAGGGGCTTCAAAGCCTCTAGCTCAACTGAGGACCACTACCTCTCACTGCCTCACATTTGCTGAGGAGGGACTTTAGTACACAGATTAGATGGAGAGCTTCTTACTCTATGAAAGGGTGCAAAATCACTAATGGTGCTGGATATTTGATCACACTGTGAGCCCCAAGATTGTGTTATTTACTGGAAAAACCTGTTTTTAGTAGTTATGGTGTAGCTCAGTCCCAGCACAAACCTTTAAGAGTTTTCTGCTTGAATATTGTATACAGGATTAAATAAAGTCAACCATAGGTCAGGAGGGAGAGCAAGCAATCAGGAAGTGACCTCAGGATTATTAAGAAAAGAATAGAATAAGAGGGAGTCAAGAGGGATGGGTAGGGACAGGGACAAGAAGTAGAAGGGAGAGATTGAGTTTGAAGACAGTGTGGGAGAGGGAATTCCTGGTGGGACATTGGCTGAGGAGCAAGGTCAGCTGAGCTAGGTGCCTTTTCTGCATAGCAGAATGGTTTCTCTGAGCTAGCAGGTTTTCATCCCAGCGTCTGACTTCTGAGTCTTCATTGGTGAAATGAAACAATTGAGATTTTGTTACAAAACAACACATTAGGGTTTCTACAGGATTACTAGTATTTGCATGATTTCTTTTTATTTTATTTATCTTTATTTTATGTGTATGCATGCTTTGCTTACATATATATTTGTGTACCATGTATGTGCTGCGTATCTGTGGAGGCCTGAAGAAGGTGTTGGTGTCCCTGGAACTGGAGTTACAAACAGTTGTTAGCCTCTGTATGGGTGTTGGGAATTGAACCTGGGTCTTCTGCAAGAGCAACAACTGAGGCATCTCTTTAGCCCATTGCATGATTTCTTAATGCACCAAAATTTCTTACATGTGCTCTTTAACTCATAGTCCTGCCTCTCCCTTTGGGATTTAGCTATTCACATTCTTCTAATTTCCACCGAAATATCAATCTTCAATAGGGAAAAGGATTTTCTGTGACACAGGGAAGTTAACACAGGGAGTTATCTAGGGTTAGATAGCTGCTGAGAGTTTTAGTTTCTAGGATATGGACTTAATGCTGAATTAAGTCCAAGAACAAATACAAACTTGATTCCAAAAGTGTTCTTTAAAGGGGAAGCACAAGCAAAGCAATGACTTCATCACGGTTTGCACAATTCTATTTAATGTAGTTAGGAAAGCAGAGAGCCTGCCATGGGCCGTGTTTGCATTTTCCCTAGATCATATGTTGCAACTTGAATTTCTTTTTACTGCTGGGAACTGAACCAGAGCCTCTTGCATACCAGACATGCCCTTTCCCAAATAAGCTACAGCCTCATATATTCCTATGTTCATATATTGAATGGTTCCCAATGTGATAGTTGGAGAGGTGGGGCTGTGGGGAGGTGATTTGTACCCTGTTAAATTGGTAGAGCCCCATAGGAGATTGTTCATCCTTCCTTCATGTCAGGATACAGAAGGCACCACTGGTGATGAATGGGTACGGAGTTTGTTAACACTCGGTCTTGGACTTTAGCCTTTAGAACTATGATAAAGAATCTCATTTGTATATTACCTAGGCTGTGATATACTTGTCAGCATACCAGACATACTGAGGCAGGGTTTGCTCTGTATTGAACTTTTACTGTATTCATGTGTTTCTGCTATAACCCATCTCAAGCATATCTTGTAACTTGCATGTGCTATGCATGCGTGTGTGTGTGTGTGTGTGTGTGTGTGTGTGTGTAGTATCTGTACCCTTTATATACCAAGGGATATTGTGGATTCTACCGTGTTGACAAAATAGTTAATCAGAGCACATGCTGATTTTTCATTCTTAATTTTTCAGGTTGTTGCAAGACATGAAGATTTACTGGCACAAGCAACTGGGATTGAGTCTTTGGAAGGTATATTTTCATTATCTGGGGCTAGACAGGGATCCACAAGCTTTTTGAGCTTGAGGACTGGCTAGAATGTACTTTTAGATTTTGTTGGCCATATAGACTGTGCTGTAGACACTACTGAGCTCTACCAGAAAGATGTAAAGCAACCAACAGATAATGTGAGAACAGACAAGGTGTGGCTGTGTTCTAGGAAAACTTAAAACCTCCTTTGCTATTCAGATCATTGCTTGGAAAAGTTATCTTTGCTGTGCCACAGTTATCCTATGTGTGGCACAGATATTCTAATGTGTACCCAAATGGTATTGTGTTATGAGGGAAATGTTAAAATAGGCTTGCATATATAAGTACTCATGTAAGCTTAGTTAATTAAAAACAGTAAAAAAAAACGAGTCTTGTTAGAATAGGTAGTGGAAGTAGGTGTGAATTTTTATGTATTTTTTCCTTTCTTTGACATTCTTATCAGTGGGAGTATAGTAGACAAATAACACATCGGAGTTTTATTTGTGTGACTCATGTTTGACTAAATCATTTATGAACTTCACATTTTTTTCCAGATAACATTTTATAAGTCTGAAATGTTACTATTATGTTTTTCATTATTACTTGCTGTGTCAGAGTTTCTATTGCTGTGATAAAAGACCATGACCAGAAATAATTTGGGGAAGAAGGGTTTATTTCAGCTAAAAATTCTCATTTCATACTCTATCACTGATAGACGTTAGGACAGGAACTCGAGGCAGGCTCTGAAGCAGGAGCCATGGAGGGGTGCTGTTCAGTTACTCAGATGGTTCAGTTCTTGAACTTGTTCTCCACATCTTGCTCACTCAGTTTGCTTTCTTCTACACCTCAGGACCACCTGCCAAGGCATGGTGCCATTTGCTGTGGGCAGAGCTCAGTAAGCATTGATCAAGGAAATGCCCTTCGGACTTCATACAGTCTGGATGGAGGCATTCTCAATTGAGGCTTCTCTTCCCGGATGACTCTAGCTTGTGTCCGATTGACACAACCAACCAGGACACTTGTGTTTGGATAACTATTACTAATCATATATCCAGAGAAAGTTAAATGATGGCGTTGATGTGATACTCTAACAGGATTTCTTATTGTGTCAAAGAAATGAGCGCAGAATCTCTGCTGTCTAACACACCCCGTGGAAGGACTTAGTATTTTGGGAAATGATAATTTGATTGTTAACTTGAAAATCTGAGCTACATTCTTGAAGAAGTTAAGAGTCCTTAAGTATTGGTCTAGTATTGGAAATTATATTTTAATCTCTTAACTGTTTTATGAGTTTATAAGAATATTAATGGTAACTTTGAAACAAAAAATATAATTTTCACTTGTGAAATGTTTGATTAGACTAGTTTTCATTATAATAGAAATACTTCTCATTATGTCTTTAGTCATTTAAAATTTTTTTATCTCAATTTTTTGAGACAATCTCACAGTCTAGCCCTGGCCTCCTAAAAACTCACTGTGTAGACTGGGCTCACCTCAAACCCCCAGAATCCACTTGCCTCTGCCTCCAGAGTGCTGGGATTAAAGGAGTGACCTACCACACTCAGCTTCGTTATGCCTTTCCTATGTGTATATTTTTATACTATGCTTGCTTTTTTCAGGATACTTTTAGTTTTTCTAATTGTGAGTCTTTTTTTTTTTAAGTTTTTTTAAAATTTTATTTTATTAGATATTTGCTTTATTTACATTTCAAATGGTATCCCCTTTCCTTGTTACCCCTCTGAAAGCACCTTATCCCATCCCCCCTCCTCCTGCTTACTCTCCCCTCCCCCCAATTTCCTGACCTGTCATTCCCCTACACTTGGGCATCGAGCCTTCACAGGACCAAAGGCCTTTCCTCTCTTTGATGTCTGACCAGACCATCCTCTGCACATATGTAGCTGGAGCCATGGGTCCTTCCACTCTTTGGTTGGTGGTTTAGTCCCTGGGAGCTCTGGGGGTACTATTTGGTACATATCATTGTTCCTCCTGCAGGGCTGCAAACCTCTTCAGTTCCTTGGGTCCTTTCTCTAGCTCCCCATCTCACCAGCCCCTGATTGTGAGTCTTATCCTTCAAAGGCTAAGCTATCTCTTCAGTCCCTTTCTCAGAATTCTTTTATTTATTTGTTTATTCACTTTGCATCTAGATCTCAGCCTCTGCCTCCTGCTGGTCCACCCCTCACCAGCCCCTCCTCTCTTCTCCCTTTCCTTTCTCCTCTGAGAATGGGAAGTCCCCCTTGGGTATCAACTCACACTGGCACATGAAGTCACTGCAGGGCTAGGCGCTGAGGCCAGACAAGGCAGCTCAGTTAGGTAAACAGGATCCATAGGCAGGCAACAAAGTCATAGAGTAGCCCCCACTCTAGTTGTTGGGGCACTCACATGAAGACCAAGCTGTACATCTGTTACATTTATGCGGGGGACCTGGGTCAAGGCCATGCTTCCTTTTTCTTTGGTAGTTCAGTTTCTGAGAGCCCCCAAGGATGAAGGTTAGTTTCCTCTGTTGATGTTCTTGTGGAGTCCCTATCCCCTTCCAGTTCCTCAATACTCTCCCCACCCCCACTCTTCTGCAAGACTCCAGAGCTCCATCTAATGTGATGCTATAGTGTGCTTACAGACAGGAGTCTAGCATGACTGTCCTCTGAGAGGCCCTACCAGAAACTGATTGAAACAAATGCAGATGCTCACACAAGCACTGGACTAAGGTTAGGGACTCCTGTGGAAGTTAGGAGAAGGATGAAGGAGTTGAAGGGGATGGAAACCCCATAGGAAGACCAACAGTGTTAACTAACCCAGACCCCTGGGCGTTCCCAGAGACTGAGCCACCAACCAAAGAGCATACATGGGCTGGTCTGAGACCCCAGCACATATGTAGCCACCTTGTTAGGCCTCAGTGGGACTATAGAGACTTGAGGCCCCAGGGAATGTTATTTTGAGATGCTGAAAAATGTACTAAGAAAATTTAATCATTAATCCTAACTTTGTCATCTTTTCCCCTGAATTTGAAAAAAAACCAACTCTGTAATAATTTGGAGGTACAGTTATTCAACCTGTTTTAGAGGAGAATTCGTTCTCGTTTGTTCAGTAGTTCATTTAGTCAATTAAAGGTTAGTTGAGTACTTATTTGATACTGGGTATGTATAAGGAATAGATAAAAGTCACTGTCCTTATGAAAGAATGTTTATTTCAGATGGTAAGGCTAATTAAAAAAAATGTACAAATAGACAATCAGACATTTTTAAGTCCTATAACGAAAACCCATTAAGTAAAGGAAGGGGGAGTCCATGTTATTTTTTAATGGTCAGAGAAGGCTTTTCGAAAAGATAGTATTTTGAGCTGAAATCTGAAGGATAAGAAGGAACTGTCCTGTGGATATGGAGAGAAACTGTTGAAAGCTTAGGGAACAATCAGTGGAGCAGACATTAACTCGATATATCTCGGGGTTAGAAGCAAGGCCAGAATGAAGTGAACGAGGGAGAGAATCACAGACAAATTTGCTGTAATTTTATTTTGAATGCAGGAGGAAACCATTAGAGAGTTCAAATCAGAGTATTGTATGACAAGGTTGGTTGTTGTAAGTAATTTTTCCTGCTGGCTGTATGGATGGCAACACTGGTAGAATAGCTGAGGTTGTGGTGCCTTGGGTTAGCATGGTGGATAGAAAAACAGTTGATGGGAGTAAAACGGAAGCAGACCTGAGAGGATTCATCCAGAGGGTGAAAACGCTGAGAGAAGAGGTACCACAGTCATTCTTTTTTTTAAAAAATTTATTTATTTATTATATGTGAGTACACTGTAGCTGTCTTCAGACACACCAGAAGAGGGCGTCAGATCTCATTACAGATGGTTGTGAGCCACCATGTGGTTGCTGGGATTTGAACTCAGGACCTTTGGAGGAGCAGTCGGTGCTCTTAACCACTGAGCCATCTCTCCAGCCCACACCACAGTCATTCTTTAGAGTTTGGTCTGCTAAACTGGATGTGAGTTATTGAGATGGGACAAATTGCACAGGATTATGACTCGGCAGGCTTGGGATATTGCAGAAATCACCTTTGACATATTACATTGACAGACAAGAATTTAGGGCAGGAGGTTGTGTATGTCTGTACATAGGAAGATAGAAAGAAGATCCTTTTCACCCCTTTGTGTGTGTGTGTGTGTGTGTGTGTGTGTGTGTGTGTGTGTGTAAGTTAAGTCAATTTTCATGGAAAAGGTAGCATTTAAACATTGGGCTTGAATGAAGTCCTTGAAAGGATGTAGGTGAACGGAAGGTGACCGCAGCTGAAGGCTTGAGAGATACATCAACAGAGCTGAGTAATTAGAGGGACAGTGGCAAACCTGCAATCCACAGCCTTGGGGACACAAGCCATGGACTACAGCTTTAATACAGGAGTGAAGAGGGCACCATGGAAGGATTCTAAGAAGAAAAGATTTTAAAAAATAGTTGTAGCAAATATGTATAACATTAATTTGCCATACAGTTTAAAATTTGAACAAGTGTCAAGAGTCTAATTGAGCAGTGCCTAGTGTGTTTACAGACTTGTGCATCCCTCAGCACTGTCTAGTTCTAAAGCTTCTTCACCACGCCAAGTAGAAATCTGTAAGCAGTAGGTAGTCAGTCATACCTTGTTTCCTGTCAGGCTTCTGTCATGGACTAGGTATCAGAGATTGGAGGGTGGAGGCTAGTTGTTGGCTTTTTTGTAACAGAACATAGAAGTTAATTGATTGCTTGCATCAGGATGATGATAGAAAAACATTAAGATTTTATTTATGTAAATTTTTGTGTTTGATATTTTTGGTCCAGTGTGAATCTCATAAATTTATAAAGCCTATATGAGTTGTTATCTTTCCTAGGTGTTCTTCAGATGATGCAGACGAGAATCGGAGCTTTACAGGGAGCTGTTGACAGGTACTATTTTTGACTTTATAAATATATGAAATAAAACTATGTCTAGTCATTATATGTATGTGTGTGTATATATATATGTTATTAGATTACTTATTTATTTGTGCTTGAATGTGATATATGTGTGTGTGTGTGTGTGCATGTGACACCTGGAGTATATGTATGTATGGATGTGTGCGTAGAGATCAAAGGTGGGTGTCAGGTATCCTGTATCACTCTCTGCCTTACTCCCTCGAGAAAGAGAGAGACTCTCATTGAACTTGGAGTAAGGATGTTGGTCAGCAAGCCCTAGCGATCCTCCTGTCTTCCCTGTATAGCATAAGGTTACAGGTTTAAGCATAGCCATGCCCAACTTTTTACATAGGTGCTGAGGTCTGAATTCAGATCTTCATGATTATATAGCAAACATTCTTAAACACTGAGCTATCTTTCCAGTCTCTCATTGATGTTTTGAAAATGATTTTATTCTCACTCTTTTTTCTTTTTTGGCCTTAGGATGAAATCAAAAATTGTTGAGCCATACAATAAAATAGTAGCCCGTACTGCACAACTGGCAAGGCTTCAGGTAGGTTCTCACATCTGCTTCTTCTTTTTTTTTAAAAAACTTATTTTATAACCCACTGCAGTTTTCCCTCCCTCCTCTCCTCCCAACCTCTCCTCCTGCATCCTCTCTTTCCCCCTGACCCCTCCAGCCACTCTGCTCCCTTTGTCTTCAAACAAGGGCAGGGCTCCTGTGGATATCAATCAGCCATGATACACCAAGTTGCATAAGACTAGGTACTTCCTCTTTATTAAGGCTGGACAAGGTAACCCAGTAGGAGGAAAGGATACAAAGGCAGGTAAGAGAGTCAGAGACAACCCCTGATTCTACTGTTAGGAGTCCCACAAGAAGACCAAGCTACACAACTATTAGATATGTGTAGAGGGCCTAGGTCAGTCTCATGTAGGCTCCCTGGTTGGTGGTTCAGTCTCTGAGCCTCTGTGAGCCCAGGTTTGTTGATTCTGTGGGTTTTCTTGTGTCCTTGACCCCTCTGGCTCCTACCATCATTCCTCTTCCTCTTCCACAGGATTCCCCAAGCTCCTCCTGGTGTTTGACTGTGGGTCTCTGTATCTGTTTGCAACAGTTGCTGGATGAAGCCTCTCTGATGACAATTAGTCTAGACACAAATCTAGGAGTATAGCAGAATATCATTAGGAATTAATTCATTGACTTTTTTTGCCGGTCATGATTGGTTGGTCTCTGGGTTATCCAGCCTCTGTGTCCTGGCCTTCCAGTTAGTATCATAGGTGGGCTCCCTCTCATGGCATGGGTCTTAAGATGCACCAGTTGGCCACTTCTACATGTTCTTTGCCACATTTACCTCAGCACATCTTGTAGGCAGGACAAATTATAGGTCAAAGGTTTTGTGGCTGGATTGGTGTCCCAATCCTTCCATTGGAAGTCTTACCTAGTTATAGGAGATAGCCAGTTCAGACTCCATATCCCCCCATTGCTAGGAGTCACCCTCATAGATTTCTGGAAGTTTCCATTGCCCTAGGTTTCTAGCTTGTCCCAGAAATGCCCCCTCTCCTGATTCCAGTTGTCACTCCCAGTACTCTCTCCCTCCTCCTTCCCTCCCCTGATCCCTCCTGTTCCCATCCCCATCCTCCAGTCCAGACCCCTCCAACCCCCAGCCTCCTGAGATGTCTGTTCTATTTCCCTTTCACAGTACCATTCGTGCATCCTCCCTTGAGCTCTCCTTGTTATCTAGCCTCTCCGCTTCTGTGGATTATAACTTGATTATCCTTTATTTTAAGGTTAATAATTTACTTATAAGTGGGTATATACTATGTTTCTCTTTCTGGGTTTAGGCTGCCTCACTCAGGATGATCTTTTCTAATTCCACCCACTTGTCTGCAAATTTCATGATGTCATTGTGTTTTACAGCTGAGTAGTCCAATGTGTAAATGTACCACTTTTTTTTTAATCTATTCTTCAGGTAAAGGACATTTAGGTTGTTTTCAATTTCTGGCTATTACAAATAAAACTGCTCTGAACATAGTTGAGAAGTGTTCTTGTGGTAGTATGGAGTGTGCTTTGAGTATATGCTCAAGAGTAGTATAGCTGGGTCTTGAGGTAAGTCAGTTCCCAATTTTCAAGGGAACTGCCATACTGGCTTTCAAAATGGCTGTACAAGTTTACACTCCCACCAACAAAGGAGGAGTGTTCCCCTTGCTCCACATCCTAGCCAGCACGAGCTGCCACTTGTGTTTTTTTTTTTTATCTTAGCCATTCTGATAGATGGAATCTCAGAGTTTTTTTTATTTGTATTTCTCTGATAGCTAAGGACCTTGAGCATTGCTTTAAATGTTTCTCAGGTGTTTGAGATTCTTCTAGTAATAATTCTCCATTTTAATTGGATTATTATTATTATTATTATTATTTTGCTATCTAGTTTCTTGAGTTCTTTATATATTTTGGATATTAGTCCTCAATCAGTTATGGAGTTGGTAGAAATACTTTCCCATTCCCAAAGCTGGCACTTTGTCCAATTAACAGTGTCCTTTGCCTTACAGAAGCTTTTTGTTTTCACGAGGTCCCGTTTATTAATTGTTGATCTTAGTGACTGGGCTACTGGTGTTCTGTTCAGGAAGTTGTCTCCTGTACCTACTCCCACTTTCTCTTCTTTGAGGTTCAGTGTTCTATGAGGTTCAGGCTGTATGTTGAGGTCTTTGATCCACTTAGACTTGAGTTTTGTGCAGGGTGGTAAATATGGATGTATTTGCATTCTTCTACATGCCTACATATAGTTAGAACAGCATCATTTGTTCAAGATGTTTTCTTTTTTTCCATTGTATAATTTTGGCTTCTTTGTGAAAAATCAGGTGTGCAAGGCGTGTGGATTTAAATTCAGGGGCTTCATTCCATTCCATTGATCAACCTGTCTATTTGTATATGAATACCATGCAGTTTTTATTACTATTGCTCTATAGTACAGCTTGAAGTTAAGGATGGTGATACCTCTGGATGTTCTTTTATTGTACAGTGTTGTTTCAGCTATCCTGGGCTTTTTTGTTTGATTTATGAAGTTGAATATTTTTCTTTCAAGGTCTGTAAAAATTAGGTTGGAATTTTGATTGGACTTGTGTTGAATCTGTAGATTGCTTTTGGTAAGATAGCCATTTTTACTATGTTAATCCTACTGATCCATGAACATTTTCTTTCCATTGACTCTTTTAGATTACATTTCCATTTTAGATTACATTTCCATTGACTCTTTCCATTTTCTGATATCTTCTCTGAATTCTTTAAAGACTTGAAGTTCATGTCATACAGGTCTTTCACTTGCTTGATTACACTGAGATATTTTATATTATTTGTTGCTATTGTGAAGGGTGTTGTTTTTCTCAGCCTGTTTATCATTGTGTATAGGAAGGGTATTGATTTTTTTTTTTTAGTTAATTTTATATCTAGCCATGTTGCTGAAGTTTTTTATCAGCTGTAGGAGTTCCCTGGTAGAATTTTGGGGGTTGTTTATATATATTATATCATCTGTGAATAGTGATACTTTGACTTTTTCCTTTTCCAATTTGTATCCCCTTGATCTCCTTTAGTTGTCATATTGCTCTAGCTAAAACTTCAAGTACTGTATTGAAGAGATACAGAGAGACTGGACAGCCATCTTATCCCTGATTTTAGTGGTATTGCTTTAAGTTGCTCCCCATTTAATTTGATGATGGTTATTGGCTTGCTATTTCTTACCTTTATTAAACATAGATATAGCCCTGATTTAAGAGTTTTATCATGAAGGGGATGCTGGATTTTTGTCAAAGGCTTTTTCAGCATCTAATGGGATGACCATGTGGTTATTTTCCTTTCAGTTTGTTTATGTGGTAGATTACATTGACAGATATTTGTATGCTGAACCATCACTGCATCCATGGGATGAAGCCTATTTGATCATGTTGGGTTATCTTTTTGATGTGTTTTTGGATTTAGTTTGCAAGTTTTTTTTTTTTTTTTTTTTTTTAGCTGAGTATTTTTGCATCAGTGTTCATGAAGGAAATTTGTAATTTTCTTTGTGTAGTGTGACTGTGGCTTCATAAAATGAATTTGACAATATTCCTTTTGTTTCTATTTTGTGGAATAATTTAAGGAGTACTGGTATTAATTCTTCTTTGAAAGTCTGGTAGAATTTTGTGCTAAAACTATCTGACCTCAGGCTTTTGTTGGTTGGGAGACTTTTAATGACTGCTTTTCTTATGAGTTTTAGGTCTATTTAAATTGATTTTCTGATTTTTAGTTAACTTTGGTAAGTGGTACCTATTAAGAAAAATGTCCATTTCTTTTAGATTTTCCAATTTTGTGGAATAGAGGTTTTTGGAGTGTGACCTAAAGATTCTTCGGATTTCCTTGGTGTCTGTTGTTCTGTCCCCCTTTTCATTTCTGATATTCTTAATTTGGACATTCTCCTTTTTTCTTTTAGTTTGTCTAAGGTGTTGTCTTTTTTTTTTCTTAAAGAACCAACTCTTTGTTTCATCAATTATTTTTAATGTTCTCATTGTTTCTAATTTATTGATTTTACTCCTGAGTCTGATTATTTCCTCCTGTCTACTCTTCTTGGCTGTGTTTGCTTCTTTTTGTTCTAGAGCTTTCAGGTGTGCTGTTGAGTCACTAGTATGTGATTGATCTAATTTCTTAATGAAGGTATCTGGTGCTAAATAACTTTCCTCTTAGCACTGCTTTCATGTGTCCCATTATTTTGAGCATTCATTTTTATTGAATTCTAGGAAGTCTTTTAATTTCTTTATTTCTTCCTTGACTCCGTGGTCATTCAGGTGAGAGAGTTGTTCAGTTTTTATGAGTGTGTAATCCTCCATAGTCTGATAAGATATAGGGGTTATTTCAGTTTTCTTGTCTCTATTGTGACTTGGTTTTTGACTGAGTATGTGGTCAGTTTTGGAGCAGCTCTGTGGGGTAGTGAGAAGAAAGTATATTATTCTGTATGGATGAAATGTTCTCTAGATATCTATTAGATCCAGTTGAATCATAACATCTGTTAGTTCCATTATTTCTCTGTTTAACTTCTGTCTAATGACCTGTCCATTGGTGAGAATGGTGTGTTGAAGTCTTCCAGTATTGATTTGTGGGTTTTGATGTAACCTTTACTAATGTTTCTTTTATAAACTCAGAAATTCACCTGCCTCTGCCTCCCAAGTGCTGGGATTAAAGGCATGCGCCACCATTGCCCAGCACTTTTTTTTTCTTTTTTTCTTTTTTCTTTTCTTTTCTTTTTTTCTTTTTGCTTCTTCCACTACTTTTTTCTGCTGTTGTAGCCTCAAGATCCTCCTCTACTATATCTAAAATATCATTAGATACCTTAGTGCAGGCTTTTGTAACATTCTCTAAATATCTGGGGCAGCTTCTATTATAAAATTTATAGCTATTAAAGTCTCATGTTTCCACCAATTCTGATTTGGTATTGATAATTTTCAGGAGGCCTTAATAGGTGGTTGAGAAAATCATAATATTCTTTTTCTTCTCTTTGACCCTGTCAGCTTCAAGTAGAATTCTTATTTTCTGTTGCAAGAGGTAATTTGCCTAGTTACTTTACTAGCTCTATGAATAAGGTCATTGGGGTTCCAACTGGGACCTGTGTGACAACCATTTTATCCCCCAGGTATTTAGACATTCTAAATTAGGGTGTTAACTGCTAGCTTACCAGCTACTTCAGTAGCTTCTGAAGAATTCACTCCTTTTCATCAGAAGTATAAGTAAATCAATACTCCGATGACTTCCTGTTAAGATGGGGACAGACATGAAGCTCACATGAAAGAATTCATCCTTGAATCTGAAGGAGACCCCCACACAATGAAGGTTCCCTTTCTGACCCAGGATTAGGCATAAACCACTCCCAAACACATGTCTTCACTGAGAGATCCTTTATTAAATGGGGAAGAAAAGTTCAAGAGGCTGCTTTCTGACTCAGGTAGAAAAATGGCAGCAAATGACCTTGCATGTGTAATTTTTAAGAAGAGAAATAAGGGAGACTTGTGTTAAAATAGGTTAGAATGCCCCAGCTGAACAGAGGGCAAGGGAATAAGAGGTAAGAGAGGAGATAGTGGACAAGGGAGAAGGGGAAGGGAACAAGGGAAAGGGCGTGGGGTATCTGTCCTGGAGGGACAGAAGACTGCCTCTTAGGGAAGAGACAGATGTGGCACATAGGAAAATGGCAGTTTATAAAGGTGCAAGGGGAAATCCCACATTATGATGAGGTGTTTAATTTTAATTGGGCATGTTAATTAGGTGAGCCAAAGGGGGCATTTGATTGCTATACTTCAGTCCTTTGGTAGCTGGACCTTGGCAGTCAGGGGAGGAGGAAATGGCCAAATAAGGGAATAGACCTTGGCAGCTAGCTTTGGGAATGAAATCTAACAGTTTTTAGCAAGGTAGATGGAATGGGGGAGAAGGTCAAGGCCAGCCAGAGCCAGCCATGCTTGCAATGCTTGAGGTCTCCAGAGCCCTTTTAGAGTCCATTATGAATTTATGAGAATCCATCAAAATTGTCCTTAAATTGGACCATGTCTGTCACTGTAAAGGGGGATATATTCTGATACTGTCTACATGTCCTTTCAATGTGTCCTGTAATGAGAACAAATTTCCTTGATTGGGTTTGGTTGACTGTTTCCTGACCTCAGTTTCTTGGACTGAGCATCCAATGAGACTGGCTAGATGACTGGTCTGGAGGGCAGAGAGGAAAAGGTACTTACTTCATGTGGGAATAGTCAGGAGAGGGAAGGAGTGAAGGGAAAGAATCAGGAGAGAGCAAATAGCACTTGGTGAGGAAATAGTGGGTGGTCCCATTGGCTTTCCTATCTTTGTAGGAGGTATGGGAGAGGTACAGGAAGTTTACTGACAAGGTATTGATTGGAGATAGGAGTTAATCAGTATATCTGGTAGTTATACAAACCTAGAAGCAGTTTCTTAGTTTCCAATCTGGATATAAAAGCCTGGACATAGGGAGTTTTCCACTACTCTCCCTCCATTTAGAGAACAGATTGAGCTGGAGAATTAGTTTAAAGACTAATTAAGACTTCAGTGTTGAGGCTGGGCAGTAGTGCAAAGGAAAATCAACTTTCTTCTTAAGACTATAAATTAAATTGTCCCCAGTTAGAAATTGGGCACCCAAGTTAAAGGTTCTTTGTAAAATTGGGGTTATTTCCCTTAACACGAGAAACAGTAAAAGATGTATCTATCAGCCAGAAAAAGAAGAGACAAACACATTTCAGTGTATGGTCACAGTCCATACAGATATAATACAGGGATGCCCAAGAGAGGGTGATGATTGAATGATAAAGATAGCTCTAGATCACCATAAGGAAGGAAGGAAAGTAGTTAGGAATGCTTGAAAAGCCTGCATATGACGCCATGACTCAATAACACCTGTGCTAAGGAGGTTTGTCTGATGTTCTTGTTAACCTGTCTCTTGCTTGAGTTCCAAGTTAGTTTAAGTATATGTGGTATAGGAAAACAAGAAGGAAGTAGCTATGAAGGATTTTTTGCCTTGAGAATAAAATTCCTATGATTATGTTGCCAATTAGAAGAAAATATCTTTTTATACCTTTCTCTCCTGCCCCCACTTCCATTTCAGTCTCTTCCCAGAAAAGCCTTTTCTTTCCTAAAGTAGAAGATTCTGGCTTCATTTATTTATATACATGAATACATCAGTTGAATTTAATTATCACCCCAAGGATTATCTTTATCTTAATTCATTTTAGTACTATTGTTTTTTTATGAATTGCTTTAGTTTTTTCAGAAAAAGTTTGAAGAGTGTATAATCTTTTACATTGAATATTTAAATTTTAAAGAGTCAATGAAAATTTAAGGTTTAAAACTTTCAACATATATGTTTTTAAAACTACCTGCATGTTTTAAAATATATAATAGGGCTTATTGATATGATTCATATATCCTTCATAAATTTTAAAATAATTTTGAGTTACTTATTTCAGTTTTAAAAATTTAAAATCTTATTTGTTTTGGCTATTAAATCTTGTTTTTAATTTAAAAGTATATAAGAAAATTATTTTTTTAGTTTTTTTAAAAAAGTACTGATATATTATTTCTAATATTGTCCTTTTTTGGTGTAATATATCCAAACTTTTGATAATATTTTTTAATCCTTGAAAGTTTACTTTCAAATTTTGTAAAGAAAGTTAGATGGCAATACAATCTCCTAATTTTAAATAAATAAAAAAATACCTTATTTATACTTTTTTCTTAATGTCTCTTTTTTTAATTAAACTAACACAATTTATTTATTTATTTTTTGTTTTTGTTTTTTTGAGACAGGGTTTCTCTGTGTAGCCCTGG
Source organism: Tokudaia tokunoshimensis (assembly GCA_036184795.1). Lineage (NCBI taxonomy): Eukaryota > Metazoa > Chordata > Mammalia > Rodentia > Muridae > Tokudaia > Tokudaia tokunoshimensis. The sequence continues at coordinate 47,175,482 of BTHU01000012.1, forward strand.
CTGTCCTGGAACTCACTCTGTAGACTAGGCTGACCTCGAACTCAGAAATCTACCTGTCTCTGCCTCCCAAGTGCTGGAACTAAAGGCGTGCACCACCACTGCCCAGCATAAAATTTATTTGAAAATATACAACTCAATATTGACATTTTTTTAAGTCATCAAAATAATGTATAATAGTTAAATGCCTCTTAAATATATATGATATCTTCTGAAGCTAAAAGTAATATCTCCTCAACCAGTTTTTAAAATCTATTTGGAACATTAAACATGATAGGAGTAGAAAAAAAATCTCTTATGAAGTCCTCTATGAAAGGAAATTGTGACAAGTTCCTGATTAGACAGAAACCATTCCATCTCCAAGGGAGAATACTCAGTGTAACTGTGGCTTCATAGAATGAATTGGGCAGTGTTCCTTCTGTTTCTATTTTGTGGAATAGTTTGAAGAGTTTTGGTGTTAGGTCTTTGAAGGTCTGATAGAACTCTGCACTAAACCCATCTGGTCCTGGCCTTTCTTTAGTTGGGAGACTTTTAATGACTGCTTCTGTTCCTTTAGGGGTTATGCAACTCTTTAGATGGTTTATCTGATCCTGATTTAACTTTGGTATTTGGAATCTGTCTAGAAAATTGTCCATTTCATCCAGATTTTCCAGTTTTGTTGAATATAGGCTTTTGTAGTAGGATCTGATGATTTTTTTTGAATTTCCCTAGTTTCTGTTGTTATGTCTATCTTTTCATTTCTGATTTTGTTAATTTGGATACTGCCTCTGTACCGTCTGGTTAGTCTGGCTAAGGGTTTACCTATCTTGTTGATTTTCTCAAAGAACCAGCTCCTGGTTTGGTTAATTTTTTTGTATAGTTCTTTTTGTTTCTACTTGGTTGGTTTCAGCTTGAAGTGTTTTCGTATTAGGTTCTTTGAAGGTCTGGTAGAATTCTGTACTAAACCCATCTGGTCCTGGGCTTTTTTTGGATGGGAGACTTTTAATGACTGCTTCTATTTCTTTAGGTGTTATGAGACAGTTTAGATGGTTTATCTGATCCTGATTTAACTTTGGTATTTGATATCTGTCTAGAATATTGTCCATTTCATCTCTTTCCTAGGTTTTCCTATCTCCATCCAGGCTTGTCTCCCTTTGAGATTACGTTATTGTTTTTATTTTCATTTTTAGATCCTCTATGGTTTTATTCAATTCCTCCACCTGTTTCGTTGTGTTTTCCTGTAATTCTTTAAGGGATTTTTGTGTTTCCTCTTTAAGGACTTCTAGCTATTTACCTGTGTTCTGTATTTCTTTAAGGCAGTTATTTATGTCCTTCTTAAAGTTCTCTATCATCATCATGAGATGTGATTTTAAATCAGAGTCTTGCTTTTCTGGTGTGTTGGTGTATCCAGGGCTCTCTGTGGTGGGAGAATTGGATTCTGATGATGCCAAGTAACCTTTGTTTCTGTTGCTTATGTTCTTGCCCTTGCCTCTTGCCATCTGGTTATCTCTGATGTTAGCTGGTCTTGCTGTCTCTGACTGTGACTTGTCCCTCCTGCAAGCCTGTTTATGTCAGTACTTCTGGGAGACCAGTTCTCTCTGGGAGGAATTTGGATATGGACAGCTGTGGCACAGGGTCAGTTCCGAGGTGCAGACGGAAACTGGAAGGATCCTGTACCCGATTGTTCCTTGGTTCTTGGCGGGTCCCTCTTGGGCCAGGAATTTGAACAGAAGTGGTGGTCTGACCTGTGCTCACAGGTGTGTCAGCTCTCCTGGGAGATCAGCTCTCTTCCAGCAGTATTTGTGTATGGAGCACTGTGGCACAGGATCAGCTCTGTGTATAGACCTGCTTTTTATTTTTGAGGTTATAATTTAAGTATAACATTCTCCCTTCCATTTTCTTTCTCCAAGCATTCCATATATCCCTGTCTGCTTACCTTTAAATTAATGTCCTCTTTTTTCACTGTTATTGCATGCATTTATATATTCTTATATGCATACATATTCTTTTTTTATTCTTCATTTACATTTCAAATGTTATACCCCTTCCCAGTTTCCCCCCTCCCTGAAAACCCCCAACCCATCCTCCCACCCCCTGCCTCCAAGAATATGCTCCTCCACCCAACCCTTTCCAATGACCCCCACTAGATTTCCCCACACTGGGACCTCTATTGAGCCTTCACAGGACCAAGGAGCTCTCCTCCCACTGATGCCCGAGGAGGCATTCCTCTGCCAATCTTTTGACTGGAACCACGTGTACCCATTGGTTGATGGCTTAGTCCCTGGGAGCCCTGGGTTGTCTGGTTGGCTGACATTGGCGTTCTTCCCATGGGGCTGCAAATCTCCCCCACCCCCAGCTCCTCCAGTCTGCCCTCCAACTCCTCTATTGTGAACCCCGCACTCAGTCCAATGGAGATACATATTCCTGAATATCACCTGTTGTGTCCATATTATGTATGTGTTTGGGACTGACCTTTTGGCACTAGACAGTCAATTGGTGTGCTCTTCTCTGTGGAAGATCACCTCTCCTGCTCCCTGCTTGCCTCATTTGCCTCTAATTGTTTGTGTAGGGTTGAGGCCTTGTGGGCTTTTCCTTGTCTAGTTTGGCATATTCATTGATGCCATTCTTGTTCAGTTCATGTTTGGACAGTAATGTTGGTAAGACCTTATGGACATGTTACTAGGAGACACAGTCTCACAGCAAACTTCCTGATGCACTGGCTCTTACTATCTTTCTGCCCCCTCTTCTGCAATGTTCCCTGAGCCTTAGGTGTAGGCGTGTTTTGTAAATGTGTCCATTGGGACTCTGTTTTTGTGGTGGAATGGAGCATTCTTTGGGTATATGCCCAAGAGTAATATAGCTGGGTCTTGAGGTAGATTGCTTTCCAATTTTCTGAGGAACTGCATATGATTTTCATTGTGGCTGTACAAGTTTGCACTCCCACCAGCAATGGAGGAGTGTTCCCCTTGCTCCATATTTTCCCCAGCATGAGCTGTCACTTGTGTTATTGATCTTAGTCATTCTGACAGGTGTAAGATAGAATCTCAAAGTAGTTTTGATTTGCATTTCCCTGATGGTTAAGGATGTTGAACATTTCTTTATATGTTTCTCAGCCATTTGAGTTTCCTCTTTTGAGAATTATCTATTTATATATGTACCTCATTTTTAAAATGGGAGTATTTATTTTTTTGATGTCTAGATTCTTGATGAAACTTGAGTTTCTTCTTTTGAGAATTATCTGTTTATATATGTACCTCATTTTTATAATGGGAGTTTTTTTTTAGATGTCTAGTTTATTGATGTTTATTTTGTAAAGACTTGTAATAAGCATAGAATTGAGTTTAAAAAAGACAATAAAGTATAGGAAATAACTATATGGTTTGTCAAAGAAATAGACTTTAACTGTGAAAGATGTGACGAGAGTATATGCAAAATTTAGGCACATTCAGTAGTCACTCTTTATATGGTAGAAATGGTACAAATGCCTTTGTTAATGAGATACTACTTCTTGTGTGTGTGTGACCAAACAAATGACTTAGTTCATGTTGTACTGTTTCCTGTGTCCTTACGAGCCATAGCGTTCAATGTCTAACATACAAGATGGAAGACAGGTCAAACACCATGGACGTGTAGTCCTGAATTGAATTGGAAAGTATCAGTATGAAGTTGAGATATTTTAACTTAATTTTAAAATATCATAAGCCTTATATATGTACATTTTGTATGTATGTATATGCACAGTTTTAATCTGAGAATGTTTTATTTGTATTCTAGAGTGAATCAAATGAATATTTATGCCATATTTTAGTTCTGACATTTGCTGCCATGTCTATGGAAAAAGTTCAGCAATGAGCAAGCCTAGTTCCAGAATGATCTTGACATTTTGCTTCTTCTTAAAAGAAACAAAGGTCTCTTTGAGAAATCTTTGATTTTAAGTTGGAGGAAGGAAATAAATAAAATATATAAAATAATCTTGAAACATTTACACCAGATACCATAACTGCTAGGTCTGTGAGAAAGGAGCTTCAGAGACAATTCAGAAATATTCTTGGGGACCAGTCATTTCACTTCAGCTCAAAATTATAGATCATGAGTGAAAAATCTCTTAGATGTAGGCAGAGTGGTGCAGTTGCTCACTCTTAGAGGTTTTAACTAGCCAAATTGTTCCATTTGGGTATCAATAAGGATTAAAGTGAATCCAGAGTTGTGTGAAATATTAAAAAAGTTGAATAGACTCATTCCCACGCTTGTGCCCCAGTGGCCTGTGCAACCATACAATGGCAGACAATGGCCGACCTGTTTTTATATCATGGAGATTCTAACTCTGAACTCCACAATCTCTCCACTCAGCTCGGTAGATTCCCACTGGTGAGTTACAACCAGGCAAACCTACACTTGGCCTTTCTCCCTTGAACCCAGATGAGCCACTGCGTGAAGGAAGACACAACACAAACTTCGTTCCGAAACAACAGTAACTCAATCTCTGGGCGCAACAACTAAAACCTAATTTTGTAAGTCTTATTAAAATCTGATCCCTCCAGTGGCGGATCTGCAAGGAAACTCTAGGATACTAGGAAACTCTAGCAGCTACATCTTACCCCTCTTCTGTGCCAGTTCCAAAAGGAAGTCACTCTCTCCTGCTTCCTCTCTTCCAACCCAGAAGTCCCATATACTTGCCCAGTGATTGGCTCCTTTATTCATTAGGGGATTGGTTCATAAGTACAGCATCTGACCCATCCACAACATCTCATAATGGTTAAACACATATTTTCATAATGTAAAAAGTAACCCCACAAAATTAACAATGCCCCCTCTCCACCAGCCTTCATTAGTGGATGTTAAGAAACCCTACCTTTTTGGAATTCTGTTTCTTTTTGGAGAGGAGGGAGAGAGATTGATTTATTTCAGTAACAAATCCATCAGGCAGGACTGATATCCAGCTAACTCACTCCATTTACTTTATTCAAACACCATACAAGGTTAATTAGGGATGGGAAAGGTTCCAGCTACCATAGTTATCTTGCCCTTTGCTGCTCATCAGAGCAGACAACCCACACCAATCTCAGACCCTTTTGACCATGGCTAGTCATAATCAAAATTAAGAATTCCAGGTTTGCCAGGAGTGTCTTAGGAACAAGATTAGTTCAGCTGCATGCTCTCATGTAGTACCAAGTGCAGACCTTCCAGAGAGAGAGAACTTCTTCAAGGTTTAAACAGTCTCATAACAATTTCTCAGTCTCTACTGATTGATCCAAACATAGTAAAGGGTTTGCTAAAACATTTCACTCAAAGCCAGACACAAAGGCTTTACTATACCCGTCACTGCGGAAGTTATGACCATAAAAGAGACTAGTAGTTTCTCTTAGGTGGAGCAAAGAGATGAATAGTTATGTAGAAGAGTATGTGATGGCTGAAATTCTGTGTTTTCTGTGTGGTGGTTCTAAGTGCATTTAGCTACAAGTCTGTGCGTGTGGCTTATAATGGCCTATGATTAATGAAAGTCTAAAATACAGGGATAGGACTTTGACTTTAGGGAGGGATGTGTGATGGAAAATGGTGAGAATTAATGGCTTTTAGGTTACCTAGGACTTGTTGTATGAGGATTTTTATTAATGCTATTAGAAGATTTAACTAATCTGTAAGTGGACAGGCATCAAAGTTTATTTTGAAAAAGGGCCAAGTATTGGAAACTATTCTTAAGAAGATAAATATCTGAAGTAGATTTTTTTGAGAGGTTATTGTGCAAATTTGTATGTGATAAGAGAAGCAGTTAAGCAAACACGTTTAACTATTTGAGCGCTCTGACTATGTATGTTTTCTATGTGTGCGCTATGTGAGTATATGAGTGTGGCTGGGATGACTATAGTATGTTTTCTATTTACCTATAAAAGTCTCTTATACCTGAATTTTTAGTGATGTTGTTTTCTTAGAGCTTTTAATTTTTCAAGTGTATTTGTGCAGATATGTGCACATGTATGTATGTGCATATGAGGCTAGAGGTGTCGAGTGCATTTCTCAATCCCTTTCCACCATATTTTCTTGAGATGGATCTTACTGTTCTTGGAGCTCAACCCTTTAACAAGGGCCAGAAATCCCTAGGAATCCTTCTGACTCCACTTATTCCCACAGTGCTGATACACAGATTTTTATGAATTGATGTTGACAGGGGGATCCAGACTCAGGCCTTCAAGTTGTGTGCCTAGCATTTAACTGTTAATTTCCCTAGCCCCTGGAGTTTTTACTTTTTAGTGAAATGTTTAGGGTTTTCCTTAGTAAAAAGTCCTTATTTTTCATTTAGTCTTGGACCTATTCAAAGATGGTAGTGATGAGCAGCATAGATCAATAAATCATCTCTGTTTTGTTATCACTGTGGAGGCTGGAAGTCAGCCTCAGTCTGGTTTTTCACCTTACTCTCCTCAAGGCAATGACTGCACCCAGTTTCTGTATCAGAGCATGTACACACATTTGAATTTTTTTTTTTTAAAAAAAAAACGTTTAGTTACATTTGGGAAAGAAAACTAGGAAGTGACATAAAAGTTAGTGATAGTTTTTTGACTTTTGTTTATCTATTTCTTTTTATAATTTATCCATAAAATCCATTAGCAAAATTCAAGTAGATAAACATAATTTATCCTTTAAGGACTAATGAAATTGAAAGTTTTAAGGTCTATTCTCCTAGACATTCAGGAAAGAGAAACTAGAATGGAGGCATAGTAGGAAGCCAAGCACAGCCAAGTCATCGTCTGGGGATGTCAACACACAGAATTGGTGCATGGCTGCCACTTTACAGATTCTTATCTAAGTGCATAGAAGTACGGACTTAGCATTGGAACTTTTTGAACCTTTGCATTTGACAATGGCTAGCCATTGATCTAGAGCAGGGTTAAAAGAATCTTTGACTTCATAGTATCTCAATCTCAAATTTACTTCATTTGGGATAAGTTGAGGTTTGTTGTAAAGGTTACATATGAAATTGTGGATGTTCTTTTTAGTAGATTTGTAGTTACTTGGTGGTATCCATTGGGAAACAAAAGGCTGAACAAATCTTTTCACATCTGGAAAGAATGGAAAGCTTCACAACCAAATTTCATAGGGCTACTGTACTTTCCTAATACTGTGTTACTTGAATAGGTTGCCTGTGATTTGCTTCGGAGAATAATTCGCATCTTATATCTCAGTAAGAGACTCCAGGGACAACTGCAAGGAGGAAGTAGAGAGATAACAAAAGCTGCTCAGAGTCTTAATGAACTTGGTAAGTCCTTTTATGACTAGAAATGTAGAAGCTTGACAGTTTAACTCAGTGATTTGCTGACATTTGTTATCACTATTAGCAAGTACTTCTGAAGATTTTTAAAATGGCTGTTTATAACATTGTAATAAGCAATGTCTCTCTTCAGAAAGATTGAGTAAAAAATTAGACTTTTTGAAAATGCTGTTTACTTTAGAAATGATCATACAATAAAATTGGCTTTTTGGATGAACAGGTGTGCATACATTTTAACACATAAAAATTTGAGTAACTGTGACCATAATTATGATACTTTGGCCACTCTTGAAAATATGCCTATCATCACTTGATGATTGGGACTACCCCTTCCTGCTAGCCTGGCAGCCACCATAATTTTTTTGTCATTATAGTTTTGTCAAGTAATAAAGACACATAAGTGGAGTTATAAAGTCCATAGCCTTTTGAGGCTGGCTTCTCGTCTCCAGCTTTTAATACCTTTGAGACTTATCCAAATTGTTGGGTATGTTAGAATACATTCTGTGCTGTCATGGGGATTGTCTTTTGAGTCACTGGTTGAAGGAGAATTTGAGTTCTTTCTAGTGTTTGGTGATTATGAATAGAGTGGCTGTAAATACTTGTGTGTAGGTTTTGTTGTGATTTTTTTTGGAGGAACTATTCGAAGAAAGACTGTTTATTAGGTGATAAATCTTATGTTGATGTGATGTTTAGATGTCTTTGTTCATTTGTTTCTTGGATATTTAAAATAGGTCTTTGAAATTCAAGGATTTGAAAAGTTCATGGTTTTGCTAGCTAACAAGCTTCAAGTTCCATAATTTTTTCAGGGGAAAAAGATGAATAGCTAGTGAGTACACATAGAAAAGGCCAACACCTGGGTTCTGATGAGACTTTGTTGGTTTCTTGTCGTCATTGGGTACCCAGTAATTTTTAAGAAGTGAAAACATTTGGTGATATTTAGTCTTTTATAGATTCAGGTCTTTGATTATGTATGTCTTAAATATCAATGGTTTGCTTACTCTTGATGGCATGGTTATGCCAAATTAACTTGAGAAAAATGTGTTTGACATGTTCGTCCTGAGTTTTTCTGGTTTTGCTATTTCAGTTGCAAAATCTTGCTCTAATGTAGTGGTTCTCAACCTGTGAGTCATGATCCCTTTGGGATCACGTATTAGATATTTACATTACAATTCATAAAAGTAGCAAATTACAGTTATAAAGTCAAAAGGAAATAATTTTATGATTGGAGGGTCACCACAACATGAGTAACTGTATTTCTCATGGGTCAAAGGAGGTTGAGAACCCCTGCTCTAATGTTTATATTTTTACTGATCAGAGAAATATCTTTACAAATTATGCTTTAACTTGTATGATGCTTAAATGTAGACATTGGTTAGACTCATCTTGTCAATATGCTACTTATTTTGCTGGAATATATTATATCAAAAGTTATATTTTTAAGCAGTGAGTAATATTTGAGTGTTTTTTAAAGGTTCATTTTTTTATTTTAAAATTTTAAAATTTATTCTTATGTGTATCACTTGCTTGATTTTTATGTGGACTCCTATATATACATACATGTACATATATGTAATGATAATAATCAAAGAAATAGGAGTTATTAATTTGAGAATTGGGGGAATATGGTAGGAGAGGGAGGGAGGGTAAATAGAAGGACCTGGAGAGAGGAAAGAAAGGGAAAATGATGCTATTCTATTTCAATTTAAAACATTAAGAAATTTAAAAATAGTTCATTGTATATATATGTGTAGTGCATTTAAATTGTTAATTTATCATTGGTGCTCTTTTTCTTTTACATATTTTTTCTTATAACTTTTGATCATATTGTTTCCCATCCTTCCAGGTCCTTCCCACTTACTTCCCTATTTACGAAGTTCATATTTTTCTCTCTCAAAAAAACGAAAATTAAAACAAAAATAAAATAAAACCAGTAAGAAAACAAAGTACTAAAATGAAACAAAGATAAAATAAGTATGGTGTCTGTTTGGTGTTTCTCAGCTACTGCTGAGCATGGGCCTTCCCCACCACCCATCCTGTATAGACTCCCATCCTTGCATCTCTCATTAAAAACAAACAGGATTCTAATGCATAATGATAAAATAAAGTAAGATAAAAAGAAAACATTGGAATAGGGGGAAAAAAAAAGAGCCCAAGAAAAGACATGAGAAAAAGTCATTGTTAGAGATCCATTTGTTCACACACCCAGGACTGGAAGCCATAATATATACACAAAGGGCCTATAGGGTAAAGAGAGAAAAATATATAGGCAAAATTAAGATACAAATAAAAAATAAGATAAAATTTAAAAAAAGAAAGGAAAAGTCCTGACATGACATTATGAGACAATGACCTACCAAAGATGGCATTGATTTCGTTATCTCTTGGCTATCAACTGCTGGGCCTGCAGTCTACCCTTAAGAGTAGTTTGTTTCCCCTTGGAGAAAACTAGCTTTACATCTGCAAATGTTATTAATTGGAGACAGCTTCTGGCTTAGGGATGGGGCCATGGTCCACTTCTTTCAGCTCTGGAACCCTGTCTGGTGCAGACCCATGCAGTACATGAATCTTTCTGAGTTCATATGTGCTTTGATTCTGTTGACTTGGCTTTGTTTTCTTGGTATCTTCCATTCCCTTTGGCTCTTACACTCTTTCCTCTTGTGCAGAGTTCCCTGAGCCCTGACTGAAGAGATTTAGTGGAGACATTCTATTTAGGACCGAGTATTCCAAGATATCTCAGTCTCCATTATGTCTGGCTGTGGCTCGTTGTGTGTGTTGCCAATCTGCTGTAGGAGGAAGCTTCCCTGGTGATGGCGGAGGAAGGCACTGATCAGTTTCTCTGGCTAGAGTGGCGAGTGTTGTTTTCATAGTGTGTTCTTACATAGCTTTGTAAAAGTTCTACTGCCAGCTATTAGCTTTGTTAAATCTCAATTTTTGTGCAGCAAAATTTATAATTTCTATGCAGCAATATTTATCTGTAGTAGTCACTAAACACAGATAAAAATTATTTCAAGGTTTAGTGTATACATTTGTCTTAGTTTGTTTTCTTTTGCTGTGATGAAAAACATCATGACCAAAAAGCAAGTTGGAGAGGAAATGGTTGATTTTCTTTACTCTTCTACATTATTGTCTATCACTGGAGGAAGTCAGGACATGAACTCAAGCAGGGCAGGAACCTGGCCATGGAGGAGTGCTGCTTACCGGCTTGTTTCACGTGACTTCCTCAGCCTTCATTCTTATAGAACCCAGGACCATCAGTCCAGGAATGGCACCACCCACAATGGGCTGGGCATTCTCCATTGATCACTAATTGAGGAAATGCTTTAGAGGTGAATCTCATGGAGGCATTTCTGCAACTGAAGCTCCTTCCTCTCTGATGACTCTAGCTTGTGTGCAGCTGACACACTAAACTAGTCCACTGTTTTCCATTCATTTCACAGTTACAGTAATACTTCTATATTTTATTCATATGACTTACTAGTAACGCTATGGAGGCTGTCTCATTATCATCCTTTGCTGGAACACTTGAAAGTAAGTTACTTAGTAAAAGGGTCTTCATACTAGGAATTAGGGAAAATTTTTATTTCTTGATTCTTTGTGGTATTTCCCCCCTTCTGTTTGGATGCTGAAGCCATTTCTCAATTTCTTTCCATTGTAGCTTGTATCATAATGCAATTTTAAACAAATATTGTTATTAAAAACTTGCTAAAATATCTTGAGTGTATAGAAGCAGTACCTATAACTTTGGGTTACTTGCTGTTTGTTCCTTTTAAATGATATCAGCTTGTTAATGATGTGTAACCTTAATATTGTTCTTAGTCATTGTCATATTGTACATGTGGTTAGGAATCACCCTGAGACCCTATCCTATCGTACAGGTGGGTAGATGCAGTCCGGAGTCTATAATATTGGACAGGTGTGTAGCTGTGTTGCTCTGCTTCTCATAACTCTTATGCTTCATTACTTTGTGAGAAGAAAATATAATATGGAACTTTTTTTTTAAATCACTTGAGTTTGGTAGGTTGAAATTAGCTTAGGTTTAAGTTAGAAGGCTTCAGTGTCAATTTATGACTATAATTTTATTTACAGAATTTGGCATGTTAGTATTATGTGAAAAACAGGTATGACCTTTTGAGAGCTATGTTTAGTAAAATAGGACCTGGGTTTATTCATTTGTTTTAATTTATGTGATAGGAACTTCAGATAGTTTTTGATGCATAGAAGGCATTCTGTTATGTATAAATATAAGATTTGTTTTTATGATCATAGCTAGGATTTATGATCACAACTTAATAGAGTTTAGGCATGGCAATCAAGATTTTTTTCTATTTTGATTGGGGTAAAATAAACACAAATTCATTTTCACTTTCGAAAATAATTCCTGAAAATTATACCTGGCAATGTCATTTACTAGAACCTATGTTTTAAATGTCTGAACTAAAAACAACAATAGCCAAAAAAAACCAAACAAAAAATAAAATAAAAACCCAAACTAACAAACTAAACAAATCCAAAATTCAAGTTATTTATCCACACTACATCTTGTAGCTAATTTATTTTAGGGCATTCATTAAAAAGGTGTGATACTCAGAATAAAATGGTCCAGAGTTTTGACTGTCACTTATTTTACAGAAGATAAGGTATTATACAATCATATATAGGCAATACTGTAAAATAGAGGTAAAATTGCTATGTCTACATTTTTTTGTTTGTTTGTTTTGTTTTTAGTACAAACCCAAATTAAGAACTATTTTTAGATATTGGCGTTCATTGTAATAAAGCTGTACTTCAGTGTCCCTCACATCCCCAAAGGATTTTACCTCCATAGTAGCTAAGCTAAGAGTTGACAGTTCTGCTGTGCCAAAGAATGAATTGTAGGCACAATTATTTCGGTACAGATTTCCTGCTATGGTCAAAGCTATTTGACTTGAGTGATTGTCATTCTTGGCCCACAGGGGACAGGTTACATTCATTTAAGAAATCATGTGTGTATTAAGATGGTCTATCCATGAATTCATTCATCAACTGTTTCAATGACCAATGGTTCTGCTTAGAGGGTAGCACAGACATTAGGTGAGGGTAAGATTCTGGTTCATTGGCTTTGATGATTTTGAAAAGTATTCATCTCAGAAAAAGAGTAACTTATAAAGTCATCTTCTTTAAAATTGACACAATAATTATAAATATCAAGCAAAACATTCAGTCTCACTCTTTGTTGTTCTCTTACAAGCCACCTCCCAAATTAATTGTCTAAGTTTTTTTTTTGGCTGTATCAATAATTTTGAAATATGTAAGCTATTCTGAAAACCATAGTATAGTGTAAAAACCTCAAATAAACTGTTTACCTGTGTTCTCCTAGCTGTTTACCTGTGTTCTCCTGTATTTCTTTAAGGGAGCTATTTATGTCCTTCTTAAAGTCCTCTATCATCATCATGAGAAGTGATTTTAGATCTGAATCTTGCTTTTCCAGTGTGATGGTTCCAGGATTTGCTATGGTGGAAGAATTGGTTTCTGATGATGCCAACTAACCTTGGTTTCTGTTGCTTGTGTTCTTACGCTTGCCTTCTGCCATCTGGTTATCTTTAGTGCTACCTGCCCTCACTATATCTGACTGGAGCCTGTTTTTCTTGTGATCCTGGTTGTGTCAGAACTCCTCAGAGTCAAGCTGTCTCTGTGATCCTGTGATTCTGGGATCCTGGGTGTGTCTGAGCTCCTTGGAATCAAGCTGCCTCTGGGACATGAGATCCTGAGATTCTGGTGTGACTAAGCTCCTGGGATCCTGGGATCCTGGGCATGTAAAAGTGCCCAGAAGTGGAGCTTCCTCTGGGTGTTGTGGGAGTGGCTGCAGAGTTTGCGCCCAACGTGCTTAGGGCACCAGCCCAGATATACTGGATGGAACCTATGCCACTGGTCTAGTGGGTTCTGCTGGTCCCAGTTACTCCTAGTGTTGGGACAGATGTTATGTCCTCCTCACCTCTGATCCTATGATCGCTATGTCTACATTTTATGGCTTATTTCTTTGTTAACTTTTTAGGTTTATCCAGATCTGTTTCTTGAGTAAAATGGCTGAAATTATCAGTTCTATTCTTGACAATCTGCTCACGTGTGTTCTAGGAGAGAACATTAACTAGGATCTTTGTTTTCATGTATGGTGTGGAATCTTCCATTTCAAATCTATTATTAACAAAGCATATGAATCTATACTAAATAGTGCAACATTTTATTGACTGACTTTTGCTGTGCTGTGTGGAAATTTGGTTGCTGTTATGGCATCCCTGGGAGGTAGGCTCTTTATGAGATAATTGGGTCTTTATGAGTATTAAGACATTTTCTAGGGAGTTGGGTTAGATAGTGTGTTGCCTTGTTTTGAACACAGCCACTTGGGTTTCTGTGTTTCTGTCTTCAGTTCAAGTAGCTACATATTGATGCTTGCTTCATGGACTTTCTAGTATTTAGAGTCATAAACCAAGACAAGTTTTCAGTATGTCATTTAATGTCAGGGGTCACTTCTGAAAGTCATTTAATTGTTCATGTGTGAATTTATTGGGTTGTCTTCTGTTTCCTTGAAATAAATGTCTGTGTTTTTGCTAGTATTATTCTGCTTAATTACCTTAGCTTTGTAATATTGATATCAGATAGCATGTTTATAAAAGTGCTTTATCTAGATTAACACTTATCTGCAGGGAACTGTGCCGGATCAGTTTGCTGGGCCATTAGAGAAACCAAGCTAAGTTAATTTGTATTTATCTGTTTCTCATATGCACTTCCAGTCTGTAAACTAAACATTGTAAATCTGAATTACTTTGAGGATAATTTATATAGATTAAGAATGCCTGCTTTGTCTTTGAAATACAACTAGAATTAATGTTAAATGGCAATGGCACATATATAATCTTTCTATTCCCAAATAATGATTGAATGTAATAAGAATGTTTTATATTAGTTAAATATAGGACACTAAAGGTACCTAGTCATTTCATTTGTACTTAACTTTTGGGATCTACAACTGATAAACATTATTATTTTTTTTTGGAAAAGATCGTCTTTGAAGTTTTTGTTTAAAGACTGAAATCCATTTCATGTCATTTTTTTCAGTTCGATAATTTTTCTGAGTCACTTAGAAGAGCTGTAGAGATACTGTGTCCACTGAAAGTTATTTTTCCCTTTGACAAAACCAATGTGAAGGAGCCTTCCTACAATCTTAAGTGGATTAATATGATTCTAGAGCATTCTAGCTCCGTGTAGTTTGCTTTGTCTTGTGACTGACCATTTGAGTAAATTTGCTCTTATTTCTGTTACATGAAATTGCTGTTTCCCAGATCTTATCCAAGTTGGGGATCGTCCAGTATGACTTGAATGTTGTGGTAAATTATTTCAGAATTAAGATTTGTGGGACTTTGAAGTAGTGAAGCAAAGGAAGAAGTCTAGACTTAGAAAGTGCTGTTTTGCATGAAGAAGTTTATTTAGCCTCCATTAAAGATAGGCTAGTATTCTTCTTTTAATAAAAATTAAGAATTTGCTGGGTAATACTTATTTACATAAATGACTTTACTGATAGCAATGCTTTGGTACAATGGCTGCACAGCTAAACTGAATGGTTTTGATCTTAATGTTGTGCCAGTGTGGTTTATTAACCCACTGTATGGTGCTTAAACAGTATTGCTGCTTGGATAAATTATAAAAAACAGAAATTTATTATCTTATCATTCTGGAGGCTAATAAGTTCAATATGGAAACACTGTGTTCTCATGAATTTCTTCTTGCTGTATCTACCTGAGGCAGAAGGGGCAGGGCTAAGGGGAAATGTGTTCTCACTTGGTAGAAGAGAAAACATACTCCTAACAAGCCCCTTTAACAGCAGTATTGATTTTTAATATCTGCCAGAACTGAGTTATATGAAGCAAACACTTTATGAACCCGCATATCCCTGAAGGTCTTTGCCTACAACACTGTAGCATTGGGGATTATCATAAATTCATATCATAGTAATAGCACCACACTCTGTGGTTTGATTTCTGACTTCAGATGAGCAAAGTTTAATGAAGAGTGATCCAGGCATCATAATGGTACCATGTGTGTACAATGCTCATGGAGGCCTGAAGAGGGTATTGGATCCCCTGGAAGTGTAGTTGCAGATGGTAGTTAACCCTCCATTTGTGTCCTCTGGAAGAGCAGCTAGTACTTTTAACCAAGTCATCTCTTCAGCCCCCCAAAAGTTTATTTTAAAAGAAGGTTGAAAATGTGTAAATTTTGAGGATTGGTATGAAGGCCCAATCAGTAGTGTTTGTCACACAAGCATGAGTGTTTAGGTCCAAAGTCAGTGTAAAATGCTGGGTAAGGCAGCATGTGCCTGTAATTCCAGTGCAAGGGCACCAGAGATAGGAGGACCTCTTGATCTTGCTGGTCAGCCAGTCTAGCCAAGTAGTAAGTTTCAGGTTCACAAAACTTATCACAAAAGCTAAGGTGGAGGAAGATACCTAACACTGACTTCTGGCTTCTACATGCTCATGCATACATACCTGCAAACATGTGCAACCACACACACATATACACACAGATGGGAGATGGCTATTGTTTTTTATATTAAATCATTAAGATGGAAAGCTCTAAAGCAGTAGTTCTTAACCTGTGGGTCATGATCCCTTTGGAGAATATCTTACTTAGGGTTTCTGTTGTTGCAAGGGAAACACCATGACCAAAAAGCAAGTTGGGGAGGAAAGGGTTTATTCAGCTCACACTTCCACATTGCTGTTCATCACTGAAAGAAGTCAGACAGGAACTCAAACAGGGTAGGAATCTGAAGACAGGAGCTGATGCAGAGACCATGGAAGGGTGCTGCTTTACTGTCTTGATTGACAGGGCTTGCTCAGCCTACTTTCTTATAGAATCCAGAATCACCAGCCCAGGGATGGCTCCACCCACAATGAGCTGGACCCTTTCCCATAAATCACTAATTGAGAAGATGCCTCACAGCTGGATTTCATGGAGGCATTTCCTCAACTGAGGCTTCTTCTTCTCTGATGACTCTGTCAAGTTGACACAAAACCAGTAAGTACAGGGGTCACATATCAGATATCCTGCATATCAGATATTTACATTAATGGTTCATAATAGTAACAAAATTGCAGTTCTGAAGTAGCAATGGAAATAATTTTATGGTTGGGAGTCACTACAACATGAGGAAATATATTCAAGGGTCGCAACTTTAGAAAAGGTGAGAAGCACTGCTCGAAAGCTTTGTTTGGGAAGAGACTTGTATAATAGATCCTTGTATGGTAGGTAACCCGGATTCTCCAGCTTGATCAATTGCTGAAGAGTATTCCCAGGGTGAACTCTTCGCAAAATAAAACAAGAAACATCTCAATCTTTTCCATATATACTAAGTGTGATAATTATGGGGCAGAGAAGAGATAAAAGTTACTTTGTGGCATATGTTTACTGACAAAGTTTGGGAATCATTAAAAATGGTTATCTAATTAATTGATGTAGAAACTTACTGCTTAAGACTACGTAATGAAATTGATATTTTAAGATGAGTCAAACTGTAGTAATGAAAAATAAAAGCTAAAAAGAAATGTTAGGAAGATTTCCACTGAGAGCAAATGACTGACTAAATCTTGTTGAATGTGTACTTGTAGGCTCATTATTTTAACATAATGGTCAGAACAACACAGTGTACATAAATTCTTCATTCATCAAAGTGATACATTGTCAACCCTTTAAAGATTCAAGAATATAAAATTATATTAGAAATGATTACAAAGTTTTCTGCTGTTAAATTTAGATTTAGACAGGAAGAGATCAGCTTTGAGACTATTTAGATCATAGTTTAAATTCCATTTCAATTTGTCTTGGTGACTATTGATTTGAACAACTTCTTTCCCATATCTAAAGTCTGTTGAGATTTAAGGAGACAGAAGTTATAGAATTGCCTGAGTTCTTGCCTGGCATATAGCAGAGTCCCCAATGGTTGCTTTTCTCCCTTTTAATTTAGTAGAAAGCAAAAGATAAGAAGTTCATCACATTTTACTGGCCACATTGGGCACATGTCATACTCTGGTTGTTTAACCTTTCTGCATTTAAAAGTATATTTACAGTTCTACAAAAACAAAACAAAACAAAACAAAGATTGTTTCTTTTATGTGCACATTCCTCATGGATTTTTCCCTCCAGATGAGGTCTTATTCTGCAGAACAAGTTGGCATGGAACTCATTGTGTAACGGATGCTGACCTCAGATTTCTGGCATTTCTCTTGTCCCAGCTTACTGAGGGCTGGGATTAGAAGGATGGACCAAGACACCTGACTTTTCTCATGGATTTGTTTTCTGATAATAAAATGAAGTCTTAGTCTACAGATTTTCAAGTTAGAGGTGAGTACTTGAAGGATAATATAAAGTGCTTAAGGAAAGTAAAGTCCAAGTTCCTGAAGTACCTATTGAGAGAAGAAGTCATAGTGACTTCCTTTTTAAATCTTACCCCTTAAAATGGAGATACATGTCTTTATCCCTTTAAGCACTTTGGCAGAGAGCCTGATCTATGGATGTAGTTCCAGGACAGCAAAGGCTCTACAGAGAAACTGTCTCATAAAATAAAAGCAAGCAATCAAAAGACCATATCACATACTTGAATAGAATGACATCATTAACTGTTTTTATACAAATTCTGCAATAATGTGATAAGTGCTGCATAGATCCCAGATCCAAGTACTATGTCTTACATCATGAGCTAGTTCTCATGACATTCGGCAGCCCTTTGAGGTAATGTCCTTTAAGATGGACAGTGACTCTTGAGGTGAGGCAACACTCTCATGATCACACAGCTAGAGCAGCAGAGGTTGAATTTCTGTTTCTTTTAAAAATAGATGTTGAGGGCTGGAGTGATGACTCAGTAAGGTGAGTGACAACCTGGGTTAGATCCCACAAAAAAGTCAGAAGTCATGACTTGGACAGTGCTCGAGAGGCAGAGACAGCAGGAAACCCAGATTTGCTGGCCAGCAGGTCTATTCTGGTAGGTGAGCTCCAGGTCCAGTGAGATAAGAGGCCCTTCGGAGGCCCTCTAGCCTTCACGTCCACACACTTGTGTACCTCCATGTACATGACGTCCTTCCCAACCTGAAATAGTCTGGTTGCTTATGTGTCATGCTGCAAATCTAATGTAGAACAAATCCATAGGCTCTTAAAGTTTTGCATATGACTAAAAAGCTCTTTTCCTTGATGTTCATTCCTTTTAAAAATAAGTAATCCTTAGGGTATACAATTGAAGTGTATAGGTATTCTCAGATATATGTTTAAGGTGACAATTTGAGCTTTACTCACTTAATGTACGTTTTCTTCCTTTACCAAAAGTAAAACTCTTTTCCTGGAGTTTTACAACTTGTGCTTTGTGATACAAAAGAAAATTTTAAGTGCAGTACGTTTGCCAGTAGAACTTATGATCTTTACCACTTACAAATTTCAACGTTATGATTGGTGCCCATTTCATGGATGTTCATTGCATTTTCTTCATTGTTTTTCCTATAGAGTATTATACTTTAAAAGGTGTTTATCTCTGTGTGTGTGTTTGTGTGTATAAGTCTCTTTACTTAGTAAGCCATCTTGCTGGCCCTACTAGTGATACTTCATCTAAGCCTTTTTAATTATAAAATAGTGATGATATGCTGTGAAAACTAGAGACTTGATTTATATGTTTGTTTTTAAACACTGCAAAATCTTATATTTTTGCCTAGGTAGTTTACTAGTATTTTGGAAAATTAGCTGCCTGTTACGTTACTAGCATGGTAATCTTAGGCTTTGCTTTGTGGATATACTTCCATGTTAGGTCACACGTGTCCTCAGTTTAGTTGCTAGTGCAGTGACTTACATATGGCTTATCTTCTCTCAACTCATGTTGAATTTTGATTGCCTTTGTGGCAGTGCTGAGAATCTGGACTTTTAAGAGGTGATTAGCTCATTAGAAGAGCTAATGCCTCTACGTGGTCATGGATCAGTATTGGGAAAATGGTTTTCCACTCTGTAGGGAACTCCCCTTCAGTTTGTTTTGCATGTGTCCACTTCTCTTCCATTCCTTTCTTGTGCTGTGAGGCACTATGAGACCACTTGCTGTCGGACTCCTAGACTCCATAATCACGAGGTGAATCAATTTCTTTTTGTTATAAATTATCCAGGCTTAGATATTCTGTTATAGCAACAGAATTTGGACTAAATTAGCTAGGAAATATTTATTTGTAAACTATTCAGTAATTGTATAGTCTACTATTGTTACACATTTTGATCATTCGTGTTTTTTGTTATTATCTCTGCTTTGATGATCATCGTTACAGACCTATTCTATTTTTGTTTTAGGGTACATTTTAGACAATAAATTTCTTGGTCAGAGGCCATGCTTAGGGCTTGTTTAATGTTAAAAAATAAAATATGTTACCAATAGTAATTTGAAAGAGTATACCTATAACTTATCAGAGTTAGTACTCATTGGCATTTAAAATTATTTTCAGGGCTGGTGGATGGCTCAGTGGGTAACAGCTCTTGTTGCCCAGCCTGGCAACCCGAGTTTGATTTCTCCAACCCAAATAGAGGAGAAAGAATAGGATTGATATTTGAGAGTTGTGATCTGCTTTCCACCTAACATGTATGTGCATGTGCATACTTAACATGTATGTGCATGGGCACACCTCCCCTTTGCTCTCACCCCTCTTTATACAAATAAAATGGATCCTAAGTTACTTTTTAAATGATGTGAAGTCGACATATATATGCTATATGTGTGTATATATATATATATATATATATATGACTTTAATTCTGATTTGACTGTGTTCTTATTGTTTGTGGTTGCATAGCTTTGTGTTTGTTCTTGCTTTGTTCTAGTAAGTTAGCTGAGTTCTTTTCTATGTTTTGTAAATACTCTGGCAAATAGAGGCTTATTTGCTATATTGTATCAACTAGGCAGACATTTTCTAACTTTTTTATTTTATTTTTTTTACAGTCCAGTCATTGCCCCTCCCTCTTGATCCACCCTCACACAGTTCCTCATCCCATTCTTCCTCCCCTTGTCTGGAAGAGGATGCCCCCCCTCCCGCCCCAGGCCTCCCCACTCCCTTGGGCTTCAAGTCTCTCAAGGATTAGGGTTAGGCGTGCCTTCTCACACTGAAGCCAGACCAGACAGTCCTCAGCTGTATAAGTGTCAGGGACCTTGGACCAGCTGGTGTATGCTGCCTTGTTAGTGGCTCAGTGTCTGAGAGATCTCAGGGGTCCGGGTTAGTTGAGACTGCTGGTCTTCCTCTGGGGTCTCCCTCCTCCTCAACTTCTTCCAGCTTTTCCGTAGTTCAACCACTGGGGTCCCCAACTTCAGTCTAATGGTTGGGTGTAAGTATCTGCCTCTGTCTCAATCAGCTGCTTGTTGGGCCTCTCAGAAGACAGCCATGCCAAGCTCCTGTCTAGCACACCATAGCATCAGTAATAGTTTGAGGCCTTGGAGCCTCCCCTTGAGCTGGATCCCAAGTTGGGCCTGTCACTGGACTGCCTTTCCCTCAGTCTCTTTTCCATTTTTGTCCCTGCAGTTCTTTTAAACAGGAACAATTCTGGGTCAGAGTTTTGACTATGGGATGGCAACCCCATCCCTCCACTTGATGCCCTGTCTTTCTACTGAAAGTGGACTCTACAAGTTCCCTCTCTCCACTGTAGGGCATTTCATCTAAGGTCCCTCCCTTTGAGTTCTGAGAGTCTCTCATCTCCCAGGTTCTCTGGTACTTTCTAGAGGGTCCCCCCACCTCCCACCCCCAACCCCCCAAGGTTACATATTTCCATTCATTCTGCCGGCCTTCAGGGGTTCTCCCCCCTCCCCATACCTGATCATGTTCCCCTTTTCCCCTCCTCACCTCTCCCACCCAGGTCCTTCCTTCCCTCTGCCCCCTGTGATGCTTTCTTCTCCCTCTAAGTAGGAGATTGAAGCAGCCTCACTTGGGCCCTTCAGCTTGTCAGCCTTCTTGAGTTCTGTGGATTGTATCCTGGATATTCTGCACTTTTTTAGCTAATATCTACTTATTAGTGAGTACATACCATGTATGTCTGAGTCACCTCACTTAGGATGATATTTTCTAGTTCCATCCATTTGCCTGCAAAACTCACGATGTCCTTGTTCTTAATAGCTGAATAGTATTCTATTGTGTAAATGAACCACATTTTCCGTATCCATTCTTCTGTTGTGGGACACCTGATCTGGTAGTTAATCTGTAGGTTCCTCAGAAAACTGGAAATAGATCTACTTGAAGACCCAGCTATACCACTCTTGGGCATTTACCCAAGAGATGCCCCACCATACCACAAGGGTACATGCTCCACTATGTTCATAGCAGCCTTATTTGTGATAGATATTTTCTAATTTTATTTTTTAATGTTTTATCTATTTATTTTTAATTATACATGTTACTTGTTTATTGGGTTATGTTTGCTTCTTACCACAGTATTTAAAATGTATTCACCTTTGTATCTTCGGATATTTTTATGTCTTCATTTTTATCCATGCATAAGTTATTTGGGTATAGCTTGTTAACATAGCAACCACATCACACTCCAAGCAGTACCACTTACTGTAACCTAGAGTATAAGGAGCCCTTGTTTCCTGGAGATGTGAACTTACTGACTCTGGGAACTAATAAGCATTTAACTTGAATGTTTCATGCCTCAGTTATTTTGTGAATAACCCATTCCTTCGAGCTTGGAAATGTCTATTATTTTATAAGACTTTTTATTTGTTTGGATTTTTTTTTAAATTGGACTTTCTCATTCAAATCTTGGGATTGAGTTTGTTATTGTATTTTTGTCATGTTTTACTTACTACTATTTGTAGTTAGAGTTCACCTTGTTTTATAGTTTCTAAGTTGAAAAACAATTATATATATTTCTGTAAATGTGTTTTTGATATGTCTTATGTAACTTGTGAGACACTCTTATTCTACATTTGAAAAATATAGATCCCTTACTGTAACATTTCTTTTCTCCTTTTCTTCCTCCTCCTCCTTTTTCTTTGTTCACTTCTTTGTTTCCTGTTTCTTGTTTGTTTGTTTTTGTTTTTGAGACAGATGTCTTATTGGCTGGCTCTGAACTTCTTATGCTCTTGCCTCTACCTCCCTAGCTGAGGGAATATAGGCATGTATCATTATATCTGGCTTTCTATGATTTTCTGTTAAATATTATATTTTAAGTTACAGTAAAATGTAGGTATAAATAGGGGCTGAAAAATTAGTGGAATTGCACTTTAGGAAGAAAAATTGAAAATTTTGTGAGATTGCTAACCTCTTACATCAAAGTGGTCTAGATATTGAGGCAAATGTGTGTGTGTGTGTGTGTGTGTGTGTGTGTGTGTGTGAGAGAGAGAGAGAGAGAGAGAGAGAGAGAGAGAGAGAGAGAGAGATTTTGATTGATTTACTGGACTTAGGGACTGAATTGTTCTTAAAGGTTTTTGTTTTTTTAAGAACATAAAGTTAATAAGGTAGGGAAGCAGGAGGATGGGATCTGGGAAGAGCTTGGGGGTATGTGAATATGATCAAAACAGATTTAACCTTAAAACTCAAAGAACTAATACAAAATTTAAAATAATAATAAAGGAATATCTCTACTGGGAATAAAACTTTGCTCTCTGAATCTATTTTGTACATATATTATATGTACAATTATTATGCAACTCTATTAATAATTAAGAAAAAAAGAAAATGTATTAAACTTCCAGTGTCAAGGATGCTATTAAACACCCTTTATTGCTACCTATTCTTTGGTGACTAAATATTTCATGATGGTTTAGATAATACTAGAATACTTGGGGTTGGCAGATGGGGAGAGACACTAGGAAAGAAATCCCTGAACAATATCCAGAGTAACAGATGTGACTAGATCAGAAAAATCCTCACCAGGTGGACAAATGCTAGATTAAAAGCAAAATGCAGTCATAGAAATATTTATGAAAAAGAATTGTCTGCATCAATAACATGTCTGAAAATACAAAGACAGCAAAATGCTTAAGAAAATAAAAATTAAATTTTCCTGTGTGTGTGTGTGTGTGTGTGTGTGTGTGTAACAAAATGAGTTAATACCCAAGTTTCCTGGCTTTTCTCTGTGTTCATATTCAGTCTGGGCATCACTCAGCAGTCTTGTCCCCTAATATACAGCTTGTTTCCTTTGTGTGGACCACGCTCCGATTGCCCTGATTTTACAAGCCAGTCTCATCCTCATTAAGAATTCAAGTGCCAGTTCCTTCTCTAGCTTCCTTGGGCGCATGTGCTCCATTTCCTTTGGGCACCATTGCTCTTCTTAAATTAAATTGCGTTTTTTGTAGTTTTATTATGTTTTGCCTTGTGATATAGAGGTTAGCATATTTGTTTCATCTCTGTGACCTTTGTAAGCACATACATTGTTTTATGAAGTGTCCGTATTTGGTGTGAGAGCTGAATGTTGTCATTGTGGGCCTTTACAGCACTTCCTTTTTTTTTAGTGCTTATGAGACAGTAGATTTGTATATGATGCTAGCTAGAATTTATGATTTGTGGACTGGCTTTATGAGCACTTGCAAGATTGCAGACCTGTTCGCAGCAGTGACAGGACGAGGCCTGATGACGACTGCTGTTTGGCAGCTCTGGGTAGTTAGTGATTCTCCGACTGGGTCCCGGGGCATATGTTACTCATTGAGCTCTTCCAAACATGTATGTAGCTTAAGAACTTATACTGTGAAACCAGTAACACTTTTGTTAGTATAAATGGTTATTGATAGATTGTTATATCTAAAAGAAACAGCATTTCATAGGCTACAAAACTTATTCAATCTCAGGTATAGATGTCTTAATGAGAATTGTAAATTTTAGGCAAGAAGAATTTTCAAGTTAGGTAATGAAAGTTGAATTATTTTGCTTGTCATTTCAAAAATTCTTTCCAGCGCACTCTGTACACAGGTAGATTAGCTTCTGGATGTCCCCTCCCCAAGTCAGGTGCTTTTTCACGTTTTGTTCACTTTTAGCAATATCCTTGCCCTTCATTTGCTTCTGAGTTTTGAGAGTGAAGATGTCTGGGTGATACTTCTTAAGACCAGTCACTCTGTGCATTCCTCTTAAGTAGTAAATATTTGAAGGTTGGGAAGTAAGGGATGGAGAGTAAGGATATGGCCTCAGAACCTTTTTTAGTTTTAGGAACATATATTTTTATCCAGTTGGAGGTCTCATTCTTCTTGCTTGACTGATCTTTTATTGTGTTACAAGTTACCCCAGGTTTTCTGCTGTTATATTTTAAAATTTATTCTTGAATTAAGCCAGACTTAACCATGATTATATGAATGGGAGACTGCTTCTTGCTATGTTGCTATGTTGTTACTTTTGAGGAATTTTTTAGACTCCATTTTTAGTTGTGTGTATGGGTGTTTGATAATCAGTACATCTAGTAGCCAGGGAGGCCGAAGATGATGTTGGATTCCCTGAACTGGAGTTGTAGCTGCTCGTGAACTACCATGTAGGAGCTGGGAACCAAATGTGGGTCTGCGGCAAGAGCAGCCGGTGCTTGTTCTGAGGAGCCATCGCTCTAGCCACACTCCCCAACTCTTTCTTGAAGACGTAATTATTATCTGTTGTGTTCAGCTTTAAATTTTAATAGTTTTGTGTTAAAAATGGTAAAAATATTCAAGAATAGTACTTAATCATCAGAATAACAATTTAATTATAGTCAGTGGTCATGAGATTTTATAATTGACTATTTTAGTTGAATGGTATATATTATAAATTTATATATATATATGTATATATATACATATATATATGTCATGTTACATAGTTGGACAATTTTATATTCTGAGTGTACATATACACAAATACATGCACATACACACACACACACAGCTACACACTTTGATAGGCAATAACTGAGCCATATCATCCAGCTCCTTTTTGAGCCAGGTTCTCACTAACCCAACCAAGCTTTGAATCCCTTGGACTTGTGAGTCTTCTTCAGCTCAGTCTTCTAACTGGGATGCCAGACTTGTGCTATCAGGTCTAATGAATGTTTGACTTTTAATGAAAATGTTTTATCAAAAATTTATTTATAAAACAATTTATGTCTTTAGGAAGCGAACGTCTTGGTAGATTGATTATAATATGTGTGATTAAGTAGTTAAGATTAATAATTTCAATTTATTTCTTTAAGAAAACATTTTGATATGAATTGAATTCAGAGTGAGCTGCATCTATAACTTCTCCTTTATTAGAAACCTGACTACCCTGAACCTTTTGTCTTTTGATAATCAAATTAGTTGTCCCCTTCTCCCACTACTTTGAGATGGTTTTGTGGTATTACTCAGGCTGACCCTCCATCCCGAGTCATAGATCTTTCTGCCCCAGCCTTTGTAGTAGCTCAGTTCAGACTTGCAGCCAGAGCTACTGTGCTTGGTTTAAGTCAGCTGACGAGAAACTCGGAAGTCAGGTAACTTGAAAGTAGCTACTTGAAATGACCTCTTCAGGGTTAAAATCTTAGAGATCTTGATTGAGAAAGGCAGAAGGGACCCAAAATTGGCACTCTGTGTGTGTGTGTGTGTGTGTGTGTGTGTGTGTGTGTGTGTGTGTGCGTGTGCGTGTGCACGCGGGCACACCCAAAGGCACACCAGTAGAGAGCTAGAAGACAACTTGTGAAAGTTGGTCCTCTCCTTCCATTATGTAGGTCTGGTTTGGTGGTAAGTGCCTTTCATTTTGTTGGCCCAGAAGAAGTAGGCATTTTAAACCAGCATTGTAGAGGATTCTGATATAGGCTGACGACATTTTGAGTACAATTTTAAGCAGGATACAGGAGTATGATTAGAAACTAAAAATTGTGCACTTTCAATTCCTTTAATATTTTCTAATGAATTAGTGTGTCAAGCACTTTTTCTGGGGAAGACATTATAAAAGTTTTCACTTTTATAATCAACTTACTGTAGTACATGTAGTTAAGAGAACTTTATACAGTAAGATAGCTATAGTTTGCAAACATTATGTTTTATAACAAAATTAAGAAAAAACGTAGAAAGAAAACCATTAAAGCATCAAGTAGGTAAAATTTCCTTTCTCTCTCTCTCTCTCTCTCTCTCTCTCTTGCTCTTGCTCTCTCACTCGCTCTCTTGCTCTCTCTTTCTTTCTCACTGTGACATGGTCTCACAATTAATACTGGCTGGTCTGGAATACACCAGGATGACATAAACTCATAGAAATCTGCCTGTTTCTGCTGTCTTGAGTATATGTACACCACTACTCCTGACTAGTGTTTGCCTTTCAGTTGGCCCTGTGGCATGAATAATACAGTAACCTTCTCTATCCAGTCAACATATAATATTGTATACCAATAAAAATAGCCCATACATAGACTGTGACATGGAATCATGAGTAATATGATTTGCTGATGTATTTGTCTTTTTCTCTGCATTACCATATATGTTTCTCACTCCTACAGTCTATGTTTAGTGCGGCCAGAGTCTGCACTTTGTCAGCATTGACATAAAAATTTTTATATTAAATTAAAGTTTCTACCTACCTTGAGAATTATTATGCCTATAACTCTAAAGGGAAAGTAATTTCTTTATTTTCAGAATATGTTATTATTCTGTCTTGTGCTATTACTTCTTTTCATCTGGAAAGCTTGGTAGATATTCTTTGTAGTCTGCCTGCCTGCGCCTCTCAGGAAAATATGACGCATTGCTTTCATGGAAGCAGGGCAAGGAAAATGACCTTGCTCCCAGACAGACTCTGCTTGCTTTTATCTTAGTGATGCTTCAGGGTTTGATAGTGGAAGACTTGATATTGGTGGCAGTGACATGGATGACAGCTCTTTTTACCGCCTGCTGGTGGAAGCACAAAGCTGTCATGCCTGAAAGCCAGGGTGCAGCTTATTGGGGCCTGTAAAAACTGTGTGACAAGAATGCGAGAGACACTTAGGGTTATCTTTACTTTTTTATGAGAAAGGGGAACAATATTATAGTTTACTGAGCTCTGTTCAGTTGTAAAAAGATAGCTTTTGTATTAGTAAGCCCACTCCTTCTTATCATGATACTACTCTTTGCAAATATGTACAATTACTTTAATACCCTGATCGTTACCGTACTTTTTATTGTACAGTGTCAACTTACATTTCAAATAGATCTAGCCAGTGAGCTAGAGATTCTTTCATTACTTGAATGGATTTTGAAGAAAGGTCAGTTTTGAGTTAGTTTTCTTTTGTTAGCTCTAAACCACAGTTCTATTTGTATTTATCTAGGATCTGAATACTTTGAGTATTTTAGTCTTTTTAAAAAAGATTTGTTTTTATTACGTGTGTGTGTGTGTGTGTGTGTGTGTGTGTGAATGCCACATGTATGCAGGAGTATGTGGAGCTTCTTGGAGCTGGAGTTACAGGAGTCTGTGAGCTTTCTGATGTGGGTGCTAGGAATGGAACTTGAGTCCTTCGGAGGAACAAAGTGTTCTTAACCACTGAAACTGTGTGCCTTTAGCCCCTTGTCCTAGGTCTTTGATTGGCATACCTCCTTATTTTTCTCACTTATGATAGCACCTAGATACCATTTTCCATGTAACATTTATTATGTTAACTCATGCTTCATTTTTTTTTGTCTCATATATGTCATCAAAGGGGCCTACATTCAAGACTATCTGCAAATGGTCATCTCTGAACTATAAATACTCTCCAAAAAGTTCCTTTGTTTACTTATTTCATATTTAATTTAATGAAAGGAAGAAAAGATGTTCTGTAGTTTTTTCTTTCTTGCCTCTATATAGAAAAAATATTTGTTTCTGATACCAAGTTAAGAGATAGAAACTTTCTTGCATTTTTTCAAGGTGCTCTTGAAGTATGACTTGAAGCTACTTGGGTCTATAAAAAAGATTTAATTATTTGGTCCTTTAATAGTATTTCTTAACAATGCCAAATTTTAAAAAAATCTTAATTTAAAATATTTGTTTATGATCCAGACATTCTTACTTAGCCTTTAATTCCAGTACTCAGAACATAGAGGTAGAGGTAGATCTCTTTGAGTTCAAGGTTAGCTTGGCGTATATAGTGAGTCCTAGGGCAGTCAGAGTTACTTCGACTCTATCTGAAAACAACAACATTTTATGCAGCCATTGACAAATAATGAAGATTATGTATATAATGAATTGAATCAGTGTTCATTATGAATTATTGGGGTAAAAAAGGCAAAAGAATGCCTTTTTTTCTATTATATGTATATTGTTATATTGTCATTTTATCTTATTTTATTTTGAGAAAGGGTTATTTTTTTTTTTTTTTGTAGTCCATGCTAGCCTCAAGCTCTATATTTAGTCAAGGATGATGTTGAACTTATGATCCTCCTGCCCTCAGTTATGTGATGGAATTTCAAGCATGTTCCATCACATTTGGTTTTATGAGGTGCTGTAATGCAGGGTTTTGTAAAGGATATATAAAATAAGGCCTTGGTAAAGTGATATATTTATGGATATAATATATACATTATGTGTATATATAAAACTATTCAAAATATGCCTTAGTGGAAAGATGCATTCAACTATGGTACATAATGTAGATAATTCAGAAAATCAATCTTGAAATTTCAGTTTAGATGTCTGGCCTTTGATTCTAACATTTAGCAGACAGAAATATATGTATTTCTGAGTTTGAGGCCTTTCAGGTTTGTATGGTTAATTCCATACCAGCCAGGGTTAGTGAGACTCAGGATTAGTTAGTTTCAAAATCAAAACTAAAACCCCCAAATTCCATCAGTCTAAATGTTTTCTGGAATAAAAGCATTCATGAATAATATTCTTTTTATTTTATTGAATTTTTCTCCCTTAGATTCTTAGTTTTGCCCTTGTTATCCATGTACTTTTTACAGTGCATAATAAATAGTTCCATTTTGCAGAGTAATCTGGTTTCCTATGGTTCCCCATGTAGCCGCGCTTAATTCTTCACTTTCTTAAAACTACTTGTCTTTTAGTTTAGTCACTGTGACTGTTACTGCCTGTCTAAGTTGTTGGCCCTCGGCAGCCAGTTCTGTGCTTATTACAGTCTTACTGGTTGTTGGTAATTCTGGAGGCTTGTCCTTATTACTTGCTTCCATGTTTCTGCTGGCATTTCAGGTCTGTGTAATGGCCCAGTGTAACTTCCTCAACAACCTTCCCCTACTAGGTTAATTTTCTTCTAAACAGCAATTCTCTCTCTCTCTCTCTCTCTCTCTCTCTCTCTCTCTCTCTCTCTCTCTCTCTCTCTCTCTCTCTCTTTCTGGAATATGTTGTAGTAGTTTTCCTTAGTACTATGTTGTTATGGTCTTAGTAAATTCACTATAATTATTTTCTTCTTTAGTCTCCTAAAATATATTACTTGTCTTTTATCACATTTATGCAGTCTGCCTCCTCTTTCAGGTATTTTCACACTTTTTAAAGATATCTCAAGTATCAGTAATCTGAAAATCTAAAAGATTATACATTTTGAAACTTTTTGGATAGGACACAGGGGGGATATTCTACACTTGACCTAATGTGATGGTTTCAGTTCAAATGCAGGCACATTAAAATATTCTATAAATTACCTTTAGGGTATGTGTATATGAAATAGATGAAACTCATAATTAGAATTAGACCTATTTTTAAGTTATGTCATTAAATATATACAGGTATTCCAAAATACTGCAGCAATCTGCAGCACTCCATCCCACAAAATCCTGAGAAGAAATGCATGAGGTATACCTTGATTTTGGACTCTGACATTCCTGTGGTTCATGACCGTGTTTTTTTTTTTTTTTGTAATTCAACATCTCTGCCATAATACTTGTGTATGGCAAAAATTTACATGCCAATTGAATTCCATAACCTAAATATATAACCACAAAATGTAATAGTTAAAAAATGTTGTCTTGAAATATAGCCTCAAAATTACTGTGTGTAATAAAAATCCTAGTAACTATTTTCTTAAATATTGTTTTTACTTTTGGTTTTAAAACTACTTTTTATTTAGGGTGTGTGTATGCACACATGTTCAAGTACCAACCTGTATGTTTGGAGGTTAGAGGGCAACCTTGTGGAATTCTTTCTCTCCTACCTTTTTGTGAGTCCCATGAATCATACTCTGGTTGCCGGCCTTACCTGAGTGACTGGAGAAGTCCAAGTTTTAAACCTGGAGAAATGAGGTTTTATTGTAGTATTTATTTTTATTTTTGAAAAATCAAAATCTGATTACTTATGTGAATATGACTAACATCGTGAAATATAGAATACAGCCTTTTAAAAAGCATAATTGTAAAGAACTAGACTTCATAAAAGGTTTGAACATCTTTTTCGTGGAGTAATAAATTTCCTAGATTGGCGAACAAAACAAAATAGATGATACAAATTTCTGAACTTTATGGAACTCATGCTTGGAGTAGCTGACTCCACTAACTGTAGATGTTAGCATCTATATCTGAAAGCACAGATTGGACGCATATGAATATAAAAGTAGATTTGTAAGAAACATTCCATACCAAGTTCCCTCCTGCCTCTATTGTATTTGCAAAAAGAGTTTTCATTATAAAAGGAAAAATTAGCAAGAATGCTCTTGGGGGTAAAATTACTAATGAAAAAAGAAAAAAACCCATCAAAGCAAAAGGCATCCCAAGGAAAACAATGCTTTGTTTTTTCAATAGTGTCTAAATCAGTGAAAACTTGAGGTCAGCTAAGCTGCCGTTCACTAAAAGGTCAGCAGTTGCAGACGTTTATGTATTCTCTGCTGCACTACTTCTCACATGTTATAGACTATTTAACACATTAAAAACTACTCAGGGTTTTGGGTGAGGTGTGGCTAGGTACATTTTTTGTTTGTTGTAAGTCTGTAGGTATAACTCTGATGTTCAGTGAACAAATAGCAGCTTACAGGGCGAAGCTACAATGTTTGCTATTTTTTCCTCTAATTCAGAAGGTCAGAATGCTTGAAAACTATTAGGCTAACAGGGCAGAAATTAGCTTCTATGCTAAAGTCTTTAAGACTGCTTATAAATCTCATGATTAAAAATACCGAAAGCACAGTGAAGGGTTTTCATAACACGAACTCTACAAGCAGTCTAGTTTTTAAAAGTAGGATTTTATAAATCTAGGTGCTAGTATTTTAACTTATGCTTGGAAGTCCAAGTACAAAATGCATTAAAAGTTGTAATTAAGATGTTAGGATATATTGTAGGCCAAGTGTATTTATTGAGTGAAAAAATTCTTAACACCATTAAGTCTTAATTTTAGGTTTCAAAAATAAATTTTATTTGATTATGCTACAATTTATCAAACTGCAGCATTTTTTTAAATTTCATAAAGCAGAAAGAAGGTGGGCCTTTGCCAAGTTTTGACACTCTAGTATTATATTCAGAAATAAATCAGTGTAATTTTCTAGAAACCTTAGTGATTTCAAGCTCCTATATCACACTCATTTCCCCAGGGACTAGGCTAGTCAGTAAAGTTGATTAGATAAATCTCACCCTTGTGTAAAAAGATATATTGAGTTGTTTAACTTGACATTTTAGATTTAAAAAGTATGCTACCTCATTTAGTGAATGTAGTATTTAAAATATAGAATAATTATTGTCAAGCTATCCAGTTACATATAGCAGGTACTTACCTATTTTAAATAAGTTGTTGCTAAGTTTTGGTATTACTATGCTTTGCCAGATTATTATAACAAGTAAGAAATTCTTGTTTGCTATGAAAATAGCAATCTATAATTACAGTCTATAATTACAACGAATAATCATTTTCTAACAAGAATTGAGAATTTAAGAGAAAAATGTGTAAGTCACATGGTAGTGGAACAGAAATGTAACACAATTTATTATTGGTTTAATCTCCTGGAGACTGGAAACAGCTGCTGTATTTTGAAGGCTGGGAAGGAACGTTGTATAAATTCTGCCTCACATAAGTTGCTATGTATCCAAAATTAGAAACATCTAGCTGTGTTAGGTTTTTTCTACAGTGACAGAAATGGTCCTCATCTTCTGCTCAGTCTTCCTATTTGTGTGGTTAACCTCTTGTATACAAAATAATAGAGTTAAGTAAAAATTACTTTATTGCGGCTTTTTAAGACCAGTATTTTCTTTTAGCCTAGGACATTTGATACAGAATCAGGCCAAATCAGGAAAGAGGAATAAGGCTGGTGTTACTGTGGCTTTTTCCCTCCCTTTATTGTTGGTTCATTTGTATAGTAGGCATATTACCCTTGAAATAGAATTCAGTCTCTTTTCTTTTTATAGTAAACTTGAATTTTAAAGTTTCCCTATTTTGGTGTACATGTACAGGGTTTATTTATTCATTTACTCATGGTTTTGAAATACTAATATAACCTATATTTTATACATTCTAAAGAAATAAGGTTTATATATAGTTCATTATTTTGTTGTTAAAATATTATAACAAGTCGGTCATATCAGAAACATAGCATAGTGGTACAGAAAATCTTGCTTTGATTTTTTTGAGCCTATAATTTTTTTTGTGTTAAATACTTTATGCAACTTGTCATCATATAAATATATCTGTAGTTCGTGGCTT
The DNA here is from genome assembly GCA_036184795.1 of Tokudaia tokunoshimensis. Lineage (NCBI taxonomy): Eukaryota > Metazoa > Chordata > Mammalia > Rodentia > Muridae > Tokudaia > Tokudaia tokunoshimensis. The sequence continues at coordinate 47,208,248 of BTHU01000012.1, forward strand.
AGAAATAATAGACTTCATACATTGTTTTTAAAAACGTAGATACCTGTGTCAGTTACATTTTAAAGTTATACACTGTTTTAAGGCTACGTATTTATTCTTTAGAAAATATGACTTACATGGATATCTTCTGATGGACATAATATTGACAAAATATACACATGTTATTACTTATTAACAAACTGCCATGCAACAAATACATTAAATAATAAAGAAATTGAGTATATATGACCTAATCTAATTGACATTCACATTGAAAATTTACAACATAACCAATACCTAGAATGTTTTCTCTTACATTTGGCAGTAATTTCATTTTTACAATTTAAATTTAAAACTCTTCTGAATGTATTTGGTAGTGCTGAGACATCTCTCTAGTCTGTGACAACCTGAGGTACTAAACATTTCTCTCTTATTTCACTGTCTTCATAGGTGACCTTTTTGTTTCTTTTGGGATCTATCCATGAGTTGTGTATTACAGCGTTATTGGGTATGGGATCAGCTTCAACTATGGAAACAACTCGCTTTTTCATCTTACTTTTTAAGACCTTTTGAAATTTTTGTCTGGTGAATGCATACAAGAGGGGATGGAATATAGTTGTTCCATAAGCCATGACTAGAAAACACAATCTTAATTTTACTAAAAGGTCACTTGGGCCTAAACATAAAATGGTGGTATTCAAAACAGAAATTGGTGTCCAACAGAGAAGAAATGTAGAAATAATCAATAACGACATTTTGAAGACTCTTTTTTGCCTTTCTCGTCGTTCCCGGTGGCGTTTCACGGCTCGCCGGAGGGCAATTATTACAGAAACTGAAGTTCTCACACCAAATACGACATTCTTCCCACCACTGCTTTGTGACATGTCTGTGGTCTCATGTGTGGCTAGGGAGATTGTCTTTTTCTTTCGGGCTTTCTTCTTCTGTCCTGTTGAGAACCTAGTGCCTATGCGGATATTAAGAGCCTGGAGTATCTTGGTGTATGTGATCAACATGACTATAACTGTGAAGAAGAAGATGGGGATCTGAACCAGAAGGTGATAGTACATCCCGAGCTCAGTATAGTACTCACTTGTGCTGACACACAGCAGGGTCTTGTTTTCCCATGGATTTCCACTTTGGAGACTGAAAAAATTTACTTCAATGAAGGGAATCAGGAATGAGAAGAAAGAAAAAATCCAAATGGATGTCATTAGCATTACAGCTCTGCCCATTGTCAGAATTCTGTTTGCAGGTTTTACAGAGATGTCATATCTGTCCAGAGTAATAGCAAAAACGTTGATTGCTGTTGAAACACTTGCAAAGGAAACACAAGCTTCATGGAAACAGCAGATGAGAGCAGTGTTACTCTCCAGTGAGAGCAGAAGGATCACTATTGTTAGAGGAATACATCCCACACAGATTATTACATCAAGTACATGGAGATTCATTGTAATAATGTTACTGACAGAGTTGATTAAGTTGGATTTCATGCAGTAAAGTACCAAGACAGTAAGGTTGCTGCCGAGTCCCAGCACAATTTCTAACATGAGAAATCCAGTGAGAGACACTTGAAAGCTTAATGGGTATGACAGTGGTTGGTACATATTGGTGTCGATGTCATCAATGTCATCTCGCACGGTAACGTTTGATTCAGACTGCATGTTGATTTCCAGAGCAGGAGAAAAGCACATTCTTTTGGAGCAGTTGGTGTTTCGCCTAGAAAATCAAATAGAATATTTGATGTTTGGCAGTTTACATGATATACAAGACATGATATTCTTTGTAAGCAATAAAATATCTGTTTATCATGTTCTTAGTTTAAATTTTTTATTTTGTAAACTACTGATGCAAAATGTAGAATTGGGGAACATTGGGACTACATTGTTTTTGGTGTAAAGGGAAATTGTTCTATTTTTGAAGAAATAGCCATATGGGGATTGTTCCTTTGTAGGGCAAATTGCTCTCTGTATAATAAGGGTTTACTTCATTGGGAATAACTGAAGTGTTCATTTTTAGAGAAAGTGCTTCTGAATAAGACAGTTTTTCAGAGTGCAAACCTAATTCTGGCCAATGCCTTAAGATTTCATTTAAAACAATGTTGTGAGTGAACGGGATGTAAATGCTATCTTAATGTGTTCTAGCGTGGTTAGTGTAGATGTAATTATCCCGGTGAGGTTTTAAATGAAGGGACAAGTGTTCATTTGAAAGGGTAAATAACACACAGCACTAATTCATTCTCACTATCTTACCATTGTCCTAGTGACTCTAGCTGATTCTCTAAGATGTAAACACTGTGGACTTTGGGGTTATTTCCAAAGGAAGAGGCAAATGATGGGCATTTTGTTTGTCATGGTAAATATGCCCACTACATCTTACAATAGACTTACAGAAATTTGGGGGAAAAAGATATTATGCTAAAGTAAAAAGCCACAAGCTTAGTAAAGAGTAGTCCTGTGGCTGATTTATTTTGTGACCACACCCTCTTGTGTGTTGTAGAAAGAGGAAATTGATATTTCATATGTGTTAAGAAGTAGATGCTTTTGAAGTGGTTTTAAAGACTGTATTCATTTCTTTTCCTTAAATATTTTGTGGGTTAGAAAAATGAAATTCAAAAAAGCTATTCTGAAGTCCATTTTTGAGGAAGCTTTTGAGTTACTTATTACTTGTGAAATATTTTGTTCACATCAGCCAGTGAATGATTTTGAAGAAAATTTCTGAAATAAACAGTTTTGACTAATTCATGCAAATATGTATTGTAGGAGTTTAGAGTCATTTATAAAAATGATATTTGATTTTCTGGCCTGAGATGTCTGCAGTGAGGTTATTCAGCTTAACATATGAATTCATACATCCAAGTATATTTCACATTTCAGGTATAGCATTTGAATAGCAAAACACTTCATTTTGAAGTATAAAAATTAGTGGTTTTCAAAATTCACAATGACATTTAAATTGATGTTACCTTTGACAACCTTATGCATATTATTAATATTTCAGAAACATATGACAATAATTTCATTTTAGTTGGAATGGATATTACCAGGCACATATTAATCATATAAAATGGCTCAGCTTACTGAAATCCCGTGAAAATGGGCAATTTTAAGAGAACTAAATTTTCTGAACTGGCAGACTGAACATCAGTCAGGTCTTTGTTTTGTCACATCACATTTATAATTAAATAAGGCACACTTGTCAAGTACAACAGCAATGATAGAAAACATCTCTTTTCTTCCGTGGGGCTCCATGCATCTCCTGACCTACCTGTTCGCTGTTGCTTTATGGGCCTTTTGGCTCACCATGGTAGTTTTCCACAAATTGATACATGATGTCATGGACAGTTTTGACATGAGTTTGTTTTCCTGGTAACAGTGGAGTAGCTGTGTTTTATTTCATGTTTTGTAGGAATTCATTCCTTTGTTACTTGAGTACTTGAGTTGTATGAATTGTGAGATTTAGTTGGCTAATGGATTTCTAAAGAACAGCAGATAATTTTCAGGCAAATGAAACTTCATCAAATGATAGAAATTGCATTTTCTTTTTGAAGAAATACAAAATTGTGTCTCTTTATTTTCCAGAATACGTAAAAATAGAAAAGGAAGCATAACATTTCTAGCTTCTAAGATGCATTTAGATATCCATTTGATTTCAGGCTCTTCCTGCAGCAGGTCTCATTGTTTTGAAATGATTTCTTGATCACATAATTTGCTTTATATTATAAATCCAGTACATGCTCTTTTGATAAAAACCATCTGCTATTTAATTTGGTTTGTCCTCATTAGAAGAGGATGCATAATTGGTCATAAGCTCAGATGGAAAACTCTATTATTCATACCAGTTGATATGAATATCTAGATAGTGCAGAAAACATTTGCTAAAGCTTCATTTTGCTTGCTGGTACGTCAAGGCATTCTCCTTTTTGAAGTTTTTGCTTCACTGCTTCTTGCAGAATCAATAGTGTCCATAATTCTGCTGTATTAAAGTATAAGATCTTCCTTTGAAAACGCTCACCAGTTGGTCTTCAGGCCTTTTACAGTTCTATTTTTTCTTTCCGTGATTATTCTATGTAGCATCGTCTTGGGATGCTGTCAGCTTGTTCCGCTCCAGCACAGCTAATCTGAGGCTTTAACTCCTTAGTGTCTTAAAATCATGTGTTACAAGAATATCTAGTAGTTTGTGGTTCAGAGAGCTAGGGAGCCTCTCAGTCAGTTGCATTCTTCAAATTGTCAGTTGTGTAAACTGAATTAGTTGTGGGCCCTTGTGAAAAAGGCAAAAAATGATTAAGGAATAGGTATCCTAATAATTTTGAATTAATCACAAGTTACTTTGGTTAAAAAAAATTAAGCCATGTAGCATTTGTTCTCAAAATTAAGCAAACTGTATTGCTATAGGCATAGCTATATTCATAAAACGAAGCTTCTTCAAATAAAATCTCTTTTTTAAAATAAAAATGGCATTATGTTACCTTATTGAGCAGCAGAATTAGCATTGAAATAGAACCATGAGAAAGACTGTAATTTTAAAATATTTCTCTTCTCTCTTAGAAGCGATTTTAAATGTTCAGAGATTATGAACAGTTAGTATTCAATAAACATACTGCCATTTCCCTCTTGACAATAAATTTAACATTTCCTGCATGCTGGGAAATATTGCAGCTTGCTTAATTATTAGCACATAGTTTGAACTTTAACTCATTAAAACAGATTCTGTGATAAGACACTATAAATTTCTTTTGATGAATTGCTCATGAGGGTGAAATGTAAGTGGTTAGTTAAAAAAAAAATCTTAACTGCATATTAAGTAATTTTCAGTAAGCATACCCAATTATAATCTTAACATAAAACAGCCAAAGAGTAAACTGGCTTCTTATAAGAAATATAAATGTTCTTTTAGCACTTGAGAAATGCTATATTAATGACATATAATATAATACGAATATTTGGTATATCCGAAGAGACTTAAGAGCTGATGCTTTTGGAGTTCATTATAGAGAACAGAACAGAATGTTTTTTAACAGTGCACCCTAAAAATTACATTTAAAATGCTTCATGTCTTAAAAGATATCAATTTAAAAATTGCATATTTACCAATAAGTAGAGGAAAACAACCAAACTCTTAAAAATTTAGGCCAAAAATTCCAAAGTAATTTTATCCCACTGTGCATTTCAAAAGCACCTTTATACTATAATAAGGAACACCTCTTACCTCTGCTAAAGATTTGACGAGTTCCTGATGTAGTTGAAGCATTTCCAGTTTTGATTGATTCATTCTGTTGATTTGAAAGTACAGGGCTCCGGGAAGAGGGTTATAAAAATCTCTTCCAGACGACCTTAATGAAAATGTATCTGTACTGTGCCATTGTTACAGCAGCCCTGCTAACGTATAGAATGTGTAGGGCTGCTTCGGCTGCAGCAGCCTCTCACTCTTCCTACTGGGAGTCAAGAAGCATCTGAAAATGCGTAATGAAAGTAATTTAGCATACTGAAGGCTTCTTGTCTCCAGAGACAGCATTCGGATCCAGGCTTCTGAAAAGGAAGGGCACTGCTCTGGAGAGGGAAGCCTGCTCCGAGCAGCTTTTGCAGAGTGACAGCCTACCTTGTCGCTTCTCCCCACTGCAGAGAGATGCAGTGCATTCACTAATTTTGATTGGCCAGTTGTATTGGCTTAAACTGCTTCATATGTATGGCAGGGATGTCCCCCCCAGCGGCTTTATATAAGGATGCTGTTTTAAAAGCCTAAGTTTTTAAACTGGTTGTTTGTTGCTCTTAAATAGAATATGAGTAAATTAGGCTTTTAAAAATGTGTATTTGGTTCTGGCTCATTGATTCCCAATGCCAATCACTAAGAAAATAGTTGTTTCTTTTTTATTGTGTTTCTGTTTTTGTTTTGTGTATGTGTGTGTTGGGGAGGTTACATCGTGAAAACAATATATTTTAAGTCTGGGTAACTGGACTGTTAGTAGCTGTGTGTGCTTTGGGTTGAGGCTCTTTGTTCTACAGATAGAAAGCCCTGCATCTTTACAGTGAGCCAGGTTTGATTTCAACTAGTTTGTTTGTATCCAAGTCATTTCTTTGTATTTTAAAGTGGAATCATCTTACTGTTACTTACTGACTTCAGTGTTCATTCACTCAGATATTCCTTCATTTCATTCACTTATTCATGTTACTGATCACATAGACCTAAGGTGATTATATCACAAAACATTTGTAAACATTCCGTTGCTTGCATAATGGTAGAGCATAAATATGAGTAATTTTTTCACTGTGGACATGGTAATCTCACTCCACACTTGTGCTGATATTTTTATGTATATGCGTGTACTGACTATTTGCTATTAATATTTTATCTCACTGGGCTATTTCTGTTTTCAACATGGGCACATTTCTTGGTGGATTGATCTTTCTTAAATATTGTATATGGTGATTGCTAATGCTGCTGGCAAGTATATGTGGTAAAGAAAAATGTATATATTCTCATAGACTATAAAACTAAACTATTTAAGATGATTGTTAAAAATTACAAAAGAATGATATAAAAATAAAATATTAATTTAAAATTAAATTTCTATCAATTGTTATTTTAAATGCATTTCTTCTCTTGATAGTGAGGTGCTTACCTTTTTAGGCAGAAATATATGTAGTAGTTAGATTATGTTTTAAATTACATTTCTGTATGTATCTGTGTGCATCTGCCATGGTGCACATGCCATAGGCAGAGGGTACCTTGCAGGAATTGGTTCTTTCTTTCCACCACTTGAATTCTGGGGCAGGAACTCAGACATTAGACTGTTTTCTTAATGTTTGGCATTGGGAATCAATGGGCCAGAACCAAATACACATTTTTAAAAGACTAATTACCCATTGAGCCAAAAAGGAACATGGTACTGATGGCTGTATTATTAGAGTATTAATCATTACTTATTTCCAGTATTAGGAATAATGTTGAGTTTTCAAAATGTCGTATCCTAGATTTTTAAAAATTTGTCACTAGAATTATTTATTTATTTATTTGTTTGTTTGTTTGTTTGTTTTTCAAGACAGGGTTTCTCTGTGTAGCCCTGGCTGTTCTGGAACTCACTCTGTAGACCAGGCTGGCCTTGAACTCAGAAATCTGCCTGCCTCTGCTTTCCAAGTGCTGGGATTAATGTGCCAACCACTGCCCGACTAGAATTATTATTTTTTTTTATAATTTTGAAAAGTAATATGCACTTTTTAAATCTTTTATGACTAGTGTTGAAGTTTTATTGGGGAATAGCTGATGAGTACATGGGTTTGAATCGCATTCTTTAGAAATTGAAAGTAATATGGACATTTTGTTGTGAGTTTTGAAAAAAATCCTGCATAGCTTTATGTTGTAAGGTTTTGGTAATGCTAAAAATGAAAATGTTTGGCTACTTATTGCTCATGCATTTTCAAAGTTATAGAGAAGGATCTTCCTAGAATGACAGATATGTTAAAGACAGATGATACAAAAATGTTACTTTAATCTAAAAACTATAGTTGGGGGGAACATCTTACCATCATTTAGTTGAGAATTATGATTGGAATATGGAAATTATTAATATAATAATCTATATACTGTTCTTTTGTTAGAGAGTTAAGTGTTTGCTTAGGTTTCTTGTCAAAATATCTTGGTCAAGTAGAAGAAATAAAGGCAAAGAGAAACCTATTGATTTCCCAAAGTGTGGGTATGTTGTGTCAGTCTATTATAGACTGGGAGCCTATTTTTTGAGCTAGTGGGCCTGTCTTTTTGGAAAATTATGAAAGCCTATGATTTTAACACTGTTTGATATAAGTTTACTCTCTACTTATTAGCTATACAAATTTTGTAATTTAAGCAATAGTATAGCTGTTGTTGAAAAATGTTTCTGTGACTCTAAATGAGATGACTTTTCTAAGTTACAATAAGGTTGTTTTGAGGAATTATATCTGAATTTTATGTAAGTAATAATTATAGAAAAAAGCTCAAGTCTGGACATTTCTGTTCATTCCCTGTGTAACCGAGATATGATTAAAGACACATGAGAAACAACAAATAGCAGTTTTTAAAATACAATAATGGTTTTGCTTTATTAAATTCACAAATGAGTTTAGTACTTGTATGTTACTAAAGTTTTCACAAGGTAATTTTAAAGTCTTCTGGCTTTAACAGATAATGCGATAATAATAGTAATAAATACTAGATTAAGAATTGGATTAAAAAACGGAGTGTCATGATACATTCCTTTAATACCAGCATTCGGGAAGCACAGGCAGGTAGACCTCTGAATTTAAGGCCAGCATGGTCTACAAAGTGAGTTCCAGCACAGTTAGGGCTACACAGAGAAACCCTGTCTGGAGAGAAAATAGATTACATTATTTTTATGAAAAATTACATATGTTAGAATTTATGAAGATTCTGTTTCCATGGTAACAGTTTTTTCACATTTGTACACTTAATACAAGTGTCCAGATAAGATACTAATTTTGAAAACTGCTGCAGCTAGTGATTTAAATAAAATTTTATGTTACAAAATAATTTCATAGGTTAATTTTTTTACCTTATAAACTGGAAATATAATTTGCTTTATCCAATGATGACTGAGCAGCATATGTAAATCTAGCCCTGAAATTCAGTTCAAAATTGTTTTTCGGAAGTTATATTTTCCCTTTAGTTATAAATATTTTTATTGTATATCTGTTTTAATTTCTAAAAGTTTGTGGCCAGTTCTGATACTATACTTTTGATGAGTTTATAAATAAAACATTTAATTTATAAAATATTTTAAATAACTGTATCTGAAAATGTTTGGGAACAAAGTATAAATGTAAAGATAATTTCCGAGGAAAATCACCCTTTAAGCTTCAGAAAGAGTGCTTTTTTAAAGAATACTTAACATGGTTAACTCTATTTATGATACTGGAACTCAGGGGAGAAATTTTCATTTGACTTCTCAACTTGAAATTTCTTTATACAATAAATACTTTGTCAGGAAATAAAAATGGACCATCCTTTGAGACCTCAGTCCAGGACTGAAAGAATACTGTGATTTTCATGTGTTCATCTGTGGCTTAGTTTATCAATATTTTGTAGTTCTTTGCTTATACATTCTATACATATTTTGCTGGATTTGTATTTTATTATTACACTTGTTAATGCTATCAAAATAATACCTAATTTTCTTCTTTAAAAATCCAATTCCTTGTTGCTAGGGCATGTGACAGCAGTCAGTAGTGTTTGGTCATTGTGGTGATTGAATGAAAATGGCCCTCAAAGGCTCATTGGAGTGGCACTGTTAGGAGGTGTGGCCTTTTGGAGTAGGTGTGATCTTGGAGGAAGTGTGTCTTTGGTGGTGAGCTTTGAGGTTTCAAATGCTCAAGCCTAGCCCAGTCTGTCTCTGTGTGTGTGTGTGTGTGTGTGTGTGTGTGTGTGTCTGTCTGTCTGTCTGTCTGTCTGTCTGTCTCTCTCTCTCTCTCTCTCTGTCTCACTTCCTGTTGCCTGCTGGCATGCTGGTCCAGATGTAGAACTCTGACTCCTTCTCTAGCACTGAGTCTGCCTGCATGCGCTATGCTTTCCACCTTGATGATAGTAGACTAAACCTCTGAACTGTAAGCCAGTAACAATTAAAAAAAATTTTTGTTTTGTAAGAGTAGCTGTGGTCATGGTGTCTCTTCACAGCAATAGAAGCAATCTTGTATCCTATAACTTCACTAAATTCTTCTGCTAATCTTAGAGCTTTGGAAATGAGTTACATACTTTTTTTTGTATATAGACAGTAATGTCTGCTTATAGAGATAGTGATTTTACTTCTCCCCAAATCACATTTATTTACCTCTCAGCATCTCTGATACTAGATTGGATAGGAGTATATTTTGCTGAAGCAGTCTGTTATTAGTCGCGAGCATCCATGAGTTTTCTTGCAGAATTTGACAAACATGCAAGCTCTGACTGCTCTTTATCTGGTCTCTTTCCCAGGGATATTCTCTCTCAAGGGAGGACGTAATGACTGCAGACAAAGAACAGATGGATAGACTTGTTCTGAAAATGATCCATTTCCAACTTTGATGTTCTTCAGCTGGGATAGAAACCCTCCTGATACAGAGCATCGGGCAAGAGCCCTCGGCTAGAGGGCCATGTAGGGCAAGGGGAATGGCAGCAGTTCTGTGCTAAAACTAGGTTTTGTATCATGGATGATAAAATCCTGTTTCTTAGATCCAGCATCGTATTCCTGCTTTCATCTGTGAAACAGATAAGCATTGTGGCTCATAAGTTGAATGAATACCATCCCCGACCCTTGGCAAATTCGTGCAAGGACATGAAACTGACAAAGGTAAAGCTTTCTGTCCAAGAAAGGACAGAGCTTCTGTGGGTTCCTTAGTGCTCCAAAGGCCTATGAGGTACAGAGCCAATTCTGTAAGGTAAGGGCAGTTGTAGAGAATAAGTCTAAAATCTCTTGCCCTCCCTGCTGATGAATTATTCTTAAGCAGTGAAAGATGTAGTGACTAAAGAAAATGCTAGAATGGTGCTTTTTTGGTTGCTCATTCTCAATGCTTGGAAGGAAGGAAAAATGTTAGTTCATGAGTGAGGCAGTGTGCTGCAGGGACAAGGGACAGTGATGTAGCCATTGAATCAAGGGCTCACAAGAGCTGCAGTGCAGGTGGCAGCAGCGAGGGTGCAGACCTGAGTAGTTTAAGCTTGCTGAGCAGTTACTGTGGGATTTGGTGCAGCTGTTCTTTGTGCCTGCATCTGAGGCTCCTTTCCTCCTACTCCAAACTCAGCAGCTTGTAAAAGCCAAGTTGGGGGGGAGCCTCCTGAAGTGGAAAGAGTGCATTCTTATAGTTGAGGACAGAGATGCCTGTCGAATCCTACAAGTTTTGTGAGGCTCAGAAGGTTGCAAATAGGGCAGAGACACTGAGGTAGGCTAGAGCTGAAGGAGAAAGCCCAGGAGAAAACCAAAGATGTCTGACCCTATGGTAGGTTGGGGTAGAGGGGTCAGGATGTGGCTCCACCCTGGTATGAGGAGCCAAAGGGGAAGGAAAACCTTCCCATGTCACTGCTCTCCCCTGCAAGCTTCCCACTCCTCATCCCTGGCCAGGGAATAAGGTAGTCTCCCAGAGGCTCTGGGTACAGTTGCTTTGTTTGTCTGTTCAGTTTCTTTTTCTGTGATTTGTAGTGGGGAGCAACTGCTCAAATTCAAAGAAGCAGACTTGTGGGTGGGGCCTTTGGATCTACTCTTTGCTTATTGCTCTGGTCCCCTTTGCTAGATGGATATTTAAGGCTGTGGTTTTGATGCTCTTATATACTTTCAGATTTTAAAGGTGACTTTCACATTTGTGGTTTACTACATGCTAAGAGGGATTTAACAAAAAACACAACCCAATAGAAGGAAAAGAAATCCCAGCTTGTTAAAAAGCCTAGTAGCTGCTGGGGAACTCAGGCTATTTCCCAGTACAGCAGTGCCACCTGCCTGACCCAGCTACTAAGTGCACCCTCCCCTTACCTTCCTACTTCCTTCTCCTCCCCACCCCATCTTTCTTTCTCAAAATTTTAGTGCTGTACTTAGAATCTTACACAAAGTAGGCAAGTGTTCTATCATTGAGCTGTGAATTGCTCTCTTCCTTTATTTGTGATGGTTTCTTTTTTTTTTTTTTTTTTGGTTTTTTGGTTTTTCGAGACAGGGTCTCTCTGTGTAGCCTTGGCTATCCTGGAACTCACTCTGTAGACCAGACTGGCCTCGAACTCAGAAATTCACCTGCCTCTGCCTCCCAAGTGCTGGGATTAAAGGTGTGCGCCACCACCGCCCGGCTGTGATGGTTTCATTATGTTGGTCCCACTGGCTTGTAACTTCCAGGATTAAAGTTTCCCAAAAGTTTTGTTTGTTCTACTGGTAAGAACTGAAATAGGCTTTCCTGCCATGACAGGCAGGTACTCTACCATTGAGTAATAGCCCTTCAAGTGCACGACTTTTGAAATGTGCCAGTTCGGTTCTTCAGAACACTTGGCATAATACTACCTGAGGACCCAGCTATACCACTCCTGGGCATATACCCAGAGGATGCTCCAGCATGTAATAAGGACACATGCTCCACTATGTTCATAGCAGCCTTATTTATAATAGCCAGAAGCTGGAAAGAATCCAGATGTCCCTCAACGGTGGAATGGATACAGAAAATGTGGTATATTTATACTATGGAATAGTACTCAGCTATTAAAAATAATGAATTCATGAAATTCTTAGGCAAGTGGGTTGAACTGGAGAATGTCATCCTGTGTGAGGTGACCCAGTAACAAAAGAACACACATGATATGCACTCATTGATAAGCGGATATTAGCCCAGAAGCTCAGAATACCTAAGAAACAATTCACATATCAAATGATGCCCAAGAAGAAGGAAGGAGAGGCCCCTGGTCCTGGAAAGGCTCAATGCAGCAGTGTAGGGGAATACCAGGACAGGGAAGTGGGAAGTGGTTGATTGGGGAACAGGGGGAGGGAAGAGGGCTTATGGGACTATCAGGGAGGGGGGAATCCAGGAAAGGGGAAATCAATTGAAATGTAAACAAAGAATATATGTAATAAAAAAACATGAAAAAAAATGAAATGTGCCAGTTGCCTACATCTTTGTTAGGATGAAGTACTTGAACCCCATATACCTTTTGTTCTATGGCACGATGTCCCTGTTGGCAGTAGATTAACTTGGACTTCATGATTCACAAACAGAAGTGAGCAGTTGGACCTTATACCTAGATGAAAATAGTTTGTCCACAGATGTTTCTGGACTGAGCTTAGTGTCAGTTTTAGTTTTGTATGAAGGATAGGTGGGACAGAAGCATGTCTTACTTTATTTACCACATGAAATAAAGCCCCTGGCTCAGATATACCTTCTATTCACAGAAGTTCTGGTGAATACTGGACTAGAGTCACCACTTCTTTGACTAAACCGAAGCCAATGCAGTTGTTTAGTGTTAGTGTTAGCTACTGAATATGAAGTGGAGATGATTGTCTCCAACCAATACTTTTTTGGAGTAGCCTTTTTAGGGTGTAAAACACCCCACCTCCCAAATCCTGGCCTATTGCCAACAGACTAATCTTCAGGTCTGCCCTTTAGAAGGCTGGCATATTAAGTAATTTCCTTGGAACTTTAAGCCATGAAAACAAATTGCAGCTGTCAACAAGACAGTTTGGCTTATAAAACCTGCAGTTTGCTCATTTCTAGTTCTACCTGGGTCAGTTATTGCACTTGACATGACAACATATCCACAGGACAGACTGGAAGCCACCATGTGGTGATTCTTGGCAATGAGAGTTTTCAGTGTTTCTACTAGCTTCCACTTGTGAACATGGATTCTGTTTGTCAGCCTTAGGACTGAAGGATCATCCCTCATGCTACACCATCCACATCTCCTTTCCCTAGCTCTGTGAGCTGTTGAGGTGTGTTCACAGAGCGACAGAATTGTTGCCACATACCAAAGTGGGTAGAAGGGATTCAAGATGAACTTAGGACTGCATCCCTAAGTGCCTGCTGTTTTCCTCCCCGAAGCTTGTACTGTGGGAGATGGACTCTGTAGTGAGTGAAGTCTGTGAAGAAGGGTCTGCAGTTAGGTATAATTGTTTCTGCATATGATTGTCCATGGTTCTTATTTTCCTGTTAGCACACACTCAGCCTCGAGAAAATCGATAAAAAATGTTAGCCAAATAGTTTTCCTGGTGTATGAATATTGCATAATTTCATTTGACTTTTCTGGGTACTCAGCTGCCCCATGTTCAGTGTGTTCCTCAAGCTGGACTTCTTTTCTAGAGTCTGGACTGGTTGGTACTCTAATCCCTGCTGCTTGACAGTTTTAAGAAATTTTGTGCTTGTAGAGAGCTTTTCTCTTCTTTCTGTTGTCCAGAGTGTGAGCTGTGTTCTTTTCATCCATCTGGAATCGGGGAACAACACCTGCTGGGATTTCATTTGGCTTTGTGTGTTATCAGTGATCCTTATGTTGAGTTTTCTGACCGATACTTCCGTCCCTAACTTTACATAGGTCATCTTTAATCTCTCACAGCAGGTATTTTATAGTTCTCACGGATGTGAAGTTGGACCATTCTGAACTCATGGTTTTTGATACTACTCTAAAGAGTATTTGGCCTGTATTAGAAATGTATATTATGTTTTTAAAATGACCTTTTCCATTTATTGAAAACTCACTTGATATTTCTCAGTTGATCTGTGTGCATGGGAAACTGGACAAATTGAGTTTTGAATGTTAAACTAACCACACATTTCTGAGACATGCAGTGCTTGGTTATGATGGATATCCTTTTTGATATTGCATAATTTCATTTGATAATATTGTGATAAAGCCTTTTGCCTGTGTGTTCATGAGGGACTTTGGTCTGTAATTTTTCATTTATTTTAATGTTTTATCTGGTTCTAGAATTCTGAACTTATAAAATGAGTTGGAAAAAAAGTTCCCCTTTAATTATGAGTTTGTAATGATTAGTTTAAATCTCTCCTTAAATATTTGATACGTTTTATATTGGGTAATGTTTATAAATTCAAATTATTTGACAGATAATAGAGGTTTTCAATTGCTTCCTGTCACTGTTTTGGTGATATATATCTATTAAATAATGTATTCATGCTGTTTAACTCGTCAATATTGCCAGCATCCTTTAAGTATTTTTCTTATTCTATTTTAATGTTTGAAAGAGCTGTCTTGCTGTCACCACTCTCACAAATGTAGGCAGTTTATATTTTATTAATTTCTGTTCCATTCATGTTTCCTTCCTCCTTTAGTGAATGCTTCTTTCAATAGCTTTAATTCTTTTGTCCATTAATATGTACTTAATAATGCATTACCCACTTCACAATGTGCATATGTTTTATTTTATATCACTTGTTACAGTGTTTTTTTCTTTTTTTTTTTCCTGATTTCCTTACTGGTTCATTGTCTAATTGGTTATTTCAAAGATATTTTCCAATTTTCAAATAGTAGGTGATTTTTCAATTATTATTATTATTATTATTATTATTATTATTATTATTATTATTATTATTGTTTTCTAATTTAATTCCATTGTGGTGAAAGAGAATGTTTTGGGCAATATCAGCTTTCAAAAATAAGCTTATACTTACCAGGTGTGGTGGTGCTGCATGTCTTCAATCCCAGCATTCAGTAGGAAGAGGCAGATGAATCTCTGAGTTTGAGGACAGTCTGTACTACTTAGTGAGTTCAGGGACAGCTAGGACTATGTAGAGAGAACCTGTCTCAATAATAAACAAACAGCATGTTTCTTTAAAGGCTTAGGATGTGGTTTAGTTTGAGCACAGGTTGTGAGTAGTTTTAATTGATTGTGCCTTAAGGCCTTAACCTTACTGATTCTCTTTTTATACTTCTGTTAGCTTTTTATTGAACACTTATTTTTTAGTAAATGAAGAGTTGTAAATTTTATTGAACAGTTATTTTTAGTAAATGAAGAGTTAGTTGTAAAGTCCCCAACTCTGACTGTAGATTTGTGACTTTCTTTTTTCACTTTCCCCGGATTTTGCTTTGTGTGTTTTTATTCAGCACATGAACATTTAAGGTTGTTATCATCCAAATGTTTTACCCCAATAGTAATATACTGGGTTGCTTTCAGGTTTGTTCTGTGTGGTTCGCATTACTCATATCTGTGTACCTTTAAGGTATTTTTTTTCCTAGATACTAATGACTTTTCTCTTCCTTTAAAGTCTATTCAGATTTTTGTCTGAATTAAAATGTAAAGCAGTTACATTAAATGCATTTTTCACATTATTAGACTGGCTTCTCTTCTTTATTCTGTTTATACTATATATCCTTATTTTTCTTCTTTCCTACCTTTTTTGTGGGGATTAAACCGTATTTTAGCTTTTCATTTTAGAATCTCTACTAGCATACTAACTGTATCTTTTAGTTTTCTCTGGTGATTGTTTCAAAATTTAATGATATAGATACTTAAGTTACCATCATCTACTTACAATATAATATTTTAAACTTATCATAATATAGTATTCATTGACTAGTATCCATCTTTTATGCTAATTATTCACATACATTGTATGAACTTCAAAATAATTTTATTACTATTCTTGCCTAGCCAATCATTTTTTAAACAAATCTTAACTTTTAATATACTTAAATAGATATTTATAATTTCTGGCTCTTTTCATGTCCTTTTGTGCAGCAGAGATTAGTTTTTGTTATTATTTTCTTTCATCCTAAGGATTTTTGCAACTTCTTTGTAGCAAAGATTAGTGACAATAAATTCTTCCTTGATTATCTGAAATGTATTTCTTGTGTTTTCATTATCTTCTGCTTGGTATAAAGGTCTAAAATGATTCTTGTGCTTTAATATTTATTTTCCGATATTTGATGTCATTGTTCTTTGTTTCTTCTCTGTGTAATGTGTCTTCCATTCTGGATCCTTCTAAGGGTTCTTTTGCCCCATCGTTTCTGTAGCTCATGGTGTGTTCTGGCGATTATGACTGGCTTTGGATCAACTCTATTCTTTTTATGTGTTTTTGGTGTCTTTAGTACTCCTGATGCTGAACTGTTTAAAAGATCAAATTAAAAATATCTTTGTCTTGAAATACTTTCTTAAACTCTTGGTATCGCCTTGCTTAGTGATGAACCTTTGTTTTTGGGGGAAGGTATGAGTGGAGAAGATTAGTTTGGGTAGTTTAACTTCTGATTCTTTTCTTTTATAGTACCTAATGTTGTTAAAATCTTGTAGTAATTACTCAATTTAAATATCTTTTATCAACTTAAATTTATCTGATCTCCCTCCCTCTCTCTCTCTCTTTCCTCCCTATTCTCTCCCTCTCCACCTTTTTAAAAAGATTTATTTTTTTTTAATGTGTATATTTTGCCTGCCTTTATATATGTGCACCATGTGTGTGCAGTACCCACAGAGGCCAGACAGGGGTAACAGTCTCCAAGAACTAGAGTTGCACATGATTGCTGGGAATTGAACCTGAGTTCTCTGCAAGAACAGCAAGTGCTCTTCTCTTTTGAACAGTCTCTCCAGGAGCCCCTTTCCACAAACCTTTCTGAAGGGAGGATCTCACTAAGCCTGGAACTTAGTGATTTGTTTAGGCTGGTTGGTTAGTGAGCTCCAGGGATCCACCTGTCTCCGCTTCCTCAGTGCTGGAATTACAGATAATTGCCACTTTGCCTGGTTTTATGTAAATACTGGGATTCCAAAATGGGTTTCTCGTGCTTGCAAGAAAAGAACTGTACTCACCTAGCCTTTTCCTTACTCCTTAATAAACTTTTATAGTCCATTAAAATGTTTTTCTTTATGAACTAGGTGTAATATATTACCTAATATATTTGGTCAGATAATGTTTAGATGGATATTGGTCATTGTGTTTGCATATTATGGAATTTTGTCTTCTTGTATTACATGTTGTACTTGGGCAGTTCTAATATTTGTGTGCCAAGCTTGATCTTTTCACCCTTGTGTGTCATGGCAATCGCTTAGAGGGACCTTTACCAAAAGCACTTCAGCCGCATTACTTTCTATGTATTTATTTATATATGCCCTATTAACTGCTTTCACTGGGGTGCTTTCCGAGTTCATAAATTTACTTGTTAGTAGGCTTCTGGTGCTGTTTTTTTGTTTGGCCTTTCTGAATCTCTTTATATGAATGTATAACTTCATATTCATTTGAATATTTAAGAGTTCTATATAGAAGTTTATGTAACTCTGTTGTCCCTCCCCTCCCGAAAAGTACCATATAGACTTTTCTGGAAGTTTGTTTAAATTTCTCTCTCTCTCTCTCTCTCTCTCTCTCTCTCTCTCTAAACATAGTCTCAAAAGTCTATCTTCCTCAGCTTTCATTAAATCTATCTCATAAACTCACTGTCCTCACTGTATTCTGCTGGGGTTTCTCACACCACACTCTCTCATGATAGTTTCTCTAAGTATGTTTGCCGATTATGTCATAAAGCTCAATTCATTGTCAGATGTCGGTATGCATACCAGTGATCCAAGCCCTTTGGAGGAAAGATAATCAGGAGTTCAAGGTCAGGCTAGGTTACCAAAGAGCCCATGTCAAACCTCAACAGCTTTAAAGTCACAGCCCTGCCTGTCTGCTCTCCAGTACTGGGGTAAAAGCAGTTTTGCGTATCTTGTTTTGTTTTTTATTTAGAAGGTAGTGATAGGTTATTTCTCTACCGCCAGTGGAATGAGCCAATTTAAGGCAGAGTATATTAAAGGCAGGTTTATTGGGAAGATGCTCTCTGGTGGCCAAGTTTACTGGCCCCAAGGACCAAGGTTAGGGAAGTTGCCATGGGGAAAAGGCGGGTAGGGGAGAGAGAGAGAAGGAAAGGGGGTGGGGTGGGTGTGCAGAGAGAGAAGAGGAGAAGAAAAAGGGAGAGAGACCAAAATGTCTGGATTATATAGGGAAAAGCCTCTGGGGGAAGGGCACCCAGCACCTGGGCTGGAAAGTTCAGGGTTGGGGACAGGGTATGCCAGGTAGGGGCTGAGGGATTCCGGGAGAACTTGGAGGCCAGGTCTGCTTTGGTATGTAAAATATGTACTTTAGTACCTTGTCCCAGGGTCTGAAACCAAACAGGTAAATCCCATTTCAATTACTTTGTTAGATTGGAAACAGAAGCTCTAACTCTTTTAAAAACTTAATTATCATAGAACATCTCAGTAATTTATTATGAGCTACAATGTAGTATTTCTTACACTGCTGTTTTAAAAGTGGTCTTAATGTTATTAAACTCTAATTGTTTGAGTTATGCCTTATTTTTTATGTGAAAACTTAATGATAAGCTAGTAGTCTATGCCATACAAATTAGATTATTTTTATTTAAAATATCTATCCTCAATAATTTAAAAATATATTCATTTTTATTTATTCTTTGAAAGTTTCATCCATACACTCAATATATATTTTCAGTCACATTCTCCCCTGTACTATCCTCCTTCAGTAAACTCCTCCTGGATCATCCTTCCACATCCTCAAACTTTGTCTTTAACCCACGTCTTAAGGGATCCTATTGCTGTGATGAAACACCATGACCGGTAAGGGTCCATGATTCACTGAAGAATGATACCATGGAGCCGGGCGGTGGTGGCGCACGCCTTTAATCCCAGCACTTGGGAGGCAGAGGCAGGCGGATTTCTGAGTTCGAGGCCAGCCTGGTCTACAAAGTGAGTTCCAGGACAGCCAGGGCTATACAGAGAAACCCTGTCTCGAAAAACCAAAAAAAAAAAAAAAAAAAAAAAAAAAGAATGATACCATGGACTCAAATAGTATGTAAACGCAAAGAGTGTTTTATTCTGCAGAAGCCCAGCATGCGGGGGTTTCCCTTTACCAGAATATAGAGACACCCAAGTGAGCTTGCAGGCCTGATTTAAAGCACATTAGGGGATTCCAGGGTAGGTGACCTCTATGTTAATCTGTTGGGTCCATCTTTAAAGACATTCCATTACTGGGGTTTATGGGGCTGGAAATTTGCTGGGGAAGTTTGGGAACTGTTACTGAGGAAGTAGTAGCTGAGGGAGTCTGGAAATTGCTCTGACCCATTGTCCTTGCTTTAGGACAGGTGGCTGGGACATTCCATTACCTGGACATGAATGCTGGAGCCTGGGTTTTTTTCTATTAGTAATTGACTTGCCTGGACTTTGCCCGGTTTTTAGGCCTAATCTCCCTAGCTGTCTATTTGAAATCTGTCGTGTAATCAGGCTAGCATTCTCAACCAAAGAAACTTTGGGAAGAAAGGAGTTATCTGGCCTATATTTTCATATCACTGTTCGTCATTGACGGACCTTAGGACAGGAACCTGGATGCAGGAGCTCATGCAGAGGCCATGGAGGAGTTTTGCTTAGTAGCCTGCTTCCCATGGCTTCCTTATCCTTTTTCTTATCAAACCCAGGACCACCAGCTCAGGAATGGTACCACCCACAATGGTCTGGGCCCTCCCCATCAATCACTAGTTAAGAAAATACACTACAGCTGGGTATGGAGACATTTTCTAAATTGAGGTTCTTTCCTTTCAGATGATTCTAGCCAGCATCAAACTGATATAAAAGTAGTCTGTAAACCACAGAACCCAAATTAGTGCTTTCTATTTGCAAATGGCTGTGGGACTGACCACGGGAGCATGTTCAATCTACCAGGGTTCTCTTCCTAAAAGAAAATTGCTTCTTCCTTTACAGCCATCAACTGTTAATAGTTCCTTAGTTTGAGGTGTGGGTTTGTGTTGTGTAATAGACTTTTCCTGGGGAGATACACACATAGATGTCTACTCATCCCAGAAAGGGACCTATGACAGACCACAGTGTAGATGCCACAAAGTCCAACTTGGTGAACCAATAAATTTTATTGGAGTTACTTACAAGACTATTGGTGAAGAGTTTCATATAGAAGTGAAATGACTGAAAGGTAGTTGTGTCATCAAAGCCCATCCCAGCATGGTGACAGTTTACAAAAGCTGGAAACTGAGCATACTGTATGACTAGGTGACTTAATTTATCTGAGCCTTTTCTGGGTAGCACTGCTAGTCTTTGTTTCTTCCTGGCAGCTGGGCTTATCTGAGTCTTTACATCTTGGCTTATCTGGTAGGTTTCAGGGACTTCCTGAAGCTAATTTAAATTTCCTGTTTTTTTATTTGCTTTTGTAATTCCAACTTTTTGTTGACCAGAAAAAAAAAACATATGCAACATAGAGAATAAAATAGCAAATAATGCTAATAGATTTGGATTACCATACATTCCTGGAATCTTTTTCCTTCATTTTGATTCATTTTGATTGAAGTTCTGCGGAATAGTTATGTTATATACTTACTTCCTGTCTTAATGGAGCTTTCCTGCAGCATGGAATGTTTTACCTCCCCCTAGGACATCCTGTTCAATCTTCTTGTAAACATTCTGCCCTAATATATCCCATTTTTATTCACTTTCTGTTTACATCCTAAGCTTCCTTCCTAACCTGGGTGGAAACTGCTATACATGCTTGTCTATCTGTCTGTCCTTCCTCCATGCTTGATTGACTGGGTTCAATCTTGTGCAGGTAACCACAACCACTATGAGTTCCTGAGAGATTTTTGAACATGAATATTATTATTTCTCCATTTCCCCAATTTTTAGAAGATTTCATGACTGGAGAAAGTATTATACATATCTATGTGGATTTATGTCTTTTCAAATTTATTCTTTTTAAGCTCTAGTAAATTTATTTTCCCCATTAGGTAATATTGTGTAGATGAGGAACTTTTCCTGTAAAGGGTCAATATAAATCGTTTTGATTTAGTGAGCCATATACAGATATATCATCTTTTTTTTTCCATTTAAAAATAGAAGACCACAGAATAGTAGTGTTTTCTGAACACAACAGGGTTATTGTACATATGAAGTGACAGCATTTGATACTACATGCACAAGATCTTCAGGAGATCAAACCAGCTAGAATCCCATCATGGAGGGAGGCGGGGGGCTCCTAGTTGAACTATTTGCAACTGATGACTTCAAGGGAGGGCAAGTCAGTTTTCTTCTGTGAACAGCATCATGCTGTTAGTAGGTGATCTTACACATGTGCATCTAGAGAGGGCATTAAGTGGTCTTGATGGGCTCAAAAACAGCACCGTAAATTTGGAGAGGGAAGAGGTAGGGGATAGGGAAGGAATTAGAGGGGCCCTTAATAGGTGGGCGCACTGGATCAAAATATGTTACAAATAGGTATGGAAAGCACAATAGCAGCAGCAACAACAACAACATCATTCTTAGCTTTGAGAGTCTGGCTCACAGGCTTTAATGTTGTGACCCTCACTATACATCAGCACCAAGTTGTTCATTGACACTCCTTCCCTTCATCTTTTTATTTTAAAATAGAAGACTTTATTTACATCCTCACAGAGTAAAATCTGAATTCCCAAATTCTTAGACATTTTTGTTGTTGATTTGTGTTCTCTCTCTCTCTCTCTCTCTCTCTCTCTCTCTCTCTCTCTCTCTCAAAAAAACAAAACAAAACAACACACTATGATGTAGCCCTGACAGTCTTGAAACTTGTAATATAGATCAGATCAGGCTGCCTCGCCAGTGCTGGGAGAACAAACAGCTATCTGCCACTGTATTGGTACTTTCTGTATATTTCACCTAGCAGCACATTGTGTCCTTAGTTACTTGTCTGTCTCTTACTTTGGTGTTATTTTCTTTTTTTTTGACTTAAGCACAGACTGCCTCAAGATTCAGCCTGCTTTTGTTCTCCATAACTTCATTCATCCTTCACTCTATTGTGTTCCTGCATGCATTATCTTCACCTTGTGCTGTCATACTCTGTCAAACAAGTGCAGAGTTCTCACTTCCTGATGACTTAGAACTTGTCCTTATGCCATCTCATATTTTCATAATGCAACATCACCAGGGAGGAAGACAAAAGCAAACTACAACTCTTTGTCTAAAATAATTTTATTTGAATTTAATTGTAAAGTAGAAAAATGATTTTTAAGTTATAATAAAGACCATGGTTATCAAGTATTCCTATGATGAATACTCATTTTTTAATGTGTATTTTGCCTGCTTTTCTTGTTCATAGTGTTTTCCTCACTGACAACATATAAGAACTAATGAATTAGAACATTTTAAATAAAGATAATCTGCAGTAGGGAAAAGGCAGCTTTCTAAAAGGCAAAATGTCAAGAACAGGCTTCTTCAGAGTAGGTCTGGGCACTGCCTGGCAGAGCTCACCTCACATCTGCTGCTGAAGTCCTTTTCAAGTGTAGCCTAGCTGTTTCTCTGACCACACATTCCCTTCTCTCCGTGGTTTTATACTGATGTTTTGGATTGTCTTGGAATGTTTTGGTTTTTTTTTTTTAAACCTGAAAGAATTTCATTACTTTTCTTATCATTATAGATATTTAAAAATTCTCAATTCTTATACTAAGAAACATAAAGGCAGTAGACCTTTTAAATATAGATGATCTGTTTGCATATTAACATATATAAAATCTTAAAGAATAAGATTACTTATGAAGACTAAAGATACTTTAAAAAAACCCAACATGTTCTTACAACAATTTGTTCTCTTCTTTTTTTCCTGTAACACAGTTATTCCTCCCCCGCTCCCCACACAACAGATTTGTACTGTAAGAATAGCATCATGGTGCAGCCTGTAACTCCCAGAGGTAAAACACACAGTACTAAATTTCCATCTGTAGATTTTAATTTTCATATTTCATGTCATGTTGAAGTCAAATTTGAAATCATTTTAGGCTTTCAAAGACTGAATCTGTTAGCTTGTTTTCTGAACATAGTTCCATAGTATACTAGTTAGTAACTTACTCTGTGATCAGATTAGACAATTAATCCTTGATCATACCTGCTTAACCTTATATACTATTACTTGGGAGTTAACTTTGTGCTTTTAATTTTAATTGCTTACTTTTATCTTATTTGATTAGCTTTAAGATGACTGTTTACTCTTTGTTTGGAGACAAATTCTTGCTATTTATGCATTCCTGGTAAGCCTGGAACTTACTTTGTAGACCAATTTGATCTCAAATTTGTACCCTCCTCCCTCTGCCTCTAGAATACTGGGATTATGCAATGCCTCTATCATCATGAACAATAGCAAGGCTACCATCAGGTTCACCATTGGCAGAGACACCACCCACACTAGTAGAACTTTAATTAATGTCATTCAGTTCATCTTCTTTTGCTTTAATAAAACTTATGAGGCAGGACTATTTATAAAGAATATAACTTTATTTGGGTTCAGTTCTGGAGGCTAGCAAGTCCAAGAACAAGACATGTCCTGGGCATCCAGTGAGGAATCTAATCACGTCATGGCACAATAAGACTTGTCATAGCTCACTTCTCCCTCCCCTCCCTATCCCCCTCCTCCTCTTCCTTCTCTTCCTGCCCCACTTCCTCTTCTTCCTTCTCCAGTTGAGGCAGAGGCTCATAATATAACTCAAGCTGATTTCAAACTTAACATGTATACAAAGTTAGACTTGAAGTCATGCTCCAAATCCCAGCTGTCAAGACTACCCATGTGTACCCCTGTACCTGGCAGATCCCTTCCTCTTATTAAGCTACAGTGCTGCCATGTGGCTTCATTTTATAGACATGACCTAACCCTAATTACCTCCCAAAGGCCCTGCCTATCTGCTGACAGAAGTATTTTTATTTTTTATTTTTTATTTTTTTAGAATTAAGCCCCCAGTGTATTAACTTGTGGGGGAGGTATCTAGGCCATAGTGGTTACAAGCTAAAAAAAAAGCACATGTCACCAACACCTTCCAAAACATTGCAAAATGTCTGTGAGAACAGAGCTTCATTAAGATCATTTGTCTCAACAACGTTTTTACCATTCTCTCTACCACCATCCACTGTGTTTTGCTACCCAGATCTGGCTACCACTTAAACACTGGCTCGCCCTTGCATTTATTCAGATTTTTTTCTCTCTTTTGAAAAAGTAAAAGTTGCATTGTTAGTGAATATTACATCTATTTGAGTAAATTCTTAAAACTAGTTTTGAATTGGCATATTTAGATATGTAAGTATAATTCAGAATATTCCCAGTTTAATGATGGTATTCATGAACTGGAAGAATTAGTAATATAGTAGTTTAATACTTAGAAGTACACTCTTGATATTACCAATGAATTTAAGAATAGTTATCCTAGAATAAACTTTATTGGTACGTAATAGCTGGGTCAGTTATTCTACCTGTTGAATCAAAGAACTCATACATTAGAATAAAAATTTATGATATGTTATAATGTTTTTGAATCTGTGGTATAGCAGGTATATTTCAAATGTGTTAAAAATATAATTGGTGCACTAACTTTAGAAAGCAGAACAGAATATTTTTACCTGAGGAAATTACTGTGTCAAAATATCAGGTGATTTAATGTTGGAGGTTTTGACAATTTTTGACTTTTATCTTAGAGGATCCTTGATTTGTAGTGATTTATTTGCTGTGGCAAGAAGATGGGACACATTTTGTTGTTACTGATGTTCAGGAAGGGGTCATTTAGGTAACATGTCACTCTAACCCTGCCCCTTAGTCTCTTTTAGTTCTCTACAGTCCTTAGGTCCTTGTTATTGATACTTCAGAGATTAACTCTGAAGACTCATATAAAAGTTGGGGAATTCTTGTACTTTCTATTACTTATGTTTTTACAAATACTCTATTATTATAAGATATTTAAGTCTTATTTTCATCTATACTTCTTTTATGTTGTGAAATGTGACTGTTTGGTAAGTTATTGTAAGTGATAGAAAATCACCATAGGGATGTCTGACTTTGTGGTTAGACCTTTAACCACTATTTAATATATTCTTTGTGTCTCATTGTGTGTAAGGCATTAGGAAAACATTGAAAGTAATGAGTTTGTATTTTGGTTAGACAGAGAAACTTACCATGATGGCATATATTAAGTTAATGCAAAGGGTTAAGATATTATGAAGTGACCCAAGGAGGACAACTTAGTGTGGAGGGACATGATCAGAGATGTACCATAGGAAGTAGATGCGCTGAGATGTGAGATGTGGTATGAGGCGACTAAGGAGATAGGTGTTGGTTCAGATTTTGCAAGTGTGCCAGAGTGCATTTTGTTTTAGAAAAAATTAGAGCTAGGAACATGGGGAATGAAGGGGAATGTTGAAGAGATAGTCTAGAGACCTATGCTCTAGATTTTGAACTTGACTGGAGAACAAAGATGCCCTCATTAAAGAGAGTAATAATCAGATTTGTACTTAGAAAGACTGCTGTGACAGCAGTGCCAAATGGGTTGGAGATTTAGAAGCATCATTAGAGATAGTGGGGCACAGTGTGCGAGGCAGTAGTGTGTGAGCAGCTGGCAGTGTTAGAGTGTCCAGGATGAAATAGGGTTACTGAGAAAAGTATGGCCGAATTAGCAGCTTACTACTTATCCCTGACTATCCCTTACTACTTATCCCTCAATAAGGGATGCTTGAGTGTCCCCCGAGACATGATAGATTTCTGGTGTGTATTGGATACCTAAGCTCTAATAGTAGCCTATATGTGAGGATTTGGAGTCCAGTAAATAGATGAGAAGAGACAGATTTGAAAGCTGTCTCATGTAAACAGGAATTGCATGTACAGAAGTATGACGTTCATCCCTGTAAGGTGAAACAGTGACCTCTCTGACCTCTGCAGTACTCAGTGGATGAGCGCAGGGAGAGGCTGAAAAGAAAACTGAGGCCAGGCAGTAGCTAGGACGGTGTGATGTGGAGGGAGTCAAGAAAAGATGATGGCCAGTTTTGCCATATATTATGGGAGAACAAAAAAAGAAGAAATTTTTTTTTTTTAAAAAATGGGCTTAGGATTGTAGGAAGCAACTTCTTTTTTCTTCAATCTCAGCAAAATAGCAGCAGAAATATAGTTGCTGAGATAATACATTGTGCATTTGGATGGCAGGGGCTGCAATAGTAAAATCCATTTAAGGAAAAGTAGTCTTGACAGTAAAATCATAATGTTGATTCTTAAAATGTGATAATAGTAAACTTTAGATTTTAAGAGAAAAGGAAATAGGTGCTATGTAGTATAAATGTGAAACAACTGAGATCCAGTGCAAGCTCCACCAGAGTCTAGGGCTTCCATCTGCTGGGTAATAGCTTGGGATTGAGATAATACATAAAAAATGCGTATAGCATTTTCTCTTGTATGTGTGCTAAATGTATAGATCTCCAATGTTTTGTATATCTTGTGTATAAGTGCAAGTGCATATACTGGAAATGATTTGAGCATAGTTTCCCCCTTTGGGTGTACATTATTTATTATATAACAAATTAAAAGTTTAAAACAAGCATTTATTACACTTTAAAAAATATTAGTTCATTGAGAGTTTCATCAAGATATTTTGATCATATTCACCTGTCCTCTCCCAACTCTGCCTTGGTTCCCTTCCCCATCCACCCAACTTATGTGTGTGTATGTGTGTGTCTTAATTTAATCATATGAATATTCATTTCCATGATAAGGGAAACCTCATCTTCATCTCTGAGGTCCTACCAGACACCCTGATCACTGTCTAGGTGGGAGGAACAGCAAGTTGCCCCAGCATTCACCCAAGGAAACAAGGGAGAACAGGGCGGGTCCCTCCAACTTTTAAAGATATTCTTTAAGACTTGGTTGTGCTGTTGAGATGCTCTCATTACACCTGAGAGTGGTTGACTTATCTGGCTACACTTTTAAGAAAATGATTTTTTTCTTCTCCCAACAGCTACTAGTTGCCAGTAGTTTCTCAACTCCAGATGGGAATGTGTGCTTAGCTTTTCTCTTCCTGCTTGGTGTTTGGTCTAGCTTGGGCTTCCACAGGGTTTGTGTGTGTTGTCATACCAGCTGTGAACTGTGTACAGCTGCCCTTTCTGTGTCGTAGGATACTGCTCCCTTGTTTTTGCAGGTATAGTAGGTATAATAATTTCCCCCATGAACATGCCTTATTTCCTGAAACTATGAGCATGATATATTAGAAAAGAAACTTTGAAGTAAGATTACAATTACAGGCTTTAGGATAAGATGGCTATCTGTGTGGGCTCAGCCTAATATATGGTCCCCTAAACATGGGAATCATTTTCAGCAGACATCAGAAGAAATGAGTCAGAGAGATGAGGCAAAGGATGTTCAGAGATTCAAAGTGTGAGATGGAGTAGGGGGCAGTGAGCCAAGGAATGTGGGTGGCTTTCAGAAACTGCCAGTCCACTGCCTGACAACTAGCACAGAAGTAGAGAAGGTGGTCCCACAACTATCTGGAACTGAATTCTGTCAGAAACCTGAAGGCACTTATTCTTCCCATTACCTTTAATAAGTAATGGATGTAGTCAACACCTTTTCTGTCTTGTGATACCTACCTAGAACAAAGAAAGAAGTTGATTCTACTAGACTTATAACCTACGAAGCTGTAAGATAGTAAATTGTATTGTTTTAAGCATTTATTTCATTATATTTAGTAGTAATAACTGATAAATGTACAGGTCAGTAAACCCAGAAATGTTAGTTTGGTTGTTCTAGCTTAGGATCTTATGAGATTGCAGTGAAGCTGTCAACCAGGGTCATCAGCAGTGCTGGAACATATTTTCTCATTGGTGGCTGTGCATAGGCCTTAGTTCTTCACCCTGAGTTCTCTTTAGAGCAAGATCTTTACAGGACATCATCTTTTCCAGGATGGGTTAGGGTCAGAAGACAATGAGAACATCTTAGTATACAACATAAAAGCCACAGTGTCTTTTAGACCTCAACTGTAATGTATCATCTTGTGTAACTACAAAGAAAGTTACCAGAAGGCAAAGTTTATTGGGAGGTCACGATAGATGATAGGCACCATGGGATGTGTGTTCCTCAAATGACAACTACCAGCTTCCACGTGATCTGATTAGACACAGCTAGTCCCAGTCTACAGTGACATTTTAAGTTAGCTATTGAGTCTCTTTAAACTGAGGCCACTCATTCAAAACTGAAGTTGTACATTTTCTTACTTGAAGCAACTCAAGCTAGTTCAAGCAAATAAAGGATTTCTTTCTTTTTTGGTTTCATCCCCATATTATACATACATTCAGGGCCCTGTGCATGCTAAATAAATACTCTACCACCTAGCTGTGTCCAAGACCAATAAAGGATTTTTTGCATATAGTAGCTAGCACTTGTTGCTTTCGATTAATAATTTTGAGGGTTTTTTTTAGGACAGTTTTAAGGAGTAGTTGAAAATAAACATATCCACAGGGTTTCTCTATGTGGTCCTGGAATTCACTTTGTAGACCAGGCTGGCCTTAAGCTTACAGATGGCCTGCCTCTGTGAGTGCTGGGATTAAGGAGTGCACCACCACCGCCCAGCTACATGATCATTTTTTTCATTATTTATTAGATATTTTATTTATTTACATTTCAAATGTTATCCCCTTTCCTGGTTTTCCCTCCAAAACCCCTCTATCCCATCCCATCCCCCCCCCCCCCGACACACACACACTCACCAATCCACCCAATCCTGCTTTCCTGTCCTGGCATTCCCCTACACTGGGGCATCGAGCCTTCTCAGGACCAAGGGCCTCTCCTCCATTTGATGTCCAACAAGGCCATCCTCTGCTGCGTATGCAGCTGGAGCCGTGGGTCCCTCCATGTGTACCCCTTGGTTGGTGATTTAGCCCCTGAGAGCTCTGGAGGTTCATATTGTTGTTCCTCCTGTGGGGCCGCAAGCTCCTTCAGCTCCTTGGGTCCTTTCTCTAGCTCCTCCATTGGGGACCTTGTGCTCTGTCCAATGGTTAGCTGAGAGCTAGATGATCATTCTTGAAGTTGTCAGGTTTTGTCCTATCATATGAACCTGTCTTTTCAGTTTTCAGTTATATGCCCTTAAGGGAGGAGTCTCCTGGTAGATTGCTTAGTTGTGCTGATGAAAGGGTATCCTTCTCTTCATATTGTTTGAATAACAGTTGAGTGGATAGTCAGTAGGTGTTCACAGCTTGCTGTTGTGTGCTCTTTACAGTTTGAGGATTTGTGCCCATGGCAGTGTGTCTCTTGACTGTTCTGTCTAGCATTGGTTGTTCACTAGGTACTATAAACGAATAGCTAGTTTGATGGGCAGTGTCCTCGTTGGTCCCATTTTAAAATATTTTCCATATACTCTTTAGTCATCATAACTAATACTTTAAGCTATTGCCCTATAATGCAAAACCAAAGAACTTCTATTTATTCTGAAAACTGGTTAGAGAATAAGAGAATATAATATTTCCATCCATACATTTAGCAAAGGATTAGTTTGTGGAATGAAAAGCAATTCAGCTCAGCAAAATATCAAACAATGTGGTTTATAAATGTGCAGTGGATTCAAGTAGATGTTTCCCAAAAGAAGACATACAGATGGTCAACAGGTGTATGGAACAATGCTCTAAGTCACTAATCGTCAGAGTAATAGTTCTCTCCTTACTTCACTTAGATTTTCTGAAAAAGACCAAAGACAACTCTGGAAAGAGGGACATTATGAATGCTGTTAGTAGGAATGTGAATTAGTACAGCCATTACTGCCAACAACCTGGAAGTTTCTTGGAAAACTAAAAATAGCACTGCCTTGTGATCCAGCAATGCCATTGTTTACAAAGGAAAGTCAATGTGTTGATGAGATATCCATATCCCCATGGTTTTTTGTTTTTTTAGCACTGTTCTCAGAGGCTAAGAAATGTAATCAACCCATGTCCATCAGATTAGGAATGGACTTTTTAAAATTGTGGTACATATATTTAATGGGATAGTCTGTGTGTTTGTTTGTTTTGAGACAGGGTTTCTCTGTAGCCTTGGTTATCCTGTAACTCATGATGTGGACAGGGCTGACTTTGAGCACACAGAGATAACATGCCTTGGCCTCCTGAGTGTTTAGACTAAAGGCATTCACCACTATGCCCAGAAAATGAGATATTCTTTAGCCTTATAACAGTGGTAATAAGGCTAGAAACTGGGGGTTATTTTGTTAAGTGAATAAGCCAGGCTCAGAGCAACAAATACTGGGTGGTCTCTTAGAAGAGAGCGAGAGGTGGTTCCCAGAGGCTGGAGTAAGTAGGAATCGGGAGATGGGGAATAGGGAGATTAATGCCTTGTATTAGAGAAGAGAAAAACCAATTCTGGTGGCATGTTGCACAGTAGGGTGACTAAAGTTGATGCTGCATTTTTTAAAGGAACAAGAAAGGATTTGAATGTTGTCAAGAGAAAGAAATGATAACTATTTGAGAAGATAGATGTGGTCACAGTGATTTGAACACTGTACAGTGAGTACCTGTGTAGAAATAGCACATAGCATCCTAAATGTGTACAGCTTAATCTAGCAGTTAAAACAAACAATAAAACTACAGTATTTTTAAGTTTAGAAATAATGAACTAGAATAGTTTGCATTATAGTGGAATAAAAAAAAGTCTAGTCACTTTCTCTTCAGGTTCTGATTGACAAGAATGTTATCCAGTTCATCTTTCAACACCTAAGTCCAAAATGGAGCGTTAACAGTAAACACCCTTGCGGAAGCTGCTCTATGCTGAAGAGTTCATTCTAATCTAGGCAAGGCCACCCAAGATGTAGGAAGGGTTAATAAACTAAGGTATTTTATAGGTAGTATTTGAAACACTTTAAATTTATTAAGAACTTAGTTATTATTTTATAGTGTCTATTATGGAAATTAGATATGGCTTTGAAGATAATTTCATAAAGATCTCATAAGGATCTGGGGATTTCTGGTTTATTTTTCTTGTTTTTTTTTTTTTTTGCTTGTTTTATTTGCTTGTTTGTTTTTACTTTGAAGGATTTATTAACTTCATTTTTTTCCTATCAGAGTCAAGAATTAGTGTTCTCAAGATGCTTGACAGAAGCAAAAGAGGTCCCCAGTGTGACTGGTGCTTAAAAAAAAAAATCCCTAAAACTTTTCAGGTATCTAAAAAGTCATTTTATTCAGCTCAATTTAGCATAACATTGCTACTCTTTCTGTGTGGAAATTTGGAATCCCAGTAGTATAAAGGAGGTAAATGCTTTATAATTTGTGTGTAATATCTAGGCTAATTGAAACTAAATGTAAATGAGATATAGATAAGTTCAGGAGAAGTTATCTACATTGAAAAACCCAATAAGGAGTCAGTGAGCAGTTTGAGGTCAAAGGAACATGTAAAGTTTGAAGGGAGCCAGTGGAGGGAACTGAGGAAAGCGCAAGCGGCTCCTGATCCAGTCTTCAAATGTGTGTGTAGCTTTCACATCTTGAACTGTTTGGCCCATGCTACTTCCCATGGCGGAGTTTTTAAATTATTGTGGAGAATGATGATGAGATGGACATGAATAATTTAAAGTCTAAAAAAATAAAGTTGAATAATTTATACTACATTATAACAATGAATTTCTTGATTAACTTGCTATCGTAAACATGCATTCAGGTAGTTTACCAAGGATAGGTGTAATGTTGACTCTACCAGAGCAAGACCAGACAGACACTGTCTTGCAACCAGGAGAGGCAAAGACAGCTTAGTTGATTCTCTTTTTGAACACTAAGAACCAGGGCCAAAGAGATAGGAATTTACTATGATGTTCTTGGTGATCTGTAGGTCTCAGTTGTGATGGTCCATAGAACTGTTTGAAGAAGGCTTCAAATTTTTTTTTTGAAATACCTGAATGTACAGTATTTAATTTGTATGGAATCTATAAGCTTCTACTAACAGACTAGTTCAGTTTTTCTCTTGCTTCCTGCTCTTCTTTCTAGATGTCTGAATTATATTTTACTTAGAAGATGGTGAAGAAAACATGAAATATGTAATATCAGTTGGGCATGGCAGGAATATATTATCATTATGACAGTGACATAGTTCTTCACAGCACACACATGTGAAGGACTTATCTAAACTGTCCACAAGAGGGAGAGATGTAGTCCACCACAGGCTAAAACTAGGCATTTGCTTTTCTTGTTATTTGTGGTACTGGGAATTGGACCAAGGGTCTTGTGCATGTAGGATAAGCATTCTCTCTGCATGAGTAAGATTTTTAGCAATAGATTGGGGGCTCCAAAGTGATTCATATTTCACATGCATCTGTCCATCCTCTGTGATAATCTTTTATAACTGGCAATCCACCACAGATGGCATTTTAGCAGCTTTGTTAAAATGTCATTAATGTATCTTATAATTCACGGATCTAAAGTGTGCAGCTCAGGACTTTTTCTCAAACGCAGAGCTGTATTGTAGCAGCAAGCCATTTTTAGTACACATCCATTGCCTGCCTTGTTCATGTCCCCCTCCAAGGCACGACGGAAACTAATGTTATACTTTGTTTCATACATTTGACTAGTCTGGACATTTCATATGAGCAGAATAAAAGAACATAGGATTCTTTAATTAGAAGCTCTTTTATACATGTGAAAAAACATACAGATGTCATCCATATTGCACTATGTTCCGTCTTTGTTCAATTTTTATCACCATATACTATTCCACATATGTATATACTGCCTTTTGTCTATCAGTTGATGGACATTTGTATATTTCCCTCTTAGTTTTCTAAAGTATTTTCACTGAAATATAATTTTTTAAAGTATAATTTTTGCTGTTTTTATGGACCCACAGCAGAGAAAACGCTTACCACTCCACCTTAGAAATATAACAGTTTTGGCAAGCTTAGAAAGCAATGAAGAATCCAAACTCAGGAGTTAAAGAGTAAACATCTAGCAGTAGTCTTTCAATCTGAACAGTAGATTTTTTCTGTTTATGAATGCCATCTTTATTACAGCCATGTTTTTATAATATTTATAGTATAAGTCTTTTATCACCATGGTTAAGTTTATTTCTAAGTATATTATTACCAATACTAACAGTATTTTGATTTATTTGAAAAGGGGGGCTTCTTATGTGGTTAAGCTTGGCTCAAACACACTGCCCAGGTTGACCTTAAAACCATAATTCTCCTATTGGGAATAGAAACATGTGCTAGTATGTGGGATTCTTACTATTTTTATTGTTATTGTAGATAGAATTGTTTCCTTAATTTAATTTTTACACGGTTCACTACTAGTCTATAGGATTACAAATGATTTTTTGTGTTTTACAATTTATTTATTTATTTACTTATTTATTTATTTTCTTTAATTTTTTTTTATACTCAGATTTTATTCCCCTGCCAGTCTACCCTCCGACTCTTCCACATCGAATACCTCCTTTCCAACCCCCTGTCTCCATGAGGATGTTCCCTCCACCAGACCTCTAAATTCCCTGGGGCCTCCAGTCTCTTGAGGGTTAGGTGCATCTTCTCTGACTGAACCCAGACCCGCAGTTCTCTGCTGTATATGTGTTGGGGGCCTCATATCAGTTGGTGTATGCTGCCTGGTTGGTGGTCCAGTGTCTGAGAGATCTCAGTTTTGAGACTTCTGGTCCTCCTACAGGGTCGCCCTCCTCCTCAGCTCCTTCCAGCTTTTCCCTAATTCAACCACTGGGGTCAGCAGCTTCTGTTCATTTGTTGGGTGCAAATATCTGCATCTGACTCTTTAAGCTGCTTGCTGGGTCTTTCGGAGGGCAGTTATGATGGGTCCCTTTTTTGTGAGCATTCCACAGCCTCAGTAATAGTGTCAGGCCTTGGGGCCTCTCTTTGAGATGGATCCCACTTTGGTCTTCTTTTCCTCAGGCTCCTCTCCATTTCCATCCCTGTAGTTCTTTCAGTTATGGATCAGAACAATTATGGGTCAGAGTTTTGACTGTGGGATAGCAACCCCATCCCTCACTCCATGTCCTGTTTTTCTGCTGGAGGTAGGCTCTACAATTTCCCTCTCCCTACTTCTGGGTATTTCATCTAGGGTCCCTCCCTTTGAGTCCTGAGAGTCTCTCACCTCCCAGGTCTCTGGTATATTTTGGAGGATTCCCCGCCCCCCCCCCAACCTCCTATCTCCCTGTTTCTATTCTCCTGGTCTTCAGAGCTTCAGTCCTTTTCCCTCACCCAATACCAGATAATGTTCCCCTCCCCTCCCCATCCACTTTCCCTCCTAGGTCCCTTCCTCCCTCCCCTTGTGATTGCTTTTTTCTCCCTCACAATTTGGTCTGAGGAATCCTCACTTGGGCACTTCAGCTTGTTGATCTTTTTGAATTCTGTGGACTGTATCTTGTACAGTACTTTTTTTTTTTAAATTGACTAATATCCACTTATTACTGAGTACATATTGTACATGTCCCTTTGGGTCTGAGTTACCTCACACAGGATGATATTTTCTAGTTCCATCCATCTGCCAGCAAAACTTAGGATGTCCTCATTCTTGATAGCTGAGTAGTATTTCATTGTGTAAATGAGCCACATTTTCTGTATTTATTCTTTTGTCGTGGGATATTTGGGTTGTTTCCAGCTTCTGGCTATCACAAATAAGGCTGCTATGAACATAGTGGAACACATGCCCCTGTGGCATGGTGAGACATCTTTTGGGTATATTCCTGTAGTGGCTATTCCTGGTTGTCAGCTTGACTAAATCTGGAATGAACTAATCAAGAATTGGAAGGCTCATCTATAATTCTAATCTGGAGGCTCAGAAACACAAGTCTCTGACCTGGCATGGAGATCTTGAAGCATAGTGACTATGAATTCCAGAAGATTAAGATAAGGAGATCTCTGAGTTCAAGGTCATCTGGGATTAAAGGCGCAGTGGCACACACCTTTTATCTGGGCCACACTCTCTGCTGGAGACTTATATAAGGAAATTGGAAGAAGGAAGATTTACTCTGACTTTTCCTGGCCTGCCTCGTGGAACTGAGCAACTGCTAGATCCTTGGACTTCCATCCACAGCTGCCTCATGGGATTGAGCAACTGCTAGATCCTTGGACTTCCATCCACAAGTACTGCTGACTATTGTTGGGGAGTTGGACTACAAGCTGTTAGTTATCGACAAATTCCCTAACTATATAGAGACTACCCATATGTTCTGTGACTCTAGAGAACCCTGACTAATACAGAAGTTGGTACCAGGAGTGGATCTAGAGGAGCAGAAGTATAAGGATGCATATTTTAAAAATCTGGAGTTGGTTTGGTAATTCATCAGTACCTTCAACTACTGAAACCTCTCTAGATTCTCTTCCTCCTGGGAGTTCGGAGAATATTGAAGACCCATGGTTGAAACTATATTTCAAGCTTAAAGAAGCTAATGTCTTTGAGTATCTTGATGAATTAGATAATTCAGCGGTGTACAATACTTTCTACAAGTTGGGGAAATAAATCGAAAAATGATTTTGCTGGCTGGTTGCTCTTAGCATCTCAGGAAAAAACAATGAAGGAAAGGAAGAAGTTGTGTGATAAAATCGAACAGCTCCAGACGCAAGTAAACAATCTAAAAGTTGCTAAATGTGCCCTTGAAGAGAGTCTTCTCTCTAGCAGTCATAGAGCTCAAGTTGCAAAAAATCAAACTGAAGCTCTCATTATAAGGTTGACTGAATTACAGCAAAAATTCTGGTCTCAGCCTCAGAGGTTGTCAGCAATTAAAGTAAGGGCATTAATTGGCAAAGAATGGGATCCTATAACTTGGGATGGGGATGTGTGGGAAGACTGTTGAAATTGAGAATTTTGAATCTTCAGATTTTCAAGGATTTGCCCCACCTGAGGAAGTAGTACCCTTAGCCCCACCCCTTGAAATAATGCCTTCTCCATATAATGAAATTAATCCCTCAGAGCCTGATAAGCCAGCAGTGACTTTTGATGAAGAAAATGCCAGACAAGACAATACTGATGTTTCTTAAGGTCCACCAATAGTTTCTTCTAGACCTATAACCAGACTCAAGGCAAAACAGGCCCCTAGAGGGGAGGTAGAAAGTGTAATCCATGAGGAAATACACTATACTGCTAAGGAGCTTAATGAGTTTGCTAATTTATTCAAGTAGAAGTCTGGGGAATATGCGTGGGAATGGATTTTAAGGGTGTGGGATAACGGTGGAAGGAACATAAAACTAGAGCAGGCTGAGTTTATTTGCATGGGCCCTCTGAGTGGAGAATCTAGGTTTAATATGGAAGCTCGCACAGTTAAAAAAAATGTCAGAAGTTTGTTTGAGTGGTTGACTGCCTTGTGGGACTGAGCAACTGCTAGATCCTTGGACTTCCATCCACAAGTACTGCTATTGTTGGGGAGTTGGACTACAAGCTATAAGTCATTGACAAATTCCCTAACTATATAGAGACTACCCATACGTTCTGTGACTCTAGAGAACCCTGACTAATACAATTCCCAAGAGTAGTATTGCTGGGTCTTCAGGTAGATCTATTTCC
The DNA here is from genome assembly GCA_036184795.1 of Tokudaia tokunoshimensis. Taxonomy (NCBI): domain Eukaryota; kingdom Metazoa; phylum Chordata; class Mammalia; order Rodentia; family Muridae; genus Tokudaia; species Tokudaia tokunoshimensis. Next base: position 47,244,924 of record BTHU01000012.1, read on the forward strand.
AATTTTCTGAGGAACCTCCAGATTGATTTCCAGAGAGGTTGTACCAGTTTGCAATCCTACCAGCAATGGAGGAGTGTTCCTCTTTCTCCACAGTCTCGTCAACATGTGTTGTCACCTGAGGTTTTGATCTTAGCCATCCTGACTGGTGTAAGGTGGTATCTCAGGGTTGTTTTGATTTGCATTTCTCTGATCACTAAGGACTTTGAACATTTCTTTATCTGTTTCTCAGCCATTCCTCTGTTGTGAGATTCCTCTTTTGTGAATTCTCAGTTTATTTCTATACCCCATATTTTGATTAGGTTGTTTGATTTTTGAGTGATTAGCTTCTTGAGTTCTTTTTATATTTTGAATATTAGCCTTCTATTGAATGTGGGGTTAGTGAAGTTTTTTTTCCCCCAATCTGTGACTTGCCAATTTGTCTTATTGACTATGACCTTTTCCTTACAGAAGCTTTCCAGTTTCATGAGGTCCCGTTTATCAGTTGATCTTAGAGCATGAGCCATTGGAGCTTTTGCCCTGTGCCAATGAGTTTGCAGCTCTTTCCGACTTTCTCTTCTATTACATTGAGTGTATCTGGTTTTATGTTGAGGTCCTTGATCCACTTGGACTTGAACTTTGTGCAAAGTGACAAATATGGATCCATTTTCATTTTTCTGCATACAGATAGCCAGTTAGACCAGCACCATTTATTGAAGATGCTTTCTTTGTTCCAATGTATCTTTTTGGCTTCTTTGTTATTGATCAAGTGTGCATAAGTGTGTGGTTTTGTTTCTGGGTCTCCAGTTCTATTCCATTGGTCAACCTGTTTGTCTCTGTACCAATACCATGCAGTTTTTATTACTTTTGCTCTGTAGTACAGCTTGAGGTCCGGGATGGTGATTTTCCTAATAATTCTTTTATTGTTAAGAATTGGTTTTGCTGTTCTGTTTTTTTTTTTTTTTTTTTTTTTTTTTTTTTTTTTGCCTTTCCAGATGAATTTGAGAATTGCTCTTTCCATGTCTTTGAAGAAGTGTGTTGGGATTTTGAGGTGGATTGCATTGAATTTGTAGATTGCCTTTGGTAGGATGGCCATTTTTACTATGTTAATTCTGCCAATTCATGAGCATGGGAGATCTCTCCATTTTCTGAGGTCTTCTATTTCTTTCTTCAGAGACTTGAAGTTTTGTCATGCAGATCTTTCACTTATTTGGTTAAAATTACCCCAAGATATTTTATATTATTTGTGGCCATTGTAAAGGGAGTTGTTTCCCTAATTTCTTACTCAGCCTGTTTATCATCTGTATAAAGGAAGGCTACTTATTTATTTGAGTTAATTTTATATCTGGCCACTTTGCTGAAGTTGTTTATCAGCTGGAGAAGTCCTCTGGTAGAATATTTGGGGTTGCTTATGTATAGTATCATATCATCTGCAAATATTGATATCTTCATTTCTTCTTTGTGAATTTGTATCACCTTGATCTCTTTTTGTTTTAGCTAGTACTCGAGTACTATATTGAATAGATATGGGAAGAGTGGGCATTATTGTCTTTTCCCATGATTTTAGTGGGAATTCTTCAACTAGGATTGCCTCAACTACCTCTCCACTTAACTTGATATTGGCTGTTTGTTTGTAATAAATTGCTTTTATTATGTTTAGGTATGGGCCTTTAATTCCTAATTTCTCAATACTTTTAACCTGAAGAGGTGTATTTTGTCTAATGCTTTTTCTGCATCAAAAGAGATGATCATTTGATTTTTTTTCTGAGTTTGTTTATATAGTGGATTATGTTAATGGATTTTCATATATTGAACCAACCTTGCATCCCTGGAATGAAGCCTACTTGATTGTGGTGAATGATGGTTTTGATGTGTTCTTGGATTCGGTTTGCTAGAATTTTTTTGAGTATTTTTGTATCTATATTCTTAAGAGAGATTGGTCTGAAGTTCTCTTTTTTGGTTTGGTCCTTGTGTGGTTTAGATATCAGAGTAATTGTGGCTTTGTAGAATGAATTAGGTAGTGTTCCTTCTGTTTCTATTTTATGGAATAGATTGAGGATTATTGGTATCTGGTCTTCTTTGAAGGTGTGGTAGAATTCTGCACTAAATCTATCTGACCCTGGGCTTCTTTTGGTTTACCTGCTCTTAATTTAACTTTGGTATGTGGTATCTTTCTAGAAAACCATCCATCTCATCTAGATTTTCCAGTTTTGTTGAGTATAGGCTTTTGTAGTATGATCTGATGATTTTTTTTTTTGAATTTCCTCCATTTCTGTTGTTATGTCTCCATTTTTATTTCTTATTTTGTTAATTTGGTTACTGCCTCTGGGCCCTTTAGTTAGTTTGGCTAGTGGTTTATCTATCTTGTTGATTCTCAAAAAGAACCAGCTTTCAGTTTTGTTGATTCTTTGTATTGTTCTCTTTGTTTCTATTTGGTTGATTTTGGTCCTGAGTTTGACTATTTCCTGCCCTCTATTCCTCTTGCGTCCTCCTCTTGGGGTGTTGACGTCTCCTCTCACTATTATTGTGTGGGGTTTAATGTGTGTTTTGTGCTTTAGTAATGTTTCTTTTATGAGTGTGGGTGCCCTTGCATTTGGTGCATAGATGTTCAGAATTGAGTCTTTCTTTTAGTGGATTTTCCCCTTGCTTCTTTTTTTTCTAGAGCTCTCAGGTGTGCTGTTAAGTTGTTAGTGTAAGATCTCTCCAGTTTCTTTACCAGGGCACTTAGTGCTGTGAATTTTCCTCTTAGCATTGCTTTGATTGTGTCCCATAAGTTTGGGTATGATGTGTTAACATTTTCATTAACTTCCAGGAAGTCTTTAATTTCTTTATTTCTTTCCTAAGTCATCATTGAGTAGGGCTTTCTGTTGTTTTTGCTGTTATTGAAGACCAGCCTTAGGCCATGGTGCTCTGATAGGATGCATGGGATTATTTCAGTCTTCTGAAAGGTCTTCTGTTGAGGCCTGTTTTGTGACCAATTATAAGGTCGATTTTGCAGAAGGTACCATGAGGTGCTGAGAAGAAGGTGTATTCTTTTGTTTTAGAGTGAAATGTTCTGTAGATATCTGTTAAATCCAGTTGGTTCATAACCTCTGTTAGTTTTATATGTCTCTGTTTAGTTTCTGTTTCAGTGACCTATCAATTGGTGAGAGTGGGGTGATGAAGTCTCCCACTATTATTGTGTGGGGTTCAATGTGTGTTTTGAGCTTTAGTAAAGTTTCTTTTATGAATGCCGGTGCCCTTGCATTTGGGGCATAGATGTTCAGAATTGAGAATTTCTCTTGGTGGAATTTCCCTTTGATGAAGATGAAGTGTCCTCCCTCATCATGCTTGATAAGTTTTGGTTGAAAGTCTTATTTTATTGGATATTCGGATGGCAACTCCAGGTTGTTTCTTGGGACCATTTACTTGGAAGATCTTTTTCCATCCTTTTACTCTGAGATAGTGTCTGTCTTTGTTATTGAGTTGTGTTTCTTGTATGTAGCAAAATGTTGGATCTTGTTTGGTTAATCAGTCTGTTAGTTTATGTTTTTTTATAGGTGAGTTGAGTCCATTAATATTGAGAGATATTAAAGACAGATGACTGTTGATTCCTGTTATATTTGTTTTTGTAGGTAGCTTTATGTGTTTGTGGTTCTCTCCTTTTGACTTTGCTGTGAGATGCTTAATATCTTGTCTGTGATGTAGGTACCTTCCTTATGTTGGAGTTTTTCTTTTAGAGTCCTCTGTAGGGCTGGATTTGTAGATGGATGCTGCTTGAATTTTGTTTTGTCCTAGAATATTTTGTTTTCTCCATCTATGTTGATTGAAAGCTTTGCTGGGTATAGAGAAGTCTGGTGTTATTCTGATAGGTCTACCTTTGTATGTTACTTGGACCTATTCCCTTGCAGCTTTTAATAGTCTTTCTTTGTTCTGTGCATTTAGTGTTTTATTATGTGACTAGAAGATTTTCTTTTCTAGTCCCGTGTGTTTGGTGTTCTATAGGCTTCTTGTACCTCTATGACCATCTCTGTCTTTAGGTTGGAGAGTTTTTCTTCTATGATTTTATTGAAGACGTTTTCAGGTCCTTTGAGCTGGGACTTTTTGTTCTCCTCTATTCCAATTATTCTTAGATTTGGTATTTTTATTGTGTCCTGATTTTCCTGGATGTTTCAGGTTAGGAGTTTTTTATGTTTTAAATTTTCTTTGAGAGTTGTGTCAGTCTCTTTTACAGTATCTCCTACACCTGAGATTCTCTCTTCTATCTCTTGTATTCTCTTCGTGATACTTACATCTGTAATTCCTGACCTCTTTCCTAGGTTTTCCATTCCAGGTTTGCCTCCATTTGTGTTTTCTTTATTGTTTCTACTTCCATTTTTACGTCTTGCACAGCTTTCTGCAATTCCTTCCACTCTTTGTGTTTTCCTGTAATTCTTTAAGTGATTTATTTGTTTCCTCTTTAAGGGCTTCTACCTGTTTTCCTGTATTTCTTTCAGTGAATTATTTATATCCTCCTTAAAGGACTCTATTATCTTCATGAGATAGGATTTTAGGTCAGCTTCCTGATTTTCAGGTGTTTTGGTGTATTCAGGGTTTGTTGTGGTTGGAGAACTGGGTTCTGATGATGCCCATTCATATTGGCTTCTGTTGATTATGACCTTGCGCTTGTCTCTCACCATCTGGTTATCTCTGGTGTTTGCTGGCCTGGGTGACTCTGTCTAGAGTTACCTGGTTTGCTTCAGGTCTCCTGGTAGGCCTGTGGCCCTGGTTGTAGCAGACATCTTGTGGGGCCTTCCAACTTGGGGGTCTTTAGAGTGGCAGAGAAGTGTTGATCTGTTTCCCTGGCTGCAGTAGACCTCCTGGGAGACCTTCAGACTGTTGGGGTTTCAGAGGAGCATATTGGCATAAGGATAGATGTGTGTAGATCAGTGGATTAGAATGGAGGATCTAGAAATAAATCCTCATATTTATAACTCACATCTGCCTCACAAGTGCTAGGATTAAAGATGTGAGCCACCATGTCTGCCTTGAAGAGGGTTTTCTTTGTAGTTAATAGTCTTTTGTATTTTGAGTTTTTGAGACAGCGACTCTTTTACCTCAGGCTGGTCTGGAACTCAACTATGTTGCTGAGGATTGTGACCTTGAACTTTCATCCTTTTGTCTTCCAAGTGGTGTTGGATGTATGCACTGCCACGCCTAGTTTTCAGGTTACTAGCGATTGAACCCGTCCATGGCTTACTAGCGATTGAACCCGTCCATGGCTTACTAGCGATTGAACCCGTCCATGGCTTACGCATGCTCTGCAGGTACTTCATCAGCCAAGTCGCATCCTCAGCCAGGCAAGTTAGTCTTGAACATACGGTGGTGGTACAGATGGTACCTACACATCAAAGAAATGTCACATCATCATTACTGCATACAAAAAAGGCTTCTAGACCTAAATGTAAAGCTTAATACTGTGCCCACAAAAAACTCCCCGCCAAAACCCAAAAAAACACAAAAGCAGATTTTTGTAGCCTAGTTCTTAACACCAAAAGGATAACTTTCTAAAGAAAAAAAAAGTATGTACTTTATTGCAGCCTTAAAAAATTGTACATCATAGGGCACCATCTTCAGAATGAAAAAGACAACACACCAAATAGAAGAAGTCCAATCTTACAAGGTACTTGTAAGGTATCTGATACAGGTACTTACATGTAGAATATATAAAGGATTCTTACAAGTCAGAAATAAAACATAATCCAGATAAAAACAAGTAAAGAATTTGAGTAGACAATTTTGCAAAGAGATAAGAAAAGTAGCCAATAATTACCTGAAAAGTGTCAGTTCTATTAGTCACTAGGGAGGTGCAATGTAAGCCAGTGACAGTGGCCACTTTATGTCTAGAAGAGCTGAAGTATAAAGGCCTGCAGTAGTTCCCCTCTATATTCTCAGAGCTTTGCAAGGCCAGTTTTTTAGTTCCTCTGAAAGATCAAAATATTCTGTACAGCTCTTCTATAGGAAGGGACAGGCAAGGTTTTAAGGTAAAAATTTGAATAACACTTATAGTAATATCTATTTAGTATCTTTTATTGTACAGTTCATTTGTTGTGCACTCTTGAAACTTTTAAAAACAAGGAGAGTATACAAGAGAAAGACTAATGTTTGAATTGACATTTTATTTAGCAAGCTCTCATGCCTGCATTTCAAGTCCAAATAGTTTTTTTTTTGTTCTACATCTCTAACTCCTCTTTTCAAATATACTCCCATTTATTTCAAAAGCCCTATTTTGTAGTTCAAGAGCTTTTAAACTATGAGAATCTGGGAACTTGCTGGTTATGTGCCAGGGAGCTTTCATTTTGTAAAAGGTTAAATGGCTCCTGCAGTGGCTGTGCATGTGGAACTTCCATGGACTTTAATTTTCAATTATTTCTTTTGGTATGTAGCTTCGGGCTTCAATTGGGGGTTGGCTGAAGATGAAAAGTTGTGAACATAGTAGAGAGAAGATGTTTTAGTTGCTGCAAACTGAGTTTGCCAAAGCAAGAGAAATATTGTCTCACTGTTCTGGAGTTGTGAGTTTGGAAGAAGGTGCTGGCCAGGGCTTTGGCTCCTCTTAGAGATAGATCCCTTCCTTGTCTCTTCTAGCTTTTGTGACTCTAGTAATTTTTGGAGTTCTTGACTTATGGATGGATCATATGGCATTTTCTCTGAGTGTCTGTGTCAACATTTCTTAAGAATTCCTACTTTCCTGCCACCTTGGCACCCGTGGATGCCTGCTGGGAACAGAACTTCTTAAAAAAAAAAACAAAAAAACAAAAAACCCAAGTCTGTCTGGAAGGTTGTGGCGCAAGGCCATTTTTGCTGGCTATAAGCGAGGTCTCTGGAATCAAAGAGAGTGCAAGGCTCTTCCTAAAATTGAAGGTGTTTATGCCCAAGATGAAACTGAGTTCTCCTTAGGCAAAAGATGTGCTTATGTGTATAAAGCAAAAAACAATGCAGTGACTCCTGCAGGCAAACCAAACAAAGCCAGAGTAGTGATCTGGGGAAAAGTAACCCGAGCCCACGGAAATAATGGCATGGTTTGTGCCAAATTCTGAAGCAACCTTCCTGCAAAAGCCATTGGACACAGAATCCATTTGATGCTGTACCCGTCTTAGATTTAAACTAATGGAAAGTAAATAAATAAAAGTGGGGAAAAAAAGAGAATTTCCACCATCAGATTAAGGCACATCTTAATAGAATATGATCTTATTTTACCTTAATTCTACCTGAAAGGCCCTATCTACAAGTAAGATCACATTATCTAAGCTTAGTTAAGATTTCAGCATAGTGGGCTGGAGAGATGGCTCAGCAGTTAAGAGCACTGTCTGCTCTTGTAGAGGTCCTGAGTTCAATTCCCAGCAACCACACAGTGGCTCACAACCATCTGTAATGGAATCTGATGCCCTCTTCTGGTGTGTCTGAAGACAGCTACCGTGTACTCAAATAAATCTTAAAAAAAAAAAGATTTCAACATATCACTTTTGAGATGAGGAGCAGATCATAATCTGTAACAGAAGGAAGTTTTCTTACAAATGTGTTTAGTTTGAGCTGTGAGATGATGTCTGAGTACAGTGTTTTCACAGAGTCAGTAGAGATAAATTTAACTATGAATGGTGCAAGGTGAGAGACGAGTGTAATTGTCAGCTTTAATGTATAGTCTCAGGTCATTGCTCTTGAAAACCATAGTTGTGCTTTTTGTTCTTCAGGAAAACAAAGATGTCGAATGTTGCTGCTGCTAGTGCAGCAGGAAGGGCCCCAAGATCCCAGGGGCACAGGATTAGGAGACTGTGGCTTCCATGGGAGACTTATCACTTGTCTCAGGAATTGTGGTCATGGACAAGGGCATGGGGTTCATGGAGGTAAAAGCCAAAGACAAGAAGTGGATCCCCATCACCAAGCCGGACCACCTGGGCAAGACCATGAAGATCAAGTCCCTGGAGGAGGTCTTCCTGTTCTCCTTGCCCTATAAGGAATCTGATATTATTGAGGGTTTTCTGGGCGCATCCCTAAAGGATGAGGTTCTGAAGATCATGCTCCTGCAGAATCAGAAACAGACTAGGCTGGTCAGTGGACCAGGTTCAAGACTTTTGTTGCTACTGGGGACTACAATGGTCATAAATGTCTTTGTGTTAAGTACTCCAAAGGAGGTAGCCATTGCTGTCTGAGGGACCATCGTCTGGGCTAAGCTTTCCATTGTCCCTGTGCAGAGAGGCTATTGGGAGAACAGGATTGGCAAGCTGCACACTGTTCCCTGCAAGGTGACATGCCACTGTGGCTCTG